>CM068489.1:15104654-16417154 GCA_034769265.1 Remorina albescens | reverse complement strand
TCTTGTCTATTTTGTCACTTTTTTATTTTTCAGTGCATGAATGTGCTTCAGCATATATTTCCCTGTTAGACTTTCACCTGGCAAATATCGCTGAGTACTACTGTATGCAGAGAATAAAAGAGGTCCAGGTCCAACCATAGTGACAACTTGACCTCTAAATTATAAACACAACACTCCGAAAGATTTGTTGCAACTTTTCTTTAGACCTGCTCCACATTATAACTAATGCTTTCCAAGAATTGCCTTTTCTCAAAGTAAGATTAAAATTGATGGAAGAGAGCGTCACTCCCACGCCCGAATGGGTAGCTCACAACAGTTTGAAGTGGGCTGCTCAGGAAAACAAATATTTTTTGCCAAGTGGCTGTGGCTGTGAAGTACACACGTCCCGCAGCTCTGATTTTACATCCTGTCACATTAATGATTCAAAGCACTCAATATAAATATTAAAAGTAATAGCTTCACTATTCAGCTATTACTCCATCATTCCCTGAAATCATCATAAAACATTCAGAGCCTTTTAGAAAATTTACACACTTGAATTTGATGGAAGAGAAAGGAGGCTGTCAGAGTGCGAGGTCCTGGAAGCTTAAATAATAGTGGAAAGCTGTTTATGGAACATGCTTTATTTATTCATCGTCTCAGAGTAAGGTCTTCAGTTTAGATGGAGAAGCAGAAACAGAGAGACAGGAACGGTGAGACGGAGAGGAAGACATACAGAAATGGATAGGGCGAAAAATCAAAGTGAGACCCATCTGTGGAAAAAGCTAAAACATAACTCTTCCCACAGTGCAATGAAAGTGGGGGGGAATGCAAAGTCCATGAGATTCTCGGCACAAGGTCAATCAATGGGAGGACTCTGGGTCCAGAAGCAGCTAATGGATTGTGAAGACGCGTAGCAGGGTTATGAATTTTTAACCAGTTCCTCCCTCAGCCCAGACCTCCATAAATCAATGACGACTTATTGGAGAAGATCAATTATGCAAACTTAAAAACATTTAATGACAGATAATGAAGAGGTCCCTGGAGGTGGACTGGCAGGGTGGAACCTGACTCGTATCTCAGGAATCATTCATGGAGCCAGGGCCAAACTTTCAAGGCCACAACTTAAACACCTTGCTGGCAGCTTAGAAACAGAACTGCTGCAGAAAAAAAAGAGAGAAAGCATTGGCAGGCATTTTACACTAACTGCTATACAGCTTTAAAGATCGCCATCTGAATAAACAGCAATTCAGTCACTTTAAGCTCAGGTTCGATGTCAAAGATTCCCCCCAAGCAGAGGGATGAGATGGCCGTCTCAAAGAGCCAAGTGTATTGTTGGCAACATTTTCCAAAGCTCATCATAAAAATGCCCTCGGGCCGCCCCCTGTGGTAGTAATCTTAAATCACTGAGCTCTAAACAATGTTAAGCACAAACGTGCACATTAAAAGACTGCAAATCTGTCCCCTCCACTCACGTCACAGCAAATGCATGTGACCCTGTCACCGCATGCTTTTATGTAGTCTGTGTCCTTCGAACAATTCATGTTTAATGTATCACTTCTCTTTTACTTGTCTGGCCAAGCGCAAAGGCTGTTCAAAGATTGTACAGCAGCTTTAAGGCTTGTTATATCTCCACTGGAAGGTAATAATATACCATCCTTTTAAAATTCAGCTATCAAAATGCTTTTAAATAGGTGTTCGGGATCAGCGAGGCCTCAACTAGTGAGCCAACTGAGCAGGATGGATTTTCGAACACCGAGGCTGAATGCAAAAAAATCTACAGGACTATTTTGTGATTGTGGACTTTGTTCAAAGTGTGCACACTGTATAAGAAACACATGGAGTTGGAGAGCGAGGAAGACACAGATACAGGCGGGGGGGGGGATCAAAGCAGATCTTAGCAAATGCATCATGGCTCAGGTCATTTGTGTTTATATCGCGGCAGGGAAATTCATTTTTTATTACTCCAGGTACTGTATCAATCCCATAGACAGTTCTCTCCAGATGTTTCTGCATTTCCCAGGGGTGTCTGAGCGGTATCTACAGGGCTGATGGAGAGACTTATTACGAAGCTCACATCTGTCCCTCTTGTCGTCTATTTTTTTTTTTTTTTTTTCATGGAGAGCAACCTTTTCATCACTCTGACAGTGGAAGAGAAAGTGCTTTCTGACTGTACCAAGTTCCTCCATAAGTACAGTGCATTCTGAGAAATTGTGCGTCTTTTATGAGTGACATGTATTTGGTTTGTGTCTCCAAGTCCACGATGCCAGAAGGTCATTTTTTTTTCCCTGGTCTCTAGTGGTTGAAGGAGGTAAAGAGGCACTTAGCTGCTGATGGGCTTTACTTCAGACAGGCCACGCTGGTGATTTCTTTGCCCCATTTCCTCTTGATGTTTCCAAATGCACCTCTGAGACATGTAGTTGGGTAATTACATATCATTAAGAATGACATTTTATTTACTCATTTGCTGTGTTATAGTGCGACATTTTTTTGCCATTTATTTATTTACCTCAAAATTACAGATAAACACAAAACTGATGTTGCTATAATATATAGGTGGATTTTTTTTTTTTTTTGTCAGATTCAGGAACTAGATGATGCCGATAAAATAACAATTTTAGTTTTCACAAAACAGGAAATTGCTGAAAAATGTGGAGGTGAAAAACACATCAATCCTGGAAAGTAATTTATGCATCATTGTGACAATCAAACAGGAAAGTCTGAAGTGATTAAGTTGGTCTTGGGGTTTTTGCAGGTACATGCTCACGCTCTGCTGCGTCTTGTCCAGACAGGGGAGACGACCCAGAGTCAGGCCAAAATGTTTACTGGCAGATGTGTTTTAAAGGAGCTCTCCTTAGCTGGTCATGGCAGCGGAAAATACCCTGCTGTTCAGTGCATCTGTAATTCACTGCTCTTCCCAATTCCACCTACAAAATCCTGACCTTTTAAAGAAAATGATGGATGAGCTGGCCACGTTATTGTTTCTGCCCCTTTCTCATCTTTTTTTATTTCTTTCTTTCCTTTTTTTTTTCCATTCCATTGAAGACTGAAGCTCTGTCTCTGTTAAGCTCTGAGGCAATTTCTGCCCCTCCCTTGCTCACTGTTTCAAATCACTTTAAAGTCTGATGCTGGCTTTGGCCAGAGCCCTTTGGCACTTGGCTTCTGTGCAGCGGTTCGCGTCAGGAGCTACGATTTGTGATTTGCAGATGACATGAGCAATGCGTAGCTTGTGGCTGTTGAGGTGGTTTTGTAAAGCAGAGTCTGTAATGTGGGATACAATGTGACTGCAGCTTCATTCATTCAATTCATCACGACTGATTAATTGACTTTGCTGGAAAAACGCAGTTTCCTGTTAAAATAACAGACACATTATGTTTGCTTATGCTTTCTGTACATGTGGGTTACATAATTTATGCATTACAGTGTATTTTTCTATTTCTGCAAATGCTGTGTCTACTGTGGCTCCATGCTACTTGCTATTCTTAAGTTTTGACATTTTAAAGCATCACATCTGTTGCAACAGTTCACATGAACTTATTGTTGTGATTTTCTGTGTCTGGGTTTAATGTCTTTTCCCCCATGTAGATTGTCACATAAGTGCAATATTCTAAATAAGGCGAGAAGGTTCTACCCCAAGTCAGAGCTTTACACTTTCACCATAACAGACAGCTTCATAAATATTTTCATATTTTTAAAACTAAATTTCAGTAGTTTTCATTTTCTTTTTTCTTTTTTTTTTCCACATCATTGCGATTTACAAAATTAATAACGATGCCATCAGATTTAAGGTATGCTATAAAATGATAATCTGTGTTCATAAGCACTTTCTGAGATGAAAATCCTTCTGCCTGCGTGCTAACTTTGCCTCTGACTGCCTGAAGAAACTTTACACACCGATGAACACCATCATCTCAGTGTGATGAAGCTCTCTTTCTCTGCAGGTCTTTCCACCAGCCCCTGACCAGCTGCAGTCTGCAGGGATGCTATAGCAACATGATATATCACTACTTCTGTGTGCTTTATTGAACAAATAGGCAGAACAACAAGTGCAGCCAATGAGCTACAACACATGCATGAATATACTGTGTTATACTAAAAGCTCTTTCATGTAAAAGACGTAATATAAATAAAGATATTTTGTCTATTTAATGGTTGAATTATTATTTTTTTTTTAAACGGTGTAATAATTTACTGAGATTAATTTGACTTAATTACTTATGTGATGCATTATTTATTATTTTATTTTATTTATTCATTTATGATTTTTTTATTCACACTGGAGCCATCATTTCATTTGCCATTTGTAGTCATTGTCTCTGTTTAATATAAAGTCTGTTTAAAAGTGAGCATTATTAATTCCTGGCTGGTCATTCTCCAGATGTTTAAACATGACTGAGATATCACCACACATAACCCTTTCTTATTGGAATTAACTTCATCTTGTAAACAGTTATATTTTCCATAAGCATAGAGTGGAGTTGTTGGTTGTTAATTGTTAGTTTATAAGTTGTTAATTTACAAAAGATGACGATTTGTTCAAACTGAATGTATCAGTAAAATATATCGACTTGTTTTGACTATGGCATTATGAAAATTTTTTATGATTAAACTTTGGGTTTATTTGATACAGAAAAAAAAGTGAACAGTGATTCCAGCAACAAGTTCCTGACCACCGTCATCAAACCACAGACATTGGTCTGGTTGGTCTCTGGACAGTTGAGTGCTGTGTATGCCCAGCATCCAACCAAACCACCTCCTAGTGACCCCTGTGCTGTTAAACAACCTCGCTAACACAATACACTTGTCAAAAATGAACTTCTGTTTCACTGACACACCTTATTAAAGGTGGAATAGGTGACTGAAGGTTGCTACATCTATTCATGATGATCTGCGCCAGTAGGAATCAGGCACGAGTACATGTGCCCAGTTGCTCAGCCAGTGAGATGCATATTTGATTTGACTTTTGTAAATTTAATCAGGCCAGATATAATGCATTAAACAATAAGTGACTCAGGAGGTGCCAGTGGTTGAGTTGTTTTCCTGTGTCAGGTCTTTATGCTAAGTTTAGCAAACCAGATACTCATTGGAGCTTTTCAACTCTTGATAAAAAAAAGCCTGTATGTCAAATTCTGTCTGATAGGATTCCTGAAAATATGTTACTGATTGGTATATATTCAGACTTATTTTAAAAATGATAAAATCAACACTGTTTCTGTTCATGGTCTTCTGACTGTACTCTACTGTACAGCGTTCATCATTCTGGGAATTGACCGCTATCCCACGTTGGCCAACAGTACTCCTGGGAATACAATATGCCCAGGGCATTGTTTAGTTTGAAAAATCCTCAACAAGAGCTTTTGCTGGATTCTACTGGTCCCCCCCCACTCAAAGATGACAGAGTGTGTGAGACTGAGCAAACACAAGAGAGACACCTTGACAGCATCCCAGACAGTCAATCCCCAGTGACTGTGTCCACTGATAATTTACTTTTCAGGAAGAGATGTGTTTACCAAGGGTTACAATTGATGTGTTAAAATATTGATAAGGGACATTTTACAGGCTTGGGAAAAGGTGGGACAATTGACCCCATACAAGAGCTGGAAGGGCGGATAGTATGTGCAGAGCCTGGTGATTGTTGCTGCTACAACACTGTATGGACAATATATGTCCAAGACTCAAGGTAATGCCTTTCATTTGAGTATTGTGTTCTTCTTTCCATCCTACAATATAATGCACATCTTTCATTTGAAAGCCAGAGTTTAAATGGGAAGGCAATCAGAAAACTATAATATTTCTCTATATTTTCCACATTGTGTTTGTTGTTTGAGACTATCTGCTGCTCCTAGACTCTAGTTGTACTCTTTTCCTCTGAAATGAATCGATGGCACCAAATTGAGAAGAAACCAACCAAGTGTCTAATATTCAGTAACTGTATTAGATGGAAACGGACACTTTACTTTTTTGCCTTTAATTGTAGTCATTGTGATGGAAAAAAGATGCACACAATATCAATTTCAATAAAACTGCTAAAGAGAGAGGCTTGGGCTCTGCAGTACATAAACACTGACAATTTCATAGAATTTATGAAGTTGGCCTTTACATTTTTCAAGTGCAAATGTGATCACATGGTAGTATTGATGGCTACTGTGACACATGTGGCCTGCGGCTAGGTCAACAACAGTAAGTCTTTCATTGTAATGCCTGCTCTACAGGGACCCCTTGGACACATGCCTCTGGCCCTGCAGCCATTCTACTGCTAGTGAAGCCCACAGTCCCTCACTGATGGGACTGAGCACCGCTTCCTTTGTCCACTGGCCTTATGGATGAGGAAGGTGTTACTTTGGCTGTCAGACGGGGTGAACAATGTTGACTTGAATACCTTGACCTGGCTCATCTCTGATGGCTTTACCCTTTTGCGGAAACCACTGAACTTCTCCGGCCACTGCATGGCTATAGCGCTGCATTCACAGTGGAACTGGAAGCTGGGCCGCCCCCTGTCCAAATAAATTAAACCACAGGAAGGGAAGGCGGGAGCTGAAAGAGTAGAAAGGACCCGCATCTCTTCAGTTTAATTATCCGACTCAGCTTTTTCCAAGCCTTGAGAAACAGCAGGTTGGATTTGATCTCCTTAATCCTTACGTGCCATAAACAGGTCCCTGACCTCCGCCAGCTGGCCCCGGGACAGAGGGCTGGACGGAGCACACAGGGGGCTGACAGTATCCATGGATTATCTGGGAAGAAATTGGTAATTTTGGAATATTCTGTCACAAAAATGGTGGTGGATTGGAATGGTTTCTTTATAAGCAAATATCAATTCTTAATACTAGAAATAGTTTAGATAACAATCTACACACTGCTGTGTAACTATTCATCAGTACATTTGGTGTACAAGCCATGTATATTCAAGTAACCCTAAAGAAAGCAAAAGGGCAAAAAAACTGTAATAAGGAACCAACCCCACTCACGTTTACTTTGTAGAGTATAACAATATTTTCTCAGAGTAAAAAAGTCAAATCGGCTATATTATTCACAAATATGTAATAAATGTGCATATATTGACTTTCCACATATGAAATAAATGAACATAAAAATAACAGTACATATTGTATAGTGCATATTTACCCATACACACAAACATGGATGAATATGTGTGTATGCTTATATTGTAAATGTATGTTACATAGATACATATTTATCCTAAAGCTAGTGAATATATGTTTCTGTCTTTGACGGCATGAACTAAAAAACTTCCCCAGAATGCAGAGATAAACAGACATTCATGACTTTTGGGGTCGAACCTCATCTAAAATTAGAAGGAACGGAGCAGCTTTCTTGTTTCGTCATATAATACATATCATAATCAGATTGGAAACAAGCTTTAATCGGTTTTATTGGACAATATTCAGTATTATGGACCTGGTGGTGAGCTATTCCCACTTTCAAAACCTGAAACTTTTATGCTTTTGATTGATTTCTCAACAGAACTATTCCATTTAAAGCTAAAGGGTTTAATGTGAAAATGAACTAGTCCCATACCAACCTGTATAATACAACAAATCTAACTCATAAAAGCAGAAGAACATTAAGACTTGGGTATTAATCTGATAAATGGATTTGTTATGAAATTGTGCAGTACTTTTAGATTTAGAAAATCTTATTACATGGTAAATCTTAATACATGGTAATAATGACTGGGTTTTTGATTTTATATTCAACGTTGAGGTAATTTCTGCTGACTACGGCTGCAGGACACCATTAGTTTTCATGTGTGAAGTTTACCATGTATATTTAATACTTCTCCCACCTTATTAGAGGCATTGCTTTATTGATTTCTTCCCCCCCTTTTTTTTCCTCTTCCAGGGCCAACAGCTGCGTTTGCTGGAAAGCATTTAAGAGGTGCTGATAATAAGCTGAAGTATTGTAGGGATGCCCTGCAGAGAGTGAGCAGTGCAACTTTGTCCTGCGCTGACAAGCTGGAAGAACGGTACGAAGATAATATAGCATTGAGATGATCAAAACGTTCCGTCACGCTCCCGCATCTCCTCTGTTCTGTCAAGCTGCAGCTTTACTGCACGACATTAATGTGGCGAACATGTCAACATGGTCAGATGAAAAACAGAAATAGCTCTGTGTGCACTCGCAGCGATAATGACACATAAATTGGTGAGGCTTCTCTGTTGAAGGGCTATCTTTTCCTTTACAAAACACAAGGGAGAGAGAAATAGTGACGGAATAAATTGGATATCCAAAGTGATATTAACACTGATTTACTTTTGAAGTTACTGCACACGTCTAATATCATCTGACATAAAACAGACAAGACAAGGATATCACAGAAATGTATATAGTATGCATAGAAATGTTTGTGTTGCAATGGTGATAATTTTATTCTTTTCAGTGCTATACCTGGAGAATCGGTTGGAGCTGGCGTGATAGTCTTCTGGTGGCAATGTGGAAATTAACTGCACTGCTTCCTCGACTATTCGCTGTCTAACTGAAAAGCTGCATGTGTGGACAAGCATAGCTTTGGGGTCCAATAATTGTATCCTTGATGTGTCAAAACACCGTGCTCTTCCAGCATTGTGCTGAGACTGAGACTGCTCTCCTGAAAGGTAAAGTTTGGATTTGCCCTGGCTTGTGAAGGCCCTGGGTCTTTTTGTGCCATGAGCTAATTGTGTATATTATCACACATTTTTTGGTCTCTGTCCAGTTCGCAGCAGTGAAACAAGCAGGACACCTATCAAAACCATTATTCCCAGGTGTGAAAAGCTGTCACCTTCGTATGTGTCACTTTTGTCCCTGCCTTGTCCCACTTCTGGGCCATTTTGCTTGAGCAGGTGAAATATGTGCCACCTGCCATTGCTTGCCCATTTGGCGTCAGGATTGATGGAACATGTTCTGGGAGAAGGCAATGGTAACTGACAGGGTCTTTACATCATTCTGAGTGGAAAAAGGGCCGATGACCATTAATCAATACTATTTTTATGCGCTGAGCAGGAAAAGATGGGGCGGATTCCATTTGTGAGAATTTCCCCCCTTTACCTCTCTCATGCTACAGTAAACAAGTGGAAAATCAATTTCATTTTTTATAAAGAATGCCACACAGCCTTCACGGATCATACGGACAACACTGTGGTCATGTACCACAATGAGAGTGATAATTATCAAGCTGGTAAAACCCTGTGTGATGACAGATAATGCTTGTTTTATGGTTTCCCTGTCATAATGGTTACAAACCAGGACTCAAACCAATTTTATGCTGCATTTCATCAGTGCCTGACCCATAAACCATGTGGTGAGCGCAGAGAACAACCTGCCACACCCTGTTAAGTGAAGGCACGCAACAATGAGTGCCAAGTTTCCAGCTAGACCACAGTGTTGTATGCATAGTGCCCCCCACCACCACCACCACCGCATTCTCACACACACAGCCAGGGAAGATGATCTTGGCAGGTCTCAGCCCACTAAAAAAAGAAACATCATCAGTCTGCCTTTTAATTTTCTCACATCTTTCTTTCATTTCATTTCAAATCTAATGTTTGGGTTAAAGTAAGTGCTGCAGCGGGGAATTGCAATGATGAGCGCAATCCAATCTGTTGATTAATCATCTAGCGTTACAGGCAAGATCACTTCCGCTCCAGCACACCGTTCATGGAAAAGCTTTTTTCATGCTTTATTTAACAGAGAGTCAGTTTGATTAGTGTGGAAAGATACTTTGAGAGGCACAATGACTAAATCAGACCTGTCAGTGGCTTTTACTTAGTGAGGGGATGATATTGACAAGACAGGCAAAGACAGCAGAGGAGGTGGCGACTCAGGGCATCACTGCACATTAAAGCAGATAACAGAGCGTGTCCTCTTCTGTTCACACAAAACATTGTACTGTTCCTTGTTGCATTTTATATGCGTATGAGAATATCTATTTCCAAAAAAACGTGCAGAAAAAATTATTATTATTATTTTTATTTTTTTTTTGCCATTCCAACAATCAATCAATCCTCCAACCACTGCAAGAGGACTGGATGTTTATGGTTTTTGCTCAGTCAGACAGCTTGACTGGTTGCTATCGATTTACAGCACAGCCTCAAATGTCAATACCAACTCTCTTGAGTCAGCCCCCCCCCCCCCCAAAAAAAATTATATATATATATATATAAATAAAAAAATCATCATCATCATTGATCAGTGTGGCTGGTGAGCAGGTGGCTCTCACACAGTAAGCCACAACAATTGGAAACAGCAGTCGGTACGCCGCCCAAAATGTTAGACAGGCAGTTCATGGTCCAGTAGGTCACCTGTCAGCCGCCAACAACAGTTTTAAAAGACGCATCGTCACTGACCTGTGGCTGCCATCAAGAGGATGCGCTGCACAACCCCCCTGCCCCCTAGTATACACACACGCACAATACCTACCCCTGCCAGCCATATTTGCTTCAGTTCAGACTGAGTGTTTCATGTGTTTGCAAAAAAGGAAAATACCCTCAAATGTATGTGTTTGCCATCAAAGGGTCAAATGACAGATCGATGCTATGTGGCAGGACATACATTTGGAGGTTCAGTAATTCACTGACTCACATTCAAAAATTAATGTTTTTCTTTGCTCACATTTAAATAAACTGAATTTCTGTCCATGTTAATTTTAGGTACATCTTAAAAATGGGGAATAAATTCAGACAGCTTTTTTTTATTTTTTACATACTGTTATTGACATTCATGCAACAGAGTGACTGTATGTCCCATATTTGTTTTTGCAACGGTCGTAATTTGGATATTTATAGGATCAAAAGAGTGTTCTGTTGTAAGGAGACCAATTGTAATTTAATGCACAGTTTAAAGGGATATTAAATTCAGCCAGGCAGAGGCACTGAAGCATTAGAGGATAAACGGGACACAGTAACTCTCCAGTCTGAGTAATTTCAATGTGATGAGCTGAATTAAACATCAAAGCAAATATCATATTAATAAAATTATTGAATTCAAACTACTTCAGTATGCTACTTTTCCACTTACTGGAGAAAAATTTGACATTTTTGTAAACAAAACCAAAAAATTTTAATAACTGACAAGTAAATTAAAGTGACTAGCATGTCTGGCTAATGAGCTAACCTCTCTCCAATTTCTCCCTAGTCTTCCAAAAGAGGCCAATAGTTCACTAAATTTTATATATATATATAAAAAGAAGCTACATTCATCACTTGCACATTTGCTGAGTACCCTTTCGTCACTCTGTGGAAGCTGGTCCTGTGTCCACTGCAGGCTAACATTAGCAGCTCTGTTCTGCTCTTTACTAGAATTGGTGAGGTTCACACAACCACAACCTAAATCGCTGTAGCGCAGTCGGGGAGACCGGGGATGGTCATAACACTTCTTGTGATTTTTTCCATAAATAAAAAAGCATTTAAACTGGAATGTCCACTTTGCTGTATTATGAAGTTCAATTTGCCAATTACTGAAATGATGTATTTTGGTGGTTTTATGAAATATGTACAGGTTTTAAAAATGGATTTAAAAAGAGTCACTCCAGTGTTACAATTGTCTCAGTGTACAGGGACGGTTGTTACACATGCCAGCAATGGTTGTAGCATGTCTAAAATACACATAATTAATCAATTAAATACTCCAAAAGAAAAAGATTATTTATCTTTGATGTTAATGTGACACATGATTTTGCCACTCCCCTGACTGAGTTTCCTGATTTTATTTCACACGAAGCCCTCTGCAGCAAAGGAAGGGGAATTGCCCCTGTCTGTCTTCCTCTTTCTGAAATACAGCATCCTGTAAACAAACACGTGTTTCCAACAACTATTTCCATGCCACTTATTATCATCAACTTAACATCTAATCTAGTTTATGAAGGCTTAATACATTAGCTTATTGATATGGTTTCTTCATCTAACATTTCCCTTATTCTTTTTCTTTTATAATAATGCACTAGAACTGACACGAGAGAGACTGCTGGAAATTTATCTCAGTCCCTGCCTCTTTTGTTTGATGGGACAGACAGACCGTCACAAGAAAAAACATCCTGTGACGACATTGTCAAGAAGTTGGGTGGGTAAACAATGCAAGGAAAACAAATGTATTATATATGTTGATGATGTTGATTATCTGTGCATTTTAATATGAAAAGAATGAGAGAAAGAATTCGAATGAAGGTCACTGATGGTTGTAACAAGGCGTTACAACCATCCCTGTATTACCAGTCGTGTTTTCACCTCATGAACTAGCCTGACTGCCAACTTTATACAGTTTTTTCTATTTATACACTCCAGAACAGTGATTCTGTTAATAGACATTTGACCTCAGGACAGTATCCAAAAAATAGATCTGCCTGAAGAGTTAAATTTTTACATCCAAAAACACTTTGATGGTAACTTTCTTTGGTAGTTTCAAATATCTAACAATCTAACTGAGCATGTACAAAATGAGTGTTATCACTCTAGCTTGTTTCTGATTGAATAACTTCAACATGTTTCAATCATCCAATGTTAGAACTGTCACTGGTCTCCCCTACTTCTTGAAATTTGAAAGAAGTTAAACTACAGAATCAAACACAGCTACAAATGGGGAACAATTCAAAGGGAAACATAAAAAATGAGTGGATAAGAAGGATGACTGTGTCATATGTACATAGCAGCGCCATGAATGAATGGTTTGATTACAAACATGATGTGGATCTGATGCTGTGGCCTTCAAAGTTACCAGATCTCAAGCCAGTGGATATTTATGGAAATTTTAAGAATCATGTACTAGATAGTTCTCTCTCCAACCATCATGAAAAAACCAAAGCAAGTGCTGTGACTTCTCAACTCATTCTGAGGCCGGTCTGATATGGCCCCAAACCCAAAGACATTAAGCTACCTTGAACTGATTAGCATTTGAATTTCTCTATATATCCGAATAAAAGAAACAAATTTTACATCAAGTATCATAATTAGTACAAGCAAGGTCTACACGACAAATAAAAGAGACTGTTTCAATGTGGTTCTTTGACTGATTGCTTAACTTTTTGCCTGCGACTAAAGCCATAATCTTGCCAGAGACTCAGCTTCAAATCAACCCAGCTAACATTAAGCAAAATAGTAACTTCTACTAAAATCTACCAACAAAAGTCATTTCAGCCAGTCACTGCCAAGAAATGATACATACATCACCATTACGGTCACCATTAGACCACATACATGTTGTTAGAGAATTGGAGGTTGGGGAGGTGTAGTAAAAAAAAATTATATTTCCCTTCATTATTAAAGGGAACACAGCTACGCAAACAGTTAATTCCTGATCACAAAGGTCACTTATTATCTTTTCATCTTTCCAAGTACATATTATTAAACAACTCCAAATTAAAAACTGGGGACAGCACCTAAGGCAAGCTAAAATGGGATAGATCAAAATGTCAGTGTACTGCCACTTTGAAGGTCTTGTACAGTATACTTATTAAGGTAGGTAAATTCAAGACTATAAGCTCAGAAGAGAGTGTCATACAATCAAGAGTCCTTGTTATCTGTATCAGCATTATTTGGTGATGTCTTCATGGGTGTTGGCCAAGTTCTCCTTCTTCATACTTAGATCGGAGACAAAGACCCTCCTCTTCCTAATCATCATGATAAATGATGAAAGCACCATTCCCTTCCAAGTGTCATTCTCTCATACAGCGAATCTTTTCCTCTTTAGATTGGGGTGTTTGAAGTCACTCTCTGTCTTCTTGTCTCATTAAACATAAAAGAATGAAATAAAATTCAAATGAACTGTTTACCCTGTTACTTTAAAATGTGTAATTTACCCTCACTGAGAGACAACTCACAATTACAGTGGGTTGGCTCTCCCAGATCCGTTTAGTGTATTTTCTATAACAAACCCCTATTAATCATTTCAGAGATCAAAGTGACACTGCAGAAGAATTTTAAATATTTAAATCTCCACTATTCAAATCTTAAAACAGATCAAAGAATTTCGCTTTAATTTCATGAGGCACATTGCCAGTAGATACAGAGGCATACACAGAGATGCACACAAACTCCAATTAAATATTGCAAATCTCAGTAAATCTCCATACTATTTTCATATCTGAGCAGGCCTCACACTGAGTGCATCTGACCCGCCATGAGGAGGCAGCTACAGACGCAATTGATTATTATGGTCGGTCTTCACATGTTATGTGGATGACAGGTAACTTAAAAGTCCATGCCACTTATGATGGGATAACAGTTTTGGGGGAAGCACAACACAAATACATATAATACATAATATGACAGGGGCTTCAAGGACTATATATTGTGCAAATTGACGAACCAACATTTGCACTGATGTCAAACTGATCCATAGTTTAGAGTGGAATATTTTCCAGCCTTTAATGAAGGAATCGCTAACTTAACTTATTGTTATTATGAATTCTTTTGACATATTTTTTTACTATATTGAACACTTTCAACTATTTTCAGGTAGTTCACAGTTACCTACATTTAAAAGACATTGGCCGTGACTATATTTTCTAAGGAATCCACAAACTGAAACACCACAGTACAGCTGCTTAGCCTGTCTGCCACGTAGTCATGATTCGAAAGGTCAGATGTCAAGACATCTTTGAACATGTCATCTGCCACTGAGTTGGCATGACGACCAAGCTTGGAAACTAGATTCCCTGGCTCACGCCATTTCATTAAATCTGTAAATTAAAGATTTCTTTCACTATGCTGGTGCCAGTGATGCTCTTAGCTATCTGTATTGTGAAGCCACAGCAGGAAGTGATACGATCTAACTACACAGAAATACTCCAAATTTCACTTTATGTCCATTTTATGCCATTTTATGCTTCTCCTCCACATTAACCTGGACCACAGTTTAACTCATCCAAAAGTACTTATCTTTTCAAGCTATTTTACAAATGAAAAGGTAGAAGAGTTATGTAAGTTAAGTAATGTTTAAAAATATGATGCAATTTATAGATTAAAGTCAACTAAAACATTTAAAGTTGTTAAAAACGATCTGCATTGGTCAACTTGATTAACTGCAGTCTAATTCTATAGACTTTGGTACTTACACCTTAATGCATTGGTAACAATAATGTAATCATATATATAATATATTTACAGTGTGACAGTAGGGCACTCACAGGGGCAATATTTCTGGAATATTTCTTCACTGTGAAAACATACCATAATGTACCATCCAGAGTTGGCAAAAATGACAAAGATTGCAACATAAGTTTTGTAATTTATGCATCCTTGTCTTCTCCGTCCTCTGGCCTACGACCTGAAAATCGATTGAGGTCCACTCTCTTCAAAGATGCCGCAGTTACTAAAATGGATCACAGCAGAGACACGGAGCGAGGTAGCTCTCTATTTGAATGTGTGTGCTCACATCTGACACAATGATTCTTACGCACACATTTTGGAAAATGCTTACTTTATCAATATGTTGCAAAGAATCAGTTGTGTTATCGTCACCGATGTTGAGTGTCCGATTGAGTGTCCTGAAGTCTATCCCTGCCGGTAATATACAGGGCTTAGACTGTTATTATTTTTTCCTCAATTAATAAATTATTACTAGTTTCTCAGGCATATGTTTTTTTAAATTTGTATTTATACCAAAATTAAATAAAAGTGGTTCTTTTATCTGCTTCTGGTGGCATTTCTTCTTTTTTATCCATATTTTTTTTAATTTCATTAAAACAGTTTACCTACAATATTTGAACAGTTAATGAATGGGTGAACCCAGCTCATTATTACATGTAATAAAAGCCTCTGATCTACAGCTGATTGATACTTATCCACTCTGACATTAATAGTTGTGTGTGGATCTGTGGAGCACTACAAACCAAACACTTCAATCAACGGTATACCAAGGTGTGTCATGTTCCATGGAAACAAATGAATGAAAAGAAAAATAAAAGGGAAAGTCAATAACTTCACATAAGAGCTCATCATCTAATACAACAAGACATTAGCTGAGTAAAGACAAGCTTGGAGGCAATGGTACAGAACGATGGATTACAAGCCCGGTGACAGGTGATTAGAAGGGCTTTGAAACATTTGGTAGAAGAGCTGATACAATACTTTAATTCTGGTTCTGGCACTAAAACAATAGATTTTATGCATGCCTTTTTTCCATTTAAAAAGTAAGTCAATTCGTATTCTTCTTTTTGGTTTATTTTGTACCAGAAAATGTCCAGTAAAAGAGGAGTGAGAGCGTGAGCAGACATTTAAATCCCACTTTTGGTGTTTGCTGTTATAAGCACTAGATATTTTCTCGATTATTCAGTTATTTTTTTATGTTATCTATTTATTTATTTTTACCAGTGTCATTCTACAGTTAGTTGGAGGAACTAAGACTTTAACAACTAATAACCTTAAAAAGTCATTACAGTGTCTGGTTTACCTCTGGCATTAGGAGGGATCTCACATAAATAGGAGACAAGATTGTGGTCCCTTTTTTTTTCTTTTCCAAATGATCCCACATTCCCTCACGATGACTCTTTGCTTCAGGCCTGCTTCCAAACTCAAAGCAATTGGAAAAAAAATGCATTGAACAGAGAGTATAATGAAGAAAGAAAATAGGTGAAATTATAGAATAAGAAAAAGACACAAAGGCTGCTGGAACAGTTGTTGGCTCTGTTACAATCCCTCATGCAAAAATAAATGAAAATATGACATTCAATGCAATCGCTTCAACTGAAATACTGTATATAACCTTGTCTAATTAGACTGTGACAGTATATGCCTCTCAAAGTAACTGCCGTTGTGTCTCTGTCAAACTGCCTCATTATCAGTGCAAATTGGATGGATCTCTCCCAATCAGATTACCACTGAGCGATCAAACTTCTCAGAAGAAAGCGCAGCAGCCTGGCAGGAGGAATACCTCCATTTTACTGCAAACATGGCCATGCAAATCAGTCAGCTGGCACGGTGCTCCGAGGAGTTCCTTGTGAAAACTGCATAGAAATTTCTAAATAACGGAAGGCATGACACCTCTTTGAAAAATGCAAAAGTGAACAGATGGATGTGTGCCACCAAAAGCTCTCATTGCGGCGGGCTAATATACGTCTTTGACTACAATCTGCGCTTGATGTTGTTCATCTTTTTCTATTGTGCTTTTTCTTTTGGAATAGGAGAAACATTTTCCCTGTGGATTGGAAGGTTTTCATGAGCAGGCAGATGGAGAGAATATTGTTGACATTAAACTGTTCCTCTTTAAGGGAATTGTTGTGACAAGGTGGAGCTCCCATCACTCGAAATAGCAGCTGTGTGCTGTTTACAAAGGGGCCCAAAGCAATGTTTGTTTCCACTGAAACGGTGGCAACTTTTTCCGTCTTTGTAATGAAGTAGCTTCTAGCATTATATGTTTGCTCTCACATCTACTGTCATCATAATATAATATTTTTTAACGCAACAGTGTAATTGTTCTTATGAATTATTACAACTTCTGCTATTATTATGATGGTTTTCAACAATTACCACAGATTTCCTGCTTTTCTTCTTAGTCTCCCTCTTGTTAGGGACTGTATGAAAATTACTGTGCTGGGTGCTCGACCTTCATGGTTCATTTTTTTAAAAAGTGAGACCCACCCCAACGTTTTTTTTTTTTATGTTAAGAAAACTTCAATATGCTCTCAGAGCTTTCTCTTTAATAACTCAAAATGCAATATTAATACTCTTATGAGATATTAAAAACAGAATTGACATAAAAAAAGAAAAACCTTAAGGTGCACAAAGTTAAACTATATAAATGGAACAATAATTGTCATGACACCCACAAAATGTCCCATTGCAGCCACTCTGTTGTTCACTCCAGTGTTACTAACTATGCATTTATCACAATTGGCCCATAGAAAGAACACAAATGTTTACTGGTAGAAGGACACATACATCAGGCGCTTTCTCTCATGCCAAAAATGGCATATGTATTCATACGGCAGCCTCATGCAGCTTATCCACAAAACCATTTTAGCCCTCTATCATTGGACAGTTGTTTGTTTTGTAGAGAGTAAAAGGACAAGTGAAGCATAAAGTGGAAGAATGAAAACAACAAAGGCTTAGTCTACTGAAGGTTTCAGAGGCCTCCCCTTCAATAAAGGGCAAAAAATAAAAAAATAAAATAAGCAACACACCACCCTGAAATATATATTTTTTGGTTCCTCATTCTAGAAAGCTATGCATATACTGAGTGGATCTTGTGCTTTTGTGAAGGCACACTAAACACAAACTTGGTCCACTTGATTGACCCCTTAGGATACGCTGCAATGATTTATCAGTGTGAAGCCTCAGACGGGAAGTCCAATCAATGAAGTGGCCTGGGCTCTTAATTACTGCTCCTTTTGCCATTGTAAGGAGAAATCAATAATGTCAAGTATTCAAAGCAAGAAGCAGGGCTGCAGCACACTACATAGACCAAACACACTTCACAGACCCCGAGTCACATCACATCTATAAAAGCTCGCAGTTCCTTTCGGCCCACAGACATGCTGATTCTAATCTATTTGATTTAGAGGTATAATGTTAAGAACGTAAATAAGCGTAACAGCAAATAAAATCATGAAAATCTAAAAAAGAAGCTGTTTCAAGTATGTTTATATAATGATATATAATATGAAATCATTTCATAATGAATACTGAGTGCAAGATTTCTTTTAAACAGTGCCGCCTTACACAATATTTTTACATTCCTTTAGAGACCAGGAAGGATTGTTGTTGTGTAACTTCCAAAATTGTATTTGGTATGCACAATTTTCAGTTGTCAAATAAAATAAAGAAAACATTTTGATTGTGAAAGAAGCCTCCATGAATATATTTTATTTAATTTAAGCAAAATTAACATTAATACTGTTGGCGTTTTGTATCAACTGTATCTGATTTAATAAAATCCCATCAGCTTCTCAGACCGCTATATAAAGGTTACATTTAAAATTCACTATAATTAATAAGAACTAATACTGTTACCAACTATCATTTTGCTATACTTACATATTTTGGAGCATTACAATTACTACTTACATTATTGTTGTTGCTGTTTTTAATATTACTGCACGTGATCTCCATCTCCCTTCTCTCTGTCTTTTTCAACCCAACCAGTCTGGTTCTGGTTCCAGGTCCGTTTGAGGTTTCTTTCTCAAAACTTTACCTTGCTACTTTGTAGCACAAATTTCTTGTGTTTACTCTGAATGCCACTGTCACCAAGTGCAAGTTTAAAATCAAGCGCCTATTTCTAGTCTATTATGCATATTTTTATTCATAGCCTTCAGAGCAACTCTATACCTCTTCTTCTTCTCCTAGAGGGGATTAGAGGGTGGGGACCTCTCATCCTCTATAACTCCCAAATCTTGCCAAGACTATAGAATCAGTTCACATTCAGCTTCAACAGTTATTGGCAAACAATAAGATTTGAAGTGAAAATCACTATGGCTTTAGATTAGGTCATAGCAAAGCCAGTTTGAAGTACCCGGTTTATTATTTGGCTGCTGGCATTGCATCTTGTTTTTTTTAATTTTTCTCAAGTGGAAGAAACTATATTTGACCAAAAAGATAAAGCTGAGGAGTAAGGCTGAATCTGACCTGCTCTTCCTTCGATACCAATCATTCATGTTGGACTGAAGGACATGTACAGCTTGTGAGTGAGACCATAAACTTGTGTTAAAAAATGTTCTGTAAACTTCTGCACAATCAGACTTATTTTTGCAACTGGTGGAGTCTCTCCTGATGGTCATCACATATCAAATCAAATCAGATTTATTTATATAGCGCCAAATCATAACAAAGTTACATCAAGGCACTTTACATTTAGAGCAGGTCTAGAGCAAACTCTTCATAAAATTATTTAAAGAGACCCAACAGATCCCCCGTGAGCAAGCACGCGGCGACAGTGGCAAAGAAAAAGTTCATTTAAGAGGCAGAAACATAGAATGCAGGTCGAAGGTACCTCCACGTGGGTTACTCAGTTCAGCCACAGAGTTGACAGGCATTTTTGTATGCTGTGTCCGGTCATAGCATGGTCAAGTTGGTAACAAGTCATTGCACTGACTTGGAAAGAGAGCAACTAATGTGCATTTTTAAGCAGAAGATACAACAGTCTACTCAGTTACCTGTTCCTTGCACCAGCCTGGTTATGAACTGCCTTTAAACAGCTGCTGGTCCCAAAACTTAGGGACTCATTTGGTTGTCTGTCTATTATTCTTTTTGTCTATTTATGCCACCTAGACTCTCTATCAGAGTGCTTTACATTTTATATGAGACCCATACCTACAGTATCACTGTATAGTTTATGAGTTAGCTTTCACTAAGCAAACGACACCATTGTTCTACTTTTAACAACAAAGCCATTCCTGATAACCCCCATCACATCTGTGTGAACTCCTATCACTCACAAATTGCTACTATTATTATTATGCCAATAGATGGCCGCTTTACCGAGTGAAAAGGATCATTTTCTCTTGTTGTTCCTTGTTCTGATTTGCTCTATCCTAAACTTTTTGTAATCTTGCAGTGGTGTGCGATATTGGCAAAAAAACAAAAAACAATAAACAAGAAACAGACTACGAGTTCAATAAAAGTTCAAATACATACATTTTTGCCAACAAGGTAATGCACGAGTTTTGCAAGCTTATGCAAACTGGATGTTTTTCGTCATAGTATTAAACATTATTTGAATCTTACGGTGGATATGTGGTGTTGCAATCACGGATCTCAATAGAAATAAGACTTGTGATTTATTGAAATAGCATCTCAACCTTGGCCTTTATAAATGTGGTGAGGAAATTAGGAACAGTATGGGGAAATAAAGAACAGAAAATATTAGAAGATTAAAAATGAAATGAGCCAATTAAAGATAAAAATGCTAAAATAATAATAAAGCTAAATGAAAAACATAAACTATTATTCTTTGTAGTGATTTTGAGTTGTCTATAACAGTCAGATTTTCAGGGTCCTGAGGGTTATAAGGCACCTGAAACCAGTAGAAGAGAAAAGTGCTGATACTTTTTCATTCTAGAGCAAGTCTTTTTCACACATATAGACCAACCTACTAATTAGAATAGAAGTCTGTCAAAGTGTGCCAATAACAGAGTTGCAGAGCAGCTTGTGATGCTAGAATATATTGTTGTAACTGTGTTGGCCATGGCTGGGACATTTAGTGAACAGGATAGCATTTTACCATTCTACCAATTACGGGATCTAAAATTTAGCTTTTTGTGCAGTGTATTGTGTTGTTTTGTCTTCATGCTTATATTTTAAGCCTTGTGATGTTTTGTACTCTGTTTAGGGAATGTAGGGGAGACAGGTAAGGTCATATTAGTTTCCCCTCATGTGATTATAAAGTTTACCTTGAACTTGACCATAGTAACTCGTTCATGACATTAATCAGACACAGGAAGAATTCATGTATTCTGGTTTATACGTGGATATTTTTAAATTGATTTGTTTCTTTTGTTTTTTTAACTTATTTCATTCATTCATCTTCTACTGCTTATCTGTTTCTGTGTCACAGAGGGTGCTGGAGCTAATCCCAGCTCACACTGGGTGAGGGTGGGGTACACCCTGGACAGGTCGCCAGTCCATCACAGGGCCAACACACAGAGACAGACAGAGACCAACAACCACTCACACTCAGACCTACGGACAATTTAGAGTCACCAGTTAACCTAAACATGATGTCTTTGGATGGTGGGAGGAAACCGGAGTACCCGGAGGAAACCCACACAAACCAAGGGAGAACATGAAAGGCCCCAGGCGCGGGAATCAAACCCACAAACTTTTTGTTGTGGGGCAACAGCGCTAACCACTATGCCACCATGCTAACTTATTTCATCTTGATTTTTATTTTATTTTTTTTATTATTTTGTAATGTTAGCATCATCGTGCTCCCTTTGGAGCATTACTTAATCTCAAATAAATCTGTATCCTTTTTCTTTCATGCTCCACTGAACCACCAGCATTCCCACAGGAACTGAACATCTAAATTCAGGTGAATTTCCAAATATGTCTGTATGGGCAAGAGATTCAATTACAAATTTCTGTGCTGGTCATACAAAAACTGAATTCAAAGCTTTAGTCCAAGGTTTTGCAGTAAAATTCAAATTATGTTCAATGTTTCAGCATGACAAATTTTTTTTTCTCATCCTTATTAAAATTGTCTAATGGCTAGTTTACAGGTTTTCTTATGCCAGATGATGAAATTTTCATAAGCAGTGAACTATTCCACTTTCACATTAAGGCCCCACAAAGCTGAACCTGAAAGCATGCGATGTGCATATCATCAACCCACATTAATGTATGCATCAGGCCATCCATGAGAGAACTCGGCTCGGTCTTTCATGCTGCTTTGCAGTCTGCTAGTAAGAGGACCATCCGATATACGCTTGAAATGTGATTCCTTTCTTTATTGTCTATGTCTGAGCACAAGAACCAGAGCTCCAATCAGGGTCTTTGTCTAAGTGCAAGAAGCCGGTTCTTTATCAGTAGTTAACCTCAGTCTGTATAAATGATATATGTGGACAATATGTGGACATCACATCCATTTGAAAACTTAACATCGCCCAACAACCAACAATATTCTTTGGTGTAAGTAATAAAATAAACAAGCACACCCACATAAAACAGTAGGATCAGCAGGGGGTTAGGTGCCTTGCTCAGGGATACTTTTGCAAAGGGAAAGCCCAGTTCATTTGAAACTTGCTTCTCTAAACTCTCAGTCATGACAGCTCCTCAGAAGGCACTGCTGGAATTTGAACCCAGCAGCTGGTGTTAACTCTACAAACTTTAAACAATGAAGCCACAGAGAATATACTCTATGGTTGCAGGACTCAGGGTTGACCCTAAATAAACTGCTATTGTCTTGGTATTTTTTGCCTATATTTGATTGTGATAGTAGTAATAGACAGACAGAAGGAGCAACAAGTCACAAAAGTCCCTGGATGGAAATAAGGACATTGTGGTTATATGGCAACTATACATCTCCTCCTCCTAACACAGTGATGTGTTTTCAATATTCTAACCTGGATGGAAATGGAGCTCTATAGCACAGAGCAATAAGATATATCAGATATTGTACATACTTGTCATTGCCTACAAATCACTGTTTGTTTCAGCCACCAGCATCACTGGACTTATTCATCACTTACCTTTCAATCTCAGGAAGTGTTAAGAGTTGTTGGCTCCATCATGATTTACTCACCAAGTGTGCAGAGAGGCACAGAAATTGCACCGGCGGGACATCAACTAAACAAAACACAACGATATACATGAGGTTTGTACCTGAATGCATAACCTAAAGGATATACAGCAGGTGAGTGAAAAGAGCATTTCAGAGAAACAGTCTTCTGATAAGAGCAGACATAACAACCACACCTGCATTTCTACCAGGCAAAAGAAAAAAGCACGCATTTTAGTGATGCTGCATATTTTCTACTGTATGCATGAAGAAATTACCGCAGCACTGAGTCTGGAGATTGTTATGTCGACTTCACTCAGCGTTGAGATAACATGACACTTACAGCTGCGTGAACACAACAGACACAATGTATGTTATCGCTAACTGGACAGAACCCCTTGTGCGGCTCTACATGCATTAGCAGGTACATTATGGTGTTGTCTAATGAGTCAGTGCCCACACTAACATCACTGGGAGGTTCTAACAGGATTAACAAGAACAGACGGCACTCAATCCTACACTAATGATTTATATGCTGAGCATGAAAAAGTATCTTGAATTAACAATGTAAATGTATCATTAGCACATTAGAAACGACTGTAAGGGAAAATACAATGACTTGTTACACTAATTGAATTAGCAGGTCTGTTAATCATGCATAAATAGTGACTGCACTCTGAGGACGACGAGTGAAATCAAGGTAGTGATTCTCTTTGTTGTCATTTCCTTTTAGCGGAACCTTATAAAGGAGATCTGCCCTCATTTTACAACATCTTCTTAGTCGAGCAGCTCACACAAGCCAGCTGCACTCAGAGATGTGAAATCCTGCAGACATTTTCGTAAAAAAATATCGGATTTTAAATGTATTATTTATTTATTTATTTTTGAGGTAATGAGATCAGTACACACAGCTTTTCATCAATTGTGAGTAGCCATAACCTGAAAATTGCCTTGAATTTAACAGCAAAACCCATTACTTTGCTGACCCCATAGACTTCACTCGGTTAAATCTCGTTGTTCTTCTGGCACAAAAATAGGAAAACACTCTATGTTTCTTTTTTATTCATTGAACTATAAATACATTGATAATAAGGAAAAACTGATGCAAAGTGCTATACAGTCTAGACACCTGACAAGCGTTTGTTAGCCTCTGTCAGTTTAACTTAATGTGGCTTTTTGGCCTGAATGATGATACCGTTAATTTTTCTTGTCATATTTCTTGTGCTAAGAGTGGAACAACTTTAACCCATATGGTTATCTTTACTACATGCGTGGGTTTGGTAACCACACTAAACTCCCAGCAGCTTTGCCAAACATGAACCAGAAAAAAGCTCTGAATAACCAGAATAACCAAAACTACGGTATGATGGTAAAATATCTTTTTCACTGGCAGAACCAAAGCACAAGTCTGCTTATTAACATTAATAATGTTGTTGAAGTGGATGGATAATCCATATCTTTTGGCCTTGTCAAAAAAGACGGACAGGAATCAGTAAAACATTTAAATTTAAATGATGATAAAATGACAGTGGACTTAACAAGAGTTAGCTAATTAGCTGACTCTGTGCAAAGGCAACTGTTTTCACAGGTGCTCAATAATATATCTACAAACAGTTGGTATAAGTGTTATCAATCTGCTTTTTTTCTTTCTCCAGATTTTAGTCTTTCATTTCTGCCGTCACTCACTTTAAAACAACACTTTATTGAACTAATTAAGCACAGTCATTCCAAATGCTGGGGTTAATTATATTTCTGTTACTCCTACTGTACAGTTGATCTTGACAGAAAGATACATTGCTAAACTGTCTAAAGTCCTGGTAATAGACATCTCATTATAGCCATTGTTGTTCTGGCTAACATACCATGACAATCACATGACCCGCAAACCAAGGCTACGTGGGTAATGGAGATCTTCCCTATCATTCAGTATTATTCCATAAAGTATTAGAGCCATGAATTATTCATTCAAATTCATCACTCATCAATGAAAAGTGCTTAACAGGTTAAATGTAATAACCAGAACTCAAACTGCGCTGACTTATATCAAGGAAACATTTGACGTGAAGGACAATTAATGATTATGACCACTTTCATTCAAGTTGAAATAGGATGTCAGTCTCCATGACCTGCACAGCTGCTGTCAGTCTAAAACAAAATTTGTTTGTGCATTTTACTGCAATGACATTACCCTCAAAATCACAATATGATTCATTTTTTTATTATTTCATTATTTTTTTCAGGTTTTTAGCCTATTTATGCTATTCAAAACAACATTTTACTATTCTATAATAGTCTGTTTTTTTGTTTTTTTTATGTTTTAACAGCATCAGGCTCTCCACTATGTTTTTCTAAGAGATTCTGATGGTATTGTTTTACTCTGAAAAGAAATAAATAACTAAAGTGAATATGTCTTTAAGCCCGAGGCCCTCAATCACACACAGCTCCTCTTTCGTCCCCACACAGTGCCCATGGCATGCCCTGACTCGCTTTCTCACCGACTTCCACCAAACAGCGAAGGCAAGGGCCAAAATAATTTGTATCTGTTCAATAAAATATTAAAGTGCATCATGCCATGTCCTGCCCTCTTTCCCATTCCTTCTCCCCTTCTCCCCTGCTCTCAAAGGTCTTGTTAATGTTTCAAAACTGCACATAAGACGGACCAGCCAGATGATTAATTTGAAAGATACCCACAGGGTACCTGCAGGATTTTTTTCCCAATCCTCTTGCTTCTGTAGTGTTAACACCTAGCTTCTTCACAAATGAAGAGTGGAGGGGTGGCAGGCCAGGGAAGGGGGTGAGGGTAAAAAGTGTACAAAGTGTACCCTACAGTTATAGAACTGAGCGCTTTTCAACAGCAGCCGTTTGATATGTGAAATACACTGAAGCAAAATGGGTTAAATGCTTTAAATGCAACAGTTTTTATCTGTAAGAAGTGTGACAATTCAGAATATCCACACAAAGCAGCACATTGCTTTTTCCACTCTATGCTAATGCATCCTTATCACTCCTAATAACATCATTAGCACACTCATTTCCACACTATTTATCTTTTTAAAATGGTTACAGTACACTTGGCTGTGTACAGCCTGCTGTCCTACTTTTCAATGTGCACTGTGATAACACTTTTGCAGAATAAGCTTAAAAGCATTTGCCCTGATTAAATTCAATTAGTTTCAAAAAAGAGTCATCACTTCAAGAAGATTTAAATAAAAAATTATCTCTTGGCGCACTTGCTGACTGGTAGAATTCAGTCTTAAAAAATTTTAAATAAATGCACTAAACAAGCCGCCAAGAAATCATATTATTGATGCATGACATGCAGGTCAAAATTGGTCAATATCCTCAAAAAAAAAAAAAAAGAACATAAATTAATAAATAAATAAATGATTGAGGCTTGAATGTGCTGTAACATCATGTTCTGTCTTATTGACATTGTCTGTGTTTCTCAGTGCAAGTCCGGTTACTCCAGAGTTCCTCTTTTAATGCAGCTTTAAATGCTGAGCTATGAAAACTAATGCAGGGTGCATTCATTTTAGATAAATAGCTTAAGCTCGGGTGAATAATGATTTATTTAAACTCATAAATAATTTCATCAAAATATCCCAAAGCACTTTTTGCCTCATTGTACATCATTTTCTAAGTATGCTAGATGAGCCCTCATTTATTTTCAAATATCACACCATGTCTCTTGTAAATATGTATACTGGTCTTTCTACTTATTTATTTTACAGATCTGATTTTAATATTTCATCCTCAGCATAAAGCTCTATTTGTTTCCAAGGGCATGAAACCATGAAATAAATATCAGAAGTATAATTCCCAGTCTTAACATATTGGAGCACATGAATGATTTAAGAGAAACAGATTTTGTACATAAAGCCAAGGCCTAATTTTCAGAGCTGCACAGTTTGAAAATGTTAATCAGTAAACTCTGTGTTGTGTTTCTAAAAGGCTACAGCTTGACAGCACAGTTTAGGTGGATGACTGGAGGGTTGCAGGCTCACACCATATGGTGATAAACCTGGTGATGCCGCCCCAAGCCAAGGATTTACTATTAGATTGCTTTAGCAAATATTCCTCTTAACTGTATAACGATGCACAACACAGACCTAAAAGGAGGCTTATCTGTTCGGTGTCTGCCAGGAATTTGACAGCCCGTTCCTCTAAATGATGTACTCAAGACTTTAACAATCCTAAACTGTATGTTTAAAGCTGAGATTTGTATCTAATGTTGTGCTCAAAACACGATATATTAAGACAATCCTTTGCCGCACTTTTTAACAAGTGCAACTGTGAGTCTCAGCTCAGAGCTGGAAATGTAAGCATGTGAACACATAAAAAAGAAAGAAAAAAAAAACAAAACAAACAACTTCAACATATATTGAGCTCCATAGCTCGGTAGTTGACTTTTCTGAGGAGTGAGTAGGAGGACGTGTTACAGTACCAGCTAGCTTAAATGTCTGTGCTACTTGGAGGCAGACATTTTTTCCGAGCCATTGCTACCGTATAAGGAGCTTTCCAGACACTGAGTGGGCAGCGGGAGCATTCGCACATATACAGTAAACAAGCCGCAGCCTGCCCCGAGTGGGACACAACATCCATTTGACCGGCGCAAGACTGGTGCTGGTGCAAATTAGAAACTATTGAACTCCATCGGCAGCATGCTATGGCAGCACAGCACAAAAAGCAGAAGGCTTTTTCCGATAGTATATGAGTAGGGGAAATAAACACAGACAGGGAGATAACTTGCTGTCTTACTGTGAGTCACACAAGTGGACCGGCAGCGTGTTACAGCCTCAGTAGAGAGATGGTTTCAAGTGCGCTCAGCTTGTCTTAAAGCCCATGGCCTCTGTTAAATGTGAAAAGTTTGCATTTACATGCTAGTTAGCAGCGTAGTTTGATTCCACCCACAGAGAGGTTTTCATTTCAGTTACCTGGCTGTGTGGGTGTGTACCGATTGTGCTTGATATGTCCTTCATTATGTCATTTTTATCCGTCTGGCAAAATTTAAACCTGTTTTTATTTGATTCCACACATAGTTTAACGCCTAGGGGTACCCAGGGTTTGTTAAACGGTACTATTATAGTACATATCCATTTTCAAGATTTCTCTTCATATTTACGGTTTTGTCTTGTCTTTTTTCCTCTTGCTAAATTTGAATCAGCGTCCTTTCTTTTGGATTAATAATGGAGCCAATAATTAATCCAAGACATTACAAAAATATTAAAATAGTGTAAAGGTAAAGCTCACAGAGGTGAGATGGAAATTTATTTGCAATCCTCCCTCCCTTGAGCTTGTTTGTGTCTGTGATCAACTCTTTAGCTGCTAAATGCTCAGTTTATCATGTCTATCAGCTGTTTTGAACTGGGCTGGTGTAAAATGACCAATATAAGCTACAAAATTGAGGTTTAGAGCTTCTAATTAAAACAAAACAGAAATAAGCTAAAATCTGTGACGGGGAGGTTGTGTGCCGGTGCCATTACACATCGTCATAATTGACCCATAATTAACAAAGTTAATATGAAAATATTGATTAGTGCAGCTTTCAGCTTGGCCAGACAAATATGTCTTGGGTATCTGTACTCCCCTGAATGTAATTAGTATTGATCAACTCAATTGGGTAAAATAACATATAAACATCTTTCCTGATTTTTAGAATACAGGTCAGTATTTAGCTATAGTGGAAACAGACTCGATAAAGTTGAGAAACTATTAAGCAGTAATACACACCGTTAAGTCAAACTGTCAATACAAGCACAAGCTGGATTGCAGCAGACGACAGATGCAGCCTTGACAAAGTGTCCATGAAAGATTAAGCAGAATCAGTTATAGCACTGAAGTATCTGCTCAGCAGCTGCTACAGCTTCAGCTAAAACTGGTGGCCTTTTCCTGCAGGGACTGTTTACTGTATCTATAATATGCTCTAAGTAAAATTTGCAGCTATGTTAAGTGTTACTTAAGTAGGATACCACATTGTGAATCACTTATTGGGCATTTTCCAGAGTGTTACTTATGCTAACTCGCGTGCCAAGAAATCAAATATTCCAATGTTCCTTGCTGCCTCTCAGTCTGATGTGCTGCGTGCTGAATCGTTAAGTTCACAGCAAGCATTCTGCTGCCGTACGAGACAGGAAAAAGCACTGGAGGTGGCGCATTTATGCCAGCGAGTAGAGATAAATGCCTTTCTTTCCAAAAGGTTTACCACCCAGTCATCAACCAGACTTAACAGTGGTAAAGAACACTGACCTGTTTTGACACGCTCATAAAGTATTTGTGCCTCAGACTGGTATAGCCATCATATATGTCTTACCATGTAAAAGGTCTTTTACTTACAGCTATGCCACTAAAAATGCAGCTGTGGATGAATATAGACTGACCTAATTAAATGGACCAATACCTGCTCTCAGCTAAAGAAAATAGAGATAAATTTCTCTACTATCAAGCAAAAATTAGGTGAAATGAGCCACTGGTTCCATATATTTTGCAGTCCATTAAGTCACTGAAGAAGAAGAAGAATCAAAGGGAATGATGTGACTAAGAGAGTGATAGTTAAACTCCAAACTGTTAAAACAATGTAAAACTCCTCTGGAAACATATAGAGGAGCATTACATCACCTCATCTGCAGATCTGAATAATGAAATATGAATAAATCTTTTGATTTATTTATTTATTTATTTATTTTCAGAAATTCAAAACGTTCCTTAAAACAGATTAAGGTGGAGAGATGCCAAAAAATGCCCAATCATACCGAGTGTTTTCAAACTTAGTGACAGTACATGGAGTCTTCCAGCTCCAAACTCAGAGGCTATTTGACACCAACATGACTTTTGACGATCATTTTTTAATAGTGATACGCTACATGTATCATTCTGTTAAAAAAAAATATCAAAAAGTAGATTATATTTGAGTTTGAAATGTAATCTGGAGAAAATTATTTGACCGTCTGGTTTATACAAAAATAATTGGCCATTTGTTCATTTTGTTTTGCCAATAAATAGATAAATGCAATGCTATATTTACAGACGGCACTATGATCCTGATTATCCTGCACCAGTCTTTAATTGCTGCTCACTGCCTCATGCTGGTGTGTTTTATTTAGCATGATGTTAAAGGGGTATTTATCAGGGGAGTGCTACTCAGCCTTTATAAACTGTTTTATAATGTATTGTGTGGCACTGGCGGGAGGTTTTCCACATATGAACAAATGATCTAACTGAGATTGAGAAGGAGCCTTAAAATTTGTAACAGAAAGCCTCTAAACTTAAGGTGTGACGGTGTCTGGAAGATACTTTGCTTTATTGGAAATGTAGGCTCCAGTTGTTGCTGCACAGACTTTACAACTTTGTTCAAAATTGTTATCCACTGCTATAATGACAACTAAAGTATTAATTAAGGAACACAGCTTGTTAGACAATGATAAGTGTTTACTTTATCTATGAACAGAAACAATCTTTTCCTAAGATTAACCAAACCGGATGCGTTAGTCAGCTCAGATTCAAAACTTTCTAACCTCTTAGTGTGTTTAGTTCAGAAGTGGACAGAGTACACAACTTCACTACTTGAGTAAAAGTACAGATACTCCTTGTCAAATATTACTCCAATACAAGTAAAAGTAGCTTAGTCAAAATATTACTTAAGTAAAAGTACAAAAGTATTTGCTTAAAAAATTGTGTGGGGGGTCTGGTCTAGTCTCTGGGGATTCGGGGGGGTCCGGTCTAGTCTCTAGTCTCTGTTCGGCCTGGTCCGTGGAGAGATCCAGTCTCTGTGGAGGAGTCTGGTCTAGTCTCTAGGCTCTGGAGGGCTCCGGTCTAGTGTCACCAATTAACCATGTTCGGGCCGGGTATTGAACCTGCGATCTCCTTATTGTGGGGCAACTGTGCTAACTGTGCTGCTCGAGTCACCACATACATTTACATCAAGTCACCAATTAACCCAGACGTGTTCGGCTGCCCAGACCGGGAATCAAACCCACGTCCTTCTTATTGTGGGGCGACCACTACACCACCTGCTGCTCAAAGCAAACGGCTTTACTGTGCTTTACTTCCCCAACACGACAGACAAACAGCTCCTTTTTGTAGAGATTAGATGATGAAAGGTTTACAAACACAAAATAGGCTCAGCAATGGGGAGTTATATTGAACTGTATGTTGACGCTTGTGGCACATGAGATATTGTGCTAAAACACCTGGTTAATATCCACACAGCTCCACTTTAGGGGATCAGGAAAGAGGCAGAAAACTGAAGTTTGAATTTCTGCTTTTTTGCTTCCTATCCAGTAGGAGTCAGTCACAAAACATATATTATATGGACACAATAAACACAGTCTGAAACTCCGGGGGGTCTGGGGGTCAGGGTTGACATGTGTACGATAATTTGGCCTTCTGTACGATGTCCAATCAACAGTTGCCGAATGTACGATAATTTGACCATTTCATGAATGTGTCAGTCTGCCGCAGTCTGTCAGAGGGAAAAAAGGGAAAAAAGTATCACCCACTGAGATGACTTGTTACCCCTGAGTCATACAAAAGATTACTTCAAAATGAACGAATCGTTCACAAACGACACATCACTAGCTAGCTCTACTTTACATCCCGCAACGTGCATTTTCAGGTTGGAAGACGTGATATAACTTGTTCGCGGTAAGCACCACAAACATTTGAACTGAAACTAATCCGTTTTGGTGTCAAAAATCTCAAACGTGGGCTTGACATAATTGTTTCTTCCTCCATTTCTGGATCCATTTCCTACCTCATCCACACCGCAAGTTATGTTTCGTCTTGAACACAACGTATGGCATGACGTAGTACAGGTACGGCAATACGGTTGAGACAAACCATACGCGAATCAGCAGAAAGTTTATTTTCTCATAATTTTGCGATTAAAATAAATCATCAGCTGATGTAAGCGCAAAAGTAGCGAGTAACAAGAGCATGAACAGCAATGTAGTGGAGCAAAAAGTACAATATTTGTTCTTCAAATGTAGTGGAGTGAAAGTAAAAGTATCCCCCAAAAATAATACTCAAGTAAAGTACAGATACTCAAAAACTGTACTTAAGTACAGTACTCAAGTAAATTTACTTTGTTACTGTCCACCCCTGGTTTTCTTGGGATGCAGGAAAAATATTATGCCACTGTGAACCGCTAACCTGCATTGGATGGCACGATGTTCACAGAGCCGGATGCACAGAGGCTTGTTGGAAGCTAAAAACAAATGACTGAACAGGAGAAGCAGCTAGGTAGGCCACTTCCACTGACATTAACAATGTGTTGGCGTTAGTGACTGTGACAGCCTTGTGCTGTCATAAAAACAGATCCTTCTGTTAAGTTCATTAGCTTGTTTTATAGTCTCCATTACAATGTATGAAGAGCTCTTGGAGTCAGCCAGCTGTATATGAAGGGCTAAATGTCAAGTATTTTAAGTTGAGGGCACTCAGGATGAATGGAGGATATTAGGAAATTAATTATCCTGTAAAGTATATTTTTATGGCAGGGAGAAACTGACACATTGATTAATGAGCCTGAAGGTGTCTGCCTGTAAGAATATCAATTCATTTTTTACGTCCAAGTGAAAAGACCTTGACTTAGCAAACCCGACAAACATGAAGAGAACCGCAGCATGATCACATGGAGGAGAGCAGAGAAAACGAGGGCTGCACGGTAGTTGGCGAGGCTCCTGGGTCACATGCTTGGCCCGCCCCTGACACTCTCCCCTTCTGCAGCAATCCACATCAAACTCACACGCTGTGCCAATTAGCAACATGGCTGAATTGCCGAGGCCACGCACTACCCCTCTTTATTTACTCCTTTAATGAAGCTCAATCATCACCTTAATTTCCCTATAAAAGGGCAACGCAAAGAGTGAGATGAGCAGTGCGAAGAGAGAGGAAGGACATAGATGCAGATAATTAGAATATATCGGAGACAGGTATCGAGGTTCCTGTTATTTAAAGCCTTTGCAAATGCACAGACGTGAAATGTCCTTTTCCTCTGAAAGTGCCTTACTTGGTGCTTTGCATTTGGCTACCTGATATGGTTAAGAAAAACCTTCCCAGCATGCAGTGATCAGATGATTTAAGGTGTGTTTAAGGTTGCATCCTGGGAAAACTATAGGTTTTAAAACAATCTCAGAGCTCCACTCAATTATGATGGAGCGCAGGGTAGAGAGTTGAGAGGTGGGCTGTGCTGGCCTTGGCCAGGAACTGGGGATGGTGCCTCCATGGCAATACTACAAAGAAGAGGCCAGGTATCAAGGCCAAGCTGTTTCGCAAATCTACAGCACCAACTGCTTCTGTCTGCCCTCGTGCACTCAACGCTCAACCTCGTGCCTTTTCAATCTCTGAAACTACACAGGCGAATAGCCAATGAGTTAAAAGCAGTAGAGTGGACATGATATGTGAAGAAGACGCAGGAGGTGAAATGTGAAGACCTCTCACAATGGTGGCAAAACTGAAAACAAAGCAGTCGCAGTAATTGATCTCTTACTGTCTGTTGCTGCTCAGATAACACAGCCTAGAATAAAGAAGTCATACAAGCCAGTTTTCTAAATTTTTTTCAATGAATGAGTCAACAATGGAAAAAAAATTGTATACTTCATCCGCTAAACATAGGTCTTCTCTCTGATCTGAGCTTTGATTTATATCATCAAACATAGAACTATACCTTTATTTCTCTTTATTATATTAATAGACATGTTACTTTGATCTCTGACTTCAGTGGAAACACTTTACATTTATCAAGGAATAGCCTATTTTATAGACAATTATATTCACTTAAGTCCAAAAACAGGCCTCTTACACAGAATAATATGCAGATAAAAAGGAAATTAAATTCAAACATGTTTCTGGTCAGTATATGACTCCCTGATGTAAAATATTTTACGGTTGTATATATTTAGATATGCAGGTCGAATACACATTGAATTACACAAACTATCTTTATTATTTCTACAATTTTTATTAATAATTTCTTCACCATCAGTTTTTTTCGAGATACTGAGGATATGCAGCGCATCTCAATAAAGATAGAATCAGGCATTCAAGAGCATTAAAATGGATTCTTAATGTCTCCTAAAAGTAATGACAGCTCTAACATATGAATGGAGATTCGTCATGAACCCCTGCCTTTGCGGAATACACTCTTCCTGGGATCACAGTATGACTTACTCCATCACTTACTCCCTTAAAATGTCTCTCCTGACAAGATGAGGGACTCTTCTTTGGGGTTGTTGGAGCCCAACCTTGCAGCTAAGCATGGTATGTATTTTCATGACATCTATCATTGCTGGAGATCCACAGACAATAACCATAGCATTACTTACACATCACAAAACCCACCACCCCTTGATACTATTCTTGTTTGTGTCTCCATCTCTGCCAGGGGCCTCTCCACTTGTAAGCCACTGCAGACGGCTCCTGAGGGCCAGGTGTTACCTACACGGAACAACAGTGCAAAGCCATCTTAAATAAGCAGATACTTTAGCAGGCCCCTCAGCGCAGCAGAGGATCATTATTTTGAGGTGGAGAAATCCATTTTGACAGATGAACTGCGGCCGCAGAGAGACACATCACTGATACGCCACATAACAAGATCTCAGAAGAGTGAAACACCAACTCATTACATATCAAAACAGACTGAGAGGAAGGATTTATTTGTTTTGTAGCAGGGGGTGATGATTCCATTTCATGAGAGCTAAAGCCAGACACAAGACAGCCACAGGTTCAGGGGTATTATCACTTGCACCAGTGATGAGTTACAGAGTCCAACCCCCCAAACTGGAAATACAAGTGCGAATACAGAGAAGTCAGAGCAATTTAAAGGGCTACTCATTTAGGTGTTATTAAAGTGTGCCTTTTGCAACACGTTGGGAGCAGTGATATGGTTTTTAAGAGCAAACTTCAAATGACCAGCATGGAGGAAGATATTTCATACATACATTTCATTTATATTTTATATTGTTTCTGGGAATTTCAACTTGCTCTGTCGATTTTGACTTGCATCTCTTCCATGGCCGTGTTCATTTTGGAACGTGATTCTCTTGTTGTCTTCGTGTGCAAGTTTCAAACACACGGTCACATTGTACCAATTATTGTCAGGCCTAATCTAGTTTCAGCCAGCGAAACTGTAGTCTCATTTGTGAACTGTATTTTTTTCAGTCTTCTATATTCATTATTGCTGCACTCAGTCACTGTTGCCTTGGGCTGCAATTAACTCGGAACAACTAGCTAAAACTTTGGATAATGGTAACAAATTATATTTCTGTTTGAGATGTAATAACCAACCAAAATCTTGCATTTCATACTGATAGCCCGTTACACAAACAAGCCAACTGAAACAAGCCTAACCTATGCTACATTGTCTTTGCTAATGTTATATTAGAAAGGTTAATGTGGCAAATGGCATATTTTTCCAATCTGTTTTTTTTCCCACATTTTTCACATTAGCTTTTCAATGGAAGATTTTTCATTTAAGTGAAATGCAAGATGTTTTCTAACCCTACAGGCCAAGCTGCTAAAACAACTTCGGAATAAAAAGATATTTCATATATATTTGCAATGTGTTCCAGATGCATTCTAATTAAGTAGTAATTAAGTAGTTCTTTATCTTCTGGGTTATTATTTGTTTATACATTTGTTTGTAGTGATTGTTTCGTCATAGGTTTGTCTTCAAAGGTCATTTCTTTTAATATCTTAGTTTTCTTTGTGAAAAGAAAAAATACATTATTTCTATTGATATTTTGATAATTGTCTTTGTAGAGAAATTATTCTGACAGTGATAATACAAATGACTCCTGCCATGTATTACTGTTTATGGGCGTAGTTTCATATTTAGCAACATTCAACAGATCTGAGGCAGGAAAGAGATGTAGATCAGATTTTTCTACAGTTTTACATAATATTATATTTATATCTATTCTCAACCAGCTTGGCTTATATGCACATTTTAATGGGTGGTTACTACACCTGTAAGCATTTTTACAGCCTGGCAGATATACGACCACCAGAGAAAGGGACCTTAACCGTAACACCAGTCATCACTGATTAATCTCTCATCTGAATCAAGCTGCCATCTTCCACCACTGCTCTTTCTCTCGACCCTCCATTGCTCCCTGTGCTCAAAACCTGGTGATAGTCATCAGATGTGATGGCACTAGTATTCCCAGGGTCAGTCTGTGACTGCAGTTTAACCTTGTTTCTACACCCCTTCTCTGTTCTATCAGTATTGTTCACTGCATATCCACCTATTGTGTTTTGGCAGAAAAAAAAATGATGCCTCTAAAGCTGAGGTAAAACTGGAAAGCAAAATGTTTCAGGAAACAAGGAAAGAAACCAGGGGAGAATAACTGTGACTGGATTTCATGATTGGATTTGTGACTAGTCAGATTATAAAACACAAAGCTCACTTAACAGTTTGCTTGTATTTTGAAAGCAATCCACTGGCTATGGCCAACATCTGTATGGCTGTTACACAGGAGGTCTGTGGAAGGTAGACAAGGACTTCCAGAGGACTGGCCTGGTTTTCATATTGGTACCTATGGTGACGGGTTAGAATGGATGCTCTTCCTCTGCAGTCTCACATTGTCAATTTCATTGTCAAAAGAAACAAGCAGTAGCAGCAAAGTGGCAAACAGCTGGCTTGAACGGCACAGTAGCTGCGCACATGCCACACATCCAGAGCATTCCCAGATGTGGCTGCTTCAAGTTCATGTTAAGAACCCCTAGTGGTCAGAACAAATGTGGCAGTTGTGCGACAATGTAATCACCACAACCTGATCTCAGACAGAAAGGAAATTTTATTTTTGGTGTTATTAATGCAGATTTAAACACTGACTAAAATTAGTCCTGACAAACCAATGTTACCCTGGCAAAAACAATTCTTAAATGGCAAGGATGAATTATTATGTTGTTTATACTGAAGGACTGGATGAGCAGCATCAACAAAACCATCTTTTCTATCCAGCCTGTATGCCTTTCTTTCTACCACAAAGTTTCTCACTGAAAAAGTTTCTCCTTTTAACTTAACTTGTAATATCTTTTAATATTGACTTTCAAACACCCTCTTGCCTTCAATTAAACTGGCAGGGCCTTTGATTTAAGTTGCAAGGTAAGAAAAAAAAAAACCTTCTGTATCAATCAATTTGCCTCACTCCTTTCATTTGCAAAAACATGTAAAATATACTTTGGCACCTGATGGTGAGGGAGCAAGGCTAAATCAAAGTGTATTAATAATTAACTCTAATTAGCAGTGTGTGGGAGAGATGTGATGCCTGTTTCAATGGCAGCGCTCTACTCCTTCCTGAACCACTGCCTGTTCCTGAGATCATCCACAGCGAGAGATGACAGACTACACAGACGGGAAGACAAACGTTTCACAGAGGAAAGGCACCAGGTTAAAGAGATAGGACTGACTTTTTGTATCTTCTCTTTATTTATTATGCTCAGTCAAAGAAAATCGGCAAGGGTGGGTGGAGTGGGGCAGAGAGAGCAAAGATAGAGACAAAAGTGTAGCCATTTGTTACGACTTCAAATTAATTAAGGAGCTTGTTGTGAGATGATGGGGGTACCTGCATATGCAGGTTTTCACTGTGCCACAGTATTACGGGGGCAAATGCTGAAAAAAGGACCTGAAAGGAGCCTTAATTAATGTCTCAGCAGGGGTGGAGAGAACTGTGAGATGGAGCTAAAACCCTCACAGGCCCAGATCCAAACTAGAGCTCCACTAGCTGGGAGAACATTTTATTTCAGTGTATTGCATCATTGCGGATTATCTAACAAGCTCAAGTGTCACTAAGCCAACAAACATCTACTCAGACCTTGAGGGGTAAATTAGTCTCCTTGCTCACACCAGAAGAGTAAAAAGTAATAAAACAAAATTCACCCGGTTTTAAAAAGCAGCAACATGCCCTCACCGAATAGTTTAATTAGAACTGTGTGTTTGTATAAAGCACCAGAGCCTCCATTTCCACAAATACATTTTGCCACCAAAGACAATTCATCTTATATTTGGGGGAGGAAATCTGATTGCAGCTAACACTTTGACCCTCTTTGGTGTGATGAATCGGGTGAGTCACATATACGGATTTTGATTTATCTTCCTGACCTTTTGTATGCAAAGGAGACACATTCTGTATAACCATAATGTGACAAATCAGAAAAAGAGGTCAGGCCTTTGAGAAAACAAGCCTCCCTCCTTCTCTGCTCCGCTAAGATGAGTCTATTGTTTTCTTACAGTGGCTACTCTCATAATGCTGAGCACGGGAAGTTTTATGTTGTTCCCAGTACTTTAAATACCTACCTTGATGTGAGGCCGCCTCCGAACAGTAATAATTTGCTTATGGATAGAAAGTGCATAGATAAAGTAAATATGACACTTTTCCTACTTACATTGGATAAGACTGATGTCACTGATACATTTTATTTCATTACTGAATTTTGAAGATAAGTTTGCTGGTTCTTCAGAAAGACAGAAAAAAAACTAAGATTATTTGAATATGATCGTCTGTAACTTACAGATATTGAACCATGTGTTGATAGATAGATAGATAGATAGATAGATGGTTCATTAATCCCAGAGGAAATTTAAGAAAACCTATATGGTTCACTATCTGTGTGAAAAAGCACTAAAAGTCATTTGTAATATCACTTCCAATGACCATACAGGCAGTTAAATTCCAGGAGTCTGTTGAGGGTAAAGGACAACCTCTCGCTGCAAGTTTTGAGTCTGGTCACCACAACTTGCTACGACTGCCTCTTCTGTTAAAACACACAAACGGTAATGTCAACAGCTAATGTTACTAAGCTAGGCTAATTACCTGCGACCAGAATACAAACTAAAGAGCAGACAGGGTCTCTGAATGTAAAATGGGGAGAAATTTAAACATCTTGCGTTATTAATAAATAGTAAATTAAGATAAAAATTTCATATAAATGCCCAGGCCACATTTGACATACCAGGGAAGTATAATCCCAGAGGCCTGAGGCATTAATGCTGTCACCTTTAAAAAAAATCACTGTCACGAGGTACAGCCAAATTTTTTTTTTCGTTACATAAATGATGTTTGATGTTTGCAGAAATGAAACAGGACTTACTTCGCCTCATGGATTAGAAAAGCTGAATTTTTCAGCTTCAAACAATACACGCAATATACCTAATTTTAAATCCCAAATCAGGGCCGGATTACACTAAGGATCTGTGTGTACATTTATGAGAGTGTGTGAGAGGATGGCAGCAAGAAGTTTAAATATTAATATCTTTTTGTTTTTTCTTGCTGTACTTCAAAAAGGTGACAATAATGCAGGGTTGCAAGGAGGCACCTCCTCTCAGAGGAGAGGTCCACAGAGGGAACAAGAGGGAGAGAGTGTCCTGTCATAATTAAACATGCATGGGTATTTTTTTTCACAGACGCTGTTTGTTCTGCTGGCCTGGGCTTTGACAGGACGCCAAAACAAGCCCAGGTGGAACTGGGTGTGCAAACAAGCTTGTGAGTACAGGCATGAAACACACAAATTAGCACCTAGACCAGATGAATATGCAAGTACCAGGATCAGAGCCAGCACGGCGTCCAATGATCAGAGCATGCAGCCAAGACAGGTGAAAGTCAACAGAAGAACAAAGGAGAGGAATGTGTTTCTCCAGATAGGTGGAAGTATATTTTAGAAAACAGATCCTTCCTGCTACTCTGGTAATTAATACAAGAGAGTCTGAAACATTGGTCAGCAGGTAGCAAACCATTTGTGAATACAGGCCTGCCAAGCCTAAAAGAAAAACAATAACAAGGCAGGATATGCTGGGGAAGACAACAGATGGATGTGAGGAGTGTTGTGATGGATGTGGTGGGGGGCTGGTGAAAAGGTGGAGAGGGAAAAAATTAGGTGGGAAAAAAATGGATAGAATCGAAAGAGAAAGGAGGCAGCAGACTGAGCAAAGGAGACAGATTGAGAAAGAGTGAGTGGTCGGCAACGAGTCCCTCAAGAGAAATTGCAAAGTAAAGCTGGGAGAGTGAGCACCACCAGTCCTGGGACATCTTGCAGGTTTTTCCAGGCTGGACACTTCGGAGTGCATGTCAGGTCCCCAGAGCACCTCAGAGCCGAGGCACATCCTGACATAAGCTGCCTCCCAAAGATGAACAGCATCACCTCCGTTGCAGTCAGAAGGTCTAGAAATTGCTCCCACTGCACATGGCCCTCCTTCCCTTTACATCATGTGACCTCCTCCCGTCCGCCCAGAGACATTTCCCTCCTCTCACTGGTCCACTCTGGCCTCTCAAAAAGGTAGCTTTTACACTTCTTAACTCTTCCACTTGGCGGGACACGGAGACCAGTGCAGCACAGTAGACCTTTTTCCACATGAGTTTACCCGTTAAGGCTGTTCTAAAATAAAGCCCTCTCAGTCACACATGAACAGAGGGTGAATTATGGATGGGACCTTAGTTGTGAAGTTGTGGGATATCTTAATGACACCCAACACATCTTGCGTTGACTTCCCAGCTGCCGTGAATTAACTAGCTCTCATAATTAAACTGGGGATAGAACAAGCTTTGCCATCAATACGTCATCAGCAGTAGCCCCAGTTTACTGGCCCGTGCTCGCTGATTGTCATCTGAAGTGATTCTGCACGTTCCTCAGGGTGGTTATATTCACTCTGCCCTGTAGCTTTATTTCAACGCAGCACTCCACCTACTAATAAGCACCGAATGAATAACTTACATTAAAACACTGTTAATGTGAATTAACCACAATAAGCAATGGTGAATAATAGATACAACTCCCAGTTTGCACGTTAAAACTCAATTTCTGTGACCCCTGGCAATGCGTGCAAGCTCACGGCGTGTAATGACACTGCTGAATTGCTCACTGCTCCCTTAAGGCTTTTTGGAGCTTCAGCAGCTCCGAATCAGCTGAGGGTATGTGGAACACGTGAATGTGAAGGTGAAAAACCAAAATCCACCTCCATTTTTTTGCATTGGAAGGCTGGATGCCGCTGTCCTAAATAAGTTTGCGGTGTATACTTCAACAGCCCATCTAACATTCATGTCTCCTTTTTATGCTTTTATCACCTTGAATATGCCTGACTCAGCCAACCATGTGTGCTATCCCTTATCTGCCAGTTCTAGGAACATCGAGCGGCCCGCCGAGGTAAAACGCATCCTGTGCTCCGTGTCTGCAACTTTGCTTTTTACCATTTAGCGACACAAACATCATAGTGGATTATATGTCTGATAGAAACAACTGTTGACCCGGGTAATAGGTTTTGATTTTTTTTTCTCCATTTCCTGCAGTGGAATGTGCTATATTCCAAATTGACTGAAAAATGGCACTACATTAAAGCCACTGGAGTTCATTTTACTACAAAACTGTAATAATATACTGTCGACGAAAAAAAAATTGGTTCATAAATTAATTAGCTTTAGTCAGGTTTTAATGTAAATATAACAGCTCAAGTGAGAACATCTCAGTTTTTCATTGTGTGTCTGGAAGCCTAATTTCCTAATTAGCCGAGTAAAATAAATGAGGGATACCTCATTCACTCTGGACTCTTAAAGCGTGTCCCACCAGCTTTTGCATAAAAGTAAGCGTAAGCCTGGAGGATTGTGCTAAGAGGGGCTGCAGAGTGTGAACAGAGTGCAGTAGTCAGTATGATTGAACTTGGCTGTCTTCTGGGAGGGGGGAGTACATGTGCTAATCCTAATCAGGACCTGTTCCCTGCCATGTAATGGAGTAGGAACAACCCCGAGCTCCACGCTGGACATGCTGAGGCTACATTAGTGAATAATGTTTTTCAGCATGGGACACCGTTTCTATTACGCTCCACATGAGTAAGGAAGAGGAAGCTGTCACTGTGAATTAACCACAGAGCATGCCATGCAAACATATCTTGTGTAATTGGAGTAAAAAAGTGAGCGAGGGGAAGAGGGGGAAAGGCTTTTTAAAATAACACTCAGCTTCTCCGCATCACCGAGACAGTATGTTTGAGACATTATGAAGCTTTTAGCAAACTGTCAACCTTCAGGACAAAGGATTCTTACACTCCATCCTCTGGAGGTTGTTTTATTTACCCATTCTGCACTGGTCTGTGGCTTGCCAGAAAAAGCCTCTGCTGGTATCTGTTTGCTCTGAGTGCTGCTGCAGTGAGTTGTTTTTTTTTTTCTTTCTTTCTTTCTTTTAAAAAAGACCAGTTTACCTGATTATATCGACAGCTCTACTGTAAAGCCTCTTGGCATTAGAGGTCAAAAAGACTGTGTTTTCTTATTGTCTTGCTGAGTTCACTTCCATCTCGAAGAGAGTAAATCTCAGAGTGGAATCACTTTTCTGACAATAATTTATAAATTATGCACTGCTTGTGTTTGAATTGAGAAAGGCTTTCATATCTCTTCCATTAACTCAGATTAAGATTTCATACTGATGCTGGGGAAAATGCTAGCAATATCCCTGTCTCATTTCAATGAAATTTTTATTAGTGCTTTTTTCTGTAGTACACTCCTATTGGGATGTCTGTGAATCTGAAGCTTGGCTTTGGACATGAACTCTCCTCAACCTGCCTGCCAGTGGCTCTGAAGGTTTCAATATTTTATGGGCTCCGGCTAACTCAGCCGTGAGATTCCAGCTGCAGAGATTTAACTCTAATGTAAAAATTGTGAACGGATGAAAACTGGGATGTCATAAGTAATACATCTGTTTTGAGAGAGGTTGTGGTTACCATCTCCGAAACCCCCCCCCCCCCCCCCCAAAACAGCCATAATAATATGAAATAAATAAAAGAACAGAGAAAAAAGGCATTTAAGAATGAACACTCTACTCCATTCTTCATCTTTGTATAGCTAAAATGAAAAGACCTAAAGCTATAGGGCTAAAATACATCACCCCTAATTCCCCAACCCTTCAATTTACTCCTAATTGTGTGCATTCTTTACCCCTTTTTGTTCAGCCATCAATAAAACTGGTCCCCTAATGTCATCCCTCTGAAGAAATGGGCATCACGCCACTTACACTTTATAGGCCAAATCCATTTCTTTGAGCATCTCGCCTTTTTCTTTCTTCCCATCCTAACGGAATTCAAAGCATTTGGAAAATCTGTCTATTCAGCGTTAGCGTTTGCTGCATTCTTCCCCGGAACCAACTGAGGTCAGATGCGATGGGTCTGATGAACTTTCCTATTTCTCTCCCATCCATGCAATCTATAGCTTTCTCCCTTGAGCCATATGTTGTCCAATGCAGTCAAGACTGCTTGTAATGGCCCTGCTAACAATGCACTCTTTGTGCTGGATAAGGAAAGGAAAAAGCCTGACGCCGAGGGGCAAGAGGCAGAAGAAACACTTTTAGTGCTGCTTATATATATATATATATATATATATATATATATATATATATTTATTTTATTTTTTTTTTTTCATTCGATTATACAAGTGGGCTCTGCTAGAAATATTTGTCTTGACAATAATTTAGCATCACTCTGCGCTCTATAGCCCTCCCTGAAAGATTAAACTATTGAAATTGTCATAAGCACAGATGCCACACTCTTTTGTGCTCCAGAATCCGCAATGTCTTAAACTAAGATGTCTTTACAAACTTCTGTGTTTGCTTTTGCACAGCTGCTAAAAGGTTTATTTGAGAGGAAGACAGATAAAAAATATGCAGCAACTCTCAAAGGTGACTACACTGGAGTGGAACTTCTATGGAGGCATACGCTTCCCTCACACTGTATTTATCGCTTCTTATTACCAATAATAACATTGCTCCTCTGGGAGCTCAAGGGTAAGTATGCCCCCCAGCACTCCAGCCCTTTCAGAGACTCACTATACTGGACTCAATGCAGTCCTTGCACTTGCTCACAACATTTCAGCTACTGAACATTCTCAAGAGGATTTTTTGCAACTGAAAAACACAACTACCACACTTATCTCCTGCAGAGATCAGCAATTACAGACTCTTACTTTATCTACAAAGATATCAAGATCACCAATGACTTTTCATAGCAAGATATCAGCAACAAATCTGCATTAGAAAAGCACCAAAAGGCCTCTTTTACAGTGAATAAACAGAACACAATGACAACAAGGCGTTCAGCAAGATAAGCTGCTCATTCCGTCCACTAAAAGGGTGTCTGGCCTGTCCCGGGATACCTTGACTCTAGGGGGGAAGGCTACTCCTGCACATCTTTAAAGACTATGGCTCAAATATTCACAACTGATCTGAGAAAACAGAAATAAGTAGTTGATTAAAAGAGGGATTCCAAATGAACGTGTTGCAGTCTTTAGTAAATCATCATCCCGATAAAGACACAGCTGACTGCACACTTCACATCCTCACATGTCATAACAATAATTTGCCAAACGTAAAAAAAAAAAAAGGAACGTTCAATAAATTGTCGAAGGGTCCATCTGCCAATAAAAGTGTTATAGCAATATTCACATTTGTGTATCCTGATACTATTCAATACCCCTTATGATTAGTTGTAGAATAATGAACTCATTTGGAGTGGGTGCTCATAAAGGGGTACTTGAGTTTATCTGAGAAGGATGTCATGATGAAAGCTTTATAAATGTCTGATTAAAGAGTCCTCTCTCTTGAAAAACATCTCGATTAGTACATTTACAAGAAATTTTTTGGGGTTATCAATAAATAAAAATTAAGAAGAAAGTATGAAGTGGAAAAATGACATCATTTCCAAATTTGTATTTACTTATTCTTCACTTCAAGTTGTCCCAAATCATGTGGTTGACGGCTTCGGTGCTATGCAATTAGCAATGACACTGGCATATATAAAGGCAGAGGAAGATACAGAGGCCAAGCAAGTAAATGTCCAGGTCACTGTGTAAACACAGCTGATTGTCTGGGACACCCTTGTTATCTAAAAGTCGTTTCTCTCATTAACACAGAAGGACATGCATCTCCTCTGGGAGTAGACAGACAGCTCCGGGGTTAAAAGGCACATGCTGAACTATCAATAACTTCCACTAATTGTATGCTTTGTAATTAGAAACATAATCAATTATGAAATCATTTGTTCTGACTGCTGACAAGATAACAATGGGTTCACATCGAAGTAAAAATAAAATAATAAATAATAACATCGTCAGGCTGTCCATGCATATGATTGCAAAACATCATCTGTCAGTAAAAAGCATTTGCATTTTTGAAAGGAGGCTTAACGTCCCTGTGACAGAGAAGAACTTGATCATTTGACCTCTACATTGTTGAACTGCAACTGATGCGCTTAATCGTCAGCTGTCACTTCCTATCTTAATTAATCCTAATAGACTATTGATGCGACACAACTGTTAGGCTTTATAATTAGTATTGCAATTTAGACCGGATAATCTAACAGGGCAGTCCAATTACTCCAGAGGAAATAGAAAGCTGTGAGGCAATAATTATGAAACAGTCGCGGCACAAAAAAAAACAAAACAAAAAAAAAAACAAAAACACCAAACCCAAGAGCTTTTTCTTTTGAAAGAGAAATCCATGAATACATTAAACAACAAATGACAAAACACAACCTCTGCTAATCTCATCAGCCATTCAACGTACGGGAGACAACTAATTGAATTGATTGCTGCTATCAATAGCAAACAAATCTGTTGGGTTGTCCATGCTGATATAATCTGACCTGATTCCTTCAGCTGTCACTATCTGTGAGAAAGCTGCCACACTATGCTTCTCTAAATCTGTCAGGCTGGGGCATTTCCATGTCTTTGTGTTGCCATGTTGATAGGGCAATTAATAAAATATATGTTAATAGGAGCTTAATTGTTTTACAGCAGCGGTTTGACAAGGCTGAGGGAGAGGAGACTTGTCAGCGATATGAAATGCGTGGCTACTCTCAGCAGCGTAGCCCTCAGCCTAACATATGGTCTCCTTTCCAGGCTTTAACTGTACCACATAATAGGAGCCTGCTGTTTATTTTTGAAACATTAGTGATGTCACTACTCCTTTTGTCTCCTCAAGACAATAGCTGCTGTCTCTGCCTCACAAGCAAGACAGCAAACTCCCCACCCCACCCCACTCCCCACCCCCACCCCCATCAGCCAACCCACCCCCACCCACCTGCCAGCCCCCAAAAAATGACATTTGAATAATAACAACAAATCCATCACTAAGAGGAACCACACGTCTCAATTATACACGACATCAACGTGCCCGAATTTATATTTATGTTTTTTTGGAATGACGAGAAAGATTGAAGGTTGAATTTTAAAATTTTTTCTGCTCCTTTTTTTATTGTTTGTTTACTCATCTTATGCCAAGAGGCACTTTCAATTAGAAATGGATTATTATATGAGCGGCACTAAATCTGCCAAATTATTATTTTCTCTGACCAATATTTTTGCCCTTCAATGCGGCATTTTAATAATGTGTGTATGTGTGTGTGTGTGTGTGTGAGATTATGTGTTTTTAGAGACTCATTTTGCTTTTAGAATCAGTGCTTTCCTATCAGTTTTTATTTGGACCAGTTTTACGTGGCAGAGCGGTGTGTTTCAGTCCAGAGCGATGCCAAGTGATTCATACACAAATGACCTGAGGGAGGCAGCAGTGCAGCGAGCAAATGTGAGCACAGCAGCTCACACTCTGAGTGAGCTTTAAAGGCCATTTACATAGTGAAATCTAATTATCCTAGCTCTATGAGAGAGTATTTGATCTCAATCTTAAACAGAGCAGAACACATTATTAAGAAAAAAAAGGGCTTTTCTTAGATGAAGGTGGCTTACTGAACAGAGGAATCAGCTTGTACACAATTCAGCACTCCCTTTTTAATTATTTTCCAACACAGATGAAAAGGGAAGAACACTGATTTATTTGTGTCCTGGGAGACAATGTGTGCTTTTGAGACACGAAAACCCAAAGAGAGAACTTGCGTGGAGAGTGGTGGGAGAACAAAGTCTCGTTCATTTTGTTGTTTGAGCTTAAAGGAAAATCAAAATTTCTCTATGTTGCTCTATTAGCAACCTCTTCTCTGAAAAACGTGATGTTTTTGACATCAGGTGTCAGCGTACTCATAAGTACAGAATGGCCATACAGTCTGTACAGTACAGAGGGATAAAGACAACAATTCATAAAATTAACAACTGTCTTGTTTTCACCTTTCACTGGTATTTTAATATGGATATAGGAAAAGTAAAAACGTAAAATCTTCAGATGCTCCAGCTTGACAGTTTTCCTATACAACATATCCAACAAATTAAATTAACACAACTATTTTCAACAAACACCACAACAGCAACACACAACCCGTGAAGAGTGAAAACATGGTGGTAAAGAATATGTTTTAACCAACGTATAATCATAACAATCTACTTTCAGCTACTTGGGAATTTCTTGGGTGATGGAATTATATCAAATTGACATAAGCCCATCTATAACCATTTGTGTCCATTACTATTTTATCTTAATCAAACCAAACCTCAGTATCTTACCAAGGATGAATGTGATAATGTCTCCTGGGCCATTTTGAAATTCACATTAGTATTAGTGCAATGTGTGTGTTACACTGGATTGTTTGTATACTGCATTTACTGTTTTCCATAACTGAAGCACAACTGATATGAAATGATAAATAAGACTTCCACACAAGTCATCGTAAAATGCTAAGGACTTGCAGAAGAGATGCTAAGTCTACAATACGTACATACTTACCAGAGAGCTAATTAGTACAGGACTCACAGAACAGCACGTATTTCCAACAGTTTCAAAAATCCAACCAGCAAAAGTATGCACACACTTTTTCTGCCTGTCTATGCTCAACAGCAGTGTTTCCGTGTTTTCTCAACTCAAAGGTGAATTTTTGTGGACCCAGCAGGGATCTAGAGTGTAATAACATTTGTAGGAGCCTATGTATTTTCTATATAGAGAACTTGTTTGGTAGACGGTGGTTACAGTAGCGTATCATGAAGCCAGCATGTCTCTAGATCTAATGGCTTCACGAGGGAGAAAAAATCAGGATGACTTCACTGTATCATCCAGGGTGGTGGTGAACTACAGGAGAGTTGACAGAGCGCCTCCACTACTCCCCTTAAAATGAGGTGAAGTTTGCTCCCTCCCAATAATCTGGGCTGGGACCTCAAAGTCACAATAGGGAGCAATGTTGTTCCCCTGGTCTATCCGCAAACCCAACATGTGGTACGCTGCTCATTTCCGTAGCTGCCCATGGTTTTGTGTAGACTTTTCTATCCGGCCCATGAATACAGCTTCGAAAACTGAGACTTCCAGGCACCTTTTCTTAAACCATGACAATAATACCGGTACTTTTTAGCCTTTTACCTCACAGAGAGTCTTCAGTCAACATGTTCCCAGAAATATATTAAAATGCTGGACAATGAAGGCAAGAAATTAATGTTGTAAAGTGAGAAATTCAGGAACAACTTACTACTTAATTACTTACACTTTAGTAAAGTTTTTAGGTACTTTTTTGAGTATTTCGGATTTCCAGTAAAATTTATCATCCCACTCAACTAAAGGGATCGGGATTTAAAGGGATATGTTGAGCTTTTTATTTGATTTTTTTGCATTTTAATTCATGTCATAGCATTTTAAGCATTTTTTGTATACAATCATCAACTTAATACTGACTTCAAAATAAGATAAGCTGCATATATATATATATATATATATATAGAACTGTACATAAAATCATGGCAATGATAATGGAATAGTAAATTCTAACAAACAATCTGAATATTCACATTTAGAAAGCATTAAAAGTCAAAGTAATCACTAAGCAAAATAATGAATAGAAATGTCAGAAGAGAATAATTAAATATTACTAATTAATATGAAAATTGCATTTTGACATTGTACTCAAGGCAGAGTCAGGTGTAGCAATAATTTCATAACTGAAAAAAGCATTGAATTTCATCATCTTATTTTTGGATCTAAAATTTTCTAAAATTTGAAAAATGTAAAATGTGAAAGTAACTCCGGTCAAACAGATGTAGTGGAGTTACAAGTACAAGGTAACCTCATTGTAGTGGAATATAATTGTAAAGTATATATATGTGTAAATATATAGTTAAGTATAGCATAAATTCAGAAAGCAATTTGTTTATGCCACAGATCTACCATCTCAACAGGTCACATGGTGGTATGTAACAAAAAAAAAACCCCAAAAACAACACAAATCAAAGAATTGAGGAAAGACTTTTAGTGGATGCAGCCTCAATTTGAAAGATTTCTTTCATGTTTTAGTGGTTTTCTCATCACTGAGTCCATTCTTTTCCTCTAGTTCATGAGTCATAAAGTACGCAACAAATGACTTTGATTAAAGACCCTCTCAGGCGACATAATGAGGACTTACAATGTAATTACAGCTTTCAAAAAGTGCCATATAAAACACAGGAGATGAAAACAGATTTTAAATGTTAATCATTTTATATGCGCAACCTCGACCTATGAACTGAAGCTTAACTGAGGGGTTCATTCTTGCCTGGACATTGGTTGTTGTGCGTGTGCGTGTGTGTGTGTTTTTTTTTTGTTGTTTTTTTTTTTACCAAGCAGCAGAAAATCCAGTTATTAGCAACAACCCAATTACTTTCCCTTCAGACTCAGCGGCTCAATTCCAAGGTTGGATTTGTGGATTAGCAGAGGTTTACTGATAGACTCCTAAAAAGGGAAGCAACAATGTTGAATTTCCTGGCCGCCTGGACTCTTCTGGGATTTGGAGTCACAGGGTGACATGATCATTCAGAGGTGGGATAATGACAGAGGGAGAGAGGGAGGAAGGTAAAAAATAAAGAGACGAGTGGTCTCTGGACAGTAGATCACAGTTAGCCGAGGTCAAAAGTGCAAGTAGGGCCTGTCAATGGAGACCGAGCCACTGATAAAGTCATATTGACTTTACAGCCCTACTTAATGCTGGGAGTTACTTGACACCAAAAGCACCACAGCATTTGTAAGTCAATTAGAGGGGGTGGATGAAGTGCATGGTTTGGCTGTCACTCTAACCTGAGGAGGATAAGGTCGGACACTGACCTCTGACCTGATTCACTCCCTGACTTCTAACACCTTAAGGCCAGTTCTGTGCACCAGCAGGTTGCAAGCGATCTGAAATCACCCGATCACAACAGGCACGGATTCATAATTAAATGGAATATTTAATCAGAGATGAAGGCAGTGTCAAATAAAGACTGGTGCCATACTCAAGGTTATGAAAGTACCATAAAAAAAAAGACAGACACTGTGCTTCTACTTCTGTCAAAGTGGGTCAAAAAGTAGCAGGAAATGAATTACTCATTAAATGAAACACTTCAATCTCTTTAATAAGCAGCTCCATAAATGATATGTGCTGCCTGCTAAATTTGCAAATATCCCCCCTAAAAGCTTTGTAAGCTTCATCAAACTAATCAGAGTGGGCAGCAACGAAAAAAGAAGCTAGTCTTTGTGACTGTGCAGAGCAGGTGAACTCCTTTGGCAATATCTGACTGGAAGGTACGCCGTTCTCGATTAATGTGCAAAGATTAAATTTAACACCCAGCGCATACCGTTCTTCGAGGAATGATATTATGCTAAAGCCTACAGTAACCTGAGGTATCTCTTTCATTATTGCCTAATTAACCTGCTAATAGCCATGTCCTCACTGCTTCGTCTCTTTAATTATCCGGCGGCCTGTGCTGCGCTCATACTGAGATTACTACTGTGTCAGTCAGCTCCCTGTCCCATCACATCTTTTATGAGATCATTTTCTATTGGCTTTATTCTAAAAGACACTGTTTAATTAACAGTTATTTTCATCCTTGAAGAACATAGTATTTCATGATTTTGATATTACTCTCTACAACTCCTACCTGAGACGATTATGGCTGTGAGGCCGTTCAGGCTGCAGAGTGAAGGCGGTGGAGGTAGAGGGAGGGTAACCGCTAGATGTCCTTTTCAGTAAAGTGAACGAGCCTGACAGAGTCTGTCCGCTGTGCTGGAGAAAAGCCAAAAAGGAGCGAGTCATACCACTTCATCACATTAGTCATTCAGATGAGATGCTGTCATTAACTGTAATAACAATTGAGTGTCAAGGGTCTGATTCACAGCCAGCACATCATGCAAACATTTTTGGCCTCTCAGCAGAGTTTCATTAGTGTCTTTGCTCAACTTTTCACACTTCAGAACTCTCCAAGATCTTTTATGAGGGGTTATGCCTCTGTACAACAAAACTTTATTGATGACTGAAAAATCAGCGATGCTGTAGTGACAAGTTATAAATTCTTATCAGCCCATTCTTAAACAATGGAAACAACAGTCTGGTGTGCCTGCTGCTGTTACAGTCATATGGTTCATATCTTATACCTGTTTAGTCAAACTGCTTGTAGGAATTGTCGGTTCTAGAACAATTCTTATGAATTAACAAAATCACCCAATCAGCTTTTAGCAGCAGCTATTTGCACTGTAAGCAAGAATGTCCAGACAACAATCACAGGTAGGCTCTACGTATTGGACAAAAGGTGTCACGTCAGAGTTCAGGTTTAGCTGAGTTATGACTGAAATGTGGGTGCAGTTTTAGTTAAGTTAACCGCTGTTGGTTTAAGATTGGTTTTACATGGTCTCATACAGTACTTTGCTAATTCCGCCTTCAATACATTACATTTTGTAAACGTATCCCTCCCAGCTAGGTAACATTCTGGCAAATAAATTCAGATAAAACACAAACTGGTGCTTCAACAGACTGTTTTATCTGTACAAAACAAACAAGATATGAGGTGTTGAATTAATAAAATTCCCAGTGATCAGTCTTTATGCTGGGCTAAGATACAGGGATGTAGCCTACAGCTTGAAGATAGTGGTGTTGCAGCATTGATCTTCTCATCTAATATTCCAGCACAAAATGCTAAGCTATTCCTTCAATGACTCTCATTAGTAACGTTAACTGCAGACAGTTTATTAGTCTGAACAATGTGAGTATTTATTCATTACTTGGCTACGAATGATTTACCAGCAGGATAGATTTTTAGTGGCACAATAGGTGCCTTTTTTTTAATGACTTGTAACTGATCCTCAAAACATAATAAATACAGTATTAATCATTACAAAAGCAACTAGACATTCATTTATAAAGGTTTCCTTATGAGAGGGCAATAATCAAATATTTTATTAACGGGACCTACATTCATTCTTCAGATGTTTTCATACACAAAAGCACTGTAGATATATGAATGCGTGTGATTTAGTAAAGCAGAGATCATGTCACTGAATGAAACCAGGACAGGAGGCAGCAGTGCAAGTGAAAATGTTACTATCGGCTGTCATTTCCCTCTAGACATACAACCAGTGGAGCATTTAAGTCGCTAGACGCACAGCCAAGACTCAGACAAGTGAATTTATGTGTTAAGTTGCTGTCCCCCTCCCTCCCCCTCGCTGTCTCAAAGGCCCAGCACAGATAGTGAGTTCCATTAGGAATTTCAAGTCGAATTAAGGTGCTTGGGGAGGACACATTAACACATGTGCCGCTTCTGTAGTTAAATGTCAGAATGAGGCCTGTGACTTTATATTCCATTAGCCACTGCCTCATGTTTCCCTGCTGTGTATCTAAATAAATAATCAAGACAGCCTCCAAAACACGAATCATCTTTTCACAATAATAGAAAATTAATGGCTCTGCTTGGGTAAGTAAATTACACCAAGAACATCCCACAACCAAAATCACTGCTGAGGGATGATGACAAAGGATGCATTATAGGCCACAGCAAAAAGGAATCCACTCGTCCAGAAAATTTCTCCAATCTGAATAAAATGTTTGGGCTTTCAAGCTCTTTACTATCACCTTGCATGAAAGTCTAATTCAGTTTGGCTGCTTATTAATTCATAAGCCATTAGTAACATATTTTCTATGACAAAAAGCCCTCGACAATGGAAAAAAGAATGTGTTTGAGAGAGGTACATGCAATTAACATTTAAACATGGGCGATTAAAAAGAAGTTTGAAAGAAATAGCTTAAAGTGAGGTCTTGAAAGATGCAAACGGTTGCACTCTTTTATGGGGTATTAGCAAGATATATTTAGAAATAGCTCAAGTGTATTCCTGCTATAAAGTATGTGTAACACCTGCCATGGTAAATCATGTGCATAGTCAAATAGAATCGAGTTGAATAAAGACAGGAAGAAATATGGTCCAAACCATTAGGGAACGCACTCAATATTTAACTACCACCACACAGTAGCTGCATGGGACAATATTGTTTTCAATCATTTTTTGAAATAAAACAAATAATTCATTAATCATTAACCTAGGACAATGACTAACTCATTGTTTAATAATTCTCACTTTTAGATAACAAGACATGCTAGAAGCTCAGGAAGGATGCACTTAGTGAAGTGGTGTGTTGATATAAATCCTATTATTAGGATGCTAACATGCTGACAGTTAGTTTGTTGTTTTTGCATGATTTTTTTTAACCATCCAGTTTCACTCTATTAGCATATCAGTTAGCACAATAAGCACAATGCACAACTGTGGTCCATGGGATTTTTTTTCTTCTTCTGGTATTTAGTTTTGCACAAATAAAACATTTTAACCTGATACAGGTGCTACAGTAAAAGTCAGAGGATCATTAAAGTTATTAGGATACACCCTAGAGAAAACATGAATGAAACACATGGACGTGTAAAATTCTGTGCCATCCATCAAGTCAATGTTGTGGTATTTTGCTCAAGGAAACTTTGACCTGTTTCAAGCAGTGCAGGTAAAAGTCAGTGAGACTTTTCTTAATGAAAAAAATGTTAATGGTATTCCATCTGACAGTTGTTCAGACATTTCAGACTTTGCTAAAGTGACCAACAGACAGACCTGTGATGATTTTTTGCTTTTCTCAGTTTTATGGTACTGTTTGTTAATGTTAACACTAAATATAAATTTGGCTCCTTCAACCCTTGCGAAGGTTTTCAGGCCAAAGAACGATGAGACTGAACATTTAACTGTTTGATAAAATACAAAATAAAGTTCCCCTATTAACTCGAAATCCAACATTTATTTCTCTGTTTTATCCAGGTAATGTGTTCTGACATCATATGCTCATGTCTAGTAATTTCCTGCTTCTAATGAACACCATTCTAGACATTCACATTGAGAGCCAAAATGCAAAACCATTATTTACACAGTTGGTCCCTCTTGCAACCAAAGAGAGACATGATCTTTCTGGTGGACGATCATAAAAAAAAATAAAAGTTGTGAAAAACATCCTGGGTGAAATATGTGTCGTGAAGGCTGCATGAACCTTAACGGGAGCTAATTCCATAGTGGAGCAGGTATTAATGCCATCTCATTTCTCCACATAAACACCTTCCTCTCTCCCTGCACATAAATTATAGCACAGATGCAACCTACTGTTTACTTTTTAAACAGGATGAGCAAGCTGCAGCATATGAAAAGGCAAAGAGCCCATCTGTGAGCCAACACGGGTTAAAGTACAGAGTGGAGAAACCCGGGACCAAGAGCACCAGGAGAGTCATGAAAAAGTCACACAGCCCCTGGACCTTCCTCTGAAGGTACCAAGGCACCGACATGGAGCTTTTTAATCTGATAGTGCTGAAATGTCCTGGAGACGTGGGGAATTCAGATACATGCAAGTGGCTGTACTGTATATGCATGTGGTCTGTCTTATGTGTGTGTGTGTGTGTGTGAACATCACAACCCCATGGATCACACACAAGGCATCTTCATCCATCCTCCAGAGACCCCCACAACATCCACTCAGATTTTTTAAAGCCTTTCTTTTTTTTGCCTTCAGTAAGACCAGCATGGTGTCAGAGTGCCTGGGTGCCTGGTTCCCAGTTCAAATAATGACTCTAATTAAGCAATTAAGAGCTGAGAGGAAGAGAGGCCAAGAGCTGGCTTTCCTTACACATCTAAACAGACGGCAAATGAGGATTCACAGGGGAATGCAAACATTATGGCTACGGCATATGCTTGCTCCCTTTGGTACTGATAGCAATAGCTTATGTCAAAAGGGTAGAGGGAACAAGCACAGATTTGCTGTGGAACCTATAAAAAAATAAATAAATACATGGACGCACATGTCTGAGTTATTATGTTATTGAATATTATGAGTTATTATATTTTGGAATATTAATGAGTTATAATCCCCTTCAGGATCATTTGGTATGTGATACTGCAAATACATTCTTGGTTCTCCATTTTTTAAACCAAGGAGCATTCACAGAAAAGTCTCTTGGTCATGAAGTGTTTTCACTCAAGTACCAACCTGAGATACTGAGGGGTTATTTTGTTGTTTTTTTTTCTTGGCTGCTTGAATAGCCTTTCAAGGACTGCAGTGAGACACTGGGCAGCAGCGATGAGATATTTGGCATTTTCAGGTAGGAGAAAAGTCCAAGCTGGCCTTACATTCAGAAATAACACAAGTTCTTAAACTATTGACTGCACTGAAGCAGTAGACTTCAAAAGGTCCTTCTGACCTGTTTGCTGAGGAGCCTCAAACCAAGTTTTTTTCCCTTCTTCTTCTTTCCCTCCCCAGTACTATGCGTTTCATTATTAATATGTTTTTTCTCAAGTTTCTCTCTGACCCAGGACATTAAATAAAACATTGTATGGTTCATGAAAGATTATGAAAGAGCAGAACGTAAGCAGCAGGAGGTGTAAACTCAGCACAATTCATTCTGGTATATAATGTCAATGCCAGCAACCCCCCTCTCACCCTACCTCCATGCCCTGCAGGCATATTGGCGGAACTACCAATGGATGCTAAGCTTTTTCCGACAAAGCTCCGAAGATAAAGTATCTTCCTTTTATCCCTTCTGCAAATCAATTCTGGGCCTTACAGCAAAATCCCATAAAATAACTTCAAACACCACTACTTACTCCAAAAATTTGTATTATGGCTATATCTCTTTGAACCCTTACCAGTGAAGTTTTGGAGGAAAATGATTTAAGTGTTATCTGCTAAGACATCAGCATGTCAGCACTTCACCTCAGTTTTTCTTCACATGTCAACCTCAACCTTGTGTCTCTCCTTGTGTTTGGTTTTTGATTGCTTCTAACCATCCAGGCCTGCTGATAAATACAAATGCTGCTTGTAAACTTAATGGCTGTAGTAAGTGCAAACAAGATGGTATGAAGCCCTGCTGGTGCTTCGTGCTCACTCATCTGCTGAAATATTCATCCCCCTCACTCTTCTCCAACAATATGATATAAAGTGAGGCTGATATGATGAGCAACAGAGGAGCAGAGGATGTCAGTAAAGGTGTGATTACTGAAGGAGCCACAGACGCTGTTTTATTAGCTTCAAATAGAAACAGAACAATCATTATCATTAGTATACATTTGAATTGGTACACTAATTAGAATTAAATAATGAAGACAGACAGACAGACGGATAGATGGATGGATACATGGATAGATAGATAGATAGATAGATAGATAGATAGATAGATAGATAGATAGATGGATAGATGGATGGATGGATGGATGGATGGATGGATAGATAGAGGGGACCACATGATGATATAACTTTCAACGCCTGTCAGCTGCAGCCATGTTTTAATAAGAAGTCCTGGCACTCAGTGGATGACTGCTCTTAACTACTGCATTTGGAAGTCAAATTAGATCCACCAGGAGGTCACTACTCAGTACATGAAAAAAAAAGAAAGAAAGAAAGAAAAAGCAACTCCCACATGCTATATTTTAATGCCAAATCCACATGGTGTAGCCCTAAGCTATATGAAACTGCTACACCGCTGATGTGAGATAGGGTAGTGTTCTTACATTTAGAGTAGGCAGTAGTACAAATTTAATCTTCCTGCACAAAATCTACATTTGATAGACACTTCCCCCCTGCTCTACTAACCACAGCACCTCACGCATTGGCTCATCCAACCTTTATCTTTTCAGCTGGCCTATCTGTAGGATGAGCACACAGCTACAAGATCAGAGGAGGCTTGAAAAGATGACCTGACCCTCTCATGCACAGTCACAAGATCTTCCTGAGCTGCACCAACCTCTGTCAGCACCACGGCTCCAAAAATTCACCTTAAGAAAAAAAAAAAAAAAAAAAGAGTAGGTATTGGGTAACCACAAAATCTATACTTTCACTTTTTGAGAGGATAAACACAAACAATCTCCCAAGTCACTCAGTCAGGCCATGTTGACTAGCTCCAAATTCTTTCTTTGTGAGCACAATGTAATTACATTTTACACCCGTACGTAATATTTGTGTCCTACTGTTTGATCAAATGAGTGTTGTATATAGGACACTACTGATCATTTTAAATATTGCAGAATAGAATCTCTTTCCCTTCACATTGTTTGGTTTAGAATGTAAACTGTGCTGTAAGGACTTATATAACCAATCGCATACAGTACCAGTCAAAAGTTGGGACGCACTTTTCTATTCATTTGAATGGGAAAGTTCAAATCGCACAAGAAAATCCTGACTTGAAACACAATAGAGTTACAGTTGCGAAAGTTGCTACAAGAACTTTGGACATGCATTGAAGGATCTAACAACAAGAATGCGTTATTGAAACCATTGCTTTTTGTTTTATGACGGTATAAAGAAGCATAAATATAACTGTATTTATGTAGAGTAAATAATTGCTCTTAGTGACAGTCAACCAGTTCCCTTTGGGTCTGTTTGGCGAGTCAGGACCTGACCGAACCACAAACACATTCCTCACCACTGTGTTCAGCAAGAATTACAAAAAGAGGATATTTAGATACATGTTGTTTGCCATCAACAGTGTTTTAAAAGTGTACAAGCAATCATAAGATTGTATTTGAATAATTCAGAGAGCTCTTGCCAAGTGCCCTGGGAGGCCAAGTGGCTGTCTGTGCAATATCCTTTGATCAGGGTTCCATAAGAGCGCGGCATCAGCCACACCGGAGAAAAAGCCATATTTAGGCCAACGCAGATGCACAAATCCAAGATGACAGAGCAACAAAGCAGTGAGCAGCATCAAAATCTTTTTTCTAGCTTAAGAATATTAAGAAAGTGGTTCAATTTATGCCTGGCAGAAAGAACCATCAAATAAAAACATCCCATCTGGTGCCAATTCATTTGGTGGGCAAAGTGCACAACCTCATGGTTATTGTGTTTTGGGGAATTAATTAAAATCTCCTCTTTTTCTTTGTGAGCTTACACAAAGACAGAAGGCCACAGGTCCATCTGTGGGGAACTTGTATAGATGGGATCCATTTAGGTAAGAAAGGATTATAAACCAATTGACTAATAACAACGCTGTGTCCCCAGTGTAGTGGCAGCATACCGTTTGCAGTTATGATGGGAAATAGCGTGATTACAAACCTCAAAGCTGCTTGCTAACAGAGAACCATTAAAGGAGACTTAATATACAGCAAGCTTGAGGTGTTAAGACAAAAAGAACAGAGGGAAAATGGAGCATAAAGAAGTGTCGCTCAAATTCCAGACCCAACACCTCTGGACAGCAAATCCCCAGACACAGCCAGCTCCAGACTAAATCATTAAAATAAACTCTGTCACAGAATCAAGCACTGCACCACCCAGGCATAATCTACGACACAGAAAAATTCACCCACTGCTCCGAAAAGCTTTGTTACCAAAATGAAATATGATGTAGAGCGATTTTCCATGCATTTGCCTCTCAATTATGGATAGTGATTGTAATTAGTTCAGATGGCTCCCAAACACTGAGCTTCTGTGGAGTCCCACTACAGTTTGGGAAGGATTAAAAATACATTAGGTGTGTGTGTATATATATATATATATATATATATATATATATATACACACACACACACTTTTTAAAGCAACTCTCACTTATGGTTAAAACACTAACGCCATGAAATCCCACAGTCTCTTAAAGAGCCTTTTTTCCATCACATTCTTTTCCCAAAATGATTGCTGGGCAATTCAGAAACAATGTGAGATTTAACTAAATATTCTCCAATGATGATTAACTCCCAGACATGATATTGACACTGACACGCCTGGGAGGACTGATTCTCGAAACCAAATTTTGGGATTTATATGCACAGAATCTGGATTCAGTGACTACTGTTTTGCAGGAATATCCTTAATGAAAACTGTCTTCAGCTGACTGGTTCAGGGTCAGCACTTCACTCTTGCTTCTCAAGAACAGGCCTCCAGGGTAGAAGAATCTGTGAGTGTGTGTGTGTGTGTGTGTAACACGCCTGTAAGTGCTGTTTGTTGTCAAAAAAATCTACTACCCAATGTCCTAGATTAAAAATGCAGCATCTCCTGTTTCTTTTCTATCTGGCTTGTTTCCTGTCTCTCCCGTAAATGAGCTTGGTCAGGTTAAATAAAAAATACAGATTGACTGTAACAGGAATTTGGCAGTAAATAGACATGCTCTTGGTGTAATGACATCTATGCCCTTCTCCAGACAACTTTGCCCTCATTTTGACTTGTTTTACAAGGAAGGCTGCCCCAAGGCACGGATAATGGACCTTTCCTTTACACCAGTGAGTATAACACACCACATTGTTCTTTAGTGTTTCTTTCTTCTTTTTCTTTTTAAGGTTCCTTTGAAATGGTCGCTAGTGTTGTTTCCTTGGTAAACTTGGCGGAAAAATATTTGATGAGTAAAAAGACATACAGCTCCGGTACATTACAGTTTCAGTGAACAGACCAGCTTGTTTGCGTGGGTGCGATAGCTTTTTTTTTTTGCGTCTGACAGCCACGTGACCCTCGTTGAAGAAGCCCCTCCAGAAGCTTCCCCTTGAGCAAATTCTGTGCCTGCCAGCAAACCAGATAGTTACCGCCAGCTCAGGCAGCCAAAGGAAAAAAAAGACAACAACAACAACAACAAAAAACATTTCTGTAATCTTCGTATTCATAAAGAGCTGTGTTTTTCTCAAAACATTTCTTGTTTCACAATACAAAATACTCGAAGTTCGGACTCCCGTACTTGTAACTTCACAAGTTCAGCTCTGAGGTCCAGGTCCCTGAGAGCGGGAGGATGTGTGATTTGAAGACCAGCTTTTTTTTTTTTTCTTCTAAAATTAGGAACTGAGCTCAGTATGGGTTACACTTCAACTGCTGTTGTTATTACTGTACCAACTGTACAACAAAATAATACAAGCATCTCCACAAACAGACAGAAAAACTGAATTGACAGTGTAGTAAAATATACACTGAATGTCTGATTTAGAATATAAATGAAAAACAAAATAACACTTAACCATAATTAACAACTAACAAAACTGAACATGAACCACATTGACACGGTCCATGAGGTCGTATATTTGTACACACCTGAAGCCCACAGAGACAGCACTGTTGTTAAACTGTCCAGGAAATCATGTGTACATCACATATATGGTGTGTCCGAACTGATAGGAGTCAGCTGGGTAAATTAAGAAGCAGTCATTTCACTGGGTGCCTGTGTGTGTTTCGCTAGTTTTGTTGATTATACTTACCCTTCAAGAGACGCTGTCCTACTTGCTTGAATGACAGCTGCTGCTATTTGTTAATAATGACTATGTAATTCACAGAAAATCTAATCATTACATGTCTTGCTGCTGCTGCTGCTGCGCAATATCATATTGTTGACATGAGTATTTTCATCAAGTTGTGATTCTCAGTACTGCAGTATAAATCATGGAATTATTATGGATGGGACTCATCACAACACTGGTAAATATGATGCTGATTTTGTTTGCTTATTATTGACAACGGAGCGCAAGCCACAGTGCCGCGTGTCCACCGGCTGCCTTCTCCACGCCGCTGCCATCCACTAGAAAGAGCAGCAGTAAACTGTGTTATCTCATCAGGGCCTTCTGTGCCATGTATGCAGTGAACAGAGACTTGGTGGGGAGGCTCTGTAAACACAGCGTTACAGGGAGCACACATGTCTACTTTCTGAAACATCAGTCTCACACTGAGGCTGTCAAAGAAATGAGGCACAGACTCACAGCACAGCGCACACAATGGGAACGGACCTGTGGCATCACTTTCAAATGCAATCGGAGCTCGACAAACCGAACAATAAAATAAAATGAAAAGGCTGAGTGTGTTTGAGCTGAGTGTGTCACATCTGAAAAGATACAAATGGAAGTTTGTTTAAAGGATAAATAAGGACCGTGACCTGCATTTAAGACAGGTGAACAGAGGAATCTCTTTGGAATCTCCCCAGCCAAACTGGCTGATCTAAAGGGTATGTTGAGGAAATGTAATGATTGTTATTACTGAATGAACATTGCCACTTTGTTCAGTCTGACATGAGAGAAAAATGCAAACGGCTCTCCTTCATCCTGCTGTAGCATAATCGCTCATAAACTTGGGATTTTACTAAAACTAGCAGATTTCCTGTCATTATTTCAACACCACCCACTCAGACGACAAAAAAAAAAAAAAAAAGCAGACAGCAAGTGAGTGAAAAATGGAGCCATTTATGGGATGTCTTATGCACTGAGCACACATTCTGCCATCAATCTGAATGTTTTGAGCTTTTAGATGCTGTAAAAGCACTGGATAATGATTGCCGGAGACTCTACCACTTCCTGTTGTTCTCGCAGAGACACAAGGGACTCTCAGAGTCACCCGTCACTTTCTGCCTTTAATTGAAAACATTTCCTTTTCACTGTGTCTCGACGCCTCATCACAGTCTCCAATGAACGAGGCAGAGGTGCTCTAAGGCAGGCACGATCCTAAAATGATCAGACCTCTGGGGTGATCCACAGCCTGAGAAGACAGCGTTTATGCAGCTCCTTTAAAGAAGCTGTTTTCCTGGCTGTGTGACTGGCTTTGGTCCAGGCTTCCTGTGACTGGGACAGTCAGGGAGCCTATGTGGCGCAGCCGCTGTGATGTCCTCATTTAAAAAGTTCTCACTCCGAGTTGTGTGCTGTACAATCCCTCACCACTTAGGGAGAAAACAGCCGCTTGAGAGTGCTTTGATATGTAGAAATATGAAGGCATCATATTTATCCTCTCTCTCCTTCATGGAGAATGCTCGGATGAAAGCAGCAGTGGGAGCGGTCTGAAGGCTGAGGATTAACAATGACATAACATGAAGAGGGGTCTGTCAGCGTGGCGACACCTCGTTTCGCCTTCCATTGTCTGATTACCCCAATAGCAGCCTACCAATGACATGGATGATCACAGGAAGGCGGGAAGAACACAACTGTCAGGCTTAGGCTGAAAAAGCCAATTCCCACCATTTCTGCTCCTTCAAACCAGATTTCAGACAAGCAGAAACGAGAGAGCGGCAGAGAGAGAGAGAAAGGATGGAGGAGCGGGAGAAAGAGAAAGAGTGAGGGAAAAGGACACACGGACAGCTTACAGGGGATACAAACCAAAAGATTATGGTAATCTTCCCTTCTTTGTCCCCTGCGAAATGTTTTCGTACTACGCCTTTTATCTGTGTAAGAAGGGATGTGAACCTCTTCAGTTAGTGACAGTGGGCAGTTTCTGTGTGGTTTCTGGGTAATTAGCACCAGTAGCAGGCCTTTTCTTTTTCTCTGCTCAAGCTTATGGTCTTCTTAGGGCTGGCAACAGGGGATTTTCCCCCTCCAACCCTCTGTCTGCTCTTAAGGAGCGATTCCCAGCCCAGGCCAAGCCACAACAACCATCTGTTAGCGCTAGAAGAATCAAAACCTGAGCACTGCTGACAATCAAATGGACAGCTTAAGTTCAGACAGGTGACTGAATTAATTATTCTATTCAGGGAGCAACAGAGATGTTTTCAATAGAGTGGTCAATGGACTGCTCATATGCTCCTCTCAGCTTTTTGTTACTCTGTCCATACATCGGGAAACAATTAGAGTATGAATCTTTGTGATTGAAGAAAAGAAAAATGTAAAAACCATTTTTAATAAATGATATGAACATTCAAGCCTCTTATACCTCCCACTGAATGCCTGCTAAGCAAATCATTTAGATGCACAAAACTTTCCAATGTGTTTTCTGTGACTTTTTAATTTCCCTTGGTGGTCATTTCACAGGGGGTGGGGAAGACCGTCTACTAATCTTTTTTCCCATGCAGAGTGACAGAAGCCAAAGGATAAATTGGCTGCTGGCACCACAAACACGCCTTTTCAATTTGGGATAGTACCAATATGAGATCTAAAAGAACACCCAAAGCTTACGCTCATCATATCAACTAGGGCTTTTCAACAGAGGGTCAAAGGTGACCCTCAGATAAAGTGCTATACAAGAGATCAGTGGGGCCGGGCTTTCTGCACCTAATAAACGCACACCGTGTTAATAATGATACATTTCTTGATCAGAAGTGCTGGCACTCTTGTGTGAATTTGTCTTCTCTTTCTTTCTCCTTTGATGTTTTCTTTCTCGTATTTTCCTTTAACAACACCTCTTCTCTCCACTCCAATGGATGAAACCTCCTTTTTGTTGTGGTTCAAGCTGCATCTTATTGTCTCTGTCACGGGTGCTTTGTCTTACCAAGGCCTGCTGCACCCACAGAAAAGCAGGGGGGCTTCATCAAAGCTCGGGCGAGATGGACTCAACAACAGTGGATTAAGGTCTTCTGCATGATAAAGTCCCTACCTAGGGGTGGAATTAACTTAATATGTGAAAGAATGTTATTGAGAGGGAATAAAGTGCCAAAAAGCTCTGTCATTCTCTTCGTAATGTCCTAATCCAGCGCCTGACACAGAGACCTTGGGCTGGAGTCTGTTAATCACAGAGATGCCCATCTGTATTCCCTGTCCTTTAAGCTATTTAAACTTCGCCTAAACTCAATTATTGTCCCTGGGAGACCAAAATGGCATATTACGTTAAGTGAAAGGCTATTCGGCCAAGGAGAAAAAGGAATTCCAGCCTTAAAGTGAGGAGATGTCAACGCAGCCAAATTCAAAGTACAGCTAAACAGATTAGAGGCAGAATGTATAGACCTGAAAACAACATGACAATGAGTTAAAGAGAGGAGGAATCTCACTTTCAAAGCATCCTCCAAAGTGTTAAGCAACCTAATCATGGAGGATCTCGGAGACTGTGGCCTGGCATACATTTCTCTATTTACAGCTCGCACATGGCTAAGATCACTAAAGACCTGAGGTATCACACTGACTGGGGATATTACTCTCACACCACAACAATGCATCTGATAACAGCTGAGTTTTCAAACCCCACTACTCCAATTCAGCTATTACTAATATAGAATTTATTTTTATTTCTCAAAGTCAATTAAATAAAAAAAAAAAAAAGTATACACTAGCTTCTTCATTTTAATAAACTTTAGAATTGTTTAAAAAAACATTTTTGAATGCAAAACCACAAAATTATTTATGTAGAAGTAAAAAAAGAGACTAAGGAAGAAACAAAATTCAATAATCATAATAATGATCAATATCCTTCGATCATAATTGGGGGAGAAAATAACCAGCGATGGAGGAAGTTTATAGATAATGGTCCTGCATTTAGCAATTCACTGCTGCTGATACATAAACATGTTAAACTTGCTTTAACTGGTTAAATTTAATAAATAAATGAAATGATAAAATGTTACATCTGATGAGTAAAAAGCAGTATTCGATATATATCTGTTTAGCCCTATCTGTTTTGCGATAAATGTTTAGATTCAGGTCACAGTAATGTGTGTATGCTAAAGTGCAGCAACCACAATCAAATTTGATGCAATTTCACAATCAGCAAAGTCTATGAGCAACAACTCCATGTGACAGGAGTTCTGTTCCATATGTAGTCTAAATGTCCCTTCATTTCAGACGCATGGTCAGGCGAAAGCACAGTGGTCGAGTCAAATGGACTCACTTTGTGGCACACAATCATGCCACATTTGCTTAGAAGCAAAGGCAGCCCCGTGTCCTTAAAGTCAGGCAAATGCTTAAATGGGAGTATCTGTGCAGCAGGCTCAGGAAGTGCTGGCCTTTGTCAAACCATCCGTCCAAAAGAGCCAAACGCACTGGAGTCGAACAGAAGTCGTAGTTCCCTCCAATAAGCGCGGTGTACACATTCTGTCATGCAGGGAGTAAATGACACAGGACGGTGCGGAAGTCTGGAGAGGCTCCATTGCTCCCCATGTGCCCTCACTAGTGTGATACCACTCATCAAACTGTAAACAGGCAGATTAACAAGGTTTGCCACACCATGATTCACACGTTTTCTGTGACGATAAGAAATGTGACTCGTCCATGCAAGGCTGATGTGAATTTTTCAGGGCCCGCATTGAGACAGGGAAGATAAAATTAGCTGACCATGGATGCTTGGCGAGTATATTAAACAGCACTGAAATAACTGCGCTGTCAAAATATGTCTTTGCATTACATTTCCCTTTGTTTTTCTGTAGACACCAAACAAATAGCCATGTTCTCACCTTCTCTCAAAATCATATACCAAATCATATCTATTATGGTGTAAAATAAAAGCAAACATTTCCTCTAGTTCTGTTGAAGTGGGACGTTATGAGTCAAACAGGTCTGAGCTGGCAGTCACACCACGGTGCACATCGAGTGGAGAGGATGCTTCTGCTGACATGCTGTATGGAGACATTAACCTGGCCAACCATCGTGCCAATAGTGAAAGCTCCTGAATAAAAAGGAGGACAGTATTGTCACAGCGCGTTTGCTTTCTTTGCTTCTCTTGTCTATGCCATAAGGCCCTCACAGAGTGGAAAGGAAAACCTCCAAAGAAGGGCTTTCTAGTGAAACACAAAACCGCGAATGATGTCGAACGCATAGCAGTCAGCGCTAATACTGCATCACCATTGTTAATCAAAGTCTTCTTCTTCGGCGATGCTATAGACATTAAATAAGCACTGCTGAATTGTAACTAAAGACAGATACAGCAGTGTTTAATGGGGGAAAAAAGACAATCAAGATGTACTAACGGAGCTGTGTGAAAGTTGGCTGCCTTTCCCTTAGAGCAAAAACACCACAGGCTACAAGAGATATGTGTATCTGCTTAAGAGCAGAGCAAGTTTAATTACTGTGAATAAAATGGTTATGCCATGTGGCCTAAAGGGAACGCTACAGTTCCTACCTCCAGTCTAAATGTTTCTTTATGGTTACAACTTCTAATGCTTTAAAACATCAAAATTTATGAAAAAATATGAATATCTAATATAATACAAGCGTACACGTCTTTGTTTGTTCAAGTTTCACATTCGCCCGTTTGTTGTCACTGAGGGCGGCTAGTCATGTTTGCCTAATACATTCCTCACAACTCCAGCTGCAGTTATTATGTTCGTCTTCATTGATGGTAACATAGTTGGAAGATTGTGGTTGAATTTATCTAAGCAGCTATCTCTCCGTAGACACGCTACTGCCTCCCATCACGGAGGAGCCCTTGGCCCTCGGCAACCAATTTATTGCACTTTCCAAAGTACGGATCTCCTTCTTGCCCTCCAGTCTTAAGGATGGCAAACATCAAATGCAGATATTGCTCAAGCTTACGTTGGGCCAATGTCACAGATTATGCAAAACTGCAGGCACAATTCTCCTCTTTACACCCAATTTTATAACTTATGCGTCTGCTCGTGAGGGCTGTAATTAAAGAGATTCAATCGGGTTTGAGGGCTGGATGGGATAGAAAGTGGAGCTAACAGAATAAAAGAAATGACCTTAGGATAGTGAAGACAGAAAAGAAAGCACACATCTCTAACTGACCACTCATGCTCCATCAGAATCATATTTTTTCCACTTCATGCTTGGTTTGCCAATGAACCTTTTCCCCCTCTGTAAACAAAACACATATTTGCACAGAAAATTACATATACAAGAAGATGTCCGCTTTAGACTTAATGTTTTGGACACTGCGCCTTCTCCAAATGGAGCAAAACAAGAGCCTTTATATCGAGTTACGGACAAAGTGCACTTCAGCATGGCTAAGTGGTTTTTAGAGGGGGTAGGGACGGAGGTGGAGTCAAGATCCATCTTGACATTTCTTTGCACCGCGATTCTGTTAGATAGAAATTTCAAAGACAGATGTGAATACTTCCAGAGACAAGTTTAAAGAGCATTAAACAAATACACTTTGGAATTCAAACCAAAGGGTGTCACAAATGCATTTCCTGAAACAACCGCAGTGGGAGACTCGGTAAAAATTTTGATGCTTATAGGTTATAATGTGGCCTCCTTGTTGAACAGTCTGCGATGTTGCTGAAACACGACACAACTGCACTAGAATTACATCTGACATGTCTATATTCCAGCTACATTTTATAAATAGCTTAATAAATGTTATGCTCTCCCGCACCACAATACTATTACTCTGGAAATAAATGAAAGGAGACATTAGCCCTCTGTCTCCTCAGCACACAAAGAGAAGAGAGTGGGTAGGTATCCTTGCATCTAATATGGAAAGTTAGAGATGAAAGAAACATGAACACCCAGATGGTAGCGAGTCTGCTCATTAAACTCAAATCCTTAAAAAGCTAAGTAAAGAAACAAAGTTCTTCACATGTTCCCTCTAAAAGGAGAAACACAGTCACTTTTCAACATTTCCTCTCAGCTTGAGACAGCAGTGAAACAGCCAATGATCGGAAAAGGTCAATTAGCTTATTAGGGCCTATTCAGGCAAAGGTGATTTCTTGCTGCTCACATGTTATATTTCCACCCCATCTCAGATCTGACTTTGTGCTTACATTCAGTAACATTTGCAGTTCACACTAAAAGTAAACGTGCAGTACAGCAGACAGATGTGGATGACGGTGATGATAGTAGAGCTGTTGCTAATATTTTAGCAATCGAGTATTCTACTGAAAATTCCATCGATTAATCGAGTAATTGGATAAAACATATTTTTGTTTAGTTAAAGAGCAATTATAAATATACATGAGAAAATAACACATTTCACTTAATAATGAACAATTGCTTTCCTTTTTTAGACAATCAACATTTATCTTTATCATCGCTTTCGTCGTTGTCACGTCTTTCCTCCATAGAGACAGAGCGCATTTAAGCCCCGCCCACACCGGAGGGGAAAACAATCAAGAGCTCTCCATTGACTTTGTATTGTGTGAAGGTGTCTCGTCACTCCTCGTGTTCCAGCAAACACAAACAAATGCCCAAACTACTGTGTGCAAGGGTGCACTACTAACAGGGTAAAGAAGCCTTTTGTAAGTTTTTATAAGCTGCTGAAGAAATTTTTTCTGTTTTTTGGTTTGTTTGTTTTTTTTTTTAGATTTTTCCGCCTTTAAGAGGACAGAAGTGGATACAGGCAGTAAGACGAGAGGCGCTGTCGGCTACACATCAGCCTTGAAGACTGAGCAGTCAGAGTCGGCTGGTTTATGGTGGAACACAACTTGGATCCATTCACTTACAAATACCATGCTCTGTAAAAATTAAACGATTCCTTGAGGCAGAGGAAATTCCGCGATCATTTTTTGTAATCGAGGTACTCGAATTATTCGAGGAATTGTTTCAGCCTTATATGATAGTGATGATATTATTTTTGACTGAAAAAAAGGATGACTTAATTAGGAATGAATTGGAAACAAGTAGCTTCACTGATGTAGTCAGATTGATATTGCATTAAAACATAAAATCACGATGATTTTGCATCACAAGCCTCAAAAATTTGTCATGTTTGTGGTCTTTGAGACTGACAGCAAACGAGCCAGCTTAACGGCTTAGTCAAACTGGCAACTTAGACATATTAAGTAAACATAATTACACATTTACAATTGAGAAAACAAAAACAAAGATCACAGTCTAAATTCATTCATTCATCTTCTACCGCTCATCTATTTCTGGGTCTCGGGGGGTGCTGGAGCCAATCCCAGCTCACATTGGGCGAGGGTGGGGTACACCCTGGACAGGTCACCAGTCCATCACAGGGCCAACACACAGAGACAGACAGAGACCAACTACACTCAGACCTAGTAGAGCTCTGAGTAGTACTAGACTCAGACCTACAGACAATTTAGTGTCACCAATTAACCCAAACATGATGTCTTTGGACGCTGGGAGGAAACCCACGCAAGCACTGGGAGAACATGCAAACTCTGTACAGATAGGCCCCAGGGCGGGAACCAAACCCACAACCTTCAATAGCGCTAACCGCTATTCCACCGTGCTGCCCCAAAAAGACAGCAATCCAGTGTATGTCCATCTGGATGTATGGCACTATTTCATCGCTCGCTCGTCTTCATACCACTATATGACAACCACTAAAATATCCACAGCTCATACCTCAACAGCCTCTAATGCGCCAGGAATAAGTTGTGGCAGGGTGAAGAAAAGACAAAAAAACCCACACAATTGGAAAAATACCTGCTGGCATGGGCTGCAGAGAGGTCAGCTCATTGATAGTGCTGGCCTGTCAACTGTGTTCTTTTTGAAACAAGTCCAGTCCCAGGGGTCACTGCAGGGTAGCCACTGCCCGCCAACATTTGTGTTACTTTTCAGCGCCAGCCTCCGAAACACAGACTTGAGAATTTTTTTTTATAGCGTTCCCGTTGCCATCGAAGTCACTGTCTTGTTTATGTTTTATTATTTATTATTATTTGGAGAATTATTGATTAAGACTCTTCAAATGTAGAATGAATTCAAGACAGAAAACATTCCATTAACTTATGGTCAGTTTATTCAAATTTATTTGCAATGCTTCAATTTCCCAGCATGGGAAGCAGTGTCCTACTTTTCTGATCACACTTGCATATACATTAGCCGGCCTTAAAGCCCCATTAGAGCTTATTTTTTGTAATGAGTTCGTTACAAAATACTGGAATCAGTTTATTCCTTCTTTTTAAAACAAGCTTCTGGCATATTACAACATCTAGTATCATGATCCTATGAAAGCAAATACAAAAATAACATGTTCCAGCATGTTTCTATTCTTCCAGTGTTTTAGGAGGGGGCGGGGGGTTTGGTTTTTAAGGAAGATGTCATCCTAATATAGATGTTGTTGTGCTGCTCTTGCTATAGGATTTAACACTAATGCAGGCAGCCAGGCCTGGTCCATCACAACGTCTTCCTTTAATGAACAGTGAAACGCTCCATTGACCAAGAGAAGGGCGGGCGCTGGTTTGAGATCACAGCAGATCTGTCTACAACGCTAATGATCATTGCAGTTAAATTCGACTAATTAGCCACATGCATGCCTGCTGAATTTGCTGCTGGTTTCAGATATGCGACAAGAAACAACTGAGCTGGTGGTTTCAAACGCGGAGACATCTTGAAGTGCAAAAAAAAAAAAAAAAAAAGAAGAAGAAGATCTCCCCCCCAAAGGCTCCCGTGGCCGTGTTCATGGCACCCAATATAAGTTAAAGACATTCTCATGTTTATGAGAGAGAGCAAGCAGTGTAATTTAAATTCTGTTGACATTTACTGTCAAGGAGTATTAATTCACAGGCATCCTCTGCTGCATGGGCTTACTCAGCACCAGCGGCCGCGGGCTCTGGAGAAAGACATGCTCCCTTTACTGTACTCTTAACAGATTCCCCCTCAGACTGCTGCTGTGATCGGAGGCACACAACCCCCAACCCATAGGTCACGATGGCAAAATGCAGGGATATAGCCTGGTGGAATGTCATTTATACACGTTGTGTCCTCTAAGCACAGAGACACCTTCAGACTGCATTTCAGAGGATGAGCCTGTCATCATTATGCCCACGTCACAACAGAGAAGATCCCACACTTCTTCCAACACTCCATTTTACAGGAAAAAACCAACCCAGTTTCTGCTTTGTGATGAGATCTATTTCTGGTCAAACTACTATCTGGCTAAGCATCCCAGCAGTTTCCAGAGGGGAAAAGAAACACAAAAACCACTTCTATTTAGGCCTAACAGCTAGTGTCTGCTCTTTGACTATTCCTGCTATTCATGTAGGGCATCATATTTTTTTAAAGGAGGTATATAGGGTGGGAGTGTTCAATATTTGACCTGATTTCTTTAAAACACACAACAATATTCAGAATTATTTCAGCTCATTCACTTTCCATTTGCTTGTCCATTTTAGTTAAATTTTTCTCGTTTTCATATGAATGTGTCTATGATACAAAATGAGATTAAATGCTCCTTAAAGTGCAATTTATCACATGTACATTTAACCATTGAAATAAAGTGTATTGGACAAGTCCTGCACTTGGTGTAGCTTCCAGCAATGACACAACCTTGAGTGAATAATGCAATCCTAATCAGCACATGATCGGGGGCTAAAAACCTGAGGGAAACATCAAAAGCATTTAAATATAAAAGAGAACAATTACTTATTTGCACAGGGCTAATGTATAATTGACTATATTTAAGGACATGTGTAGAATGTCAGAGGCAAAAACTATTTAGAAATAGTCAAAGTAAACAGAAAAATGTAGCAGCCATAATAATATGTGCTCCAATAAAACAAACTGTGACAGAGGGAAGCCATTATGTGTTTTCACATTTAAATGTCTGGATGTCGGAGCTGAAAACAAAGCTATCAATGGTAATTTGAATATTTGAAATAAGAATCTGTAACTAAGCCATGTTTTCAGCAATGGATTGTGACCTAAATGGAGGATTAAACTGTGCATAGCAGAGCCTTTCACTGCCTGTGCTGGAGCTGTGACAGGTCCTTGGGAGATACACAGAGACTGCTTGCAACACATGTCATATATCATAGCTTCAATCTGTACCCCAACCACTACCTGCAAGCTACAAATGTGCACTTCTCCTGTCATTTCTGTAGAGACGCATAAGGAGGGGGGCGGGGGTTCAAGAGCTAAAAACCAAATAGCTCTGCATTGTTTGTTTTTGTCTAGCCGACATTGTTTGAATCTGGGAGAAAAGGGATCACAGTGATTTGCAAACATAACCATTAATGTTTTCTACCAGAATGATGCCTTTGGACTATCTTGACTGCTTAGAAGTATTATGCAAGTAGAGTTGTGAGGAGCAGCACTTAACATTTGTGTTGAAGTGCTTGAGCGGTTTTTGAAATTTAGAAAAGCTTCTGGGTTTGACCTGTGAGCTGCACAAATGAATGCAAAGATCACAGAGGGACACGTACATTGTTGTGCAGGCTACAGCAAGTCTCATTTTTTATATTCAGACTAGAAAGAGCAGCTTTATTGTTTATTTGCTCACAGTAGTAGCATCTGATACATTGGGAGATTTATATGTTCCCGTGGAAATGCACAGACATTTTGAATTTTTGATTTAAAATTGCTTCGGACCTACTTTATTGAATACCAACTACAAGATGTCATCATCTACGAACATGATGGTTCAACATTCAACAGCCTTTATATTGCTACGATATGTATATATATGTGTTCATGTCATGGAAAATGTCATTGTATTTGAAAGGTTACCGGAAATAGACAGGTGTCCATTGTTTATATTGGTATATATGGTACGTAATGCTTTCTATAGCATTATAGCTAAAAATATGAATTGATCTCGATTTCTCACATGCTCACTTTCTCAAAGAGCAGACATTTGTGCACTCGAGGAAAAACCAGTCGGTGTTTTTAGCTGACTGGCAGTACTTGGAGTACTATGAAATATAATACTGACAGTGCCCCTCATTTTCATAAAAATGAATCAGCAGTATCATTTTTGTTTCAGCCTCACTTTCAAACAAGACAAGGTCAAAACCTAGAATATGACCAGACCATCACTGGTCAAATCCTGATGTACAGACAAAGACTGTACTGTGTTAATACAAACAACACTTCCTTTAATCATTACAATCATTAGAAGCTTTTACAGTGGTCAAAAAAACGTTTATTTCCACACCATGGTAAGTATATTCTCTCATGTGTTGTTTTTTTCTTATTGTTTACAAGTTATTAAGATCTGCTAGTTTCATCTATTATCTTTTTGCTGTGTCAGACAGTAAATTATTTGTCTGTCTCCTTCAGAAAAGAGACACATGTAGCAGGATTATTTGTTTGATATAATACAGGTCAGTTCATTGATTGCCAGGGAAGCAGAGCAGCTCAGAGGTCACAAGAGGTGCTGCCAAAGGCCCCTAGTTGGCATCCATATATGTTCCAGCCACGTACCAAGTTTAAACCCAGTCTTGTTAAAAAAAAGTCCCTAAATCTAGCTATACTGTAGTGTTGCTTTCGTCAACAAAAATTATGACGAAATATTGTCGTCAACGAACCTTTATCACGTGTCGAAAACGAGACGAGACGAAATCTTATGACGTTATTTCGTCTCGTTATTATTAGAATTTTGCAGTATGTAGTTTTCCTGTGTCTCACACTTCAGAGGCTGCATCAGGTCGCAATGCGCAGACGCATGCGACGTCACTTTCTCAAGTCCCGCTCGCGCTGCGTTATTCAGAAGATGCAGCTGCGGTGAGTTGAGCTGAGCGAGTTAAGTTTTTTATTTAATTTTTTTAATTACATTTTTTTTAATTTAAATTTATGTCTGGGTACTTATAACATGTTTTGGGAGTTAAAATAAATATACTGTAAATTCAAATCAGAGCATCTTCTCTCTCTGGAATGGACGTATGCTTGAGGCAATAAAGGTAATAATAAGATAATCTTGTCTGAATTGTGAAATTGGTTTGGCTAAAAGAAAATTTTGGTTTTGTCTATACTACTAGGTACTATTGACTTGGTTAAATAGAATTGCATCACTAAAAAGAGACTAAAATACAATTTTCATTGACTAAAACTAGACTAAATGTCATCAGTTTCCGTCGACTAAAACTAGACTAAAATCCTCAGACTTTTAGTCGACTAAAACGTGACTAGACTAAAAGGAGTATGCACGTGACTAAAACTAATAAAAACTAAAATGACAGTTCGACATAAAGACTAGACTACAACTAAAATTAAAACAGGCCGCCAAAAACAACACTACTATACTGTGCTAAAGTTGCCAAAACTGCAGGCAGGTAAAAACCTGTCTGATAGAAGCCCCAACTCAGTGGTGGGATTAGGCTGACCAATAACTGAAACATGATCACTCAGTCAGTCAGTCAGTCAATCTGTCAGTCTGTCAGGGACATTCGACATTAAGTCTGAACATGCTTCTGCGGTCCATCCAAAAAGAAAAAAAAAGTGAGTATGAAAGCTGAGGTGGTTTTCACTGTCCATGAGCAGAAATGGAAACATTTTTTTTTAGTTTAAATCAGTAATATGTTTTGAGAATCTTCCCAATAATTACCAAAAAGGCCTCAGGTCAGTTTGTGATATTGCTCCACGGTGTAATTCACTGCTACTCAGCGGACTGGACACCAACTGTGCTAGCAATTGAAATCATTCACTAACCAGTCAGCACTCAAGCATTAAGTGCAATACAAGTCACACTGAAAAATCTCAAAATCTTAATTTATTTTTGTCCCAATACCTGCCAGTTGACTTAACTTGCTGGATAAGAACCCCCCCATCCCACCCCACCCTGCTCCTTTTCTCAGTCGGTATCCAATTATTATGCGGCACTGCAGCAAATCAAATGGGCATGAGGAAGGAAAGCGTATACACCTTGTTTCTGCAGAAGAGCCTTGGCTGGACGAACAGGTGTTATAGCTGAATACCGATGAAACTTCAGAGAGGGAATGCAGCAGGACTAAATCCAACACTGCAATGACTGATTTGTTTTCCAAATAAGCACTGAAGATCACCAAATTAAATCAAAAGGGAAAAACACAATGGAGAAAAATTTGCATTTGTAAGAATATAATTAAAGAGAAGCCTAAATGAGTTTTTACTGCTCTCTTGAATAAAACAAAAATGAAGGGTAATTCCAATGCAGGTATTTTCACTAAGCATTGTACTGTTTAACATGTTTGAATGCTTTTCAAAAGACAGTTTAATCTCTCCATCTATATAGCTTGTAGCGCTCACTTGCTCAGAGCACCTTCATGACAGTTTCTTCTATTTATCTAGAAGAACCACAATGGGTTTTTTTCCCCACTTTTGTCATGTGCAGGCGTATGTGTACATTACCAGACTCTGCAAACAGCGTAATTTCTACACTGACGAACTCTGCATTAAGCTCAGCACGTTTTTTTCTCAGGGCTGTGGAGCCATCAGCCTTCTAGCTTATATGCTTCTATGTGATGTTTTTTGTTCAACTTTTTGCTTTTACTGTTTTTTATGCTATGGACCAATTTGTATTTCCTTAATATAGTATTAATAAAATCCTTTTTTATTAAATTGATAAAATAATGTCAGTTATACGCAAATTCTTTTGTTCACTCTACTAATATATTTATAATGCCATTGTGTTACAATACAGTCATTTGTCTATTTTAATAAAGCTAAATTTCCAATAAAACGGTTCTTATTTAGATGTTTTCGTTTGTCAACCAGTATACAGTAACACGTTGCCTATTAAAAAAGTGACCATATACCCCAATAAGACTGAATGTTGAACAGCAGCATTTTGCAAGCTGCTACTTTGCAGCAACTAAAATCTTGATTTTAGTCCTCTTGCCTGACAACATCACCATCACATTTAGAGAGAGGTGGGCTTCTTGCTTTCAGGATAGCACAGTCAACTTTATGGAAAGTAGTCAGAGTTTGCCCAAAAAGTCTGCCGGCATATGTGTCAACAATAACTAGACTGAGCTGACAGGTTCCAGTTGCTACAAATTTGAAAGTCTGGTAATGAAGCAACACTCTTTATTCAAACCTTGGTTGCACACGTTAAGGTGTTGCAGCTGTTAACTACTGCTCACAGGCCATTTACTTATTCCAGTAGCACTAAACATCATACTGTCCAACAATATCATTTCTCAGCTTGAGACCTGTTGCTAACTGTTCCCAAGTTCTCTGTGAGGTAAGAAGTTTATCCGTCATTACCATCCCAAACAACACATCAGGCTACACAACAGCGATCTGGGATTTTAAAGTGGTTACAATTTAGGGATGTAGACTACAAAACCCTTACTTTTACAGAGTCCTAAAAAGACTGATGATTTAAAATACTACACGTGGACAGTATCTTGTGCACCATTTCATAGTCAAAAATGGCTTATTTGTTAGCCTTAAGACTCTTTGAATGTGTCTGTAGGTTTCCATGATGCTTGCTGTTCAACATTGGTCAAAACAGATTACCAAGCTGTAATGTTGCAGCCATTGTGTCATTTTCTTAGCAGTTGAAAGTTCAAGGTCTATGTAGATTAGTTCTGTCTAACACGTAAGATAAACCAGTCCAGTCTGAGTTACTCCATCAGTTCTGATTAAATTCTGTACTTCATTACGTTTTTGGCTCCAAGCTTTGGTAGGGAATCAAGTGACACACAGATTTGTGAGAAAAGTTGGATCATTAAATCTGTGATGTTTCTCTTTAAAAAAAAAAAAAAAAAAAAAAAAAAATCACGCAGAGCTTCTGCAGAATGGACTATTTTTATTCTAATTAAAGGTTTGAATGACACTATGATCATTTCATGCCAGAGAACTTTTATTTTGTGAAAAATCTAATCTGATCTCTGCCACAGTGAATGAGCAGGCTCATGCTGGCTTCTTAACTGCTGACACTCCTGGTCAACGAGATGATTTTTTTTTTTCTTCTCCACGGGTGTTTTTCAACTTGAAATAAAGACAATTGGCAAGACTTAAATTGGTGGCATTTTGTGGTCTTTAAACAAAGGAGACTCATTAAAACTAACCCAGAGAAGCCTTCAAGTTTCCTCTATCATTAGCCAATGTAAAAGATAAGAGAAGTATAATTATAGATCCGGGTAACTTGTGTTGTCAATTTAGATGTGATGGAGCCGCAAAATCCCCAACCTTGTAATATGACCCTCCACCCTGAAGTGTCATGCCTGTTTTTAATGAGTGTTAGCCTGAGCAACGGTACACTCCCAGAGATGGTCAGTGCTGATAGCATTCATGATATTACTTCTGTGGTATGTCACCCATTGCTCATCTCGTCACTTTCATGTCTTGCTACTTGTACGTCTTTGTTCAAGATGACTTCCATCACATTCTAAACTAATTTGATCGGCATTCTGCAGCTGGGTGTATCTATTACAGAAAGAAACTATGAAAATCAATTGGCCACAATAAAGTCAGATCGTAAAGGCTGATTGCCATTTTATATTTTCCTATTTGGTAACTTGGCAAATAGTTTCATTATAGCATTTTGGGGATTGGAAAGATGTTTTTTGAAATGACAACATGTTTTTAATTCAGGTTGAGAAAAAAATGTGGTTTTGTTTAAATGTTAATAAAGTAAACGGTGTGTTTCTTGCTACAAGTCAGCATCAGCTTCTTAACATGTATCCAAGAGCATATCTAATATCTACCACAGTGTACTTGGTGTTGGAAATAGTTGGTATACAAAAGCAAAACTAGAGTTGGAAAGTGGAAGTGTAACGGATTTCACGTTGAGAGAAAGATCCAAGTCTGGCGATTACCTGTAATTTTCATGTCTGAGGTGAATCATGCAGTGAATAAACTCGTACTCTCATCATCTCATTACTTTATGAGTAGAAGTTTTAATGTTTCTGTGAGAGATAAATGTTAGACAATTCAAATGAGTAATAAAAAAAAGCTTAATTTCCTATGACCATTGACTTTATCTGGGCTGGGGATACATTTGAAAATGACAGAGGCTCCTTTGATTACAACCAATTGAAGTTATTTCATCACATAATTTGGGAAACATTAAGCATGATTAAACATTAGAGGATCAGGCTCAAGTGGGCATTTTACCATAAAATTGCAGTCACCCCTCCCCACTCTGAAAACACATCAAAAAGAGAGGAAGGAAAAAAAAAAGGCGGGGGGGGGGGGGGGGCTACACAGCAGTGCCACACATGTGGTCAAGGGTTTAAAAAAATTAGCAATGCTCAACTGGAACGGAAGTAGCTTGCAGTGAGTGCCACAGCAGAGTTCCTCTAATCATATGTAACATCTACCTTTGGAACGTAGTGCAGGGAGTTTACAATAAGCTTAACCCCTACTTTTATATTGCACTCAGCAGGTTTCCCCCTCCATGTTGGGCACTTTGAACACTATTTTGTTATTCTGACTTCAGTTGGTTTAATAATCCCCAGTTCCCCGTTTTTTTTTTTTTTTGTTTTTTTTTTTGGAGTTGGGGGGGTTGTTTTTTTCCTGGTCTTTTTTTTTTTTTATTAACTAAAACTCTACCTCACAGGTCTTTGATGTTTTGTCGAATACACACCAACTGCTTGAGTTGGCCGGTGTTTGATTGGTTAAATCTGAAAGACGTCGCGGCAGAAACAAGTTTGATTTTTCATAAAAAATATATAACTAGAAGGACAGAAGCGTGAAAACTCAGTGTTTTGTTAGGTCATGGAAGGTAATTTGTTGACCGGGAGAGAGTGGGGGAATTAGGAAAGTTCCCTCCCACTGACCCATTTGATATCACACAACAGAGGCTGTTTGAGAATTTGGCAGCTGTAGTGATGCGGCGCATTTAGTAAAAGGTCGAACTTTCAGGAGGTCTGTGGAAACGTGGGAAGAGAGAGTTGGAAAGTGGATGTGAATTAATTGAACTCTATACATAATTCTGTATCAATGGCCTCCTCTGTCCCTGCACCAAGGACTGAGAAAGAGACAGGGGTTCGATTGCTCAATATTCATCTACATTTTTTCCCCTGGATAGGCACAATATGGCGGGCTTAATTAACTTCTCTCAAAGGTGAAGCAGTGCGCACCATCTGCTGTGAGACAATCACATTTGTATGCTTCTCTGAACAATCCCGTTACTCTATTAAAGCAGAGCAGTATGCAAGGAATGACCAGGCTGGGTAGATAATACAAAACTTACCAGTCGGATATCACATGCGAAAAGACTTAGTGTTGTTAATTTACTTCAAACATTGCACCCTTAACTCTGTAACAAAGATGGAAAAGTTGGCGAAGATTTAAGTAAAGCACTGACCGTGGTCATTGTCCATATCAGCCCGGTACAATCAGGCATCTTCCTGACAACACATACATGTAATGGAGAGACAATTTCAATTCTTTAATATATCTGAAGGACCACACATTGCAATCAAGGGCCTGCTGAACTTGCCCTAAAGCTGGGTCATTATTTGATCTTTGTGAATCTTAATCTGATTATCTCATTGTGGAGGTAAACTTCAGACTCAATCTTGTTAGCAGCTGGCCAAGATGGATTACGACAGCCAGTGAGGTGGAAAATGAACTGAGCAGTTCAGCTTTGGCCTTGCTCTCTTTCAAGATACTCACCACCACTACTTCAACTCCTTCTGCTTTTCTTTCTGCTGGCCCTTCAAACGAGATATTATCCTCAGGAAAAGCATTGGGCGCCCCCCCACCCCCTACCCCTCCTTCGCCACACACACCCCTTTCTGATGCTCTGATGCTTTAACTAAGTGAGGACAATGGCAAAAATCCTGACCTCTCTTATACATTCAGATTTTCAGACACACCGTGTTATGAGGAGATGGTGAAGTGGATAAAACCTTAACGCCATAAAAAGACGAAGCTCGCCCTGAAAGGCTCTAATTCTAAGACTGTGTCTCTCCTGTTGTTGGACCATTTTGACCAAAACATGCAGTGGCCTGATAGGTCGAGAGAGGTATGCACTGCCTCGATTCCCATCTTAAATGAAGAGGGTTGGTTTTTTGCCTTTTCTTCACCACCACCACCACCAGCCCCCCTTAAATTATGCAAATGCCTTAGATGTGTGGTCCCGCTTAAGACACTCAGTTTTGCTTGTGGTCTTATTGCGGTATTGAGTGCCTTTACAGTGAATGCACACCACAGTCCAGAGCACAAAAAGTCCCCCTAAAGGCTGAAAGGAGTTCAAAGCATTCAAAAGACAAAAAGGACTAAGCTGGGATTTTTTTATGTACACTGAAAAGAAGAATAAAATATAAGTTCCCTTTTGGTGCCTGTTATGGCAGTGGCACCCATATTAAAGCATTATCTTAAGACATAAAGGCTGCCTGAAAATTTTCTTGCGCACCATATGCAAAGAAGAAATGGGAATAACTTAGAGCGGCATGAACACGAACACGAACCACTGAATGCTCTTTTTGACACACTATTGAGGGAACAAGGAATTCAAAAGAGGTTATATTCGATCAGGTTTTCTGCCTCAATAGGTTATAATCACTCCTAAAGTATTGAGCACTACACAGAGAAGAGAGCTTCTAAGGAGGCTAATCAGCAGGTTTTCTCCCTATTATCGTTTCTCATCTGAGGGTAACAGCACATAGAAGTACCCCCTTCTATTGATTATCTGGACTGGAATTTAAATATTAATACACTGCCTGGCCCTGCTTGGCACTCTCTCTAGAGCTGGGCTGCATGGCAAAGCACTCATTCTCCAGATTAAAAACCCCCTCACTTTAAAAAAAAAAAAAAAAAAAAAGCACAATCCTGCTCTCTTTTCAGCTATAAGAAAAAAAAAAACTTCAAGGGGGAAGTTGAGAGGAGAAAGGGGCCGGAGCTCTGTGTCTCTGCAGTGAGTTCAAAGACGACACTTTTCCTTCAGGCCTGGGTCTGCTGAAGATGCAGGAATCACACGGCAGCCATTTAACCACTGCTGTCTGCTATAGAGAAATGAATACTGAGGAGCAATGCCCTCTGTTTAGCTGGTCAAGTAAAAAATAAAAATAAAAAATTAAGGATTCACTGAGCTGTTAGCCCATTTTAGCACATGAATTACAGTCAAAGATGATTCTAAACATACACCAAATCACAAGCTGTAACAGGTGAAGAAAAGGCCAACAAATATAGAGTGGTGTATGTTGTGTACGTTGCATACATGAGGCCAGAGAGTGTTGTCCACTCAACCTTGTGAATGAGCACATTTGCCTTCAGGGTCCCGTTCTGTGTGGAAGGGACAAAGTGTGTTGACATCAGTATTGGTGAGGCAACGCGACCACACAAGTTATGGCCCCACTTGACACAAGACTAGTGAGCCACAACAGAGACAACAATGTGTAATAGAGACTGAATAGAAGCACAAATGTTGTGTTGCCTTTGAAACAAAAAGTGAAACTGAATATGGAAACAAAATGTTAAGATTTATGAAATCCTAACGAAAGACTCAACTTTAAACATATTATCAAAAATATATTACAAAAATAGGAAAATGAGCCAAATTAAAATTGTTTTCTCGTTTCATTTCTGCACACATGGCTTCAAAATATACCTCAGTATTGTTTTCACGGTTCATAATATGAGTCAGAGGAATAGCCAAGATCCTGGAGTAATCCTTCAAAGCCATATAATGAAGGGCTCAACCCACAGCACAAGACAAACAATTTAGCATGACGTTAAGCCCCCGTCTCATACAGTGAGAGTGATGTCCATTAATACACCTGCAATGATTTGCATTCACTCTTGCTGAGGTTCACTGACCAAAAAAAAAAAAAAAAGTTGGGCCCCTAAGTCAATCAGCTCTTTTCAGTCTGAAATTGGGTCCTAAGATACATAAAGCTTTGCTTCTCTGTGTGAGACGTATTTAGTCGGTATAATAGAAGCTGTTTCTGAATTTGAAACGACACACTCTCCTCCACTTAAGGCAGCGATGCTGTCATTTCTGGAGCTTACAATGTTTTTTTTTTATGAAAGATCCACTTTTGTTATAAAAAAAAAAAAAAACAGAAAAAAAAACCTACTTTCACTTTACTAGAAATCACTATGGTGATGCTTGTACATATTCTCCCAACGCTTAGTAGAGTAAATAGTTTGTCTTTTTGCTTTCATTCGAAGAGGGAGATATTAAAGTATTTCTCTGAAAAGTTTTTGTCAAAGTTGAGCTGGACTAACTAGCTTTGCATAAAGTCTGCAAGCAGCAGGAAACAATTAACTAGTTGGTCACTGACACCTATGAACTTGACTAACAAACTAAAATTCACATGGAAAGAAAAGAAAAGGGATTTCTAAAGCAGCTACATTTACTGTGCTATTTCTAAATGACTTTCTGTTTTCCAGCTGTGACCATACTGCCACATTAGCATTGTAGCTATATTTGTGGCAATTAAAGCAATTGTGCAATGGCAACCTCACTGCGGTGACAAACTGCATGCGATCACCGCACCTGTTATTAAGCGAGGAATTAATGAGCATGTCCTTTAGCCTCAGATCTCAAACATGTTCACGGTAAAAAAATAAATAAATCAAGATACAGCTTGTGCAGGCTAATGGTCTTCATTTTGGAAAGAGAGCTATTTAGTATTTTTGAGAAAAAAAAACTTTACATTAAGAGTTAAATTCTCTTATTTCAGGTGTAGGATATGGACGTATATCATATACTAACAATTATCATTGTAAAACAAGTCTGTGGTCCAAAGAATATCACACACAAATGCCTTCTGACTCTGTAGGTTGCAGTTGGGGAGTTAAGTTTTTCATCCAATGCTACCATCAACTTTGCTCATGGCTGCACATCCTAAACATCAAACCTTATTCTGAGTATTAGTGGAGCCTTTTCTGATTAAACTGTCTTCACGAGGTGAGGACCTCTTCATACACCTCTGCCACATGATAATGTGTCAGCAAAGGCCATTAATGCAAGAGCACAGGGGTCATTAGCATCACTCCATGGTGTAGCATAAAGTAATCACCTCCTGAGATCTGTCTTCTGTGACTGCTGTACTGTCTGTCCTCCCCCTGCGGTTATTCTCGACACGTGTAAGGTCAGTTAATGATGGTGGACAGAGATATCTGACCAGGGGAGCCGCTCCGGCAGCTGATTATGCTCTGCACCCCACGCTTATTAATCAGCCATGAGATGACAAGGCCAACACTGTTAAGGATTTTAAATATTCCCCGCTGCTCATCAAAGATTTTGCAATGAGAGCTGCCTGACCATACATTGGGATTGAGTGGATAGGTGTGATATTCTGGTTTTCCTGCTACATTTCTGCCTTCCAGAGGTCTTAATGTATGATGTCTCAGCATACCGGGACATGAAAGTAACATTTCCAGATTAACTTCTATGTACAAATGTAGCTATTAATTTGATCCAGATTTATTAACCTGATAATGGCCGAGTGCATATCTTAGCTTTAACATGGGGGGTGCATAAAACATAGCGCTGCCCTTTCGCTCATACATTATATCCATCTTGGCTTCCACACACACCATGATTCACAACTCATGTTCAATGTCCAGTGCCAGCATAGGAAGTTGTGGGCCTTGAGGGTAGCTAAGGGTAGCCATTAGCAGAGCATGTAGGGAATGTGTGACTAAACCTGAACACATTGTGTTGTCCAACCTTTTGCAAAGCTCAGGGGAAAATGCTCAGCTATTTGAGTAAGGTGGATAAAGTGATGCTGAACTGAAAGATACTGAACTATTCCGCCGTCCATCACACTGCATCATTACCATGACATGGAGCCACATTAGGCAATCAAATTCAGGAGATGGACAGCAGACCGTGGTGCAGTGAACTCCAAGTTGTGAATATGTAGCACTCCGGCGTGACAAAGAGATATCACAAAAAAAGAAGAAAGAAATATTAGAATCTGATTGAGATTGCATCTCAATCTCTTTGCATAAAGATGAACAGAGAGAAAGACAAAGGGTCCTCTTTTGCTCATGTACTAATGGCGTAGATTGCTAAATTTGACTGTAGAATTTTAAACTACCAAAACACACAAAAGAGACAGAACAAAAACTAAACAAACTTCTGTATGGACTGCTTTCTCAATCTGATAAATGAAAAAAATAAAAATAAAAATAGTAATTTTACAGAATCATAAGTTGAAGGGAAGAAATCTGGATTCTTCTCATCAGTGAAATGCCTGCATTGTGACTTGTGCTGATATAGTAGTTAGTGACTTGTTGTAAAGACTGTATGGGCAGCTTTGGTGTCCCGTCATTCATGTTTTCGAGTGTGTGGTCTAAGCTTCAAGTGTGTGATTGGATCAAAGTCGACGAATCCACCAGATCTAAAACTCAAGTTCCTTTCAGCACCTTCAAGACATCCAGAGTGGCATGCTAACTCTCCTGATGCTGCGAGCAGACCAAACAGAAGAAGACAGCAGTGACAGTTTAAGCAAGGATGACAAACAAAGATACAAAAGAGAACATCATAACATAACAATATATCACTACATGTGATGTTTCTCTTTCACACAAATGGCATCTTGGTTATTTTTCTTTGAGATGTGTGAATGATGTTTGCCACCATCCATCATAAAAGGACATAATGGAGGTTGGGGAAGTCTGAGAGACTTGGACACTCCAGGGAGCTCATTACTGGACCTATTAATCTGTTATTTGACCCCTGCGAGAGCACTCCCCGATCCAAAAAAGACCTATGCTTCCTTAATCCAAAGATAAAAACAAAACCTCTACTGTGTCTCAGGGATCAACACTCCAATTCAGACAACAAAGCAGAGAAATAACATCAATGCCTCAGATAGTTTTTTTCCTCAATGTTAGATGAAAGCAAGTTGATGCAGTTTTTCTTCATTTGGCACAGTGCTTCAAAAATGAACTCCAAGAAAAAGCTAAATTATTGATATTCAAGAGAGATGTTAATGTTGGTATCAATGGTGAACCGCAGCAAAAATATAAAACAAAGTAGGAGAGGGAGAGTATGAAAATCTCTGTCCACTGGACCTTTGTTACAACTGAAGCGCAAACCACAGGAGTATCAGAGAGGGAGCGCTCACCACTTTCCCTTGAAACAAGAGTCCTCCTGCCATTCTCTGTAAGGATCCTTCCTTCAGGGGTGATTGTCTCCTTGTTAGTGGTCTGCTGTTGAGCTCAGCACTTTGCCAAGTCAAAAACAATGTCATGCCTTGAAGGGATGTGTGTCTCTCTGTCCTTTTGTAAAGCTCTTGCACTGCTCAATTAAATTTTCCGCATACAGCAGAATATAGACAGGTGTTATTAGACGTTTCCAATTTTCTGTCATCGTTTTCTTCTCCAGAGACATGTGTGTTTAACACGGCCTCTAATCACTTTATTTATCGATTTATTAATCACATTATCAATCTTCCTAATTGCTCTTGTTACTTTCACTGATTTCTTTCTGTATTTTATGCAGACTTTAAAGCACCAAACAGTGTGCTTTTTTTTTTTTTTTTTAAATCATAACCATCAGTTTGAGCTGAGAAGTGAATTTTGCTCACACCTTATGTTAGTGAACCTATGTGACGGTTAAAGTTACAATTTAACAATACAGAAGCTACTGCAAGCCCTCAGTTTCTTCTTTTTGCCTTTTGCCTGTAATCGCACACATCCTTCCAGAATTAAATCGTAATAAATTGTCCATCTGACTAATCTTGGCAAGTTACCATGATCCACATGAACAAGATAGTTAAGCTGTTACCTTAAGAAGAGTTTGGACAGCAATCTATCAAGCATCTCTATGTAAATACGTTTGGTCTGGACCAGTTGCTTTGTGATTTGACAAGCTCAACAGACAAAAGCAACTGTAAGCACCAAAGACGAATTATGAATCAATGAGCTGTCAAAAAAGCATTACTTAGCTCAGTCGTGAAAGCTAGTGATGTAGGAGAATGGCGTTTGTCAGGTGAGTAACAGCCTGCAGAATTATCTGATATAAATTTGATTCAATTTGAAAAATCAGGATGAAAATGTGAACTGTTGTAGTGCAAAGTTCTTGAATTTAGGTGTGAAAGATTTTATTAGTCCTGGCTAGCTAGCTTTCAGGTAACAAGTTATTTCCACTGTTCCTGGGCAGTGAATGGGTGGTAAAAAAGGCCATACTTATCCATTCCTAAAAGAAAACAAACAAAAAAAAAAAAACAAAACTGTAACATACAGAACAAAGAATTCTGCGTTTCTCCATTTTATTTGAATTAAAATTAAATATATGAAAATCAAATTTTGTAACTAAGGAATTCAGCCTTAAAATGAAAAATGGGTTGGTTGAGTGAAAGAAAATGGAGGACTGCGATTTACACATATTGAAAAGTCTGTAGAAGTCATTAATTTCACTTTCTCCCCATGCAGGAGAGGTCAGTTCGCATGCAATTAGTTCACTTGACCGACTCATGTCAAAATTCTTTAGTTTGTTGACTGGTTATAAAAACTGTTTTTTTTTATTAAATTCTGAAATAAAAGAGAATCAGATACATACATTTAATAAATAAGGCTGTGCCCATTAGGATGATATTAAAAATTTTAAACAGCTAAATATATATGTAATATAAAAAAAAAAAAGAAGATTCAGATTGCGAGAGTGAACCACCGTGACATAAAATTATGTAAAACCAATTTAAATTACAGTCACACCCTCATCTGCTTCTTCTTTACCTGCAAACATTCATAAGTTCCAATCTGAAACGCACAATTATGTATTTCTACAATAACTTTGCAATCGGCGGTGCCGGAGGTCATGAAGGGTTCTGTGCCAGGTAGCAGGTTAAGAAATGATGACACTGTATGGACACTCCATTTCAAACTGATTCTCACTGAATCTTCTGGCTTTGATTTCTCCTCAGATGGCTGGAATGAAAAGGACAGTTATACATATTTCAAGGACCGAGGATCCACAAAGGGACTTAGGAATAAAAAGGTATGAACCTTTGAACTAAACAAAGGTCCATCACCCATATTTCATATCAGATGTGCTGTGTAGCCCTTGTAAAAGATGTGGATATGGATGGATGGGAGAGTGGAACCAGCATGCCCTTGCAGACAGGTTGTCTGAGTGTTGTCTGCATGTCCCATGACCCCCATCTTATCTGTACGTCCATCTCTCACCCACAAAGCATTTGTTGGCCACAGAGGTCTGCGGAAAAGCTTCCATAGCATGTGAGGGCCGCTTTGAATCTGAGTAGAGGCTCATAACAACAGCCAGTATCACTTGCATTAAGTTGATTAAAGTGGCTGGCAGACACACAGCCACTTGTGCTCTCACAATTCCAGATGAAAGAGCAGTACAGCGGCGGCCCCTCTCCTGATGGTCAGAGAATCCACCTTTGCTCTCAGCAGAATTCAATAAAGGACCAAATCATACTAGAGTGAAAGCAATCAAAAGCTATTTTTCCAAATGATCTCTAATTGGGCCTTTCTTCCTTGTGGATCAGTCGTATGATTTTGGTGGTCAACTTAACCACAATTCTGCCTTTAAAGCTTCTCTTCAAAGGGGACTGCTTGGAAGAAGTGACCATTTTCTAAAGTGGAATTGTGAAGAAACCAAACCTTAAGGGAAAAAAAAGATTTCTACTTGCTGAATTACATCTTTCAAAATGCATTACTAAACTAAATTGCATTTATCAAAAAAATTAAGAAAAAAAAAATACTGTATTCGAAAGTTAGAGATGACGTATAATTTTAAAAATTGGCTTGTGAGTATTGTAGTCGTATTTGTAAAAGAATTGCGCAGTTGAACAAACAGATCCTGATCAAGATCTGACAGCACTTCGGTTTCATTTATCAGTGCTCTACGGTAATTTATTCAAATAATTATGATGCCAGATGCCATCCCCTCTTTAACCATCAAAACAAACTACACACTTTGTCCCTCCCATGCAGCGGAAGCAGTGTCGTGTGAGGCAAGCTTTCCTTTTCATTACAGATACGATTTGAGGAACATGCCATATTCCACTTTTGGAAAGAAGTCAAGACAGAAACTGACAGTATTGTTCTAGTATCAGTGCAGAAAAAAACAACAGGAAAAACAAACAAAAGCTTTGGCACTAAGGAGCTGTTCCACGGATGATAACAAAACAAAAAAAAAAAAAAAAGGCAAGGTGATCAATGCTGCTCTGGATTTTGATAACACATTGCTCATGCCTGAGACAAATGATGGAAATTCTTAAGGAGAGAGGGCCTGCAATATGCCAAATATGCTCCAAATTAGCCTTCAAGAGCAGCTCTCTGTGTGTGTACTGAAGCTGCATGAGTAAATAAAGGGCCAGCATAAATTACCTTTGGATGTCAATCGTGATAGCGCACCCTGTTTTCTTTTTGTTATCGTGTCGCCTATTCGTCTCGCTGGCAGATGACATGAAATGAAAGTATTCTCTCTCTAGCACCACCAACAGTACTCAGAGTGCTTTCTGACACTTAAAAACGCTATGGGTTCGTGAAACCACAGCTGGGCCCCCACTGATTGGCTTGCACACAGGCTGCCACTAAACTTTCGCTGCTTGAGGAATTGTCTGTGCTGGGACAGGTGGTGTTTATGCAGATGAATGAACACATTACTGTGTGCTCTTCCTTCTGGTTTAAACATTAGCGTTTCAAATGTGACAAATCAGATGTTCATCTCTCGCTATAAGCAGCCGTTGTTTATGCCGCTTGGAGACCTTTATATATGAATTCCAATTGGTGTCGATGTGCACATCCATGAAGTATGGACAACGAATACAGCCCTGGATTGTGATACACTCAGGGAATTCTCTTTGAATGGCTGCATTCAGGCATCATAGAAATACTTGAGCGCTTTTAGTTCATATTTCATATATACCTGGGCTTCAATGTATTTTTTATACAGCAGCTGCTCAGAGCTTTAGCTGGTAGGACTTAGAATGAGTATTGTGAACACCCTGCAATTACCTCCCTATTATCGCACATATGTTCCCTCATTATTGGCCATCGCCCCCAGTCATTTCGGAAAAGTGGAAAACTGACAGCAAATGGCAACCTCTAATGATGTTACATTGTCTATATGTGCTAAAAAAAAAAAAACCTAAAGGTCATACAATATCTGTGTCTATGAAGGTTTAGGCAACTCAATCTTCCATCCATCTTACCCATCGCAATGTGTAATGATCCAGTATGATCAGGTTACCATCGTTAAAAAAAAAAAAAAGCCTCAAATAATATTTGAAAAATAAAATGGCATCTGACCTGTTATCAAACCAGTTGCTTTTTTTGAATTATGGATTTTTTGCTTTCAGCAATCAATTCATCAAAATCAACCAGTCAAATATCTGCCGATCATTTCAGCTCTAATCCTCTTTGCATTTATTTTCATGAGGCGAGATGACTGAAAGTAGAATCCACGAAATTCCCAAAAGAATTTTCACAGCAGATAAAAATTTTAAACAGAAGTTACTTATTTAGTTCACTTATAATTATGATTTGCCTGGAGTCACAAATTAAATAATTAACTGCATCAAATATAAGGTTGCAAATGCAGCGAATGGCGCTAAGATATGATAAGCATAAAACAATAGGACGCAATGCTTTGTATACATTTCCAAAAAAAAAAAAAATCTGTGATAATATGGATGAAAAATAATATAATATAAAGGAATATTCTGGTACAATACATTGGCAAATATTGATTATTTTATTTAAAGAAAAGTCCAAAAATGGATAAAAGGTCTGCTTGATGAGAAATGGCAGATTAGACTGGACATTTATAGACTGGGGCCACGACTTTATGAAATGTTTGCTCCACTTGCAACGGGCTGCTTTGTTTCTGCAACACCCTGTGCTGTGGGTGAGGCTCTAAAGTCCTTATTGTCTGAGTCAACTTGACCTGACCTAGCTGGTTAAGCTGAGGCATTGTGAACAGCAAATTGCTTCAACTAGGGGGGTAGCTGCTTTGTGTGGCTATGGGGAAAATAACATTATAAAAAGCCCATACCCATAGTTAATGCGGAGAAAGACCAGTTTTGTTCCTGGAAAAAAAAAAAAAAAAAAGCTCTGTTTATTTCCAACTGCCACTGAAACACACAGCTATTGTTTCAATGTACCACTCTGACTCCCTTGGTGATCTGATCCTTCCTTATTCATTTAGCAACACTTTTAGCAATTCGATCTGTTTATGCACACGCATATGTTAAAGTTTCTCACCACTCCATGCGTATGAGAAGCAGACATATGTCTGCATATGCATGTGTTAGATATCGTCATTCCAATTCTTGTCGGAGATGACGGCTGTGAAATATCCTGAACTGAAGCGGCAATCAACAACTTGCGTTCTGGCCTGAAGCCCATTGCAGTAAAGTGGTGAGAGGGCCAGACAGCGCTTAGCACAAGCTCCTAATCACATTTCACCACTCGGCAGGCCTGTGCTTGCACGTCGCAGGTACTTGTAAACTCCTATCAGTCCTTCTCTTCACACCAAATGTTGATCTCAATGTCACTCTTCAGCAAGTTGATCTGGAGACTGCCTTAATTTAAAAATGTAATTAACTGTGCCATAACACAACCTCCAGCAAGTGCTCGCTGCTTATTCTTGTGATTCAAAACAAAAACAAACAATGTGGTGGAAATGAGGTTAACTTCACCCTCACCCTCAAATCTGGCTCCGCTCCACCTCAGACATGATTCCTTTTACTGCTTCTGTATAAATTATTTATCATCTCAACATAAAATTGATTGTTATTTACTCAATAATCCCCGGCAACAACATACAACAGATCACTTTCCCTGGAGAAACCACTCAAAATGTAGCTGTCACACATACATCACACTGTCCTGTAATAGAAGTGTCATTTTCTTCAATGTTGACAGGTTTTCCTTTATAAAAGATAAAATCTAAACAAAAGCCAGTCCTAGCCATGTGTCTGCACACTTAATTACACGCATACATGACAGCTCAACTGTGAAAACGATCAGGAGCAAAATTGTTGGTGGTTTAAGTCCAGACTAGTCCCGACTTGTATGATTGTCTGAAGTGGGCACAGCTCCTGTTTGTGGTCTCCCACTGACTACTGAGTGGGCACAGAAGGGGGACAGCCTTTCTCTCCCCATAGGCTCACTGCCACCTCTTCATTTCCTGCCCGACCTCACCAGTAGACACCTCACTGACTAATTACCACAGCGTTAGTTGCTGCTCCAAGCAGCCGCCGCCGTCCTCCCCACCAGCACCTTATCCCTGCGATGCACCACACCGCTAATTTTTCCATTACATCAACAATAACGCATTTCAAGAAGAACAAAAGATTTAAAAAAAAAAAAAAAAGAGAGAGAGAGAGTGAGAGAAAAGAAAAAACACAGAGGTAAGGACTAACTTGACATGCTAATTTTCATTAACCCTGATCTTTCTGTTCTTTCATCATCCTCCCTCCTCCCCATCGTCTTGCTCATACAGGGTGGTGAAGCACTCAAATTATCCACAAGTATTCCAGCTATCACTAATTATCAAAAGAGTTCCTCATTAGGTTATTTCAAATCCAACCATTGATCAACACTTACTCAGACCTCGGGGGTTTTGTGATTCCCAGCAGCAGTTAAACAAACAATCAGTTCAAAGGATCAGGTACTCTGCTTTAAAAGGGGAAAAAAGTCAAGGGTAAACAACTGCTCATTTGAAAAGGAACTACTCTCAGCTCTCTGGCAATGGACTCTCCAATCTATAATTCATTTTTCTCAAATACATTCAATTTCTCCCTTAAATTGGGTCCTTAAGTTATTAAACAAAGGTCTAAATACAAGAGTGATAGCTTAGCCCAGGCTGAAGCTTTCGCACTGTTCTGCCTTTGTCCTAAAGCTGCTATATTCAATATATTCTGTGGTAATAGATCATTGGTTCTTGGTTCTATCTCTCAGCTGTCTCACTTCTGTTTTACACCACAGAAGCCAGTTGTTTGGGTTTTTTTTTTTTTTTGTTTGTTTATTGTTTTTTTTTGTGGACAAGACTACGTATAAACCTCCTACATGGCAGGACTGTGTATGGCTGTGAACTGGAAGCTTTGGCCTCTTGTTACAGGCAATAACTCAGCTGGCCAAGTTTCCAAGCTAACAGAGAGGTGGAAGTGCTTCCAATTCACATGGTCTTTCTCCCATTATGGTAAATAAGTGAATTTATTACATGTGCACTTATCACTAACCCAAAAAGAGGAATAACTAAACATACTGTTGTGAATTTAGAGGCTCAACATGGGACTTTGTATCAAAATAGCGCTTTAACCAATTACACATATCAAACAGAGGGAATTAGAAATAGGCCTGTTAACTTCACATGCGGGGGGTAAATCAAGGCCCCACTCCACTGTAGTGGAGACAGAAAGTCTCTAAATCTAGCAACAAATGTGCTACACTGCAGGCAGTAAACACCCTGTCTTACTGAAATTGTTTGCTGCAATTTATTTTGAAAGAAGAATGGCCAATGGGAAAGCTCCGACCCCAGTCATGTGGTATTTCGCTGACCAGTGGTGGAACTAGGATGACTCGAACTCTCATGGATACCATAAGTGACTGAGTTAGTTGGCATCTGGTTAAACTAGTAGAGCATCTATTTCTCTAGGAAGATGGAGGAGACCAAAAACTTAGCCAAAATGAGAGTGAATTTTGGACTTACATTTGTCAGACAGCCATAGACAACCCAAGAGTGAAAACATGATGCTGCTAAATGTGTTGATATTTAAAAAGCAATTGGTTTCTTATTTGTAGGGCACATTAAAAATAATATGTTATGTTTGCAACTCATTTCCATGTCCCCATGTTGCCAATACATCAATTACAGGTAAATATAGATGTGGCACACACCAGATGAACCCAGCCTGTTGGTGAATACATCTACAGGTGGTTATGAGATGAATCAAATGGGTCATGAGATAATTAATTACAGAATCTACATTACTCTGTAGCGTAACCTTGTAGGCCTTTAAACATCAAAATGAACAACTGGAAAGGTCTATTCCATAAAACAGTTCCCAGTTTTCAGCAACCTGTTAAAGAGAGCTGCAATCAAACAGGTTCATAAGAGATCGCACTGCAGACTGTGTGCATAACATTCGGTGACACAACGAGCAGGAAGAAACAAACTGTGAAGAGAACTTATTATTGTCCATTAGTTCCACAACCACAATGGCTAAGAAACAATCCAAGGATGGAATACTTGAAAGGATGTTTGAAAAGTGCACACGACATTGCCCTTCGTTTCCCCTGACACAGGTAGGCCCTAACAGAAGCCCCCATGTTCCTTGGAGAGTTACTTCTACTCCAACCAATCACATTTTTAATGTGCAGTAATTTCAATTGCCTCTCAGCCCCCATCCTCCCAAGCACAGTCTCTTAATGTCAGCACTGTGCTCAGTGAAACACCACCAGAATTTGAGTCTGTCACTTAAAATATAATGCCGTCAGATCTGTTACTTTAACCTTGAAGCAATTAGCTGTTGCTGAGCCGTAATGAATCTTGACATCACTCCGCTGTGATGAAACCCCTAATTGCTCTGTAAAAATTGAAGCTTTTGACATCACTGCTGACAGACTTTTTTCTTCTTGGTTGTGCGGTCGCATGTGACAGCGCCTGGCTGAAACTTGAAAGGTAGCGGAGCTTCTCTGCCATCAGCTGTCCTGTCACTCGACAAAAAGAGAGAGGGAAACTTGGCTGGATTTGCTGAAATGATGAGGCCATTTAAACTATGATATGTCGTAGCTCTACAGCATCATTCAGCGGGACCGTTGCAGATGTCCGTGCTAGTCACGGCTCAGCTGTGCAGTGGATGTTTATGAGATGACGAGTAGATAGCTTACAGCTTCCATCTTCAGGAGCATTTTTAGTTAGGGAAAGCTAAAAACGCTTTCTTAAAGATCACAAATGCTTCTTACCACTAATCATTTAGTCAGCATGAGTACAGAGGCAGCAGAGGATAACATGTTACCAGGTCAGAGAGAATGGCAACTCTGGGCATGGTCCTTGATGATCATCATTTTTATCCTTATTCATCTTCCAGGTGCTCAGGAGCCTGACCTCTGTGCATGTTTAGAATCTTAGATCATACAATAACTGTAGATAAACTGTTCATTTTATGACACAATGAAATAAAAATTTGATTTAAGTACATTTGTAACCTATCTCAAAGTAAAAAATGTATCACAATAGGTGTATGTGCTCAAAAAGCGTGAGAAAGTGTTTTTGTTTGTTTTGTTTTTTCAGTTAGCCCTAAAAAGGTTTAATTCAAATTAGTTACAGTTAAATATGTAGTATATAATTTATGCTCAAGTTGGGCATTAAAAAATATGCTTTCTGTGACCCTCTGTGAACAAGTTCAATATTGCAGCAGATTACATGTATTTTTAGCATCTACATTAATTGAAAAAATATTATATATTTAATGAAAAAAAAAAATCTTTATTTCCAACCACCATACTATTTTATGATTACATGATATTACATGATGCATAGAGAGGTGGTGAGATTTCCTGTATATTTAGGGTTTAAATTTGGAAAAACTTGAAGAAGTTCTGATGATTGGGAAAATAGTAGAAGACACGTCCACCGAGAAATTATCAAGGCTGACTACCTAACTCTAGTTTCTCTAAGGTTGGCTTTTATGTGTTTTGGCCAAAGATCAGTCAGAGTTAACTTAATGCATACATGTGTTTTGGTGGCACAGCGCCTGCCTCGCCCTAATGTGTCCATCTGATGTATATTTCCAACAGGAGTTTTAACACAGAGTTTTCAAATGTGATGTGGCTAATAAATACTGCGGGTCAATCCCTTATTATGCAGAGCTTTTAATTCTCCTGCAGGCTCCTGATAAAAAGGACTGCCGCTGCAGTGCGCATCAACACACAGTCAGGCATGGGAATGGTCGACAGCAGCTGTTGATAATACTGTACAAAATGTATAGGAGATGTTAGTGCAAAGACTTTTTGGGGAAGGGGGTGGGGTTAAAATTGTGTTTAGTGAGTGATGTAGGAGATGTGATAATGAGAGGCCAAGGAGAGCAAGTGTTACCTCATTATTGTAATGAAAAAGATATCCCACCATTACATCAGTTGGAAAAAGTGGCAATTAAAGTGCCCAACAAGGTTCCTTGAGGCAAGAAGAAGAAGAAAATGACTCTCTAAAGCCCATCTGTTCTGGATAATATGCACCACATAAAAGAAAGCCCTAATCCTCTTTATTCAAGTCTGCTGCACTTTTTTTTTTTTCCACCAGTGATTGTGTTTTCTCAATTATTGCTCATCTTCACCAGATCACTTTGGCCACGAATAGTCCCAAAAATAACAATAACAATAGCTAACAATTCATTTTCTTTCTCTCTTTTTTTCAATAAACTTCAAAAAACTGCCTTCATATTTTACTGGTCAAAATAATCCTCAAAATTAAAAAGTATAATAATAATAATAATAATAATAATAATTCTACATTTTTCCTGCTACTGACTGAATCCATAACAAATGGAGATCATGCCAGTCTGCGTCATGGTGCCAGTTTGACTCAGACTCACTGTGGCCCAGTTTAGACTGACTGAGAGACTTCAGATGCTTCGTCTGTTGGTGTAAATTCACCGGATTTACTGAAAAAAAAAAAAAAAAAAACACCACCACCACATAATCATACAATAAGCTGACTGTAGACCCACCCCAAATTAGCAGGTAGTATGGAGATGGGAACAGGGCATTAATTCATTGCTGCTGTATGGCTTAGGCGATTATTAATGAATTAGAGCAGCCCGCACAGCCGCTGACACCAACAGCCCCCCCTCTCCCAAATACCCACCCCTCCCACCCGCTGAGTGCAATAAATAAATAATACTGCAGAAGTCATGCATATGAACAACATGCATCGGCAGTACACTGCTGTAATGGGCTGAAGCTGCTGGGTCAATATGGTGGGCTAATATTTTTCAACATTGGCGATGTAGGCCAGGGCTGTTTTCCCAATCATCCCCCCACTGCTCACAAGGCCAAGAAGGCAGCGATTCATCCTCCAGCAGCCTGCACTCCAAACACCTCCCCTGCACCCTGATTTCTGTTATCCATTAAAAAAATTAATAAATAAATAAGATATAATGAGGATGGATACTATATTTAGTGTAATTACTCTATTTAGAAAAAGGAGCGCGGCTATAATTGTGTTGTGAAAACTGGAGCCAATAATAATTCTGGCGCAGGTCTCAGCAATTTGGGTAAATTTGAGGGGGATAGTCGGGTGGGTTCATTTGTCTATATGTCCTTAAGGGCTCCCGTCTGTCCATGCAACAAAACGCACAGGCTGCAGAAAAAGCGAAAGCAACTCTACCGCAGCGGTGAATGACAAGCGGACGGCTTAAACAGTCATCATTAACATGTGTTCAGAGCATTAAGTAGCAGCTTCCCGCTTAAGACCGTGTTTTGCTGCTAAAGTGACATACTGCCGGTTGTCTGCATGCCTGTGCATGCATCTATGCAGTTGAATTATGGACCATCTTTCTCCATAATATGAGCAAAATTAAGATATCTGACAGAGTAAAACAAACAAAAAAACGTTCGCGCATGAAATCTGCAGGATTTTATGTCCGCACCAAAAATAATAATTTTTTTAAAAAAAATGTAGAAATTAATATGTGTGCAGAGCTAGTGAAGGTCTGCATGCAGCAAAGGTCAAATTAGTTGAGTGTAATAAGCAACAGAAACCCAAACAAACGAGCCCCGAGGCGCTAATTCACACGACGCGCCTCCTCATCTGCTTCCTCTCGAGATGCGCGCTCTCTCACAGGAGGCTAAATAAAATCTAAGTATTTTGATAACACTTTATATCAGACCGGCTCTGTGTGTTTGTTCAGTTTTGCTCAAGATCCAGCATCCTGCCGCAGCACAAGAAGCAGAAAGAGGGAGGGGGTAGGATCCTCCTGATTCAGCCAAAGTGCAAAATATCAAGATAAAAACGTGTTTGGATTTTTCTTTGTTATTTTTTGTTTAGGTTCTTTGTGTGTGCGTGTTTTCTTTTTTCTTTTTTGTTTTTTAGAAATGGTGATGCAAGTTGCAGGTGTTGCTAAAAGAAAACAAAAATGTATGCAAAATTTTTGAAACGCTCATTGGAATCACAGGAGATTGTTCCTGGACGAAAACAAGTTGACTAACAGTTATCAGAGATTATTGAGGATGAGCGGATTATCTGCAGTTTTCTTTTCTTTTTTTTTTTCTTGCAGACTTCTTCTCCTGATCCTGCGCCTGATCGCTCACGCTGAGAAATTCAGGCTTATTGTCTGCTGTGCTCCCAGGGAACAGCTGCTAAGCCAAGGCCACATTCCCAGTATACCCGACTCATCAAAACCATTCATCCCGCCACCAATCAGCTGCTGCGCATCCATATGTATATATGCTGGTAAACATAAATATAAAGGCGTGGAGACTGACCTCCATTCGATGATCACTAGATTGGGACCAAATTAAATATCCCTCAATTCAAAGACCATATGCCATATAACAAATTATTTACGTTGATCCATTTAAGTCACAAAATAATGTCAGCCTTAAAAAAGAGAGAAAAAAGAAAAAAAAGGGGGGGAGGCGGACTGAGATGAAGTGTGTTATAGGTTAAATTGATTCTTGTATATGAATGCTCTTGTTGCATTTAAATCCACTAAATAAACGTCAACCATTTAGAAAATATCATTTAATTGCCATGACGCCATTTCGACGAAAGTGCTAATCCAATGCCCAATTTTATAATCCATAATATGGCATCGATAAATTTGGGATGGGTTTTTTTTTTTGTTTGTTTGTTTGTGTTTAGTTTTTTTAAACAAAACACAAACAATAAAGTAATCCTGATTTTTTTTTAATCTTCTGTTTGCTTTTTCTTTTTCCTTGAGAGATTTAGACTCGAGTTCCCATAGAAGGATCTGCAATTGAATTAGTATCATTACTTCTTTATTCATTCCGTTCTTCTCCATCTAATAAACTTTATAAGTTTATTTGCTAATGTAAGTGTATTTGTACAAAAGACAAACAAACAAACAATCAGACATGAGCAGTCCTCCTGGTCTGTCTCGGGCCGGACAGAGAGTCTTTAGGACTGGGTTTAGGCTATTTGGGCCTACATTAAATACCTCCTTTACTTCTGTAAAATGTCTTTAAATGTGTCTCTTTGAGGGGGAGAAAAAAAAGTCCTGCAGTGCGGTTCCGATGCAGTTACTCACATCACCAGGTTTCAACCAGGTCTTATTTGTTTTGGTGTTTTTTTTTTTTTGTTTGTTTTTTTGTTTTTTACCGCGGGTGCGGTGTGCCGGGCATAGAGTTAGTCAGGGGGTTTAGTGCCGGTTGCCCCCCCGGCCCAAGGCCATGAATGAGCACCCTCGGGACCAGAGGTCTCTGGAGGCTGGGATGCGGCGTGGAAGGAGTCCGGTACATACTGCTGTACATGGCTGCGGCCGCCGCGGCTGCCGTCGTGCTGTCCACGGTGCCCAGCAGGCTGGGGTGGTAGAAATAGGGTGACGGGAACATCCTCTGTAAGGCCGAGTAGTTTCCTGCTTCAGCCAAGAGCTCTAATCCGACCGCCGTTTGCCTCTTCCACTTCGTCCTGGAAATCAGATCAAAATACAGGAGATGAATTATTTAATCACTCCTCTCTCTTACTAATTCCCCAAACGCCTCTTTAATTGCTATGCAGGGGCCTAATTATGGCAGTCAGGAGTTTATGGTTCAGATTTAATTAGGCAAAAAATAAAATAAAATATGTGAAGACGGTAGTTTGAGGTTTTCTTAATCCAAACCTATCTGAGCCGACTTTTCTCACACCTCCACAAGAGCCGGCAAAACTGAGCAAACGTGCACTGCAATGAAGGTTTTAGATTTTTGAAGAGCATTTTGTAAAATGCCAAAGCTACAGGACACTGTAATATATATTAATTCTTTCTTTTTAAAGAGAAAAATATTAATAATAGGAAATTGCAAGGTGGAAAAAAAAGCACACCCAGAAATTATGTATCTTCTTTGGTTAACTAGCTACTTAAATATACAGTGAACAAAGGGTTTTAATGAAGCTGGAAATTAACAGGTAGAAAAACCGTTTCACACAACCTTTTAACATAAACGGACATTTGTAAATTATCTGTAGTCATTTGATGTGTTTTTTTTTATTCCTCCCCTGTAAAATATATCTTGACATGACATGTAACTTGACTGTAAATGTGCTATGTCAGTCTCACAGATGTACGGCTCCATCTGTTGAGCAGATAAAATAAAGTTTTATTTTGTTTTAATCACCCCAAGAAAAGTTTTCCCGGTATTTTTTTATGGATGTAATTATCTACTGGGTTTCCATAGGTGGAGAATGGTGAGTAAAAGTGCTACCTAAATAAAGGTCTGCCAAACATGTTAAATGTGAAATTGAGAAACAGAAAATTATTTATCCAGTAACTTTAATAAAGTAAAATTACTGATAAATGTGGCAGTGAATGTTTACAAATTTACATTTAATTTAAATATTTCCCACCACATATTGAAACCTTTTTTTTTTTTTCTTTAGAAAGATTTAAATGTGATTGCGGTTGTTTATATTTACTCATTTATTCTTATATATGTAAATATATATATATATTTTTCCCCCGATAGGACCAAATGAATGCGCTGTTGTTGCACCGGGTGGACCTTGTGTGTTTTTTGCCTACCGTCTGTTTTGGTACCAGGTCTTGACTTGTGTGTCTGTCAGGTTGAGAGCCGCGGCCAGGTCCATGCGGTCCTGCACGCTGAGGTATTTTTGTCGCTCAAAGCTCCTCTCCAGCTGGTTGAGCTGGTGGTCGGTAAAGGCTGTCCGTGCTTTGCGAGGTTTTTTCGTGCGCACCGGTGGACTCTCTCTGCTACTGGAGATCTCCCGGTCTCCTTCTTCTTTAGTCCCTGAACAGAACCAAATGAAACATGAACCTCCGGGCCTGAAGGCTGCTGTGAAAAAATATTTCTCTTAGAAGTCCAGTTTTTATTTGAATTTATTTGGCTTTATTTTCAATTGCTGATCATCACACATGTGATCCAATAGCAGGCACACTGAGTGGTGGAAGATCAGTTTCCACTCTCCCAGTCAAACTTTCACCAACTTGTTCAGACACCTGCTCCAAGTGATGAACGCAGACACGTGTAGCAGAGACGCTATAAAAGACCTGATTTGTCTGCAGCCTATTTGTCACCTGAAGTTTTTCTCCTTTCTTTATTTTTTTTCTGGCTTCTATTCCTTCAGAAAACGAGAAATCAATATGTCAATCCATGTCTATTTGTAGCTGTTTTTCAGTGTTCCGTGATCCCCCCTCTAGGAAGAACAATAATCTCTCTAATTGACCCACTAGGGAGGCCCCGCGCACGGGGAACATCACCAGGCTTACATCTGTTTTCACATCTATTAGACTAATAAAGGGAGCTGGAACTAAGACAAAGAAACCAACCGGAGAGCCAGATAATTACGCCTATTATTATTATCCTTATTATAACATGGTGGTGTCTGGTAATTAAATAGCTTTTCTTGCATCCTTGCTCTAGCTGTGTCTGTTCTTTCCTGGCTGAATTTGAAGCCTATAATATCGCCTCTAAACTTTCATTTTATTTAAAGGCAGCACCTACAACATCCATCCTGAGTGACCCCTGGGGTGTGTGTGTGTGTGGGGGGGGGGGGGTAAAAATGGCATTGTGGTGGCTCTTACCGTTGCATTTCATTTCGCTCTGAATGTCCTCTCTTTTGTCCAACTTGCTTCTGCTCTCGTCTTGTTCCAACTTGGGCCTGAAGCCGTCCGGAGCCGTGGCACTTTCTGGTTTTGGCGTGTGATGGGGTGAGGATACGGTGGTGCTGTAAGGTGCGCAGGCTGCCAGCGGTTTACTGTCGCCCAGAATGTCTTTGATGAGGAAGGAGGAGGTGGCAGTCCTCGGGGCGCAGCCGGCCCCGGCGAGCGGCTGCTGCTGCTGGGGCGACAGCGGCAAACTCTGCGGCTGGTTATGGTGATGGTGGTGATGCTGAAGGCTGTCCGGGACCAGATGCGGATCGGCGGAGTGCTCCATGGTGACCGAAATGGGGGACGAGGGGGCCGTTCCCACAGTGTCTATCTCCGAGCATGGTGAAGGAGTCGCCTGGCTCCTGAAATCCGCTGTCCTGCTGTCGCCGAGCCGAAAATCTCCGTTCATGAGAACCGGGTTACCAGAGTTAGAGGCGCCGGATAAAATAGTGTCTATCCCAAAGCTCGACCCGCTGGATCCTTCCATATTAAGAAAGCAGTGAAGAAGAAGTCTTCATAACAACAGTGAGATGCTTCTCTTCCAGTGTAAATCAGGGAATGTAAGAAAGTCAGCAAAATGAACTGGGAGTATCAAAAAACACAACAAAACAAAAAGAAAAACAAATAAACAAACAAACAAACCAAAAAATAAAATACCCAACAAAAATCTATTAAAAAATCATATTTAAAAAAAGAAAAGAAAGAAGTTGACAAACCCAGGAGAGAAACAAAATCCACGTTTAGAAGCGGCTCAGACAGAACTATGGTCCAAGATGTTACATTCAGTGAAAATGCAGAAAAGCAAAGTGTGGGTCTGCGTAGTCCACGTCCCTTCTTGTGTTTGGATATTGAACTTTGAGTTAAAAGTTGAGGCGTATAGAGAGATATACATAGGGCTGACTCCTCGACATCAGGCTCCCCCTTTTTGCTGCTAATCGCTCCAGTGTTGCTCTACAATGACTTCCTATACTGACGTCACGGCCCACGGCGAGGGGGAATTAATATTTTCTCCTTTATAATAAACACTCGACGCCTTTTTCTCTCCCTCTCTCCCGACCCCCCACCACCACCACGATCAGCCACCTCCCCCCTTCCACCACCTTTTTCTCCGCTGCCATTGGCTCAGTTCCTGACCGGCTCCGGCACCTCACCAATCAGGAAGTTGTTTCTTTATCTAGACAGTTCAAGCCAACCATTGAATTGAGTTTAATTCCAATATAGCTCTTAAAATATAAATAAATAAAAAGGAGGAAGAAAAAAAAAACATGCATGCGCTTTAAGGCCATGCTGGAAAGATTTTATATGAAACATCTTAACTGCGGCAGAAAAGACTGAGAAAGTATGAAAGCCAAAAAAAAAAAAAAAAAAAAAAGGGAGAGAAACATTTCAAAGCTCTAAATAATTTCATAAAGTCTGACTTGAAGACAAAAACTAAAAATCCACAGTGGCAGTGCAGCAACTCTGGCACTATGGTAGGATAAATTATAAACGCTTTCTTTATCGTTTTCTAGAATTTGTCTTTTTAAAGTTTTCAAAGCTGATAAAGTCAGTCAGTGATTTGAAATGGCTCAGCTGTTGCAGGGGGCTACTTTGACAAATTTCAAACCTGGTTTTAGATTTTAAAAAAGGGAAAAAAAAAAAGATAGAAAAAAGAATTTTAAAGAAAGACAGAAAAAAGGAAAAAACCAGACCAGGCCATTACTGGGAACCTGATAACCGGCTGCGGTGTCACGGATGGCATCCATCGTTATGGATATAATCCGAGAGCCGCAAGGTCTACATATTCAGGAATGGGGAGGTGGGGGGGGGGTGGAGTGGTGGAGACTGTCATGACAGCGCGTCTTGTTAATAACCATGTCATCCTAATTAGTAAAGTAATTATGAGGTGCTAATGAGCGTTCAAAGGTAGTAGGAATTCAGCACTTTTCCCCCCACGACGTGGACTTTGAGCATGATGGAGGGAAAGTGCGCTGCGCGTTCAGCTGACGGAGCGCCGGTGTGCGCGGCTCTGCGTGTGCTCGCTCCTCCGGATGATGCCCGTTCATGGGAAACGCCACCTCTCTCAGAAAGGTGAACGGAGGCTCCTGCCCCACATTTTCTGTCGGACGCGTGTTCTAGTTTCTTCTCTCAGATGGACACTTTTCTTTTTCTTATTTTTTTATCTCCTCTGGAATTTGGGGATGACTGGTGGAGGGGTTGTTTTTGGTTTTTGTTAGTTAGATTTTTTTTTTTTTTTTTTAGCTTTTATTATATCATTTTCTTTTCCTTCTTCCAAGGTGCCGATGACGATGATGATGGTGGTGATTACTGATTTGAGGGGAGAGAAGATATTATGCTGTTTTTCAGCTTGTCCACAAATTCGGACCTGTCGGTATGCTCTTCATTTAATTGCTCTTTATAATCTTTATAATTATTATTTGATTATTTATTACTTTTACAATTATCTAGGGACTATGTCGATTAAAATACAACGTATTTATTGTATGGATTTTTGCATCTAGAACATTATTTGTAAATGTATTTTTAAAACTTTGAGTTTAAAAAAGGCCCCCAAAAAAGCCCACTTTTATTTTTAATCCAAATCGACTTTGCATGCGTCTGGTTTTTAACTTGAATCTCGTGGATTATTAACTTTTATAATTTTTTTAAGCAGTCTCTTAATAACAGTTCTAATATTCGCCTGTGCTGAAACATTTACTGCCATTTCGTTAAGTACATTTAGGAGGAAAATACTTTCGAAATTATTTGGATGGGGAAGAGTAATTTAAATTTTTTTTAAATTAAGGCCAAAATTAAGGCGCGGCAGGCTTCAAAATGAATGAATTGAATTATTATTTTTTACTGACATGTTTTTCGCATATAGTGGAGAAGAGGAGTGGTGTTTTGCTGGTCTAACAGAGTAAATGTGTGCAGCAGCTTCCTCCTCCTCCTCAGTGGATGTGCAGCTTCCTCCACATGCAAACTGAGTTTGAGGCACAAGGCGGCGACAAAGTGAATCCAGACTGCAGCACTGAAGTTCACGAGCAAAGCCGAGGCCTCCGCTGCCATTTACTGGCCAATCCCCTTCACATTTCAGCCACACAATTTATCAGATTAATACAGACGGCAAAATATCCATGAACCAGTCGGACATTAACAGCGGCTCCATCCGAAAACAAAGTGCCGCAGTGAGGAAGATTAGACGAAGCAACATGGCAGAAACATAGAAAGGGCCATTATGTCTGCATGTGGAGAGCCAATTAGAGCATCCTGTCCACATGCAGCCTGTAATCAAACCTTACTCCCGACAAATCGCCCAGATCAGATCAAAGCGATGCTTAAACATGTCAGTCAATGTGCGCAGAGCCATACGGACTGTTCATCAGCAGCAAAACAGGAGCAATCAATCGCTTTATTAGGTTTAAGGCACCGCAGGAGCAAATTGAACGCTACCAGTTAGGATATCGTCTTATTGGCCTCGGCTGATGGTCGATGATGGGACGGTGTAATAGTGGCTGGCACCATATTGATTCTCCGGCAGCTTTGCGTGTAAGCTGTCACTTCACCGCTGGCGACCTTTAGGTTGCACAGTTGCGGCGTTTACAGGCACTCCTCATTGAGAACGTCAGTCACTGCGGGTAGGGAGAGAAGCTGCACGATCGCAGATGCGTAGAGAGGCTTAAAAAAAAAAAAAGGATAAAAAATAAAGACACATTGAAGAGTAAAATTAATTTAAGGCTGCCTTCAAAAGAGCATTTTTAAATGACGTCTGGACCAACGTCTTTAAAAGCTGAATCCGGCAAATAACAGGTTGTCCATACTGTTTTGAACACGCCTGAGCCAATACAGAAAATAACTGCAAATTATATATTAGCCTAAATATTTGTAAAATATATTTTGTTACATAATTTTATACAATTTCAATTTTTAGATGCACGTGTCACTTAGTAGGGCACAGCAAGAAAACACACTAATTTGTGCTGCTTCCAACATTCACAGAAAGTTTTAACTAAAGGATTTTGAGGACATATTTACATTTTGAGGAATTCTATTTATGCTCATGTGTCATCATTTTCTTGTAGCAGGTTTATCTCAATTATTTATTTATTTTACAACTTGCATTTAAATGTTTGGATTCAAAATTAGCGTGATCTAAATTTGACTAATTGGGTAAACTATTTTTAGTTTACACTGATACAATGTAAGCATGTGAGAAGTGAGGCACTACTGAGCAGCTCATCCAATCCTGACTGTCCTTCACAGTAAGATGGTCTTTTTACATTGATTAAAAGCTGACTAACTCTATGTATAATTTCTAGTTACTCGAAAGTCACAAGATCACAGTGAATAACTAAACCTATAACCATCCTGTTGTCACTTCTGAGTGTTAGTTGACAGATTATGTAGGAGAAATGCATTTACTAAAGGCTAAACTGGCTAAATGTTTTATTTGCCCGTGCAGGATATAGGACAAAGGGATGTAGCTGTCAAACCTCCTGCAGCCTGCCAGATTCTTTACAATCCCAAAAATCAAATCCTTAAAAATCCTACACTCATGCTGGTACAAATCAGTCTGTTGCAATGATGACTTACTCTTGGAAAAGAAAAAAATATATATATATATATATATATATATATATTTATTACCTCTTGTATAATATCTTCCCACAGTTTAAAATGATCTGGCTCCAGCAAATATCACACCCTTAATTTTTGTGTGTTTGCATGTGTTTATGATATTCCCAAGAGGTCAGGATGAGCCAATAGAGAATGGATGGTTTGGAGGAGAGCGGGTGAAAACAGCAAAGGTAACTGGGTGAGTTACAGTACTTCAAAAAGCTCCAGTGATCTTCCAACAGCTGACACAGAAGTTCAGAGAGAATTAAAATGTCTTCATTGCTATCAGCACTGGCACGTTGCTCCAGAGAATTAAAGTTTAAATCAAGAGGGCTTCTGATGAGCACTCAGTGGTTTCTGACCACGTCCTGAAATAAAAATCTGTGAACACAACTTCTGAATATACTGGGGGGAAAAAAAATATTTTTCTTCTACATGTTACACTCAGAAAACAGATGCAAAATTTCAGGCCGAACACAGAAAAACACGTCTCTTTAGTCTCACACTGTAAAAGAGTTGATCAAGGTTTATTCTATGAATGTGGCCCAGTCAACAAATTTAACTGTCTGCACTCGTTACAGCTCACTTCCTGAAACTGCACAGCAGCTTCAAAACATCTATTCACCAAAATTAAATACAGGTCAAAATTTAAATCACAATAACTGACCTTTAAAAAAAAAAAAAATCTACTTATCACAGTACAGTCCTCGCACCTGTGATTTCTAGTTTAATTAACTATGCAGTTCTTTTATATGGTTTGGAAGCTATTGATACATGAAAATAACTACGAACGTGAATTCACATACAAACCAACTATTATAACTTTTAACTAAGGCAACAGTTTGCACAACTTAGACCTCAGATTAGTTGGAATGGAGCTCTGGATGTGCCCGTCAACCGGGGGGAGGACGTAACTTCACACCAGCCGGATGGGATGGTAATTCATCTTATGTTAGGATGGAGTCAATATGACGGACCCCTTTGTAACATGATTTTCTATATATATTGAGAAATATACCAAATTAAGAAAAAAATATAACTATTAACATGAAGCTGCATACTATCTGCTTCAGATTAACTATTTATATACTTTAGCTTTCTTTCAGCTATAATTTATCCAACAAGAATCAATTTAATTTTGGTAAATACTATCAAACAACTGAGTTTTAAGGTCCAGTCTCCATTTCATAAAGAGTACTGTGACACAAAACCCTCTCTTCATTTCTTCATTTCTGATTAAAAATGAATTCAAATTTTATAAACAAAATAAATATATGCAATTTCTAATTATAAATATATTTTTTCTAGTGGGACCGTACATATGTTATTATCATTGTGTATAAAAAGCATGTTAAAGGATGATTTTGTGTTCTGCTGAGCCATTAGTCTGGCGGATATTGAGATAGTTGAGGGGACATTTACACCAATTACTCTCTTTTACAAGTATATTACTGATCAGATTACACATGCAGGACAAGCTGCTCCTCCTCTGGCAAATGAATAACATTTTTAATTTCAGTGTGATGGAGAAAGGCTAAGATGGTGTGATGATGGGAAACAGATTTCATCACAAAACTATATCCCAGCAGCTTTGGAATAAAAGGTTGCAGCATGAGAGCGGTCTGACATTTAGGACAGACGTATTATACATTATTCCAACCTCTTACCGTCATTTCAACTTGTGCAGTAATGAAACATGCGACATTCGGGTTCAATCTAAAGTGCAGGCTAGTATTATTATCATCATCATTATGCAGTACATTTTGAGATATGATAAAACAGAAGGGAGACTTTTATTCGTCGAGGGTTAGCACACTGGGCGTGAACATTTCTGGTCTGTTATGAGATTAAAATATCCTAAAAATCATGCACCATTGTGTTAAGTGTATTTTTTTGTAATGCTGCCATGACAAATATTCAGGGAAAGCAATGTCACTGCACAGGATTGTGTTTTTTTCCCCCCTCCTCGCTGAGGTACATGATGAGAAATGCTCTGGGAATGGAGAACACATTGATTTGAGTGTGTTCCAAACGCAGACTGGCCCTGACAAGGTTGTTATAACAGTCGGAGGGGTCTATACAATCACTTAATTACCAAAGCTGTCAGTCAAAGAGGGTCGCTGCTGGCTCCATCCATGGCTGCGAGCGGCGTTCCACTAGCAGCCTCCCTGAGTGATTGATCCATGCTGATGGCATCGCAAAAATAATTACAACTCGTCTCTTGATGTGTGATTCCATACCACACTCACGCTTCACAAAGGTAATCGGGGGGATCAGGAGGGGTCAGTGCCATTTCCTATTACCTGAAGTCCGAGCAAAAGGGTAAAACAATGCAAACAGAGCGAGGCGAAGGGAAAAGACGGAGGAGGGAGGGAGGGAGTAAGGGGTCTGGGTGGGGGGACCAATGGACATCACCAATAGTTGCAGCACAGTTTGACAAAGTGCAAACTGAGCTGTGTGATTTTTTTTTTCTCTCCCCAGAGCCATAAACAGCACATACTGTAACAGATTGATGGTGTCCAACGTGGGGTAATGCAAATTTCAAACAATCACTGGCTCATTAAGCGGATTGGCATCACAATTGTCAAGCTGTTGGAGGCTAAATGCATATTGGAGCGGCTGCTCATTCACAAGAGCACTTTCATCTGAGGGGCAACATTTGGTGTCTGTAATCACCTTGAAACCTCAAGTCAGTGATCAACTTTGGCTACAAATTGCACAGTTTTACAAGTGTCCACACCCCTGTAGTACAGAGGGAGAAATTTTGATGTGAACATAATCACAAACCCCTAAAAGCTTTAAGTAACACAAGGAATTATGCTCTAGAGAAGCATTTTTCTTTGAAGATTTACAGAAAAGAAAACATGGCATCCCAATAACTTTATTATTTAGTGTCAATATTTCTGGTCTTCTTATGAGGTTAGAGAGGTTTGACCACCAAGATAAATAACAGCCGTTCTATAGCAAGTGACTAAAACACAAGTGGAATCTGCCATATCATTCAAGATGCAGTTTGTAGTTATATTCATGGGAAATGAACTGACATTAAGTGTCTCCCTGTTCTCATCACACAGAGCTGCAGCATAAGGAGTCAAAAAGATGGTGCATTTGTGCCCCACATTACCTATCCCTCAATTCCTGTCAGCACACAATCAAACCCTACACAGTAAAAGACAAAAAAAAAATAAAAATAACCCAACAGAAACAAGACAATGTAAATCCTGAGTCAAGTGAATAAACAATGTACATATGGCATCTACACCTGAAGGGACCATCCTATTCTCCTCGTGTTATTTTGAGTAGGCAAAGCGCAGACATGATGTCACTAATGAACCCAGCAAAGTGCAGCGGTGAATAATGAAACACAACGCTGCAATTTGCAACAGAAAGAATAAAAGGTGAAATCATCAGCAAGCAAGGGTGGAAAGAGTGAAAGAAAGCAAGCAATGATTAAATGATCAAAAGCTGGCAGAGCAAGTCTCTGTGTCACTGCAAGGCACACTCATCTACCCACAAGTGAAAGTTAGGTTTCAAGCACAGTGTAATTATAGCTGGGGATGTCAGTTTGACATTAATGCAGCCAGCAGAAATTCCCTAATTGGCCTCAGAGGAGAAAGTGAACCAGAAAATATATTAACATTTTAAAAAAGCATATTTTGCCTAATGCTTTCACTTTCCAACAATATTTGAAGACCAAAATGCCCCAGGCATGAGAATTTAAATGAGCAATTTTGTTTTTGAAGGAAACGGCCAATGAGACAGAAAATAGACTAAAGGGAAATCATTAGTGTATGAGAGATCCTGACAGGCTCGCCTTGCTGACTGGCTGGCCTGTCACTAGGAGTCTGTGTTCTTCAGCTCCACGCTATGAGCTAAGCTGATAACATGAAAAGACCCATAAACGTGCAGCCAGAAGTCAAAGCCTATTATCTAGAAATTCAAATGTGAGGGTAAGGATGAAAAAAAAAAAAAACTGGGAGGGAGAGGCCTAGCTCTGTCTCCTGTAGGGGGAACTGGCCAGATCGAGAGATCTTGTAATAGGCCCTGTTATTCGACACAAACGTGTGGCAGCAGCACAGCCAGAAAATATTGCAGCAAATCATAACATCCCTCAAAGAGGGGGAAGATTAAAGCAAAAAGAGCGTGGATGGCAACAAACTGCTTAAAGTTAGGAGGAGATGCAATGTCACATGCACCCATGCTGATGTGATATGACTGTATCAGAGAAACACAGCTAAGTGCAGTCAGGAGACGTTAGCCCAGTCCCCCGGTGATGAGGCAGCTGAGGCAAGCATTGCCCCTGGCGTGGGACTGCAGGGCAAACTGCTCGGGCTCAAGAGCCTTGCCCTTTTGAAACAAAACAGAGAGGAATGGCCAGGGGAAGCTTGCCGGCCTCAGCAAAAGGGGGCAGGTTTATTTCCTCCAGCGCTAAAGAGAAAAAAGAATGAATGAGAAGACTGAGGAAAGTGAGAACAACAACAGATCTCGGAGTCTGCGTCTCTTTTTGTGCGACAACAAAGGGCATATGATATTCCAGCCTCCTTTACAGTTGGCCGGTCAGAGGTTTCTTCTGGCACCTCGACATCTCCTGCTTTATTCTGCTCATAATCATACAAGGACTGCTTGCCAAGGTATAGGGATTTCCCTATACATTTTTTTTCTCCATTAGGCCGTTACCCTGAACACAGCAATTTAATCAGGCCCTTTGATAAACATTTGACACAAAGCAGTGGGCTTCTGTCTCTACTGCCAACAGCCCAGGGCAAGAGATTGAGACTGACGAATTTTCATCCACAATTTTCTCTATTTTAACTCCACCTGTCAAATGGTATGCCAGTCAGTGTGACACAAAGATGGGGGAAATCAAAGCCTCTCTCATCTTAAAGGAACACAGACGTGCAGCGGGCTACAAGTTTAGTGGGGATCACAACGGTACGCAGACAATGAACAGACAGATCAGGTGCTGAAAATCAAATATTTCCGCATATAAATGAAAACAAACAGTGGCACGGTGTTAATCACCAATCAACAGCCGGCTTGTTCTGTATCCAAAAGGAAGCACTCGAGAAGATGGAAGCGCAATCATCTCCTTGAGCGGTATGTCAAAAACATCCCGAACCCCTTCCCTGCCTGAGGTACCTACTCTGCTATCAGCCGAGGACCCTCCCACTTCTCAACACTCATTTGCAACAAACATCTAACTAGAGGAAACTACAAACTACAAACCATTTGACCCTGAAGCATGGAGAATGGAGCCGTCCTTTCTCACCCAATGGAAGCAGGTTCAGGTCATCAGGGTCAGCACCTTCTTTACTGAGCCTACAGCAGGATGGAAGCCGCAGACTGGTGCAAACATCTGGGGACTTCAACATGGCCTAAGAGCTTTGTGGACCCGCAGCAATGCTCCCAAGAGGCAGCTGAGGAAATGCGCGCTACAATAACACTACACAAGCCGCAAATCTAAATGCAAAGTGTGATTATCTATTCATTAACTGGTAACTAGTGCTGTTCACCTCAATTATGGGAGACTGTCATGGAGGCTGCTCTTGTTTGCCCCTCTGGTACCAGCCTGCAATAAAAAAAGGCAGAGAGTGAAACACAGCACATACAGTATTCCAGAGGCGTCGATGCTTAGAATAAATGATATGACCTCTGGCTATAGCATGGCCTTCAAATCTAAATCCCTACCTGACCAGCAATTCTTCTTTATTCATTGTTACAGCATACCAAATATATTCTGTGCTGAATCACATCTCCATGAATCTTTTGATTCCTTTCAATCAGTTTCAAGGACTGTAAACAATGGGGCCGTGACTATGATAGGGAAGGAAATCCACCTCAGCTCAATTAAGGAGCTGCCCTGCAGCATCCTGCAGCCCTGAGAGATGGGAGCTATAATTAGAAAAGGGCAGTAAACTTGCAGACAATATTGATGATCCACTCCTGACACCTCCCTCATGTTAGCATTAGCATTTTCCCTGAGCTGGGGGCTCACGTCAAGAGAGGCTGGTCTCTCAGAGTCCGTGTCAGCAGGGGAGCTATATATTCGCTACACAGCGAGGCCACATTACTGCTGCAGAGAGGGAGAGTGAGGAAGAGAGAGAGACACCCGGACTCATCTTCAGGCCCCTCTTGGTGCTCGTCCACCTGATGGGAACACAGAGACTTGGCTGTTCTCCCCCTCATCAATACAGCAGGGCTCTTTGTCAGTAATTTGCAATAAGTGTCCGCGCCACATCTTAAGGGACCTGGAAATCATTACTGGCTGAGGCCCTACTCTGCTACTAATTGGATGCGTTGGGCCTTATCAACTGAGGATTTTCCGAGACCTTTGACAGATACCAATTCGAAAATCACTGTTCAGTTGTCAATTTAAGAGACCGTTAAAAGAGCTTATTTTAATTTTAATTGGAACTTCCTCCTGCCCTCACAGTGAGCTGCAAGGATTAAAGATGAGCTCAGGGCATGTGTGCATGCATGTGTGTGCGCGTGCTCGCGCTCCCCGAGAAGTAGCGTGGAAACTATGCAGGTCAAATTGACGGGTAACAGTTCTGACCAGCGTATGAATGAAGACGGCGCACATACACATTTAGTTTACAAGAATCTCACAGCTTTCCTGGGGCTTCATCATCAACATCAAATAAGTTAGAATCTGAGCTGCAAAGCTCCCAATTAAGCAAAAACCGCATCCGCTTAAGATGTTTGTTGGGCAAGTGTACTGGGACCATCATCGATCACCCCGAGTAAACTGAGCGGCTGATGGTGCTGCCCTAACATATTTATGTGCTGCTCTCTCTCAATGACCCTGAACTGAAACACTCTCTTGGCTTTAATAAGGCCCAGGAAGGCTCAGCCCTGACTATGTGTGCAGTTGGGCCAGGGAATGGCTGTGAATGCTGGCATATGCAGCTAAAAAAAAAAAAAAAAAAGGAAGCTAATATACATAAACGGGCGTAGGGCTACAATGACTGGCTGACGATAACATGGCCATCCAGGAGCTGAGGGTGCTGGACTGAGAATGGGGGGGACGAGGTTTGGCAATGAAAGGGAACTGAAATGTTTTGACACCCCTGATAATTTAAGATGCCAGTGATGCCCCCTTTTTTTGCAATGATGTATTGCTGTTTGAGCGATGCCAACATACAACCAAAGGTAACACAATTCAAATAGAACTTGTAAGAAAGGCTGCAATGTTTGACAAAAAATAGCAAACTGTTTTTTGGTGGGGTTTTTTTGGGGTTTTTTTTTTTTTTTTTGAGTAAATAGAGCTGTCATTTGATAATAAACCTGGCATTAATGTTAATTCTACCATCCAGCATTTGCAGTATTAGAGGCTTAGAGCAGAAGAGCAATACTGTTCAGAGGGTAATAAGTGTCTAATTAAGGACTAAACAGCAGGGAAATTGCAAAGGTATAAAAGAGCCTTTTCTTCTTCTTCTTTTTTCTCCTTCCTGTTTTTTCACTGCCACGTCTCTGGGAGCCGGCGTTGTGTTCGCCGGCTGTTTTACTTGCTGTCAGAAAGGATTTGAGGCCAGGAGCCATCTAAGCATGCGTACGAGGGGATTCATTTGACCTCATTATACATCAATAAAGAAGGAAGCCGGTTTACTAAATATCACCATGCTGCCCACACTTCATGTCAGATCATGCAGGAGTGTGCAAAAAAAAAAAAAAAAAAAAAAAGATTCCAGAAACGTCTGGTGAGCAGAGAGGGGGAGAGGGAGGAATGGGGGAGAAAGGGAGGGGGTTGATGGGGCGGTGGGGGTAGGTAGGTGCGGGGTGGGTGGGGGCTGACTAGCCAGGAGGGATTCTGAGAAGCATAGGAAAAAAGGAGATACGCAAAGCCCTGTTTAAGAGGAGAGCAACTGAAGAAAAAGATTTATGCTTTTAATTAATGGCAATTAAACCATGCCTGTTGGGCTGGCCTATGGCAATTGTTCTCAGTAAAAAGGAGGCCGAGCTTGTGACAAGCATTTGAATCCACTAAGTTCTACCAGGGGAGCTGACACTGCAGGCATCAAACCTAAACTAAATCAATAAAAGAATTAAACTTTTATAAATTGCATTTTGACAAGTATCAGATTGCGCTAAGCTTTGATATTATGAATTCCTCCGAGGTGATGCAAACAAGGAGAGGCACACTTAGAGATCCAAACAATCAAAGGGTCTCGTTAGCATGTGCTGTCAGATGCAGCAGTGCTATTAATTACTACAAATTAATGTGACTCTCTCCACCTCTGCTGATTGGAATGATAATCAAGCTCAGCTCTGCACAGGGACCGTATGCAACCCTGCCAAAAATAATAAGGACAGAAACCAACAGACGCTCCTCTATGGTTGTGTTTACAAGCCCAAAATGCTTGTTGCTTATTTTATCCTGCAGCCACACACACACAAGTACACACACACATTCACACAAACACAAAAGTACATATGCAAACCAGCACTGCCTCGCTGATGTGCCATGTATGTACAGAGATGTACGTAATGCATTTCAACATCAGATTTTTTAATAAATCACTAAATCAGTCCAACACACAAGACTTCAAGGTTGCCGGTTATTTTCTGCTCCTTCCTCCAGCTACACAAATACACACATGCACACAGACACACACAGAGATTTGTAAGACAAAAAATAGCAGTTAAACTGAGCAATATGCGCTCAGACAAAAGTAGGCGTGACACCGTCTAGAAGGGCAGGAGAAAAAAAAAAAAATGAGAGGAGGGGGGTTAGGAAGTGTTCAAAGCTGGCATGACAGCTCAAACGTCCTGTCACTTAAATCACTGTTCATATCTGCAAATCACGAATCCAGAGAGGCATCCAGCATTGAAGTGACATCATGCTCATGAGTGCCAACAAGTTTTCTAAATGAGACTGAAAGCAGTAATTATTGCACGCCCCCGCGCTAAATTGTTTACCATGAGACCGATCCAGCCTGCTTGTGCTGCTTACTCACCCAATTTTTCATCCTTAATATCGAGATCCCTAATGGCATTCAGCTGATAGTAACACACTGCAGCTCACACCAGTCTAATTTGTTCAGCAGTTATGTATTATTCATTATTATTCAATGCATTTTCAGAGTGATTTGCAAATTCTATCAGTATACTTAAGTTTACACACATAATACAAAATGTAAGATTTTATGTTTCCCTACAAGACACAATTGCTTTAAGGGAAATAGATTTTACAGAAGTTGGAAATGTAAATTTAATGGCACAGATAAATGGATACTCTGCCTTGTGAACATTAATATGTGGAAATTATTTTAATAACTGCAGACAGTAAATGCCAAGAAAAGCATTTGAAGCAAGAGCGTGCAAAAGTGCAGCAGTGTAATAAATTCAATTGTGGTGGAAATATCTTCATTCTTTATTGACAGGTGAGTGTTGTCAGTGTGACCCAGCACCAGCTGGCTTGCATGTGTTTTGCCCTTGTTGACGCTGCTTTAAAGTGGAGTCCTACATGATCTCATTCACTTGATAAATTTGTCCCAGACTCCACCTGGCATTGGCAACCCCTGACCCCACACCCCTGAGGATCGTAATCGTGATCTAATGGTGACTTAGAGCGTGTTATTAGCTACTGTTGTGTGCATGTGTGTGTGTTTTTTTCAGCAGAAAAGTGCAGAGGTTTGGCTGGGTAAAAAAACAAAAAAAACAAAACAAGAGCGTGTCAAGGTCCCAGTGGCTGAGGAGATAACCTCTCGTCTCCAATCTCTAACTGGGGGAAGTTCGGAGGGACGGTGGCTCCAGTTACAGACTAATTCCTATGCAATTCTCACTCTCTGATCTCAAGTTAAAAGACAATGTCGACACTCTTAAGAGCACGCTTGACTCTTTTGTGCATAACGTGCCAAAAATTCAGGTCATCTGTTGTATTTTTAATTTTTTGACATAGCATTCCACCTTTATTAGGAAATATTTAAAACAAAGGCATGACAGGGAAGGGGGGGAGAGTGCATTGATGCCCGTACTTATTCCCATTGTCATACAGGTGATTTAGCAATAATAAAATGAGCTGTGATGAAAATGAATGTTACAATTTTAAGCCTATGGCGATTTGAGCTTATATAGAGATATTGTGCAATTTATAATAAAGAATGTATCACATTATGTGTAACCTCTTCCTCTGATTTTAATTCTAAGCATTTATATGCAGTTAGACCTCATTATGATAATTTGATATTTTGACTGAATGGCTAGAGGCAGGATTATAAGAGAAGTCTGTTTTAGAATGTTAATGTCTGCCTTTGAAACTAATGCATGTATTTATTGATTTTTTTTTACTCCTAAATCCATCCTTCTTCAGTTGTCATGGTTTAGTTGGTAGAAGGGAGGGGGAAGGAGGGGGCGGTAGGGTTGGGTGTCCCCCCCCCCCTTACTTAACAAAGTGGTCAGGGCCTGAAGAGAACTGGGGAATGCAAGCGGTGCATAATGGCTAACACCGAATCCCATACAACCCTGTGTTATGCCTCATCGTTTTTTTTTCTCCCATCTTCAGTGTCACATTTCACAGATGTAGTATTAGTTACGAGACATAAGCAAAGGCAAGAACAAGAGAGGAGAAGGTGGAGGAAAAAAAAAAAAAAAACCTGAGTGAGGAGAATCTGAGAGACAGATTAATGCCTTGCTGGTACTTCAGTGTATCAGGACAAGGATTACTGTGGTAACAGCTGTGCCCACGAGTCCCTTGACTGAGAAGAATTACAAGTATTATCACCTACATCATTAAAGTAGGGTTCATAGACATGGAATGGCTTCAATCAATTCATCCCCAGATAACACCGAGCCAGCTGGACCCCCTGCGTGAGAACTTGACTTAATTGGCCAATAAGTGTTGGGGAAGGGTGCATGCTATTTGATCAAATTACAGGGGCCCCAGCAGAAGGGATTACAATTTTCGGATGAGTGCAGAGTGACGCTGGGCAACGGAGGTGGACCGTGGGTCAGGGCTAACCGTTAGCAAGGGCCCAAATAAGCCCGTCTGTGCTAAGTGTGAGGCCAGTGAAAAATGGTGGCCCACTTTACGCTGGTGAAGCAGAGGAAGAAGGCAGTATCCAGGTCAGCCTTTTGCTTGGGGAAATATACTCATTCATCATCCCCCCTTGGCCTCATTTCTGGCTGGTGATACTTGTAAACTAATAAATTGCTTGTGCTATTTAGCTAGGATCATTATGATACAAATTCTATAACTTTCTACCTCAATCTACACATTACAGGGCTAAGCAGATAGAAGGAGGCATTTACTGTAGAAGAGATTAAACAGAAATATGCAAAGGCAAGAAAAACTAGCTCTGAAATAGTATAATCATACTGATTTTAGTGCAGCACGTCTTTGTCTTGAGAATCTGGGTTTCGATGCTTACATTTTAGCACTGCATACAACAGAGCATTATTCGCTACGCCGAGCTACTATTTCAGCTGATTATTCAAATGTTTAATTAGCATTCAGATGTATGGTTAGGCTCTTGTAGCTATAATTCATACACAACTAAATCTGCCCCAGTAACCATAAAACTAAGCCAAAAATATAAAAAAGGAAAAAAAAAAATTAATCTGAGAGATAACAGGAATTCAAATTAGTTAAAATGCCAACGCCTCGCTGAAATTACCTCTTTGCAATATTCATGGGTGAAATGGCTGGGCTGAAAGGCATTTTGATTATCATTACTCCTAAGCAGAATACAATTTAGTCATCAGTGCTTAACTCAGTTCTTTTTGGAGGTGGGAAGGAATTCACTTCTACAGGACATCAGGATAAAGAGGCTCTAATTAGCACTGGGGCCCTGAAAGGCAATAAGAATATCTAAACATGAGTTTGACTGGACTCTGTTTACAAAATGTGGATTCATGATGCAATTTTCTGCTAGTGCTTGTGCGTGTGTTGCTGCAAGTGTGTGCATTTGTGCGGAGGGAAAGAGAGGGAGTGTGTCTCTGCAGCCATTTCTCAAGATAATTCCTTGCTGGAGAGCATGTTTGTCATCGCTGTTATAGTGTGGTGCACATTAATTCTAGTTCTGCCATGGTGTAATTCTGGCAAAATGAGTGGCCCTCCAGGGGGCTCCTGCATGTAGACTAACTACTGGACAGAATTAGACTCCGCAGCCCATGCTATTCATAATGCCATTAATATAAAGGCAATTAAATGAGTTTTTAACCTCCAACCTCTTACTGTTATTAATGAACAAGGGGATGGAACAAAAACCCACCCGAGATGACGCCAGTAATTATCTTTGCATCAGGCCTTTGGAACAGGTTTGAAAATTAAAGCTTAACAAATGAATTGTTGGGGTTTGTTTCCAGGCAAAGCCAGAGGGAGATGATGTGGTTTAATTTAATCACATGATGTCATACCAGCAGGGTTAATTAGGTGGGTTTTTACTGTCTCTGGGCTCAGTGGCCGACGCGTTGGCATCCTCAAACACACACAAAATCAGACTGTCAAACTGGTCATTAGCATCTCATACACTGTCACAGTAAAGAACACTTAAAAAAAAAAAAAAAAGTACTATCAAATTAATAAAAAAATAAATAAAAAATACAGAGATGGAACGCCTGAAGGTCATGCATTTCAATATGCTCATTACAGCTTTTTTATAAGAGTAATTATGTAAGTGAGGATGCAGCTCAGCCACCGTTATCAGGATCCTAACATGATGAAATTATGAAGCACCGCTAGTCAATTTCACACAGCGAGAAAGAAAAAAAAGAAAATGGTGCTCTTCCAGCAGCAGTGATTCATTCAGAGAAAGGAGGTTTGAGAAAGAGCAGCAGGATGGCAGTCACAAAACTCATTTGACCAGGAGCAGAGCAAAGAGAGGGCAGCTTTTCCTTCTCTAACCCTGCCTGCTCCCCAGACGGTGTGGGCGAAGGTCAGGGGTCATTGTCACTGTGTACCCAGTTCTCCAAACAGCTCATTAGTGAATCGGCAGTCTCACCACAGACAACACTCTGGGGAGCGGGGTCGCGTTGGTACCTGCTCCACGCCCCGTTTGTTTAGAGGTCTCTTTAGGGACTGATTCCTGCGTTTCTCTCTTCAGCTTCATGTTTAATTAATAATTAACTCATGTCAACCGCTTGTTTACCCACATGGGGTAACACAAAAAGAGATGAAAATGCTGCGAAGCCATGACAACGATAATTCACATTTACTGTCAGCTTGCATAGCTGAGCCACTCTGGATCTCTAATTACTGCCCCCAAGTTACTTTCTCAGTTATAGCATATAGAAAATACTTTTGTGTTTTATTGACAACAATAAATAGTAACTAAACGCGTTAGAACTTAAATTCAAGGTCACAATTCTTTATTTTTGTGGGAAAAGTGACATATGCCCAGTGGGTAGTGCAGCTGGAGGTGAACCTCAGTTTAATCTCACAATTTCAAGTCTCACATTCCCAGCATGGCTCTCAAATTGGAAAAATAGTGAAGTGTGATATTTCACAAGTCATTGGACTGCTAACTAAGCTGTCAAATGGGTAAACTGTGCTCCATCTCGCTGACAACAATCTGCAAATGAGCCACAAGTAATTTACTGTGATTATACTGGCAAATCAGTCAAGTGGTTTTTTTTTTTCCCCCATGTTTTTTTTGTTGTTGTTTTTTGTTTTTAAGCCACACCGAACACCCCACCTCTGAGACAAGAACAGAGAGGCTACCCATCAAAGTCTTCACCACGCCTCATTTGGCTAATGCATTTGCATGAAATCTCAGACTTATTCAGAAATCAGGACAATTACTGGTGAAATGAAGAGTGACAGGGGTCAAAGCCTGTTGTCTTTATTACAGTTGTCTCCGATCACAGAAGGCTGGGCCGTGGAGGGAGCGCGCCAACTTGACGGTGTATAAATCTGTCTGTGTGAAGGTCAACAGAAGTGAAGAGGTTTCTCAACCCCATGACCCACAGGTCTAACTTGACAACTCTATCTATAGACTGTGTCTATGACAAAGGCAGCGCCGACAGATGGGAAGAGAAAATAAAAGCGCAGGCTGCACCTCCGATGACCTGGAAGGTTTCTTTTCTACCAGGATAACTGCACGGTTAAATGTCACTTCTGGAGTCTTATTAAATTCATGTTTAAATAAATTATGCTAATATTTTGAGTTATAAACATCTATAAACATGGCTAAACTTTAAAACAAAGCTGTTACCAGTTAAAGCATAATTTTGAGATGCTTGTACTTGAATATTTCCTTTTTCATGCTTTTTATAATTTGGATTTGCACAACATTTAAAAAGCAAACATTGCACTTTTCAGTTCCACTGCCACTATCTAACAGATTCAGCTGCTGATTACAATTTTACACACAAAATAGTTTATTAAATATCAAGCCTTGCAATTGGTTGTGATACCAAATGTCATCGAAATGTGTCCTTTTCTGTCTTTCTGAACTGTATGTTTCTCATATTCTGACTCCCTACTATCTAGAAATACTGAGGACAGAAAAATGGAAACATCTCTCTAACATAATGTTACCCAATACGAAACCACATTTAACTGCAACCTCGGTGATAAATGCGCAATTGAATTTAAAACATTTCCAACAGTATCACCACAATCTGAACACCATAAGCGCTGTAAAAACCGAATTTATGGGAAATTTGCAGTAACTGTTAGCAGTGTTTATCACAATATAGAAAATGCATGCATAACATTAAAAAACAATCAAACTGATGTCTAAAGCTGTGAACTGTATTCTAATGTGAGACAAATCTTTTTGCATGCACACAACACTAAAAACAACAAATGTTTTTAATTAAAGGTTACATCAGACGACAAAAATTTACAGGACAATACCACAATAAAATGATCGACCAGCTTCCCCTCACATGACTACATATCATCCATGTACAAGGGAGTTACAATCCTGGTAATAAACCAAAAAAAAAAAAAAAGTCTGTTTGGGTCAGGCCTTTGTCCTCTGAAAAACTTTCTCCTCAGCCACATTTGAAAGGATGTTGATGGACTGCAACCACACTAAAAGTAGAAAGTGTCCTTTGATATGTCTGCGTATCATTTGCCAACACAGGCTTCGTGCTCTGGCCCCCGTGGCTCTGATGGCTTTAATTGACTGTCTCCCTGTGATTAATGGTCACATGTTAAACATGCACATTGTGGACATTCTTACACAGATGTGGTAGGCAATTTGAGGGAGCGGGGCCATCTCTGGAGAAGCACTTATCTCTGACTGTGAGCTCAGCATTTGGGATGGGAAGGCAGAGAGGAGCACTGCTCTCGTCTACAGGCCCCAGAGCCGACCTACACTCCACAGGAGTGACATTGAGGATATTTAAAGAAATGGCTCCCCCCACCCGCCCCCTGGGCTTCAGACAATGGGCTGTGGTAGTAAGGACTTTCATGGACTAAGGCAAGATAAAAGGTTGGAAAACAGTATTTAAGCAGATATACTAAAGATTTTTGGCAAAAAATAGGGGGGAAATGGCTGTAAATCGATGTAAAACATCATATACTTGTATATTTTAGCCCAGAGGCTATATTTAGTGTCAATGGGAATCCCTGAACACTGTCAGGTTATGTATGTGATCACAGTCATGTGTTCCCGCCACACACCTCCTTTGGTCACCACTGCAGATTACAAAGCTTACCACTGATCTGGGCTTTAAGGAACTAAGAGATTCACGGCGGTGACAGTGTTTACACAGTGGGGTATGTCAGGGCTCTGTACGGAAGCACAGGCCAGCATCAATCAACCCAGTACCAGGCAGCCACCAGCCATCAGGACCAACCACTGTTCAGACTGATTATCAGGGTAGCTTTTAAATCATTAGCCCAACCCCCCCTGCCCCGAAACCCCACCTTCTGATGACCAACGAGACTTGGCAGCCCACTGCTGAAATGTCTTGGCTAGCATAACCAAAGACCCACCATTACCAGGAGCCACATAAACACCAAACAATTTGACCCAGTATGCTGGAGGGGCAGCTGAGGCAACACACAGGGAGGATAAAAAAAAAAAACAAGAGAAGACAAAAGTCCTGCAATGAGCAAGGTTAGTATTGGACCATGTGATTGAGCTAATTGAAATCAACATCCATGATTGGACACGCAGGGTAGGGCACTTGGCAGCGCATCTCATGCCAACATCAGTCACTGTTTGACACTGCCCTGCCGGCAGTGAGGGCGGCCTGCTAAGGAGTGGCAGGGGTCGCATGCCTGTCACAGGGTTTACAGGGCGAGGCACCACAGAGGAGTTGTGGGAACGTCACTGGTGCTCAGTGCATCTGCATCAGCGCTCCGTCACAAGGACACAGAAGATATGGATCATAAGGAGCTGCGAGCCTATGCCCTGAGCCGGGACTGGACAGGGTGTAGAGCACTCTTACCTCCCAGTGGGCTTCCTGAAGGCCAGTGTTAATGGTGGCTGGTCCACAGAGCCATGCCAGCCCCCACACTCCCCCCAGCAACTCTGGCACCACACTGGCCAAGGGCAGCGCACATTAATGCTACACTAATTAGCAAAGGAGCTGACCAACCAATTATGCACAGTTCAGTCGAGATTCAGAGGTTAAAGGGTATTCTAACACTGCATCACACACACTTCACAATTATCTAACTGCACAGTACAAATGAGCCGGCTGTGGAGGTCACACACTGCTCCTCAAAGTCTACCATCCACACAAACATACCGCAATACCCAAACAACAAGGTGCATCTTTACCTCACTAATTCAAATTCACACCTACTCCCTTTAACAATGTGGAAAAAAAAAACATGAGAATTGACTTGGAAACCAGATCAGGTTGCACCATCTGATATTTTACATGAATTACACAGCAAAAGTCGAGCTGGCCATGGCAACAAGCACATGATAGACCAATGAATTTGAAATACAGAAATCCAGTCTCATTTCTACATGCATGAATAATCTAGCTATTGTCCACTTCACATACAATACAAATTATTAAGCATAAACAAGCGAATATTCATCTAAACAAGATATCCTATTAGTGAGACATTATGATTACATTGACTTCTTATTGTGGGAAGACCCTGCAAAAAAAAGGAGCTTAATTTATTGGTCATTACTATATTTTTAATACCGTGACCTATATCTGCCACATACCTTTGTCAAGGGTTGTCACACACTGTGTGAATGCCCAGTCACAACACAACATGAATATTGCATTGATGATGTGTCTGTGTTCACTGGATGTACTGAACAATACCTGAACAATTCCAGTCAGGATGTATCGAAAGGCACATATATACATATGTGTATATGTTTTTGGTTGTACACAAGTATTATATAAATCCCGGTCCATAACTGGGAGTCTCTAGTAGGAAGTCATCTGTTCATTGGTGAATTCTAAAATTATAAATCATTATAGATTTCAATTGTGGTTTATTTGGTGAAACCTGTGGTGGTCATGCAAAAATACCCAAATTTCAATCCCTGAATTACATTCAATGGGTCTTCCATTGATAATGGGAAGCTGCTTTGTTAGACATGCAGACAACAGAACAAAGTGAGTAACTATTTCTGAGGGGTGTTATTTTTTTTCCTAGTTGCTCAGCCATAATTAAAATTTGATGTCTTCTTTATAAAACACCAAGTGGCTACACTTGATCCAATGCAAACATGCTCCACCCTTCACGATTCCCTGGACCTGGCCTTTTCCGCTCCTTTGGATTGCGTAGTTACTTGACAAATTCACATGCCTTTGTGCATAAATCATGTGCACTGTACTCATATCCCCGCATGTTTCCCATGAATCTTCTGTGCAAGTACATGGAAATTCAATCTTGTGAGTGGATGGCTAACTCCAACATTGACGTTGCGAACTCCAACACAGAGAGGAAAGAAATGAATGTGAAAACATTTGGCAACAGCAGACTATATGTTAGCAATACATTTTTTTAAATGACATTTGATGTCTTGAAAATCTAATAAGTTATTTCTCCAATATAAAATCAAATTCTCTACAATCTATAGACAATATTCATACACTTATAACCATGATTTTTTTTATTTAAATAGATTAAAATGTTTGTTTTCATGGCGTATTCTCAAACTTTGTGTCTGGCAATGGTAACCACGGGGAAGCTCGTCTCCTGAACAATTTCTGAGATCTACCCACAACCCAATTAGCAGGGATGTTTAAAAGACCAGACTTGTGACCAGAAGGTTGGAATCCCAGCTGGGACGCTGCTGTGTATCTAAGGTACTTAACCCGAATTGCCTCAGTAAATATCCAGCTGTATTAACAGATATAGCACATACAAAGGGAACACGCTTACCCTTCATATGGGATTTAATGGGCAACATGAGCACACTGTCAGTTTTGCAGCTTTCTGCAAATAACTTCAATAACTTTGCACAAATGAAAAGTTTGCTGCCATAAAAGCTGCAACAGCAGAAGTCTATGTATTATCCCAGAGGCGGCCATTACTGTGCCTTTGTCCTAGCGGGATCCACAGTTCACTCTATTGGACTGTAGTCATTTGTATTCGGTTCGCATAGCACTGATCATCTGCCACCATCTGCATAGTTTTACTGCCTGTGATCATGGTGGTGTTCTGAGGGGCTGTCATTATGCTTTACAGCATTGTTAAAGCCTGCCTGGGTGCAGCATCAGAAGGAATGGCTCGTTCAAACATGGCCCTCTCCCCTCTGCTTCTCCCTGCATACGTCTCGATCAAGGGTTAGAAAACACACCTCGTCTGCACACAAGTGCCTTAGGCCAAGTCTGACCAGCACTTTGCAAAGTGATACATAGAGCCATCGAACCAAGGGTGGATTTAAAAGGCCTACATTTTTCAGAGCAGCACAGGCTTGACTTATTATTCCGCATTAGACAGACAAAGTAGACACATGCACATAAAAATAACTCCCCACAGAGCTCCACTAAAGTCACTCAGCTCCTTATGTATATAATAAATTGCATCAATGTGAAATACAACAAGCCTAGGGTTATGATATGTAATTCCATATTATCTATTCAATGCAGATAAATCAAGTATTTTAGTATGGCATGAAAACAAAAATATAGAACTTCTTTGAATAATGACTTTCCAGTGATTTAATGCTCAAGTCTAGTTCCTTTTGAGAGTCCCAGGTGATGGTACTTTGCATATTGTTGTGAATAACATCCGTTTGTGTGATGGGGGAGAACCTAGCATTGTCCCTTTGGCAATGTAAAGCAGTCCTTTAGTGTGAATCACATAGCTGGAGGTGATCACTTCATATTTTTAAAGTCAGAGTCAAATCAAAGGAAAATGTAATTATTCCAAAGCCAGTCAACTACTTTGTAAAAGTGGGTGTTATTCAAGTTAAACATTTCAAATGAACTCATCTGCAGCAGTGCTTTTCATAGTTTGTTATTAATCTGTTATTATCTATGACATGTGTTCAGTGTACTTTGTAAACAGGATGGATTCGCTTCATTAAAATGTTCCTCATGATTCTGTGTGATGACTGCTCTGTGTTCAAAGAAAAATAAATGTTTAGTTTCCATATTAGAAGTTACAAACTTGGAACCAAATTCATCCTTCATTGGTTTTGTGGCCATGCCTGCTCATTAAGGCTGAGATTCTTTATTTGTTTTTATATTTGACCTGTTTGTTTGTCTACTGCTACAGTTCATTGTAACCTAACCCATTTAAGGTGGGATTTTGGTGGTTTTTGTGCTAATGTGATATGAAGAAAACGAGCAAGCTGTGCTGGGCAAACAATCCAAATACCCCAAACATCCTAAAAAGTAATGTGAAGAAGCAATTAGGATTCGACGAGCAGCGATGAAGGTAATGCTGACTTGGTAGCTGTCCTACAGAAACGTTAAAGCAGTAGCATGTACTACAGCGTAATTAATGTGTGTTGAAAAGTGTGAATATATACTTGTAAAAGAAGCAAAATGGCAAACTCGAACGTTGCCCAAACCAGACCTTCGTAAACCAGATCGCAAGTTACCACTGAACAAAGATAAGCTAAAAGTAGCACTCTTCAAGAAGTAGCAACATAGAAGTTAGGGCCACAGTTGTCACTGCTCCGGAGGGTCAGATTGGATCGATTTAATGTAGTGTTACTATACAGTAGCCCCAACTACACAGAAAGCCTGACCTTGGTCTCTTTGCCAATAGTGTCATAATCCAGGCTACCAATTTTTCATTATAATAAAGCATATGACTGTTTTTATTTGTGGATCTTGTTGCTATTTGTTTTTAACAGAAATTATTGCTAATACTAAAATATCAAACAAATATTTCTAGCAACCTTATCTGTATATCAAGCAATCCAAACCATAATATGTAAATGGTAAATTAGGGGACACGATCATGTAAATAGAATAGCTTCTTACTTATCTGCAGTACAAATAATATACAGTGTTTTTGTTCATTGATTGAGACACTGAATTGATGATACATTCTAGGCAAAATATTATAATGTAGTCAGACTATGAAAAGAATTTGAAGCAAGTTTATAGTACCAAGTAGTAGTATAAGTAATAAGGAATAAAAGGAGGAGGTGGGCTCAGGAAGGCCTATTGATTTTTAAAATACATTCTAAAAGGTCCCATGCCTAACTTTAGTTTGACAGCTGGATTTGCAAAGACTTTGAACGACTCCAGAACAAGGGTGCCGAGATAACTCCTAACAAGACTGCGCTGGTGTGGACTGGGCTAAGAGGGCCTTAAGGAGACAATCAGAAAGCATTGAAGACTTGGCTTCAATCAGCACAGAGGGCCAACTCTGGGCCATCAAGCATTAATGGTATGGGAGGATGCTGGAAAAACGCTTGGCCCAAATTTGCATGTTAAAAAAAATAAAAAAAAATGCCAATGGCATATTCGGATAACAAGACAACAGAGGAGGAGGAGGAGGAAGAGGCAGGGTGGGTAGAGTCAGCAGCATCTTTAATAATATCAGGGAAAAGTCAGAAAATGAAAACTCTGCCTATAGGTATGGGGCTAATTAACAAAGTTTTGTCTGAGAGAGGAATCCAGGGCAAAAGAGAATGGTTAGATTCAATATTCCCTAAAGATTGTCTTCAAAGCTTAAACCGAGGATATTAAATGCATCAGAAATAATAATAATGCGAGCGTGTATGTCACTGCTGGCGGCTTCTCTCTCTCTCTCTCTCTCCCTCTCCCTCTCCCTCTCTCTCTCTCTCTCTCTCTCTCTCTCTCTCTCTCTCTCTCTGAGTAGGGAAGATGTGTGTGCATGTTTGTGTTAATATCAACTATGCAGGAAAAATGCTTAAAACTCATGAAATACTGCATTGCTAACCATCAGCAATCAACAGTTTTTCTGAAAAGGCCATTTTCCTACATGCATATATCACAGATAGCACACACACCAAACATTTCCCCTGTCTTTCATGATATCCATCCCCTGGAGTTCCACAATTACTAATTAAAACTCTTGACAAACCGTCTGTCTGTCTGGGAAATGGTCACCATAGGATCCCCATGTGTTGATGAGATGATGAACAACGCAGATGAGCCAGAGTTATTTTGGTTGGTTTTTTTTTTTTTTTTTTTTCCCCTTCTTCTTTTTAACACATCGTCCTATAGTCAGACGACAGCTACATTCATCTGAACAATAACTGAAGCTGCTATGGCGCCATTATTTCAATTTATCACAAACCAGGACAGCTAAGTCTCATGTAAATGTGCCAGAGCAGAGCAGGCTGTCACTGCAATAAAAACTATGCAGATTTATTAGTATCTACATTGTTTTCTGTTTTGTATGACTCCATAAAAAGTAAAGGTTCAGTTAAGAAAAATAACAGAAAATGAGCTTACTTCCTCTGTCTATGATATCTTACCATGCAGATAAGTTCTGATAACAAAAAATATGTAATGGTGTTGAAAGCCCAATTAAAAGCAAGTAAGTGGACTTATTAGGTGTTTCTCTCAATTGAAAAGACTTTAAACTAAAATTTATGAATTATTTAATAACTTAATTTTACCAGGAAGTCTCACTGAGATTACAACTTTTAAAATGGTCGAGATATCAGTCATACAAACTCACAGTTAAACATTAAATACATAGGACATGACAGCAGTTTGAACTCACCAGCTTCACAAGGAAATTCATTCATTAATTATATTCTTCATGATACTCTTTGAAATTTCACCATCTCATTTCAAATCCCCTCAGTGGATCATTCCATGTCTGGGATGAATTATACGAAAATGTCACTTTCCACTGATCTGTGAGGACTTGCGGGAGGCTACATTTAAAAAGCAACCACCTAGAAAAGTGTAAGTGATGTCCAAGGTTAAGCAGAGGAGGCTCCAGAAGTAAGCTGCAAGGTTATTTGATGAGTTTATGATCAAACTGAAGGAGGAGTTGTTGACGTACCATCACTTAATTACTATGAGCATAGTCAATGTGGTCTATTTTATATTTTTGCCAGTGAAGAGAAGGAAATTATGTTCACAGTGTTCAGTCTTAACTGACTCAATTACTATGGAGGCAGCTGGGAAAAAAATAAAAATAATATGAGTGGCTATAATACCAGAGACAAGTCAGAAAATATGTTCTTCATATTTTTTCGTGAAGCAAACCTTAAAGATGCCTCAGAGTGAATGGGAACAATCTAAAGTGAATACAACAAGACTTTTTTTCTTTGAGGCAGCCCTCAAATATCTGAGGCCAATTCAGCATGGCAATAAGTGGAGAATTACCATGGAAGCAGTTCTGATTCAAGCCCTTTAGGTTTCTCACAGCAGCTTGTTTACAGACGAGCTTGCCAAAGGTTGACCCTGGCTCTTGTCAACCTTGAGCAGGTCTCTGACTCTGGGCCTGTCCCGTACGACGCCTCTGTCCATTTGTGGATCTTGGAGGGCTGAGGGGTCAGCTCCATCCTTACACCGTCAAGCCCCCTTAGCCTGGATCCTCGCTCTGCCAGCTCCACTTACTGTCTCCTGCCCCATCTCCTGCTCCTGCTCCAATATGCTGCTACCTCCGACCGACCCTGATACATAGCAGAGCACTACAAGACACGCTTCCCTCTCAGCCAGCAAAGAGGGTTATGTGTTGTGTTATCTTTCACTATCTGTGCCTTTCTACCCCCCCTCAACTGTCGACTCACATTGCATTACAGCAATGCGCTATAAGACTCCGAGCCATTGCAAAGGTTCAGCTTCTATTAGGGCGCCTATTATCATCTCAAATCAGTCGCATTTTAGCATTTAAGTGTCGAAAGTTCACACTGAATTTTTACGTGCCTCAAGGTATAGAAGGTACATCAGGCAACCGCCGATAAAATGCTCCCCCCCACTTCTCTAGCATGCTGACTGTTTGTAAAATTACAAGGGATTTCACAGGACCAGAGTTGGGTGTGATGAAATGCTTGCTGAAAGTGCCTGGCACTAGCAATAAATGTTCACAATGTTCAGCCAGTGTTGCATTGTGCAACAAATATTGCGCTAATCATCAGTCACTTTTGTCTTCTGGGCAACATTGGAGCCCTCTTTATAATCCTATTTACCATTTCCAGTAAAGCCACCCCTTCCCATAACCGCTGCCCACCCCCTGCATTCACAAACACTCCCTGCACCCCTCACCCCCCACCCCTACCAATCCAACCCGAGGCAGTTCATCTCTAATGAAAGAGAAGATAACGCACAGACAGTCGGGATCACACACTAAGATGCCTGCCCTACATAGTGCCTTTTCTTCCACCAAATACTTCACAAGATGTCACTGACATTATTCAAAGTGATTACATTTAGCAGAAATGAATGTCATGGAACAGCACAATTACTCTCATGGCAAATTTAGCCCTTTTGACAATCTCCCCTACAGGTTAGTCCCCACACAAGCCCCATCACTGCATGCATACATCCCTCCCACCTTTTAACACACACACACACACACACACACACACACACACACACATTGTCCTGTCATCCATACTGTGAAAACTACACATTAGAAAACAAGGAAAATGCTGGCTTATGTCTCAGTCCAACAGGAAACATCTTCTGTCAACCAAGTTCATCTCAATATATAACACAAGGATACTGATGCATGTTTACGACACATCCTCACTTTCAGCAACACAACAACATTAATAAGAAATTTCCTTTAGAAGTGTTACGTGGCACAAATTATTTTCTATAAGGCTGTATTTCAAAACACCTCTACCACCATATCAGTTTGATAATTTATTTATTTTTTGGTTAAATTGTTAGTTTAGTATCACATACTAACATTTAATGCATTTGGTGCATTTATTAAAATACATACATTTTATATAAATTGATCTAAGTTATCATATTTGACAGAAATTTCAGTCTGGTGCATAGAATTAAAATTTTAATATTAATGCTGAAAATCTATCTGAAGCACGGGCAGAAATGCCCACATACACATATTCATTCTCACTTACATGCACACAAATAATTGAGATTTTTTTCACAAGGACATGCAGAGCCTGAAGCCAGTGCTTAATTGCACGAGCTATCATTACATGGAAAATCAACAATTTTAAAAATACACCGAACACCTTTCATCTTCACCCTCCTCTAATCGCACCAGTAAGAGCTGTCTGGAAAGGGAGCTTGATGTAGTCAAACTATCTAAACAGCGCCAGCGGGTGCCTCACAATCAGCACTGCTGATGCAGATACTTTTGGACACGGCAGAGTGCTGCAATGCTGCCTCGCGCTGCTGCCATCCTCTCACCATCTCGTCTCCAGTGGGGAATCAGATGTGACCTGTGTGCCATGTTTGCCTGTTTCGCCCGTGGTGAACAGCAGACAAATGCAACAGAATTGCAGACACCGACACAAATCTCTCACCACTATGTTGGCCTCCGCTCGCTTTTTGAAAAGCCATTTGGAGATTACGTTTGAAACCAAACTGTTACTCGTCCCTGTCTTTGAGGAGCAGCGAGGATGCACTTGTCTCCCTCCTTCCCAACTGAAGCGCTGCCCTCAGCCCTTGGGGAAAAGATATAATGAGGATCTCTATGCCTACACTCTGCCTCACTTCAATTGTAAACGGTGCACACACCCTGCACTTTGGACCAGTGATGGTTGCATTATGGGCTGCGCTCAGAATATGACAGTCCATCATGTCCGCGCAATGTGTAATTTCACTTCGCGCTACTGTCTTTTGCTGGTTATTTCATGCAAGTCCTTTTCAAGCACATACTTATGTTCAGAGACATTTGAAATGCATCAATGGGTTTGTCAGTAGCAGTAATAAAACAAATGCAAATGCGTCACATGCTGCAGTCAAAATTGTTAAATGCCTAATATTAACAAAAAAAAAAATTTGCCAAGTTATGGGATTTTTTGCCCACTTTGGAGCTGTTTCTTAAGCGTGCTTTATTTTTGGTTTAACTGAATAATCAAAGAGTTCTGGTGAGGCTGAACGCAGCAATTAGCAGAAACAAGGTTAGTGAATGAGTGACGTGCCAGGCTAAAGGTCAACTCACATTTGAGGCAAGTGGCGGCACCAACTCCCAATTTACACACACTAGCCCAACCTCTTGGTCTTAATATTGACAAATGCATAACAGCAGTGTCAAGCGCTCAAGGGTGATCTACTTTTTTCCTGATGTGGGGCTCCCTGGAGTATGGTGCAGAAACATATTCTCTTCAAACAATCCCAATGACAGCCAAATAGCCTGCTTGTCGCTTGTAAAAAACCTTCTAATGATGCGTGTCGAGGGAGCGCCCTGCCTTCTTGTAGTAGACGACTCCCCTGTGTACGTGGAAAAGCAGAGGGAAAAAATAATCATGTTTCCCCCCAAATCATCCCTCCTCATGAAATCCAACGACACCCGAGCATCTAAACAAACCTTCTCCTTCTCACAGGATCGCTCGTGTTTCCTTTCTCCTGTTTTCTGATCCGCTAAGTCAACATTCATTACAATAACCATTAAATTTCCATTTTCAAACAGTATTTGCTCGCACGCACAGACGGGAATATCTATTGGAAAAAAATTGGACATGATGGGTACATGAGCAGAAGCACAGGGGTCTTCATGTTGCTACTGCATCAATGTAACACAGAGGCAACTGTTCTATCCCTGTGCATACATTTCAGGTTTCCCCCTTCACCTTTCATATTATAATTAGAACAAAAATGATAGGAAGTTGGATGTTTGCTCTCTGGGGCTTAATGTTCCCTTGTGAAATATTGGGGAAAGAACACAAAATTATATTCATGTATTAGTAGTACGATTTCTCGTTTGCAGTGTGCACCACCATTAGACTGAACAGTTTACATTTGAAATGCTGCCAACTAATCTTGGATGCCATCCTATTTTTAAAGAATTTCTTTGATTTAGCAAAGGATTATTTTAGAGTCTAAAATAAGTCATTACTGAATATTCTGACAATTATTTTCTTGATGAAACTATTATTTAGTTGTTCTATAAAATGGCTGAAATTAGTTAAAAATACAAATCTTCCTTAGATCTTTGTGGTTTTGTCCAAAACCCAAATATATTCAGTTTGCTATCACATAAGACCGAGGACAACCAGTGGAATCTTTGACGTTTTAGTAGGAGGAAAGGAATATTAACCTGTTACAAATGCTGCAGATCAATTTGTTGTTGACAGGTAAATCCTTTTAGCCCTTATTTTGGTCATATTTTTAGAATATTGAAGTGCACCTATATCTGCACAGCATTTTCTTATTCACCTAAGCTAACCCCAATTAGACACTGTGTAACTACCATGATGGTTATTATAGGAGAAGAGCCTGAAATTTTCTAAAACAATAATTTAGGGAGAAATTCTGCAGTTAATAAGATCATTAGAGAAGGAATAAAACAGTCTCTTGATCTTGAGGGAGCTAGCTGGTTCAATGTCAGATCACAGAGCCTCTATTAAAAACATATCGTTTTAATGTTCACCAAGCAGATGACATGCTGGCCAATGAGAGAGCAAGAGCCTCTGTGTCTTAATGCCAAGAAAGTGGGGGTGCTAACGGGCCCTGATTAGCTCCGTTTATCTCTAATTAATTACCTTTACCTAATTAGATGCTCTGTTTCAGCTAGACATGGAGTCAAGTAGACTAGATTATTAGTGTGCTCATCGGGCCTTTATAAAGGGCTGAAATTAATGTTACGTGCAAAAGAATCTGCTGCTTTAATTGCACAGGTGTTGCCTTATGGCAACACTTCATCATCCACGAGCTCCCCAAGATTATTAGCGGGGATTCATACAAAGGGACTATTCTGTGAACTGCAGCGTCGCAACAGCTCATTAGTTAGGCTTGTTATTGTATTATTTATTACATTTGGCCTTCCCCCATTGCCCATATTGATTCATAGAGCCTATTTTTTACCTCCATGGCTGTCTGTTATTTCATCGCCAGTTAGTGAGCCTAATTTCAAAGGTTGTTTTCACAGAACACCAGAAGCCATAAAGACGAAAAAAGTCGACGAGTGTTTTCACACAAGCATCTCTTTTATGAAGAAATGCCCTAATACATTTTCAAATTGCTTTCTGTGATAAACCAGGAAAAAACACAACACAAAGACTGCAGACAGGGTGGCAAAATTAATTTCATGATTATTGCTAACCTGACTTTGATAAAATTACACATTTAAATCCCCAGTGTGGGTTTTGTGCAGGATATTTTGAGAATGCACAGATTTGTGAGGAATTAGGAAAACAAGCTCTTTGCCTTTCCTTAATTACGACTCCAAAATTCAATCTGTTTTATATACAGAAACTTACATACATAAACATACAGTTCACTGCTAATGAATGTTTCAATATGATTTTTTTAAAGTAAAAATCTGCAACTAAAAATCCTCTCAACCCAAGTGTTGACACAACAACAACAACAACAAAAATCTTAAAAATCTGAGCTACAAAAACACACTAATAAAAAATATAAATGTCATGTGAAGAAAAAAAAAAAAACAAAACATTGAGATATTGCCATCATAAGTTTTTGAGATATTTACTTTTTTATGCGCTTCCAAAAAAAAAAAAAAAAAAAAAAAAAAGAATTTTAACTGTCTAACCGTAACAATGGTTGTTTGTCCAATGTCACGTGATACTGTTGTTGCTGTTGGATGGAGATCTGTTTCCAGTCTGTGTACAAAGCTATGGATGCAGCTAACTAGGAAATTCAAACTACAGAGGCAAGTCTAACTCTCCCCACAAAAAAGCCAATTCATGTTTTTCCCCAAAATGTCAAATTCTTGCTTTAATCAGCGGAGATGCCGCACCACAGTTCAGTGTAATTAATGTTATTCATAATAATGAAATGTGCATAACACCAGCAGGTATCCAAACCTTCTGTCCTTAAGATTTAAAATCTCAAGCTATATTATTTCAAAGTTGGAATTCATTGCTCATTTTAAATATACTGTAAGTTTTAAAAATTACCACACAATAGTTTGGTGAAACATCAGACTGACTCTAACTTTATATAAGAACGCTGACGGTGAAATAAGGTCAGAGACATTTAGGTACACGGTAACCACGAGCACACAGGCCTTTAAATGGCATGGGCATTGGTCGAAGCTAAAACAGACTGGGCCTTTTCTTCCGAGCTGAATGTGAGGATTTCTCTGCTCACTGCTCTCCAGCACCACCAGCTGTTTTCACTTACTTTCCTCCAATCTTGAATCGTGATGTGGGCTAAAGCGAGGCTGACAGCTTGAGGAAGTCTGATGTCCTGGCACTTATAGCCCCGGCGAAGGATTGGATAATGAAGTGAAGTGAAGGATGTGGAGAGAGAGATAGAGAGAGAGAAAGAGAGCCTGAGGGAAGCAGTCTACTGGACATGCATATGGTCCTCTCTTGGTTAGCTTCTCCACCGCTTCCTCCTCACCACTTATGGCCCCTCGCATCCCCGTCTTATGGTACCTTTGCCAATAAAAATGGCCACGGCAGCTGTAACCAAGCATGCTTAAGGCCACTGACCTGGAAATGTGGCTCAACCTTGCAAACCCACTCACTAGCCCCTACTGGAATTGTATGGCCGGAAGAATGTGAAGCCTCCTCCCACTTCATATCACACTGCCCACAATGCTCAGCTTACTGACAGCATCATTATTGTCCTGCTCAGTCTAAACACATATACAAGCATTACAAGGCAGATTAAAATGTCAATATCCTCCCAACACATTGTTGTCATGTTAGCATCAAGTATTAGCAGTAAATGAAGTGAACGCTTCAAAGGCTTAGCAAGTCAAGAGTCTGTGTTTCAGGGTTTCCTTTTAAGTGCTTCACTGCAATTGTCTTCAGTTGGCTGGGATGGATATATTAAGATAAATTTCTGACTGCACATCCTCCCACTCCATCTTTACTTCACATCATCACATCTGTGAGATATCACACGGTGTGACAATTTCTTAACAAGGCCCACTACAAATTCATTCAACAACAGCCTCGTCACTTCAGACATTTCACTCAGAGGAAAAAAAGAGAGAGAGAGAGAGAGAGAGAGAGAGAGAGAGAGAGAGAGAGAAGGAAAAAGAACATGCACTCCATGTTTGTTCAATGGTTCAGAATGAGTGAAATTAACAAAGATGATGTGACACTATCTGTCATCAGCCATTACAAATCAATGGGCTCTCTACCGGCTTGGGCATATTCCCAGTGGTTTAACTTACTTAAAAGTACAGGTATTTTAATGTGTGATGAAAGGCCCATTTCAAAGCTGAGCATGAAGTATGAGGGACATGTGACGACTGGGACGCAACCTCCTGTCTCAGAAGCTGCTCGCGGAGACGAGATGAGGAATCAAGCGTCACTTTTGAGATGTGACGACAGGCTTTAAACTCAAGTATCTCAACTTGTGTCACGTTTAGAAACAATTAGAGCCCATTGATGTTTGATGGTGGAGTAGTGGACTGCTCAATTTAGACGTTTAGCATTTCAAGTATGCTGACACATTCGACTTGAGACAAAAGCCTGTTTCTGCCGATAGTGTAATGACAGACATTGCTTAAGTTGTCTTACACCTGCGCCGTAATCAACTTACTTCAGCATAAAACAAGTAAAGGTGACCTAAATTTGCTCCATAGCTGCCATTGATGTTACTCCTTTCATTTTATTACGATACAATTACATAAGACAACATGGCACCGATCTGAAGTAGGATGTTCATCACGCTGTTGTGTGCTTGATCATTATTTCTGAACTTCATTTAAAGCAGCGAAATGTTGGATAAAGGCCCCTTTCCAGACAAAGGTCACTCAGCCAAGAGCACAGAGAACATTCTCCTGTACTTCCCATCCCATTTCTTTGGAAGTGTGGGTGGAGCGCTGGGGTGTCTCTCACACTCTCTCCCTGACACACTCCCACTGCACTGCTGTCCTCAGCATCTCCGTGGGGCGGTGACTAATTGCCCCCGTAAATCACTGTGCAGGCTGCGCGATCCTCCGTTTATTTTTCTTGACAGTAATTTAGTGCTTGCTCTTTTACACACTTGTCATCACGTGTTTTTCCTCACATTAGAGGCTGGTGGAAAAAGGACGGTAATTAACAGTGCGACGCACGCTCGCCATGGCTCTTTCATCATAGTGTGATAATTGTGCTCCTTGTCTGTCACAGTAACCTCTCAGTTTCCCCTGGAACTTCCTCCGCGCTATTTGTCAACCCTGAGAAATAGGAAGGATTCTGTAGGCCTGACTGCTATTCGGCTCGCCTCGCTACCCGTTTTCCTATTTGTATCAAGACTGGGTCATTTATATTTCACACAAAACTTGTCAAAAATATTAGCCTTATCCAGCAGGGGAAGATAAAAGATATATGGTAAACACATCTGAGTGCTTGATGGGTGAGGAGTTCCATACCCTCCTCCGCTTTCTATTTCCTTGGTCTTTTTTACTACTGAGAGGCGGAGAGGTCGCAAAGGAGTTGGCAGGGACTGCCTAATAAACAGTCCCTCCATTCATAGTGCTGAGATGCAAAAGCAAGGGCAGTGGGAATGTGTAGAACAGCTGAGACCATAGAAAAAAGTCATTCAGTGAACTAATCTATTTACAGGAACGCCCGGTTCACTCATCTCTTTAGGATTTACAGTGGAATAATGCAGTGTATGTGCTGTACAACATGTCATATTCTATTTTTATCAGCTGGGGGCAGGTGATTCACTGTCTACCTTGTTATCCTCTGCTGTTCCACGCTGGGGATGCACAGTATCCATCACCCATAACCTGCACCCCAGAGGTTAAGTCATCAATAACTTTGCTGCTGAAAATATTGCAGAGGACTTGGAGGTTTGCGTAAGGTCCTTTGACTGGCTGTCCATGTCCTACTCGACACCCCCTCCTTTTTCCTGGATTTTTTAATATCTTTATTCTCCTGTCATAGACAGGGGCTAATGGGATGTGTGGTCAAGATTTCAGGATCCATCACTGGCTTGCTGAAGAATTAGCATGGGCCCCATGCATCACCTGCCAAAACTGTCAGGCCTGCTGTCTACCGCGCTTCATTATAGCACTGGCACCGTGCTGCCTGTCTCCCCTCTGTGCTTGCTTCTCCCCAGCCAGAAACCGCGGCCAGGGAAGAAAAAGGCTCCCACCACGCCCCTCAATGTCAGCCCTGGTCACCAGCCACTAAATTAGGATACACTGTCGTGCTTTTAGAAATTAGGAAGAGTAGCGGACAGAGCTTCTGCCTGTCGGGGATGGTCTTGGAGACAAGTGGCTCTCCCTCCCTACTCTTATCCTTTCACTCCTCCTTCTCACTATGACATAGGTTTAAGTGTTTTTTTTTTTTTTCTTTACTACTCTTTATCAAGAGTGAAAAAGTCTTTAAAAACCATTAGGGTAATTAAGCAGCGTTTGGCCCCTGTCGCGCTGAAGGAACTGTTTGATTACTCATGTCCCTCTGGTTGGGAGTAGCTCTCATTTTTGGTGGCCAACCCCCTTGTGCCTCATTCAGAGCCTGGACCCAGAAAACCCCCTCGAGAACCATTCTTTATGTCTCCGCTGTGGTGCAGATTAGACCAGCAGTGCTAAGAAGGTCACAGTGAAAATGAAGAGAGCAAAGCAGGACTACAGCTGGGGACCCTGCCCCGGTCCTTTCCCTCTCCCTCTTATTAGCAAATCAAAGCTGCCTCCAGAAAGATTCACACTCCTCACCTGATTTTGTCCTTTTCCGCTAATCACATAGCCACTTTGCCTTGACTGACAGTTTTCTTTATAATTGGCCCATGATCTGGCAAGGATCTAATAACCAGAAAATCCCCTCTGAGGGTCCGCCGGGCTTGGGCGACCTGTCTACTCACACACACACACACACACACACACACACACACACACACACACACACACACACACACACACACACACACACACACGCACAAACACAGCCTCAACCATCCCCCTAACACCATCTGCAAAGGGCCGTTGCCATGCCACACTGTTTGTGCATGACAGCGGAGAGCTAATCTTAACGTTCAATAATGGTGTGAATATTCAATGAGCAGCCCAGGCAGAGGATCCACAGTAGCACACTCTAATTACTGTTCATTTGCCAGAGTATCAAAGCCTAATTACTGTTCATTTTAATGCTCCAGAGAAAAAGGAGGAGAGTCAAGGCAGGGTTAGAGGAAGATGCCCTCGAGAGATCAGTCAGTCAGCCTTTATCCGTCTCTCTGCTTACAGCTCAGTTCATTGTCTTTGTGCGTGCGAGCGCTCACGTCTGTGTACATCCTGAACGCATTCTTGCATATGCGTGCGTTTTATTGTGCGAGCAAATATTCGGAATTGCTTCAAACAAACACGTTAATCAATCACAGAGACAGCTTAGAGGAGCGAAAAAACAGGAGACATGAGAGCACAAGACGAAGGCAAGAGACAGGGTCCATAATCCTGAGCCTATTGTTTCTTTTCTCTTCTTTATCTGTTTAATGTGTTTTGGGTAAATATCAGACAAGGGAAGGGAGGGGACTGCCGTCATATTGTCTTTGCCTTCACTAGAAGAAAGCCTGCTTTTTTTCCTTCTTCTTCTTCCCTCTCACCTAACGCTGACAGAGCACACCACAATCACTATCTGCCACCCGTCTGACAGTTTCTGTCACCAATTAGCAGCTAAATCAGCGTCTCCCCAAACAAGAAAACGAAGCAATTTATATGTCTATTATTTAGTGCTTGTCTGACTGGGATTTCTTCTCTTCTCATTCACTCCTTCACATTAGAAAACAGATAACTGCAATGCAGCTGGCGGCTCACTGGTCCTCTCAGATCTCTGGGCTCTCCGCCTCAGTGCAGGAGGCCCCTTTGGGCGGGGAATAAACCCTGTCTTCGCCTATCAGGAAGTTTGTCTTGTGAATTTTCTACCTCTTGCCCCACAAAATTTACAAGGCATCGACAACCCCTTTAATGAGGCACACCAAGCTGTTTGCCGGCTTTCCCCATGATAGGATGTTAAATGAAAAGCTGTGTGCAACATGCACGGGTTGTTATCATTCAATCTTGCTTGAGACTGCAAACTGGTCATTATCCAGCCATTATTTTCCTTGATTTACAATCGCGGGTGGAGGAGGCAATTGCTGTGGCTTGTTCTCCCCCTCAGTGGGACGGATGGGAAGCAGCTTGAAAATTTGCATTTACATGATCCGGCTGAGCAGCTTATTAGATCTGGATATTTATTTTCCACTTAAACCGATGTTTGATTACACTTTAATAAAGAACAGGAAAACCACTGAGCTGGCTGGTACTAAGTGATCCTGCCCAGTGGTTTCTATGGGATTTTGAGTAATGAAATGAGAGGGACAGAAAATAAGGAAGCTTAGGTAGTTTATAACAGAGACACAGATGCAGATGATTTGCAGGACAAGAATAGGGGGATACTTTGTTAAAAAAAAAAAATATATATATATCAATTCCCTCAGTGCAGCTAAACTGTTATTGCCACAGAAAAGGTAATCATAAGGGATAAGACAGAGATTCAAGAAACAACATTCAGATCAGAGAAAAGTACTTCAGTCAGGTTGAGCCTGCTGTTAGGAAGCAAATACCGAACATCCAGCCTATAAAATGTGTCATGATCTACAACAATGGCAACAAACAATGCTGCAAAGGTGTCTACAAAGCGTAACAACACAGAGTCAAATACAACAGCATAAATCTAAATGAAGAGCAAAGGAGGGCAACCCACACACCGGGATTTTATCTCAATATTTTCATCCTAAACAGCAAGTGATGTGAAGAGAATTTTAATTAATTACATTTATTTGCAACAACCTACTGTTTTTCAGTGAAATAGACTCCACAAACAATGATGATTATCTGAATAGTTTTTGGCTAACTAAGTTAACAGTCGGTGAGGATGGACATGTACACGTATACTGCAGGATGATATACACATCTTCTCATGTTTCAGGATTTTAAGGCGGTAGCGGAATTCCTGTTTTGGTTTGTTTTTTTGTTTTTTTGTTTTTTTTTTTCAAGCACTCTGATGAAGTGGTATGATTTCCGGACATATTCCAACAGACATGAAAATAATCTGCTTTGAATAATAATAATAACAACAATAATGATAATAACACAGAGCCTGTCTGTTCCCTTTTCTTTTAAACTTCCAATATCAAGATGCAAATGTTTTTTAGAAATGTAACTGCTGGACACAAGATGACGGACAGTAAAAGGTCTATTCTCAGTGTGTGTGCACAAAGGAGGTTCTAAGTTTCTACATTACACTTTCAAGGTGAATGGCAAGGTGACACTTTTCCTTCAATGGATGAGTGTGAAAACAGCTTTCAAGTGTCAAACTCAACTCATACTGAGTTGAGTAGTCAAACATCCAAGTGGAGGAATAATATAATTGCAAGCAGAGGGGGACTTTAATACTCTGGATTGGTTGAATTCCAATAAAATTTACACATCATAATAATATCACATTATAAATTTAAATATTTAGTGCAGTCCAAAATTCATAGACCAGTTTTTTCAGGTGGGATTTTATCCATACTGCTCAATGTGCAATATATCAGCACAACAAAAATAATTAAAAAACAATGACGTGGAATTTTGTTGAAATACACTAAAATGACTCTCAGTGAATGGCATGTCATGGAGACGTGTAGGGTGGTGGTAAAAAGTTCAGGGTACTGGTTATTGAATAACTATTGACAATGATTGCACACAAAAAAAAAAAAAAAGAATTCCTGTCCCAGCTGTCAGGACATATGGGAATATAAAACAAATGAGTATGTCAGCTAAAGCAAAAATGGAAAATAATGTGAGACTGCAAGCCATAATTGCTTATGGACATTTGCTTTAAGCCAAGTGATGTTACACTTGACTTAATCAATATTTGCCTTAAGAAGCCATTCATAACCAAGTCACAGTTGATGAATAAGTCAAAGTAGTGTGAAGCAAAAGGTCATGATCCAAGATGGGGGAGGGTTAGGCCCGGTGTGCTTCATGAAGATGATTCATGGGATCCAAACAAAAGGCTTGTTTACACCACTTAAACAATGCCGATCTCAAATTTTAAAACGAACAGCAAACAAATGATGTCAAATGTATAAACTTTAACCAAGGCTTCACACACACACACACACACACACACACACACACACACACACACACACACACACACACACACACACACACACACACACACACACACACACCTTTCTCTCCCTTTTTGAACACCAGCACATAGATAATTCTGTCCAGGCACTGTCTCCCAGTGCCTGGAACTACTGCTTGTCGTCCACCTAACAGCACAGGCACACTGGGAGAAAATGCAGAGGTGAGCCCTTGGCCTGGAGTGCCCCTCATTTAAGACGATCGACAAAATCAATAAAGTGAAGTATGTTTCCTCGCTCTTTTGGCTCCATTCCCACTCCTGAAGCATTCCCTCAAGTAACCTACTCCAGCTGAGTTCTATTACTGCAGCTCGTCCCCCACATGAATTCATTCTCAACCGGTCTTGCATTTCCCCTCAGCAAGTGAAAACTCCACCAGCACAAACTATATGGCGTTGTCTTAATGGTTAATGCGGCAGTGAAAACGAGCCCAGCCTTGACAACAACTGCCAGAGAATGATCTCAGCAGCTTCTCTTTTATGCCGTTACATGCCGACATGCACAGTTGCTGTTACACATTATACAACATTGACTTGATCAAACATCAAGTTTCAGGAAAATAGTCTCAGTGTAGTTAGTTTTTACAACCTGCCATTGAATGTCTGAGGGAAAAAAAAAGTTTGAAACATACCACACCATTTGATAAAATTAGTAAATATTAAAATAAAGTTCCAACATGGGGAAATAGATTGCACTATATCGAGACTTAAATGAAAAAGATGTTTGCTCATGTTAGAATGCTACATGTTCAACAGTAACCACCAACCAACAAACTCAAACACTGCATTCACACAGTGTCAACAAAAATGTAAATGCTCAACAAAAAATATCTAGTTTTCTACTTACTTTTCATAATATTAAACCTCTTGCATTGTTTGCCAACTTCAAATTCAAGGCCTGAGTTAGCTGATTGTAGCAGTTGTAGCGGAGAAACTTGAATGGTAAGGTCAATTTAAATAGAGACGTTATATTGGAGTTGATTTCGACACTGTTGCTTGCCTGAGGTGGACATGCAACCATGACAATGATAGATCACAGGCCAACAGGCCAGAGTTTCCACTCTTTATACTAAGCTACACCAACTGTAGAATGGTACTTTCTTCTGACCTCTCTCTCTCTTTTATTATAATAAAGTCTGTTATCCAAAATGTTAAATCACAAAAAAAAAAAAAAAAAAGATCTTTTATTGACGTTGTCACAGCCAGATACATTCTATCTACTTGCCACATGCATCCCTCATTTAATTTCAAGCTTAACTCAATTTATCATAGCAAATTAAATTAATCCAAACTCCAAACCCCTTTCACCACCAAAACCAATGCATGTTTTTCCTGTGTATTCTCTTTGAACTAAAACACCATGAAGTGAAACGCCAAGGCTCCATGATCTTTTAAAACGGTTGTTTCTTGATGAAGAAACTCTCCTCACACACTGCCAAGACAGCGTTGTTATAGACCATCCGCTGTTTCAATAAATGTCACAAAAGAGAAAACGCTGCCGCTTTTCCTCATTTTTATTCTTCCTATGCCCAATTACCTCACACCTTACTGGCAATACACTGCGTCTGTTGGTTACTACGACATTGGGGTGTGTGTGTGTGTGTGTGTGTGCGCGTAGGGGGGTGTTACTGAATAAATTTTAAGTCTTTGATTGACACAGAGACACCCTCGGGCTGTGTACCGATCAACATAAAAGTGCATCAGCTTTAAAATATACATAACACTAAAAACTGCTATCCCGTTTTGATGTATTTTTGTCAGTAAACTGGGTTACCTATAGCACAGTCATTATTCACAAACTGGCTTTGTGTTGTATCAGCTGCATATGAATTACAGTAGGATGACTGAATAGTAGGCTCTCCTCATGAGTGGTTTCCACACACCACCATAACCTGCTAACACAAATACACATTATACGCTACTTTTATACTCATTTAGAAATTAGTTTAATCACTCTTGGTGTGTAAATGAAATTGACACCACTATAAATCTGCATCTGAATCATATATGTGCCTAGACCAAAGATATGATGGGTAATGGTATGAATTTGTATACACTTCTTAAACTGGTATATACTTCAGTGGGTGTGGTCATGGTTACACAACTATGCTGCACTAATATTAATTTGTATCTGACTTGCAACCCATTTCTAACTGCTAGCTTGATGATCTGATCAACCCAGTAAGAGATCTTATCAGTTAAATGATAATATTACATTTAAAAAATACAAGTTTCATTCCAGTTCTAACTTTAAATTTATGGTTTCACATGCAAGTCTCTCTAATCATCAGTGTTTCAAAAGTGATCTGTACGATCTCCTTTGCCTACCACATCATCAAAAGTATTTTTTCATGAAAAGTGAGCTAACAACTTCCTGTTCCAGCTGTATACAAGCAGAGAAAAGTAGTGTCCTCATGTTTGCTATACATGTTCCATGATCAATGGCAAGATGTTAGCTTAGACATAGCTTACAACACAGAGAAGTTTGTTTTAATAATTAAATAATCAAGGTATTGATTGTTAATCAGTAAATTTCAGAGGCAAATTTAGGTTACCCGTTTGGATTCCCTGAGATAAGCTAACCTAGGTGGGTGTTGGCCTTCAACATCATCTTTAGAATAAAAGAATAAGAATGGGAGCTGGTTTCTCAACTAACTCTCTGCATTAAATTGAATAAAAATATTTCTGACAATGTCGAACTATCCATTCAACCACCTGATTATATTTACTGGAGCAAAACAGCTCAGTGGGTCTGAAAGAGGAAGTGAAAGTACAACAGTGCTACTGTTGTATTGTGTCCTGTCAAAACTTATTTGCATGGAAATCTTGGTTTCTTTTGCCAAATGACTCCCCGTGGTTTTGTCCACAAAAATACTTGACTACATCTGATCTATGTGTGTATATATATTAAAAAAAAAAAAAAGCTGACTTCAAAATACCTTTCCTCTGTGCTTTAATAAGTACTCTTTGAGGTGTGAGAGATGAGTGGGAAACAAAGCTCAAGTCTGCAAGGTCAAATCTTTGGGTTCATAGACCCCGAGGAGGTAAATTGATTGTTGAGTGTTAGGGGAGGAGTAGGAGGTAAGCATTTAACTGCTGACAGACAAACTCTGGCCCTGCAGGGGAGAGTAGGCAGCACATTGCTTGACATCATTTCCACAGGCCTGTGTTCGACAATCCTCTTCTGTTCAATGGGGCAAGACCCTGTGCTTTTGTTACAATTAACCTATTAGGAGAAGTCTTTTATTCGCAGGTGATTCCATACTCCCTAGCGTGCCTCAATAACTCTATTTTGATCTGAGAGACTATGGCCTACAGACATTTGCCGTATGAATTCTGTTGAAAAGTGGGAGATGCTTCATCAAAAGCAATAGGTCAGCAGTAGTACTGTTCTATCAAAACTTAACCACATTTTGCAGAAATAAACAACATTAACCAGACTTTATATCCCTTGTTTGGAATAAAAAATTTTTGGCTTCTGCAGCCTATGTGGAGTATATTGTCTACAATAAAAACAAATGACTCTTACCTTCGGTGAAAAACATAAAAGTATTTAAAAATTGACCCCAAGGGTCTGCTTTGTCTGTGGCTGGAGGCATTATTATACCCTGGTTGTCACAAAGTACCCCCTCAGGTCATTACTCCTAGGCAGCTATGGACCCTTTGGCAGACAGAAGCTGAGCTCTATTATCTGGGACGCAGAGAGGGGCTGAGCAGTGCAAACACAAGAGGGGAATGAGGGGGACGCATTGGCCGTGGATCTGAGGAAAAGGAGATGTAGCAGGAGATAGCACTTTTCTGATGTGATGTTTTCTGGGGACTTGCCCAGGCCTGGAAGCCACCCATTTGGGACAGGTTCTAGTGGTAGCTGGCATGTGCTGGCAGAGAAATATTTACCCCAATCAGGAACATAATTGCATATTTTTTCATCTGCTTTTCATTTGATGCATATATTCTCTTTAGTTAAATTATTTCCTTCTCGCCAATTCCAGTCCATTGGAGTGCAAATGAGAGTGATATGCTTTTTGGTGTATTAAATCAAAGCAAAAGCCCATTGTAAAATACATCAGCAAACATTTTGAGGCCAAACAAAGCAACGCGTGTCAAGCCACGCAGCCGTCACAAAAGCTCACTGCATAATATATATATATATATATAAATAATAACAATGCATCAACTCTTTAAAACCAAAGATGGAATATTCTTCCAAATGCTATTTGGACTTTCAGGTTGTTGTTTTTGTGTCACATGCCAGCAAAAACGATCAGAAACAAAGCACTGACTATACAGTTCAGGTGTTAACTTGGTTAAAGTGCGTTTGAAGGTATTCATACAGTACTGCATGATGATGAGTAGTGCACGATACAGAGCCTGTTTTCATCACTGACTCCTAATTTTAGAGCAATGAAGATGGCCAAAGAGACAGAAAGTCAAGGACTAAACAGTAGAAGTTTCTTCAGTCACCTCACATAAACCTCAATTACTATTGCTTTAAGTGAAAATGAGAGTGTCAGAGACTACAAAACAAACAGCACTTTAAGATTTTAGCAGCTCAAAATCTGGGGAACATTAACCGTTTACTTCCAGGAGTCACAGGAGTGATTCGACAGCCGTTCCACTTGAAAGACAAGATGTCATAATACAGCAACATTGAGTTGCGATCCGGAAGTGACGAGATTGGCTGGGGCCAGCATGAAACTTCAAATGAAGATGAAATAGTTAACTTTGATACTTCTGATCACAGCTCTTGCCAAGAAAAGATATCAAGTTTGATGCAGAACTTGCAACCTTTTTTCTGGGCTGGACAGCTGTTAATGCAAACATTACAGCTGTGTAGCAATAGTAAATCCACATTTAGCATCCATAAGTTTTCATTCATTCATTCATTCATCTTCTACCGCTTGTCCGTTTCTGGGTCACAGGGGATGCTGGAGACAATCCCAGCTCACATTGGGTGAGGACGGGGTACAACCTGGACAGGTCGCCAGTCCATCACAGGGCCATCCCTGGGTGCACTGTGAGAAATTTCATCTGAGGAAATGTTGTTTGTGTGTAATTACTCATTCATTACAACTCTGGTTTGAAGATAGCAGAACCATCATGCACCATGTTCTCACTCTCTCTTCCCCTGTTTCAGAGCATCGCATGTAAGCATCAGACCGTCAATCAAACATGACAGCTATTTACACTCGCTGGGTGAGATGAAAGGTTCTGAATCTATCACTCAGGCCCTGTTCACCTAAGAGAATGGGAAAGAAGACAGACAAAGCAGGAAAAAGGCCTGTAAATTTTTTTATTCTGGGCTGTCTCGGATGCTTTCCTACAGCCGACACGCTGACTTGCACGCAAACTCACAGCACATATCCGGGCGTGCATGAGTGTGTGCAGAATTTTAGAGCAGAGGCGCAGACACACACATGCACGCTCGTACTAATACTGTAGTGCAGGTCTTTGATGTTCAAGGTGCTGTATCTGTTGTGCATGTCTGTCCTCTCAAATCATTTTCAGCACTGAGCACAGAAACATGGAAACAAAGGCAAACAACATATTCAAAAGTGTCAAACGACACATCTGGCGTTTCATGGGAGTTGGATGATGGTGACATGGAAGCAGCTACGCTCAGTTAAGATGCAGGACAGGCTAATTGAGACTGGCTGCTGCAGGAGGTGAGAGGTTAGAGAGGCAGGGAGTATCCATCTCTGTTATGAACCATCCTCCAGCAAAACTAACTCTAATTAGACTGTGGATAAATAGTTAAAGGCTTCATATTTACTATTAAAAGGGGGGAATAAAGACTCGAATCTGACTGCACATTAACAATGTCATTAATGCTGCATTCCTTTGGCCATTTCATCACAATAGAACAAGCTGTAAAAGCAGGACTGGCCTTGTGGAGTTTTTGAGGCAATTTTCCTAGCTACCTGCTTATTTATACATTTATACCTTTTTGATTTTGGCAAATATGCAACCGGGAACCTAGCAGTACAGAAAGGTAAAATATGTTTGAGATTAGCATAAAACAGTGTCACCATAACAAAGTCTGGCAACTAAAGTGGAAAATGTGTCCCTCAGTACATACCCGGTTTAAAGTTCTTTCATAGCCAATATAAAATTTGTAATTTCTTTTATTCTCAAAGCCAGCATATGCAAGACTCATCTTGTTGCGGTCTATTGGTTGAAGTGATGTGCTTATTGCTGAAACTCGTATTTGAAGCTTCTGGTGGCTTAAATCAGTAATGCAAGTGGTGTTAACAAGGATTGCTGGAAGATGTGAGGACATTTTTAGCAATAACAACTTGTGGCAGTGCATCATACGGAGTATATACACATCCACAACCCCTATGTGGTAATGACAAAGATGGTATCACTAATTAGCACTTAATCTGCTGGTAATGCCTGCTTCGTCTGCACCTTCATCTCTTTAACAGAAAATACCTTGAAGGAAAGTGCTGCTGTTTTGCATGTTTTAGCCAATTAGCAACAAATCATGTATGCAGTCTTTACTGAATTATCAGAAAGTCGTGATGTAGTTCACATTAGCAGACAGCAGACAGTGACACAATTTGTCATTTCTAGTCTCTTTTTCATGCCTTGCAGATATCAGTGGAAAAAGTGCTTTCATTACATTATTACAGAACATCAAGTACTGTAATACAAAATAATACCACAGACTCTGAGAAAAGGTCAGCAGAGATGGCACGGATGCATTGGTCTCAGTTATATCCATAACACTGCAGTTAATCCTCAAATTGTGCAGACTGGGACATGAAAATGAACAGATGGGTGGCAGATGGGGAAAGTCATATATAATTTCCTCGAAAAATATTAATTACATTCCCTAAAATGTGTACTTTAAAGTTACTGTGCAGGTATGTTTTAAAGTATGTTAAAATAACTTGCTATGACTGCAGATGTAAACACATCTACGCTTGTCTCCTCATTAACGCTGTTGAGAAATAATAGTGAGTACTAAATCATGGAAAATAATGCATTCAAGTAGATTATTTGAGCTGATCCACACATGCAAAAACATCAGTTGTCCTTTAATGTTCTGCTACATTAACCATATAGCAACCTCTGGGATCCTGATTTATATAAATAATTAGATTTCTGATTTAATCATAAACCAAATGCTTTCTGATTAGATTGGTTGTTTGACAATAACTCCGGGACCCAAACTACTATAGATATCACACACAAGATATCCTTGTTGAATCTATGTATAACATGGCTTTGTTTTGGTTTTTTTTTTGGTTTTTTTTAAGTGGGATATCTCACATGCAGGCCACCCACCATATATTACTGGCTCTACCACCAGGATAAATACTCATTGTCTACTAATTCTGTTGGTTTCAATGACAAATTTGCGATGTGTGGGAAAATGCAACCAATGACTCCATCAGAGCGTGTAACTCATCAGAGATAGGGTTGATCGTGGAGTCCTTTCTAATTGACAGCTGTGACTTTAAGCTCCAGTAATAAATGCTCAGGTGTGTGTCAGAACCAAACAAAGGCATCCGTCTCATACCATGTGCCAACGGCAGCCTCAGAAATAATAATGAAATGACTGTGAGAAGTGCAGAGCAGAACAACTGTGTCTGTTTTATAAATCATTTCAGAAAAATAATAGTCGATGCTGAGATAAAATGACAATTATTGGCTGAGGGGAAACTTTTCAAATAAACAGGTTTATGGTAAGTCATATCACTTGGCAGTTGATCATCGTGATCACTCGTGGATTGTCCCAGAAGGTGGCATATTTATTAGTATGCAACAGATGGGGAGCATGCGATTTCTTTGCAAAGGCTTGTGAAATTGGTCTTTTGGTAGCAGTATAAATATGATGAACTGTAGCCTATAACAGGCACTGGATCCCACACAAGGACAAAACGTCCAAATGAGCAGCAAAAGTCGTGCTGTGGCTGCTTTACAGCGCTGCCATCAATGATTGATCTACACCCCGCTGAGCCACTACAGGAAACAAACTATACAGCCTATAATTTAGCTGCAAAACAATGCATGAGACCATCAGCTTGTGCATCCATTTCAGCACAAGCATTCCCCGGTGCAGATAGATCATTAAACAACCAGGCGCTTTGCAATATGGTGTAGTCAATGTCACTGAAAAGATGGGACAATAAAGTGATGTAGGGGGTTGCAACAGCAGGGAGAGAACAGCGAGATGTATTAATGTCGCATAGGCTTTAGCCTGCCTCCTTAAGCCCTGCAAAGAGTCACCAAGCCAATTTCCATTATCATATTGATTGAAATAGTTCATCATAGTGTAATTTTAGGTTTATCGCCACCCGGTTGGGAATAAGACCAAAGAATTATCCAACAAAAGCTATTGTTCCAGGGGATGTTTTGCTGTTCCAGTTCATTGATGGAGTTGATTAAGTTTAAATGAAGCAGACACTGGATAAAAGTGAGGGTATTGACCAGCGAGCGGTGTGCCGCGCTTGAAAAAGCCTGATACATGCGGAAAAGCAAGATTTGCTAAATGCTCTAATCTTCAATCAAATCTAACATCAATACAGACAAAGTTTGGTAATGAGAGATTCAATGAAGCATGCAGTAGAGAGAATTAATCCCCCTCGCCTAAACTGAGTTCAACTTTGAAGCTTGCTCCTCAGGACAGATAGTTATCTAAATGCTAAATAAGAAACGTATTGTACTTTTCACAGCATACTAATCATTTGTTCATTTTGGCTCCATTATTTGTCCTCTCACACATTGCGGTTGTTGATATGGTCATTGGATCAACCTTGGATGGTGGAGGAGAACGGAATAATGAGGCTGTCGGGGAGATTTTGATCCACAGCAGCCTGCAATGCTTAGACCTGTGAGGACGATGTGACCGTGCACTGTTACAGTTCACAGAGCAGGAAATTGGGCAAAAAAATGAAACACTTCTAAAAGGAAACGTAAAGGTTGTTTCACACAGGCCAAAAGATTATATATATATATATATATATATATATATAGATAGATATAGATAGATATATATATATCTATATCTATCTATATCTATCTATATATATATATATATATATATATATATATATATATATATATATATATATATATAGATAGATAGATATAGATAGATATATATATATTTATATCTATATCTATATATATATATATATAGATATATCCTGAATATCCAATGACCTTCATCTGTGCTTCGCTGAGGAGCAAGAAAAATTTATCTCACATTCTTACTTTTACAAAAATCTAAAATTATGTTCCTGCTATCCGTTTATAATGATGTGTCATACAACAGAGCACTGGTTTTCCATTTTTGGCAAAACCATTTTTTGCCACATAACAGCCCAAAATAAAGCTGATACCGCAGTCAGTCTGCAAACTCACTCTGTTCTCTCGGCTTTCTGACTTTGCTCTCAGACCTCCATTGGCTCAAAGTGAATGTGATGTCACAAATTGAACATTGCAAACCTGATGTCACAATTTACATTTACAACAAGTGAAACACTAAAATACTGTAGGGCCTATGTCCGAGATCTCAGCTTCTCAGCTTAGATATACAGCCACTTAAACGTTTCCTGTCTATGTAATAACCCCCCTCTCAGATTTATCTTGCAACCTGTTGGGGGTGTTGACCTCCACAATTACCCCCCACCAGCCCAGGGGGGCCATGTTGGAGGATTAGGGCTCTGGTGATTCAGGATGAACAGGCCATGGACACACATTCACATACTGTGCCACCAAACAACAAACAAATCCGCGTTTCACCAGATTATCAGAGAGCAGACAGGTGTACTGTGATAGTATAATTTGACTGTGTATTGTGATAGTGTACTGTGATTGTGTAATGAGCTTTACCTCCTGTCAGATGTCTTCATTCAGTCTGAAGCTCCCATCGACGTCCACAGGAATTAATCCATCACACACAAACCATCTCGGACAAACTGAGCGGCTTCTCTGCAAACATGTAACTTGAGCTAACTTCGCAAACTATCGCGTTTTTTTTTTTTACACGGTAGTTAGAAACTGAGAAGAAGTGGAAACTCTTCGTTATCCTGCTTGTATTGTCCGCCATTTTTTTAATACAAAAAAAAGAAGAGGTTGGCTCTTCCGGATTTATACGGGTCATGACCTGAAGTAAGTGTCACGTGACATGTTTAAACTTTCTTTTAAACGGTCAGATTTAATTTATTTTAAGAGAATGTATGTGTTTTTGTTTTTATTTATTAATTCATTTACTTACTTACTTCTGTATTTATTTTGGGGGAAGGGTCATGGGACACTCGTAGGTCAACGTTTAAGCGTCGTTAACAGAAGTCACCTCTTCATCTGTGGCTTCAAAAATAATTACACGAATGTTTGGCTTTTGCAAATGTCACCATTCTATAAAGTGATTTTTAAAAAATACCAGTCCTAATTCTGTGAAAAATAGATTCCTGTCTGAGCCTGGGTGGGTGCGGACGGTCGTGGGAGTTCACAGTTGGAGGAGCCTCCTGGAAGGTGACTGAGTGTATGGAGGCTGTGAATGCTGCTGCTGACACGTAGCCTGGTGGCACATAACAGGTGACAACTCCCTGCATTTGAGGTAAATGTTACACATGCCCTGTGAGGTCTGATTTTCTTCTTCTTCTTCTTTTGAGAGGCTTCCTGCTGGCTATGCCCAAATCCACTGTGCGCCAGGAACGACACTTTTGAAGCTTTAATTTCTATTTTAGATATAAATATATAGAAACAGATGAGTGTACCAAATCCATCAAATTCGCTTTTTTCCACATTACACTTTTCTCGTATCGTTCCACATTTGAATTTATACTCCTGAAACGTCTAAATAAAGACTTTTGAGTGCCACCCATTGGGTCTGAAGCGGACCAGTCTGTCTTAACTTCCACTGTTTGTTTCCAGATGCCACCTCATTATTTGCATTTATTTTATTTATTTATTTTTATTGTTTCAGAATGACTGTAAGTGTTGTCAGTCGCCCTGAGTGGATTTTTCAACCCTCTATTTTTTATTTTATTTATTTTTTTATTGTTGAGATTTGAGCGGTGGGACATGAAGTCTGAGCTGTGTGTTGTCAGATTCCCATCTAATCTGCATGTTTGTTTCTTAAACAGGGCATGTTCGCTTTTCCCCCTTTCCTTTTCTGCAAATCGACAGGAGATGCAACCCGGGAGAAGTGCAATAAAACAAACTCTTGCTCTCAAAGGTGTGCACGGCTTTGTACCGGCGCGTTTTGCCTGTTAGCTGCACATCCTCTGTCTTTTCATCTGTCAGTTATTCCCCCTCATGTTTTGTCATTTGCTCTGTATATTCAAATGTCGCTGTTTTTTTCCCCTTTCTTTCTATGCCTGCATCCATCCGAGGTTGTAATTAAATTTCTTCCTCAAATGCGACACAGGCAAAGATTAGTGTGTGTGTGTGTGTTTTCAGAGATGTCTGATTACAGATGTGATGTCGAGAGAAGGTGTGCAGTTCTTGCAGACCTCTGAGAGCAAAGATGTGAGCCATCAGTGGCCACTGATAAAATAAAGTATAATAACATTTTTTTTAAGGGGGGAGTCTTAAAAGAAGTCAGCTGGATGTTGATGTTGTATAAGGGCTGCGGTTGGGAGCTCACTGTCCTGGACGCCCATCCAAGCTGAAATCAGCTTGGATGGGCGTCTAACAAGCCAATCAAAAAAACACCACAACAAACTGGCACGAAAAGCCCAGACAACTTAGACCAAAATAAAATGTTATCATTTTATCATTTAACATCTTGTGTTTTTTTATGCTGAATTTGTGGCTTTTATTTTGTTCATTCATCACCTAAATTTCCTGCTTTTACTTCCTGTTTGGTGTTTTGGTGCATCATAGATTGTGAGCAGTTTGAGTGTATCTCCTCTGTGTAACCCAGCTGATGTGTTTTGTTTTGGGGTTTTTTTATATCTCTCTCTCTCTCTCTCTCTCTCTCTCTTCTTTGGCTGTCAGAGTGAAATGAGCAGCGGCCCCTGGCGCCCGCCGGTGGGACTACACAGTCCACCCAGGACATGGAGCTGGGCCCGGTGGACAGAATCCCAGAGAGCCGTTTCACACCCCTCTGACTGATTACCGGGACACAATCACAAGCTTGCATACTCTGTGTCTGTGTGTATTATTTGTTTTTTTGTTTGTTTTGTTGTTGGGTTTTTTTATGTCGCTGTTGAATGAGACACAAAGATTGACAAAATGTCTGATTGAGTATGGATAGATCACTCCAGACACTTATGCTCAAAATCAGACACCTCAACATTATATATATATATATATATATAATGTTTTTTAATCTTTTGGTAGTACCCTGTCCACCTTCCTGGTTCGTCATCTCTGGATCATATTCCACATTTCTCCTTCCATCCAAATCAAACCCCCCACTGTGCTCTCACAGTATATACGGCTCTAGTTTAGTGATGTTAGAAAAAAAAAAAAAAAGGAGGTCAGCCTGAGCCCGGCGGGATGCAGGGCAGCTGCTCCCTGACCACTTCCCCTGTCACATCTACCGCTGCAGTCGGCCGGCCGGCCGCTTAATTAACAGCAAATCAGGATGTTTTCGAAGGTGCTGAGTCTCTACAGAGGACGTGATGAGCGGGCATATTGTTGTCTGCATTATTAATTCCTTCTGCTGTAAATGACAGACTGGTGATAATGATGATAGTCGTGATGATGCCTGGGTGTTTATATTTGTACTGAATGCAGTTGCCTTTCGATGAATGAATGAATGATTTTTTGGACAACTTTACTAAAAAAAAAATCACTTTATTGATGTTTTTCAGCTTTTTTTAAGCCTGGGTAATAATAAATGTGTTTATTCGCTGCAGGACGAAGAGCTTGACGCATCATCATCCACCCACAGTCGTTTGGAAAAACACACAGTCCCTGCTCCTCTGACTCAGGTAATTACAGCAGATAATCTAATGGCACCATAACGCACTCAATTACGTCTCAATTTGAAGCCCTGCGCTGGTCTGTAATTCAGTGATTAAAACCCTCTTTGCCCCAGTGCCTTTAGGGCAGCGCATGATTAGGACCTGTCAGCCGGAGTGAACGGAGCCAGCCATGCGTGTTGTGCAACATGACCCTCTGTTGTTAAATCTTGTCAACATATTAACCTGAATTCCCCAGTCATTATGGACTGAATTGGTTACACATGGAAAAAAGAAAGTACACATATAAGCAGCCTGGGTGTAATTGAAAAGAGGAACAAAAAAAACAAAAAAAAGAAAAAGAAAAATGTAGGGTAGTTTTTCTTAATCATATTAAAAGCCAGTGTGACGTCACAATGTCCCAAGGTCTGCTTTATGCAATAATTGAGGCTCGAATGAAAGCAATTACGTGTTGAAATGTATTCACATCCTGGCAAATAACTGCTCTTATAAGTGTTAGTGTAAAGATTCTGGGAGTTGAGGTGTCAAATATGAAATAGTGTTGCCGAGAGCCACCTCTGGAATCATGAGTCATGGGATAACTGATCGTTTCATGTGGACAAACAAAAATAAAGAGGTCTGACATGAGGAGAAGAATTGTTTCGGGAGGGCCAACAGGTTCATCTGAAGCACATTTGATCCTTGTCAAAATATATTGATTCATGTTGTTTCAAGAGACAGTTGATGTCTTCCTTAATTTCTGAGCGGTCATCCGGACTGACTGATTAGAGAAGACTCCTGTTTTCTTTGTAGGCGAAGAGCTAATACGTCAAAGACCTAATGAGTCATTATGGAAGTGACCATTTCTGATTTAAAAAAAAGAAAAGAAAAGACATATGTCCTGGAATTTCTACATAAAGGTTTTTTTGTTTTTTTTTTACTATAGTTTCTATATTTATCTGTGTGGTATCTGTATATTGTACAGCAGATGGAGGGTATGCATGAGATGGTGAAGCTTTGGATGAAGACAGGGCCATAGGTTTTCATGAATTTCCCCTCAGCCACAATCAGTGCAGGCGAGTTTCCTTTGCTGTATCCAGAGGTGAATAATTTATAGGCGGATAAAAGCATTCGTGGTAGAGAGCTAGACAGTCAGACAGTAGAAGGATGCTGGCTGGGAATCCCCCCCACTTCCCACCCACTAACCCCCTCTACCCCATCCCAACCGAGCTCGCCCCTTGCTGCATGGTGGCCTTGCACGATACCTCCTCGGACGGCTGCTTGAAGTGCAAATCTGTGTTCCAACTTGTTCCTGGTGCCTGTCAGCATGTTTTCCTCTTGTCAGCAGCAACTGAGTGTGGGGCTGTGTCACCCTTGTACCACCGCTGTAACAGGATCATTGACAGGCCAGTGACACTGCCCAACCAGATAATGGAAACTATTGATTTTTCTTCTTCTTCTTTTTCTTCTTCACAACAGTCTGTGGGACTTATGGATAACTGGCCAGAGGACAGGTCATGATCAACGGTCCTGATCTCTGGATCTCTGCTGCCACAGACAATGAATGGTGAAGAAACACAAGCCTGACAGAAAAGTCTTATTAGTTAGTGGATCTCAGGATACTCAGAAACACACACCTAGAATTTTGTGTAAAATATACTTCGAGGGCTGATCAACAAACATACCAAAAACATTAAATAGCTCAAAGTTTTTTAGTATTACCTCCCTATTTACCTTTCCATATCAATGGCAAGCGTTACTTTTAAATGAAGAGCAGGTTTTGTGTGTATATGGTTTGACGTTTGCAGTTTTAATGGCGCAATCTCCAGAATAGAGGGCCCTTTGATACTCATGGCAATGATAAGAATGGATTGGCTGCCTACCATGAGACCCCCATGGCAGATGGCAAGTGTGTGTCCTGCAACAACACATTTCTTTATGCCAGCCTTGTCCTGCTCTCTCTCTCTCTCTTTCTCTCAAGCCAGTGGAATAATGAAAGCCCAATTCTGGTCATGGCTAACTCAATCTCATTATAATCTCTCTTTTTTATTCATTCGGCCCCTTGGGATGCTGTCTGCCAGCGATGTGGCTTTCAACCTCCAGAGAGAACATCTTTTGAAACAGGCAGGAGACCTAATGAAGTCACAGAGTGGCACAATTATTTCCCAAAGAAGGAGCATTAATGTACTTCAAAATTCCCTCCGGAGAAGAATGATGACAATTGGTTTGTACAGCTTTGATCGCTGCTTTAAATACTGCCCAAGATAAACTGCAGGGTTAGCCCCCTTTGCCACTGGTAAGTAGAAAACCCAGAAGTGGCTATCAAGCACTGGATACATCAAACACTGACTGCAATGCCACAAACTGGAGTTTAAAATAGCACATAGCCCTAAAAATACTTTCTGATGGGAAAAATGGTGTAAAATTACACTGAGATCTGTAGATTTTACCCAATAGGTTTGCGAGACAATTTTGTTAAACATAACAAATCAAATTGGATCGTGTACTGTGGGCAGGGAATGGTTCATTAGCACATAGCACACCTTTAAACAACCTCAGCTGCTGCAAAAGCTCTGTGATTAAAAGTTTATCAGATACTTTACCTGGAAATGAAATTAGTTTTAGCCTGAACTAATTACTCTGTTGTTGAGTTTGTTGGTGCTACAATAAAAAAAAATAACACAGAATCATCCCAGATCACATGATTACAACTCTTGATAATCTTAATTGTCTTCCATAAAATTTACCACAGATTCATCTTTGGTTCTTAGTTTTAGTTTATATAGTTACTGCTGCGTACCTGCCAACCGAGATTATTTGTGATAGCGGTATTCATTTTTTTCCTGATGATGATGATGATGGTAATGATGACATCATCACTGATACAGATAGAGAAAAAAAGTCAAATTAGGATAAACGCTTGAAATGCTAAGTAACTGTAGATGTTAGTCCTTATATGTAGTCTCTTTTATAGTGTTACTCTTGTTTCTGTGTCAGGCTGTGAAAGTCCATCCTGTCTTTTCACTCCGACCTCCACATGAATAAGAAACATGTCCATTTGCTACACTGACCAATCATCAGAACTATTCGGCAATCAGCTGCACATCCAGTCCTTTCCTCTATTTAAATCTCTGAGCCTTTTTACACACTTATCAATGCTTTTGTTCACTTTGGTGTAAATAAACTCAGCACAAATTACCAACCAGTCAAATAAAACTCAATCTCCTTTTTGTGGAAAAGCTGGTATGAAGCTAGCACAAATTCATATTAACATCCCAATGTTACCTCATTTAACTCTGCAACAGTAACTAATGATTTAGTACATTTTGCTGATTTAATATAATTCACACAATGTGTAGTGACTGTTTTGCATCACACAAGTTGTTTATGTCACAGGTTTTCTAGTTAAAAGTTAAAATATGTTTGATAGAGTCTAAAAATTATGAAAATGGTGTATCAGCAATATATCAACTATAAAGGATTTCATAATCAATAACTTGTAGACTGAGTATAAAAACAAGTGTAGTTATGAAGATTTCTGATTGCTACATGCTCACAGTTTTGAAGTCTCATAAGCAATTATTTATATAATAATATTTCAAAGAAAATTGGTACATGGATAAATAAATAAATACATAAAATGCCTGCTCCTTTATGACATCTGATCATAAAACCAGAGCAAATATTTCTTTAATTTGGTTAAATCTGCAGTTCTCTTTTTTCTTTACATCATAATCATTGGCTTTTACAATTGGAGAAACTGGTAAGCAATATATACATTCACATTGATTCAATGATGATGCTGCAACTTACGCCAGCTGGCAGTTTATTAGGAACACCTTGCTATAACTAGTGCAGTGTAATCCAACTGTCATGCAGGAAATCCTCCCTGTTTCAGATAAAACTTCAGTCATTTCAGTTGATAGTCTTCCCTCGTAGAGCTGAAGAAAATCAGACACACCAGTCAACATCCCACAATGCAATTCAACAAAACCACAACCTGCAGCCTTCAAATCTAATCTAATTAGAGTAAACTTTAACAGACATTCAACTCAAACTAAACTTTTTTATGTATACTTTCATCATGAAGGAGGATTTACAGCAGGACTGCTGGATTTGACTACATAACTGGCAACTGAACTGTAGAGGAATTACTTTACTTCCTATATAGAAAAACTGTAGACAAACCAGGTGACAAATAAGGTGCTTTCTCTCCTGCTTGATTGCTTGAATAGTGCAAATGTGGAAAAAAGAAAGACAAAGTAGAATTATTTTGAAGTGCACCATCAGTTTTTGTGCATATTTGCTGTCCCACAGTGTGAGACCGTCTGCTAAAACAAGCACCAAGTTGTGAAGACCTGTGATAAGTTTGACTGAGAGGTTATGAGCATGTACAAGTTCACACAATGGCCAATGTGAATATCAAGAAATATGTCACTAATTACAGGAGATTTTTGTTCACATAAGAACCAAAGCCTTCAGGCATACAGAGCAGCGACAATGACACAACAAACTATACATTTTCTTGTTATAATTCCAAAGTTTTCTCTTCGTAAACAGATGTAGATATCAGAGTTATGACGCGAGCCGGAATTCCAGAAATTACACTAATGGTTGGAAGTTGAGCAGCACAGCGACAGAAAAGATGTCCCAACGTAATGCAGCATTTTGAATGTCACTTTGATTAAGAGAGATTCTCTCTGCTACAGGCACAGAGAGGTGGGATCCAAAAAGCATCTACACACTAATGACAGCCCCATGTGCTTAACAAGAGCCCAATAGTTATTTTATGTTGGCTCTAAAAAAAAAAAGTCACTTTATTCAAAAGCTTAGCTTCATATATTTCTTTGCCAATTTAGTTGCAGTAATATTCCTCTTTACTTTGGTAGTTATGGCAAAAAGTATCTTATAAAAACTAAGTTTCTGACATTTTCTGTTTTTGGAATAGAAATTTACAAGAAAGTTAAATATTTGGCTAATGTTATTTATATTTGTCTTTTTTTCTCATTTTAATAAACAAGTTTGTCATAATAACAAGGCACTTTTTTATCATGACAAACAAATTAGAACAATTTTTTTCTAACAATGCTGGACAGCTTGTGCTGATGAAAATGGTTTCTTCTCTTTTGCCACTGTTGTGTTCAAATTGAACTGGATAGCTCCTAAAAGATAAATCCTAAAAGTCAGATCGCTCAAATGGATAAGGCAAGCACAATATGACAATACCCTATTATAAAGTTATTGCTCATATTCAGTATTATTTATATACAAGATTAACAAGTAGTCTGACTTAATCATTATATACATCTATAAGCAGTTGCAGAATAAGCTAAAATAACAAGTTCTACAAATAACGTGCAAAATCATTCCGGACTGCTACACCTCTACCGAGCATCTGGGTGCTCATGAGTCATACTTATTTGTAATTTATGACGAGGGCCCAAAACCTCCACCATCCCTGTTCCTGAGTGGGGCACACTGGTGTGCAGAAGGTGCCTCTGTAAATGCTTGACCCAATCCTCCTGGATAGACAAGGGTCCCTGGAAGACCAGGTCACAGAATCTGCAAATGTAAAGTCAGGGGAAAAGTCACTGCTTCAATATACAAATGTTTTCTTACTGAAAGAAAATAAAAGACGTTTAAAAATCTCTTTTCCCCTCAGATACGTATTCCATCAGTTTACAGATTGACTAGGATCAGGTGATGCACAGCCACCAATTTAACCTATTGGCCTAGAAAAGTCAAAGTGTATTAGTCTGAGCAGGGCACCTCTAGAAGAGAAGCCGTTCTCTACTGACTGCACTGTACCTTGACAGTCACTTCCCCTTTTTACCATTAAGCCAGTTGAGTGTTAGACTGTAAAACTCTCCCAAGAAAACTGACAAAAACACTGTCAGAGAAAGAAAAGCCACTTTTCCACTCCACGTTTGCACTCTGAAAGGACTTGTTGCATTTGTGGCATTTCAGATATTTCACTGTGACTTATATTTAAGGTGAATATGGAGAGCAAAAATCTGGGAGAGGATAGACCCAGTAGCTGTGGTTTTTAAATCATGAGTAGCATTCATCATTAAGAAGAGCTCTGACTTATATTTTCTTTGCTGCCCAAACTGCCTATTTCTAGCTCACCAATCATGTGACTTCTTCGAAGAGAAATGATTTAGTGAGCAGAAATGGCTCTGTGCTAGAATCGTATGGTAAGTTACTTAGTATGCTAAGTGGCAGACTGGGTTGTTTTCCTGAGATCCCTGCGACACAAGGTTTTAGTTTTTGTGTTTTAGAGGGTTAGGACTAGTCTAGCACGTGAGCGCTGATGCTAATTAGATGGCTAACTGAAGCTGTGCTGCCTATTGCCATGATATGGCTCATGTGTGACTCACAGCATGTAGTGACACACTGTTTGGTGCCGCTTCCTCTTCCTAAGGGCTGAGTAAGGACTGAGCTGTTAGCTGAGGGTTGGCCATCAGAAGTAGAAGAGCCATTATTATCATTAATATCTTTAGATATTGTACCATGAACTTGAAAATAATGAATGTGGTTTTAAGTATTTTCTCTAGCTTGGTAAAATTGCTTGTTCTTACAATATGGATACACACAAAACAAGCACTCGGTTTGATTTTCAAGCAGTTCCAACACATAAATTCCACATAATCACACATTTTAGGTTGCAGATCTTTGCAGCTATGCAGATACTCAAACTGTTAACTGGCTTTTACATGTTAGATTTCTAACTCTTCCCCCAGAGAACCATGCCTACATTTGCAACATTCTTTTTACCTGCAGGTGAGTGTGTAAATCTGAGCATTCAAAGAGGGTAAAATTTTCTTTTTCAGCCCAGGCCTTGGTCTTGGCTTCTTTTGTTTATAATCATAGCCTGAAAAAACAAAGAAGCACACCACTTTATCTGAGGCGCTGTATTAGGTTATTACTGACAGGCTATATAAATAAATTATCTCAGCCAAAAATCTATTCTAGTGTACATCTCATTTTTATAAGTAAGACATACTTTGGTAATGACAGGTTAATTCTCTTAATGGTTCCCAATGCAGCATTCATCAAGAATATTCTTTTTCTTTATTTATTTTTTTATTCATTTGCTTCCACTGAATGATCCATGTTAATCTTGCATTTTTCTACATTTTTGGAGAATCATATCTTGATATTTAAGCTTTTGTCAGGAACTTGCCTGTTTCTTCAAAAACAGCAATCCTCTTCCGGCACGTGTAGGCCTGAAGATGACCAGACAGACTGACAGCAGCAGGGAAGTTGCTGTTACAGTCATGACAAATCTCACTCAGATCACATTCTCCTAAAAGACAGAACATGGAAGAACTAAATTAAGGTCAAGGAAAATAAGGCAAATAGATTAAAACCTTTAGGTTAAAATTGTACAGTTATCATTCAAATTTAAATGTTTCATTTGAATTGAAATTGTCATTGCATTACGTTAAGTCAGTTTATCTGTCCTTAACTCAAGTACAGTTAGATAATATTTAAGGAGTAAAGCGCTGCAGGATAGTGTTTGAGTTCATGAGGTAATTTTATTATCAAACCAAACTGTTACTCCCCATATGATCAAAAGTCTTCTTCACTTGGTTTCATTGCAAACAGCTGATTTGCGCTCTCCTGTAAGAAGAGTGTTACTGGTAAAGTTTAACACAATCTTGTGTCTTCAGGGGGGCCATTTTCACATCGGCACCTCATGAGAGTCACACAGGATTCATAAACTACACACGCCGAAAAAACAACTAGCAAAATAAATAAAAAAATCACAGGTCTGTTCGCTCTGTGACAGAAAAACTGGCTGTAATACTGTTGCACTCCATCACCTGTTAGTAAATACTCAGAAGTGGGATAGTGAAGTGGTTATCCCAAAAGATCTTCAACATTAAAGCATAACGATATGATCTTTCCCAGCAATTTTAGCTAGACGGAGAGCCAAGAATCTATATCTCATTGGTTTTCTTTATAGTAAGAACATGAATGTTGATCCAAAAACAATAAAAAATGGTATAACATGTATGCATAACAGAGAGTTAAATACAAATCAGCTTTCAGGGCAGGACACACAGCAGACAGCCATCTTTGGGAGAACATTTAAGCTGCCACTGTAACAACCACAATAATGACAAGCATAATAATATTCAGTTTAAAATAAAACTCAACAAAGAGCAGTTTGATTTGAAATCTTTACCAACATCTTCCTCGGCACCCAACTGAAAGTTTGATCTGGATAGACATTAATCAAAATCGAGCAAACATGGATGATGGGCTTCCAATTCAACATCAAGAGCATCTCATGATTTTTTAATATGAACTTCAAAAACACTTTGGTGACATTCAATCTACAATGTGTGTGTTTTTTTCCACAAATCAAACAGTTGGGCCCTATTTTCACAATGTTTAACCGGCTTCTCCCTGCAGTATACAGGTATCTGTACTGAGATACCGTAAATTGTTCATAAAATCTTGATTAAACAAACTGTATTCCGTTTACAATAGATAGTGCATCTCTCTGCAGTCACAAAAAGCTGAAAATACTCATCCACTGTCAATAAAAAGGAAGAAACATGCAGTTGGATTCTACCTTTACGTTTTTGTTTTGGAATTGTCAAGTTTTGTCACTGCCAAATCTTCAGGTTAAGGAGTAATATATCCCTCTTTTCTTTGATTAATGACGTGATAATCTCCTGTACCAAAATAGTGCATAATACAGAGCACAGCTGTGGAAATTCCAATAAATATAAACATATCAAATCTACTCCAACAACTGCAACAAGGTATAATGTCCCATTCTCACAGGACTCACATGAACTTTAACTTTGGTTTAATTAACTTGAATAGCGATGGTGATGTGTAATTGTTTGTGGTAAAGCTTATTTGACATAATGCTCAACAGTATCCATGTTTTTATGAATCATTTGCTACTGAGCCTCCTACATTATGGAATTCAACTGACAGAGACCCAAAACCTATTTAAAATGTTTGGATGTAACTGTATATGTGGTACAGTGTGCTAAGGCATGCAAAACCTGTTCAACCATAAAACTGCTTTTATGCCAAAGAAAAGGACTCCATACCGCTGGTCCGCTCTGGTTCCACACCTGTCATCTGTGTCTCCTTGTAATCTTTGGTCATAACACAGAGCTTCCTGACTGGATAGGCGTCCTGGTTGTTTCTTGCTGCAAGTTCCATACTTTCCTGTCTCATCTTTAGCAGTTCAACTAAAGTGCTTGAGGAGCGTGTAATACCTCTTTGTGCATTTTCTTGTAGCTTATCCCTCTCAGAGGTCACCTGTGCCTCTTGTTTTGGCAAAAATCTGTCCCCTGTGGCATGCTGGCTCTTCATTTCATGCTGGATGATTTCTGCTGGTAGTGCAGTGTGCATCAAGACCAGGCCACTTCTGCTGATGAACTTCTGAGCTGCTGAAGGTCCTGAGAGGAACTGGTCCTTCTCGAGGATCTGGAGAATGTTCCTGTGCTCCTCTTTGTCCTGTAGCAGTTCATTTAGGATGCACAGTGGGGACTTACTGGTACCGGTAACACTTCCGCCTATTCGTTTCAGGTGTCCTCTCACATGGTTGGAGAGGCCAGTCCTAGTATCAAACCAACCACAGCACAGGGGACATGTGTGCTCTCCTTGTGTTTCTGTCTTAACAGCTGTATTATAAGATAGAATTTGTCACAATAATTGCAATGAAATCAAGATCAAAATAGCATCCTATTCTACAACCATGAAATTAAAACACCACACATAAGCAAAGAAATTACAGCAGCAATGAAAAAAATTACATTCATGTAGCAAAATCTGATTTAGTAGATACACTGATATGATTGGATATATAATCTGACTCTTAGGTCACTCAGTATCAAAGTGAGCTGCCAATTGCCATTCACCAAGCCCCAACCGCTCTTAGTTACTGTTGCTATGTGTATTTCCAATTTCACAACACTAAAAGGACAAATTCGCCAGTTGAAATGTAAAGTCATTTTGAAAACAATGATAGATAGATAGATAGATAGATGGATAGATAGAAGTGCTTTTTCATTTCTAACCAACTCTTTTCTGGCATAAGTGAAAATTCTCGCTTGCAGATTTTGAGCAGGCTTAGTGAGATACAAATGCCTTGAGCTGCATGACAACACTGCCATGTAAAAATTAGGGGCAATGTGTATTATATTATGCTAAAAGACTGAGGATAAGGTCAGCACTGAATGATCAAGATAGATTACACCAAATCATTGTTTCTGCATTACATGTAGAGATCAATTCCCTGTTCAGCTACTATTTAGTTTCTTTTGGAGGAGTTTATCAAACAGTCCCTTTAAACCTCCTTTGTTTTTGTTAAACTGTCTACAGCAATAGCTAAAATAAAGCTCATACCTCTTCTGATTTTCCTCCTGCCAGCAGGGATTCTTCGTCGAGTCCGTGGCTGATGGTCCTGCAGTGCAACTTGCTCCGGCGAAACCATGTGCCGAGCGTTGTAACTCAAGCCCACACGATGAAGATGCCCTCGCACATGATTGGACAGACCTACTCCAGACTCAAACATGGCGGGGCAGTACGGACAGACCTTGTGCTCTATCACTTGAGAAGGGGAAGCAACAAAGCTATCACTCGTAGGCGTACAAAGCGACTCTGGGGAAGTATCACACACTGTGGTTTCAATGTACTCTTCTTTAATTATGAGTTGCTCTATATCACTGCAGTCATCATCTCCCTCATCTTCATCCGTGAGCTGATGAGGGCTTTGGTTTTTTTTGCCTGAAAACCTCTGCCTCTTCCGGATATATTTCCGAGCATATGGGTTCCTTTCATTTTCGCTGCTTTCCAAGAAGCTGCCTGTAGCTCTGTTGGTGTTACCACTGAAGTTATGGACACTCTCACAGTCTTTCTCCAGCCTCCCATCTGCAGAATGGTTCTTACACCTCTGGCTAAGCCTTGGCAATATATTACCATTCATGTCAATAGTGTTTTGCAAAGGTGTTGACATTTTTATCATTGATGCAGAATTTTGGTTTGCTTTTGCTTGTGAACTCCTGTCTAGGTCATTCTTGCTATCCTGACTGAGCATCTGTTCTAAATTAAGACTTCTGGATGATGGTGAAGCATCAGCAGTTGCAGGACAGTTTGCCTGCTTTGAGTTGCCAAAAGCCTCGTGGTCATTTTTTTCAGCATTTTCTTCCACACAGGTGAGATCTGTTGCCACATCTAATTTTTCTACTGGCTGTAGGAGTAATTTTCCATGCTTGCTGATTCTCCACAAAGATGGTGACAATGTATTTTTGTTATAGTCAACGTAGTGCTTGAACAGAGAATTTTTAGTTTTGTCGTCAGACTTTTGAATGTAAATGTCCTCATTTTCACTGGAACAGTGGGGGAAGTGGGCCAGTTCTCCAAAAGTAGATTTAGACCTATTTGGTTTACATCCAGCAATTTTGGGTTGGCCTGAAGAATTTTTATAATTACCAGAGTGTGATGGCTGATTTTCCAGGTCAGAATGTCTTCCCAAAACTACTGTGTCTCTGCTCTTGAAAAAACCCATTTTACACTGAAAATGAACATGGTCTGCTTCCTCTGCATCATTAGTATGAGTCATTTTCCTGAACTGAGGCTGGTGTGAGTCAAGGTGTGCAACATGTAAGTGTAATTCAAGCGCATGCTGTGTGAGTGTAATATAGTTGCACTCCTCGCAGAAGTAGTAGTGCTTCAGATTATCGTGAGTTTCGGCATGCTGGACAGAGATTTTGGGGCAACTACAACCAAACTCACACTGAGGGCAGTGCACTATGGCACCTCTGTCTTCAGCATCAGTGTTTTTGAGATCCTTGATTTCCTCCATAAGTTTTTCAAGTCTATCTTGGTGAATAATGATGTGGCTCATGAGGGAGTTTCTATCACAGAACAGACGCCCACACTCCCTGCATATAAAGGTCTGTGAAACATTCTCACTCTTCACCTGATTATGCTTGCCTAAATGATACATCATATGTCTATGGAAATTTCTTTTTCCCCTGAAATTAACATTGCATATTGTGCATGAAAAGAAAGACAGATCTTGCCCAAGTTGCTTTGTCTTCAACTGCTCCAATTTTGGACTGAAAGTGTCTTCATCTTCAGGGTCATCTTCCTCATTACAGCCGTTCTGAGCTGCACTATGAATATGTTGTTCAGAGTTTGAAGCTGGAAGGCTTTTGAATGGCAGCACAGAATATTCAATAGCACGTTCTGTGTCCAAAGAATCGCTTTTGTTGGCAATGTCAACATTTTCAACATCATTACCACTGCAGAAACGTCTGGGTGTGTGATTTAAGCTGTTGTTAACCTTTTCCAGAGAGCTTGCCATGCTTTTTACATGTGTATTGTGCTGCATCTCTCTTTGGCGTATCCCGCTGGTCTCTAGCCCTCCATCATTGTGCAGGAGGCGCTCTCTTGTTGAATCCCATTTGATTACTTCCACATCATCACAATCATCAGTGGAGCTCTCTGACCATTCAACACTGTGTTGAGTCCCTGTTTCTATTGTTTGCTGTGTCCAAGGTTGGCTAATGTTCATTTGCTCAGCACCGTCACCTGACAGTGCAGAATAGGCCAGTTTAGACCCATTCTCTTCCAAGTGAGACAGTGGCGTGTTGACACCCGGCTGTGTGGCCAGTGTTTTTACAGCGATCCCCACTGTGTTTTTCCAAGCATCTGATTGAAGCTCACTAGGTGGTGGTAACACCTCAGCGCTCGTGTCCTTCTCCACTTGCCACGCAGCATCCAGGACATTGTTGGATAAAACAGTGCCTTTGTTCAGGACAGAGTGTACCTCTGTGGTGGGGTGTGAACCAGGCCCATTAACAAGTGCTCCTGAAGGCAATGAATTGTCTACACAGGGAACAGCAGGAACACTGCTGTATACAAATGGATTCGACTGGGCTCCATTTAAAGGTTTATGGTGTTCATCTGAGGACAGACCTATTGTATGTATTGGATTGTTTTTCAGAGAAAATGTGCTACTCCATAATGGTTCCTTAGCACAACCTGGGCTGTCAGACACCAATTCCACGTCTTTGTCCTCCTGTATGTTTGGCTTCAGATCAGACATAGCAGCAATACTTTCTGAAATATACAAGAATATTAGAAAATCATTAGTTCTCTATTTTTTCAAACCTTTCAACCAATCTATGTAGAGCATTTGTCATCCTAGGACAATTTGAAATAATGCAGATGTAAATCACAAAATGACACAGTGCTTTACAACAGGTACAATGAAATCCATTTTGCTTTCTCATTCACACTGACAATAAGGTACTATTAAAAAAAGTATAGTTTTTTTGGGTTATTCCCACCGCTCCATAAAATGAGAGTGGTATTATTCTGTGCCGCATTATGATTTTCCAACACCCTCTTTCGCCACCTCTATTCACAACAAACCCTGCTGTTAGCCCTGAATACCCAGGCGAGAATGCTTAATTATGTGAGCATACTTCTGGGATATAACCTTCCTGCTTCTCCACCTAAAGTTCTCAGTCGTCTGCTAAAATTGACCAATTTCCATGGGAACAAAGTACACCTCCAATGAGATCATATTGTGTCTTATCACTCTGTGATGGTGCCAACACAGATCCCAGCATGAGACTGTTGTTACTTGAATCCTGCCAAATTGGCAGGCACACAGTCTGTCTAAAACGCACACAAAGAAAACATACACCTTTTCACATACACATGGACAGGCATACTAATTCTTTTAAGAATGACTGGATTTAAGGAACAATAATTCTTTTTCTAATTCACATTTACTTACACACATTTATCAAAACTTATAGCTTTGAGTAATTGAATAAGATCATAATCACTGCACAGTGTGTGTGTATGCCTCATCATATCCCAGATTGCAGGGGGCTGTCCAAAGCTGATTTAGTTTAAAATGTATGCTCAGTGGATTTGACATCTAGGGCTGGTCGCTCTCTACAGGAAATTGCGTTGCTAACGAAGTGGTAAATTCAGTGTTAATGAGTGGCTTCACTGTTACCACCTCTGAGGTAAAACCTTCCAAGCTCCATACTCTCCCCATCTGTTGGGGTGTTAGAAGTTTGAAGGGGGAACAGACGCTCTATATTTAAAGCAAGCTTCACTGTTACCCCAAAACGGCAGGGTGGCAAAACTATCAAAATATCTTGGTTCAAAATGTGCAAGCCTCATTAGCAGCCAGCTCACATAACTCACTTCTATATATAAATATGTAAATAAAACAGAAACTCAACAGAAATTTAATTTTTAAAAATGTATTTGTTTCTGTTTAATTCATTTAGTCATTGTTAAAAGGCTGATTTTGCCTTACCTGAAGATATTTACAGGGATTATCAGATTTAATATGGTTAAGCTGTACGCACAGATCAATCTGCTCTGCTTTTGAGAACACTGTTTCAAATTTTATTCAAGACCCTAGACCCTCAGCTTGTTTTTCATTTTGGTAAATGAGATTTAAGGGGAGGGTCAGTATTGTGTTCTTTTAGACAAAGGAAAAACAAACAAAATCACCTTTCAAGTATGTGCCGAGCAATTTTCTGTTTTTAGGTTTTTTAAGTCCTTTTCTGTTTTTCAGGACATGAAGCTTCGCCTTCTTTGGAAACTGTTATATACTTGGGCTAAATACTAAAAATAGACCTCTGGATTTTATTAAATACCCATGTACAAATCTAATGTAGTCCAACATAATCATCAAATAATACATCCTAATTTTTGAAACCTTTTAGATTTTAGTAAAAGCTTTTTCTATGTTGTGTTACTCAATGGTTACTTTAATAGTTTACACACCCTAATATATTGTATCTTAATGGACCATATTAAGCTTTGTTGAAACTGTAAAAGATGTGTCAATTTAGCTATTTTTTTTATTATCTAGGACATGTTTAGTGCTGATGTTTTACAAAGCTGTATTGTATGCATAGCTGTTTCTAATGTCCAGCCTGCCTTACACATTACATATAAAAAAAAACACTTAAAATGCATATCAATATTGCTTAGTACAGAATTGTGGTGCCACCAAAAAATTTACATAACAACTTCTATGGAAGTTATTGCAACGATGACATTAGTTTGTAGAAGTGTACCCAATAAACTGCAAACTCCACTGTCAGAGCAGTAACAGCTTTGATTTGTACTTTATTAATAGTACAAGTGACTACACCTCAAGTTATGGAGTTAAAAATGATCTCCAGCAGCATGCTGTGATAGTTGGTGGGTTGGGAAGCATGCCATGTACTCATATCTGTATGGCTTTGAGTCTGGCTCACATCCCCAGCTCATGTCATGCCCCATTCTCTTTCATCTGCCTGTTATTCTCCACTGTGCACAATCTAATTTCACGAAAATGCCAAAAAATGTACCAGCAAAAAAAATTCTTCTGAATTATCCATTTCTTTAATCTAGGTAACTGTCTTGGTGGTAATTTATATGACTTTCTATAAGGATGATACTACTGTAATAGCAGGTGAAAATGATTAGACAAAGTCCACAACCTGCGTATATCACAATGACATCAATGAATGATGACTGCAGATGTCAAGCATTATCCTAAGACCCTGTCAGTGTGATTATCTGATCTACAATTTAAGAACCATCCCTGCTAAAAGGCACTGTAAAATGAATGTCTTTGGACATTCAGACAAGAAAGGCACTCAAAGACATAATCTTGATCTCTGAAATTTTCTTTTTTATTAATTTGTAATATTTTATAGACAAAAATAGTCTTGAAAATAATCACAATGACTGATTGAAAGTAATTCACATTAACACCACAGTAGACAGAAGTCCTGTTGGCTATTACGATGGATATTTAAACTTACAAATTAAATTAAAATAATAGGTTGTTCTATCTTTTAAGCTTAGAAAGCAATTTAATGTAAACCGAAAATTAGAACTTAAAACTAGCGAGACAACAAACTGTAGAGTTTAGTGCTTAGAGTTGAGTAAGCTTGCAAAGCTAAATGTCTAAGCAAGTTCCTTCTTCCTGTTCAACTGAAAACCCAGGCTGGCAGCACAGTGGAGACAGCACTCAAGACCAACTGGGACCAGTCAGCCAAACCATTTCAACTGCTGGAGCTGTCTGTATGGATCAACAGCAAATGTTATATTCCTCTGCCATCGCCTTTGCTGGTGAAATTTCTAAACAAGGGGGCCATGGTCCCTCAAGTACTGCACTACACAACTTCCTCAGCTAATGGGAGCTATTGATTTATTTGACACAATGTGAATTTATGAAGCTGCCTCTTTAGTGGGAGAGTATCAAAGCATGGCTCAAAACAAACAGACAGAGATACATCTTGACACTCCAGTAATCCCTGGGTGAGTATGTTCTCTCAGCGAAGGTGCCACAGCAAGAAGAAAAAAAAAAAGCAAAAAAAAAAAAGCACACATGCACGCACATACACTCACACACACACAATCTTAGCCCTACAGTTACAAACAGTATCAAACAGCAGAAAAGCGGTAAGAAATTGCCAATACCCCATAAGACACAACTCACCTTCCTCAATGTATCAAACTGACCTTGTTTGCATATGAATATGAAACTATAAAACACAACACTGTGAGATTCAGAAAACATCCCCAATTTCTTAAATTTGCACAGCAGAAAATAAAGACAATGGCTTTACACAATGTCTTTGTCTGGATTACGTACTCTTTTATCCCGCTGAATTCTTGTCACCCAAAGGTCATTTCCATAATAATGGTCTCCATTCTCCCTAATGGGATTTTAGCTGTGATTATGTATGCCACCATCTTGTGCAGACACTATCAGCCCTGTCATCCTGAATTGCACAAATGTAATTACACAAAGCCTTTGATAACTAAACAATGTAATGCTTGAGTGAAAATATATTCTACACTTTTATTCTAGAGTCAAAGTGTACAATGAAGCAAAATATAGACATTGGGGTAGCGTTGCAAAGAAATTGTGATTTTTATACAAATTAAACAATAAATTAAATGCTAATGCTTGCACAGCAAAAATTGCTGATGTGTATTCAAGTGATTTCAGTAAACATTCGCATGCAAGCATAGATAGAAGTGGTTACTTAAAGCAATACTTTGACTGAACACTGAAGAATACAAAATATTTCTCCAACACACCTTTGTGATCAGATGTTGATATGGGAAACAATGTGAAAAGGATGTAAACAGAATGTGCATGTGCTTAATAGAAGTGACAGAAACTTGCAGGTTTTACTCTGCCAGTAACTAAAAACTTCAACTTTGGATCAGAGCCTCACTCAACGTGTGTGGTTTTCTATACACAACTCAGAAATTTTAATCTTTCGAAAAATAGTGGCCTTTAACAACCAATATTTCCCACAATTCCTTGAGCAGCAGAAAATACAGAATAAAAACCAAGAAGCATCTTTACTATTGTGTTGATTTTCTTATTTTTGTATGCCTTATGCACTTTTTACATTTATACACAAAAAACACTTGCACTGACTTATAAAAGCTAGTGGAACAGAGACAGAGGGTTAGGGAACAGCTTCATTGTGATGTTAGCACGTCAGACTTTCATGATGCTACAGCCAGCAGCTGGTTAGCTTATAGTAGCTTAGCTTACAAAGACTGGAAGCAGTGGTTAACAGTTAAAATATCTCGATCTACAGCTAGTAAAATCCACCTTCCAGCAGCTATAGCTTGTTTGCTTTGTGCATACAAAAGAACTAATATCCAAGTTGTGTTAGTAGGTTTTTTTGTATATATATATATATATATATATATATATATATATATATATTTATTTATTTATTTTTTAAATAGAGCGGTATCAACAAGCCTACATTTTTAAAATGTCAAACTACTGCATTAAATAACATAACTTAATAACTTAATACAAAAAGCAACTTCTGAAAAATCAGTGGTGGGAGAGAGAGAATTGCACAGAGACAGGACAAAGTTACTTATGTGAACCAATCATGCAAACCAAAAACAATCTTGTGCTTTGATCGAGGTACAATGGTACCAAAGGGGAAAAAAACTGCCCACAACAAACTTCTTTATGCCCCTCTCCTTAAAAAAAAGGGAATGAGTGAAACGGCTGTGATGGTAGATTTACTGATGAAAAAGGTGAAGCGAGAACATTCGGAGTGATAAAAGGGGACAGGGAGCGAGTGACAGTTGGGTTAAGACAGAAGTCATGTTCAATAGCAGGTAGAAACATCAAACAGCGAGTTCACAGGAAACCCATGCAACCTTGTCTTGAAGGAGGATTTTCTGTTGTGTGGAGTAGATTATATCTGTTCAAGCTGCTGACACGGCCTCATTTGCTGCCCGTAGTGTTGCAGGGGGATTAAACGATATAAACTTTAAAGCTTTAAAACAATACCTTTCAAAATTAAATGGATTAAGGGAGGGATGTCTGATGGGGATTTCCCAAGGCTTTGTTAGTTTAAAACTCTACTCCTTTTAAAGGGGGGAAAGTAGAAGAAGAAGAGAAAAAAAATGCCGTTAGAAATTTCTCAGGCATGTGACTGTTTTAATGAGGCTGCTCTCACATTGAGGAGGGCAGTAGGCACAGGAGGGCTGCCAAGCAGATGGCTCTCATAAACATCATATCTGCTCTGTTTAGATACATGACTTCTCATCCCCTAACACTGAGAGGAAAACAAACCAGACCATCACCACAAGCACTACCCACTTGCCCGCTTTTGGCAAGCTGCGCCGGCTTGTTGAAATGGCACATTTCCATTTCCTGCATTTTCTCCTTCATAACAAGCTTATGAAGCATGCATGAGCTGCACAATTGAAATACATAACCTCTAATCTGTTATAAGTATGCAGTGGAGATGCAGTGATTGCAGTAGTGGGTATTTCTGTTTAGTGGCAGTTAGGATGATGTTAATAAATATTATTACCACAGAACCGGAAATGTATAAATACTAAGCAAGACAGAGGTTGTTGCTATGATTAGGCATGCTCGGATGCTTTCCCACTTCAGTTGAGATGAAAAACGATGAAACATATAAATATATAACAAACTTTGTTGCTGCTTTGCCGCAGACATGTGACCATTCAGATGAAAGGGAGTTGATGTCAAACTGCTCTCCAAATTGAGGACAGGCTCCACCTTGCCAAGCAGACATCATTAAGATGAGATATGGAGGCATGTCAAGCATCGCAGGTATTGGGATGAAATCTCTCATTATTTTTCTTTAAAACATAATATGAGTGCACCAAGGCAGGAGCCAGGGTAGAAGGCAGGGAACGGGGGCCTTATAGTCAATAATGGCAACCAAATTGAGGCCTCAGTAGTCACCTTGAGGTAAAACGACTCCAAACAGAAACTGGATCAAGTGTGGCTTTTGCAGTCTGATTTGGTTTTAGAGACCTAGATGTGGCTAAAATAAGCACTGCTGTGATCACATGGGGTCAAAGAGACATGAACATGAACCACAGAGCCTAGAGCGAATGAAGAAGGAACCCAAGTCTAGAGGAAAAAAAAAAAAAAAAGCCAAAAACTGTGGCTGTCAAAAGTCACAAGGAATTCAGAGGCCAACCACGGCTATTTATCTAACGCCATCAGAAAAAGTGGACAGCTTGAGCACAGTAGCCTTGACAGCAGTGGGAATCCCTTGTCATTTCCCAAGATACACACACACACACACACACACACACACAGACACATGTAAGACAATTATTCAGAACTGCTTGTCAATTGTACCTTTTCAACCTGGATCAATGAGCCGTCTTGCACCAGGGGCCTGTTTCAGCGCCAGTCATTAACATGTGAGTGCCACTCTATCAGCTCTAGCATCAAATAAATCAAAGGGTCGGCCACAGAAGAAAAGGGGCTAATATTTCCTCAATAACCCCAGAGAGACACCATGGAGAGATGCAAATTGCCTCCCAGGAGAGCCCGGGGGATGTGAAGGAGAAACTCGCTGGGAGGCAACGGGAAGCTAATGAGTATAATGGTAAATGTATACAAGGAGAGGGAGAAAACCCTCTCTATTCATACCAATTAATACAATCTTATCAATAGAGGTGTACTGTATAAGGAGGGCCCATGTCTAACCCCTTGCCCTGTTCCCCATCTCCACCTCGCAAGCATTTGTATTATTCAACACAGGGCACGCTATGGTCATTAGGCCTGTGGGAGGCTGGGCCAGGCCTGGGGAGCTAAGGAGATTTTAAAAACCGCTCACTCCCCACATCAAAACAATTGGGCCAAATCAAAGGGGCTCTAAAATGTCCTCTTTTTGAGGGTTGAGTCAGACAAGTGCCATTGTTGTGAAAGCCTGCTTTCTGTAGGATCAATGTACAATCACACAGAAAATAATAGAGCAACAGCAGTTGGCAATAGTCAGAAGTATGTTGGGTCATGAAGTCAAGCTACATTTGTGAGAAAGGATTAAATTGATGAAAAAACCTAGATTTAAACAATGACAGCCATAAATATCTTTCCAGGCTATATCACATATCTAAACACGCCGTGAAAATCCCTGTTTCCATAAATATCATATTCTTCAAACTGAAAAATCAGCTGTTGGAAGGTGTGATTATTTCACAAGTTTCCTACTTTTTGAAATCTTAAAGAGTAAAAATTTGCTTTAATCTGTCCTCTTTGATATGGCTTCTTTGTCTCTGGCTAATTTGTGAAACAAGTGCATTTATTTATGCAGAAGATAAGAGCTAATTACACAGATTTTTAGGCGTTAATAACAAAAGATTATTTTCTTCAAGTACATAAACCTGGTATGTAAACAAAAATTTAACCTGATGTAGATCATTGCACAACTTAATCTTAAATGCAACATAAAAGTGAATAAATGTGGTCAAAAATAAATAAAATAAAAAATGTGGATAGAGTGCATAGCATAAAAGCTTTGTCCTAACAGCAGTGGCCCAGATATGAATTCATTGTGTTGGCCTTTGCTGATTGTCTTTCCTTCCCTTGTCTCTTGAGTGGAACTATTCAAATAAAGGCAAAAAATACTACAAAAATAAACTAAATCATAGATATTTGAAGGATTAGAGTAAGACAAACTTGAGCAGGTTTCTCATTAATTTGTATAAATGTTTTATCTTAGTCACCTTCTTTTATTTGGATCATCATTAGATACCAACAAGGTAACAACTATTTTTCATGTAAGATTGTAAGATTTTTTAAGACTGTAAAACATACCACAATTTTACCTCAAATGTTCTCTGTGGAGTTTTCTAACAAACAGAAAAAGCCATTATTGAAGCCGGTGTGAACAGCAAACACAAGATAACCCCCCCCCCCCCACTGCCAAAAACATTGTCCATAACACCACGAGCGGTCCAAAACTCCACAGGGTGCCTTTAAGTTACCTCTGAATCCTCACAGCTTCACCACTGAAGAAAACCTGAGCAAGATGTGGTTTAAGGAAGCATTTGAACTACCTGAAGGGGCAGTTCAAATGCTACTCCTTCTTTTTCATATGCTTCAAAAGCACAAGAAGGAATGCCTCGATGTATCATTCTGAAGGTCATTTAACGGGACGGAGAAATACACCTGACAGCTGCTGACTGGTGGAGGATTTGCCTCCTAGAGATCACCAAGGGGACTGAAATGAAGGTTAATCGCTATACAACTTTCTACATGTATAATCCTATACTCAAGATTTCATTGAGCATGTCTATAAAAGCCCTCCGTCAGCATAATTGTGCCTAACCTGTGCCCCGCATGCTCAAACCTCTAAAATATCACATCCAACTCTGAGAATAAATGGGAAATTAATGAGGAAAGTGCTGAGCTCAACCTTAGATAGGTATCACTAAAAGGGTTAGCTGTGTCTTAGCTCATGTACAATAGAAGCCTACCAAACCAAACCCTCCAGAAAGAGGTTGTTTGGACTTGTCAAATGTTCAGAGGGATAAATACAAGACAGTGCTAATTTGACACTCTTGCAGACTTGGGTGCATCTGGTTCAGACCTAAAGGACAATTGTTTTTTTTCAGCTGGATTACATTATGGTGCATAATAAATAAACCATTTAACCCAAATATAAATGAAAGAGCATTGGTCAAAAATAAACACTACATGAGAACTACAATGACATTGTTATATAAATGCAGATAATGTTACACAGATTTTATCCACATTTGCGCAATGTGTATATAACTGCACATATATGAATGGATTTTATTTTTATTTATTTATTTTTCTAACCTTTGTATACGTATCAATACAAACCTCCATATAGACATTTTCAATGGTGAGCTCGTCTTTCATTCATCCCTCCTTTAATCTTCTTTTCTATTTAATGTGAACACAAGCCACATTACCTAATGTTGCTTTTCGATGCTTGATCCCTTTTAGTGAGGACTTTGCATATCAGTGATCATATTCTGCCCCTTAGTGGAGGAAAAGGTCCATAACCTGAGTGAGGCTTGCTCTGCAGATGGGGAGCAGCAGGTTAGATTGTGGGCATCGGCAGCCTTATCCAGTGCTTCATCCAGCCTTTGAAGGACCAAAGATTTCAGCAATATGAATCTGTATCAACTTTGACATGACATCCTTGCCAGGAAATAACAGGCACATCATTTAATTTGCATGTTATCCACTAAGAACATGACATCCAAAGATGAAACACAAAAAAGAATGGAAGTCTTTTCAATGATCAGGCTGCATCATGTTTCTGAAAAATCCCAAAATTAAACTTTACCCCTAGAAATTCAACCAAAATATGTTTCCACAAATGATTGTCAGTAGAGCAGCTTTCACAAATTAAGACAGAAGAAGCTCTCGGATGTCTTCACACCATTTACTACAGGAGGAGGAGTGAATGTTCACTTATATGTATAATGTAACCAGAAAACAAATACAAGAGCTCAAGTTTCTCCATGATTGTTGAAAATAAAATTGCACGCAAATATCAAACATATTTAATTTAACATTTAAAAAAATGTTTGACATGTTAAAAAGAGTAAGCATATTGAAAATAAAACTGTATTCAAAGCTGAAATTAAAATGGACTATTTTAATCATCAATTACCATAGTGTCAAAACAGTGAAGCTTCAAAATCATTATTTTGACCGACCATCCAACATCACTCCAATGCCAATTGAAAGGATCTTTTTATTTAAAGCTAGAAATTAACCACAAAAAGAAAGACAGCATCTTGTGTATGCAACATCTGAGTTTATGTGTTTAAAGAGAAGGACCAGCATGGGGCTGCCAAAGACGATGGAGACAATGAAAAACGACTGCTTTAGTAGGTCTTTAGCCATAAAAATACTACTCATATCCTAATCATACCATTCAGTGTAGTGACAATTTCAACAATAGTTGCTTAGAGTTTAACAAATTTAAACAAAGACAGCTTAACTGCGATCACTATTTGCTTGTCAGTGATTCTGTTTCACACTGGAAAATAATCAACAGCCAGCTTGTCACTCCCTACAACCTGCCAAGTGTGGGAGTGGAGGCATTGACACATGTAACTGACATCTCAGATTTAATTTGACTGGTAATCACACCCAGCTATAGTTTCAGAGCATTTCACACATCTGAGCTACAGTTTCAGGTGTTAAGCCAGTAAGGAGACATACAACTGTGTCTCTGAATGATAACACCTCTTCAGAGACGGTCACATATTAGGTTTGTGCTCTGCCATTCTAATCAGAGGAATATTAGACTCCAGAGAACACACGTTTTTCTTTCTTTTCAATTAAAACAGCCCTAACACTTATTTTGAGCTCAGCATCATTTTTTGACAAGGTTTCATTTTAGTTCAGTGGCTATTCAAAACAAATTACAAACGTGCATTGCTTCACTGCATGTCACCTTGTCAAGATTCTTGTTTGAATCATGAACCACAAGCTGATAATACCACTTCTGATGAGCGAGAATTTTCTACTGATACCACCTCCATTTATCAAATTTGAGAAAGTGTATCTGAACAATTATGCAGTATGTTTAACAAGATAAAACCAGAAAAGGAACCACTCCATGTGTACTCACCAGTCTCTGTTGAAGAACCAATTCGACCACATGGTGTTTTAAAACCTACAAGGAAGTAAAACAATAAGTAAATGTTTTGAAAATGTGTTGATTGAGGTGACAGGCAACACAGTTCACAGATAAAACATGTGTAAAAGTAAGATTTCAGGAAAATTCAACCTTTGTTTTTTGGATTCATGACTGAAAGCTGACATTATTTCCTCGACAATACAGCCACATAAGGACACAAGGAAATGCAGTTTCAGCAGGGTCAGATTCAGGACTATAAGGACTGACACGAAACTAACACTTATGTTTGGTTGGTACTGGCTTTATACTGCCCCACAGAGGTGTCCTACATTATGCTCCACAATAATCATTGTTGCCAAAAAAGTCCTTCATAATACATGGTTTGTTGCTCTACATGGCTCGTTACTTGATTTCATCCATGGAGTTGTCTAACTCCCCGCCATGCCTATTCAAACAAATTGTTAAAGAGATACAAATGAAGTCTCATTTTCTGTAGGGCAATGGTTGGCAAGGTGGGATCCCTAGATCCCTTAGGGTCCTTGTGGGAGGTCCCTTTAGCCCCCTAGGAAAAAGGGGAATAATTTATTTTCATTAAGATTCTATGCATAGGTAACAATATTATAGTATGTATGACTATTTTGGTCAAGAGTTCCAGATACTTTCTGCAAGAAATCATCTACCAAAAAAAACCTTCCCAGATGGGGTACTCTGGGACAAAATCTTATCCATTTTGTGGTTTAATTTGTATCTTGTCTGAACCACTGCTCTAATACATGACTTCAAATTCATTTTTATCAAACACAATGCAACATTATTAAGTATAAAGATGATCGACAACATTTTGAATCAATCATGTAACAAGGGCTAACCACTGTTTCGCCATATTCGGCTATAAATAAAAGGAAGAAAGTAATTAAACTTTGAAAATTAATGGTCCTAAAAGACTAATAAGCACCTTTGCAAAAGACATTAGTGTCCCAGCCACTTATGTTTGCACCTGATTCATGTTCATTCTTATATACACTGTACAAAACAAAACAAGCATTTACTGATATCATCTTGGCCTCAGTTGTTCCCAGTTTAAGCCAATTTAACGTAATTATAAAAAACAATCTTTGGTTGCAGCTCTAATGTGAACTAGTATTTGTGTATCGGTGACAGAAAACCGAAAACTGGAAAACTTCATATTTTTATCACCATGGGTAATAACTGGTGGTTGTTAATTTCATGCAGATGAAAGAATTCCAATAGCAATTTAATTCTGTGAAACACGCCACCCTTACCTCCTCACCTCTGATATAGGTAGATCCACCTGATTACTAAAATATCACATCTCTGCAGCTGTTCCTCAGCTGAGTTGCTAATTCAGGTCAGTGTACTCCCATTTAAGTAGTCCCATGTGTCTTCATTTATAGCTGTGTAAGCAGCGAGTCAGGCCAAGAGAGAACACATAACTGTTTGCTATGCTGAGCATTCAGGGACTTCAGGCATCTTGGTTAAAATATTTGACCTTGCCAAGTGACATATAATCAATTTGTGGATAACATGCCTCAACCATCTGATTTATTTAGTCCAACAGTTGACTCCTTTACTCTCTGTGGTATACTAATGCAGTTAAACCTATAGATGGCTCTTAAGCTATCACTGACTTCTTCTGTAGGAAAGAAGTCAGGGATCATCTTTAGATACCTGCAGGGGTTGATTGACTCACTTTAGTTATGCTTTTTATATATATAAATCTTACTTTTTTTTTTTTAGAACTTCAGTTCCTAAGATGATAACAGGGGTACAATACACTGCAGAATTTTGCCTCACACTTTTGTTATTTAGAATTACTGTCTCATCAAATCCCATTTTTCAAAAACTACAGAGATTTTCCACTGATGGTTCATACTGACTATTCTAAGCGAGGGCTGGATAAGTGGAGGAGCACCATTTACCTCTGTGTTACAAGTGGTTAAATATTCACATCCATCAGTAATGATGTAAACTGAGTAGTGATTGTTAAGCAAACCCACAATTGTGTTCAACTATTGAGAGTCCTCTGGAGTCCTTTTTTTTTTTTTTAATTTAATTTTGCTTAATTTCCTGACAAAATTTCTTGCCACATTGATTTATCCAAAACTGAAAAATTTAACAAAGTTCAACTTTAACTAAAAATGTAACAAAATTAAACTACAATGTAAATAAGCTCCCCAGCTGTAGATATAATGTTATGGAAGTTCTTTAATGACAAAACAACTAAGCCAGCACAAAAGTATCCACAGAATACAAAAAACACACAGGAATTGTCTAGCAAAACCTAGCAAGCTCAAAAGTTAATGCAATTTCAAGTTCCTGAATTATTTCTTGCTTTTGGTTCTGTTCAATTCCAACAACATAAAAATTATTCTAATCATAAGTGCTACAGCTAAATCTATCTAGCAACACCCTTCGTTGCACAATCTACAGTTTAGAGAGAAGTATGAGCAACCTCCAAAATGTATTTGACTTTTTGTCAATCATCAAATGCTCCTTTTCTTTCCCCAACAGCTCAGCCATTAAAACCATAACATCACTATTATTATACTAAAACAGTGCCAGTGTTGTCAATCGACATTAAGAAAGCTATTGATAAAAAAGTAGAAATGTTAATTTTTTTTCATTAAAGCTGATGCAAATTCAGTCATTTTGGACAGAGAGCAAAATAACTTTTAAAACAGCTATATATCATGCTCATCTCAATGGAAATACAAATAAGAAGATCAAAAAACAAATCCTTATTCTGATTTGGGCCATGCATTACTTCATGGTGGTTAGATGTTGTGCTATCCTTTAGCCTGTCAAACTAAATGTGCTACTTGTTCCAGTTTGATAACAAGTAAAACAACATGAAAGCAAACTCTGTACATCTCCCAAAAGATTCGCTAAACTTATTGTATTTATGCTTTAAAAAATTGATATTATGCTGATGTTATTAGTGGCCATGGAGCGTTTAACAACATCATGTTGAAATGTCTGTTGGAGATGTTTTCACTTTACAGTGATCTTGGAAATGTACTGATCAACATCCCATAGTGTCACATCTGACTGATGGATTGTATATATTTCATTATCTGATTGTGAGGTAAAAACAGAAAGTGTTGCTAAGTATATGCCACGGACAAAGCTTTTTTTCATTCCAGTGTGAGAAATAATGTATATTTCAATAGTGGATAACATCCACACTTGGAATGCAATCAAATAAAATGAAGGGCAACGTAAGTCAATAGGGAGTTTTTTCAGAAATAAGCTGTGCTCCAAATTGCCGACCTCCGTCAGTACACTTCTGTGAAAAACACTGTGAACACTGCACTCACAGAGAAAGAACACCATATTTCGACAGGTAAGTGTTGTCCCAAATTGCTTACAGCTGTTGTGCAGTTACCGGAAATCACCACAGTGGAGGTTCTTTTTCGAGATTTACAACTGAAGAGAGCTTTAACCCCATCATTTCCCAGCAAGTGTCAGACATTGTCAGCTTTGAGCATTAAACCATGAATCATTATTAAAATAATTTTGTGTGGACATTATGGTGGACATCTGAACAGTCTGCACTGTCACATGTTCTCCTGCTGAACAGGTATGTTTACAGGGATGGTGTTTTCAAAGTAGGAGGGGCGACTCGTGACCTCTTCCACTACATAGTCAAGATCAAATCAGATTGATCTTGGCGACCTTGAAGATGGCGACAACTTGGTGTAAACAGTGTCCCTCATTCCAATCTCAACATTTTGAACACAGCCAAAGTCTCTGTCAGCTAATTAGGTAACACTGTGCTGGAAATCATGTTGCACAACCAAATTGCATGTGCTAATGTGTGTTTGTATTAACAGGTGGAAATTACCTGACAGGGGAGTGAGGAGCATTTTCACCAACTGGAGTTTGTACTCACCCGAGCAATCCTGAGGACAGGTCTCTCCAGAAATATTCACTACTGACAATACCTGTGTGGGTGGAGTCTAGGTGTGCACACCTGCAAAAAAAAACCAAACAAACAAACAAACAAAAAATCATAATTAAGTAATTCTTAATTTAAAAATAAAGCTCAGACTTTGTTTGGTAGTAGCTGTATGCCAAATCTCCTTCTGTCTTGTTTTTTTATGCTGTCCTTGTTTTGTCTCTAATTTTGAATTAGCTGGTTGACTAACTTTCTGAGAAGTCACTTGGCTTTAAATAACTTCCATACAGAATGGTTTTCACTGATATTCCCACCAAAGCTCATCGCTGTCTGCTCACCCAGTCAGTCTCACAGTCTCTCAGAGACTCAGTCTGTCTCTCAGGGTCTCTGTCAGTCTCACAGTCTCTGTCTCTTAGGGTCTCTGTCTGTCTTTCAGTCTGTCACAGTCTCTGTCTCTGTCTGTCTCAGGGTCTCAGTGTTTCTGCTGGGCCGTTCTTAGGGAGCCGGCTGGCTCCAACCAACTTTAGGGTCCGCATCAAATGGCTCTGCTTTGCTTTGCTACAAAGACGACTAACGCTGCACCACACCTCAGGAAGTCAGAGCCACAGACTGGCTCATGGTCTCAGACCGGCTATGTGCCGGTCACTGACGGAGCCGGGCCGGGGAAAGGTGATGCTGCTCGGCCGTCGGCCGCGGCGTCACTCGGCGTCTGTCTGCGATTCTTCGGCTCCGCGGTGACCTCCGACGGAGGCACGTCACTGACTAACGAGCATGTATTCGTCCGCGGGCCGCCCTGAGCCGCAGTGTGGCACCTAGTACCTACCTCCGGAGGACGGTGGCACATGGCGGCGGCAAGTTCGTCCCCGCGACAGACATCACCGGTCCGTGCTTCTCCCCCTCCGTCGCACTGTCGCCATTTTGCTTTAACATCACGTAGGTTGTGCTCCGGCCCACCGGAGAGGGGGTGTTCACGGTTGTAGAGGAATGAGCGTCACCCCTCCCCCTCCCCCTCAGGTGCCCCCCCCCCCCCCCCCCATCAGGACTCCCTGAGAGCAGAGCGGTGATGGTGACACACATGTCGCTGCATGTGAACACAAACTACACAACAGTTGCTTAAGTTGGTGACCTTGAACTTTACACAGACTCCAGAGGGTCCAATAACTAGACTTCCAGAGTCACAGCCTTCATAAACTATTATCATTATTATTATAGACAGCGACAGCAACAACAACAACAATAATAATAACAGATAAGAGCTGCTAATGCTGTTCTGTTACTGTCCTGAGGGTTTGACACACCACAGCAGTGCCACTCACATGTCACTTTACGTTAGACTGGGACAGAAAGGGTTAAAGCTGTGTTGGGTGACCATGCCCTGAATTCCAACATTGTACAACAGTGTAAGATTCACTGGTGAAAAATGTGCTACTGTTGTATATTTAATGTTCAATCGCTCTTGTACAAGCAAAGCAGTGAGCTTTAACCCTCATTTAAATTATAGAATAATGATGCAGAATGCATGCTGAAAATGCATTATTAATACTGTTGCATGGTTTTCCTTGCCCCAGTGTAATTTTCATGTTTCCAGTTGAAAACCTCACAAGACAGTGGGGAGGAAAAAAACTGTGTCATCACCAGTGTCTCCAGAGCAGGTGTTATAGACAACAGTGATCAGGTCTTTTTATGATGCTGCTGTTTTCTTTGCTTCACTGAACTACTAGAAGCTAGAAGTTTAGTTCATTGATTCCTAGTATGAATGTATGTATTTTACATAGCATTCAGGTATTCAGACTTCTTCACTTAGCAAGCTTTAATGTGGATTTCCTTCTATGTGGGTAAAATGTTCCACCAGTGCACACACAATAATTAATGGTGACAAAGTGAAAATATCTTTTTGTGTACATGTGTGTGTTTTTATCACCTACTTGCACACTTTGTGGTCATCCTTCAACAAGTTTTCCCATCTCTGAAGCTATTAAAGTAACCTTTGAGTTGGTCCCCTTCGTTGTTGTTTTTTCTTTTGTTTGTTTGTTTGTTTTTCTTGCCCTTTCAGACAAGACCAGCCCTTCTTGTCTGGTCACTCATTTTGGCCAGACTGTCAACTCTGGGAGGATTCTTCATAGTTCTACATTTATAGGCCATTATATTGTTGCAGCTGTGAGGCTGTTGATCACTATGTTTTTATTTTTCTAAACAAATCCAAATAAAGTAGAAGCAGATATTTAAACCAATATTATGCTTCTATTGTCCATAACATTCATATGTGTTTGACTACATAGGAAAACATAATACATGTGTTGTGTCCTCAGTGGCTGACTGCAGTGGTAACTCCCATATTCATAACCATATGAAATATTAATTGGATTAAACAAACAACTAACAAATCTTTGAATTATATTTTTGTTATCAACAAAATAGTCTGCATACTGCTTAAATTTCTCCAAATAAGTCTATTATTTATGAAGGGGGCAAAATATGACTTATTTATTTTTGCTAAATTATTAAATGTGTGGAATGCTGATCATTAATCATTAATAATGATATATTGAGAAACTGTAAGACATAAATATTTGTGCATACATATTTATCTACTCCATGTCAGTGTGTATTAACTCTTGGTCTAGCTCCTTATTCAACAGAGATATGCTGCTTTTAAAGCTATTTCCAAGTCACTTACTGTATTTGTGCTTGCTTCACTGTGATCTGAGTTTATCACCGTACCCACCTAGATGGCAGAAAGCAGAAAACAGAAAGCAATTCCGAGGAGCGCGTTGTCTTTTTGTGCGAGATATAGGAATTGACACAAGCCCTCTGTTTTCAGAACATGAAGTAATTCTTTTAATGGCCTGCCAACTGTGCACTCCAAAGTTTGATTTTGCTCTGCAAAATGAGAGCAAAAATCTCAAACAATTTATTATGCTGTTTGTGCTTCGCTTCACTAGTTATCGCCTGCAATTTATTTCCTACCTTGGGGTACTGCGAGCCATTTTTCTCCATTTTCAGTGGCTCACTTTTTTTTTTTTTTTTTCTTGATCCTGCTTGCTGCTGACTAAACTCCTGCCTCCAGCCATGGTGTTGGAACATCACAGAAAACTACATCATTATACTGAAGCTAGTTAACAAAGAGAGGCAGAGAACCAGTTTAAATCACAGGGCACAAGACAGTCTGTGAATCATTGAGTTCACTAACACAGACCACAGCCTGTCTCTCCCCAGTTGCAGGTGAACCGCTTCAATAATAAACGTTGCTACAGACCTCACTCAGAATTCAAGGTCAGCACCTGACCGCTCTTCACTGTTTTAAATTCATTTTCTTCTATTATAAATTAAGTTTCAGTCCAACAGGAGTCCCATATCTGCATCTGATGGGCACCAGTGAACCTTTGTTTCCAGGCTTTTATTGATAATATATTAATTTCTGTGCTTTTCATTTGTAATGTATTTCTACAGTAAAGGATGTATCTGTGATCTAAAAAGTGACAGAAATGTTAACTTCAAAGCCGACTTTAACTCTACTCTTTTCACCATTGATAACTTGGCAACACAATTTTAGCAGCATATTAGCATATAGCTAATCCCAAATTCATGACCACATGGTACAATTTTCACGGATAAATTCAAAATGACATTTTGATTTGTTAATTCAAATTGTGTAGATTCTTGAAGTGTTACTCCAGCTACAAGCTGGACTTCCAATACGTAGGAGATCTCAAAATATAGCTGTCAAAATTATAGCCGCAAAGCTCAAAATGTCCTCATGTACGTCTCACTGCTTGATAAATGTTCACAGTTTTCACACCCAGTTTGTAGCTTTCTATGCATCTGTCATCTCCAGGCCCAAGCTGAAATAACCATGAAGAAATCATCACAAGTTTTGTTTTGTTTTTTTCTTTTCTCAGACTTTACATGAGAAGCAGTACTTGACATCACGATCATCATGTGTGGAATGTGTGGCTTGCACCTTTATCTTACAACTGAAAAACCAGCTATACACTTTGTGCAAGCTCACATATATCCATTAAAAGAGCAAAGATAATTCTAATGTAATAAAAGAAAAGATATAAACACCCATTTTCTTCTGTATATCTGCAGTGAGATCAAAAAGCCACAAGGTGGCGGAGGGAAGCCTGCTGTGCCATTTCCTAGAGTGAGTCTTATTAACTACCATTAAATCATTGCTCACAAATTGTATTTTGATATGCAAAACGATTTTTAAATGCATATTATATGCTGTTTTAATCCCTAATATCAGTAAATATGGCATATTAGGGCTTTTAATATTCTTAAGAGATTATCAGGCACTCATCGCCTGTGTGCTTATGCAGGGATTCAGCATTATCAAATATTAATTCTTCTAAACTTGCTCTTTTAAGAGGACTTCTTTGATGTTGATGTAATTTTTCATCAGCTAAGCAGATCTCACACAGTGGTATCTTTTGGAAAGCAGTGGGCCATAATTCATTGATAAGCCACATGGAGCGCAGACATTCACATCCTAATGCTCACACAAGATCTTAAACAGTTGAGTGTTGTGGTGCTGAGCTGCTGGCCTTAATGCTGCCTCAGATTGATTTTAAAGGGCTAAGTAGAGGGCAAGGAAAACTAATTTGCGTGAACTTTATAGTTATTTAATATGCTTAGAAACCAGCCAGAAAAATCATTTGAAAACTGCAGATATGACAATGGAATGGAACATGCCAGGGCTTCGCAGACAAAGGCTTTTCAAGCCTTTTTCCCAAATCAGCGAACAACTGAAGGTCAAAGTCATTAAAAAGAAAACAGTTTCTGTCGTTGCTTTGAAACAAACAAGCAGCACCACTTTGATTCCAGTCGTGTCTATTTGGCACAGAAAAAAATCAGGAAGAGTATTACAGAGGCAATTATGGAAAAACAGAAAGTTTAAGGTTATCATTATTAAATTATTAATTTTTGACAGTATTGGCCCTTGGAGTTTGGGAATTGATCTCTCTGTAAACACGCTAAAGCAAGTGAGATTGACATAAATTGCGAAGACGAAGCCATCTTTTGAGCGCTCTGCTTTCTCTTTCATGTTGCCTCACTTTGGGGGCTGAACGTTGCTAATAAAAAAAAAAGGGAAGACCTTGGGCAAGTAACACAGGCTGATTAGTTCTGTAAACCCGAGATGAGAAGTGCTTTGGAGTCTGCAATGATATTTGTTTTCTTTTTACAACATATCTGAGGAAGAGAAATAAAGAGAATGCTTAAAGTTTCACCAACGTGTTTGTTCTCTTCAAAGCCTAGAGAAATCTTGTGAGTCTGTGTCAGATGTTGTATGTGCATGCTCATTATTTCAATAAGCCTATTTTGCCTCCCATGATCACTCTATAAAGAGAATAGTGAATGGCCCTGGCTCTGTTGTTAAGTTAATGCTTTTGCACAAAAGAATAAGAGATGCTGGTTTGGGTAACGTGAGGTTACGGCGGGACCCCACATCTGCCTTGTTATCGGGGCCTCTAGATGAGTCTGCCTCCAAATGTGGCCCCTTGGAACATGATCGTCTGGTTGAGTCGCTAATCACACAAGACAAACAAGGCCTGTTTGGGATCTTCAGCAAAGTTTTTCACTAATGGGATAATTGATTGACAGTCTTCGAGCTTTTTCATGCAGTTGTATTATTTTCTGTTGCAGTTGCACGCAGCAAGACTTTCAATTTAATTGAGAAACAATTGGATATAAGGGCAACATTGCCATAGGGGAAATGAAGCGATGGGACTGTTTTAATGATTCCCCTGCCAGAGAACTTAGATCCACGTTGAACTGAGGCTCTCAGCACTCTGATCTCATGATGACAGGACGCTATGAGTGATTTATTGTGAAATCCCATCCCTGTTGGATATGGATGGTGGCATCCAGCCGCCCTATGTCCATTTCAATATCACAGATTCCCCCCCACCCACCCACCAACAGTAGAGGTTCAGGAGTTTCACTTGTTTTTAGTGGGAATGTGGCAACATATTTACTTTTTTTTCACACAACAGCCTCAGTCAGTCATTCTGCCAGCACTTTTTGGCATGATGAACACACTCAACCAGCCAAGCAGCTTCCTGTACATCCAGCTGCTATAATAAATGTACTGTAGTGCGGTGGAATGCAGACTTTGGCTCAGGGTCACAGTCTGAGCTCTTCTACACGCTCACTGCAGAAGTGTCTGTCTGTGCTGAAGAGGTTCAATTAAGTTCAGATGCATCCTAAAATATGCTGCAGCACTTCTTTGGATTTCAGTCAGAGAGCTCAGTACACTGTGTACATGAATTTAATTAAACTCTGATGACCAGTCATTTTCGTTTTTATTTATTTTGGCAGCGAGGGTGGCAATAAGTTTCTCTTTAGTGTTGTCAGTGCATTTGGGGGTGGATGATATTTCAGAAAATACACATGAAATTTTATTGCTACGTTGGTAAACTGCACAATAAAAGAATGTTAATAAAAACAACAAACTTGTGAGCATCTTATGATTCCAGCGTGTTGATTAGTATAGTGGACAGAATGAAAGTAACTGCACTGACAGTTAAAATGCCGCATTGCCTCCACACAGCAGACACTAGTGTTGCTGAGGTGGGCTCCAGCACTCGGAGCTCCCATGTTTTGAGAAAGATGCAGGATCCACAAATCCCTGCAGCCTAAGATGCTGCAATCAGCCTGCATTATTGTGATGCAACTACATGAAATCAGATGGACAGGTCTATATGGAAACAGACTGGTCTGCTGGCTTCTAAATGTAAACTGAACTCTGGACACCACAGCACATGAACACTAGACTGCTTGGTGTACTGCTGACACTTGGACAACTATTCTGCTAAAAACAAAGTAAACTGAATTGAAACAAAGTGTTTTTAATGAAGTGCAAATAAACGAATGCATGAACATTTATGAATTGTTGTGGAATGAACATTGTTGTTTAAATCCTCCTATTTTCAATTCAACAGAGTCTGCTTTTACTGCCCGTAGATTTGTGTATCTTGTTCTAACTTTACTTGTATTTATGGTCAGCGTTTTTTTGGTTGGTGTAAGCCTTTTTAACAAACACAGCAAATGTGGGGAAAATTACGACAAGAAACATACAACATTGTAGTTCATGCTGTTTATATCCACACACCACTAGGCCACAAATTGTCAGCTTGTAGATGAACATGACCTCATGGGGCCTGCAGGAGAGGGGGAGCAGTATGGCACAACATGTTGCATTTTCTCCCCTCACTCCTCCGTCTGTCTATCATCCATACATGCAAATGAAACCATATAATTACATTTTAAGAAGAACCCTTTTACTGTCCTTGGATTAATTAAAGATATATCAATGTTTTATGTGCTTCAACACAAAGTAGCTATTATCAACAATTTTTATTTTTGATCAGCCATGATATATGCAGACATAAATAGACATATACAAACCCAACATTTCCTACATTTCCAGTAGAATGTAATCCTTGGTGTTGTGATGATGTTTATCTGTGATTATTCCTTTCTGGACTCAAATGGCCTAATTCCACTAGAGGGAGCTCCAGATGAGAAAATTCATCTTCATGGCTTTATTCATCTACTAAGTTGGACTGGGAAATATATTATTTCTGTCTGAACTGATCCAATTGAGTAAAATATGTGTAACTTGCATCGTATATGGAAAGCGAATAACATGTATTATGAATTATAAGCACCTCTGAGAGATCTGGATTGCTATCAATGTGTGTGTTTGTGTGTGTGTGTGTGTGTGTGTGTGTGTATGCAGACACCTAAATTTTCTGGAGATGACACAGTTACATAACCGAACTGACCCCACGCCAACCACGAAGTGAAATTTAATGCTGTGTGGGTTATTTAATCTCACTAGTCCTGACGGTGTAGAATGAGATCATCCCCTACAGTGGATCATCTCCTGATCATCACTTTTTCACACGCTGGCACGTGGCTACACCCCTGGAGCCCTGGATTCAGTGTATTCTGACAAAGCCTCCATGACAAAGTTTGGGATACACCCCACTCATCACTTTTTATTTGAAGAAAATAATCCAGTATCTCAGAGCTGGTGGTTTGTCTTATGCCTCTGTCCCTCCCCATGCCAGATATTATGCAGAATGAGCTCAGCCTAATGTTGCACAAACCTCTGTGCTGGTTCGTATCCAACACAAACCTCTATAGTGTGTAGCCACGGCCCCTCTGCAGTGCCAATGAACACATCTCAGCAGAAACTACGCTTTGTGCCATCTACAATCTCGGGTAGGTTTCTCTCAGCAAAGTGAGAGATGGCTGCACTGCCCCCCCCCCCCCTCAAGTGAGCAGATTGAAATTATCAATAAACAGGGCTTAAAATTGTTTGTGTTGGAACCTGAGCCATGCTCTTCTTTGACCTTTCATTCTGCTGTTGAATAGGGATCGCCAGCTGTAGTCCTATTAAGAATTATTAGATCATTTGAGGTGCTGAATGATTCCAATTGTCTTCTTGGAGGTTTACCAACTACAACAGAGCAGATGGAAACATTGGTGCTGAGCCAGAACTTAGTGGAGGGACTACATTACCCAGCTGGCCTCATGCAGCAGAAGCTGAGGGAAGCTGAAGGAGAAATACTACTACTACTAAAAATATTTTCTGTAGCACCTTTAAAAACAAAGTTTACCAACTGCTTTCACACAAATCTGGGCCCTTTTAATCACTTCGGCAGCTGCTAGGGTCGGTTGGCTAGTTAAGCTAAAATCAACCTATCAGTATCAAACTTATAGCACTTATTTCAAAATAGCGTCTTGGTTTTTTCATAGCTGTACCTATGCAATAACACAGCTGACTGTTGGCCCTCCCCAGCCGCTAATAAAGAAGAAAAATTACTTTTTATCTCAGCTGATTTTTTTTAAAGGTGGTGGCCACAACTCTACACTGCAGAAATGGCTGTAATTATGCTCAGTATTTACATCAAGCCGACTTTTCTGTAAGTATGTTGCATAAACAACTTGAAAGGGCAGACTTAATGACTTGCAGCGCTAAAAAAGGTTCCTAAGGGAATAGCTAAGTTGAAAATGCTCCACACGATTATTTCAGCTGAGTCAAAATCCAAATCTTGTAAAATAGGTCTTATGTACGCACCTTCTTGCTACATACGTGCTATTGTGCTGCTATTGCCAGGTGCTAAAAATCAGAATCTACAATAACTTGTTTTTTTCAATCACAATTGTTATGAAAGCTGATCTGGAACCAGCCTTATTACTGCATACGTTATACACTAACCATGTCAATAATTCATTACACAAAACTGATCCTGGATCAACCATTAATGAACCATATATCATTAATTCTTTTTAAGTGCATTTAAGGTCAACTCATTTTGTATGCTTTATGGTACAGAGTTTATCTTAGCACAGTGATTGCTTTCACATAGTCAAGGTCCATGGCAGTCAGGGGTGTGATGACACCTTTGGTTGTACCTATGGCTAATATGCTATAATATTGGATTTACATAATTTTTTTTGACTAATTGAGCCATTCAATTAACTTGTTCCCTCTATGGAACTTCTCCAATTTATACTGTGTTCCAGCTTCTTTGATAAGGTGACAGTAGACGGTTGCAGGGAAGAACTTGGTTAATCTGTGGCTGATGATCACCAGACATCCACAGCGAACCTTTGGCCCAAACACAATGTGTACAGAGTCTACAGCATTCATCCAGGAATGAATTATTCCCCTCCATCCTGTCTAGAGGAGACGCCACTCCTCTGCCAGGAGCAGCCCACAGAGAGTGGCTCCATGCATACATCTGGATCACTGTGTTGTTTTTTTTTTTTTCCCCTGACTTGATGTGGATTGTTAGCATTAGTATGCAAAGCAACATCTGTGAGCCTCTTTTTATTTCTTTAGATTTTTTTCTCTCTAAGACTCAGTGTCTGCTCACCGGGCTTACCCCAGGCAGCCAAGTCTGTCCAGGTTGCAGATGTTTTTGCTGTTCTGTGGGGAAGAGCAGGTGGCTGTTGGACCACAGTTAGACCGCAGCTTCCAGAAGAAGAGCCGTCTGGAAAACGCCATGTACTGCTTAAAAGCCATGAAATATCTCAACAGGTAACAGACAACACATTCACAAAAGTAATATCAGAACCAGAAAATGATTTTGCAGTGATTTCCTTTAGACATTTTTTTCAAGCAATTAATCTTTCCCAGTTGCTGTGGAATAACCAAAAGGACCTTTGTTTAGTTTTCTGCAGCTCATAGAGTTCATTTAAATGATTTGTTGCCCTCTCAACCATTTCCTGTTTACTGGGCTGAATGTTAGGACACATGTGACAGTAGTCTATCAGACGGTTGATGTAATTTCCTTCACTTAGCACCCTTTAAGCCACTGAATGGTCTCAAACTGGAAACATCTGGCACAGATAAGATGGGCTGCATATCCCTTCAAATCAAGGTACACGAAGAACCCAAACAACAACAACAACACAATTATTATGTAAAAAGTGACACTGAATAAACTCTTCCAACAGCTATAAAAACTGCAAGTGTTTGATAAGGAAGCCCTTTGCTCGCTCTGTGCAAAGATTGTGTCTAATATTCAAACCAGGCTCGGAAAATGTGTGTGGCAGAGCCAGCCAAGAATTTAATTGTCAGCTGTGACTAATCTAACGGTCTAAATGTGCTTTATAAGAGCAGGGGGAGCTTTCTGTGTGTACACCGCAGTTTTGATCAAAACGGAGTCTGAAATTTAATGATTGCCCACATGATGTTTAGCTCTGGGAGCAGCCCAGATAACACATGAGCTACGTTTGTGTCATTAACTAACAGTTTTCAGTTAAGAAGGTCCCTCGCTGCTCTGAGCCCACCAAAACTATTCTGTCTTTTTTTTTTTTTTTTACACAACACACTGCATTTCCTTCTCATTGTATTAGATTCCATAATCTGACGCTAGTCTAGTGGGGCATAATGTGTGGGCTTTACATTAAGCCCTGTCACTCAGTGTCAGTATCAAGCTGAGGGTATTTATTTCAGAACCTGACTGCCCAATGCCGATTGCATCTTTATTTTTCTTAGCTCAGGACCCCACAGCCATGCAAATAACACAGAGCTGGCACAAACAGGACTGTTGCCCCTCCCCAACACCCAGAAAAAAAAATCTCTATTTATCTCAGCAGATTTTTTTAAGTCATAAGTCCTTGGGCTGAATTGTTGGTGGTGGCCACCCCTCTGCTGTGCAGAAATGGCTGTAATTACACTCACTAATCACATCGAAAACAACATTTCTCCAAGTAGGTTGCCTAAAGAAAATTTAAAGGGCAGACTTAAATTTAATGACAGGCAGCGTTCAAAAAAAAAAAAAAAAAAAAAGTTCATAAGGGAGTAGCTGCTGATGATTGATGCTGTTCATGAAAGAGACTTTGTGTCGGTGAATAACTGACCGCTGCAGTGTCTGAACCAACAGCAACAAGATGAAGAGGAGGAGTGATACATTTAGGACCTGCAGGGCATCAATGAAGCTCTTCAAGGACTACACACGACCCAGCAGGGCCCCAGTGAACCTGTCAAATCAAAGTGGACTGTCCACACCCCTGATGACATGGACTACAGAGCCCACTGCTGCCCCGAATACACTTTCCCCATTTGCAGCCCTGTGTATTGCCTCATAAGGCTGCTCTGAATTCCCAACTATCCTTGTTACACATGCATCAGTCTGGAGACCCACAGCGAAGACCACAGTGCTTGGTTCATATTCTGTGAAATCAAGAGTTTTTGAAAGCTTTTTATTCCATTCGTGCTATTGGGTGTTTGATTATCATGAATTATTTGAAATGAATTGATATAAGAAATGTCACTCATCTGACAGATTCCCAGAAAGTTATTTCTCTTATGTCCATTTTAATCTACAGCTGAAAACCTTTTCAATTTATTTAGCCTTTAATTACTTCTATGTCATTTTTAATTCATATTTTATTCATGTTTTTATTTTTCATTTACATGTGCTATATGCACTGCATATATTTTTTGAGGTGATCAGTCCAGCTCTGAAGGTGACAGGAGCTGGAAGTGACCGTTTCATCCCTCCCTGCTCCTACATTTAAGCCCTCAGCAGCAGCTACAGAGGAAGATTTTGAAAAACCCAGATTTTTGCAGTTTGCAGTTTGCTTTGCTTTCTCAGTGTTAAAGGAAAAATAATGAATCATGTGGAAAAAATAGTCAGTGCAATTGCCACCGGGATGTAGGAGCTAAAATCATTCTCGTCAGTGTTCATGGGAGCTGCTCTAAAGAACAGCTGGAGACGACGCTGACACATTCAGGAGAGTTAACCTTGATGAGTACGGAACCAACAATAACAGCGAGGCTAAAATGGAACTCTGGAGACCCAGTCAGTCAGCCAGCAGAGCAGGGGGACAGCAGAGATATGAGAAATAAAAGGAGGCTTAAAGCCAGAAATATGGCAGCCTCCATACAGTAAGGGTATCCTGCCAAGGTTGCGGAGTAGATATATTGTTTGGAGGAAGAAGGAAGGTGCGTCAAGGCTTTCTCTTTGACAGGACCAGGGCCACTGGATGAAAATGTCCTGGCTGGAGGGAGTGAAGCCAAACTGAAGATTATTCATTAAAGCTGTAGCCAGTGATGGTTTGTTGTCATCTGCAACCACCCAAACGTTCTGCCGGTGTGCAGCATTCAAGGCAGAGATGATAGCTTACACATTCACTCCTTAATAAAAGAAAAGAGCTGCAGTGCATCTGATTTTCTTTTTGAGGTAGATATTTTTGTGCAGGCTCAAGCCAGCAGAAAAGATATCGACATGGAAATTATTCCCGTGAGCAGATCAGGGTTTATAGTGAGGGTGAAGTGTAGACATAAAGTCTTCTCACCTTTTAGAATAACTATTTTTTTGTTTCCTCAAACTGCTTTGTTGAGCATTTGAACCCTAAAGTGGCAGTCAGAGCTTTCAGCTTCAACTGTCTCTGTTTATAACAGCCGGTCAGCTGTGCTCATGTTTGTCTTTTTTCCCCCTCTTCTTTTGTTGGAGGGTTTACAGGATGTCAGTCTTTGTTGTTCTTGTATTGAGGTGGTGGATCGTACAACAAAACTATTTCCCTGCTCGGTTTCGCAGCAGTCTCTTGGGCTTCCTTCAAAGAATTACTCTGACTGCAGGTGAAATTTGGAAAATGACATAACTAGGATTATTAGCCCAGTTCTGTAATAATAGATCATGTGGATGATAGTGAATTTTTATTTTTTATTGGGCAATTACACTTTTTTATTTTCGCCATGTTCTGGACGATATTAATCTGGGTTTCACTGGAGTTAATCTCCTAAAGAAACAATTTTTAAGTTTCTTGTAACACCGAATGCGGCTCCTTGCCCAGCATTCATGGTGTTTCAGCCATTTTTGCATTTACAGGACAAGAGTCAACAATAAACCCTCTTTGAGTGGTGTTTTTCTTCAGAGTGAACAGGAGGCTACAACGAGTAATTGTGGAAGTAACCACGAAGTAGATCAACAGCTGTTAATGCTAATTAAAAATATCCTTTTTTTTTTATTACAAGTGATGAATATTATCAACAAGGAACAGTTGCTCAACATTCACTAATTCGGTTTACGGGGATCATACATGTGTGAATGCATTTGAACATTGTTGCTTTTGTCTTTTTACTGAATTTGTATATATAGATATTTTCTGTATCAATTGGTACTTAATTAAAAAGTTCAAATAGATAGTAGTTCTAAATCCATTATTAAAGCTACACTATGTGTGTAAAAAACACTATGTGTACATTTTGAGAGTATCTACAACTCCCCCGTCTATTGATACTGACATAGAAAGGAATGCACTTAATCTGCTAACACTGAGGATCCTACTTGGAAAAACAGAACCAGTGGGATTAAACTGAAACTTCTAAAACCCACTTCACTATCTAAAATCTAAAATCAAAACAACTCTTACTGGCATATGATCATTCAGATGAAATGAACTAAAGCATTAACAACTGCTGATAAGATCAACCTTCCGTGGGCTATCATCCAAGACCTCCATAGCAAGAAAAAAGGGGGCGGCTCCACTGCATAACGCATTAGCAGATCGACCTGAACGCCGGCTGGATGTGTAGCAGCTCTCACAACTGCCAGGCAAGGCCATAACAATCTGCTCAGCATCATATGCATGTCTGATTTACATCAGCACTGAGGTGTTAGTACACCAGTGAATTCCCCCTATGACTGGAAAATAGTGAACAAAAGAAACATGTGTGTCTGATAAACTGAACAGCTGATGTAAACTGATGGTGAGTAGCAGCTGCTGGCCTGAGGAGGTCTCACAGGTGCCAGAGAGCATGTGGTACTTTAATGGATGTCAACTTTAATTCTGCGGATGAGACATATTGATCACTGGGGACTTATGACAATTAAAAGTGTTGTTTAATCTGAACTCTTAAATTCAAGTTTGACTTTGCTTTGTTTTGAGGGTGAAATCTTGTGCAGCTGGGCTCCAGCAGAGGACAGGAACCTTCACAAAAATGTGAAACGTCAAGAAGGTGACACGTCCATAAACAGAGCTCCCAGTGAATAATTTGTTTTGGGTTCTAACCCTGAGGGTTTTTACTTTGCTGACCATATAGGGTGTAGACTGTGCAGGGTAACAGAGCATGGCTGGATCTGGAGAGTGGGGACGGCACTGTTTACAACAGAGCAATCAGGCTACGAGGACTTTATTAGAATCAGGGGCCTTCTTTTAATATGTTAACATTCCTGATGCCAGTTTAATCCCAACAGCCCCCAGATTAAGAGAAGCAGATATCCTGGTGTGAAGGTGCTCGATGTCCAAGATTGACTGATTGATACTGAGTGGTGATGATGCATATGGGGACTTCATCATGACAGTTTATGCAACGCTGCCATGGCTAACTGCAGGACATTACTGATATTTGGTTTCAGTCAAGTCTTAAAGTCAGACTATAAAGCCCGGTGGATTGGTAAGGCAGAGCTTCTCAAACCACACAACTCCTTAACACCAGGAAACTCTGTACCAGAGCTGGAATAAAAATTGCAGCATGCCAAAAAAAAAAAAAACAACAACAAAAAAGCAAAGCTGGACTGACTGGTAAGAGATGGGGATACCATAGCCAGGTCTGATTCAGCTATGATGAGGCTGCATGGAAGAGTCTGTTATTAAGATTGATAGCGTAGCAACCAAGAAAGTGATGTTAGTTAGAAGAAAATATTTCTCATTTGTTCTTTAGATAGCCCGAAAAGAGACATCAAATAAGCCCTGAGGCAATAAGACACAAGTCAGCACCAACAGGTCGAGGACCCAAGTCAGGTCAAAAGTCGAGACCAAAACTTTGTGTTGAGCACTGTTTACATCTTCATTTCTAAAAACAGAGGAACGGTTTTACGCCAAAACTTTTTGTGAGGTCACTGAGATTTTCATCTTTGAACTCCAAAATCATATTAGTTATTCCTAATCAAACGGTGACATGAACAATTAGCAATGAAATTCTCTCAAGGTATGACTGAAGCGTCACATTCACCAGATTGGAACAGAGAGGCAGACATACATTTGTCCAGATTTGGAGCTACTCATCTATCAGTGGCTGCCCATAGAAGTGATACTGGACAAACCAGCACATTAACCAGAATCTGTTTTTGTAAAAACCATCAATGTGGATCCACCAGGTCTGAGTTGAGTTGATGGTGAATAGCTGCATCTTCTCAGGGGCAAATGATCCATCATAGATTTCATTAGATTAATACCTTCGTCTTTCTTACTTTGTATAAAATGATAAAAACATAATGATCTGCACTCTGGTATTCTGTCTGTAACCCGGAGCCTGCTGTTGAAGTGAACACAAATAATGGTCTTTATGTGGGAACAGCTCTCTCTGCCTCAGGGCTGCCTTGGGCTTTGTAAGTCACTTTGTGAAATTTGATTTGGTGGCTCTCGTCAGAGCCACACTGAGGTTGTCCATCTGCTCCGTCACGTCAGCCTGACAGTCAGACAGTGAACAGTTTAATCACTCAGACCTCTCGCTCATGAATGACCTGGATTATGGTGTTCATTCTGGAGAAACACTCTATAAAACATTTATTTTGATAACATATCATCAACAGAGAGGCAAAGACGCTATTTCTACATGTAGCAATCAAAAACTGGGCACAGCGTGTATCATTAGGGTTCGCTGTCTCACTTTCACTGCAGTAAGGGCTAAAAATATCCAGAAAAAATTACTTTATAAAGCGGAATCTGTTGATCCACATCCCCTTTTTTTTTGCAGCTGACAAGGAAAAATTGATTTGAAATGATTGTAATTTTTACCCTCCTCAGAGAACATCAATTATGCATGAGCACCAGGAGGTTTCAATCTTTAAAGCTTTTAACTTTAAACCAGCAAAACCTCCAGCGACTCTCTCTCTGTATCAGTATCAACTGTAGAGTTGTGCAGCGCAGTGCAGCGCAGTGCAGCTTTATTTTCTTTAACTACACCTCTGCTCCATTCACCTTTCTGTGCTGCCTTGGGCAGTGAGTGCGATTTCTACTCACGGCCTGCACATCTGTTTTCAGGATGACAGCTTTCACTGATCAGCTGGGGCTTCTGCTGGACCGCTCATAGGAAAGGTGTGTGTTTTCACTGATTATTAGTTGTGGGCAGCCATCTGGTTGTATTTAGGAGCAGGTACTTGGCCCTGGCTTATTTGGCTCAGTTGCAGTGTAGATTTGAACTTTGGAAGCCTGGTGGGGCAGTTCTGCTGGATGGAAAAGCAAATTTTAATGAAGTCCGGCCGTCCTGAAACCTGCACTGTGTGTGTCGCGTTCGGCCCCTGGCAGCAAAGAGAGCTGTGTTTTCGTCAGCAAGCGCAAAGGAAAATTTACCAGAAATCATTTCAATGAAAAGAAATAATCCCCTGAGCCAATGGTTATTTTTGTGGTTCTCAAAGACTCATCTCTGGCTTGCATCTCTTCAACTGAATCTTTTTCCAATTTAGATTTTTAAACCAATTTCAGATTTTGAAATTGGCTTTGCTGTGAGGACAGATTGCAAATGAACAACATGACCTGAATAACTTTCCACGGAATAGCTTACTATTCCTGGCTAATGAGGAAAAATACTGAACTAAGATAAAATAAAAAAACTAGGGGTGTGCCAAAAAATCAATTCATATAAGAATTGCGATTTTCATTTACTACAATTCAGAATCAATTAAAAAAAAATTTAAACAAATCTGCAGGCTGTCTGCCTCCATTTTGTATGCGGGACTTCCTGACGTCACCACGGAGCCGGTTCTGGAACATACACATGCATGGTAAGCACCAAAACAAGGAGGAAACTACAATAATGAGGAAAGAGAGGTTCAACCGGCCCCATCCTCGTTGAAGGCAAAGATTTTGACTCATTTTACCTAGAGCCCTACAAAATCCGTTTTATTTTTTTCCCAAATTCCGTTTTAAATTTTTCCCATATTCGTTTTTTTTTTTTTTCCCCCCCCAGGGTCCAGTCTCTGGTCTGGTCTGGTCTAGTCTCTGGGGAAGTCCCATCTAGTCTGGTCTGGTCTAGTCTCTAGTCTCTGGCCTGGTCTAGTCTTGGCCTGGGGAGGTCCGGTCTCTGGAGGGGGGACCGGTGTCTCGTCAAGTCTGGTCTGATCTGGTGTAGTCTCTACTCTCTGCAGGGGTCCGGTCTCTGGTCCAGTCTCTGGAGGGGTCTGGTCTCTGGTCCAGTCTCTGGAGGGGTCTGGTCTCTGGTCTGGTCTAGTCTGGTTGCCATTCCTTGCTGTAGCTCATCACTCATTACCAATTAACATGTCCAGGTGCCCCTACCAGGAATCGAACCGCGCCCGTCTTATTGCTGGGCGACATCGTTAACCACTATGCCACAAGTCACCACATTGATTCATTCATTCATTCATGGGTAGGGGGGGCGTGCATTATTAGTGACCCCCTCAGAGCATTTTCCCGACAGATACGTTCCTTTTTATTCCGAAAAAAACAAAACAAAAAAGCTTTCATGTAAAATGTCGGCCAGTTCTGTTATTCCATGTTTATAATGAATTCTGTTTTTAATGTCTAATTCCGTGATTCCGTGATCGTGGATTTTATAGGGCCCTATTTACTGAATGCCCAGGAAGACCGAGCTTGACATGAGCTTCACAATGTGCAAGGTTTGCAAAATGAGGATTAAGCACTTGGGGAACCCATGTTTAACTGCACTATTTTCTTTTATAAAGAGACACTTTTATTTTTGTTATTTAAGCAATATGTGATATTGCTTTAATGCAACAGTTGCAACAATTCCATCTAAGCATGGATAAATGTTTAAAACTTAATAAATGTGAAAAAGACACTTTAATGTCTCCATGTGTCATTCTGTCTTGCAAAGCAGACTGGAGTAGATCATGAGGATCCTTTGCACACCTACAGATTGAAGCAGAAATCATAATGAATCAAATCGTTTTGAATCGAATCATAGCCCCAAAAATCGGAATCAAATTGAATCGAGTTTCCTGTTTTCAGGAGAAATGAACAGCACAGCGAGTTTTTGCGCTGGCAGCTCTGGAATGAATTTATTCACAAGTCAAAATAAACCACTTGTTTTCTTGCTCTCTTTGTCATGACCAATACACAACAATACTTTGCAGTATTTCAAAAAGCGTAATACAGCACAGCATTAACTACATTACTGGACATTATTCTCAGTCATTCCAACACATCTAAATCACTGAGCCTAAAAGGCAAAAGCAAAGAGCTGCTAAGTGAACGTTTAACTGTAATTTAACACAATGGAAACTGAAAACGCACAAAACCAAAATGTTTCGCAATATGATAACACAAACAGGAAGAACAACAATTGCGCAGGAGTTCTAGTTCATGTGTCACTACGGCGGGAGTCCATTAACATTCAAAACAGCGAGCAACCGTCCATTCCTGTTTAGCACATCTGCTATGCTAACATTCACGTAGACATCACTGGACTTATTGTTAAAGTACATACGCCAACTGTTACCCTTTTTAGCACATATTCTAATCATATTAATAATCGTGTTTGTGTTTGTTATCATTTTAACATCGCACCGACCTGTTTTCAGGAGAAATGAAGAGCAGATCGAGTTTTCACGCTGGCAGCTCTCGATTGAATGAGGAGGAGCTTCTTCTCCGCAGAAAAGAGGCGCTTCCGGCCTAACCAATGCGCCGCTACTGCCACCTACTGGTCCCCCTCTGCTACCGCATACAATTATTTTGTGGACGACTCGCTAATACTGCTCCAAAAAGACGTCAATTTTAAAAAATAAGATATAAAAAACAAACAAACAAACAAACAAACAAACGTGACCACACAACTGATTGGGTTCAGATCATTAATGTATTCGGAACTTAGATTCAACAACAGTTTTTTTTTTCTCTTCACAAAGTGCTAATTGGAAAAGGCACAGAAAGGAGATTTTAAATGTAAAACCAGCAAACACACAAGCCGACACGGTCGGCTGCATGAATGTCATCTGCACCAAAGATGATATGCTTGTGTTGGCTCAAATCCAAATGAGCGTAGCAAAAGTTCCTCCTACTGAAAATAAACAGCGGTGGTTCCTCTCTCCATGATTTTCAGAGCAATAACACTCACTCACAATGGTTCAGCCCTTTCCAAAGTTGGGTTTCCAAACTTTTTATGGAGCGAGGCTTTTCAAAACAGGACATGAGGAAATCTATCACTTCATTTACAGTCCCTTCTTAGACCTCTCAGAGAGATAAAGATCCAAGAATAAATACAACCAACACACATTATGGTTTGTGATTCTAAGCTGTTTATCTGCTATATTAAAAACCCAAATTCCCAAAGTGGTTGGAGACACTTTGGATTTGAGACCGCAAGTCGGGCAAGTGTAAATGAATGATGTGTCAGTATAAGCCACGTGTCCTTCTGAGCTTCTCCTGAAAAGTTATGACTTGAACCACACCAGTGGAAACATAAACTCCTGACGGCTTAGAAGGAGAAAAAGAATTCTGAGTTGATGCAATCAGACTTCTGCAGTGTGAGGAGAGGAAGTGGCCAGGTGTGCACGCTGTAGCAGCTGGATACAGTGGATCTAGCGGAAGGAAATTATGCTCATGTGACTGGTCTAATAGCAATCGTCACAAGTTACTGCCCTTCATTTTCACTGTTGGTGCCTCCATTTGAGAAGCAGATATATAACAGCTTTCACAAATAAGACACTTTGCCCAAACATTACAGACATATAAAGTACCAGCTCATTTTTTCCAGTTTTTTCATGTCTTCAGTTTGGATTTGTGGCTTGGGCAGCAGCAGATCAGAATCAGTTAGTGAAATTAAAAACAGTCTGTTCTCTTTCTGTGTGTCTCTATGTGTGTGGACAGGCTGATCGCACATTTGCATGCAAAGGTCCAACATTTAGAAATGAAGAAAAAGTTGTACAAAGAGAGAGAGAGAAAAAAAAACATTAACATAAATCGACTGGGAAATACTAGTTATGATTGAGCTTTTTCATTATGAGCAACGTAATTTTAGGCTAGGAGGTTTTTTTTTCTCTTTTTTTCTCTTTTCTTCCAACTGGAAACACTCCAGTGTTTTCCAGCAATAAGTAAAAGGGCCCCAGATCTCTAAAATAATATACACATGCAGTACCCATGTGCCACAATGAAAACACAGTTTGCAACTCAGCAGAATGAGACTGCTTTATGGAATCTTGCAACATGAAACGCAGAGTGGTTATATTTTGTGCACCATCAGAACCAGCTGTGTGATGTGGCTCAATTCAGCTCAATTCAGTCAGGGGCTACAGTTTCAAAATAGCTGAAAGAGAACACCCCCAGCAGGAAAAGACTGCAAACTGGACCAGTTCGGGTTTTATTGCACAACATGTACGACTTGCTGAAACTCAAATTTGAGGAATATTTCAGCTGAGATCAAGAGAGTAGCAGGACCTCACAGATTTTTCTCTGGCATGACTCTACACCAGATTTCAGTGTATGACTGGTGGAAATCCTGATGTTCCTGAGTAGCTTCTGATAAATTATTAAATGACCAGTGATCAATATATTTTACATTAACAATGGCTAAAATGATTGTGAGGAAAGACAAAGGCCGAGTTCATGATACCATCCCTTCCATTCCCATACCCCCCGCTATTTTATTATCTTTTTCAACACACGACTACAATACCCATGAGCCTTTGATGCTGTTGCGATATAAAAAAGCTGATCAGATGCTAAGTAGAGGTGTAGAAAAATCACCGTGTTGATCCACTTTATGTGATTATTGTCCATGTCTGAAAATTAAGGGGACTTTCTATGTATAGAATCATAGTTGCCAAAAATAGCTCTGTCTAGATGTCTGATGTTGTGCTTTCAGTTTGTGCATGGATCCAGTCTCAAAAATAAATTACTTAGTGAATTGGATACAATGTAAACTTTATTTTACTGAACTGAAGATTATTGTGACCATTTGCAATTCTACATATGAACCCAGTACATGTGAAAGCTGCTCCCTCTGTAGAGACTGCAGGACAGAATAAGAAGCAATGTTGCTGAACTGTTTTTCATCCAGATATTACATTTAGGATTATGTCAACACAACAGAAAGATGCTGTGAGAGTTGATATATGCAGTCTGTTAATCTAGCCTTGTCCCAATCTGATGCTGCAAACCAGCTTACAATTTCCAGAGCATCTCACCTAACTCAAGTAAAGTACTCATGTTTAGGTATGGTATTAAGTGTAGGTCTGGTGTGAATTAGTCCAGCTCTCCTCAGCATCACTGTTTAGAGAACAGAAAGCCTCTTTCCATGTGGGCCTCCATTTGTCATGCACTATTGTCTGGGGCATATGCAATCAGTGGCCAAATGGATTAGCTGCACAACAACAAATTTGTGTTCCAGGTATCCTGAGGGGGAAGCTGGAAACCAAAATATTTACATGATGAGCTCCAGCTGAATGACGTAGCTAAGCAGTTGTTTAAGATTTCAATGAATGAGTCATCAGTTGGACCAAAGCCTCGCCGCTTGACGATGGCTCAGTGAAGACAGCCTTGGAAGAAAGATACAGATGTGTCACTATAAAAGGCCCCAAAGGATCCAGAAAGATCTCGACCACGTGGACCACTCAAGCCGAACCTGAGCTGACATAACGACAGGCTGCCTTGCCGATTGCCCTTGGCCTCATTCTCTCAGGCTGTAATCAGAGAGCTTTCCAATCTACTCGAGGACATGCTGCTCAGGGACGTCTCCAGGGAGCACTAATCAAAAGCAAAGATGCTGGAGGGGAGGTGGGAGAGGTGAAGACTTGTGCATTACAATCATCTCAGTGGTCCCCCACTCGAAAACCTCCAGCCAGAGGTCCACATGGTCTGTATCATTTATGAGCTCACCCCCGGCGAGCCATGATTTCACTGCGACAGATCCAAACCTAACACATCATTATTACAACTTTTTCTGCTCAAAACCAAATCCATACAAGAGGCATCCACACTGTAGCCTCACACATCTGCATCACCTGGAACAACAACTCCCACGATACCAGAAATCCACAGACAACAATAACATGATTTATTATGAACATTTAATAGGTATACAAATTTCATGCATATTTTCAGCATTTAAAGAATTTCAAAAGAATAAGGAAAAGATAACTGCAACAAAGGGTTTGAAAAACTTAAAAAAAATCCAACAAAGGGAAAGCTTGTCATCATAGGAAACAGCAAACTCTCCATTGTTTGCTTTGAGACAGAAAAATTTTGATTTGAAATGCCATAAAACCACATCGGGGCCCTAAAAAAATCTATTAAGCTTTTAAACTTCCAGCACAGGAACAGAAAAAACTTGCACACATACAAACACAAATTCATAGAAAAACATGAGGTAGTCGAATGGTTTAAAAACACAAAACAATCAATAACTAGCAATATGGATTTGTGCTCCAGTAACAGCTGTTTCCAGATCAGAACACTGATTTTCCCAGCATGCACCGCAGTAACAGAGAAGGAGGAATGCATGATATCTGTATAGCATTCTGTATTCTGAACTTTATCATCAGTTTGAGTGAAACAATATCTCCAGATTATCTGAAATGAGAGGATTGTAGATCCAGAGCACAATTCAGCCATTTAACAGTGTGGTAGAGGCGGTGGGGGGTGTGTGTGTGGGGCGGGGAGTAATTACATGTGGGGGAGATGGATTTGCCACGGTTGATAAGAGAAACCGCAAAACTACAGGCATGACAGAAAACCTTAATCCCACATTCACCACTCATTATTTTAACGTTCTGTTGTGGATCAAGACACGGATCTCTCACAAAGGGCAGCGTGTGAAACACTGTAGGGTGGGATACAGTGGTGTTGTTCACAATAACAGGGCTCAACATATCATTGCTGTGTATTTACTGAAAGTCTGAGTTAGCTAAGACACTCCTGGCATGAAGCCTGATAAAACAAAATTCTGATGTAGCTCCAAAACTAAGTGGTTCTCATATAATTTCAACATTTTTTCTCAAGTGTGAGTTTGGTTGCCATATTCTCAACTTTGAATTTTCAAAGTTGGATACTTTACATGAGAATTAATGGGAATGTATCATAATAAACGGAAAATAAAAACAGAAATTTACAAAATTGAAGGTTGGCCCTTAACAGGGAACTTAAATATAGTTGGGAAATATATACAGTACCAGTCAAAAGCTTGGCCACATAGGAAAGTGTGGCCAACGTTTGACTGGCACTCTAATGTAGCATAATCTTGGCTAAAATAACCAGATTTAACTGAAATGCAACAACAACAAATGTTATTCCTCAATCACATGCACATGGCACTTTCTTCACTGCAGGGCAATTTAAGCTACAACCCAACATACAGCGAGCATTCATCCATCACATGGAGAGAGGATTTCTTACAACCCCGGAGCTTTCAGTTCTCATGTTTGAGCCCACAGACTAGATACAGTTTAGTTTTGATAATATTATGGGGTAAATTTATTTGATCCACTGTATTAATGTTTAACATGCAAATAGCAAATGAAAATGAAACATACTGTACGGTGGCTACACAGATGGAAAGTTTGGTGCTAAATGTAAGCTGCCAAGTGCCGCTTAAGAGGCGAGCTTTTCATGGCACGAGCTACCTGAAATGTGATGCTGTTTCTTCTGCTTCCTGCAAGATGCTTTTCTATAACTATGTAAGAGTTCAGACAACACTAACTGAAAATTTTTTGAAGATCATTCTAAGTGTTTACTATTTATGTGTTCATGCCATTGCATTGGTGAAGTGACAAGCTTTTTTTATTATCTTGAAAAATGCCATGTTCGCCATCCAAAGTGGTGCAAAGGGGCTCCTTTCATCATTAGCTTTGTTGTTGTGGGGGGGGCATTTTACATTTTGATTGGGGGGTGGGTGAGGATGAGTAATATTTTAAGAGAAACAACAAGACTGAATAAAGTTCTACTCAGAAATAAATCTGTTGGAATGTCATGTTTTGTCTTAAATTGTGTTACTTTGCGTGGATGTCCGCTTATGAAAAAAACTAAATGCTTATTATTATGTTTGGATACGATACACTTACATAATTTCCATGGAGAGTTTCCATTTTAGAATATTACCAAAATTCCTAAACAAAGCTAAAATTTCTGGAAATTTGCCACCCCCTTTGCAACCCTACGTGTGAGTAAAAACGCTTGTGTCTGATTTCTTAAATAATGAGGGGGAACAAAGTCATTGTTCATGACTATTGGACCTTACTAATATTATGATAAAAAGAAATATTTCATTGTCATCGCAACAGCTAACCATCAAATATATGAAGTTGAAATTTAACATACTGATTCACGTATGTAAATTTTACATATACATTTATTTTCTTCATGTGAAAATACTTTCATAAAAACACAATTTATACAAAATAGTAATCAATATGCAACAGCTTCAATAGTAAGTCATTATTGCAAAGTGGAAAAATAAAAATTCCAAACTAAAAGGACTTATTTCTTCTGATGTACTGATAAAAATATTCTGCTGGTTTGATAGGTATTTAAATGTGGTATTCATTACGAACCCATTGCATGTTTTATGACACATTCTTTCATTAAAAAAACCGACTCATAGGAATTTCACAAGTTAAGCTTTTAACATCAGTTTGTTTTGTATTTTTTGTATTTTGAATTGTAACTTCTAACTTTTACGAGTTAGTAAAACAAGATCAAAGTAGAATTATATATATATATATAAAAACCCAAAACATGTCATGTCATAAAATATGCCATATGAGGATTTTAGGAATGATATAAAGAAATCCCCAACAAGCGTGTTACGTATGAGCACATCCACAGTTCACAGTCTTACACACATAGTTGACAATAAATTTCTCTCGGTAAATACATTCCAGAAAATTATTTTATACACAAATATATATTTATACTCTGTTCCCTCTGTAGAAAGCTTTATACATGTTTACATATGAAAAGAAAAATCAAAAGCTTAAAGATACTATTCATTCTGTTTTCTTTAGTTACACCTTACCAGAGATTCGATTAAATCATTAGAGGGAAACCTCCTTCCTGGAATTACCCAGTTAGCCTCCCACACAGTCAAATAAAAACACATACAGTTTAATAAAGGAAGGCACAAAAGCAAACATTCATATTATTCTCAGACGGTGGGGTAGTTGTGGGGTTGCAGTTAGAGGAACATCTGAAAACGTATATCCATAACAAGGAGCTTCAGCTACAGCTTATTCAACACATTGCCAGTGCCCAAATGTATAATATAACCGGAAAACTCAATTTACTGTACATTTAGCTTCATGAAATAACTCAAACTGCTCTCTCTCTGCGTCTGTCTGACAAGAATGCAGGTGAACCGTCAGCTGAATAGTTAAATAATCAATTTATACAAAATAATTTAGGATTTCAGTTATTAAAATGTAAATGTCAGATATTTATTTTGAATTAGAGGATTTTGGTTTAATGAGCATATTCTGAATGTGAGGATGAATGAATTTACTGTAACCATAATCAACCAAATGATGAATAATGAAAACAGTATTTAGTGGCAGGCCTTGTGTAAAATGGATAGACAGTAGGAACCAGCTATATGTTAACCATGCTAAATCATAACTTTCTAAATATGACATGCTGGGAGTACAAAAACATAATTTTTCACACTCTGCCTCATGACGTTTTGTAATATTTACAATATTTACAAAATATACAAACCTTAAAAGAATAGTTTTGTGGTTGATACATGATTGTTTTCTTTCTTTCCAAGAGCACGATAAGAACATCAAAACCAGTCTTAATGGTTTGAGTTAAGGATGACGCTGAATTTGGGAGGTTATTAGCTTAGCTTAGCATTCTGTTGGTAATAATGTGTGAATTGATGACTTTCATTGGTGTTAGTAGTATTTTATTAACTTAAAGGTTTGAATAAAAAAGCATGAATAAACTAGCTAGCTAGCTATTAATACAATTAGCAGTACCTCTAAAGTTTACAGGTTGACATATTTATTTAATGCAAAATTTTTGTTTTCTTCGTTTTTTTTTTCTTTCCTTTTTAAATTTTTTGAAAAACTTTTTTTCCATTCTATATGTTTGACTTAAAATGTTGGACTATCACTATTCCTAGGCTAATCTCCTCCTGTATTGGACTGTATTGTTCCTAAACACACAGTCACAAGAGAGGCACTGATCTTCTCATCTAATTCTGAGACAGGCATTGTTTTTTCCAAAGTTTTGAATTATCTACTCCATGACATGACAACTAATAAAGGGAGCCCATAATGCCCCTTTACATTTGTGTGGGATCTATGACATTGATCATATCCCCGTGTCTTTCACATTTTTCTTTCACATTTTTTGGCATTTCCTCATCTTTATACATTCAATACCCACAATGTCTTGCTATTTTAAGAGCCATTGTCTCTTTCTTCGGCATATTAATAGTGGTTGCTTTGCTCCTTTGCCACCTTGTAAGTCTGAAAATAATGTGCAACAGTCAATCTGTCAACATCTGACTTACAGATACTGACTTCACCTACTTGTTCCAAACAGACAAAATCAAACCATTAAAAAGCGGAACAAAAGGCTGTGTTGTAGTCAGAAAAAGCAGCATTTTGATTAGAAAGTAATGCCTGGTATCAACTCATATTTGTTTCTTGTAGGTTTTTTGTTTTCTTGTTTTAACAAAATATGAGGTGAGACTACCAAGTTGGTAAAACTGTTACACACCAATATCACCAGGACAGTACGTCTGTTGGTGAATGCATTATGTGGCACGAAGGGAATTCCACAAGATCTAAGGGCACTATTGTGTTTTCTTCTTTAAATTCATATTTTTTCCTTCCTTTTGCATGCCCCAAATAATTCCTTGCATGGAAGGAAATCAACAAAACAGTCACTGTGGACCATCAGGCCCTTCCTGTGCCCTAGCAGAGTTGTGTGCCCCACCAGTGTTTGTCCTGGGCTACGCTGTGCTGCTGCTGGAGCATGGAGTGCTTTGTGTGCTGCCAATACTGTGGCCTGCACTGCTGTTCTCCGAGGCGGGCTGAGACTTCTGGACCTGCTGTGTGCCAGGTGTCCCACCTAGACATAAAGCAGGAGATGGAGAGGAGAGGGGGAGGGAAGGGATTGGATTGAAAAATGTATTAGAAAAAGTGCCAGGATGGAATATGACAAATTGAATAGGGTGAAGCTACGAATTTCACCTAAATACCCAGGAGCCTCCACTATTCATCTGCTTTCTTACATTTTGGAGGAAAAAATACTTTTGAACTTGTACTGTTTACTACGACTGTCACTACTTGATTTAAACCTTACACTATAGTTAAAATACATCTTTTTATACTTTGCTACAGCCCTATGTACATGCCAAATGTGCAAAGCTATGAAGACCTCTGGACTGCATCTCTCACGACTTTCACCATTTTAAAGTACAGTCTTCTGCAGTGTTTACAACTGCTTGGCTCCAAAAGAAAGCTTCAGAACAACCAGTAACAATGTCTTTCACAGATGACATTTTAGACAAAAAAGAAATGAGGCAGGTTCCCATTCATGAAGTTTATTTCTTTTATCTGGAATCAATTAGTCTCGTGTTAGAAGATAAAGCAGAACAAACACAACACGGGGGCCTTTGACTAAGGCTAAAACCACTGTCTGGTTTGTTGTTCTAGGTCTGAAAAAGCATGTCATTTCACAAACCCCTAAAAATCCAACACTTAAATAAAGGAACAAATAAAAGTGCTTACATTTGTTTACAAAAACATCTCTGATTGACAATGGACAGCTTTTGAAATAAGGCCTCGTCTGTGTTTCATTTGAGTTTTTGGCTGAGTTTTCCTGCTGTCTGTCCCTCAGTTGCTTTATAGTTCTTTCCTACACGCACACATACGCCTGCACACACTAAAATTAAACTGAGTGGAACCCAGATTTGCCTATCAATAGCTTTGTTCAACCAAAAATAGAGTGTGTATAAGCAATTGTTTGCATATAAGATAAGGATATGTGTCCATGGGCAATCATGCATCCCCCTCCCTGTTTGGGGCCCCTCAGTTCTGCTAGTGTTTACTAGAGCAGAGCTGCCAGCAGTCTCTCACTCACAGGATCAAGCTATCTACAAAACAAAATATTTCAATTGACCTCATCTGTGAAAGGGAATATTAATTCCCAAGTTTAATATTGTCCTTCCAGACAGAGATAGAGACTGCTTTTATGTCACAGGAACAATGTGAACATACTGTGTCCAGTTGTGGTAACAGATGTCTGGCTCAAGACAATATGCTTTAGTCCTTAGTCAAATAGTGTTTTCAGCCTCAACTGACTAAGTCTAAGGCAAGGCAAGTTTGATTATACAGCGCACTTCATACACAAAGGCAATTCGATGCTGCTGTTCAGTGCTGTACATACATACAGAGAAAAGTAAGAACAGTGACACGCATAAAGTCAAAGCCATAAAATGATAAAATGATTAAAAGAATATGCAGCTCTTTGGATAAGTTAAGAAAGGTACAGGGCAGGTTTCGTGTATAAGCACATGAGAAAAGAAATGTTTATAACCTGGATTTAAAAGTATCAACATTTGGTGCTGATTTAACCTCCACTGGCAGTTTGTTCCACTTGTTTGCAGCATAAAAGCTAAATGCTGCTTTTCCATGTGTGGTCAGGACTCTGGTCTGGACTAACTGACCTGAGTCCATGGATCTAAGAGTCCTCCTAGGTTTATATTCTCTAAACATATCAAAGATGTATTCTGGTCCCAAACTGTTCTGTGATTTGTAAACTAGCAGCAGCGTTTAAAAATCTTTTCTGTGGCCAATGTAAAGATTTAAAACTGGTGTAATGTGCTCCGATCTCTTTGTTCTGGTTAAAACTCTAGCAGCAGCATTCGGGATGAGCTGCAGCTGTTTAATGCTCCTTTTGGGGAGTCCGCTCAGAAGACCATTACAGTAATCGCGTCTACTGGAGATGAACGGATTGATGAGCTTCTCCTAGTCTTTTAGTGGGAGGAGAAAAACAGTAGTTTCTGTGGACCAATGATTTCCTAAAGTATGACGGACTGCTGAAAACACGAAGACACTCGGGGAAAAGTGCCAACACTAACCTGTCTTATCTGTATGAACGATGGCTGTAGACATTCACACAAAGTGAGGATTTAGAAGATTATAGAGCATACTGCAGAGAACAAAGCCAAGTTAGCACTCTTGTACAGCGGTACTTAAGCTAAATGCTAAAGTTAGCACACTAACAGAGTACCATCGCTGACTATAATCACTTTGTCCCAGACAAACTGATGCAAATGTCACATCCATCCAGAACCTACATTTTACTTAAAATGACAAATTTCAAAATTTCATTAAAGCAACCTCATGTTTCCAAACTCATTAGGATTCATCCTCTGATAACCAACACAACAAAAACAACCACAGTTGGTGCTAGCGTGGCTAAAAAAGAAAGGTAGCATCTTGTTCCCAGTCACACTTTATTCTTTTATTGTTATACTCTGTGTGATCTCCCTTATTTTCTTATCGCTGGAGTAAATATTTGGATTTCAGTGTGAAATTCCTCCTGTTCTAAATGATGAAGCCTGTTTTCACAGTGGGTTTGTAATTTTCATTGGTATGGTATTTCACACACTGAGCAGAGAAGGAAAGTAGATCTCTTGGCTGAAGTAAAAACAGCCCTGGCAGAATAAAAAACTATTGTATGTGCCAAGATAATGAGCACAACAAAAAAAAAAAAAAAAATGCTGAAGGCTGTTTTCTTAAAACTTTTAAGCCTTATAAGGAATTCATGTGTAATGGTTAAAGAAATTCCAAATGTACTTCCAATGAGTTAAATAGGTGAAAAGTGTTCCTGAAGAGGCCAGAACACTGTCTGCAGACCCTCAGGGGATAGACCCAGATGTGTTTTCATGTTTCATCACTCTGTACACTGATTTAAAATATACTCTGAACTGATATTTTTGGTGGTTGTTTTGGGGGATTCTACATTCTTGGGGTTAATGTGGAACAGCCAGTGTGGCCATATAAGGTGATTTCAGCCAAGACAGCTAAAGAGGCCTATCTGGAGTTACCCTACAATAAGGTTTATATGAAAAAAGAAAAAGACTACAGGAATATGTGAATGACAATGTCTTGGCCGTGTTACATTTTTTAAACTATTATCCTCACACATATATATTTTTGACATCAAATCTTTTTGGACCACTAGTGACTGCAAGAAACCCATAATTTTCAGATAAAGTGACTCTCTAAAGAGGAGCCAACGGCAATATTGTGATAAAGATAAGGGTACTAAAATCTGACAGCTGTTCTTTCCTGCTAAATGAGATCCTGTTCAATGGACAATTTTCAGTGTGACTGAGTATGACTGAGTTTTCACTAGTTTGTGATAATGCAACAGTTTTGACAAGTATCCTTATCGCTTCTAACCTCAATGCTGTCAGGGAAGAAATTTATTACTCCAACTATCCAACACTGTCATTCGCTGACCTCCCTCCAAACTGTAAACTTAATGTAAACACTCACATTTTTGTATTTTCTGAGAGACTCAACTTCTGAGCTCAAACATCCATTTATGAAAGATGCTTACAGACGACATGTCAGTCATGGAGCAACAGGTCAGTGGCATAGAGCATCAACAATCATCAACACTAAAGCCAACAAGAACAGGGCAGTTCTATGCAACGGTTAACACAGTGGGTTGCCGGGAGCGCACTTCCTCTCAGGGGTCAGTTGCGGTCGGCAGGCTGGGGATGATGGGGAAGGTCTTGGCATCTAATGGACAGATTGTGTGTCTTTTCCTCTGAGCGCCCGCTACACCCAACAAGGGGAATTTCCAACTCGTCTCCAGCCATTGTACTGAGAATATTCACTGACCAGCCCGCAGCCCCAAAACATTCAAAGGCAGGAAAGAGAAGAGCAGCTCTTGCTGCAGACCAACAGGATATATTTGCAGTAGAGGAGTCAATATGTTATTGTGAACTGGCCTCTGTCAGCAGCAGGATGTTTGGCAATCCCAGTGGCACATTTCTGGCACTGGGACTGCTCGAACATTCCTTTGGATTTTATCTTTTAATTAATGTATGAAGTTAGGTGAGCTGGGATCATGGAACAGCAGGTGAATGACCTACCTGTGTGAGAGTAGATAAACCACAGGGCTCCAGTCAACAGAGCCCCAATCACAAAGGCTGCAAAGGCGATTCCCACCACTGTTGGCGTGTCAAGCATATACAGAGTGTCTGGGGAAAAAAAAAAACAAACAACCCACAATTCATATGTTTGTAGGAAAACTTTACCATTTTTAAAACCTTTCAGGCACCAAAGCTGTAATCATCATATAGCTAAAATCAAACATTATAAAGCCAAGAATGACAAGAAATTGTGTAAAATAAATAGATTAACTATGACTGAATGAGGTTTGGTTTATTAAAAAGCTAACAGCAGAGAAATAGCAGAAAATTGCCAAAATAAAATGTCTTCCACTATTTACAGTTTTAATTAATGTCACTTTTACAACAGTGCAGTTGTTGCCTTCACTTTTTAAGCAAATAGCTTGGTTTCTGCCTTACTTGAGCTGTTAATCACAAAACTGCTACCAAATTTAGTCACCAAGCTCCCGTTAGGATGTCAAAATGTCAACGTGTGTCATGGCTGCTGTGAGCTCACTGAAAGGTAAGTCTTGTGTTTATTCATCAAGTACTGAGCACTCTAAAGCTTTAGATCATTCACATTACAGAAGAAGGGAGAAGAAGTGGAGGAAAAAGGTGAAGAAAAAGAGAAGAGTAAAACGCATATGACATATCATTAGGACAACTTACTGTTAGGAGGCTTTTTTCCATCGGTTAGCCCAGGAATATCTGTAAAGTTAAAAAATGTATGTTGAGCATGCTGAATTTACATTTACATTTATTAAATAAAATAAACAATACTAAACACGAGTTACTCAGTTGATTGCTATTAATGAATTGTGTTGATGATCAGTTCTCTATGTAAATAGAGAACAGGAATCTAAAGCAGGAAAATGCTAAAAACCAAAAAACTGCCTTTGTCTCCAAATGATGAACTTACTGACACCAGCTGGTTCTGCTTACCCGTTTATTTCAAGCCATCTGGAATGCTTTCAAAAGTGAAATTAGCTGAACTGATGTCTTAACAAACAATACAAAGACGCTTATATACGAGTGAGCTCAACAGCCAGGCCTGGTACATTCCCAAGATCCCTGTACAATGGGTGCTATTCTTGGAAAGAACACCTCTGAGTTTTCATCTTGCATAATGGTTGATGACAGGACATCAGAGATGACTTTAATTTCAGAAGGGACGATAGCCAGAGGACGTCCTCTCTGCCACCCTCCCCAATCTCTCTGCTCCAGTGTTAACCATCCAGTGCAGCTTGTTATGCTACAAGTACAGAGTGGCTATTCATGATTCCACCTCAGTAACGCATAAGAAAAAGAAAAGGTACACAGAAGTTAGGGCACTAGTTGAAGAACATCCATGTCTATCAAGCTGAAAATGTATCAAACCTTTTCAAATAATGCTTAAATATCTCCACGAAGCTGTCAGGTCTTGACTTATGGACCCTACTTTAACAGAACTCGAGAGGCTAAACTGATGACTTTAATGACTTGTATTTGCAGCCTTTAAGCTGTTGCCAAAGTTGGAACAGCAGTGTTATCTCCTTGAATGTCATTTGTTTATGTAAGTTGGCTTGCTATGAGGAATGAAGCCCCCCAGAGTAATGACTTGGGCTTTGTTAAACTTCGACATACTGTATCATCATGAGGAGTAGAAATAACTAATGTACCCTCTGCAAGACACTGATTCGTCATGCTTTATAAAACAAACTACAGCTGAACTCAACAGCTCAAAGCTTGTTAGTGCAATCAAGCTGCATGAGGCCATGAGTGCCACAAAATGTACGACAGATAAAAAGGGCGTGGAAGAGGGTAACAATATATAAATATATTATCAAATTTATATATGTATAACCTATTATGGCCATGGTCGACCAAGGCATGAATATTAACTTGTGCAGCTATAAACATCCTTTTTATTTGAGGTTAAAGAGATGTTGTGATTTCTATGAGAATTTTAATGATAAAGTAACCTCAGTATTATGCAGCCAAAGAAAACAGCAGCTCTTATGGACAACAAAAAATCTTTTAAGGCACTGTCATCGCAGATATTTATAACAGTAACAAGCTACTTAGGAAGATAAGGAATAGGAAGGGTCAACACATTTACTTACACAATATATTTTAAACACTATATTTTCAGCCTGCCCACCTGTTTCAATTGAAGAAGTCTGACATTAAAGCTTCTGTTTCTCCTTTACCCTCTGCAGACTTAAAGTAAAGTAACACTAAGTCGCCTGGTCTAACATTCTGCACTGCCAAGCTCTCAAATAAAAGATACTGGTTAACTTTTCCTGAACGTTACCAGATCTACATACAAGAGGGAGGAAATTTATTAACATTGTGAAGCAGTAAATCTACCTTTGATGGCAGAGCTTTGAGGCTGTTATGTTTTTCCATGCACCAAGTTGGCCACAAGTGGCCCTCTTTGATTTGTAGATCAAGTTCAGCTCTTTGGGATACTGTCCAGGGCAGAACTTTGGCACTTGAAAAAGGCTGCTTGTTTTGTTTGCCATCCTAGCATAAGTGTTGCCTTTGTTTTAAAGACACTCTGGAATTTTTGCCCCCCCCCCCCCCCCCCCCCACTATGGTTATTGCATATCTTTGTTTACTTAATCTTCTTCATGGAAATTAAATCTGCTGCAGTGGAACAGTTGTCTGGCCGCACATCCTGTTGCTTCATTTACTCATTACTACAAACCTCTAACTGACAGCACCTTTGTACCATCTTCTATCACATCGATGACTTCTGCCTCCTTGCATAATGGGCGTAGATTAGAAGAAAAAAACTAAATACGCTATGTCCCTCATGTCCCGGAGCCCCCAGTGTTTGTCAGTATGTTTAAATGACAAATATCCCAACAGTGATACCATTTCCACAGATAGAATAATGATTCTGCAATAACCTGGAATTGGTTATGCTGATGTATATCATTCAGACTCGAGATAAGGCTGATTAAAATGACATCAGTCCATAAAGTTGACTCAAGCTGACCACATGTCTCCTGCTGGTGTGATTGCTCAGAGGGGAAGCTCATTTTGAGATTGGACATTCATGATATCACTCCATTTTGGTTTAGGTCATAATTGGTAAAATCTGATGGTGGTGAACTCAGGCTCTCCCTGCAGGCTTCTACTTTCCCTGAGCACACTCACAACCCCAGTGATCACCACTCCCCTCATACACACAAACACACACTCCCTCCCCTCCTTCCCTTTCTCTAGTGGAAAGGGGAGGCCACAGTGGTCCTAAGTGAAAACAACTGAAGCTCAATACTGTATGACTCTCCTTTTTCCACCTCTTGCACAGTGTGGACTGGTCCAGAGCAACTGAGCTGGGCCTCAGCACCAGCACACTCCCCTTTACTGCCGGCAACCACATGCTAATATGTACACACACATGCACACACACACTCGCAGACAATGTCAACAGACACGGGTACACACAAACCAAACGTGCATACACATGCACAGCACACACACCACACTTAATGATGAACAGATGTGTGGAAGTGATGTGCAGTGTTTTGTGGTTTGCTGTAATATCCAAGCATCAGACTGAGCTTTCCCTTGCTCCTTCGTCCTCTGACCAGCTTCTTTCTTTACCCCACATTGTTCCTCCTCACACTCTCCATGCTTATACTTGTAGAAATCAATTCTCAAAACAAAGCTCATGGAATAACTTTTAAGTGGGTGTAAAATGTGTTATCTTTCCTTTCACTGACCTGTAATGTCTGTATAACCAAAGTCATCCACCACAACCAGTGGCTTAGTAGATGTCTTGCTGCTCATCATCATTTTGACAATGTTGTCTGCATTAAGAGAATCACATGACTCACTGCGCTGCAAGCACTGTGTGGACAAAGTTTGAGAAAATAAGACAATTAGGAATTTAAACAGTATCAAATTTAAAATGAAGAAATCCAACAGAGAATAAACATGTTACTTTCTAAAAAGCATTTATCTCAAAAATTTTTGACCAAAAAGGGTTTATGTAAAAGCTAAATTAACATGTTCAAGTAAATAATTTATGTATTTGTATTTAACCAAAATATCAAATTGGAAATCAAACAAATAACTATCTCATTATTTGATTCTGATCATTATCAGTGCATAAATATTAGCTTCACAATCACAATTTGGCCTCAGGCGACCACTCCATCAATATATTCTTCAGGTGAAAAAAGGTCAAAAAAATGGATGAAAGCACTCACAAGAGTCTGTACAAGTTGGACAGATACCACAGTAAGTGGAAAAAGAAAATGATGGCTAAGTCAGATGTTTATTTTGTTCTGCAGCTTGATACTTGGCAAACCTTGCACCGACCCATGTTTCCTTCCTAGGTTTGGGTGCAGACTGCATGCTGCTTGGCCAGAGTAAAGGTACTTTGCTACAACACTGACTTCTTCTCAAACAAACTCTTATACTATATATTTCTTTGACAACGTAGTTGGCTTATACAGTAAAATCATTAAACATGCAAAAGGCTAAAAGTCATTTGGAAAAGATAACACTTCATACCGGTGGAAGTCTTTGGTTGATCTGGGATCTCTTGGAGCACAGAGACATCTCACAGTGCAGGAAAAGCAGCGACATGTTAAACTTTGAGTTGAATGTGAAGCTGAATCCTTTCGTAACCATTTGCGCGTGAGGGACAGGGAAGTCCGTCTGAGGATCGATGCTGACGGAGTCATCTGTGGGGCAGACTGTCTCAATGAGAGTGTAGTTTGAGGCCACATTGGGGTTTGAGTTAGGAGAAATGAAGCACGATATGATGGTGAACCCCAAATCCAGATCTGCAGCGTTGGATGTGATCTGAAGTAAGTGAGAGAGAAAAAAACATTTATTTTTATACATGGATTATTTGTTATTTTGTCAAAACTAACCTACAGTATTCATGGAACTGGAATCACAATACTCACACATACAGTATGTCTGTAATATAAACTACAAGATAGTAAGCCCAGATAGCAGGTTATATGCAAGAATCCTGAAATCAATTTCAATACTTTTTTTAAAGACTATTTAAAGACCTTCTCAAGATATTTCAAAGGCCTCATCACCACTTCAAGCTGTAATTAGTAACACACCTTGAATTTACTAAACAATTGTAGTTTGCAATTAAATCTAAAGAGCACAACCAACAACAGAACTCAGATAAACTGGAAGGCAACAGAGCTCACAGGAATAAATTAAACCAAAGGGTATATATATTAGGTCACGGCAAGCAACACTGGCTTTCAAATATCCACAAGGAAAACTTGGTGAAAAAAATAAATACTCAAACTCATGACAACATGTGTCTCAGTTCTCTTCATACCGTTGATATGGGCCTTGACAGCGTTTATGCTGCTAATATTGTTTCTACAGTCTGTACAATAAACCTTCAGTCATTGTTTAAACTCAGTCATCTCCAAACAGGAGTCTTCAAACTTATATTTCCCCATTTCAGAGTCTGTTTCACAGCAGGAGGAGGTCACATCATCTGACTTCTGTGTTACCTTTACGTTTATGAATCTCATCGCAAAAGTTCACTGTCGTGGGATAATGTGCAACATCACCTGTACAGTACTCGGCCGAGTCAGCTGCACTTCAATGCTTTTATATAGTTGTGGGGAAGATAATAAAATAAAATAAATTCAGGCATAGTCCTTGCAGTTAACTTCTTTTGACAAAGCCTCAATACCAACCAAATCTAATACCTCACAAAATCATGATTAAGACTTTCAAAATATTTTTTAAGGGCCTTAACTTTCCCAAAATTGATTTATCAACTTTTAATACTTTTTAAGACCCTGAGGAGACCCTGAGCCACATAAAAAGATTGAGGCAGAGGAAACCAGCTCGTCCAACAAGACTCTAGGAAGCCACTGCTCCTGGCCAAGAAAATAAACCGCATCTAATTTTTACAGTCAGGTTTTTTCACAGATTAAAGTCCAATAAAATCACATTTAGTCATCGTGTTTTCAATGTATAATTATTAGGTCTTTTTAATTAAAGGCCGAAAAAGGGGTCTTTGTGCTCCTTGATGGACAGTAGCTGGCAGACTGCCACAGTATCAGTGTAAGGTCAGAATCACTGGAAGTAATCAGAGCTGTCTGCTAAAGTCCATGCTGGATACCCAAATGGTATTCTATCTAATTAATGTGCAACTATAAGGAGCAACCTTGAAACCAGAGGATAAGATTTTTTCCCCCCTTTGGATAGAGGTCATTACCCCTGCCTTCTTCACGTCATTATGCTAAGCTAACTATCTCCTGGGAGATTCACAGCAGGAGAGTGGAATCTATATCTTCTTTTAACTCACCAGGAAAGCAAATCATTTCCAGTATCAATATTTTTATGCAAACAATAAGTTGTTGCTCATAGTGACCAACCCAGTTCCCTGCAGCCAAAAAAAAAAGATTTTAGGCATCTTTTTTTCATTGTTTTGGATTTATTCCCAACTGTAAGATGAATTTCAGTTTCACCACTCTCATTAATGCTAATTACAGCAGCAGACCTGTCAGAAAAAAGGTGGAAAACTAAGCAAAAGCTTTATTGTGACCCGTCGTTGTTCCTAATAGCTGGTGGAAACAAAAAACTACGCACACAACTAAATATAGGTGCTAACACTGCTATACACCTAGGTGGGCAAAATAAGACTTTTTTAATTTGCAGTTTGCTTCAACAACAAATCAGGATGCGTCAAGAAAACAAACCCATAAAGGTAACATGGTAACTGTTTGCTGTCATATTGATACTGGCTCACTAATCCAGTTGTCAAAACCTAGCTGCCACTATGAGTTTCTGGAAACCACAGCAAGGACCACCTCCTTGATACTGACATGAGACAGAAATTCAAACACATTTAGTCCAGTAGTATTTCGGTCCCAGTTAAGATCGTAGTAAGGTCTTTCCAACCACAAGACTAAAGACAGTCCCTTGAATTTTATTATTCCTCCTCCTTCCTCCTTTTCCTTCTGGATTGTCAGTGTTATCCTTATGAGAATGGTCTTGGTCAGAGCGAAAAATAGATGGATGCATAAAAATATTTAAATTACATAGATAAAGAGCTATAATGTAAACACAATTTAGGTTTGATTGCACATATATTTATAACAATATATCAGAAGTGACCAACTGGTTAGTGATATGTAAGGAACAAAAAGCCTCTCTATGAGCATTAAAGTGCACATCTGTGCTTCTTGGTCATAGCCTCAGGTCAGGTCTCAGCACAGTGTGAATTCTGAAGAGAAGCTTACGCCAAAGCCTCTTACACAAAAAAGCCTTTGTAACCTGCTGGCTCTTCATCCACACTGTCATCTAAGCATCTCCTGCTGATATCATCATAAATCATCCCCTCAAAAGGACCTCTCAGTCTTTGCAATCTCTTACATGGTCTCTATAATTACTGTTGCGAAATGAGGATTTGAGCCAGACAGACACATACAAGGAAGATACGATGAATGCAAGGGGTGTAAGTTAGTGTTAGCTTTTTAGGCCCAACCAGACCAAATACAAATTGACCTTGCAAATGCCACACTAAGAGATCAAAGCAGGAAAGCTGAAGTCCCAGACAAAGTACACACAACTTAGTTTTCTCTGCTTTTTGAAAGTCTCAATTTAGAGACAAAAACACAGCTTGCATAAGACAACACTCAATTAATCTGTAAAGCACACATGACACTGAAATAATAATTAATATATTAGAAATGAAAAGTGCACCTTGACAAAGACTTGCTGATTTTGTGAAACTGTATAGAAGGCCTGGCGTGAGGGGCCGTTGGACGATGGGGTATTGTACAGCTCCATAGTGAACGTCATGTTGTTGAGAGGTTGCCTGGCTGGTCCTGGTACAATCCTGGGAAGTGTTTCTGCGGTTTCCTGGTTCTTTCTGTATGTGCAATTGAACTAGGAGAGGAATAAGAGAAAGCCAAGACAAATATCAGCAGGGATCTGACATCAGATTCCATTGCTAAGCATCCTCAGCCTACACGACTGTGTCTTAATGTTTGATCACATTAAGACGGAGCAGAATATAGGGAAGGAACCTGAGAGATACTGTATAAACAAGATCAGTAAGTGGGAGAAGGAATAGATGAGACAAAGGAAAAATAAGTCAGGAGAGAAAAGAAAATGGGGAAACTTCAAAATGGAAAATTTCAGGTCAAGTTTATAAAAGTAGACATAATGGAAAGATGGTGGGATTTCAGGAGCCAGATGATTTTTTGCTAGCACCAAGGGACTCTTGGAAACAGTTTCTACCAACTTTGAGTGATTTAAATAAAGATGTAGATGATCAGTGGTCAATGGTCAACATTCACCCTGTGATAAAGTCCAGCTCTCATGCAAAAACCACATATAGGTCCACTGTCTTACCACTATGGTAGACTGGTGTTCTGTGGGCTCAGGAAATGTCTTCTCTAATGGCCCTTCTTTCAGGGACAAGATGTCTCCGGATTCTAGATTTTCATCATCCATTGGCCCACCACTCCCATCCTTAGTCTCAGCATGACTTATTAAGACCTGCAATAAACAGAGTAATCTGTTAGGCACCAAACCTGAGTCACATAAATCCAGGAGTGAAAGGAAAGTGTGTGTTGTTCGAATATGTTTGAAATGTTGGGACCTAGAAAATAAAAATTTGTCTCTTTAATTAGAGGTTATCTCTGCATCCAAGCACTAACACAAAGGATGACCTTGGACATGAGGCCTGGGTTCCAATCTGCGTTGGAGAGATTATGTGTTGTTCCAAATTTTCCACACGAGAGGATTTCACAAGGTCAGGTAGGAAGTGAGTCATCCTTGTTCACAAAAATGCAGAATGAATGCATTTCTTATTAATGAAAATAACTGAGGATATGGTTGATAAATCTCATATAACCTGTTTGCCAATACTTGACAAACTACTCACTTTTTTCCTCTCACTTTTAACTTAACACTCATTTGCATGCTCATACATTTTTTCATGCTTCCACAAAATAAAAATAAAAAATAGCGACAACCCAATAGCCATGTACTACATGTGCTTAGCCCATGTATGTATAAGCCCTCAAATAATGTCATGGCATCATCTTTGCTGAAATCCTACACTGTGTGGCTGTCGTCTTGTCAGCTGTGAAGCTAAAATTTAAGCTTAAAAAAATCTATTGGACTAACTACAATGTAAGCTCTTATACTCACAGAGTTGATGTGGAGGGCCATAGGGCTACCCTGCATGGGATATACAGAGGTCTGACATCCAGTCAGAGGAGTTTCCAGAGTGTAGTGGGTGGCATTGACAGTTGCTTTGCACTCTGGGTCTTGGAGCGTGAGGTTGACATGAATAAACCCATTCGCCTGAGGAAACATTAAAAATGGCAACATTGGAACAAGATTAAAAAAGTTTCCTTTATTAACTGATTTTCAGAATTGTGTAAAGAAAAAAGAAGTGGTTATGTGAAGTTTGAAGTTCCCAGGAATAAACAAATCCCACAAGGTGGTCTAGCTCCAGCGTCAGCTTCTCCTAATTAGAGTCTATGCCAGTTTCCATTCTGTGATGTGGGCTGACTGAGCTGTCCCTATGTACAGATGCCAAATGTTGGGAACAGTCCTACTTAATTCAATGTCAGCCTATCTATAATAGGGACACTGGTAAAAACAGTACAATGGCAGCAATATTTATTCAACTTTTTTATGTGTGATCTCTTCATGTCTTTGCGTCTTCATTCACTATCAATGCAGCAATCATTACAGATGCCTGCACTCATTGAATACTTCTCAGATAATAACATCCTCTGAATATGGAGCTTTATATTTCACATTTTAAATTGCAGACACTGGAATTTCCTTTGGGTGTCCCCTGTGTTTGTGGTTTTCTGGTCTTCTTGTCAAAATTGATCACATTAAGTTTCATGACGGGACCATTAATGTCCAGCCTGTAATCTGAATTAAATATCTTTTTTTAATATTTGAAATGTTTAATAGAATGTAAATTGAAATCATAAAATAATCATAGCTTGAACTGCTTCTAGCCAGCATCTGTTATAGATAACATGCTGTCCACTCACTTGCAGGCTCTCTTTTTCGATGCTGACCACCATCCTTGTGTCCTCACAATGCACACTGAGGCCAACACTGAGAACGCCCTGCTGCTCCTCGGGCTCTTCATTCTTCCATGGGTAGGAAAGAGGAGGGAAGAGGAAGGGCCGATCTGAGCGGCGTAGGGCAGTACCTGCTGCTGAATGAGGGCTGGAGTCATGCAGGATAGGGAGCTTTGGGGGCAACATGCTTTCCGGAGGATCCACCACATCTGGAAGCCACACGTTTATAGCCTCATGAGGTTGATTTTACAGGCAGGGAAATTACACAGAACCACAACTATAAAACCATTTCTCAATTTCATGCTCATGAAATCTGCAATATTAATCACAAACAAAATAAGGGCAGCTGCTAAAATGCAGGGTCTAAGATTTTGGATTTTAAATTAAATTTACTTTAGTCATTATTTAAGCGAACACCATTACTGCTAAAGTACCATGTAAACTCGGGTGAAAATTCTTCTTGCATTTACCTGGCTCTCTGAGCCGGATGTTGAAGTGGTTAGCCACAGGAGTACTGGTGTATGACGTGACTGGGCTGTAGCCGTGCCTTTCTGCCCACTTAATCAAGGCTTGTGATCCTGATGGTAAATCCTGCTTGGGGGTTTTTGTCACATACATGAGTCTCTCTGCATTTGAGCTGACAGCCACAGTATTAGAAGCCTGTGAACAAGAAAGTAGAGGTGTTACTCAATTTGTTTAGTCCATGTTTTTTTTTTTTTTTTTACACAAGTAAATGATTGTTTCTTGGAGAGGATTTAAGTCAATTACTTTAAAAGACATGATTTACTGTTCTGGAATATCACAGATATTCAACTTCATGTCCAATCCTGCACTTATAAGTGTCGAGTGTGAATCATTTGTATGAGTGTGAGGTAATGGGCTTGTCGCAGCTCGACTAATGCTGAGAAACCAACATGTAAGTATGCTCTTGAAATGAGTGTTCTGCACTGCAGTATACCCTCCCTGCGTGAGGGAGGACTTTTCATAGCCATTTCCCACACTTTCAAGTCTCTGAAGCAAAAGCTGAAGGAAACCGAGAAGTGAGGCCTCACTTTTACCAGGCTATCACATCACATAAATAGTGAACACTCCCCCAAACACTGGTTGTACAAGCACACCTCCTTGTGCATCACTGTTATCAAGAAAAAGTGCAAATGTATTTTATAAGGAATATATGTTCTTATATTAATACTCACAATCCTTCAGTGGTTTGACATGGTAAGAGCAGCAATTTCCACACATTGACCTTTTATTTAAGTATTTTGTGAACGTTTCTGGAATATTTTGCACTAAAAATCTGGGATATATTATAGATAACACAAAAAATTGTAGGTAGGCAGTTAAATTTGTATCATTGCAAATATTTTCTGCATTGCTAAATGTGCTTGCACATGCTATTGGTGCTCCTCTGAGCAGATAAGCTGAGTCAACCCTTTCAGTTTTTATTATAATATTAGCTTAGTAGCATTTAAAAACCAAGTACATGTGAGGCTGTTGAGGATGTGATTAGTTTTGCAGGTAAATAGTTGGACAAAAGACAAAAAGGTTGAATGTGAAATGAAACGTCAGAGTAGGACGTGAATGCTTCAACAGTTGTTAAAATGTTTCACTCTGGACTGACAGACTAACAGCCATCTTGAAGCTATGCCTCAAGCAGTCCAAACTTTTAGCTTTGTCAGCTTTCTTTCTGTGACACACTACTTATTGAATGAAAATAACCATCAGCTGCAGGCCTGATGTGTAAATCTGAGGTGTAGGTAAGCCAATTCACTAACAATTCACACAACAAAATGTTCGTAATTCCTGACCAAAGTAGCTATATTGTTGTGTAATATCTAAGTGTTGAATGGACACTTGGAAAGAGACATAAACACTTTCTGTTGTGCACCTCCATCAGAAGCTTTGCCATCCGTTTGTGTTACTCTATAAGTTACAATTCATTCAGGCAACCTGACTATTTTACTTTACACCAGTGACGAGGCAGCTGTACAAACACATCTTGCCTGGCAAAGGCGCTGTGTCATGGCCTCAGCTGCCCCGTAGGAGTATCAGCATTACACACTAACGAAACACAGAAGCTCCTGCGCACATCCATTGAAATCAGCACAGGGCTAACACAGCACAGTGGTAACACATAAGACAATAAGAAACAGTTGGGTAGCATGAGTCAGCCAGAGCAATTACTGAATGTCACCAAACTCAGCACATATGAAATGCTTTGGGAGATGTAGAATATTCTTTAAATTTTTCCTGCATTAAAAATTTTTTTTGTTCCAGAAATAATGTTTAAAATTTCAACCCTGGGGCAAATATTATGGTTGAATAACAGCCAATTCCCTATCAGCATGGTTTACAGTTAAACTGATCTTCCAAAGTGAAGATAGGTGTCATATTCGTATAGTTCCTAAGGGTCCTGACAGAGTTGAGTTACAGTAATGAAGATTTAATATCAAACTGTGTACTCATGCTTAGCGTTGAGTTGTATGAAATCATTTTTCTAAGCAAGGGGCACTATGATATATTAGAGTAATTAGCCAGGGTTTATCTTTCGTGGGTGGCTAGAAGGTTGCAGCATAACATAGGGCCGGAGGCAAGCACTGCTCACAATTCATATTATGACTGATGGGAAGCAAGTCAGACTTTATGTACAACTGACGTATTGTTGTACCCTTGTTTCTGAAAATATATGATGCCCCCTCCTCTCTTTCCCTTGGCTCTCTGAATACGATGACAGTCCCTGGAGCTGCCGCGATGAATTTTCACAGTTCCTCCTAACCTGTTATCCACACCTACTCATATAGCAATGTTGGGTGTAAGTATTTCTTTGGCTCACTGGTACAAAGTGATGACATTTCTGTCTTTGACATGACATGCAGGCCAATGTGATATGTGATAAGACTATATTGAATGTTGAAAAGGCAAAAAAATGCCTGTATTTGTTGTCATGCAGCCAGCTTACCACTATATCCAGCTTTCCCATCACACGGTGGGCCTTGATGACCCAGTTGACAGACTTAGTGCACTTGAGCAGCAATACAATGTCACGATGAAGGGGGCCATCATCCTCTAGAGGACGTAGATCCACTATGACGTCCACCTGGAAAGTACTGCAGAAAACAAGATAGGGAGAAAAAAGAATTTTGGATGGTTGAGGTTGATATGTTATCATGCCTTCTGTGTCTGGCCAACTAATTAAAAAGTTGAGTGCATTCCCAGAAAAAACAAACACATGCACATGCACTAAAGACCAGATAGCACCAGAGTCAGATACAACACAACTACCAACACATTCCCAGATTTGTGGTCTTTTGGGTGTACAAAATAATCACTCCACTGGGGGAGTGAGGAGATTTTCTGGCACCCTGGACTTTCAGACCCAGTTTTGATATATCTTTCTAAAAAGAATACGACTAAGTGAAAAGTAGCCCCCATCTCCTTCTGCCTTCATGTTAGTTCCCATCCAAAACAAACTCAGCTGAGATTAGTGAGAGAATTTTGACCTCAAAAATAAACTATGACAACATGTATTCTTGGCTTTGGCTGCTTTGGCTGCTTTGGCTGCTCACCTGCTGGAGTTCGGGGCTTGAAGCTCAATGATGTGGACCTCTTGGTCTTTGTCGAGTCCAGAAAGGACACAGCCTTTTGATGCCTGTGGTTCCACATAGACTCCCAGGTAGTTCAGAGACAGGAATTTGGTATCAATCTTACAGGTGTCAGAAAACACTGGATCTGAAATAAGAGAGATGTTTGTGTTACTGGTGGGGGATTTCTGTGAAGCTATTTTGTCGACCAAAGGAAAAATATTGCCACTCAGAGTCCAAGGTCATTTGCAGAACAGCATCCCCTGCTTCCGAAGGGATTACAGTGTCCTTTACCCAGTCTTCAGGAGGGTGGATGTTTGCTTTGACTCAGCCATTCCAGCTGAGGAAAAGCTTCTCTGCACCCCTGCAGCTGGTATTCTCATTGCCTCTCCAAAATGCACCAGTTACAAGGACAAGCCTTTTCTTCCTTTCTTAGACGAGGTGCTCTGGTTGGCATCGACCATTTCCCTGTTAAGCCATCAACAGGGAAATTCTCTTTTCATTTTACGTGGGAAAACTAATCTACAAATTTTATTAGAATAACATCAGATTCACAGGACAAAAATATTCATAAACACATTTAATCAAACACCTTAGTGTTTTCTGTTAAAAGATAAAAAAGTTGCTTCAGAGCTTTAAAAGTTATGTTACTTCTTAGCACTTGAAGAAAACACAAGACAGATGCTTCCTTATTTGGCAAAGAGAGCGTTGGATAAAGTGTAAACTGAAGGTTGGCACCTTCCTCTCCGGAACTTGTGGCACTTTTAAAGAGCTGAGGGGAGACCTGGAGTGCAGCCCTGGTTAGGAAGCAAAGTGAGAATCTGTCCATCTTCATGAAACACTACTGAAGATGTAAGGGAGTGGAAATCTACAGCTCTTTGCTCGAAGTAAACATCATGGCACCCTGGGCTTTTGCCAAACCACAGTCCCTTAATGACACAAGCCAAACACTTGAAGGCCAAGCAACTGCTTTGCTCTCCACAGCAACCAATAGCATAAAGAGAGAACTTATCACCAAGAGGAGTGGAGCCATTATGTCTCTCCAGACATGAGCTTTGCTTTATTTCCATGTAGTGAAAGATGCCCATTAAAAACATGTCCTGTCTAAGAGCTGACGTACTGCTGAGTTGGACATGGTGTCTGCTGTCTGAGCAGACCAACCAGTGGAGAATTAAAATTTTAAGTCTAAACTTGCATGAGGATCTAGCATAGCATCCTCTGAGAATCTCCTGGTGGTTCTCCACTCCTCATCCTTCATTATCATTGGCAAAACTGCAAAGGCGTGATTCAACTCCTGCTTTAACTCTGCTTTTTTTCCCCATTGGCATCTGGTCAATGTAATATGACATATTACAATATGCTGTTCTTACTCTATTACAAATTTCACCAATTTGGAGAAGACAGAAAAAATGGCTGTCAGGATTTGAATATACTAACTCCAAGGTCTTTGTTTCATCTTATAATTTTCATTAAATCAAGTCGCTTTCGCTCCTATTTACAGTTGGATTTTGTCGGAGTCAGCCATTCCATATATTTACTTTCTGCTACTATCTTTCTATATACTAGTTTATTGTCAGTAATTTTATCAGCATAACTCTTTTGTACTTACTCTTCTACAGCTGCATCGGACCTAAGTTATTACAAATGCAAACCTAACTTTTATTGCAAAATGGTCACAAGAAATGCAATTTATTTCTGCTAAAATTTTGTCCTGTCAAAAAAATCCATCTCTTCATCAAAACACAGTCATCAGATCATAGCATAATGGAAGAAGATGCATTATTGACTGATTTCTTTATAGAAACAATTGTGTTAAGCTGGCTGCACTGTGAAAAGAAATGTAGCTATTCTCTTGTATTACTGAAAAAAATTTGCTATAAGACTATTAACTGAAAATTTGACTCCATTGTATTTATTATTGGGCAGACAATGTCAATTACACGATAATAATAGTGTCATTCATTATGTTAATTCATGCAATATTTGCATTTTCTAATGATATTTCAAGTGTCTGGTGTTTCCACACACAGTAAATAAGGACTGAAACAACAATATTCGCTACTGATTAATCTGCCAATTAATTTAACAAAAAAAATGTTTTGCGGATTTAATATCTGATAAAATGCTTGTCACAGATCCCTGTTTTCTGTTGATAAATTAATCTGGATCCAACAGTCTGAAAACAAAAGATATTAAGTTTATATTCAATAAAAGCTGCAAAACTGACGACATTGAAACAATTTGTTTGTCAACGAGTCAACTAATTGTTTCATGTATTGGTCCATATGAAATCACAGTGTACTGATATAAATGATTGTACACTCTACGATATATATGATCCACACATTAGTTTTATTCTTCTCAGGTCTTAAAGTCACAAACAGCCCCATCTCAGAATTAACACTGAGGAGTAAATGTCTTTTGAGATAAGGACATTCTTTTACCAGAGCGGTGCATTTAAACCCCTAGCCAGCGCTCAAACACACAAGCTAAGTAAAGTTGTGGGAGCTAAATAGGAATGGGGAGATGTGCCTTGGGGCCTTGAGCTATGTTTGGGAATTTTGGGGATCCAACACATACCTTCTCCAACTTTGATGTAGATGTCTTGAGTCATCCTGAGCTCAGAAAAAGAGGTGACTGCCCTGTATTTCTTCTGGGCCCAGCTGAGGAGGTGCTCATTGCCGTGGGGAAAAGTCTCATTCTGGATCTGGCAGGAAAAGGAGAAGTTTCCTGGCTGGAAGTGGACCTTTGAGCCCTCCGATACCTTGAGGAGGAGAAAAGACAGGAGTGTTAGAGGACAAACGGGGGATTGTGATAAGCTCTTATCTCAATTCTATGCAATGTGATAGTAAATAGTGAAATAAGGGAGCGCTAACTGCATATTTTCTACTGTCTGTTAAACTTTAGTGATCACCACTATCAATTTCAACTATCTGTAAGCAAAAAATGTTAGCTTGGGAATAAAAGTCAGTTTTCATAGAAACCACGACATCTTTTAAAAGCAACTTTTGAAGATTTCCACAAAGAGAATGTGTTGCAGATAATGTCATCTGCACTACTCTAATCCTCCTTTTACAAAAGAAAATTGAGCCCGTAAAATGAGGAACCTGCAGGCAGAAAAAAAAAAGACCAACCTTTCCAAAATTAAACACTCTCTCTAAACATTGGTGAAAGCTATCCTTCACACTCCATCCCAAACGGTCATTTGAAAACTTGTACAAATATGCTTGCTGTATTTTTACACATGTTCCCCAACACAATAAGGTGTCTGGTTTCCAGTGTTTATACTGTGTGTTGCATTGCGGTGTGTCATCCCAAATGTGTGTGTCTGCTTCAAAACGGCTACAATGGCTAATGGAGACGACACAAATGCTTGACAAAGAAAGCAGGACAGTAGGTGGTCACTCGCAAAGAAATGTTGAAGCCACACACTGGTGCAACTTGAACAAAAAAGCAAAACAAAAATTACTCTTAGAAAAAACATACGTAGACATTCGGACATTTTCCAGATGATATTAACCAGCTGCATACCTGACTACTACCTGAATCCTATCCCTGTTGTCTCATGTTTGTAGATTACTGAATACCAGACTGGCGTTGTTGGTTGATGGGCTGAGTCCAGGTGCAAATTACATACAGCCGCAAAAACAAAAACAAAAAAACAAACAAACAAACAAAAAAACCCAAAACAAAACCCACAAATCAGGTCAAAGTTTCAACTATATGGAGGGCAAAGACATGCATATTTGAGTTTGACAGGGAAAACTCTATATAAGGGGACCACCCCTTTGACACTTAATGGGGCTGAGCCCATATGTTTCATTTCAGAGGGATAAACATTCGCATGTGCTGAAAACCTACTGAACAACCAAATAAGTCCAAGCACTCGGTCTAGACACCCTACCTCAGTTTATTTCCATGTTTGTTTTCTTTTTCTCAAGGTATCCTATCTTTATGTTTGAGCTGAGACAGTGCTAGCGGGCCCAATTCAAATATTAAACCCATTGTAACCCAAGAGGAATACAGGCAAATCATTGCGATGACGTTATGAAGTTGTCCTTAAATTGCAATCATGCTTTAATGATAATAAAATAACATCCCTTCAGGCTGTTTAGGTATTTCAGACACATCTATTCAAATCCCTTCATGTGTAACATCTGTTTGACCTCTGGATGTTCTTCTCAATATTCCTGGCATTGTCACCAGAGGCAGTAAATACTCAAGCCGAGAGGAGAGATTCTATCGAAGAATTTCTATTGATTTTATTTTTTATGTTTACCGTGATGAGAAGAAGCATTGGAGGAAGATGGCAGAGAGGAGAGAAGTGCTGGCCTGAGCCGATGGGGAGGGGCCAGGGTTTCTTCTCTAACCCAGCCAAGTTCAACAGAGTTTATCAGTTTAATTGCGGGAATACGACTGTAATTAGTCGCAAAGAATTAGAGGGGAAAGCCTCAAAGCCAAATTAGCTCCAGGCTTTCCAGAGAACTGAAAACCTCAGGAATTTGAAACAGGGAAGTGAGGGACCCACTGTGGGCTTTAACAAACTCTCTCTTTCGCTCCCTCTCCCCCTTTGCATGCCCAGTTGACAGACCAAAAAGACTTGAAGTGCTCAAAAGCTATGAGCAAATTCAGTCATGATCTTAAATGGAATATGTATATTTAAATATACTATACTGCAAACTGTTTACCAGAGCTGTTGCTCCAAGTAGCCAACTGTATTGTTTATTCTCATATAACCTACTTTAAGAAAAACATCTAAATGATCTTTGTGTTGGATTTATGATGCATATCACATCTTGAGCTCACTCAGTGATGTGGTCTGCTTATCCTTCTCCTCCCTCAGCAATCTTCGGCCAAGTAAAGCATGGCCTCTCACTGTACGCAAATATAGCTCATCTCTCATTAAACAATCTCTAGCAATCTATTTTGAAAAACTGTCTAGAAGGACCTTTCGGTTGGTTCGGAAATTGAAATACATGAAAATGGGATATAACGCTGACTTTAGAAGAATTCCCAACACTTGGCAATTGAGAAACAAAGAATGTAGAGGAGGAGTTAGCTACATATGCTACCATGGGAACTGAACCTCATGCTTCCATGTATCTAATAGTAGAAACTCATGTACTGTTTGTAATGGTATTTGCAGGGAGGCATGTTGCTTTAGCAACTCAAATGGTAAATGTGTGTTAGTTCAGCAACATATATGGCGTTCTTCCCATTTTAAAATTGTAAGATAAGATTTTCGCCATCATCTGTTGTGATGAAAAGAACATCTGCCAGAACTGACGATCCAGGATGGCCCAGTATATTCTTACTGTATTTTCTCCACCCTTTCTGGCTATAGGCGTCAACATGCTATGGCCATATGTGAAACAAAAAAGGAGGAAGTATGCCAAATGTTTGAGAGCAATTATCTTTGAGCTGGAACCCTCCACTGCATTCTAATAGGGCAACACCCTCAGCCTGGGAAATCAAAAATGACTCTTTGGAAATTAAGAGGTGCTGCAAACAGAGGAGGGGGGTGGAAAACTGCAGAATAGGCTGAAAAATAATATGAGCAAGCAATAGCTCTCTGGTGAGATTACAGCAATAAATGTGTTCTTGGTTGATTTGCTCTTCTCTCTCGATGTGATAGTGGAGGCTAATCACAAAGCTAGCTGGAGATGTGTGTGTGTGTGTGTGTGTGTGTGTGTGTGTGTGTGTGTGTGTGTGTGCGCGTGCGCACGCAGGCTCTGTGCTGAACTGGCAGGCTCTGTTTGTGTAGAAAACAATACCATATGTCTCAGCGCCACTCTGGAGCGTTCCTCTGCCATTCCTGTCTCCAAATAAAAACCAGTAGTGGCTACCCATGGTTTCCATTAACAATTACTCATAGGAGAGTGCGCATGCGAGAGCAAAAGAACTTATACTACAACCCTTCCACTAATGAAAGAAATTCAGGAGTAAAAAGTCAACATTTGGCAAACAAACAATAGACAACTCAAGCCAGTAGCAAAACTTTACAGTGTTGTTCCACCAAGAGTCATAAAACCTTTGCTCCAGATCAAGCCTTGATACAGACGCAACACAATTGTCTCCTAAACTCACAAAAGAAATATATACATTTGGTCGTACAGCAGCACACTGCATGTTGCACGTGTCTCACTTTGAATCCCGGTGCCTTTTGGTAAAAATAAAAGGGCCTGATATCAATGTTCATATTCCATATAATTTTAGACTCATGATGATTCCAGTGTGACGCTGATTGACAGGGAGTACTGCAGAGAACATGTTTTATAACAAATGTCTGGCGTTTTAAAAGTGGACCGGGTTCAGCGGCCAACAGCAACAGTGTGCTCAGCATCCCTGAAGCTTTTCCAGGCAGCCCATCTGTGTCGACGGAGCCCAGAGCCCTGGGACCAGGAAACAAGGACTGGCAGGCTTGATTCAGAGTCCAATTAGCCCCTGGAAACAGCTTCTCCAGTGGAAAGGCAGAGTGAGGGAGGTCTGGCAGTGGGAGTGGGTTTCTGTTGTGAAGTGTTGAGCCCACAACCAGTTCCTCTTGACTCCGAAACTCTACACACTCACCATGCAGCAACTTCTGATCATCACCTGAGAGCTATCGATCAAAATGTGCGGCAAGATGGCAAGATACCTATTGCACGACTGCTTCACATTTGTGGCAATGATACATTCTTAATTCTGTATCTAAAACAAGTTTTAATTTACTTTGTTTGCTAACCCCCTCCTAAAAATGATTCTTCCCTTATAGCAAGGGAACCCTAACTAATGACAGCAGGCCTGCTAAGCTTCAGATTACACCACATGTTGGACCGGTGCACTGAAGTGCTGTATTGCTGTAACTACAGTGATACTTGGGGAGTTTGGTGGGTGGTGTCTTATATTTTTAGCCTTTAAAAAGCCCAAAAAAAAAGAAAAGAAAAGAAAACCAAACAGCGTGTTGGTAACGGCTAAAAGCTGTTTTTATCGACTTATTAGTCAATAAATAACTGAGCTACTAACTAGTAAGTTAGTTAGTGAGGCGAGGGAGGGTGGTGCTTCGCAAACGTTGTTCACAATTTTTCACATTTTGACAGAGGGAATCTTAACTGTTAACAATATTTTCTTTTAAACAGCTGAAGGGGGCAATCGTTTTTCCCACAGGATGTTGTGTGGTGTTTTAACTTTGTGGCATGTTAAGTGTTGTGTCACTGTGGAGGGAACTTGAGAAGAGGAGCAACGTCTGGGAATCCTCTGAGTTAACGCTATGTCAGTAAGGCTGGTGGATAAGATACCAAAACCTTGAACTGCTAAGAGGCTTGGTGCTGTCACTCAAACACAAAAATACTTAACACCTAATTCAGCAGGGGGCCCTGCATTCAGTCAAAGCCATTAGCACAGCTTTATATGACTGCAGGGGCCTCCTTCTTCACTGTTAGGATTCCCTTTATCTCTCCTCACCCCACTTGACAAACTGTAGGATGAACAGAGTTTTTAATACCTCAGTTTTGTAATAGAAAAGATTTTTATGGCCTGATGCACATGTAGTTACAGTAAATCAACCTGAATATACCCATTCTTCTTATACAGACATGCATCTTTTCATTTAGATTTAGAGAAACCATTTTTCATTTGAAATGAAGATGAAATGAAATCTCCTGATTCTGGAAAAGAACTTATGTCTAATGTCATCAGAAACACAACAACAGCTTTTCTTTGACTGGAAGTTTTAATGATGGTTGTCAGCTGCTTTCTGTCTGCCCTCGCTGACAAGGGGAGACATTTACTGTGATGTTGACCTGCTGGTCTTTACAGAAATGACCATCTTGCTAGCCACACATTATCACATCTTAGGAAAATACAAGCAGGAATTGAGCACATCCATCTCTATGAGACATGAGAACATTTCCGTTACAACAGGAAATAATAATTAAAATTATTTTCTGAACACAGGCCTCATATGTTGTGCATTTATTTGATCCTCCTCATGGACAAGAAAATTAGAAAAAGAATTTGGCACCTCAAAATGTCATTGAAGGCAAAATCTGTTGTTCATGGCCACACCAGAAGGAAGATTAGCTTGTTTCTATATAACTGAAAATATCCCATTCTCAATGCATTTAAAAACCATTCTTAAGTTACAGTGATCCCTTTTGAGGTAATGATGATCCCTGGTATGTTTATATGATAACGTTCACATGACTGATGAGCCTAAAAAGTTTTAGAATGTCTCCAAGAGACATACTAATACTCTATTCTAAAAGTATAAGTACCTAGAATACATAACTAAATAAAATTATAATGTTAAAAAAAACAAACATATATTTAAATTCTTTTTAGAATTTAAGTGTGTGTGTGTGTGTGTGTGTAGCTGCATCGCCATGATCTTACACTGCATCTCAGTTCTTTTCTGACAAGAATAAGATGGAAGGTAAGCAAACAAGAAAACATTCCTACACATATGGAAATACTTTGCGTACCTGGTAGTGCATTCTTGCAGATTTCAGTGGTGTTAACATAGAACTGAAAATGATTACTTCTGGGAAGCCAAACACCAAAAAGCTTTTAGAGCAAATAAAGGTAAAGACGAGCTTTTATAACAATATAGTATAGTTAAGCTGCAGCTGAGAGTTCTGGGTCTCATTTTGACATGGTTTTCTCATGTGAAACATAGACTTTGAAGAAGGGCACTGAAAATCCATTTTTACATTTTTTATTAAGTTTCCCAGCAAGGCCCCCTTGGTACCTTTACTAAATATGGCTGGCTCTCCAGGGGAGTTGACTCCAACAACACTGAGATACCTCTTACCAAAACTTCTTGTCTTCCTCCCCTCATGTACTAAAGTACTAATACAAACCTCTATAGAGCTATTTTGACATTGCTGACAGGACTATGTAACAGTAACTTCAGAAAAAAGAACATTTTTGCTGCACAAGCCTTGGTTGGTTTGGTGTGGCCGGTGGCCTGGTAGTCATGTTTGCTAATATTAGAAAACTTTAAGGGAGTGGTTTGTAAATTTACTCCGCTGCTGAATGTGGTTTCTTTCAGAGAGGAATCAAGAGTTTTGTCACATGTTCACAAAATAAAATGCTAATATGTTCTTTGAACAACACTTTATCTTCAGGGCAAAGTGGAGACCCTAGGCAGTCACTATCAGAGAGCAACGAAGTAGATCTGGCTGGTTAGCATGCTCAAAGACATTTAGAGGAAGCATTTGCGTTGCTTTCCACAACTGGAGATAACTCTGGGTGAGTACAGGAATGAAGCTTAATGTTGCAGCATTTCTTCTACGTAGATTGGATGCTACTTTTTTGCATTGTCATAAAAATGAGTGAAAATGTAGCAAAATTTTGTCTCCTTAGAGTTTCCCTGTACAAACTGAACACTAACTGTTAAGATCAAAAATGTTTACAAACCAATTGACCAGTGACCAGTTTTCAGTATTTCATCAGTTGGCAACAGCATAGATAAACTCATTCCTAAGCACAGATTTAGTGGTTCAGGGTTTGCTAGCATGCACTCCCTGTTGTTAGGGTTTTTGTGGTCCTGGATACGCTCTGAATGATTTGAACAGCCGCCAAGCTATCAACAGGACTGTTTAGAAGAGGGAGGCAGCGGGGATATGGGCCCGTGGTCACGGGGTGAGAATAAAGCTGACAAAGCACATTTCACCTTTTTAGAAAAACATATACTACACCATGCTATGAGGGAGTGATACTGGGTTGAGTTTGGAAATATAATAATAGTAAGAAACTAAGAATGACAGATAAACAAATAATGAACACTGCCCTGCAGTCTAAATCTAGTCTAATCCAAATATCTAGTTACCATAGAAAACGTTATGAAATCACCTGTACAAATCTGAGAATGATGCACCAATGACTGTGCATCTATACTATCCTATCCTATACTATTTGACTGGAGATGCCCTCACAGATTTATATCACTTGAAATATTTCACAGAGAGAAGAGGGCTACTGAAAAAGGACGTCTGTGAGGAAATGAACACACAGTTTTGGGAAGTAGGATTTAAAGGCTTTTAGAGATGCTGGACTCACATGAAAGATATGTTTGATGCCAAGGGCCAGGTTCTCTGTCTTGATCTTCCACATCAGTGGTTTGGGGGAGTTAAGGACAAAGACCAGTGGCTTCTGATGGCGTAGCAGAGACTGGATGGGCTTCAGATGCAAGTCAACCTGGTAAGGCACAAAAGAAAAATAAAGGAACAACACATTGGTATAACAGTACAGTATATCGGACTACTCTGAGAGAAACATAATGACAGAACAGAGAAAAATCACTACAAGATTGTCAGAGTATATCACATGATCCCATTAAGTACACTGTACAAATTTCAAATTTTTTATTTTCTTGGGTTAACCTAAATATAAACAAAAAAATATAGTCCAATACAAAGTTGCCATCCTTGTGTAATTGCAGCACTATCATGTTGTAGATTGTTCCTCTTTATCGGGCTTTGTGGCTGTTTATGTACTCACTTTTCTGATAAACTCACAAAGACAGCATGTTGTGTTCTCCCTAAAAGGCACTTGCTTAGCTCTGATATGTAGCCTCAGTGGGATCTGAACTTTCACACAGTGGAGTCTTTGTTAACAGAAGAAAAAAAATAGTAAGCTCCGGGTCTCTGTTACCATCTCTACAGCATGCAACTATTCCTTTGGTTCTCAGACTGCCATTAAAATAGATTTTCACAGTCTGTTGGTGAGATGGGAAAAACAAACCCGATGTTTAGGGACCTGAACTGTTGTTTTTGTTGTCAGTGTGGTACGTGTCTGGATCATTTGGACCAAATCTAGTCAGGTAGTTTTGGGCCTGAGCATTCATTCAACCCAAACACACCTCAGTCTGGAATCTGGCTTTCCACTGTAATTTTTTAAGTTTTCCCACTTATTACGTAAGAGTTAGAACCTTCTCTGAAAATCCTCAATTATCTATAACAATATGAAGAAGTGTTACTCTTCTTTAAACTTCCTTCCCTCTTTATTCCCACACTAATCATATTAACCCCATCTCATGTGTCAGCAGTAAAATCAGTAAATCACTAATTCAGCCCACAAGGATTCACATTATATGATAAAACAATCCCTGCAGCAACCTAATCAGTCACAGCTCCAAAAACATTGGCCTTTGCTTTTAACAGTAAATGCAGCCTTTGTGCTTTAATTGAAGCTAATAATGGATCAAAAAACCCAATATTATAATGATGGAAATTGTGTAAAATTTGTTGACAGTATAATATTTAGTGCCCTTGAGTTAGAACCATTAACAGCTGTTGACAACACCCATGCCAGAAAGTAGTTTGGATCAGGTAATGGTGTGTAACCAATCAAAACAGAGACGTAAAGCATTATTGTTTTGCAGTCCAGAACTTTTCTGATCTTTATTTTGGTGACTACAAATGATATTTAAACTGTTCCTTTACCCTTTCAGACTGATTTGCATAAGAATTAAGTAAACCACTTTTTTAATAGTCTGTTATGGATTCTGATCAGATTAAATATTGTGTCCCTGCTACGCTGATGTTTTCTTCATGCTTTGTGTGGGGTTGATATAAAGGCACTATTTTGAAATTGGGTTAACAAGCTCTTACTGTAAGGTGAAATTTGGATATGGAAAATTCAGTTAGAAGTATTTTATAACTACAACCAGCAACACACACACACACACACACACACACACACACACACACACACACACATATCGTTAGCCTTAACCCTGTTTTTGAAAATTTGAAATTTTACTACAGTAAGTTAGACCACATTTAATAAACGTTCAGGAATCCTTGAAGGACACAACAACATGCAGCTCCAGGCTTTTATCTGATCTCTTTCATGGGGAAACAAGATAAGACCAGATTATGCTCAAAACAAACCTATCTTTAATGCCAACATAGATGAAAGCCTTTAAGTGCCAACGGGATCCCAACAAAAAGGCACATACTCCAAAAGCCAGTGTATTTATTTCAGCTGCCACTAGTTTTGACACACTACCTACTTTAGGGTAAAATATAGAAGTCACCTCAATGGCATTTACACTAATTCAATTATTTTCATTGAGATTTCTGTTTGTTTTTAAAGCTCGTAGACTATTAAATACAAAAATCTATTTCCCCTTCAGTTTCCCATCATGTTTAAGCTTGTCATATGAAATGTAGAAATAAACTAGACTTAAATTCTCAAGGTCATAAGGTGATAGAATGAATGGCCACACCTGCAGATGTGGAGTTCGATTTATAGGCCATAATGTAAATTTTCAGCAATTAGAAAGAAAATATACTGTCAGATATCATCTTCAAATGATTAACTCTCAATAGTTAGGATACACATATTGTCTGTGCTCCACCACCTGTGTGTAAGACTCTTGTCTGCCATAGCAGAGATGTTAAATTCCATCCCTGAAAGTGTGATTTTTACATTCAGCATATTCTGACAGATCTGCAATCAAAGACTCATCACTGAGAGGCTGCATGAAGCCATTTAACATGAGACACTGACTTCAAAGAGTTAACATTAAGCATCAGAGCCTAATTATCAGACCTCCATTGATGTACATCCATGAGCAGAGCAAGACAAAAGAGTGTTTAGTGATGTTGTCCACAAAAGTGCTGCAAAAATCATTAAAAAGTCCCTATGAAAGAGGGGAAATGGAAGAAATTACTAAACACATATCTATGAGGCATCTGGATGGGGAACCAAACAAACACATCAGAGACTAAAAGACTCTCTGAGTGTCTCCTTTTCTGCCCCCCTTCCCCTCCACAGACTCTGGAAAAATCGTGTGCATCACTCCTCTGAGAATAACAACAACCAAGATATAATCATACCTGGCTTGGCTTTGAGGCCCTGGCTTGGAGAGAGAGTGGTAGAAGCAACTGAGAGTGAGGGAGAGAGTTGTAAAAGATGAGGAACTTTAAACCCAGACAGAAACATTTCCAGAAGACATGAGTCAGTTGCAAATACACGCATAAACATGGAGTAAGAGAAGGGAGAGGAAGTAGCAAGAGGCGATGCGGTTGAAAAAAAAGGGAAAAATTAGGTAAATGTGACTGTCAAGCTTCACAGTGATAATGCCAGTCAAAATCAGTTCTTGGTTGGGGAAAGCAAGCAGTCATCAGGACTCAACAGCTGCTGATGTATATCTCTGCCAATGGAGCTGCCGTCATTAGGTTTGGTGAGACGAGGGTGCCACAACAACCGACCTTGTTACCTGACCAGGAGTGTGAAGAGAAGAGGTCGAGAAACACCAGGCATCAAAGCACCTTGAGAGAGGGTCTACTGGGGGCCAGGACTGATTATGAGGAGGCTGGTACAGCGATCTGGGGGTCCAGTATACGTTACAGTCAAGGGGCACATTTGCCAACAGCCAGGGATGGAAGCTTGTCTAGACCTATCACATTACTGAAATTCAACTCCACACAGGGGACGACAGCTGTAGCAGGATAAGAAAGGCTGGTCACAGAGCATACCATTAGTGGTGGTAGCATGTGTAAACAATGGAAATGTAAAAAAAAAAAAAAACCCAAACAATAGCACTTGCATTGCACTTTAAGCTCTACATCAGCTCTAACAACAAACATAGCACCAACTGGAGTGAAATCACAAGTAGAATCATGCACAAGCTGCAACAAAGCCACATTGTTAGATTTAGATCCAGCTGATGCTCGTGACACTGTAAGGGTAAGGAGTGATTTGTTTTATGTCTTGAGGACGCAGGTGCAATTTCATGACATTTCAAGCCAACTGAATCACAGTTAGTTTCAAGTGTGTGCATCAACACTATAATGTGATACTTTTGTAGACAATATCATGCCCAGTAATGCAAGCAGGAGTCTGCACCCTGCAAGTAGAGCTCAGTATCAGCACGGCTAAGTGTCTTTGCAGGAAAAGGGAGTTTCCTTTATTGACAGAGCTAATTAAGTGCCTGATGATCCCTGGAGATTCAAAGAAAACCCCAAAACATCCTTTAATTAGTCAAAAAGTAAGACTAATCCAGGAACACACTCTCCCACCCAGAAAATATTAATCAGCTTGAACAAGAAAGCACATTGTATTCTGTGGAAGAAACCGTCTGAGCAATGTCTGAATAACGACACGACTGGCTTGTATTTTTCAAAAAGGAAAGTAGAACTGAGCAATATGGCTTCAAAATAAAATTTTTAAGCCACTGATTTTAATTGTTTTGTTTTTTTCCTTCTTAAAAACAACAGACAAATGACAAAGAAATCAGTCAAAACAAGTTTGCTTTTATTTTATTTTTTTTCCCCTTCTGAGATTTAATCTAAATTTCCACTTTGGTTTAAATTGCCAAAGTGTCCAAAATTTGAATCTTTTTGTTCGCATACTCTTGTAAATAGCGTTTTAGTCATGGGCCATTTTTTGTCCAAATTGAGTTACTGGATGTAGCTGTCCAAGATGGCGGACCAAACTGCAGATCACTGTGCAAATGCGACTCACAGTGGGTAAGCTGAGCCCTCGCTGAACTACAGGAGCCTAAGGGGAGGCTCGCTGGTGGAAGTTCAAGAGCTTCTCTTAAAAAAAAAAAAAAAAAGACCTAAATTACAAATTCTAATTAATCAAGAAAATCAAATTATCGCACGGAACTAAGGATAAGTAACTTGCATACTAAACTTGGTAGACAAACTGGTGCATGGTGAAGTCTGAAGGACTGCAAAGACTAACAACAAAGAGGACTGTAGGCAAAGAAATACAAAGTCATGGCTGCAACAACAGAAAGGCGCACTGCCTGGGACCAATCTTACTGTGTTATCTGATGTGTGTATGTATGTGCATGTCTTGTCTGTCTGGATCTTGGTTCTTTCTGGATCACTGAGAGTGTACAGAGGGAAGGGGAGCCAAGGCAAAGGAGCTCAAAAGGGGAGGCGGACCAAGACCTGTTGAACGCTCTTATCACTGCCACCCACATATTTGAGCACGATGGGGATGCTACCTGAATTGCGATGGTAATCAGTCTGCACTCAGGTCAGAGCTGTACTGGAAGAAAACAGCCTGAAGAGACGTCAAAGTGATTTGGAACTGGATAGAAATCTTTTGAGTGATAAGGCAGAATAGCAGCATATTCCGATGAAAATAACCTGGCAACGAGATGGAGGTCAAAAGCCAGATTGAACTGATTAGATTTAGGACTAGATGAAATCAGAATTCATATTTGTTAAGAAATCTGTATACATCTCCTCTTTGGGGATTGTTCTGGCAAATGTTTTATCAGAATTCTGTTTGCCCAAGAAGGAGTAAGGTCATTATTATTATTTGTTTATTCACATACATAAAACACTACAAATACATTGTGCCTAGTTTTTTTTTTGTTTTTTTTTTTAAGGAACCCAATCAGGAGGAAAAAGAGAAGGGACAAGAACAATTGATTTCTGAAGAAAACCAGAATTTTATCTTAATAGTTATTAATAAACTTTGATAACCCATACTGGAATATGTCAGTTTCCTGCAACAGTGGAAAAGAAAATTATTTTGTCAACATAAGTAGGCGGGATATGCTCCAGTCTCCTATTAATGCAGGCTCCCAGATTTTAATCAGCAGCTGTCAAGGGAAACCTCCACCCACAAAAATGTCGACAACTAGTTTTACCCTCTGTTAAAATTTGTAAAGTATGCACACTTTCTACTTCCTCTCAATGGTAAGGTCATTTCAGTTTCAACTTTAAGTGTGTGTAGGCAAAAAAATATTCTATCCTCAATCTAAAAGGAAAACTAAACAAAAGTTTAGTCCTGGGGAGCAGTTTGTCTGTGCAATGTGACTTGTGTGTAAGCACAACTCATATCTGACACTGTGGACTTGCCAGCTGTTTGTGCCTGGTGAGCCCCTCCAGCTTGTCATTCACACAGTCAAAGATAACTGCGAATTCCAGCTGATAAAACGATCCTCTGCTCTGCCTCAGCCTGATATAGAGTCAGTGGCTGTGTTTGATGTTTGCCTTTGGTAAAAATGATTAGCGTTAAGTTGGCGAATTCAAGATCACTGGCCCCCTGTTTTTATTTTCTACCCAGCTGTATGCTCAGACAGGCATCCTTTTTTGAGTGTCCTATTTTTGTTCTACAATTTGCAGCATCTCAGGAACAAGGTGTCTGCCAATTTGCCAGGTTCCGCATCAACGCAGAAGAGGTGGTTGGTTGTTAGCAGGGTGCAAAAGGCTTTTGGCATGCGAGAGAGGAAGCATATGGAAAAATGTTTGAGCTTGATACCTACACCATCAAAACCGAGCAAGGGGAACAGAAAAGAACACTAGGATGAGGTCACTGTTTTGGTAAAGCTTAAGTGGCAAAACACCAACACCTTCAGGTCAATAGTGAACCCATGAAAATATATTTTTCCTCAAAATCCAATAGGGTTTCAAGTTTGGATGAAATATGAACCACTAACTCTGACTGTAACTCTCATTTGTTCTTTTACGTTAGATGATTAGATCAACTTTACACAGTATAACAGAGTTTTGACAAAATGTGGAAATTATTCCGCCATTGTAGGCAGAACTCACTGCTTTCTGAAACATACAGCCCCAACATCACACTAAAGGCTTTACAAAAATTTGGCAGCTCAGCCAGTCTCTTTACTGGACCTATTCAAGGTTGCTGCGTTTGCAATCTGGTCAGTCTCTTTTTATGGAGGTCCACTTGGGAGAAAAAAGAGAGGCTTCTGTTACTTTGATCAGGAGCACTGAAGCAGAAGAAATCATCAGTCTTTTTTTTTTTCAGACAAATGTGAATAACACTTTAGAAGTAAAAGTTATTGTTCAAGTGAGCCAGTGTCCATACTGATCATTTATGGAGTTGGGAGTCTATGAAACAGTCCACTGTCTAAAGGAATGTTGAGTAAAATGCCAGAGTATGGGTAAAAAAAATATATATAAATAAAAAATATGTCGGTTTGAAATCACAAACTAGCCATATGAAACCAACTCATAAATTTCCATCAGTGTGGTCTGGTTATGCTCTATCGGACTTAATCTGAGGCTTCTGTCATGTCAGGATACACAAAAAACTGACAAACGCAGTTTTTTGTAAGTTGTTCTTCATTTGAATGAACCCCTGACTTGCCACTGAATACTGTTAAATATAACATATACAAGAAAAATTTGGACTACCACTGACATCAGTTTTTACTTTTTTGGCCATTTTTTTTTACAGCTTTAAGTTGCATGTCTGAACTTAAGAAGCATAGAACAAATGAATCATAAATAAAAATAAAAATAAGTTGCATATGTTACAAATGACGATATTATTTTACTAGTTTATCATGTTTCGTTAAAACAGCAAGTTATTTATTTTTTAGTTAGTTAGTTATTTGTTTTTGCGGGAATGGTCACAAAACTGCGTTTGACCAGTTTCTTTCATGCTGCTTAAAGAGCCCAACAGCTGTTTTTACTCATTAATAAAAACCAGCATCATCTGTACGAAACAAAAACATCTCAAGGTACACTTTTGTTATGATTACATCAAGAACAATAACAAGACATTCGACTCATTCATTTATTTTCTTCTTATTACCTTCAGTTTTGCTGCACTGGTCAACTTTTAATCAAACACACACGCTATTACCTGCTCAGCTGATGATGCTGTACTTTCATACGAGGATATATGAACACATGGCTCAGACATCAGTGGAATATGACCCAAGATATCATTGTGGTTACTTCTAACTTCTTGAATGAATGATCACCACATTTTCTCCTTCAGGCCTGTTATTCTAAGGTGGCTGCAGGAACTGTAAATGTGAGGATATCCCCAACTCAGTCACTACTGAGGTGTTCTGTTGCACTTAATAACTCAGCTTTGGTGTTGAGATTGGCCAGGAGCCAAAGTTTGTATTCTGAGTCAGGTCCATCTGTGCATTTCTTTCTTTGGATAACAGTTCATACCCCTTGGTTAATACCCATACAGAATGGGTTCACTGGTGCAGGCCGGAAATCATTCATTGCTCTCATGTCTTTACTGAAAATATGGACAAAGCAAGCCATCCCTTTCACATATGGACTTGAAGGGGCCCTCACACATCGCAGGACCTGTGTGTGCCTGTGTGTGTATGAATGTGTCCGAAATTGACCATGTGATCCGTCTTAGCCATATTAGTCCACTCACACCATGTGCAATAGCAAATTTTTTTCTCCCTATCAGGTCAAAGGCTTTCTTTGCCGGAACTTGGTAAGCAGTCACTCAGGCACATCGTGTTCTCGAGCAGCCCCACAACCCAGACAGCAGAAGTTCAGCCACAGACACCTCTTGTACTACAGTCCAACACTAAAAACATCCAAATACAGTCTGTTCTGTGGCCCAGACACCTTTTCCTCTAGCCATCAGCAGAGGTGAAGAGAAGTCAGAGAAAATCTACATAATCACAGCAATCCAACGTAGTTTGGTGAAGGTTAACAACTTCGGAAGAAGACGGTTGTGTCTGGACATGTCAATCTGTACCCATGTTTCAGGGTCTCAGATGAAAAAGTCATCAAGGACTGGAGCGTGGGTGAAGAGAGTGTCTGAGTGTCCTTTGGGGATCTTATCTAATCACAGCCAGAAACCTGAGCTTCTGAAGGGCCAACTAGTCTCAGCTAGAGCTAAAGCAACGTTTGGCAGCCAAGGCTGTAGGCAATGGAACAGACAGTTGGATGGCTGCCTCCTACGCACAAGTCCTCACTTGACCATAGATGTTATGATTCACCAAGTTGATAAATTGATGTGAAAAGTCAGATTTTTAAGACTAAAATAAAGATTTCATTGGACTATCTGTACTGTGCCATTTACAAATTTTTGAGACCAACAATTTTATCTGACAGCAGATGTAGACAAAAACACAACTCAGTTTCTTTTATGTAGTTATCCATCTTCATCTATTCAGAATTTTCATAATTTTTATTTACAGCCTTGCCTGGTAAAGCACTGCAATAAATTGGTGACCTCTTCCTCCCACATACTGCCAATCAGGCTCCTAGGTCAGCTAAACAAAAATTGCTGGTTGTCCCTCAAACTCGCAATAAAATCTGAGGTGGCTAGGCTTTTCAAGATGTTGCACCTAGTTTACAACATGCTCTCCACTTATCATTGTAATCCCCAGGCTTCTGTGACATATTTACGAAGCAGCTGAAAGCGCTTTTATTCAGACAGGTTTTTGGTTAGGTTATGTGAGTGGCTGCTCCATTTTATTGCTATTTACTGGCCTATTTCCTTGTCTGTGGTTGGAACATCTGCACTTTTTCTATTGACATAAAGAAATTGGTGCAGTTTTGTATCCATGATAAGTGCCAGACACATGCCCTTTGCTCATTTATCTATGTCTGTAGCTATCGGTGAAACACAGAAAAACTCTCCAGTAAGTGGTGATGCACACTCCATCCAAATCCTTGCATCCACAGTAAAAGCCTAGTTTTAATGTGACAGAGTCACCTACATTATGGAAAATGTTTTCAAACTTTATATCAGATAATAGCATGGAACAGAAGATTTAACTTTGGAAGAAAACCAAATTTCAAAGTTACATAGCTAGGGCTAAACAACACAGATGTATTGGTGCTTCTGCCAAAATTGTATTTATTTATTTTCTGGGGCCAACTGAAGACTTAGCAAGCGTTTTGTATGCATTTTAAATAAATTTGTATTGATTGGGTAATTTATTTAATGGGATTACATTGTTTGTGTTTTATAATAACTTATTAACTAAACTTTAAAGAGTATATACATTCCAGTGTAAATGCTGACACAACCTACTTCTCAGCTGGGAAAAAACTGGGTGGAGTAAGCATGACAGAATACAAAAAGACAAAATGATTCATTTTCAACACAGATATCCTCATTTAAGTTCATGTAGTAACGCCTCTGAAGAAGGACAGCCACAGAAACACTCTGATTACCTGCTGATGCAGTACACTCACACACACTGTGACTCTGTGTATTCGGCCTTCAAAACGTTTGAGCATACATCAGCAGCAAATTGCAATGGCATGTCTATGCATGCAACTTTTCACACTGTGGTGACTGAAGGGGAGGGGATCTTAGGACAGTTCAAAATACAGACACAGCATTTTGGAAGGCTCTGGGGCAGATGATTCATCTTCAAATTCCAGTGAACTTTGGGGAGTCATGCCACGAGACATGCTGTATAACACCTGAGGACTGGGAATGGGTGTGAAACTAAGGCAACGTTTGGAACACTATTATGAAATGTGCTGACAATTTCAATGGGTGCAATAGATCTGCACAAAAGAAGTGGGTGGAAATGTTTTATCTCAACCTTCAGAAAGATGTGTGTAGGAAGAATAAAGCCCAGGAAATAATTTGCCTGGCTAAATTAATTATTCAACATTTTTCAGTTAATAAATATTTTGTAAATATTTCAATTAAGGATTAACTCACAAGTCAAGTTCTCATTTCAAGTTTATCTTCACTTAACTTTGACACACAAATTTGTGCATTTTGTCCATAGAAATTATGATGTTGAGGCAAAAGGAATGCAGAGGTCGAAATGGAGAAAGCTACTGTGGCTTGTTAGCTGTGGAACACAGAAGAGGGATCAAGAAGACAAGAGTGGGGTACACTATATTCTTTCAATAAACTCTTCCTAACAAACAATCAACAGACTTGCTGTTCAGAGAACTTGTTTTCTTTAGATACATTTGTTGATTAAAGCGGTGAACAATCTCAGCGGAAAAAGTGTCATTGCTAGTCAAGGTCAGAGATCTATTCCAACTAACTAGCACTGAAATTAGCTCCCCAACTAAAGAACCTTTTTGGCAGTGATGATGAACTGCCCTGCCCTGAACTGCCCAAGCCCCGTGACAACACTTTTTCAAGTGCAGAAGATCTTAATTAGTCTCAATAAAAAAGTCACCAGAAAATGAGACAACAATAAAAGGCACATTATCTCTCACTGAACCATTTTTATAATGCTGAAAAAACAACTCATCAATGTTTTGATATATAATGATAGTAAAAATGCATCTATAGAACTGTTGAATTCCTCTCTTCTGTTTATGTTTTACTTCAAAGCTCAAATCTGAACTGCTTTTGGTTAAGAGATAATTATAGCTTCAGAAAATTTAACTGTATTTTACTGGAGATGACTCACTTCTTCCACTGTGTTGTCTGGTCCCTCTCGAGCATGTCCTCTCAGGTTGATGATGTGGACCTCCTGAGGGAGACTGGCGGTGCCCCTGCTTGCACAGCCTGATAGGGCAGTGAAGCTCTTCAACATGGCCTGAACAGGGTGTCCCATCCCCACCGGCAGCAGCTCACATGGGCTGCGAAACAAAGGCCCTGTAGTGGCAAAGATGAGATCAATGTAGGAACCACAAGCAACAGAATGTGCAGGATTCCTGTCTCACATGATGCTAATATTTTTTATATAAAGCTTGCATCCAGTGGCATAGTGATGTACTCCAGCATAGAAGTCAGTGTTGAGGCAGAGCGGGAACACTTTAATCTTCCTGAGAAATGGACTATTCTTATTAATGCATGGTGTGGGTGATGGTTGGGCTTGCTTGGATAAAATTGCGTTTGATGATGCGCATATTTAAAGGTACAGTAAATGTTAACTCTGAACAGCAACCACTCATTCTTATTGCGCTCAGTCCCCCATATTTGGGTTAACTGGTGACTCTAAATTGTCCGTAGGTCTGAGTTTGAGTGTGAGTGGTTGTTGGTCTCTGTCTGTTGGCCCTGCGATGGACTGGCGACCTGTCCAGAGTGTACCCCGCCCTCGCCGAATATGAGCTGGAATTGGCTCCAGCAACCCCCGCAACCCAGAAACGGATAAGCAGTTGAAGATAAATAAACGAATGAATGACCCACTACAAGGCTTTCACAATGTAAATTGCAGATACACCCATCTCGCTTCCAGTCAGGGTGGCAAAAAACAAAAAGAGCTTAGTTTTGAGGGAGGTAACCAAAGAGTTTTTTTTTTCCGTTAGAAAGTCATGTTTATGATGCAAACGGCTGTGGCCTGTTTTTTTTTTCTCAGGCTCAGACCATGTGTTTTACCCCCCACACCCTTGTGCCACCTAAGGGTCCACTCAGATTTCAAACACATCACGCCAAAGACACAGAGGTTGCCAATAGCAATCAGATGGAACATTTGGAAATAGTTAAAGTCTAACTGAAAGACAGCTAGATAACAATGTTAAATTCTCCCCAGCTGACTCCAAAAACAAAGTGCCTCAGCAGAGGGGTACAGCTCGGGGGAAAGACTTAAGATCTTTTTGTGTGTTTGTGTATGTGTGCTCAGAACACATCGCTATTGTTTGCACTTTCCATAGTGTCCAATAAACTTATGTTAGATCAGCATAATGACAGAGATCATGGCATAGCTCCACTCTCCTTGTTGTGAGAAAAATACAAATGCTTTATTGTTACCATATTTGTCTCTTGAGACAATTCTGAGGCCTTGACATATGCTGCAACCTGAACTTTGTGCTGCCTCTTGTTGCCTGTGAATTCACTCCAAGCCCATAGAGATTAACTTTGAAGCTCTTATTGCGAGCAAAAATATATTAAAATATGGCAAGGTCTTGCTATAGTGATAAAAGCAGAGGGCTTAATAGCAAAAACCTGTGGTGTATCAGTCCTCCAGCCCCTGCCTAACCCCTCCCCCTTTCCTCCCAAAGGACCGAAGCCTATTCCCTCTCTTACCATGTCATCATGCCTCACTCCCACAAACAGGTCTGAGGGCACTCCAACTCACTTTTTCCCCTCACACATGGAGAATAACAAGCAACTGCCAGACAAACAAAGAAAATGTAGCTTTTGCTGGGAGACTGCCAAAAGATTACAATACTTGTTGGGCAATGAGCTCATTTTTACATGTTCACAAATCCAACAACAAAAAAAAAAGGCAGGAACAGATGATAAAAAGGTACCACATGGATAGAAAAGTAGGGCATTCATAGCTTCATAGCCTTTTTTTTTTTTTGCCAAGTCTGTAAAAGTTAATATTAAGTAGGAGAGAAAGAACTCTCACTAAATAATTACCAGATTTTAATTAAGTTTGGAATAAACATCCTCAGCGGAAGAACGCATCCCAAATTTAGAAGTAGAACAAAGTGAAGAAAAAATTACATTTCAGCACATGATAGGTTTTTAATCTCATCTCTTTACTTGATATATGTTCCATTGTCTTCATTAGTTAAATTGCTATCTTTGTCTGTGTGGTGTTTGCATTTGCACAACAGCCTTTAGAAGGGCAAGTTCTGAATCTTCTTACCCCTCTCATGATGGCATTCATTCAGATAAGATATTGCCACATTTACTTATTTGATCAAATTCAAATGCAATACAAATGAAAATGATTGATAAATTAATGTTAACTTTATTAGATGTGGGTTTCAGAAAGATTATTCACTCCAAGTGACTCAACCATGAGTTGCTAAAAATCATCTAAGTGTAGCTAAGGGAAAGTGATACATAGCAACAGACAAGCGCTTTCATCACCCATTCAGTGGAAGCCAGCTGAGTTCTAATCCCATCACATATGTCATTGAGATTAGCCTAAAAACTAAAAGGACAGAAAAAAAGTTATAGAGGAAATAAGGCTTGCATCTGTTCTTCCTGCCAACGCTTTGTGTCATCTGTCACCTTTTCTGTCTGCCTTTCTCCCCCGCTTCTGTCTCCCCTCTCCTCCAGCCACCTTTTCTGTTTCCCTGGTCATCGATGGAGTACAGAGTATGTCCTGGCCAGCTGCTGCTAGTGCCTTTTAGCTGGCCAGGCCAAACGCCCACAGCAGAGGAATGAGAGAAACTGTTGTTCACTCTACCAGGAAAACAAGTCCAGCCTAACCCTATCAGACTCTCTACAGATGATACCACAAATAACTCTTCAACCTGACATATACGGTAAAATCTTCTCTAAAATGTAGTTATAACCTCAGAGAGATACTGCAATGATACTTAAAAAACCAGTAAGCTCAACTAACATCTGCATTGTAAGGTACAAACTAATATCTTCAAACTACACAAAATTGAAGGAACTCTCTCACAATCAAAACTCATATACAGAATATATCTGAATGGTTGGCCACTGAATTATAAGAAAGAGCTAAAGGTCTTGAGTCTCATAAAATGTCTCATGGGGATTCAACACAATCCTCTCACACCTTCAAATCTGCTCTTTTAGCTTTGCACGCTGGGATTCCTGACTGTGTTCAAATAAGGGAAAGGTATGAAACTCTGAAAGAAAAATGTGAAACTAGAAATGAAGTTAAAATGAAAACTAGACATGGTACCACCCACTGACCCTACAACTGCTTGTTGTGCTCTGTGGTTCACACACAAGACACAGGACACCATAGAACAACCAATTACTGACCTGGTTGTGCTTTGATTACAGATTTTACAGATAACCAATAAAATATGAACATTTTTAAAATCTACTACTTTGGCTCTAATGCTGGCACCTCTCGCTGTCTGTCGTTGTCATTCACCACCTTACACTCAAGATTTAGTCTTGTAAAGACAAAACATGGCTTCACTGGTGTCAGAGTAGAGGTGGCATTTTATAGATTTACAGGCAACAGGCATCAGCGCTGACTACAACTAACAGAAATGTCACACATGTTAAACCACATATAATACTAAGAGCGTCTTGTGGTTTTACTTGTGAAAGTGGGAGGAGAGGAAAGTTACTAAGTGGAAAAAAACACTTATTTCGCTCATTCCAGCTTTCAGATTCTGATAGTAGGTGGTCAAAGTAAGGGAAAATGACTTCAGCTGGTTTTCTTTCATAGGCTCCAACTTACTGTTTACAGTGATAAAAGCATATATAGTTAAATATATTTGTATTAAGCCGAATCATAACAGCATATTATTCAGTATATGATAAAAAAAGAAAAAAGTCTAAAGTCCTATCACTTGTCATTTTTATAAACATTATTTACATGGTTGACTGTGCCCAAGAGACGAATATCATACACTTGTATTAAGCACCAACTCTTTCATCTCTCTTGCATCTTTAAGTGCAAGTCTTATACTTTAACTCTTAGTTAAGAATATGCAAAGAGATGAAAGCAGCAAAACTCTAAGTTTACAGGATGAGCTGAAAGCTGCTGAAATGTCAACAGAAAAGTAAGATGAAAGCAGTTAAATTGTTGTCAGAAGAGTGAAACGAAAGCAGATGAAATGTCAGTTTACATGTAGGTGGTAAAAGTGGTTGGTCCATTCCTACACAATTCTTGAACTAGACTTCCTCGTAAATGTGGCTCAGTCTACACAGTGAAAAAAAGATGAGTGACCACCAGTGACACATGTGCACCTAGACTACCCGCCCCACCCTCAGCTCAATGTTAATTTCTTCAATTATGCCTTCGTTGGGGATTACAACCAAACATACACAGAGTGCTTCTTGCAGAAAACTATGGCAATACAAGACCACATGCAAGAGGAAATAATTTTCTGTAAAGGAATATTAATCGTTTCCTGTTATTTTAATACCTGTCTAAAATGCATTTGGGCTCGGCTTTAATAATGTTTCATCTAATTTGGTAAGTAAAAATAGTAAACCACAATTGAAGGAGAAGCGAGGGCATCAAAACTTTTCAGTCTTTGACAGGCTACTTTTTCACTGTAACCTCCTTGGTGATCTAAGCACTGATATCACTTTCACATATGCTTTTAAGTCCAACAATTCATCATATAATTATATGGTAGTAATAAAATTAAGATGATCAATAGTCCTGATTTTATTTCACACCTGTCTGACTTCTGAAGGAACTGATGAATGTATAAATTGAAATCATCCGGCGTTTGAGAACAGCCTCTCTGAAGAATCAAAACCAGCCACATAATTGCAAAAACATCAGGGAAATTGAAGAATTGCAACAATTTTGTGACTTAAAGGGGATTTTAAAAAGAAGGCCTAGATCCATAACATAGATAACAAAAGTAAGAGTAGCTGCCAGTTGCCAGTCTCATATCTTACTCAAGATAAATGTCTCTGTTTCCACAGAATGCACTTTGTTGCTTTTCACACTGTGGCACTGAGCCAAGTTTTGGGTACAGGAAGTGATGTCAGCCTGTGTGCCAGTTAGGGACAAATCTGATATTCCCACAAAGCCATTTCCGAAGATAAACAAACAGAACCTTCCCCCTGTGTGTGCATACACATCCTCACATGTCTTGTTCCCAGTATCCAGAAAGTTTCTTCTAACGTATAAGAAAGTCAAAAAAGTGAAGATAGCTTCACTAATGTACCTCATAGAACCACAGCTATAATTCCCTGTGTGAAAGACAATAATGAAACTTATTTTGAATCCACTTCTCTAATAATGAAAAGATATAATAAGACCAAGTTAATTATAATAAATACAAAGTAGTTCAGAAGTGGCCTCTGTTTCAAATATTTTCTCCCTATCTAAGATAGCCCAGTTCCCATATGAACCAAGGGATTTAGTGAATCCTGTGGTCTTTTAACTGCAGGGCATGATTCCCATGAACCATGAACCACGCAACCAGTTTAAGGAACGTAATATTCTGCCCACTGTTGTTTTCCTAAGGGGCTTTGGACTGAAGAATCACTAGCTCTGCATTGTTGACATTAGCGCAGCCCACTCAACCCTAAACCTTGAGCCACTACTGCAGGAAGTGAGCAAAGCCTTTCATAAGGGTAGTGTAAGTTCACTACATTGGCCTGCCTATGAAAAGGATTTATCTCTGGACTGTAAAATTGGAGGCATAAGAGGAGGAAGTTGGAATGGGATGAAGGGAGGAGGGCAGGAGTGAGCCCTAACGCCATTAGGGAAGTCATAAACTCCCCCATCAAAGTGTGAAATCTGAAGTCAGATATCCCACAGACCTGTCTGTAACTCATTGTCATGCAAACACTCTTCATCGTTAGATTTGTTAACTTGTGGCTGGCTAACATAAAAAATAAATAAACAAATAAGGAGATTCATTAGTTTATATTCTATTTATGTGACCAAATTTAGAAATAGGGATACGCAGGCAGAGACTAAGTATTTTACCAGGTGTAGGGACAATAAATTACATTCATGTGGAAGTAAAAACTTGAGCAACAGTGAAGGCACAGAATACAAAGGAAAGCAGAATGCCAGGAAAAATGTATCTCTCATCTGCAAAGTCCTGGCTGTTGGTACAGTAAGGGGAAACAAACTGTTCCTGCATTTATCAATCACGTAAAATAATTAAGTATGAAGACTCTTAATTATAAGGACAGAACATCCCAAAAAAAAACTAGGCATCTTCAACTGTACCAGAAGCATCAGGAAAAGTGCGAGTTTTCTTTTATTTTTGCCAAATAAACATGCTGAGGAGTTTGAAGTACTTTTTTCCGCCCTGAATAGGGTCTTTGGCATTTTCTTAATCTTTCCCACCAGTAAAATAGAATAATTTTTTGTTTTTCCATGTAAGCATGTGGGCACAGGAAGAATTGAAAGTTAGCTGTATGAGCTGAGCAAATGAACATTTTGATTAACTCAAAGTTTATCATACCTGAAATATTGGAGTAGACAATAAATAACTAACTATAAATTACCTTTGGTTTGTCATGACAGTAGGTTCACATGTTAAGGACTCACCTTAAACAATATTAAAGAGCTTTGTTTGATAAACACAATGGTTTGTCTATTATGTGCAATAATGGGTGGCGGAAAAAATTCTTCTCCAGGGAGTGAGTCTGTTTATTATTCATCAGTCCTGACAGATGGAGTTGGCACCTGTTAGCAAACCATCAGTATTAGTTGAACAAAATAAATAACCAATTACAAGCAGCAAATGAACTCACAGACAAGATGGAAGTGGATACATTCCTCTTTACATCTAAATGCAGACATACAGTAAATCAGGGTGCTTTGAAGAGATAGATGACAAGGCTTATTCCCAGAGGAACACAGGAGCCACTGTGAAAAGTGAGACAGCTGGGAGAGCATGAGAATGTGTGCATATGAATAAAGACTTCACAAGCTGAGCTACCAACGTATGTCTTTACTGATGGGTGCTGACATATGCTGTCTGGACCTTTATTATCAAATTACAAAACAAATGGCCATTCTTTTTTTTCTTTTTTTTTAAGCAGTAAATGGATATGACCAACAGTTATTTACACAAACCTGCCCAATATCAGTACACTAAACCAATATAAAAGAATAAACATAACAATGGAGTTGCAGTCAACTAATACAGAACTGAAAATTTAAATGATTCTTTAAGGAGCCACAACAAGTAAAGGCTCGATTGGTAATGATAGAAAGCATATAAAATGCTGCATTGGCGCCAGAGGCGTCATTTAACAGAACTGCCTTTCCTAAGTAAACAAGGCCAGGTCCCTCCCACTGCTTCAAAGGCTTATCACTCATCAATCATAAATGCCTGCAAAAAAGTTTTTGACAGCAGCTCTGTGGGTGTTTGGGAGCAACCAACAAATCTGCATTCACAAACATTCAGACTCAGTAGGGAATACACGGTAGGGTCCCTAAGGGTCGTGTGTCTTGCCCCGCTTTATTTCATCCACATTTCAATTGTGTTGGGTCATTTGCTTTGTCAGATCTATTCAATGTACGGTATTGTGTATGATCCAAAGCAAAGATGGATGGTCTATTTGGTGGAGCGGTTCAGTTTAAAACTAGGGAGACAATGACTGTGTGTTTAAGTCAAGCCAACTGAGGTTTAAAAGGATATGTAATATTTAAAAAAAAACTAATTACAATAAAACAACAAGTTACATATGTCATAGTTTACAAGATTAAGTGGCTTATGTTGTAGCATATGGAGGTTCAAAGAGTTTAAGAGCTTAAGTCATTTGTCCTCTAGCATGAAGACAAAGCAGACATTACACAGACAGAAAGTGACAGGACATGTTGGGGCTAGTTGGTTAGAACTCTAACTTCAGTTGAAAACAAATAGTTGGTGGAACACAATTCAAGAGTTAACACTGCCGGCACTTTTTACCACTGTAGACACTTTTTGGCAAGTAAACGAATGAAGTTTGATGGTGAACTCATCAGTTTCGTCTTGATTTGTAAGAACATAGCTATTAGCCCAACTCTTGGCTATGCAGAAATAGCAATACAATAGAACCTTGAAGTTGATGACTGCGCATTCCTGTTGTAGCTAATAAATATAAACTCTTTACGCTGAGTGGAAAAATATTTTTTATGGTTTCTCATACGAATCATATCATCATTTAAGTATGAGAAAACGATTTGGTTAACACAATAATACAAACCACATATTTCATAGACATCAGTCAAATAGCAGCCCAAAAAGATGTCTTTGTTTCCGCGATATTTTACAGAAACACCATCACCAACACCGCCTTTGAGAAGCAGCAGGTTGCCATCAACAGAAAGTAAGGAGTGAAACAATGCTGGGCCTTTGTGCCAGTGTGTGAGCCCTGTGTGAAGGGGTCAAAAAGGTAAGAAAGGGCAAGGCAGACAGAGTTTTTCAAACATGCTGGAGGGGGTCTACATTCCAGTTAGGAAACACAAGGCAAAGAAGAAGAATGACTTGTCAAAAGACATTCTGTATGAATATGTAAAAGGCATAATAAGAGAGCTTCTTAACTGAAGAGTTAACAAATGGAAATGAAGGCTTGTTGAAAGTTACCAGACATAAGTTGTACATTACATTTGTACGCATATTATTGTTTTCGTCATCCTGCTTTATTTCTACAGCAACTTAGTCCACAATTCAATACTTATCTGAAATCATATTTGAAAAACAAGAGTATTTTTCGAAGTGTGTGTGTGTGTGTGTGTGTGTGTGTGTGAGAGAGAGAGAGATCTAGGACAAATTTCAGGCTCAGAGAGAGTCTTGCTGTCATTTTTTGGACACACAGTCCTGTTTTCCATAGGACCTTTCCAAAATTAGGACATAGTCTTTCAGCAGGACTCATCTGGTGGAAATGGACTGGGGAAGGTGAGGCCTCAAGAGGGGCTGACCCGATGAAAGATACCACCTGGAAACCTTCACCTAGCTTTCCATATTACTTTGCAGATATCACAGAGGGCCGGTCGAACACTTAAAAGATTCAACCTTTGCAAAGTGATTAGAAAATTGAATTAAACTCACACTGGTTCTCACTGAGAGCTATAAAGTGCAGTACACCTCAGCTGCTATAATGTGATATCATAACATATTTTTTCTGCTGCTTGAAATGGTTAGATGAACAAGGGGGGACAGTTGTTATTTGTATTCCAGCTTTATTCAGTGAAGTCACACTCCACGATTACTCTTACTCTCCCCAGCTTCGGTGGCTTCTTTCTTTTCTTTTCTTTTTTTTGAAAGGCAGTGAAACACAATGGAAAAACGCACAATCACACCAGCTGTCTCTCATTACTGGCTCTGAACGAAATATTTATACGGCTGCTTACTGGAACTACGGAGAGATAGAGAGGAAAGGGGGCTGGATTAGGTTTACTCCTGCAGATTTGCGTAAGCATTCTCTTAATGGGAAAGTGACATGAGATGATAAATCTGGAGAAAAATTACATAAAACCGGTCTGCAATTCATTCATGTGCTCCTGCTTAAGACAGAGACACAATTAAAATACATCAGTGAGATTTACTTAAGTGAGTGAAATTTACTTAAATAAGTAAATCTCACTTATTTAAGTAAATTGAACACTGTTTTTAGTTAAAAGTGGCTAATGCTAGGGCGACCTTCATTTTATAAACAAGAGATATAAACTGACACAATGGTTGCACCCTTCCTTAACAGTGCTGTTAACATAAAGGCCTCACCATGGGGGAGAACAGACCTGTAATTAGACACTTTCAGGACTCCCGTTGCTATGTAAACATCCCAACCACTCTGCCTAGCAGCACACTGCCTCTGCGTTCTGTGCTTCTCCGGCTCCACTCATGAATCACAGGGCAACATCTGGTTTAGCGTGTTGGAAGGGACTCCGTTGGTTTGGCACGCTCTACGTGTGCGGAGTGTGTCTATTTGGACCAGACGACCCATGCCTGCGCTGGCCTCTCTCCTCCCACTGGCTATCCCACCTCTCAGATTACAGTGGTTGCACAATGCATTTTGGCAGTCCCACTTAGTTGGCCCTAAAAACACATTTTGGATATAGAAACGAATCTTTTGCTCAACTGTGCGGTTTAAAGAACATCAGGACTGCTCACAGTGACTTTTGCCTGCTATGAGTATACAAAAATGCAGACAGAGAGAAAGTTGTTTACCTTACCGTAAAGACATTCACTCAAAAGTCTTTCAGTTAAACATATGGATTGTGAATACAAGCACAACTGAATTCCTTTTTCCAGTTATTGTTTTGCTTTACAGTTCTAGTGTTAAGACTATGTACTTTTACAGTTAATAGCTGTAGACAGATTTGCTCAAGCTGCTTCATCAATCATCAAGCTGCCCCGTACATAAAATCAGGAAGGGCCATAAGAGGAGGCAGGTCTACTACATTAGTAATAGGGATGTGTTTTTCAGAAAACGATGCCCAGCGTTGTGTCTCCAGGATAACCAGCATCCTGCTGGAGATGTTTCTGGCAAGTGCCTCAAATTAATATCTGGCATGCCTCCTACAAGACTATTTTCCATCAAAACTAAAAGTCACCCCAAAGGGCCATGATAAAGCCTTCATTAAATAACCATTTTGGCAAGTTAGGGAGACGCAGCCACAAAATGTAGTAGGGACATGGAAAAAAAGTTATAAACACCAAAAAGTAGAGTGAAGCAGCAGAGCAGAGACTTGAAATATGGACGTAAAGGTGCTCTCAGTCTGACTTTTAAGAGTTATGGGAGGCCCAGATCCTGGGTTGCATTACTCTGAGAGAAGACCCATTGCAGACTAATATAAACATTACGTAAGAGCTCTTCTGACAAGTTTAGAGGGCAGATGTGACTGTTTACACAGATGCTGTGAGATGATAGATTTGGACAGAAAAAGAGAGGTGAAATGATATTCTATAAAACAAATGGCAAGCTTACCTTTGACACCTATAAAACAAGTTAATTAACCAAAAACAGCTGCAACCTTTGTGTCCTTGAAATTTTCATCAAAATGTGCTAATGGGGCAGCATTTTAACATCTTATATATAAACTGCTTGGATAACTTAGAAGCATCTGATCATTTTTCCATAAATCACTGACTGCCAATGTACTTTGGAGGAAAGGGCATTTGGTTGTCGAACTGTAAATATCTGTCCCTTGTGACACAGTACAACAATGCCTTGTGCTGTATAAGGAAGAATTTAGAGGAAAACTTCATACGTGACTTCATTGTGTTGGAGATCCTGGCATTGTGGGAGAAATTATGTTTTCACTACCCACAGCACATACTGACTACACTGCTATTGTTTGAGTAAAAGGCACTTCTCTGGAGCGTGGTTCAAACCTCCAGAGAATGGGGAAGAACTTTTGAAATAATAACCTATGGCGGCAATCAGACTGAAAGCATGACAAATACGAACCACACTTTTTTTTGCGGCATGAATTATCTAGCACGCCTCCTACTGGGTAATCATTCCTGGGCTACCACAGAAAAACAATACAGGATGTTGCAGATGTAAGCTGGAACAGGGTCAAATCCAAAGTCGTAATTTGTAAAAACCAGTCTCTATAGACAAAACACATTACGATGTTAGAAAATAGATGAGGAATGTACAATAGATTCTTGGGGCAGGCTGTGCTACATTCTAGCCAACTTTACATATTTATCATCAAACTGTGGAGTGTCAGGCTTAGGTCAGCAAATTTAAGATTTTGTTCGGACCATGGTTGAATTTTGAAACCAATGTGAACAGAACAGCAGCGTTCTTCTAATTACATCTAATGAAAACTCAACAGCTTCTAGTCAGTGAAGACGTGACCTAGGGCTGGGCGATGTGGCTTAAAAATAAAATCTCAGATTTTTTTCATATCAAAGCCGATTTACAATGCCAATCGATTTTTTTCCTTCTTGAAAAAGTAAAATGACATAGAAATAATTCAATACAAGTTTTGCTTTTCTCTTTTAGGATTTGACCAAAACAATCCAAAACAATCTTACACAAATGCTAAAAAGCCACATTACAAGAAGGTTAAGCTGTCTCTAAACTATTATACTCTGGTATACTATACAATAAGGCTGCTTGACGATGGCAAGAATGATAATCTTTAGTTTAAAAAAGGAATATTATTTTGGCTTAAAAAAAAAAAGAAAACAAAACACTTTTTTACATTTTTTTGACCGGACGCCAAGACTCTCAAGACCACAGAGGTGACTGTAAAATAAGTGGTTAAGTCTTAGAAACAGTTGCACTGACAAAGAATTACTCGACTGTTAAAGGTCATGAGCAACATGCACATACTTCAGAGTGAGGAGTGCAATACGTGTCATCCTTCAGAGGCTTTTGTGAATTGATATGATACATTGATAACAGACATTTCCTGCTTTCACCTTTGTAGCTGTTAACTTGGTTACCCTCCCTCTATCTCTTCTTTACAGCTTTAAAAGCTTTTAATTACTGGGTGTTTAGCAGTGTCTTTGTCATTCCAATCAATCTGACAGATATATGTAGGCCTACTGAGCTTTTGTGCTGAGTTATTGTACTTGTCAGAACTTTATTAAAGTTAAATCCACCTTACTCACAATTCTGACAAGCACTGTCTAAGAAAGGCATGCTGGAAGAAAATGTGGAAAATCCTTGAACATTGGGACACTGCCAGCCTTATTTTATAGTCAGTATCATTTGAATGTGTACGATTTTGGCTCAAAACAATGACAATTTGAAACAGATATTCAAGCATATTTGGAAACTGTATTACTTTTCGACACAGATAAGCAATGACAAAAACTGACCTGCAGATGCAAGGCAACATACTGATAGAAGTAAAATCGGAATGTGGTATCTTCTGGCCATTTTGTTAATATTCTGCAGCTTCCCGTATGAGGAAGGTAGATGAACAGGCCTTTCTCCTGTTTTCCACAAGGATTTTCCTCTCTCTACGAAGTGGCCTACAGGAAGTCAGTTTCAGGCTCCAACTGTGAAGTGAACAAAAGTAAAGAAAGTCAACCAAAAGAAATATGTTTTACTTGAGCATGGACAAACAGCAGGGAATTGGTTTCTGCTTCAAATATGCTGTGTGCATGATAAGATGAGACAAGAGAAGGAGCACTTTAGAGACGAAGGGATTAATCCGGAAGGGTTAACTGGGGTTCATTTACGCTCGAAAGGACCGTGACACACACACACCTTTCCCACCACCACAGCTGGTCTGAATATGTGAGGAGTGTAGAATGGATGACTGGGTGTGAAACACTGAGGAACAAGCCACAGGTTATTAACACACATTAAATGAGAGTGTCAGGAAACACTAGACGCTGCATTGGGGTCCTGGGTAAGCAGTTTAGTACCGCCAAGCTAATCAGCATGACCTCGCCTAAGGATTTAATTTTAGTAATTCAACCGCAAACGCTGGCTACTGTGGGAACGAAAAGATCAGCTAATATTAATATAAGTATAAATGTACTTTTCTGTGGCCGTAGCAGTACCTATATTCTCTAGGAGGTGTGAATTTTTCACTACAACTCACAATGTCAGTGCTTTTTATTCACTTGCACAATATTTGTGCAGGGGTGGCCACTATTTGTTTTATCACAGGCCGTCAACAGTGCGAAGACTGATGAGGTTCCCCACTTCTACATTTCATTTCTGATTTGAGAATACACATGCTCCAGTTAGTGGTGCACCACGGATGTTGCAATCATATCTCCTTGCAAAACCACCCTCAGATATCAGTCACCTGTTGCCATGGTGAAAGTCCACCCAGAGGTTTTTTCATACACAATACATTAAGTATCATAGTTTATAGTTCCTAACACAAAAAGTTGCATGTAGTAAAATATTGGTTAATTTTGTTAATATTTAATCAATTGTAGCTGTAAAAATTTGAATGTTAAATACAAAATAGATATTATTATTATTACTATAAAGATATTTGCTATTTAACACAGATCATCGGTGACAAGTTATAGACAGCCAGAGGTCAGTGTGCCATAAGAGGAAAAACCTCAAACTTTTCATAGGCGCTCTAAGACCAACATCCAGATTTATGCACAAAATTCTGTCTTAGTGAATTTCAGTTGTTAAATTTATATTAACAACATGCCATCAACGTGCTCATGTCTTGAAATGTTACCATTGTTTACGAATTGCGACTGCTGCCACCTGTGGTGGTGATGCGCCACACACAATGTCAACAATGGGTAACATTAGGGTTCTTTTTAGGCTAACTAACGTAGCTACAGCACATCACCGTTCAATCTGTCAAAATATAACACTTGCTTTTTCAAAGCCTATTTTCACACCACCGATTTGTTACCTTATCAGTGAATTTAAAGTACTGCTTGCACACTGACTAAATTGAGGTATGCGCATGTTTGTGCACACATTCACACATGTGGTAGCGAACTGTGTGTTAGCAATATCTGTTGTTTTCTGTTTCCAGTTCTGGTTTTCAATTTGAGAATCATAGAATTTCATTGGCATCAATACTTACTGCCAAATTGTGCTATCATGAAATCCCACTAGTGTCCCTTGCAGTGCAACAGTCCTCTGTTTCTAATTTGCCTCAAACATGTGGTTGGAATTTCAGTACTGACATTTCTCAGTGGAAATAAAACACCAGTAACAGTATATATTCACCCACAAAAATATCATTCCAGCTCAAGGAAGAATCATGTTTGCATCTCTGCAGCTTTTTGACTGGATTTCACTGCATCTTTAAAAAAAAGAAATGCCAGTAGGTTAAGTGATTAAAGTTCCCTTTAACCTAAAATAAGCAATATATTAATTTAATTCTCTTGGTGAATAATGTTCAAAAACCTTTACAACAAAGTGGAAAGACACCAAATAGGAAGACTACTCAAAGCTTTGAGTTCTGTGGATCAGAGGGTGAGGATTGTCATGATGTATTTTCACAACTTGAGAGCAGTAAAGCCAAGGTAATAGCTATTCTGACAAGTAAAACAACAAACTCTAAATTTAGGACTTGAAGATAAAAAAAAAAAATAATGCAAGTTTCTGTTTTCTAATCATCAAAGCCTGTGTTCTTTTTCGGGTAAATCAAGGTTTAAATGAGAGTTTTTGAAAGATTAAATCTGCACCAATTTATTGGGGTGTCCAATTTTATATTGTTTTTTTTTTTCTCCTGTTCTCCTTGGTTATCAGGCAGCTACAACCAAAACATTTTTAGAAATATGTTGTTCACAGTAAATGTTATGTAAACTACTTTATGACAACAAAACTGTAACTGTGTCTCTAATGCCAGACCCATGTGTTGAAGGTGCTATGACAGGATTTGCATATGTTCAAAGTTTAAAGGCTGCCGGTGTGACGAGCAAAGAACCACGGGGAAGAAACAGATGAGCACCTATATGACTCATGCAGAGGGCATAAGAGAAGTGATGCACAAACCACCAAGGTGAATCACTCTGCAGAGCAAGCAGCCTGCACAGGACAAAAGGGGCTTTCACTGAGTGGTAGCTGCTGGGGCTGGGAAGTCATTTTGGAAGATCATGACAAATATTACACTTTCAGCAGGTGAAGCTGAGCCAGTGGCCGCTGTTTGATTTATACCCCTCTTTCACATTCATCTCTTTACTGATTAATCAAAGGCAAGCTGTTACCAGGACCAAGTTAAAAGAGGGTGTCTTTCAGAACCGACACAAAACACCTGCAAATTCTTCTGATGCAGATGGGACTGGAACACTGCTCAGACTAAGGTTGAAGATTAAATGAGCTCTTGGAAAGATATAACTACTACATTCAAAAATTTACTTAGTGACTTTCAAACTTGTTTTGGGTTGAGTGTGATGTTTTTTCACAAAGAGGCCAAACCATCCTGTTTTTGTTGTAGCAACAACTCAAATCACCTCATGTGACTTCTCTTCAAATGTGACCATTTAAGCTGAGCAACTATTCACCCAAAGAAGATCTGGAAAGTACATCAGAGCATGCAGCGCCCGAGACTGAACTTACTAAACATTACTGAAACAAATATATGTACTTGTGGGCACTCCGATGTTAAAGGCCTGGCTTATATCCATGTCATCCTATATGCATACAGTGCAGATAAGTGTTGTTAAATCCAGTGAGCATATACTATGTTTCCATAATCACAGAGCCATGAGTATAGAGAACAGCAACACAAAAGGCCTGGGCAGCATCTTTGTTACAAACAGCATCAGGTGAGTAAGATGTAAATTCTTGCCAATCTGACACCAATTTGCTTCATTTAAGCCATCTAGATGTCCATGTGGTGAACAGTCTCAATGTTCAGTCAAGCTAACAAGCCACCAAACTTCTCCCACCTTCCACCACAAAATCGCAGCTTTGAATGAATGATTGCAAGTCATTCTCACTGAGCGACAAAACCGTGGCCACAATTCAGAACATCGGGTCTTCTAAACTGCAAACATCCCGATCTGAGTTCAGACCCTGCACCTGTGCATGGTGTGCCTATTTACCAACTACCTGCACACATACTATGTACTTAGGATTAGTCATAGCAATAATGAAACCAGTTTTTTTGACTTAGTGCTGATATCCATTTTTTGATTTAGAGTGAAAGTTGTGAATTGAGAAACCAATTGATAATCTGATGATGAGTCATGTTTCAGTGAAACACTTACTCAATGCTTGCTGCTTTACTCTGTTCTGTATCAAATGTGAAATCAACACTTTTGCAACATGGACTGTTGCAAGGCCAAAATAATTGCTTTGATAATATGACCTTGGAACTGCAAAGGCCATGTTTGCATTACTTTTTGACATTTTGTAGACTAAATAATTATTTTATTGATCAATACTTAACTGACAGATTAATCAATAGCAAATGGTGAGGTGCGGCTGTCAACTGATTGTTCATCATGGGAAGATCATTCAGCCTTGATTACATTTTCACTCCATGTGCTGCTATGAAAATAAAAAATGAGCAGGTTGTGAGATAAAGGTTCAACATTATGAATGCAGATCACAGAACCACAGCTCTTAAAAAATGAGCAGCCGAAGTTAAACACAGGCAGCTCTTATTGTCTTTATGCAAATATGTTTGTTACTGTTGGTTAATGTAAAATGCTGCATTCAAGGTCCTGCTCGTTGCCCCGTAACATCCCACAGCAGCGTCCGTACTGCTAACTACTGAGAGGAGACAGCGTCAGCCAGCCTACTAGGGGTGTGTGTGGAGGGGGGTATTTATCTGATAAATGAAAAACATCTTCTTTACCTGTGTTTCCTGTTTAGCTCTCGTGTTTTTTGAAAGCATGGCGACCGTTAGCTGACAGCTTGTAGCTTCAGCGGGAGGACAGACAGCAGCATGTCAACGGACTCAACAGACAGATGTTCAGCTGGATTTATGGGCGGTTTACTGAAACTCTAGCTCTCAGAAAGGTTGTTTTTGTTTTTGTTTTGTTTTTTACTGTCCTGGCGGGCTAGTCGAGTAGAAGGACAGGGCTGCTCATCTAGAAACGACAGTGACAATTGAAAGCGTTAAGAGTTTGAACGTACCCTGCAGAGTCTCCCTAAAAACGTGAGTGGAACTTGGTGGAAGTTTGAAGGCGCCCTGCTGGATGCGGATATCAGAGTCGTCCCCTTCTCGGCTGGAGGTTCACCTCGCTCCTCTGTTTTGGACAAAAAGAAGAAGAAGAAGGAAAAAAAAAAGAAAAGAAAGAAGCTGTAGACCAAGGAGACGTGACAGTTTACCAAAGAGTGGATAAACAGTCGCCCCCTCCTCTCTCTCTCTTTCTAAGTTTTGAGCAGTTCACCACCATCTATCCCCCTTTTTACTCCGGGCTTCACGGAGGGGCGGGGCTTGGAGGGAGAAGGCTCAGCCGCGCTGGGATGGGGCCGCTGCAGAGCTCCCCAAAGCGGGCTGCACGGTCCTCTTCAGGGGCCCTTGCTCTGAGATTGAGAAGGATCCTTCACTTGTCTTTCCTTTAAAATAATAATAATAATAATTTCCAGTCCAAACTTTAGAATGCATGACTGTGCCTTCAGATGTGTCAGTCCTACTTTACAATGTGGACAGGTTTGCAAGTCTTATTAGTATTGTATTAGGTTTCCACAAGCCAGGCTTATCACATGAGGGCCCATTGAGTGATCTCTATTCATATGGGGGTCCAGAATGTCAGATTATTCAAGTGTCAGGCTAAATTAGAGTCACTGCATTGCTAAAAGTACAGCGGCCCTGAATTGCATAACACCACAAAAAAATTGCAAAACACAGCAGAAAATTACTAAACAGAACAGCTAATCAAAAAAATACAAAACAAATCACAAATCAGAACAACAAAGCAAAAAAAAAAAAAAAAAAAGACATCAGTAAATTGGGTAAGAATTGGGTGAGAAAAATTATGGCAACATTTTGTGGTTACATCCAGAAGATGTTCAAGGCCCCAGATCACATATTTGAAGTTTTCAAGCTAATAGTAACGAAACTGATTTGATGTCTAATTCAGAGCCTTCTCTAGTAGCAGTAGCACTTTTTAACACGGCAGGCATCAGAACTTCATAATTAGACTGATAGAACTGTTGTGATTTTCATTAGGTTAAAAATGTCCTGCACATTTTGTTTTGACAGTGTTTGGAACACCTTCATTTAGCTACTAATTTAGTAACTGTCCAAAAGCAACAAGCATTAACAGTGCAGTGGGTGTGTGCACTGTGGGTGAAGCTGCTGGCAGCAGTGAAAACATGGACTGGAGTTTGATTGATTTGGGTTTTCACTCAGTAAACCATTGGAATAGATGTAATAATGAAGCACTGACAGTGCTCTGAAAACAGCACTGACTGGACAGACTTATGTATTATTTATCAACATGTTAAATGTAGGGCTGGTAAAACTAATCACTTTAAAAAGTGGTTGGTATGTGTTTGATCCTCATATGATGGTTAAAAGAACAGTATGTATGGACAATCGAACTGAAACTGAGTCAGTCTGAAAAATAATCCATTAAAAATGTCCTGTAACCTCTAAAGGAAGTGATTTTATGGGGGTTTGAATATGAGAAAAGTAACCAAATGCTGGGATAAACTGTACAGAATGATTCACTGAAAAGTAGTAAGGTTGACAGAGAGCATTCTGTCATTTTATCATAATGCTTGAAATTACAGTATGGCACATGCCTTGTTATTGACACAGTCTCATTGTTTCTATTTCGTTTTCACTGCCTTCACCGCCACTACCATTTCCAAAAAAATCAAACTCACAAGCAAGCAACTTTCCAAGGTTTCCTTGGAGGAGGGCCTCCGAATGTCCCATTGTGACAGAGGGAAAAGTTCATGTGATGGGCCACTTCCTCCGAATGACTGAAAACCTGAGTGTCAACATCTGTGTCCATGTGTGACGCTAAATGAAACACCACATCAGTCAGACTTTCCACACAAAAACGTAAACTTTTTAAAGTTCACCTCATTATATACTTTGGACACCCCCCTCATTTGCATTACATTTCTTCATGCATTTCTGTCTGCATGAAGAAATTTAAATGTGTAAAAAATGTGGGAAGAAATGTAAAAGGAAAAGGCACATTTTATCAGTTAATTAAATCCTACATTTATTTTTTTGCATTTTTGGTGCAGTTTAATGGTATATGAATTTATTTATTGACCCATTTATTTAATTTTACTTCATATGAATATTGACTCATTTATTCAATTTGACGGTATATTCATTCATTTATTGACTGTTTTTTTAATTTATGTATTTATTTTTGTTTTGCCAGGGTCGGTCCTGAATATATCATAGGACATGTGCACACAGGCAAAAAATCACATTCAAATGAATTTGCAGAGAATCAATAGCCTCCGGTTCTTGCATCTCTTAACCCAAATATATTTGGTGTGTGGGAGGAAGCCAAAACTGCAGCCTGGTTGATTTGAACTCTGTCATTGCCAACAAAATCTTACATTGTCAATACACCCACATTTGGCATTACCATGAGAGCTATATGTGCTTATTTTCATGTCTCTATGATGACAGACTTGCATATGTATTTAGATCTGGGCATTTACTGAAATTTGGCACTAATGTCCAAATAGACTCAAGGATTAAGGATTAGATATTGATTTTCCTTGTCAGAGGTCAAAGGTCAAGATCGCTGTGACCTCATAAAATACAATTTTGGCCTTGTTAATGTGATATCTCAGTAATACATTGCGTTCATTAAGACTCAAGGATAAAGAGATTAGATTTTGGTGGTCCATGTGATCTCACAAAACCCTTTTTAGCCACTAAAGGATCTAAGGGAATTTTCTATACTAAGGGAACAGAAAATAACTAGTCTGAGTGGCAAAGGCATATAATTGCAAGGCAGTGATTTATTACTCTATTTTAACCCACTGTAAATATGCTCTGTTTAGCCACTCCCCAGTTTTTTTAGTCATTTTATTTAGTTGTCAGTTTTAAGTTTGGAAAATATACGTAGGTTTACACGTATGTTTCAAAACATGCACTATAATCACACATACAGACACAGAGTTCTATCACATAGATAGGTAGATAATTAGATTTGAATTGTTCTGATCTACTTGATGTGAATGAATACCACTGGAATGTTAAATGAAGCAAGAGTGTTACTCACAGCAGTGACTGATCTCTAATGATATCGTACTGACTTTTACATAGCATTTTACTAACGCAAAAGCCCACTGGTTTTCATGTAAGGCAGAGGGCACTACGGCCGCATAGTGGTTTGTTCTGTTGCCCCACAACAAGAAGGTCGAGGGTTCGGTTCCCGGGCCTGGGGTCTCTCTGTGTGGAGTTTGCATGTTCCCTCCATTGTTAGCATGGGTTTCCTCCCACCATCTAAAAACATGCATGTTTAGGTTGATTGGTGACTCTAAATTGTCTGTAGGTCTGAGTCTAAGTGTGAGTGGTTGTTTGTCTCTGTCTGTCTGTGTGTGTTGGCCCTGTGATGGACTGGCGACCTGTCCAGGGCGTCCCCGCCCTTGCCCAATGTAAACTGGGATTGGCTCCAGCACCCCCTGTGACCCGGAAAGGGATAAGCGGTAGAAGATGAATAAATGAATGAATGTAAGGCTCAAAAAAACCTTTCAAAATGGAATGCATTTGCTTTGTTTACATTGAATGAATGTATTGTGACAATTAATTAATTTAAACATTCACAATAAGAACACTCAACCTAATACAGTATAGCATAGTCTAGTTCAGATTTCAGGTAGAGAAGTGTTGGGAGTACTTTCCTCCCTTTTTAAGCTTTTCATTCGCAGCATAATTTCACAGGAGCTGCCATTAGGTGTGCAATCACACAAAACATGAATTGTATATTTGGCTTCTCAGCCATTCCCACATTTAAGTTTTAGTTGGCTTCTAACATTAGGATGTAAATTTTTTTTTTTTTTACATCACTCAGAAGACATTTTTGTCACATCCTTTCATTTCACCACCCACAGGCCCCCAATCACAAGCACTAAACTGCATGCAGAAGGATTTCTGTGTGAAATTTCTCGTATCCTCCTGAACAAACACTGCATTGCTTTGCTGTGATATCAGACTTACAGTGCAAAGGAGATGCTGTGTGACTGGGTACAACATAAATGTCAACATCATGATTTACCGCTAATGAGATGGCACCTGTGAAAAGAGGGAAGGAAACTTTTGTGGTGGAAAACACACAAAAACACACTGCTGTGCTGCTTTTGAGAGCTGACAAGGAAACGCTCAAAGGGATCAAATTATTTTACATCTCATACATATGCATGTCTCCAATAAAGTGTTCCACTTTGTTTATTTACACTGTGTTAGGGTTGTGAATACAGCTGAGATGAAGGGGAATAGTGAACGTAACAGTGCATCAAAAATATGCGCAATCTGAAGCCTCATCACATTGCATTAATGAACTTGAGTCCTTGGGTTTGTATTGACCCAGTTGATCGCACTAGTTGTCAAGTCCAACCATAGCCTGTCAGAAATATCTTGCTACTGTCACTGGAAACACCAGCAAGTGTTATTCTATATTACAGCAAATGATGTCAATGGATGTGTTGGCAGGCAATGAAGATGCTGCATGTTTAGACCAGTTAGTCTTATCCATGGTATCAGTTTTGCTTTGGTTTTTTAACTGTTCATCTTTGTTGTTTTATGTAATGGTAGTTTATAATTGCTATTACCTAGAAGTCATGCATTGTACAGTGCATTTTATATATTTGTTTTTGTGAACTACATTTGCTTTAATTTTTAATGGATAACAATTTTCACAGATATATAAATCAACATATCATTCATACACTGTATGTAAACTAATCTGTTAAAGGGGTTCAGGTTAGGGTCAAATTTAGAGTCTGCAGTTGACTTTTTATAACTGTTTATAAGTCAAAACACTATGAAGCCTCCAACACATCAGTCATTTGATTTGTAAAGAATATGTCAAATATTAAGTATTACTGAGTTCTGTTGATGTGGTAGAATAGTTAACTTTGAATTGTTTTAATTCTCCACAATGTAGTGTGTTTTTATTAGTAAAGTTATGGATGTACAGTATCACTTCATGAAGTATCTTCACATCCAAGCATGTCATAACTTACTTACAGCTGAGGTTATTAATTGTCTGAGAAAGTTCAACTAGACAGTCTTATTGTGACTGCTCACATGACAAGACATTACACAGCCACTGGACTCAATGAAGTAATGAAATACTAAAAGAGCCAGAACTGTTGATGTCTGCGACACACGTATACAAACTTCTTTACTGCTCCCGTCTAATGCTAATTTTGCTTTAGATACACTGATCTTCTCAGATAAATAGAAAAACTTATCACAGTGGGATTCCCCATTTGCTTTGTCTTTCTTCCAGCAATGTCTTCAGGACACTCTAAATATTTGACTTGGGCAGGGATTGTTTTTGGCCTGCTGCTGACTTGCTTTACAGGGAGTTTAACAGATGGACAGAACAAAGATGAATCTCCTGCCTCATCCTTTTTAAATCACATAAAAACCACAAAAAAAGGCAAAGCCAATGTTAAAACTTTATTCCAGCTGGCTTGAAAACAAGCATGACTTTAAATGGACTAAGATAGTTTCTCACATGTTCTTGCTTTGATTTCGAAATACCTACCAGGAACAGGAAAGATGAGATGATTTTCATGGTTCAACAGTGCTAATTTTTTTTTTTATGTAATAGTGGGTCTTATATCCTAAATAATCGCAGAAAAACATCTGAATTCTATATAAATGTGGGCTTTCCTTTCACTTCATTTAAAAACCAAACCAAATACAACTGGACTACACACAACATGTGGTGCACATTATGCTTAAATTATGTAGGTGAAAAGTTGGTTAATAACAGATTCCTGTGTATATCTAGCGCAGTGCCCCTGTTTTTTACAGGTTTGAATAAAAATAGCCAATTTTGAGACTATGTTTTTGACAGTCAGACCCATCTGTAAGTGCCTCTCATTTTTTGGATGTGTAGGCCTACACATGAACGCAGGTGTTCAAATGCCTTTATATGTACTGTACAGCCAGAGTGGTTGTGAATTCGCTATTCAGCATTTTATGCTTTCAGTAAACTAAATAATACAATTGAAAAAAATCCAACCCAAACACGATGTAATAATTTTGCTAAACACAAATACATGGTTTCAGTTGCCCTCTTATGGAGGATTTAGGTTAAGGTTATCCTTAGACAGATAAGCACATTTCTTTATATCTTCCCCATTTATGAATTCATACACTTAAAAGTGTCCATAATATTCCTAGTTGGACTTTATCAGTAGGAACAGCTTTCAAATCTGTCATTTAGGTAAAAGTAACAATAATGCAACTGTCCTGTGTTCAAAAGCATATGAAAGAAATTGGTCCCCATACTTGTCATTTTATCAGATGTCTAACTAAAAGACTAATTATGACTCATATGTTACTTAAATTTGAGACTGTTTCAAATAGAGCTACTTCAATCAACTTTATTCAACCTAATTGAATGTAACACATGCGATATTAGTTTCAGCCAGCCACTAAGTAGCAGAATTAGCATGCATCAACTTTACAAGTTTCCTCACCTGTTTTCAGTTTATATTTACTCATTCAAAAACAAATACCTCTTGGTACTCCTCACTTTTGAAACATCAGGGGGCAAAGTCTTTTCCTGTATGACCTCCTCCCTTCTGAACAAGCTTCCTGCCATTGTCAAAGGGACAGACACTGTGTCATTATTTATGGTCTGATTCTAAACTCATTTAGGACATCTGACAACCAGGCTAACTATGCACTCCTTTCCCTTTCTAAACTTCCCTGGACCTTGTTTTTTGTATATTACTGCCATTGTAGGCTACCATGTTGTATTCACCTCATCCGCTTGACTTTATTCTCCATTTTCCACAAATATTTACTTTGCTACAGATTGACAAGCAGTGAACTGCAGGATTTTCAGAAGTTCTTGCTCAAGCCTTGTATAATATGTAGCAGGCTTTATTAAACAACATAAAATGAAAATAGATATGCGAGAAACCACTGCAAAACTAACTACTTTCTGTTCTGTGTACAACAGTTTACAACTGTAATTTATATTCATGTTTTGCTTGCAAATTATTTAGCTGCTATTGAATTAATTCAATTTGCACTAAGCCAGCAGAGGTACAGTTTCTCTTGTTTGATTTCAGGAGCTAATTACCATGTCCCAGTACTATGAATTTGTTGTCTTGGCTGTACAAATTCCCAGATAGTTCTATCAATCTCTTTCAGTTCTAACAATAAATAAATAAATAAATAAACAAAACCTTGCTGCAAACTTTTGCCATCAAGTATTTCTCTGTACAAGAGCAAAACCTTACATTTTTTGCCCATGGCTCCATCTTGTGGTTGAAGGACGTAAATGCAGCCAAAACTCATTTTAGCACCAAAACAGCAATACCTGCACATTCAAGTTAAATGTGGTAATGTTGATCCTATATTGAAGTCATTTGGATAATAAAGGAGATTTTTCATTTTCACTAACTCTGAGTTTGACTACAAGCTTATGTATGTACAGCTCAGTTATTTATTGGGTTTTAATTTGTGTCAAAGCAACAACATCCAAGAAACCAAACATTAAATTTAAAATAATAACTCTACTGATTTCTATTTATTTATTTGGATAATTTGGATATGTGCTCATACATGTTACTTTTTCATTAGGATTCACCAGTTTTTTATATAGTGACAGCATGTGAACTATATAAGAATGAAATTTAATATACTGTGTCTTGTGAATAAAATAGTAATATGACTTTAATGATTTTTTTATTCCAAAATTTAAAGACTAATTGCTGATTATTTCCAGAGAGGTGAAATACCCCAGTCCCAGTCTTCTTATATAGTCCACTGGACTATATACAAATAGGCTGCTCTTGAAATGATCTCATCCGGATGCTAATAATGTCCGTACTAACTAATAATATTTAGACTCTATTTTATCAAAACTTTGCACTCGGGTTATTTGAACAAAAAACAAAAAATAATCCAAAATATATGGCTGAATTTCCAGGTCACAGGAAGTAAAGTATTGTCTAGTTCAGGGACCCCTGGTAAAATACAAACTCGTTCCCCTCGTTTTAACACAATGAACTCTCTTTGTTCTGCACTGTGACTGTTCTTCAATATCTATTGAAAATCAACAGTTGACTGTCAGTTTTGCGTATACTTTTGCACCAATGTGGTATTCGTTTCAGGCGGATGCGGTTTTGGGGCGTTAATGTGAAACTAAGAAGTCGTGTTTTCCGCTTCTGGGTTAGCACATGAAATCACCGCTCCGCCCCAGACTCCAGTTTTCCGGTCCCCGTCGGTACACAGACACATCACCCCTCTGATGGTCACGAAGCCCCAGCCTGTTAGCGATCCACAGGCGGACAGCTCAGACCAGTCACTTTATTAACAGCGGGGTTCGTAGCCTAACACGTCTCCGCCAGTATTTTTTTTTTTTTTTTTTGGTATCATGTGATAATTCTCCTTGGCAGAGAGCTGCCATTTTGTGTTGGGGGGCAACTTTACCACAAAAAAAAAAAAAAATCTGCACTTAACTTTGTAAGGCCACAGTTAGCTCCACATTTTCAGCAGACACACTGGGGTTGTATGTGTAGCGTGAAAGAAAAATGTTTTAAATGTGCTTTCTTCTGTGGAGAAAAGCGAAGTGAAACGGGCGTAAATGGCGTTTTGACCAATCAGTTCTAGAGCCTCGAGCCGAGGCGTATAAATTAGAGGCGGTTGCCGTAAACACGTCCGCTACCGAAGAGTTGAATGCAAGAGCCCGTGATATCTTGGAAGGTAATGCTAGCACGCTAATGTTTGACCAAATGCCACGTTTACACAAGACAGCCTACTTTTAAGCTAGATGACGCTTTCTGATGGATAAATAGTCCAACATTTGCGAAAGCTAACAGAAGTTGAGCGCGTCTACCGTTACATCGCATCTCAACAGCCAGACTTTAGCTGCGTTAGCTGTTTTATGCTAACGTTTAACGTTTGCACGTTTAAAAAAAAAAAATGCAACCGACCAGAATTTGTCGGACCGTTCGGGGGCTTTATAAACAAAACTGCACATGTGGAGGAAATGTGGAAGTAATTACCGTGAGTTCTGCGTACCGACAGCCTGCGCTGTTGCTCTAACCTGCTAGCGGTGTTAGCGTTTTCAAAAATATATATAAATTGCAGTGGCACATGTTAGCTAACGTTGTTGAGTGCCGCTGCTTCGGTTACACAAAGTAAACGGAGTAACACAAACTCGAAGTCGTGCCGACGACAACCGGCTTCTCTGCCCTTTCCAAACATTTGGTGTTTCACCGGACGGCTACGGTCTCTGCAGCGGTATAAAGCTAAATAACCGGTGGGCGTGGTGGCGGCTTCACGTGTCGGCTCCTCCTGACAACAGTGCGGCACACGGACACGAGTTCTGGTTAAAGCAATAAGTCACCTCCAAAGGTCGGCTGTCACATCAATCTCCAGGTATCTTAATATATCTTTGAATGCCGTCCGTGCCTCCATGTTTCACGCATGTTTAGATGATTATAATCATCGACCGGGTAAAATGCACAAACCGCTGTTAAATGGTAAGATTTCCATTGTATTAACGTGAGGCACGACATTTAAACGCCAGGCATTAAAGTGACAGATCTGATGATAAGGTGATATAAATTTGTTCACTTTGTCTAAATGCATCAAGTCACACGATGTTAAGCATTAGACTGTTTGGAGTAATGGCTTTAATGGGCAGTGTTAGAACAATTGATGGGATCATTGCCATATTTCTTTTTTTTTTAACATATCGCAAATCCTCGTTTGTAATTTAAGTCTTATTTCAAATTCAATAGCCTTGCAGCACTTGTTGGCTTTTTAATATCACCTTATTTTTTTGCCTCAAAAAGCAACTGTCAAAGAATTCATAATTCAGTCATAATTTTGGCATGATTGCCATATTTAATTTCAGAGCTTTGCATTGTGCCCCATCAACAATGCATTTTTTTCTTCATATCTCCATTATCTCAATTTTTTCATTCATATCACCAAAATCGGATATATAATGATCTGAGTGTGTTGATAACTCAGATCAGAATAGAATTAACAGCATAGTTGGTGACATGACTTGTTTCATACCAATAGTATTTTTATCACAAATGTCTTACTGAACGCCCAAGCAGATGACCATAAACCATCGGTCAAGCAATTCAATTATGTGTTCTAATGCAAAACGAGGTCATGGATAAGGTTCATGTATTGCAGGTTCAGTCCCCATTTCAGAATCATTATATACCTTTTTGTAAGTATAACCAGTAAATACTTGTCAATTTTGCCACAACTCTGTAATAATAATAATAATAAGACATACTGTATCAATATTTTTCTTCAATGTCCAAAAAGATGATTATTCTTTTTATATGCAATAAAATTGAACATTGAGTAGGATCATCCCCAATTTTGCAACTGAATGATAAAGTTATCACCAGGTCATAGACTATGAGAAGCCTATCATGTGCAATGTGCATTCACCAGATTTTTTTTGTACCTACATGCAGTAAACCAAAAGCCAGAGTATAATGCACTGGACTTCCCTGGATTTATTCCTTTATAAAAGTGTTAAAAACAGAAAATGCAACACAGATAAACAGATCTTGCTATGTAAATTATTTGGTTGGGGTTACAAATGGAAATAATGAGTTTAATTGAAACATTTTGATCGTACAGATTTAGACAGGTTATATACTGTATACTTTTTCTTTTTTTTTTTCCTGTTGCGCTTTTTGATGGACTTTATTTAGTTTGGGTGCTTTTTAAACGCCCCCACGTCCCCCCATTTTAATATGAGTTCGCCAGTTTTAAAATAGGAGAGAAAACTTCAATCTCTAAAAAGCAAAGTATACGAGAAGCATTCTAAGACAATTGAGCTAATTGGGTACTACAGATAATGTTAACTGGACATATTTTACCCTGATGTAGAAGTATGGAAGGATAGATCCCCTTTATTGTTGTAGTACGTTACCCTTTCAAACACTGAACATGTTTGTTACAAACATGTATCGTATTCTGATTTTGGTCTGCAGACTGCTGCAGTTTCTGAGCGATGCCTTAGGTGGCAACATTATTCACATTTTTGAAAGATGCCTTTGGTGCATATACTATTTTTGAATGTCATTGTAAGCAATCTTGACTCTTGACCTTTTTTCCTCAACCCATGTCAGAGAAATGAAGGTAAGTACTGGCATTGGACACTTTTTCCTCATTCTAGATTGAATTCTGTTAGTAGACATTGTGGGCATTGTGAAATACTCAAATAGAGTTTGTTGAAGTCCAGCTGTGGATATGTACATAGTTGAAGCAACCCATTAAAGGCATTTGTTAGAAGGATTAGTTTTTTGTTGGTTTTGATCTTTTAATAAGGTTTGTTGACAAGAAGAAGAACAAATGCATGTTGTGTTTAGGGTTGAACTTTCTGGCAGGAATATGAATGATCTAATCAACACAGTCAAGTGAAGCATCAATTCTTGTTGAACTGGTTAAGGAGGTAAGTAGGGCAGTATACGTTTCAGCAGTGATGTGGATTTAAGAAAGGACTATGACTATTTTTAAAAATGCCATTACTAATTGATATTTTTACTGAAATGCTGGACGTATCTCTCCAGTCCTTGTTTAGGAAAGCACGTGATGAACACTAAGTTTGCAGTGGGGCATACTTCAGACGATTTCCTCTTTGGCCTTTGGACAACACAATGTCTGATGTGAAAGCCTGTCCCACTGCGAGTGGAAATCCTCCTCCACCAGAGGTCCTAAATCAGAAGAAGCCTGGACGTGTTACCAATCAGCTCCAGTATCTCGAGAAGGTGGTGATCAAAGCTTTATGGAGGCATCACTTTTCTTGGCCCTTTCGCCAACCTGTTGACGCAGTAGCATTGCGTCTCCCAGTAAGTTTTAGAATTTTCATTGACAGATAAGTTGAAGCATCACATTACTCACTCTGAACCTTTTACTGAGGTTTTTAATCTTGCATTTTCTTGGTGAATGTCAGTTATAATATAGGAATGCAATTCATGGATAAATCCCTTTAAACTGATTTAGGAAGGAAAGACCCTAATGGAGGTTTTTCTGTTGTCTTTCAGGATTATTATACAATTATTGCAAATCCAATGGATCTAGGCACTATTAAGAAGCGCCTTCAGAACAAATATTACTTCCAAGCACTTGATTGTATACAAGACTTTAACACCATGTTTACCAACTGCTATATTTACAACCGGGTAAGAGTTGTTTTGCTGTTTAACAGGATGTTTGTACAACTGTAAAGTGTATTTCAAAAGTAAGACAGATAATTGTGTGTGTGTAAAGGGGCATAATGTTCAGTAATCTTTATTGTTTTCTCATAATGGAAATGAGGTAGTTCATATTTACCTTCTCAAAATGGCAGATTTTATCTTGGCATGTCACTTTGCTGAAGAGACTTTTCAAGTAAATTTGCAGTACAGATGGGATTGTCATAAGGATGCGTGTCAGATGAATGGTTTTGTTTTAGTATACTATATTTTCTTTCCACAGCCTGAAGATGACATTGTGTACATGGCACAGACTCTGGAGAAGCATTTTTTGCAGAAGGTGTCACAAATGCCTAAGGAAGAGTCGGAAGTCACAGAAGTCCACACAGCAGAACCAGTGACAGTGAAAAAGACAAACCCAGGTATAGTGCATAGATTGTACTTGTGTTTTCAGACAGTTTTAGCAGCCTCACCATTTTTTGCAAGTAAGAAATCAAGACACAGTGGTTAGAACAGAAATCTCAGCAGTAATGTTATTTCCTTATTTATTTATTTACCATCTCAAGTTGTGTGCAGTCACTTCTTTTTTATTTCTTGTCATGCAGGTGCATTAAAGCAGAGACCCTCTATATCAGAAGTAGTTCTCCAACAGACTGTGACGGTCATCCCTCCTGATACTCCTCCGTTAATTCCACCCATACAGCTCTCTGCACAAATTGATGCCACAGTAAATATTTTCTTGTAAACAGTTGTACATGTTGAATTAAAGTCAAGATATTAACTATCTTATGTCTGAAAATGTTCAGAAAAGATGTTGTTACTCTTACTCAGTATTATTTCACATTCTTGGCTTGATTTGATTTGAACTTCTAAATTCTTTGTCTTGCTGTTTTATCAAACTTTATGTAATGTAGTGCTCACATATTATCTTTGACATTTTCCTAAATCTTTAGATCAAAAAAGGTTTTAAGAGGAAAGCAAACTCCACAACCTCCACCACCTCAGCAATCACTATCACTGAGGTGTGTCCTGCTGAGGAGGAGACCGCACCTTGTACTTTATCCTCCAGAAGAGGTAGTTGCCGGCCCATCAAACCTCCTAAGAAAGACTTGCCTGCATTTGAAGGAAAGAATTTCAGACTGTCTGAACAGCTCAGGTACTGCAATGACATCCTGAAGGAGATGCTTTCGAAGAGGCACTATGCATATGCATGGCCCTTTTATACCCCTGTCGATGCAGTTGCTTTGGGCTTGCATGACTACCATGATGTCATCAAGCAGCCCATGGACCTGAGCACCATCAAGGTAAAACACTGATGATTAATTTGTGCATATAACATTTTCAGTGTAAATCAAATCAATTTTTCCTGAGACAAACTCTTCCTCAGAAAAAGATGGATCAACGGGAGTACGCAAATGCCAAGAAATTTGCTGCTGATGTACGACTGATGTTTTCCAACTGTTACAAATACAATCCACCTTCACATGAAGTGGTCTATATGGCACAAAGGCTCCAGGTAGGGATGCATTTATTTATTTGGGGTTTTTTATTGGTGAGGGGGTGGTGGTGGTTGTTTTATCACCAAAATACATATTAAATACACAAATGTCTAAGGATGAATGGATTAGATTGTGGAGGTCAAAGTTCAGGGTCAAATATGTCAGGGACACCAAGACGGACTCAAACATTCATTTGGACTTTAGCGTGAACTGATTGGAATGTCAAGATCATTTGACCATTCATATGTTTTGAGTCATTCTTTTCAAAGTGTTTGTGTCAACAGGAAGCTTTTGAGGCTCGTTATCAGAAGGTCCCCCAAGAATCAGAGGGTATTTCCATTCCTCATCAGAGGATTATCAAGGGAAAAGAGCACAAAACTGGCAGCCTGTCAACCTCAGCAAGTTCTGAAAGTGAAAGTTCCTCAGAGTCAGAAAGTTCATCTGAAGTTGTGGCCATGCAGCTGGCCAACCTAGAGGAGCGGGTAAGTGTCATACATACCAGAAATAATGCAAATGCCTTTTGAAGTTATAAACTTAACCCCACTTCACCTGATGTCTCATTAATGGATGACTTTTCAGTTGAGAGCTGTCAGTGATCAGCTGAAGAGACTTACCCAAGACCCGCTGATGAAACCAAAGAAAAAAGACAAGTTGAAAAAGGAAAAAAGATGTAAAGAAAAAGACATTGCTCGACTCAAGCAGAAATCTGCTAAATTCCAATCTATTGTAGAAAGCAAGAGCTCTTCTTTGTAAGTGATCATTTAATATGTGTTTTACATTATATCCTTAGTAGTGTTGAACTGAATATGCTTGAATATATGGATAATATTAAATGTTTTGCATTTATTTTTAGGCCTGGGAACAAACACAATATCCACAGAATACCCATAAAATGTGAGAATGAGATCTCATCAATGCCAATGACTTACCAGGAGAAGAAGCAGTTGAAATTGGACATTGACAAGCTGCAAGGTGACAAACTGGGCAAACTGGTGAGCATAATTCATGCCCGGGAGTCTTGTCTGCAAGACTCCACACTGGAGGATATTGAAATCGACTTTGAAATGCTCAAGCCTTCCACGTTGAGAGCCCTGCAGAGGTTTGCTGCAACATGTCTGAGGAAATGCAAGAACATTAACAGTAAGTACAACTCTGTCCTGTTTTGCTTGAGTTTTCTATGATCACTAAATATGCCTTGATTTAGTCATAGATTTTTTTGATAAGATTAAAAAGTTATTTTATTTATTTCCAGAGTGGAACTTTATTATCTCTTCTATCATGCAGAAAAAAAGCCGAAGCCCCCAGAAGGAATACAGACAGGGAAACCGGAGAATGCTGGGAAATCTGAATTGGTCAGTAAAGAGCTGCATTTGATTCAGAAAAAAAAGGCAAAAGGTAAGAATAACAGAATAAAGTTAAAATTGCAATCACCATCATCCCATTATGCTTACAAGTAGGGGTGTGCAAAATTGTATTGTTTATGATAATATCGGTATAATTTTTGAGCCCAGGGCAAAAATGAATAATGCAAGATTAGGAGTTGAAAGACAATGATGCCACACATTACAAAGTGCAGCCATAGTAGCACAACACTTTAACAAGCATGATGGATAGGGCCAGTGGCTTGCCTGTTCTGATAGTTAAGACTAACTTGTGTGTCAGGTTTTTAGTGTCAGTGGGGTGGTGGGTGGAGCTGTTTGCCCTGCAAACAGGAGGCTACTAGGTCTTTGTTGGTGATGTCCTTGTTCAGTTCCAGAATAAATCTTTAAAAAAAGAAAAATGATCAATGGAGAAAAGTTGCATTTTTGTTTTTTGTACAACTCCTCATTTTATATCAGTCAGTGTTGATATTTACATTGAAAATTCCAGGAAATTTTTGTACCACTCCTTACAGTATTTGTAAACTGTTTATGCAGTTAAAGGAATTGTTAAATTAAAAATGATAAATGAATAAATAAGAGAGAGAAAGAAATAATTTGTGTTATGTCATCAATAATACTGTTAATGCGAAATTTCGACAAATACCATGATATCAGTTTTGAGCTGTATCAACCACCCCTACTTAAGAGTAAGGCACCGAGTCTAAAAATACCCTTTGCATTTTTATGTTAACAGCTAAATGCATGGCATCACCTAGCCTCAGCTTTCTCAGTGATAGCAGCAGCACAAGCAGCAGCTCATCGTCCAGCTCTGAGAGCAGCAGCAGCAGCAGTAGTAATCGTTCTAGCACCTCAGAGAGCAGTGATTCGGAAACAGGTTAGCTGCTCTCTACAATATCTGCTGCTATCTACCTTTGTCTTCCCCTTCCCTCTCACCTCTGAGCAGGAGTAATCTGGATGCCCTGTTACTCCCCTTTTACACCAAAAATTCAATTGTTTTATATGTTTTCACAATCATCTGTCGCACCTGAATCATGTTTGTTCACCTCTGTCACAGTTTTGAGCTATACTTAAGAGGATTTGCACAGACAACTACCTGCAACCGATTTGTACTTTTGTGGTTATTGTCTTTCCATGCAAGTAAAGCAGTAATGAGTATATCACAATGGTACAGTGACCTGTTGACAAAATTCATTGTGAGATTCCAATTTTTAATCAACTTTTCTTACAAGAAATCTAATGTGTGATAATTCCACAGAGCAAAGATTATATTTTTGATGGGATGTGGCTGTGTAGCAGGTGAGGGGTTATGGACTAAAACCTAAATTTTATTGAATAAATTTTATTATTATCAGGATTTAAAGATTCATATATAAATACTTAATTAGTCAGCATTTTGGTATAAACACCGTGTGAGTCATTTATTGATTAATTCTCTATTTAACTATTTCTGTTCTTTGGTGTTAATAAATTTCTTTGTTTGATTAGTTAGCTAGTAAAACTAAAATCTTTACAATTTACTTGGTAAATTAACATATTTTGTATCACATTGTAAAATTTCTTAATTTTGATAAACAGTTTAAAGGAAAAAGTGCTGACTGTAGACTATGAATTATTAATGTGGGTGTTTTTCAGTACCAAAAGCAAAGAAGCAGAGAAGTAAAGAATCTTCCCGAAGGGTAAATACATTCACTTCAATTCATTGCTTAGATCAGTTAACTGTGTTAACTTTGCTGGTCACAATGAAAAGTAAGTAATGGAATTTCTTCTTAAGTCAAAGGTCACACATGCTGCCCATAGTAGGCAGATAAAGGACACAAACAATTTGACTAAAGGCCCTGATGAAACCTGTCAGCCTCCTCCTGTGCAGCCCTTTGCAGCAGAGACAGGGGGCAAACCAATGCATCCTAATGGTGAACTGACTTTATCACCTCCAGGTAAGGCTTTTTGTCCCTCAGCTAAGAAGGAATTGTGATTTTTGTCAAAAATGTATCAATGATTTAATGACTCTTTCATGTTTCTATTAATACTGTGATTTTCATAAAGTGTGTAGTTCAGTAAACCATGGGCATGGACAGATTAACATAAAACCAAAAAATTTGTTCAAATGAATATATGGGTTTCTTTACGATGATTAAAAGTTCTTAAGGGTTTACACTTTAGCATTATCAAAGCTACATTTACACCAAGTTTGTTTTTTCTTATTTTTCTTATTTATTTCTTATTTTTTTATTTATTCATTTGTTTATTTATTTATTTCCTAACAGCCTTCAACTGATCATTGACAGTCAGTCATGGTGTTTCATTTAACCTCTACCATGGTGCTTCTTGCTGTGCATTTGTAGGGACATTTAGTATGTATCTACCTCTAATGTAGCTGCCATGTATTGAAGAGTTGTCCTGTCATTCACTGCTCAACAGATTTGTCTGCCCTTTTGTCCCCCATGGCATCTCCAGAAATGTTGCTGGACTGGGCTGTTGCCAGATTTGAGGTACTGATGATGGAAAAAGCAAAACTTCATTCACACTGATGGCTTTGATTGTTAAAGGGCAACTTTTTATAATCTTATCAAACTTCTGGTGACTTCTTCTAATGATTTGTTCTCTAAACTGTTGGCTCTGAGCATGATAGGATGCAAGATCACACATGAATTATTTTGCTGGGCAATTAATCTCTAACCCATGGATTATAGAAGATGAGTAGATGTTACATCATACATTAGGTCAAGAGTGAACTATTGCAGTCACAGCAGATTGACTATATATAAATATTTGTTATAGAAGTGAACTTGAGAAAAACTTGAATATTTTTAATTTATAACATTTTTGCTGTCAGACATTAAGGAGTTATTTACAAAATAAAGAAAAGCAGGGTTTAGCTCCTTGGAAGATTTCGGGCCTGTTTAATTTCCTACCATAGTCAGCATCACTGGATATGGTAGGAAATGGTGGGTGTGGGTGGTGCACCTGTACTTACACTGTTGTGAGGACCTAGATTATCTCATGTACTATTCCACTATAGCAAGGTGAGAAGTTTGGAGTCTGTAAAAGAAGATTTTCATGGGGTGATAGTTTCTGTTTATGCATGATTTATTACAAATATTACTACAATCTGACCTGTCAGCAGGGCCCTGTGCTGTCCCCTCTGAGAGAGAGTCCACTGCAGTCTAAAGATGAGACAAGGTCCAGTAAGTAACTATAAGACCTTTGCTTTGACATGACCATTAAGAAAAAAAAAATTCTTATACTTAAAGAGCATGAATTTGTAAAATGATTATCCCAGATTTCAGATGCCCTGAGGACGTTGTTGACAATCAGGTGACAAATGTGCCTTACACCAACACCACAAGTAAACCTACGGAGGAAAAACCCCATATACCCAAAAAGGTACCATTGTTTAACTCTTAGAGGTGGCAAATGTAGGATGCAGAGGGTGGAATGAAGAAAAAATAAATTTTCTAAAAATCATTAAATAATTAAATTATATGTGTGTGTATATATATATAACACACATATATATCCCTTCTTTCATTTCAAACTTGCATGATGCAATTTACCTTTACACCACCAGAGGGTGACAAAGCATTGTCCATGACAACTCAATGCCATTATGTTTACCACTGGTTTATTGTCAATCACCACATTTGAAGTTGACTGCAAGTGAAAAAAAAAAATTTGTTTGATTAAGGACATTGTTCTAAAAAATGCTGAGTCTTGGGCAAAACTGGTGAGACAATCAGTGAGTACATCTGCAATCAAGTCCTCAAAGGAGAGCTTCCAGCATTTCCGTAAGGCTGCTATAGAAAAAGAAGAACGAGAAAAGGCCCTGAAGAAGAAACAGACAGAGGACAACAAGGACAAGGAGGCTCTTGACCACAGCAGGTGATGCCACAGAAACATCAACAACATTAAATTAAGTTTCTAAGGCTAGAATTGCTACCGATCTAATAAATTTAAAAGATACCATTACTTTGCATAATTGAGTCTCCAAATCTTTGTTTTTAAAGGGAGGCAAATTAGCTGAAGTCATATTTCTCTCCAGAATCTTGATACCTGAAATAACAATGACATTCTCCCTTTAGTCTTGTAGCCCCATGTAAAGCAGAAGAATCACAGCCTTTTAATGAGGATACTGATTCACTGGGGAGTATTTGCACAGAGGTTACCTTAGACGCATCCAAAGATGTCGAGTGGCAAAAGCCCAAGTCTCTTGAGGAAACACAATCTCTGACCACGCAGTGCTCAGTGGATAAGGAAAGAGAAATGGCCCGCAAAAAGGAACAAGAACGTCGCAGACGAGAAGCTGTGAGTATCTGCTGTCCATGTTTAGCGTTATGTTTGTTTGTTTGTTGTAAAAATGCATTTTGACAGTTCATTTTGTGTGTTTTGTCTGTAGATGTCTGGTATTGACATAACTAGGCAGCGGGACATCATGACGACATTTGAGCTCAACCTGGACTAAAACTCAAGTTCCGTGTACTTGAAAAAATTGTTTGCAAGACTTCTCATTGTCATTTCAAAATAGTTAAGAGTGGGAAACGCTAAATAAAACATAAAAGGGTCTTGCCTTTGATTTGTATTTGATATGGTTAGTAATTGTCTGCACTGATGCACTCTGGAATTTGGAATTAGGGTGAAGTTGCATGTTTTTCGGTTCTTCTCACATTTGGGTCCCCTTAAGGCTGACAGGTGTGTATGACAAGCTCGTCGATGCATTCAGTTTAAATACCACCATGTTGCCTTGTTTGCTGAAATGTGCTGCTGTTTTGTTCTTGTGTTAAGGCTGTCCCAGTCAATGAACCCTAACTACCATGCCACAATCAATCCTGACTCAAAAATGTAGGTAAAACACTGATTTATATGTACATGCACAAGTTCTGTGGCTTTTTTTTTTCCTCTCTCAAATATTTTTGCACAAAAGAAGACTTCTTTTTTTCTTTTTTTAACAGAGATTGTAGCTAATTCTCACCAATGTTTCTAATGTGGGTACTGGTTCAATCTCAGTGCCTTATTTGCTTGATTACTTGAAAATGTCATACATTAACTGTTAACTGGATATGCACTGCACTTTGTTCGTACAGTTCTGGCTGTTCAAAAGTTGTTTTTGGACATTATCGATATTCTGTATGTTACCGTTACCATATGCTAGTATAAATAAGATTTTTTTTTTTTTAACTCAAAATAATAAAGCTATTTTCACTAAGCAATATACATCTCCTTATCGCTGCATATACACAAAGATGTATGTATATGTATAGGATGTATTGTGAAACTGATTTCAGAGGTTTGTTAGCTTCATTTTATGTAGTAAAAATAATAAATATGAATTTCATCCAGCTCTCCAGCTCCTACCAATGCACACTGGAGTCACAGTCTAATCCTGTGCCGTTCCTCCCTTCAGTTTCACAGCTACAGCAATATCATTTAGGCTCCACTAACTCCGAGCTCAGACCCAAAACACAAGTATTCTGATCTTAGCTTCTCCAGCTTTTACTGCCTCAACCACTTGAATACAAGGAGTTTAAAAATATCTGTCTGCCATGTGGTTTCTTAACTAGAGCTAAAGCAGATAATCAACAGATGTAAGTTCCTTTTGAGATGGAGAAAAATGTTCTCTCTCAAAGCTGTTGTTGTAGTTATACACTATTAAAATCAATTGGGAAGCTATTTATAATGGCCATAATGGCATGGACCATTTGACAGATTGAAATAAATAAAATACAGTCATCTTGAACACATGTAAAAATATAACCCAAATTCCTCCACACAAAAACATATTGTCCAAAGTCTATGGTCAACCTGGCATCCAATGTTGTTGTCCACTGTAACAAAGATAGTGGTGTAAGATTTCTATTTATCTGAGTGTATATGAATTAGTAGCCAAATATTTCCAAGTGTTACACAATGATAGAATGTGTGATGTTGTGCCCATTGATTATGTTCAAAATCTTAACTAATGTGTAGCTATGGTCTAATTATTCACTTTAGTGATCCATGATGGTGGTACACTATTGGCATCCTAATTGCACTGTCAGTAGGGATATCTTCTGTGTATATATCAGTGAGGTTTACAAATACCAACTTTAACCTAAATCTGTAAAAAGTTACATGATATTTTAGCTTTGTAGCAATGAAACGTATTCATATGGTATCGAGCTACAAACTCCAAACAAACAAGACAGCATGCTTTGAAAAAAATGTTTTTAATAAATTACAAACCAAATGTATAGACTGACTAAGAAGGGAAAAAGTGAAATAACTGATTTTGATCAATATCACAGAAAAATGTAAAAAAAAAAAAAGGACTTTCACCTATTTCAGTAATGATGTTATTTGTGTATTGTCACATTTATGCACTTTGAGCGCTACATATCAGTATAAAGAGCACAAAGGTCTTACAGTGTCACGTGAGGGATTAGGCTAATCTGAAGTTGGTTAACTGTGCCGTCACGTGAACTATTTTGTCTCCGCAGCTGATAGATGTGATTGATTTATTCTGAATTTATGAACGCGCACGTCTGACCGCAGTACAGCTGATTAAAGTATCAGTCCGCTGACCGACGGTCACCGATACTGACCGGTTAACAGACAGATATTCTCAGAGCCGGGCGGCGAGTGAGTCAATGAAATGATTCCAGTTTTTATTTTTACGTTACAGAAAAATAACCGGGAACATGTGCGCATGCTTTACGGTGTTGTTGCCATGACAGCGACAAGCTGCTTTGCAGTGATTTCTCTTCGCCTCTCGGCTGAGCTCAGATCGGCTAAAAGCTGGTTTCGGACTTGCCATGTATAGTCAACAACACCGTCTCCCGCTAACCACCGCCGCTGTCACACGCAGGCGTGAAATCTGACGTGATGTTTCTGCCGCCGTCCCATTCAGCCGTTTCTTGGGCTCCTCCCTTCAGACAGTCGTGCGTATGCGCTGGTAGCGACACCGCGGCATTGTCAGGGCAGGTTTTAAACAGAGGCGACCAGGTAACAGGGAGCGATCAATAGGTAACGCGATCCGGACTGATTTCCTGCGGCAATGTAAAGATGGCGAGAGTGCTCCACAACTTGCTGCTGTTTCTAGTCAGACTTGCGCAGGGAATCAGAGTTTTGGGGTATTGGTCACTGATATACGGTTATTGTGCTCTCTGCACCACCGTAGCTCTGCTCAAACTTTGGTGGAGCATCATCTTAAGGCCGACAACAACATTCCAGTGGGTGATCCGTGAAACTCCCCCGGGTTGTCTGAATGACACGTCCTTGGGAACCCACTGTTATGTTAGGATCAAGGTAAGACACGCACACACCCACACGCACTTGGACATGAGAGGTCCCTGTAAGACGGAGGTAGGGGGGGGATGTGTGTGTGTGTCAGAGAGAGATGCTCTCTTGCATGCTAAGATGTTCAGATGTGAATGTCTCCAGCAGCTCCGTGCTTTCCGGCCGGGAGGAGCCGAACGGGCCTGATCTGTTTGTTTATTTGGTGAAACCCAATTTGGCGGCGCGGAGCTCAGGTGGTGCTGAAGGGACAGCTCCTCCGCCTAACGTCTCCGCAGGCGGACTCCTGCCTCCGACCAACAACCTGCCTTCATCATGATGTCATTAAATGCCAAGACACGTCTGTCACAGAAACCTGCCTAAACCAGAGATGGCTGTCATTGGTAAAAAAAAGAAAGAGAAATGCTCCGCTTAGTTTTTATTGAAGTTAAATAACCAACACTACAGTACAGTAGTGCTGCAGCAGCTACTGCATGGTTCAGAATCTTAAACAGAAGCGCTGAAGAAGCAGAAAAATGTCCCTTAAGTATCAAAACTACTTATTATGCATCAGAATGGTGACTGTCTTGTTACACTGCTGGATTATGATCACTGATGCATCAACATATCACATGCACTTTAATGTTGTAGGCCAGCTCCTGTTAAACATTTCAACTGATCCTTTTTATTTTCACGTAAAACATCTGCAAAGTGGCTGCAGCTGGCATAAAAAAGTAACACCGTAAAAAGTGCTGTAGAAGTACAAAGTTCAGCTTTAAAGCTGTTATAAAATACAGGAGCCTTCTTATTAATGTTCTTTATTCCACCACTGTGAAATATTTTCAGTTTAACATTTTCATCTTTTTTCATTGGTCTTTAGTCACAGATTTGTTCTTTAGATCAATAAATCAGATTCAATATTATTCTAATCAAATTAGGACCGTTTTTGTGGTCGCAATTAGCCAAGACATGTATAAAGCATATTGCATAAAAGAACTTAGACCAAAACACCATAAGAGGAAACTAAACCTGAACACGAGTGTCCCCACCAATATACAATAAAAATAAATTGATAGCTCAAGTCAAATATAATGAATGATGTCCCGACTTACTCCCTAAATAAGCTCTGACCTCCAAAAGTCCCTTGTTTTTGTCAACTCCATAGTTACTGTAAGACTCTTTTACAGCATGGCACCAGTGTTAAAAAAAAAAAAACAGCTTCTAGACACATTTTACTCTGCCCATGGTGTTATAGCAGCATTGAGTTTGAACCATTGTTATGAACAGTTATTCAGGAGGATGCCCTCTAATGATATTGTACACATGATGCAGCCTCTGCTGTTTTACCCTTAGCTGTGTGGGCAGCTGTCCCACACTTCCAGCTTTATTACTATCAATGCAGTGTATTCATTACTGCTAAAGATATTCTTGCATCATCTGCAGCTTGTTTGTATGTTTTGTCAAACAACAATGACAAACAAAACAGGCACAAACAAGATGATTCAGTATAAATCATATACCAAAACGTTTTTCATTTTTAATGGAAATGTGAACATAAAGGTTATTATTACTGCACTTGTAATGCAGAATGATGTATGAGTTTGACGCTTGAAGGCTTTTTTCACTCTTATTTGCTGAAAGAAAAATGGCTCTGTGTTTACCTTGAATACAAGTTTGATGCAGAATTTCAAAACCTCAAACTGACAATGAATTATTGATTGAAGTAGGACACTATAATTTTTTATGGCATTTCAGATTCCGGCAAGTTTAAGTTGACAGTAATTCTTAGATAACACAGCATAAATCAGATTCATAAAGTGTCCAATAGGATTGAAGGTGCTTGGTTACGCCACAGATTCTCTGTTTTGTGTTTCCTCAGTGGAAAAAAGTTATCTAAGTATTTTCTTGAAATTTTATTACTGTCCACTTATATTCAGTATGGCTGTACTATTGTCATTTAACAATGCTGCCTTGTTCTTTTGTGTCCACTCAGTGGCTTTGGATGAGACTGTCCGTTTATTTATTTATTTGTTAATACCTGTCTCTTCTTTCCACCCAGGAGTCTGGCCTTAGGTTTCACTATGTTGCAGCTGGAGAGAGAGGAAAGCCACTCATGCTGTTTTTGCACGGCTTCCCTGAGTTTTGGTAGGTCAGAGGGAAATCAGTGTGTGTGTGTGTGGGGGGGGGGGGGGGGGGTTATAGCATGGTCGCAGCTCAACTGTACCAGCAGCTGCAAACAACCAAGCTTTAAAATAGCATTTTTGTACAACCGCTGAGTGTTTGTTACATGGTTCACCTTCACTTGAAATTTTCACCTGACTATGAGGGTTCCTCAGCTCTAATGTGTCATCCGTAGTGTCTGGCTCCCGAGCTGCAAAAACAAATCCACATCAGCAAGGACTCCTCATTCACAGACAGGACTTGCCAGCAGGGGAAAAAGGTCTAAAGTATTCAACATCTCTTCCTGCTGATATGAAATGAAAAACATTGCAGAGCATGGCTCCTGCATTGGGTCCAAAGAGGTTGTCAGGAGCTGTAAGCCTGTCCATATCTCCAACATACTATCTAAGCTACAGACAAGAAAGGGATTAATTAACGGTAGAGGGGTGCTCTTTCTGCATCACTTGCTTTATTCTTAACAGAAATGATGAAGTGGACTGAGTGTTACATCTTTGGAAAGAACTCTTAACCCTTCAAATGAGCTAATTCCCTCTTAGAAATGAGAGGGAGGCAGGGTGGATGGGTCTGAGGGGCTTACTTAGCTTTAAACCTCATCTATATTCTAACATCTGAGGCCTCACTGCTGGGATCTTATCCTGACTCATCAGAATCACAGCCAGGGTTCTGCATCATACCTCCCCTCACTTGCTTGAAGAATAAGAAAAAGGAGGGGGGGGGTGGCGGGGGTGATTTCGGACCTGATTAGGAGCTTTTACAACAGACAAGATCTTCAATTAGGAAGTCATCCCAGCCCACATGATCAACAGAAGGATTACAGTTTGGCACAGCTCTTATTACACTGCAGTGACGTTCGATCGGCTGGGAAAAAAAGCCAAGTGCTAGCTTTAAAAATAGTTTGTAAGGTTCATTTGTAACTAGCTCAAATCTGTAAAGTGTAAGAGTCAGAATAAAAAAGACAAAAAGGGCAGTTTGAAAGTGACAGTTTGTGATTGTCCCTAATGTTCAGTTTAACATGATGGCAAATAATTCTCAGCATATGAAGTGCATGTAATGTCACTGGATTTGTCCAGATTTTGGGCTTGGGGAGGAATTATTTTTAACAGAAAACCTGCATCACTAACCCAAATGCAAAGGGCATGCAGATTTACCCAGCAGAGATGAACGAATGACACACTTCAGTAGCATTATGGAGAATTTAGGCACCTGTGTTTTTGGTGGGCTCGACCACTCAAAAGTCAGGATGTCAACTCCTGCTTCATCAAGTTTCTCTCTGTCTTTTACATCAATCAGTAAAAAATGTATTCAAATGCCTTTTTGTCATATTAAATCATTGGAGTACTCCTTTTAACAGTACAGATGTGAGAAACAAACCGCTGACCGTCTCTTTAAGTGTAAAAACGAGACAAAACGACTACAGTATATCATCTTTGCCTCTGTTTGTGTGCCTCAGGTTCTCCTGGCGCTACCAGCTGCGTGAGTTTAAGAGTGAATTCCGCGTGGTGGCCATCGACATGCGGGGCTACGGAGAGTCTGACTTGCCGCTTTCCACCGAAAGCTACAGCTTCGAGTATTTGGTTACTGATGTCAAGGATATTGTGGAGTACTTGGGTGAGAAAATACATCAGATGTGCATGCCTGCGATCTGAAATAACTCTGGGGGGTGGACACTGTTTTGAGTCAAAAAATAACTTTGTCTTAGTCAGTCTTAAGCTGCAGACGGCCTTCTGTGCCAGCAGCATGGCATGACAAACTTCCTGTGACTCATTCTGAACTGAACATGGGGCACTGTCCATGTACAGAGTTGTGTGTCTGCTCACACTAACAGGGAGCTAGCTTTAGGCTGTCTGCATACACCAGCATCCGCTGATAATTATCTGGCCAGAGTGACAGTTTTTGCTCTTTTTCTGGCCAGCACATCACAGTTACTCTTTAATTTTAGTACTGATTCCATGCTGTATAAAAACCTGTCATAGCATTGAAGTGTGTGGGAGTGAGGAGTCTATAATGACTCCAGGTTCAAGAGATCGTGTTTGAGAACTTTTTTCTCTCTCACTTCATATTCATACGTGTTAAAGATGGAAGAAACTACAAAAGATAATATCTTGATTTTTCTGTGAAGTCTCTGAGCAGCAGTAACACTCACAGATATATTGTCATGTGACTTCATTGATAAAGGAAAATTATGTACAATACAATCACAGGGTAGCCACGCCCTAATGCACACCCTGCTCTATGGTGCATTTTCCTCTAAGTGGTACCATAATTGAAAAATGAACACTATGTTGTATTGGAGACGACTTGAAAATGAGCTTTTGAGACCATAAACTCATTGGGAAAATGTTTACTGAGCAGATAAATCAAGTGAGAAGTAAGACACACAGACAAACAGACTTCTATTTTAATCCAGTGGAGTCATCCCCTGATGGTCATCAGATGGAAGTCAGGTTTCAGGCACTTTCACGGTGGCTTAATTTTAGAGCCCCAGAACATTTACACACTTGTGTATACAATCAGTGGCTGTAAAATTCCTCAGTGTTCTCACCAGTTGTTTTCTGGCTAAAGCTCTTAGTTGATGCTGAGCAAGTTGACCTCTGTTGCACATCATAAAGAGCAAACAAAGACTGAAGACATTAAAATACTCTGTATTGCTAATGGGAATGGTATCAGAGTTTAACACTGTGTGTTTCGCAACTTTTAATGTTATACATAGTCATTTGGGCCTCTGTTATCGGTATATGAAAAATACTGAATGGTATAGCTGTACATAATCCAACAACAGGTGTATGTGTGTTGTATACTTTATTTAATGCCCTGCACAGAGTTACAATAATTCGAAATTAATATTGTCCTGAAGCTTTTGAACACATGGCTGATAAAAAGTGTTTTTAGTGCGTCTGTTGTTGACATTTCGTAACATCTTGCCTCATTTCTGCTAACACTGTCAATTATTCTTAACAGGTTTTCTGGAGCTAAGTACTCAATAATTCATATTGCTGCCTAAATGTTTCACTTAATGGTCTTTTCAGTGGAAAAAGGGGGCTGAACATGTGATAACTGTTCAGCTCAAATCGTGATTGGACTACAGAACCTTTTTTATAGCAGCTGTTAGAGTCCCCATGGTCCACATTTCAGTCCAGAGTCCAACTTGTCTAATGGCTCTGCACTGATCAGCGATTTGGCCTTTAACCAATCAGAGGTTTGGCCTTTAACTATTGGCGGCAAGTAACATTTCCCTTTTCCCATTCTGGTAACAAATATCAATGCCAACAGGAATCACAGAAAGGCGGAGTGCAGAAACAGGGATTCCCAGACTCAGCAATACAACAATCCCTGTTGAAGCTAATGTGATATCAGTGTTGATTTGGAATTGAGGCTTGCAGGGGTGATTCGTACAAGGGTCCAAATGGTGCCAGTACAGATTAGGGGATTCATTTGGAAGAACTGGAGGTGTAATGTGATCAAAATCCCATAGATGAATGTCCTGACCTTGATCAGCATATCGGCATTTGGCTCTATGTCATGCAATACATCCGTGTCTTTTGTGGGGGGGGGGGGGCATAATGAAGTGAGAGCATCATTTCATCCTCATGAACCTCCAGCTCCCATTTCAGCCACCAGAATGTCTTCTATTACAAAAACTGTCTAATGGGAATCTGCTTTTCTTCCAAGGGTACAACAGATGCTGCCTCGTGGGCCACGACTGGGGGGGAACCATAGCGTGGCTTTTTGCCATTCACTACCCAGAGATGGTGACCAAACTCATTGTCCTGAACTGTCCCCATCCTTCTGTGTTCACAGGTAGAGTCTCTCTTGTGTGCAAATGGACAAATCCTCAGATATAATTTTTTTGTATTGTGAATGAAAACCAATCTTCCTCATACTAATTAGAGTCTCTGGTTTGCTTCTGGATTGCCACTACAATTATAATCATTAATTAGGAAATATTATTACTTCAATTCCGTGGTTGCATCCATCTGGCAAAATCTTCTCTTCCTTAAGGGGAAGATGATGAGAAGCTAATTACAGGAGGTTAATGTGAAGCTGGAACAGCTGGTTTAACTGGTGCAGAAAGAGGCGAAATAATTGAGAGCTATCACATCCACAACCCCACAGCATGTACAAACTTGGCCTTTAATTACTATTCAACAACTGAACTTGTCTCTCCTTCCCTCTCCCCTTCTCTCCTCTCCTCTCCTCTCCTCTCCTCTCCTCTCGTCTCCTCTCCTCTCCTCTCCTCTCGTCTCGTCTAGTCTCGTCTCCTCTCCTCTCGTCTCCTCTCCTCTCCTCTCCTCTCCTCTCCTCTCGTCTCGTCTCGTCTCCTCTCCTCTCGTCTCCTCTCCTCTCCTCTCCTCTCCTCTCGTCTCGTCTCCTCTCCTCTCCTCTCGTCTCGTCTCGTCTCCTCTCCTCTCCTCTCCTCTCCTCTCCTCTCGTCTCGTCTCCTCTCCTCTCCTCTCCTCTCCTCTCCTCTCCTCTCCTCTCCTCTCCTCTCCTCTCGTCTCGTCTCCTCTCGTCTCCTCTCCTCTCCTCTCCTCACCTCACCACTCATCTCCTCTCCTCCAGATTATGCTCTGCGTCATCCGAGCCAGCTGCTGAAATCCAGTCATTTCTTTTTCTTCCAGCTGCCCCGCTTCCCAGAGCTCATGCTCTCCATCAATGATTTCAAGGTGGTTTGTTACATGTGGGCTCACAAACCTTGAAGGTCAAGGTTGTGAGTGTGTGTTTGTGTCTGTTTGTGTGTAATGTGTGTGAATGGATGGGCATTTATATGTATGTGTATTAGTCTATGATACATGTCTTTCCACTGTGTTTCTATTTTTAGTGTTAGGTGTTTAGTGTTAGGTTATTTTTTTGTAAACAACACAAGACACAATTCAGAAAGAGGAAAGAATCCTCTCAAAAACATAAACACACTTAATTTAAAAACAGTAAAAACAGCAGTTAATGAAGACATAACAGTGTAACAGACATTGAAGTATCAGTGTGTGCAAGTCTATTGTGTTTGTATGTGTAGCAGTATATGTGTGCGTTTGTGTGTGTGCAGTAATGTCAGGTGATAGATCGTTGACCTCTCTGCAGTACAGGGGAGGTGGTATATTGAGTTAATGGTTTAAGTAGACATTTAAATATTTGTTAATAATATCTTTCACATTTTTCTGCATGGTGCATTAAATGAGAATAATAGTCTCTTGTTCTGTTCTTGAACTTTAGAGGTGGACTTTGTCCTGTTTGTACAGAGCGGGTTCAGGTGCATCTCTTTTTCAACTCTTTATGCTAAGCTGAGCCAACTGCCCATTTGCTTTAGCCTCATATTTATACCGCAAGCCTGAAACTCATTGGATTTTTTAGCATTTTGAATAGTTCTTTAAATCTACCTGAATATAATTAAAACATTTAGAAGTTTCATCTGATGTTTGAAGCGTTCACTGGTGCATTAAACTTCACCGATCAAATGAAAGATTACATAATGGTCATATATTTGCGCTGGACCTTTCAAAAGTTGAAAGTCAGCAGTTGTTGTTGAGCCAGTTGTGAGTCAACACTGTGACTGTAGGTTACTCCTGAAGTACCTTTTCTGACTGATATTACAATGACACAGGTGTCCTTCTGTAAATGCTTTCTCAGTCGCAGAAATTTACCCCAGTGTCTGCTGCTGTCTCTGCTGTAGGCGCTGAAGGCCTTGTTCACCAGCCGCAGCACAGGGATTGGGAGGAAAGGCCGCTGGCTTACTGCAGAAGACCTTGAGGCCTATTTGTATGCACTCTCACAGCCGGGAGCTCTGACTGGAGCCCTCAACTATTACAGGAATGTTTTCAGGTGGGGAAAAGCTCATTCGCTGCAGATACTTTTATCATGAAATAGTACAAAGAGATGTGTTGAAAAAACATACAAAAAAATAATACAAGTTTTTAGTTTTTATGTAAGGAGTGTTTAACAAAAATCAAATCAAAGAATATCACAGTGCATGCATTTCTGACATGTAAACTCAACATGCATGACTGAACTTGCCATCTGCTCCCTTCTCAAGCAATGAGTTATCTCAGAATAGCTTTTATATGCTTACGTAAAGAAATATCGCTGACCCATGTCCAATTAGTCACTCCACAAGTGCATGCTGCACTTAAACACAAGGGACACAAAAATAGATGAACACACTGCAACATCTATCCATCCATAATGCACATGAATTTCATGATGTAAAGTCCATCTCATCTGATCTCATACTGATGATACCATTCCAATTTTGGAGTCAGAACCAAACTTGAAGAAAGCAGGATAAGATGAGAACCACAGAAACAAGATACCTTTCCAGTTCAATGATTATTTATGCACTTTTTATATTTGTTTGCAGAAAAACTTAGTGGAAATGCTAAAAAATAAGGAAGAGTTAACACTGAATTTAAATGAAAAAAGTTGGCATATTGTACAAAAAAAATGCAATAAGCAGTGATGAAAACAGCATTTTCAAATATACTTTGTTGTTTCAACATCTATCTCTACAATTTCTACAGTTGACAAAACATTCATATCATGCTACTGCTTAGGTGTATGTTACCTGAACATGTCTGCTTTGAATGGGTGCCTGTTGCATGTCAGCCCCTCCCTGGTAGCAGAGCAGGTAATGAAAGTACAACAGGCCCAAGTGTGGATAAAAAAAGACGAATGAATTTCTCTTTGTTGTTTTTTTTTCCTTTCTCTCCGTAGCTCCCTGCCTCTGAGCCAGAACCACGTCAGGTCTCCGGTGCTGCTGTTGTGGGGTGAACGTGACACGTTTTTGGAGCAGGAAATGGCTGAGGCGTGTCGCCTCTACATCAGGAACCATTTCCGTCTCAACATCATTTCTGGGGCCAGTCACTGGCTGCAGCAGGACCAGCCTGATATCGTCAACACACTCATATGGACTTTCCTCAAAGAGGGAGAGGGACGTAAAAGCTACAGGAACTAAATCCATAGTGTGGCCTCCTCCAGCACTCTTTACCCACTTGCCGCACCTGGCAGCCTGGAAAATGCCTGTGATACCAAGCAACATAGTGATAATGCAATCATTCTTTAAATCTTTCACATTTCAAATATTTTTTTAAAAAAGTCAGCAGTAATGAAAGAATCAAAGCACACTTCACTGGAGAGGATGCTGAGCAGTACGCCAGACACATGTTTTTTGCACATGACATCCGCCTTAAAGTTTGTCAGTTACAGCATTGCAAATGTGTGGCAAAATCTCCGTGTGACTTGTATTGTGTGGTGCCTTTTAACTTTCAAGTTGTTGCGGTATAAAGAAGTCCTGAGAGATTGGGATGTGGCATTGCCTGCTATACCTGTATGTTCCGCTGGGTTCCTCCGCTGCACACGACTTTAGGCACAGTCCTTTGGGAGTCATAACTCTCCCACTCCCTGTGGGAGGCGGTGTTGTCTAAAGGAGTTTTCTTTTTTTTTTTGTATTTCTCCCTTAAAGGTTCTTGCTCAAAATGTAGAGAATGTTGTTATCTTGATCTTCCTGTTTAGAAATGTCAGTGATGGTTGACTATTGTACTATTTTGTATCTCTTCCTACACACTTCATTTTGAAATTCACTGAGCCAGGTCTACACCGTTTGATTTTATAAATAAACTGAGTAAGTGTCAATTTGATGGGCTATTCTCTTCTTTAAAACATCCAACAGCTGTTTTTAGGTATTAATAGCAGATGTGTGTTTAAAGCTCAGCTCTACAAAGACCTCAGAAACACTTTTAGATGTGCTGTTAAATTTAGCACACAGCTGAGTGACGCAGAGTCTTTAGTTGGTTACTTTTGGTGTATTAGTAGAACAAACATTTGGATCTTTTTTTAGGTTCATATTTAGAACTTTTTCATATTTTTGTCCATGGTTTTGTGCCAGAAATACTGATGTAGGCCAACATAAAAAAAAAAAAACCCAAACACCTATCAGATACTCAGTCTTACATAAACAGCTGTTAGCATTGTTACAGTTTGCAGCCAGACACAGTCACTACTGCTCTCTTTGGGGATAGAACATCCAACCGATGGATGATTATGTATCACACCAGCAAAAATTTTTTATTTACCTTTTTACAACCATTGCAAAATAATCCAAATGGCCTTACTAGATCCACACATGCTATTTACTATTTAAATTATTTTTGTTATCAATAAGTGATTGTGTATCATTTCTAAGGCATTACTCATTACTCTTATTGACTACTTCATTAATCTTTCTGAAGCCATTAAATTTGGCCTTAATGAGGATATGTAATAATGTTGCACCAGAAAAGCTCCACAGCAGCAGATCTGACTTCCTAAACAGATTTTACATCCTTTGTATTTCTGGTTCTAATGCTGATCCAAACATTTACAGATACATCTTCACTGACCTCATAGTAGAGGAGTAATGGTGCAGGAGAGGACGATGACTTCAATGTCCGCCAGGGCCAAACTTTTTTGCTGCCTTCACTGATAATCGGAAATAGAAACTTTAGCAGTAAAGGGTATATAGTAGATATTCATAGAAACTGACAGCTGAGTGGTCATTTTGTAATGTTTTTATGGAGCAAATTTGTATCCAATAGCTTTGAGAGTAAAGGGAGAATTTTCTATGAGACTTAGCTTTTTGTTAAAAACATCATTGCTTCAACCTGTCCAGGGTGTATTCCGCCCCTTGCCCGGAACGTTGGCTGGGATTGGCTCCAGCACCCCTGCGACCCGGAAACGGAGAAGTGGTAGAAGATGGATGGATAGATGGACATCATTGCTTCATTCAAAGAGAACTGAATAAGACTGATGATCCTTTCCTGTGCTGCTTATTAGTTCCATTTTCCATACAGCAAACCAACAACAGAAAATTACATATTTTCAGATTTTCCATGATGATGATGAGATTATTTATTTTTCAAAACATGGTAAATTAGAGTAACACTATGGATCATTTTATTCATGCGTACTCCAAGTCCAGGGTCCAAGGTCCAGTTTCTTCTTGAGTCAAATTATCCGAGAATGCCCGTGGAAAAAGAATACTAAATATCTGTTTTGTACTTGATGTAATTAAAAATAATACAACCGATTCAAATCTGCATGACCTGTTATTCTTATACAACAAGGTAACATGACTGATATTTATCCATTCTTCATGTCCACTTTTTCCCAGATGATACATATTTATCTTTTTAACTTTTTTATACCAACTATGCATGTTGCCCCACAACAAGAAGGTCTCTGGTTCGATTCCCAGGCCTGGGGCCTTTTTGTGTTTGCATGTTCTCCCTGTGTTTGTGTGGGTTTCCTCCGGGTACTCCGATTTCCTCCCACCGTCCAAAGACATCATGTTTAGGTTGATTTGTCTCTGTATGTTGTAGTGATGTGTTGTTTGTGAACGATTCATTCATTTTGAACTAATCTTTTGTATGACTTGGATTTTCCCTTATTACTATTTCCCAAATCATCTCAGTGGGTGATTCATTCTTTTTTCCCTGGTCCACAGGCTCAGATTCGTTCACAAACAGGTCTTTCTGCCGCATATTCTCTGTGTAGGAATGGTGGATTCATTCACGTCTCTGGGGGGTCTGGTCTAGTCTCCAGTCTCTGGGGGGGGGATCCAGTCTCTGGGGGTCTGGTCTAGTCTCTAGTCTTTGTCTCTGGGGGGGGGGTCTGCTCTAGTCTCTAGTGTCTGGGGGGTCTGGTCTAGTCTCTAGTCTTGGGGGGGGGGGGGGGGGTCCGGTCTAGTGTCTAGAGGGGTCTGGTCTCCAGTCTCTAAAGGGGTGTGGTCTAGTCTCTGGGGGGTCCAGTCTCTCAGGGGGGGGTCTGGTCTTATCTCTAGTCTCTGGGGGGGTGCAGTCTAGTCCCCCTGCCTACTGTGGGAATCGAACCCACGACCTTCTTATTGTGGAGTGACCACTACGCCACTGTGCTGCTCAAGGCACTACATACATTTACATCAAGTCACCAATTAACCTAGACATGCCCACGCTGGGAATCGAACCCGCAACCTACTTATTGTGGGGTGACCACTACATTGCCGTGCTAACCACTACGCCACCGTGCTGCTGAATGCACACAGCAGAAAACTGGTAGATCAGCAACCTCCATCTGTATATTATATGATATTGTAAATATGATATATTTGATAGATATATACTTTATTTATCCTGAGGGAAATTATATACCAACGATTACAATTTCGAGTTTCAAACGGTCACTGAACGCAACATTCAGGGCTACGGCCCCTTCGCTCGAACTGCACATGCGCCATAACTTCCTGGTCGGGGCCCCTGGTCCTCACCCGCTCCATTTTTAAAGCCGTGTGTCAGCGGCGTGCAGCGGTGATGTCAACAACATCGGTCAGTGGGTCAGCCTTCAGCAAGCGAACAGGCTGCCGATGCCCGCAACCGAGCCTCTCCTTATCGGTCACATTTCGGCTGACATCAGTTGGTACGCTTCTTGGTGTCAGAGGACTTTCAGGGTTGTTGTTTTTCTTTTTTTTTAGCTTCGTAAAGGTATCAAATTACTAACGGTAGCTAGCGTTAGCATGCTAGCCGCGGAAAATGAGAGTGAATCTCACAGACCGAGTCAGCTGAGAAAGAGCGAGCACGTTTGTTAGACTGGCAGTATGGGTGTGTCTTATTTTGGCTAAGAGCTGCTTTAGAATAAGTGAAATTATCGCGAAATGGGGAAAAACCTGGTTCTTCTCGGTGATGCGCAGACGGCTATTTTCTGCCGGAAGCGCAGGAAGGCTGGAGCTGAAGTGTACCTGAGGCTGTGTGCTGCTGTTTTAATTATACCGTCGATTCACGTGTCTGGTCATGTAACGGTTTCCAAATTTGTGTTGTTGTCCGGGTCATCTCTCCCCATTTCCATTGATTTGGTTGAAATTGGTAAAACAGCGCCTCTCTGGTTTGCAGTGGCAGGTGAATGTCAGTCAGTGTGTGTGGACGTTGTTGATCATTTCTGCAGAGATAATCCTGCCAAATCAGATGGAAGAGCCGGGGGAAATTAACAGCACAAAGCAATAAAGTGCAAAAGTTAGTCATTTGAGGCTTAGTTATATTCAAAAACAATGTAACAGTACTCAAAACCTCAACCCAATAATGATTTTAAAGCGATAGCTGCCTGTATGTTTATATAGTGGGACTTTAACTGGTATATTTATGTTAGTTTTTAGATGATCCGTTTCACTTGGCCTCCTCAACATTTTTCTACTGCATGCCATTTGATATTATCTCTGCCGACTTCTTAGAGAGGTGCGTAACAGACTCACCAGCTAAAGCCAATGTCCTGTTTGTCTTAGAGCACATGATAAACCATGATTACCACTGAGGGTGCAAGAGAGTTCCAGGCCAAAGAGCGCAAATACAAAGAGCAGCTGAGGAGATGCTTGTCATCTGCTTTGTCTGCAGATCTTAACAGGTAAGGCATCTGTCAGTGCACACTGAACTGAACAGACATGAGACAAATGATCATTATAAAAGACCCAAGTCTTGAAGCTTTCCCATTACAGTCAAAGCCATACAGGGATAGCAGTAAACCCTCTCATACTGCTATGAATTCTTTTACAGATACACTGGCTTGCTGTTACTCACTGACCAGGTTTCCTTTAAAGTAGATTTTTCCAGAGTTTCTGAAATGGAAATTTTCCCTTTAAGCCAAGAACTCAATTGGAACCTCCACCAATTTTACCAAGTTTATTTATCGCAAGGAGTCAGAGAAAAATAGAGTATATAAGAGCTCCCTACACCTCTTGAAGAACAGTCAAAACTTGTTTCGTACAGCGTACATATCACCACAGCATTAACTACGCGATCGTGTTGAATAGATGAATTAGAGATTTCCTTTAGAAAAACTTAGATGTCCTCTGAGCCTTTCAGCAACCAGCATGGCCTGCCAGGCAGGTTTATTGATCTTTGATGTCACTAACAGATGTGTTTCAGCACAAATTAGTAGAATCGCTGAAAAGCTCTTGACAGTAAATCATTTTATTGTCAACAATGACCTTTCTCAGGTTCACTGTTACACTGAAAAGTGAAAGTGCCCATACCATTTGAAGTATATTGAACAAAAGCAAGGTTGTGCCATATTTATTTATTTATTTTTAGAAGCATTATAATTCACTGAGTTACATAAGGATAAGGGTTTCTTCCGAGTATAACAGCTGCAGATTAGGAAAATAAAACATAGAGCAAAGCTCTAATACATTCATCGGTGAGTGAAAGTTGACGGTAAAGTAGCTCACATGGATTTAATAGATTCACTGGGTGTGGGTGTCCTTGTTGCCTTTGGGCATTTTTCATCAGAGGGTTACAGAAATGGACACAATCCCAGGAAGCATTTGAACTCATACTGCCCAACTGGCCTTGAGCTGACTGAATTCTGGGTCACCCAGATCAGTCACTGAGGGAGGATGAGAGATAATGATGGGGAAGAATAAATGGACTGCTTCAGGACTGTGCTTGTGTTATTATTAATGGAGAAATAGGCCATCAGATTAATCTTTGGATCTACCAGGTTTGTTGAGATAGTTTTATTATATTTGTGTTCTTTAAATTTGCATTTACAATGAACATTTTGCTGACTTTGCCCCAAAGCCAATAGCAATTAACTCACAACTTATCATTTGTATGTCTTTATTCTTTCTATAATCCATTGGAAAGGAGCTTTGAGTGAATTACCTCTGATAGTGTCATGATATTTTTCTTTAGCTTGCTGCAGGAGGAGCTGGAAGCTGATGTGACTCTGTGTGCTGCCTCAGGCTCACTCCGAGCGCACAGGGCAGTACTGCTGGCAAGAGCCCCACATGTCTTTCAGAGACCAATGCACAATGATCCAACCATCATTCATCTCTCTGAATATGAACTGTCTGGGCTAAAAGATTTCCTCAGGTAGGAAGTGCATTGATTATCATTGCACATATTTCTTATTTTTGGACTTTAAACAACATCTATTTTTCCATTCATTAGTTTTACATGGCTTTAACTCAAGCCTCCATCCACATATACGCCGTATGTTAAACAAGTTACAGTGTTACAATTGCAGTGTTGCTCTGACAGAGGGCGCCTAACACCCCATCATTAATCTGAACAGTTTGCTGGTGTTTACATGTTTGTGTTTCAAGGATGCAAATGCTGCATCTTTTAAATAATGCATAGCGTGTCACATTTTCATTTGTTGTCAAGGTTTTTCATTGTGGTGTCTTGGAATGCGCAAGTGTTTGATTCACTGTTTTGTGTTTGTCCCATGAATAATTCAAAATCAGGAATAGCAGAAAGTATCGGCCTATTGGGCTACAGTGCCAAGCAGTAAGTCAGAAAATTAGACCAGAACAGGAGTGACCCTCAGGAAGGAGAGCTACCCTTCTATAAGGCCATCAACGCCCCCCTTAGCATTTCAAAGAATTTTAGTATTAATAAAATAATCTAGTAAACGTAACTTAAAAAGGGGAGTATTGGAGGTCAGGTTTACAAGCAATTTTATCTTCTAAGAAAGATTTTACTTTAAAAATGAAAAGCTCCCTGTGATTCAGTATCATACTGGCAAAGACCCACTGCTCCTTTATGTTAGACAACTAAAGGGGCCAGTATAGGTTGACGCAAAGTAACTTAAGTGTGGCTGGCTGCTGTGTCACTGAAGTCTCACTGCATCAAATGAGATGCAAATTTAAATACATGCCAAAGGCCTAGTTTTAATTAACCTTCAGAGTCTAACCCCTGCAGGCGAGTCTACACTGCAGACCAGAGCATGCACTGGGCAGAAAAAATCCCAGATATGGAGGGCATTCTGCCAGGAAGAACTCTGTCTGTTCCAGAGCAGGCAGATCTTCGCAGTTCCACTGACTCAGGTAAACAGGTTGACAAGCTTTTCTGTCGATTGTTTATTCCTGGTCATGTGACTTCCCAGTTTCCCTCCTCTCTCCCCTCTCCTCACATCATGTTGTCTCAGCCATAATCCACTTACAAGCTAATCGGATTTGGATTCTCTGTTGTCCTAGAATCGCCATGCAGTAGATAATTCATTCATTTTTCCAATATTTTACTTAAGCTTAAGCTACCTGCCTCTTTTTTTGTTTCTTTCTTTTTTTTTTATAAGCACCAAAATCTTCAAAAGCACAAGAAAAAGCACAAAAGCACAGGAAAAAGTGTGCCAATCCTTTAACTGTGGACATGAGGAGTACTATGATTTGTGTGTTATTAATGTAGTAAAATCTTTGTTCAAAATGCAAACATAGATGAAATTGACTTCATTTATACATAAATGCAGACAATTCCAAAGGATTTACTTAGTTTTTTTATGCCACAGAATGAGGTACACTTAAAGCATCTTCTCTTGATCACTATCCTTCTGGCCTTTCTCTTGACCCAGATGCTGTTGTTCTTGAGCCAGCTTCTGGCCTTGGAGCTGACTTGCTGGACCTTTACCAGAGGGGAGAGCAGTGTGACATCACCATCCAAGTAGCGGAGCAGGTCTTCTCCTGCCACAGGTAGAAACAGTTTCTCTGTATAAATACATCCGTTGCCCAAAAGACAAACATTTTTATTTATTCATCACCCTTACCCTGTGTGGCAGACTTGGTGAGCGCATGTCCATTGCAATACATCACAGCTACGTTTACCAGGTATAAGAGACTTCAGAAGTTGCACATGTGCTGTTGACTCCTGACAGTGTGGTCAGCCAGTGATGCAAAAGTAGTAGGAGCAGCAGCTGGTTACCATGGAGACAGGTTTCTCCCAGTTTACACTAATGTGAGAAGACCAGCAGCGAAATCTCGTTGGAGAGAAGAAGCTGGGCTGGATTTTGGAGGCTCTGCTGCAGTGGTCTGTGAGACGGCTCAGTGTTAGCTGCTGCAGTTCTCACCCAGAGGCTGAAACAGATGCCCATACCTTTACTATACAGTTTTATTCTGTTTCAATCTGTACAGATACATAATCACTTTTATTATTAAAAAGTGGCTACACAAACCCAAAATAACATCAACTACCTTTAATTTAAAAGAATCTAGCACACAAGAAGCTTTTACAGGGGTACACAGGAAGATAACTGGGAGAGACTGTAAAAACAGAAAGGTCTGTACAAATTTTCATTTCTGTGTTTAGTTACATCAATGCCTTTGACACTGTAAATGCAACATAGAGATGAATGGTAAACAGAAACCAGCCTAGACAGAAGTGAACCCTACAAGGCTTTCTCCTAAAATTTCTGTTTACTGGTCGCTGCTCAGGATTTTCTTAATTTTACAAAGAAATTAATTTAAATATGCTAGGAAGGCCTGGCAATAAATTTAATATTAAAACGTATCTGAAAAGGCTTTATACAGAAAAAGAAATTGTTATCAGGAAAAGTTGGTTTTGTTGACAAATAAAAAATAAAGATAATCACCAGTCTTTTCTTTTAATACAACACTAGTGGCATTATATTTCCATATTATTGACAGTATTATCAGGCCTTGGAGTATAGTACTTATTCCTCAGAGACAAGCACATACATTTATGTTTTTTGTCCTCCTACTTGTCACTTCAAAGCCACTTAAGTACACAAAGACCTTCAGATTATTTGAAATATTAAAACAGTGGGAAGATCTGACATGCAGCTGCCTGCTTTATTGGATTTGTAGGGCAATCCTTTGTGCACGGTCTCAGTACTTCCGAGCAATGCTGAGCGGGAGTTGGATGGAGAGCTCCAGACAGTGCATCACTCTGCAAGGGTAAGACCAGTGCATCAGCATTATCTCAGCAGCAGGTCACATGGATCAGTAATGCTCCTGGTCGAATTCTGCTTCACAACAATACATCTGAATTGCAGCATACAGAGCATTAAATAATCATGGATTACAACAGAGATTACAACACACACGCAAACACACACTGCCAGTGGAATCGGAAACCAAACAAGGACGCACTTAACGTCTCCTCATCAACTGCCTACTGGAGAGACCCCCCGCCACCCACAGACTCCTTTTGGAGCAGCTGAGGCTAATGAAGCCCTTTTTTTTCCCTTTTTTTTTTTTTAAGGTTTCTCTCGCCTCAGTTTTACTCATCTGAGATTAACGGAGGTAATATGAAACTGCCAGAACGGAGAGAGGCTGTGTTGACATGCGGGGGAAAACCTACAAAGTGCCCCTCAGGCTCTCATGTGCATTTTGTGCTCTGTGGATTTTCTATATAGTAATCTGAGTTGTGATTCCATCCTTCATAGAAAAATATACAATTCACATCCACATTGAGAATGCTGTGTTTTGACTCAGGACAGTTCTGTATATTCACCTGTTAAATTGTATTAACTCTTTCAGCTTAGGGCCAGATGAGATGGAGATCTTGCTTCAGTACATGTATGGTGCCATTGTCGATCTGCCTGCTGGAGCCAGTGCTAGGTACTATGTGTGAATGAACAGCTTGTCTAGAGTTGAATAAAGGCCCAGAAAACAAACTTACCTGCATTTTGTGTCTCTTGTACCTCAGTCAGGTGGTGTTGGCAGCAGACATGTTGGGTTTGGAGGGTGTGAAAGATGTAGTGGAGATGGTACTGACACGAGACTACTGCCGGTTTTTCCCCAAGGTCAGCTATTCAAATATAGTAAATGCCTTAATGCATGGATATTGGATGCTTTATGCTTTGTGATAATGTGTTTGTAGTCATATACAAGGATATATTTATGTTTATTTAAAGGTTTCTTTCCTTCATACAATCTGCCTCGTGGCTCCCGTTCTAACAATGCTATATTTCTTTATAAAACTGATTTTTAAAAATTGTGCAACTTTTGCAAATTCAGTACAGCACATGATCAATCTTTTAATGAGAAAGTACGATTGTAGTTTGTTTGATAAATATAGCTCACAAATGCTTCTGGAAAAAAAAGAAAGAGCATGAAAAGTCTAAACAAATCTGCCTCCAAGTGTCAATATTGCACAAAAAACCAACAAATCCTAGTGGTATTCCTTTAGCTTTACACTTGTTGATTTTGCACTTAGCTCACATTCCCAGAGTCAATAATGATGTTGTTTTATTCCTCTGAACATCTCCTTTCTACAATATGATCTTCCAGTACCATGTGCTGGTTAGGATGTCACTTTATCAGCTACTACATCTCACAGATTCTTCAGAGTATCGAACCACTGTGCAAATTAAAATGCTTATTTTTCCCATTTTTTCCAGCCAATTGATGGAGTTCAGAGAACAGTTCTTGAGTGCCTGTCCCTCACACATGCCTTAGGCCTTCAAAACCTCCACATGTTGTGTAAGAGGTGAGTGACTGCAATTAGCATTTCTACAAATGGCTTTCATTAACAAAAATCCCACTGTTTTGAAAATGGTGAAAAGGTCGGATGTACTACGTCATTCCCAAATCTCACTTTGGAGATGGCTATGGTTGTGAAATAACCATACATGACTGAATGATAGGTTTATTTTGACACATTTCAAAATTAAAACTGAATATTAATAACACAATTAACAAAAAAATTAATATTTCTTTGTTATGTAACTGAAAGGGGGTAGGTTAGATTTGCGTGGCTAAAGTTGTGTATCAGCATCTGGGTAGGGATGGATTATCCTTACATTAGAGAATACTCAATAACAGATTAAGACACATAAGTGTTTAGATTTTTGTCAAGCATATTTACAAACATCGCTACATTTTGATTCATGGTCTCAAATTGAAAATTTTTGTGGCGCTTAAATGGAAAGATAACCTGTGTAATAAAAAAAAAAAAGAAAAAAGAAAGTGACCTGTCACTGCTCTTGCAACTCCAAATTACATCAGCATCTTGTTGCTAGGTAACCAGCATGTGGCTTCGTGCTTATGAGTGAAGTGGCCAAGGGTTAAGGTTATAACGCAGCTTTTTCCAAGGCTTTAATGCGATTCAGAGTAATACCTGTTTGAGTAAAAAGTCTTAATATTTTCAATGTCTACAAAGGAAATACAGTTTTCAGATAAAGATGTCTTTCTGCAAGTTTAAGGCGTCTTGAAAGATTGTTGTATATTAAGACATTTTGTAGGCATTTACTGCAGTGCATTAGACTGAGAAACTAAATTGTGCACTCTGAGATTTTCCTGCAAATCTATGTGTAGAACATGTCTGCAAATAGTTTCATATATTGCACACGTTTCATCACATTCCTTTAAATCCTTTCGTATGTACTCATCCTTCCGTTTTATCTTGTATCTGATACTGCAGGATGTCTTCTTGCTCACTGCACTGAGCAGGCAAGAAGTGTGTGAATCTAGGTCAGGGGGATAGGATGTGGTGAGCAGGACTGAGATTGTTCTGGTTTGAGGTGGGGTTTGAATGTGTGTGTGTGTGTGTGTGTGTGTGCGTGCATGCGCATGCCATGTTGTCTCTGCTGAATCTGATGAGTCACGCGAACATGATGGTGAACTGAGCTGTGCTGCTCTGTGCAGTGATGCGTTACCGACCTTTCTCATCCTCACCCGTTCTGTTGTTCTCTCAAGCAAACCTCTGTGTACCGCTGCATTGAGCCTCAGAGCCTGAAACTTTTCAAGGTTAAACTACAGACTGATTCTGACTCTGATTGGGGAAAATGGTAAAATTGCCCAGAAACCAACCTCTCCCTTAACCCATCATGTGTATTTTCAGGTGGGTTGCGGAACATTTTGTGAAGACGTGGTGTGAGAGAAACTTTTCCCTCTTGTCCCCTGAACTACAGAGAATCTGTCTATCTGCTGTAACCGAAACCATGGTGAGTTCCTTCCCTGCCAGAGTTGTCTGCTGTACTGTACTTGTGTAATTGCACAATTATCATCAACCTATTCCACACTGTTTTTTCACAGGAAGGAAATTCAAACAAGATCCAATTAAACATGGTCTTTATTAAATTCTCAGTTATTAAAGATGGGCTAATTTAAGAAAATGATGTGCATGTAGACAGATGGGGAGTGATTCTGGCTTGTAATTGATAATTGAGTCTTTAGTCTGTCTTTCCTCACCATAGAAGAGATGGAGTTCATTCTGTGAGTAAGGAAAGACAAATGTGATATTGTTCTCTCTTGGCAACTACTGAGCTTTAGAGCCGGCATATAACTATTACACACTTTGGGAGAATCCCTGACCAACAGGGCCCAGGCATGAATAACTGATTCTAAGGTTTGTATTTATTGCACTTTTCACCCAGAAAGTGTCTTGTCCAATAAAAGTTTCTATTCAGACTGTGCAGAATGCAGTAACCATGCTCTGTGGCACTGAGCAGCTGCTTGGCAGTCTTCCAGAAGTCAAGTGGGCTCAACAAGTGAGGATTCTTGCTGCAGAGTTGCAGGAGGAAAGCCTGCATGTCATTGTCCAGCACCTTCCCAGAGTCATCCAAACTCAGGCCTTCCAGGACCTTTGTAGGGTAAGGCCATATAGTTAGGCTTATGCATTCTCCTTCAGTATAAGTTTCTGTGATTTTTAGTATGTCTGACTTTGTTGCAGAGGGAGGAGTTTACCCGAGAACCCACATCGTTGAAGAAGCTGTGTTCAGCCATCAGGGAAGGTGTGACTGTGGACAATTGCTGTGATCTTTTTGCTGCTGTGAACTATCTGTGTGGTGATGACATGGAGGAGGACTCTCTCCTGGAGCAAAGAGGGCGCAAACAAGAGGAGGTGAAATGAAGCAGATTCCCATTAATGCACTTTTTCTTTGTGGGCCTGTTCACACCTGACATTAAGATGTGTCTGCACATGAATCTCAAGTGACCACTTGTGAGCACACGTCATTTCAAATATTTTTATATTGTTTTCTTTTCGGTCTTTTACTTTTAGGACACATTGGAGCTCACACTGTTGAAAGAATGGCCAGGTCTGATCAGGTCCTCTGTTTCTTGAATAGACATCATACTGGACCCACTCGCTGCTTTCACACTTAATCTATATAGTTCAGTTGAAAACTTTTTCAACCTCATCAGAGTTTTCTTTCAGTAGATTGAATTTGGACTCACCCTGAGTGAGTGGGCTTACTGGTGATATTTTCAGAGAAACTACCTTCTAACCACTTAGTTATTCATTTCTATCCTGTTTTTTTTTTATTCAAATTAAGTCCAGTTCAATTTGTTATCATTCTCAAACGCAGCTGATTATTTGTTTATTTGTCTTTTACAACAAAACAAAAATAAAACTTCCACAGTGCAGCACAGTCTGAGATACTCTCAGGTAACCTATTGATTGGACAGGTAGAGTCAAAAACATCTCAGTGACTGTCAGCCCATGTGACCTACATGAGGATTTTTCTTTTTGTTCTATTGATCTTCTGTCAGAAATGTTTTACTGTGTGTTAGATGGCCGCCTTGCTTGAACTAGATTCTGAGATGCTTTCCTTAGATCTGTTTTTCAGGAGCATACAGCAAACTCCAGTTATTTGGCTTGTTTACATAAAAATAACACATCAGTGATTTGTATTGTGCCTATATGCATCATTATGATAGCCAGGGGCACTGTAATATTTTAAGGTTACCTTGTTGTAAACACACACTGGTGCCAAGCCTGTATCTGAGAATAGTCCCCAGTGTACTATTAAATGTAAAAATTTTTTTTTCCTTTTTCAGTAAACCGTACAAAAACATGCTGCTAGCTTAAAAGTGACAATTTTTTGAATGAAATAAGGTAGACTGAGACACCGTTAGGTATTGTGTTTTCATGAGATTTAATGAAAGGAACAAAAGTGCAATGGCAATATCCTTGAAATATCACCACAAACTGAGTAAAATCTGAAAAGAAATGTTGATATGGTCATATAAGTGAATATTCAGTATAATTTGAATTATGGAATTAAAGTCTAAGTCAGTCAATATTTTGTAGAATAGTAGTGAATACAAAGTATTAAAAAAACATCCATAAGGAGAGCAAGAGAGCTAAGCTTGTTAGCTGACTTCCAGGGGAACGAGACCTGGCTGCACAAGTTAAAGCACATAACCTCTGTAAACACTGTACAGTATGGCAGAATGGATTAGGGCCTAGGAAGACTGTGACGTGTGCCAGCAGCCTTCACTAATCTGGCTGTGTATCTGATGGGGAAGGCTGTATTTGGCTTGTGCGGTGGAAGAGGTGGATCGCTCCTCCCTGCCTCTCAGCCCTGTTTCCACAGTCAGGCGTGGAAACAGGAGCATGGGCATCAGTCGCTGACATCACTGATTTCCCTCAAGGGAGCTCAACTGGCTTCTGCAACAGCGGCAGATAGAGAGGGAGGGAGGGACATAGAAAGTCGAGGCGAGGGAGGGAGGGAGGGGAATTTGTTGCCATGGTGAAAGGTCCTTCAAGCAGCTGCTGATTCGCCTGCGCTGTAGTGAGCCCGTTTCCATTCTTCTCCCCTCCCTCTCTCTCTTTCTCGCCACTGTGTTAGCACCAGCCGTTCAGACAAGAGATTTCTACGCTACGTGGTCGGCTGTGGACCTTTCTGCTTCAAACCTTTTACGCTGTCCGCCACACGCAGGGATGGGAGACTCTGTCTTCCAAGCACAAAGAAAGGATACTGGCAGGTAAGGAAGGATTGTTCTTTTCAGTCAGACAGGATATTTGTGCTGCAGTGCGTGCGTGCGTGCGTGTGTGTGTGCGGATGTATGGATGTATGAGTTTTTTGTTTGTTTTTTTTTCCCTCCCTAACCCAGCCTATCACTGAAACCATAGCTCTGCATCATTAAAGATTAACCAAAGCTATTGGAACATATGCTGTTGGCTGATTTAACACTAAATGGCTTTTCTCCACACAGCTACCCAGTAGCTACCAATCCATTTAATGTTTAGTAAGTGCTGTTCTTATGGGTTTATTCTTTATTGCCAAGCTATGATTTTACCTGTGGCCAACATGGTAAATGCACCATTCTTGTTTTTAATGGGTGGAAGTGAAAAGCTGGATTCATTGTCATTAGATCTGTGCATTACTAGATGCATAACTGAACACAAATAATATGCTGCTTCCTCGCTGTTGAACTAGTAATGTGCTGAAATGCACTCCATGAATAATTTATTCAGCTGGTATCAGTGTGTGCCTATTACTGGTACATTTCTTGTAATCGGATTCCAAGGCTCACATACAAACGTCAAGATTGTGACAAGATTTTGAATTAAGTCAATTTTATCGTGTGTTTATCTGGAAATAAGACCAATCAATAGGCTGTGCTTTGTTTGAAGTAGTGCTTACCTGACATAGCTAACTTATCAGTCCAGTGATTTATTGTCTGTGTCTTTATGGTCAAAGAGTAAACACAAGGTGTGGAAACAGGAATTTATGAATGAGGGAAATGGCTACCCTCACTGAGTTAATGAAACAGTATTATTGGGGGGGGGGCTGGCACAGTCCTTTTCATCTGTGTTATGCTCAGATTTTAGTAATATCACAGGCAAGATACCAACTGATTTATTTGATGATTTTTTTTCATGCTTTATTCTGTTTTTACAGATGCTATTGATAAAGGGGACAATAGGCGACTTGGTAAAAAGCCATTATTAACAAGCTCACAGGTAATATATTCAACAAATAGTTTTTTTTTTTATATAAAGTTTTATCACTGAACCAAAAACAAGAAGCCATTTTTTTGTTGTTGTTGTTTGTTTGTTATTCAGAACTTTGATCCTTGCTCAGATGATGATGTGAACTCAGTAACGCGTTTTATCACAGAAATCCATGTAAATTTGTGTAATCCATGTCAGTGATTACAGGTCAGGGTCAGCGGAATGCCATATGTCATAAATGCCGCACCCTTGCAGCAAAGAGATAGAGTATGAAATGACCAGCAGACCCTTTCTAAACAGATGTATACCTAAGATAAGCCTGGCTGAGGTGATCCAGATAGGGACTGCCAACATGTGAGGCTTGAGTGGATGAGAGCAGTGAAGCTGCTACAGACCTCTCAGGAAGTGATCTGATGGAATCAGAACAGGAGCTTTACATTTTCTTTAGATCTTTTATGCTGTAGGTTTAAACCCGCAAGAATAAATTTACAGATGTACTTGTTCCATTAACAGTAAGGGGCAAGTAATTTCTGTTTAGTTTTGTCACTTTGCAACAACTTGCATTATTTCCTGATTAATCCACTTATGTGACTAATAAGATGTTTTTTTCTTACAGCAAAGGGTTGTAAAATGCCCTTCAGTTGCACCTGAGAGTCCTCCAGTGCAAAGGACCCAAAGGGTGTCTGAATATAAAACTTCTTCCTCCCGTAGCGCTACATCAGCCATGAAGTCTGATGGGCTGGGGACAGCCAACAAAGGAGGAGATGGCCACACATCAAAGGCAAAGAATGTAAAGAAGCCAGGAGATCGAAGTGTAGGAGCAAAAGGAAAGACACCATCTGCTGCTACACCAGTTGTCAATGGCACTGGAACCGCAGCGGCCAGACGTGATGTGGCCAGTGCCAATGGCCCAAGAAGCTCTCATGGGGCTAAAGAGCAAGAAAAGAAGCCAAACCCAGGTGCAAGGCCTAAAGCCTCCCCCCCGAGCTGCACATCAGCAAGACAGACAGGGTCAACTAAGGCTCAGAAAAGTTCAGCAGCAAAGGCTGACAGCGTCACCCAAGCTCAGCCTAACACTCCATCCGCATCAGGCAGCACCTCTCCAGAGAATGGTGCCAGTAGCCCTCGCAACGATACCCATTCCATTCCAGGTTTACACTCTTAATTCATTTCTTTCTATTTCCTCACTGTGACAGACAGCAACAATTAGAGTGTAATAGTTCACTGCAGCCAAACTGAAACATCGCCAAGTTGCCTCTCCAGGCATAATAGTGCAGCTAAAATATGAAAGGACCTGCAGACTAGATTCAAGATTCACCACTTGATTTCCACTTCGGCATCTTAAATGACTAATACTAATTACTGTGATGAATGTTATGCTATGGGAATTCCCCAAAGAGGGATTTTTGGAAGGCAAGGGCAGTGTAATGTATAAATGTTGATTCGTTGGGAAACAAAGAGCATGAGGCAGTCTGTTGCAGCAGAGGTCAAAGACATATACAGCTGTCACATATGGAGGCTGTGACTGATCACTTTAAACTTCACTGGAGAGGTTGGTTTTGGTTTGGTGGTGTAATCCCATCTCACTGCAGTGCCAACGTCTTAAGTGGGCCTCAGCTGTCTGTCCTCCTGCTACAAGCACAGCATGTGTCCTTGTACCCCACCCTCAAAATGACTCTGTCTGTGATGTGAGCTCATGCACAGTACATTAAGAATACCTGCTGACTCTGGGGATGGTTATCAAGTTTCTGTGCTTTTATGAACTGAAGAAATTGGTTTGAAGCTATTGAGGATTAAAAATACATTGTCTTATACTATATTTTGATACCAAAGCCAACGATGGCAGTGAGCCAATAAGCATGCAGTATGTTTGGGCCAAGGCCCAAGGCTGCCGAATCGCTGTTATGTGCACAAACATTTTTGATTATGTGGGCTAGCCTATAAATAAAACTAAAGCTGAAATTTTTGCTAATTTGTATAGTTATTCTCTTTGTGTAAAAATTGTTTAAATAAAATTTGTTTTAAATAACGCATTGTTAATTATCGTTGTCAAGGTGTTGGCATCAATACTGATATCAAACAATTTGATAGATTTATCTCTTTGTTTTTCAGTAAATCAAGGGTTATTTTTGGGATGTATATGTAGTCCTTTTTTTATTACTCTCAAAACTGTTTGCTGATTATATACACAATAGTTGTACATGTGACTCATGTTCTGTGCTTTAGGTGCAAAGCCCAAACATCAGGCCAAAGCAGTGACCAAATCACCCCTGACCAAACCTCCCCAGAAGTCAGATACACCAAAAACCAACAGGTGAGCTTAAGTCCTAACATCACAATGTTAATAAGTATGATCTCCCATGGCTTATTCTTTGCTCAATTTTAGACTAGATGTAATATGTAAATGGTCTAATTCATATAATTGTTAACTTCCCCTTCAACATTACCCTTGTGTTTATCTGTCCTGAGTGCCATTCTGCTCAAAACTTGAGAAATTTGGAACTAAAGTTGAATTTTGGGAGATTGTCTTCACTCCCAAAATTCACAAAATGCGTTGAGCTTGTTCAGACAGCAAATATACAATTATTTTGGCTGTTAACTTGTCTATTTTCTGTACACAAGCCATCATTGATGAAAGAGCATCCTGCAGCTACCATCAAAGAATAACCTGAACATACATAACCTACTGTCCTGCAATTGATTGTCATCTGGACTAACATTAAAAACACCAGGCCAAAGCAGTGGCAAAATGCCCACTTTTACAAAGTCAGTTTGAGGTTGCAGTACCAACCGAATATTAATATATTCAAGACCATAACCGATAACTGACAGCCTTCAGGTCGTAGGAAAAAAACACAAACATTCATAGGACTTTATGTTCAATAATTAATAGAAGGAGATGAGTCCTGTTTCTCACCTGGTTTTGTTTTTAGGCCACATGTGGCTGACAGGAAGATAAAAGCAGCTGTATAGCATTTTTGACAAGTCTCTTGTCTGTCCTTCAAAGATGTTAAAAATATCCATTTCACAATCAACATCATCCAAACTGCATCTGTCCTGGGTGAATATTAATACTTATCAGACTTCCTAGAGAGCAACCATATGAGTTATCCAATAAATAGCTCATTGCCTAATAAAGAATATCTTGTTTTGCCTTTGTATTGAGACAGATGTTGTAGGCAACTGTTCAAATTTGCAGCTCATCTTTGGCTGGATTTAGTTAAAAACCAGGGAGGAGTTTTGTTCACAAGGATGCACGTTAACTTCAAATTCTTTGCATTGATAATCAGTTCATGTCTCAGTGTCCTTGACAAAATGGGAGACAAATATTTGCTGCCCCCCGCTGGTGTTAAATATTAATTCATGATTTACTTTTCTTGCAGCTCCTCTCATAAATATTTTTTATGACATACGAGCCAGAGGTTAATTAATTGGGGTGTTGTGGTAAAAACTATAGTGGTCTAATTGCTGTTATGGCTCTGACTGTCTGTTTCACTGTTCACAGTCCTACCAATAAGTCAAGTGTGAGAGAAAGTGGCAAAGTGAAAACAGGTACTACAGTGACAGCAACAAAAACAGACACCAAGGGAAGAGGCACGCCAGACCATCATGGTGAGATGCTCAAACTCTGCTACATTCAAATGTATGTCAGTGTATGCTAGCAAACTCTTCATGTTATGTTTGGTTCTGTCTTTGATTTAGTCTCCAAGCATGGATCCACAATGAAAAAGCCAGCCTCAACAAGAAAAGAAGACAGCAAGGAAGGGTTAAAATCCTCAACAACACACAAAGCAGGCACTGAAACTCCTAAAAAGATCACACAAGCTGTTTCAGCTTCTGGAACTTCAGCTAAATCCAGTGCTAAACCAGTAAAATCAGCTTCTTCAGCCCCCTCCAAACAATCTTCAGTTGTAGCTGCAAAGTCTGAACCAAAGTCAAAAAGTACTGTCGAATTATCTACTGAGAAAGCTTCACCAAAACCTGGAGGAACATCCAAAACCTCTACTGCTGCTACCACAAAGAAATCAGGAACTAAAGGGAAAGAGGCAGTGAGTAGTAAAGATTCAGACTGTAAAGCTCAGCCACCTCCAACTGAAAACACTCTTAATGATGCAGTGCATAAAGATAGTATAGCATTAGCACCTTCTGACCCACTTGCAACAAAACTCAAACAGCCAACAAGCCAGGGTGAAGGGGATTTACTTAGCCTTCAACTAGACCAAAGCCCAAGTAAGGGTCTTCAGACAAATGAAATGCAGCCAGGATTGGCTGACAGTGCAGGGGAAGAGACTACTGCTACACCAGCAGCTAACAATGTCCCTCATGTTAAATCTGCTAATGCAAACACTTGCAAACAGACTGAGGGCAGTAAAGGGAAAAAGTCTCCAAGCAGTGTCATCCCTCCTCATGTCAGTGTCGGGCAAGTTGATGAGGTCAGTTCGCCAAATTCCCAGAGAGACATAGAAGTCCCCATAGACACTCCTTGCAGCATGGGAAGCACTCACACCCCCTTAGAGGACTCCTGGAGTGGCATCCACCATCAGGTCAGCCCAGAATCTGAGACCGGCAGCACACACACCACTTCCTCCGACGACATCAAGCCCCGCTCGGAGGACTATGACGCAGGAGGCTCGCAAGATGATGACTGCTCCAATGACCGAGGTGTTTCCAAGTGTGGCACCATGCGCTGTCATGACTTTTTGGGTCGTAGTAGCAGTGACACGAGCACCCCAGAGGAGTTGAAGATGTATGAAGGAGGGGCAGGATTGAGAGTGGAGGTGCGACTGCGTGGGAGAGAGGCAGAGACTACCAGCGAGGAGGAGGGACTCAGGCGACGCCCTCGTTCCTGGTTGCAGAGAGATGATGTACATGAGGAGGAGGAGCACTCGGAGGTTGAGGCTACTGTGACTGTAAAAAGTGTCCCTGACCACCAGCTGTTCTCTGAGGAGGAAGAGGAAGACGACAACGAAGAGGAGACGGAAGATGACAGGTCCGAAGTTGAGGTGATTCAAGGCCAGGCTCCAATCCCGCCAACTGAGCCTTCACCACACTTTCAAGGGATAGTCAACCTAGCGTTTGATGACGACCCCGTGGATCAGGATAATGAACAGCCTGACTACCAGCAGATGTCTAACTTTCGGCGATCAGTGTTACTCTCTGTTGATGAGTGTGAGGAGTTGGGCTCAGAGGAGGGTGGTGTTCAAACTCCACCTCAACAGCCCAGCAATGCCCTGACGCCCTGTGATGTTTTTGATTCTGATTCTGCAGCTCTTCAGTCCAATTGTGCCCCCCCCAATGACCAACAGAACCGCCTGCTGGGCCATCTTGATGACACACAGAGTAAGAAGCACAAAAAACTTGATGAGGAACAGGAAGAAAAGGCCTCTGTATTCCTTACAGAGATCCAAGAGCCTGTGCATGAGGAAAGTAATTACATTCAGGTGCAAAGAATGAAGTCTAGTGCTCCTGCTGTGGACACTGACACCAGAGACCTTCCTCCTCAGGAGCGCCCATGCCATCTGGATCTGCGGCACACTGAACAGTACAATGGAGGGCTGTGCAAAAATCACACCAATGCCTCAGAAAGCAAGAAAGCTGATTTACGCCTAGACTTAAATGAGCCTCAGTTGACAGGGGACTCTCCTGTACATGCTGCACAATCTCCAGCAGGTAATGTATGATCTAAGGATCCTTCCTAGACCCCAAATCCTTTCCAAACTCCATTAGTGATAGTGTAATTTATCGCTGCAACATTCATTGTCCTCTGGTCTGATTCCTAGAACTTACCTATGCCCAACATGTCCCATCCCTCCTTCAGAAAAAAGGATATCAGAGTGTACTAGTTTATTAACTAGTTATAAAAACAAGTTCAAATTCAAATGAAATTGTTAGTCATCATTTTTCATAGTTAAATGTTTGCTCTCATCTCAACCCATTGGTTGTGTAGCTAATGTAAATTTGAATTTGCAACATCAGTATCCTTTTTAGAGATGGAGATCAGCATCATCAAAACAGGTAACCTAAACTGTACATTTTAAACAGCTGAATCACATTTAGTTTGAGGCATTTAGGCCCTGGTAATTAAAAAGGGGGGAAAGCAGTGTATATTTCACTAAGACTGATCTTAGAATTGTATTTGTTCAAAAGTATCTGCCTTGTGACAAGGCATGTGACATAGTTACACCAATGCACTTTTATGTATATAAAAATAAGATTTTTTGATTATTTTTGTCATTCCTTTTGTGCAGTGGAACAGTCTGGGCTTTTTAAACCATAGCTGATTTGAGTTTCTTAAAGGTACTATATATAACATTTCTACATCAGCATATCATACAGACCAAATTGTGATTTGTCTGTGTAATTACTATTACAGTTAGACCATTGTTGGGATAATTTATGTCATGTCACCAATAGGAATATTAATTGATTGAAGCTTGTGTTTCTTAAAATTGACAATATATTTTCCAGAGTTCCCAGTCCTTCTCGTCTCAGAAGGTGTAAGGGCAGTGTATCTGTTATTTATTTATTTATTTTTGCTCTTTTACTTTCTTTAGCTTTTCTGTAAATGATAAATGTGTTTTCATTTGCTAAACATTTGCCATTTTGAGAAACACAAACTCCTGGCTCCTTAAGCTCCTCATAGTTTTTCTGCTAGAAAATAAAAACAAACCTTGACCTTATGGTTCACAATGTTAAATGCAGTGTAGCATCACTGGATGCTGCCTGGCTTCTCTGTGATGGTCTTCATGTTAACAGTAATTATATCAATGTCTCTATTCTTTTTTTAAAGATTTGTTCAAATTAATATGCTATATGTAGCACCTTTAAAAATAGTATGAAGTTACAACCAAGCAAAAATTATTTCAAATTTACGGAAACTGATTAACTATTTCAGTAAGTCACACAAAACATTTGTACATTGTAGACTACACTAAACTGCCACTGCTTCTTAAAAAAGTGTATTATATTTGGAAACTTTTCCCTTGCATCTCCTTGCTGTTTTTCTGTTTTCTATTTGAGAATGTACCTGTTCCTGAGTTTTTTGTTTTCACACTGCACACATGCATGCCACGATTAAAATTAATTTGTCATTCTGCTATGCCATCCATTATTTTTTTGTTTTGTTTTGTTTTTCCATTGTCCCATTACCTTTTTGTCATACCCAGTAGACTTGTGTCTAGATATATAGATGTCCACTTTAAAAAAACAAAAACAAAAAAGAATGTTTTGTTGTCTATAAGCTTTTGTTCAGTAGGCTTTGTGTAGTGTCAGTAGCCTCCTATGTACAGTGTGTGATGTGTCTCTGCAGTAGCTGTCATGGCTCTGCCATGTCTCTCTTTTTTCACTATCATACTCCAAAAAATGAATCCTGCTGCACCATTACTGAGGGATGATTTCAATGCAAACCTATACATTATTTTGTTTTCAGCACATAGCAGGGATCAATTACTTCATCCCTTGCCATTTTGAAATAATTGAAAATAATTGAAAACACAAAGAATGTCAAAAAAAATCTTAGTGATGTGCCATCTTTTGTGCTACTAAGTAAAGCACTGTTGTTTTTACAGTACTTAGTAAATCTGTTCATTAGGTCTGCCTGTTGAAAGACCTGCACGTAAATTTCACAACATATCACTGTTATTGAACGACAAATGCAAAGTTCACTTGTGCTGGCAATGCATGGCTTACTTTGTTTGAACAGGTGGATAAAGAGATGCATTTAGAAAAGCATTCCTCTGTGCAATTACCTTGTGCAATTACCTTTAAGGCAACTGTCCACCCTTGACATCCTTACTTGAAGTGGTTGGTGAATTTCAAATTTATTAATGCAAAATTCATATTACGAATGTTTTGGCTGTTTAACTGACCATAATGTTTCCACTGACCAAGTCACTGCTTTTCCACTCTGCTGTCCTCACCTGACTTCACCGTGGAATATATTTTAAAGGACACAGTTGCAGTAAGGGTAAACTTTCAGTAAATGTTGTTTTATTTTGATAAAAAGGAGCTGTGGATGAGTGAATCAGTTTGTCATTTTGCAGTATTGTCAATTGTTTTTAGGGGACAATGCTTGTGACAGATTGGATCAAAGCTGCAAACATGACCGCCGACCATCCAAAGCCCTCTCTCCCATTTACGAGATGGATGTGGGAGAAGCCTTTGAACACTGCTTGGACAAGGACAGGAATGTTAGACTGAAAGCAGAGGAAGAAAAGCAAAGAGGAGAGGATGAAAAAAGCAGTTACTTTGCAGAGCGGGACTGGAGCCTGCTCAGGCAGCTCCTCTCAGACCACGAATCCAGTTTGGGCGTCATAAACCCTGTGCCTGAGGAGCTCAATCTTGCCCAATACCTTATCAAGCAGACATTGTCCCTATCACGTGACTGCCTGGACTCGCAGGCTTTCCTGTCCCCAGAGAAGGAGACTTTCAAACGCTGGGCAGAGCTCATCTCACCTATGGAGGACTCCTCCACCAGCATCACTGTGACCAGCTTCTCCCCAGAAGATGCTGCATCTCCACAGGGGGAATGGACCATTGTCGAACTGGAAACACATCACTGATTGCACAGAGGAGAGTCTGCTGGACAGTCGACACCCTCCCTTTGAACTTTTGGCATCTTCACATCAAGTTTGTCTGAATTTATTATAATTTATCATCACATTCTGTCTCTCGCTTCATAACATCCTTTTTTTCTGGACTTTGGAGCAGTTTATTGCCAATTCCTCATCATGCTCTCAAAGACTGTTTCTTAACACAAATGGGCTGTTATGCATGCTTAAATTTTTGTTTGACTGTCTAATTGGTGTTGTTTCAAAAGTCCTAGAAAAGAATGACTGTAAGACATTGCAGTCTTCTAGTAATATGGTTTACTGAAGTTTCTTTCAAAAATTTATAATGTCCAAATAGCTTGCATTTAGTGTCATTGAAAATAAAAATTAGTGTTTCTGACAAAAGAAATGTTCCTCTTTGGCCTGTCACAGAACAATTATTTGTCAATTGAAAACAGACATTGCAGTTCCATTTAATTTCAGCAGTTTTTCTTTTTCTTTGCTCTTGTTTTCGTTTTCTTTGAAAAGCTCTGAGGTAATTAGTAACTGGAGTTGCAAGATTCTGTGAATTTTCAAATTTGGAAATTTTCCATGGGAATAAACTGGAAATTTACAAAAATCCAAAATATAAAATAAAGTTTTGGAAATACCATACATTTTCCAGCCCCCTTGCAACCTTACTTGTAACTTTATTGGAGTTACTTTAACTTTTAACTTTAACTGAGTAACTTTATTATTTATTTACATTATTATTATTATTATTATTATTATTATTAGTAGTAGTAGTAGTAGTATATGCTCACTTCTTAAATTTATTGCGGCAGGGGTGGAGCTGTTGTTAATCTTAATCCTAGCACCAAGTTAAAACATCTGCCATATAAACTAGTTTAAATGAATATTTCAAATACCAGCTGTTGAAATCATCTCGAGTAAAGAAATCCCCGCGGGGAAAATAAGTAAAGTCAATTCCAGGCCAGTTTGGACTGATTTTAGTTTAGTATGTAATTTATTAGGCTTTAATAGTTCTTTTCCACGGCTGCCCATAGACAGTACGGCAGCGACCCCCAGTGTCCGCATGTTGTCACGTCACTGGCTCGTGAGCCGTTCAAGGGACAGAGGCGGGAGGCTCGTGATCATTTCCCACGCGGACAACAACAGCAACAAAAAAAAAAAGGTCCAACTTTTCTTTTCTTTTTTTTTCAACTGCGCAACGGATATGTTTTTGTGGTCAATGATGGCGACAGACCAGGAGCCGACGAGTCCTTGGAAGACAACGATCATAGTGAGCAGCTCGGCCCAGGTCTGTGAAAACGCTTGAACAGTTTGTCTCAAAATGGGCTAAAATAACTGAATTTAACCGTTTTAATAACCGTTAAATAAGTAATATGGGTTTGGTAGCTGTCGAGCCAAAGCTCTACAGACTAATGAAGGTGGATAACCATGTCTGCTTCGGTTAGTTCCTTTTAACTTAAAGTTATCTTTGTATGTTTTTACCCCCCCCCTCAGAACCATGACTTTAAGTGTTTGCTCAGCGCCCGACAGCACCGACTCAGAGCCTCAGACAACATTGACCCCGGGCTCTTCATTTTTCCAATGTCCGGTAAACCTGCTGTTAGATAACCTGATACGCATCAACACCAGCTCACTTAGGACATGTAACCCTTTACTACACCTGCTCACAATATAAGATACCAGATTATAAGGGCACATCTGACTCTGTAAAGCTGCCAATAACTTCTTATCTGAACCTGAGCCACCTGACCTGAATCTAGAAAGCTAATGTAACTCAGGGGCTAGTTACTGTTAATATGAGACATTTATACTTTAAATACCCAGGTGCAGCATTTCTGTTGATTGACCTTCAAGACTTCCCAGAGTGTTTTGAGGAATCTGGGTTGATTGAGAGGGTGAAGAAGTTTGTGCAAGTTCACCGCAACAGCTTCCTACTACTATATTCCCCCTTTATTGGGAAAAAGGAATTGGCAATCTTGTCATGGATCCAGTGCAGGTAGATAGATGGATGTGTTATGTGTTTTACAAATTTAAGGGGTGATGCCTACTATTTTTACTTGACCGACAAATACGGTGCTGTGAAAAAGAACTCACCCCTTTTGTGATTTCTTATTGTTTTGCATATTTGTCACACTTAAGTGTGTCAGATCATCGAACAATTTTTATCATTAGGCATTTTGTATTTACTCAGGTTATCTTTGTCTGATTTTAAATTTGCTTGCTAATCTGGAGTATTTTTAAATATAAATGTGACAAATATGCAAAAAATAAATCAGCAAGAAAACAAGTCCTTTTTCAATGCACTGTATGTAACCATCAAGATTCTATAATTTATATTTTCTGTCCAGTCATATTTCTAATAATCGATTTTCTCTTTCAGGTTCTTTGGCAGCAATCTAAAGATTCTCCCTGTGCAAAACAGTGCTGATGTAGTTAAAGGGATGTTGACAATTGCTAAGGTAAATGCAGCACACATTAGTTATTTGGAAATGCTAAATGTTAAATTGGATATGTTGTCATACCCTTGTTAAAGTAAGTAAGCCAAGTCTCATTTGTTTGCAGGCCACCAGTAAGCCCCATGTAGTCACTATTCGCACCCGACTGTCTCTGGCTCAGGCTCACATCATTGAAAGGAGTCCTGTGTGGGAGATGCTAAGAGACATGCTGTAAAATCCAGCAGGTGATACAACATATTCTCACAGACATTTGTTTAGCTTTATTTGATGCCAACCAGTACAAACACTCATGCAATATAAAAATGCATTGGTAAAAGATATGTTTCTGCACAATTTGTTCTGTTTGTACATTTGCAACAATAACTTTGACATGGAAACATTCACATTTTAGTGAAAGCATGGTTTATCTGTCATTAAATGTTAAGAAACATAACCCAATGGCTTGAAGTGACACTTCACACTGAAGTGAGTTGAAGTTTAGTTTGGGATCTTCAGCTTTTCTTCTGTGATCTCTTCAATACGACCAATAAGACTCTCCATCAAGTCAAATGTCACCAAAGCACTCTGCAACACCTGAGACACATAAAAATTGTCAGCTTTTCTACAGAAGCCAATGCAAATGAGTTAATTGACATAAAGTCTCTGTACCTGGTGCTGGACCTCTGGGGACATATCAGACACTTCCTGGTGTTTAACTTTGATGCTTTTGCTTAATCTGATGGATCTAGCAGCATCTCGGGCTTCTAGGGGAGGACAACAGAAACAGTTCACGGTATGAAAACTGAGACAATTGTTCAATTAACAATCTGTGTAAGGTCCTTATAATGCCACTTTGTCAGACAGTGATATTAGCAGAAAAATCCTACCTTTTGCTTTTAGCTTTTGATCCTCCCTCAGTGCCTTCAATTCAGCAGAATAATATGCTCTTGATATGCTGAGACACACACGCAGCATTTTGAAGTATTCGTCTTTCATTCTGCCAAGCTCTTCCCACACATCTCTCTGGGGGAAAGAGGAGTGTATTGTCAGCTTTCTGCATTAACTTGGCAAGCTGATAGAAAAGCAGTGAAAGTGTCAAATGAGACTTCCTCACATTGCTCCACAGGTTTTTGTCTCTGATAAATAGGTAGCGCAGAAGATTCAGACTCTCCATTATCCTGGATAAATGAAGACAGGGCATTGTTTAATGGCTCAGTCTGGATAAAATGTCCCAGTTCTCACTGTTATAGACCTTTGTCTTTGAATCTCTGCAAGAATGCCACATTTCATGAAAGTTAGGTTTTTTTTTCACAGAGGTGTGTAATTTAATTAGATCTTAATTTAATCATGCCACATTTGTTACATTTAAACCTACATTAATTTAGCTCCATATTTCATTAAATACAGCCTCAATTTCATGAAACTAAAACTGTCACAAAATAATAAAATAATGATTATATATGCTTGACAAAATAGTAAATTATGTAATCTTACTGGATTATGCATAATGTAGACTCATAAATTACAAATGAACAGACCTGTCTCTAAGCTAAGCTCTTGTTCATGTCAGTCACCTGTCCATGCTGTTGAGCAGATCTGTCTCAGCACCATGAGGTAAATGCAACACCAGTCCCAACAGAGAGAGAAACTCCTCTCCCAGGAACCATTTATTGGCATTACCAGACTAGAGAGTTGTCACAGATTAAAATGATCAAGCAGTGATCAAGCAAATCAGGATTAACCACAAAACTGAGTTCATCTAAAGTACTGACATGGGTATAGAAAGCCTGCGTCTTTCATCTTACCTCCATAGAAAATTCCAAATGATTCTTGATGTTCTTTATTATACAACTCTCCACCCCTGCATGGTTGCTGACCTTTAACATACACCTACAAAGAAAAACATCCTTAATAAAGATGAGTTAGTTGTTGGTAGTAGTTAGTAAGATGCGATATAGTAACAACAAATACTGAACGAATAAGTATTAATAAAAAAAAGTTAATATCATTGGGAGGATAACAGCAGTAGCATGTTGAAAAGGGAACAAAAGAGTGCAGAAAAGTGTAGTTCTCACCTGAAAAACTTGTGCTTTGCCTCAGTATCTAATTTATTGATGAAGAGCTGGAAAACCTGTAGTCCTGATTCTCTCTGGGAAGACGCAATCACAAAGTTCAACAAATGTAGGCGATTTAACAGAATACAGTCATAGTATTCTGACACTTATGTCATCAAAGATATCTGTCTACTCACCAAATGTTTCATTGGACACTCGGTGAGTACTTGCCGCAGTTTCTGTGAATTACAGTGCACCCAAAGTCCCTGGTCAAACTTATTTATTTACAGTATGTATGGATTAATTGGTTACCTTTTATTTTAAAACTGTAATCATATTTCTGTGATCTTAGTCTTTCTCCTTTGTCAGTGCCCAACTACACGATACAGAAATAATTTAAATGAGCAAACTGTGGTCATGTGGCAATATGTTATAGTCAAAGTCTTAATTGAACTTTTAAAATTGTACCAATGATGCTTGTCTTACCTGTGGCACACTGTAAAAGCTCTTCAGTTCCAGGAGGTTCACATGAAGGCTGTGGTCCTGCACACTCTCCAAGCTCTTTGCATTTAGTGCCTGATTGATATATGATTGACACAATAATACCCCCCAAAAATGAACTAAATTATACTTGGATCTAATCTCACCTTTTGAAAAAACAAAACAAAACAAACAAAAAAAGTAGTTGCTGGCTAGTGGTGTGCACTTACCAGTCCTTTAAGCAAGTGGGATTCCTTTTTGCTGTCAAAAAAAGCAAAATGACGGATACTTATAGGAAACTTCTTCTTAAAACAACAACCATGTTCACATATCCATCAAGCTGTGTTAACAGTGTACCTGCTAAGGAGTTCACTGATGTATTCCATGTTGCACTGAAGAACAAATATGGGGCTGGAACAGCAGGGGGAAAAAACTATTTAAATAGTTTGTGTGGCACAGTTAGTGTGCACTGTCATCTATTTGTCAGTGAATATGCATCACCAGCACATCTTATCACACCTGAACACTGCTGGAAAGCTGTCTATGGTGATGAGCTGGACAAACAGTAGATAAGCCAGACATGCTCTGGATTCCATAGATTGACTGTTATCCATCGCAGTGCTTTTCTTCAGAGAGTTGTAAAAAAACAGGAGCTCTGAGAGGGACACTTGGATGGTAGGCAGTGTGACCTGTAGATTTGATTAATGAAAATGACTTTTTAAAAAAAAACAAAAACAAACACTGTATAGTCTCGTCTTTCAGATTTGTAAAGATGAAGACCTTGCTTTTACCATTATCTCTGTTGCAAAAAGCCAAAGGAATGATTTCCTGTCACGGCTCAGTTCCACCTCTAGCAAAGGCTCTCGCAAGCTCCTCATGCAGCTGCAAGGAAAAACAGATCATATGTCATCAATGCTTCACCTACAGTGTTGAGCTAATACTGAGGTTGAATAGTAATAGTAATAGTAATAATCAGTCTTTTTTGTGTTATGATAAGATTAAATCTTTTTTAATTTGTTTTAGCTTTCACATGTGGTTCTCCCAGATTTTGGCGTTATTCAAGCATAAATAAAACTCTAAACTATAGTATTATTCTGAAAAATCATACCAAAATGTATGAATACAAAATTGATGGATAAATATGCAAAAAGTAGATAAAAACAAAGGAAAAGGCTGCTCTGACCTACTATAATGCCAAATGCAATCATCATTATTTACATCTGGTTAATGTGTCTTAAACCACAGAAGCATACAATTTGAGAAGCTCTGTCCTCAGCTCCTCATCTTCAGCAGTGGCGACAGACTTTCCATCTTTCCTCTTGACTTCCTCCACAAAAGACTTTGTCAATTCAGCCAAAGCTGTGCAGCAGCGACACAGTCCGTACTCATCAGCCTCCTCTTGCTGCGGGGTGTAGGGAACGGGCAGCCGCTGCATCTCCTTCTGCAGAGCAACCAGAACCAAACCCACGCTAGTCGCCTTCTTGTCCTGCACTCGAAGCAGAACTTTTGAAGAGACAAAGTTGCTGTCAGTTCCCAATAATTTACAGCAGAGGGAGCCAAATACCATCTTTTTTTAACAACTTCAAGCTTCATATCCAGGAAAATTCCTACTATTGTATACCCAGATGTCCTAAACCTCAAATATCATTTATATTTGTTTATAAAAATAATTCTTACAGATGCTATTATGTGGAAAATTGGGAGGGCCAATAAGTAACAACTTGGAATGGATGGTATTTATAAAGGTAATATCTACAGTAAAGTGATAGAACTTGTGTAGTGCATTATATGAGTTGGTACAAGGCATCATTAACGTAAATCATCATAATTACGTCCATCCATTGTGCATCAGCCTATAATTGTCATAATTTACAGCAGCATTATTCTGAATGTTGTTCAGAGATATTATAATATTAATGAAAATGTTATGACATAATTGCATTCACAACTGGGTCACCTGTTTTAAAATGTGGAACAAGGACTATAATGGTCTCGGAAATAGCCCCAGGATTAATGTCCTCGATTAGTTCAAGTAAACCATGTAGCAGCTCCTCTGGCCTGCAAGTCTAAACAAAAAAAAACAAAAAAACAACAACACAGATATTTAACCTGATGTGTAGGAACCGTGCCTTAATGAATTGTTTTCACCTACCCTGGTCAGATGTACTATGGCAGCTTGGCAGGGCTCAGCACTTGTCACTTTTTTAACTACTTCTTCCACAAGAGGTGCCATGATAACACAACCCATACATTTCACAATCCCCTAGGAGCAAGAGAAAACAAACATCCTTCACCATTGACCAGAAAAACAAGAGGCCATGTGACTATAGATTCACTCTGCCTGTCCTTTCCATTTACATGTTTTCACAGCAAAAAAAATGGTGCATCCAACAACAACTTCAGTTTTACAGCCAGTTTTAGTTTCATCTATATTGCGGTATGAAGTGTGATCTCATATACAGAGGAAAAAAAGATAATTGTGGATGACTGGAAGGCAAATTTTAGACATAGCCTGACCTTCGGGGTCAGGCTGCTGGTAAAAACAGGCAACACTTTCATTTCCTAAAGAAGTTCTACAAAAGATTATGTATTTGGGAACTAATTTGGAAGAAAATACAAATGTCCTAGAGATGAAAGCTTGACTTAAACCTAATCTGAGAAATCTGATTTGATTTCACTTCCATTATTTAAATGTTAATCAAGAATCTTCAGTGAAAATCAGTCAAAATCATAATTGAAGTTAGAAGACAGAGAATCTCCATACAGACCAGCAAAAAGGGAAGATTACAACATCATGACACCATCCTTTTGGAAATTCAGAGGAAAATATAGACCTGTAAAATACAATAATTGCCTAATCCAATCTTCCACTGAATGACAAAAAATTGGCAAGTACATCGTGGACAGGGCTGCTGTGTTTATTGGTAGATGTTTTGTGCTGAACGTTGTTCTGAGAAATGCTTTCTCTTTCAGCCAAATTGAATATACTGATATAGGAATACGCCCCCATTGCTGTCAGTACTGGATATAGAAATTGTGTTGACCTGCACTGCCTATATCTCTATCTATTTTACTTTCTCTGTCAAAGTCTGGAGCCAAGGATTTCTTGATTGATAATCAAGTAATCATTTTTAAACCCCTTGAGATGGTTTCAGCCCTAGAAAAAGGAGTAAGATGCTTCTAAAAGTACACTACACAAAACTGCCTAAAGCGTGTAGAGATGAGACAACCAAGGGCACTTAGAGGAATGCCATATTGAAGAGGTTTATCAGTGGAGCGAGAAATTTGACTGAATATCTGGTTGCTTGTTTCCTCTCCACACCTCCAGGTCAAGAGGCCAGCAGGCACAGAGGACAGCTCCGTGTTCGTGCTGAGCAGAACTGGGTGGCAGGGAAGTGGCTGCTGCTGTTCACATCCATTCATGTGAGGCCACTGGTGCTCAGGAGGCTGCAATGTGTCTGCGTATGTGCTTTTAGTCCTTAGTAACGGATTAACACTGCTGTTTACTGCCACCTCATAACTGTAAGGTGGGACTAGTCTCTTTCAGATGTGTTGATGCTGGAAAAATTACCTGGTTTTTCTCATCCTGAACAAATTCCAGTAGTTGTGTGCTGTCACCCCGAGCAAGACACGCAGATCCCAAATCCCTGAACAGCTGGTAGTCCTCTGGATTCAAATCTTCTTCTCGGGTGTTTCTCTATATATAACGTAAACAGCTGTCAAATTATATTTCCTCACTCTTACTGATAAGCAGTGTTATTACAGGAACCACTGTCATAGTATGATGTCATTATAACATTGATTATTTTTTTCTGTGCTATGGTTAACATGGTAAGTGCTGTACTAATACATTTATCATTATTGTTAGTAAGTTTCCACATTTGTTTCTTTATGAAAAAAAATGTATGTATGAGCCCTTTCTAATGATGATCGCATCACAATTCTTGTATCTGTAATTGAGTATCATCCCAAAATATCCAGTTTTATGTTAATTACTAAAATTGTTATTGTCATTGCAGTAAGAGAGGAGGAGCCCATGAGATACAGGACAGGCCATTTCTGTTTCTTAGATGCCAGTCTCTACAAAAAGGTATGTTGTTTGAATGATTTATTTAAAATTTAAAGGACCCTCTTCATACTGTTGTACCCCGCAGAGTCATTATGAGCATGAGTGCCTCCGTTAATTGTATTATAGGGAAAGAGTATTGTTTACTTACCCATCTCTGGATTGTGTCTTTCACCTGATCTTCCTTCATCATCAGGGTCTCCTCTGGCAATCCTATTATCAATAGATCTTTATTTTCCGTACATCATAACAGACGCTGTGACAGGTACAAGAATAACCAGTGTCAGCAGCAGTATCAAAAGGAACACATTCGAGTCTCGAGCAAGAGAAGGAGTCTAAGGAACCCCAACGTAAACCTCTTATCTCCCTTTGTGCTTGGCATGTAATGGGATTAAACCAGAGCACTTACGTGTGGTCACAGAAAATGTGGAACTGTCTGGAAGGATCCAGTCCACACTCCTAGTCCTGAACCCCTGTCATAAATTGTCTTAACATATCTCTACCACAAACTTACACATTAATTCACTGAAATATATGTCTTATTTCCTGTTAATTCGCATGCACCTCTTAACATTGACTGGGACCAAACTAGAAATTCATATTTATTTTTATATTGCAGTGTAAACTGAAATGCTGTTGAAAATATTATTTTCTTTATTATTAATTTTTTTTACTCTTTATCGCAGATAAATCATAAATTGATGCTCATCAATCAGCCTTGGCCCCCCATGACCCTGATGATTCACCAGTTTTCCTTTCTTGAACCACTTTTGACTGAAGGATGTATGAATTCACACTCAGAGAGATCAATGAAGAAAACCTACTCTAAAGTTTACAAAACCATAAAGGTTAGTTGTTATTGCACAGCTTTTGTTTTGGACTGTTTAGATGTACCAGATAAGTTAACCTCTTTTTAGCATAAATTGCAATTGAGTGGAAAGGTGACCAAGTAGAATAACTTATTTGCAGTTTATGCACTATGTTCCCTTGATTTAATACTAGCAGCACTGATCTAAGCCTCATTGTGTTTTGACAGCATTAGACAAATAAATCTAGCAGTGATCTGTGCTGAGTTGTCCAGACGTTTCAGTATAATTAAATAGAAAACCCTGTTGTACAGGGAGGCACAAGGATTAAGAATGCTTTCCCATGATTGCCAAATGATAACATATTGGTCTTCTGTGTAAACACAAAGGCTTCTCCCCCCTCCCCAGTGTTCACATGCATGTGTAATATAATAGAAAAACAATCACTGACTTCCTGCTTCAGCCTTGCAGCCTCAGTAGAGGAGAAGCTCAGGTCCTGATTTTAGATGAATAGAGAGGGAAATGTGTTTGAACGGTTGGATTTAGCCGACATCTGCTGCGCAGGTTTGCTTGCTGTATTGCTGTGCGATGAAAGCCTTAGTCAAAAGCCACAAAGCAAATACAATACACACACTACTGCTCACTCCATGTTTGTCCCTGATTATGTCATTCCTAATTGCAGGCTGATGAGGTTTAGTCTGACAGTTGTCCCAGGGAGCAGCAGACACAAAAACACACCAGACACCATGTTGTGATGAAAGCTGCAGCTACTACAGCCGTCAATATATTGGTGTTCTCACCCACGAGTATGCATTACTACATTACTACATTACTACGTTACATTATTTCATTAAGTACTTAGTACTGCGTTATAGTACAGATACCCAGTAGATATTACTATATTATTGTACCAGTACTCTGTTGTAATTTCGTTAGTGACTAAATATTTGATATAAAAACACCTGAGAGTGTCCTTAAAGCTGCCTAAGTAGATCTTTCTCCAGTATATCTATCCACAATTTGTCACCATGACACACACACATCTATGACCGGATTTGCCATTCAACACCGTATGGACATATGTACAGAAAGAGCAATCACAGTTAATTAAAGTAAAACCACAAAAATATATAATATTTTCAGCAAAATGTTCCAATACTTCCGATGAAGGATTAGTTTATATCATTAATATGAATCAACATCAACATTTATACGGTTGGTCCAAATTTGATTAACTGTGAACAAACTGTTACAGATAATGACAGCTCATATGCTGATTGTTGTGAAATAACATGTAGCAACACTCAGCACTGTGTCGTACTCCACCACTGAAGGCACATGAGAACAGAGTGACTGTTTTGTCTCTGATGGTTGGTTTATATATTTTCCAAAGTCTCTCTCAGATCTAGTTTTGTTTAATAATTAAATAATGCTTCACAGTTGACAGTAGCATATGGCATAGGTAAGTGTAGCAACAGTTAATTTTATTTAAATAGCATAAGTAAACACAATGTGGTTTGCATTAAAGGACAAAATGTAAAATACAGACATACACATAAGAAGATATACAGCAATAAGAATCCAAAACATCTAACACAACCAATAATGTATAGTGTGACCAATAATGCATCAGGAGATAAAACGTTCCAGTGTGAAATCTGACACAGTCTGCAGTTTAACTTTACACCCGTAGTTATCCCAGATTAACAAGTATGCTTATTCAGAAACATTGACCGAAGTATTCGTTTCCTTAAATCTTCAGGTAGGGTGAAGATACTGTATATTATCTAGGCATGTGGGTAGCGGCATTCAGAGGCATATCTTAGGTCACTGATATCGCCTATCCATTTATATTTAATTTACTGGAGTACTACAACACAACTGTGTAACAAGGTATATGGAGGATAGACTTCTAAATTCCAGGGTGAAGAAAGAAATGCAGCGGATTAGTTTAGGAGTGCTTTTTGTTCATTTCGGCCGTTTCCTGTAATGAAATTCAAAGGTGTGTTTTTTCGAGGAGTGTGTTTTGTAGCTCAAGGTTTCTTACGTGTTCATATTTTCTGGTACAGGTTAATGAGTATTCGTTCGTTCTTAAAATAAAAGAGAAATCAGGAATGAAGTATAGCTGACTGTATCATTTTGCTCATAAAGCAGATGCAGTGCAGTATTTATGGCACAGTCTAGTATACAAAAACAGACAGCAATCCTGTGAGAGAGATAAAACCTCTCCATTTTCCATTTCTACCCCATATTTCCTTTGTGACCTCTTAGAGAGCATGAGGTTTAAGTGAACTATTTATCCATTTGTTGTCCCCCAGAGGAACTGCAGACTGCTGCATGCTCTTGTGTATGCCCAGCACCTCCCTGGGCCCTGCTGAGCTTGTCAAGAAAAACTGCCATGTTTAGGGCTTCTCCCATGGGCCCTGCTTCAGCTACACTGCTACTTTCTGCTGCTGGCAGATGAATTTGATTTTAAGATATTTTTATACAGTCCAGATTTGCTTTTGTGATTGATTCGTTTTGTGTGTGTGTGTGTGTGTGTGTGTGTGCGTGTGTGTGCGTGTGTGTGTGTGTGTCTGTGTGTGTGTGTGTCTGTGTGTGTGTGTGCGCGCGTGCGTGTGCATGTGTGCATGAGGGAGAGAGCAAGAGCAAGATCCCTGTCTCCTTGAAAGGATGTTTCTGTATGACTAAAAAGCAACAGCAAATCCACTTTAGGGGAACAAAGGGGTGAGCTAGATTATATTCAGAAGCAATGATTATTTGTTATTAGTAATGTAAGGAAATAGTGTTTTATTATAATGTGCTTTAACAGTGCGGGTCACTGCTATTTGTTTTTGCACTCTATTCCACTCTAATCTGGACCTGGTAGGATGAATTATTTTGTCTTTGGTGGATCTGGTGATAATAAGAAACATAGAGATGTGTCCTGTAAGTGTTAGAAATTATGTTGTATTCCCCCATGTTCTGTTTGTGTTGTAGCTAAAATCTGTGTGAGATATGTTAAACTTCACCAGATAAAAGTATAATTTTTGTGTGCCTATAAAGGGTAAGTAGAAGAATGTGACTTTTTGTCACAAGTCTGTGTCCATGTGATATGGAGGTAAATTCATACCAGCAATTAATGTCAATTTTCTTCTTATCTTTCCAGTGGTGCTAGTCTTGAAGTAGAGTCTAGAGGCAAAATATATCCTGGGAGAAAGACCCCGGTGAACAGATAGCTAATGGAGATAGTGGTCTCACAAGGGAAAATCCTGACCTTGACCCCTTTTTGTAAAAGCTTTGCCCCTGTAGCAAACAATCGCAGGGAGGGGCTCTGTGTGGGTGCTGTCTGAGTGTGTGCGTGTTTGGAGAACAAGCTGTAGTGGTAGTGTAGTCCAGTCTTTTTCACATCTTTCAACGTGGCATAAAGCTGCTTTATCTGGCAGTGTGCTGTGAGGTGAAAGCTCCCAAGGTGAGACAAAGGCCCAGGCCGCACACGTCAGTCTTTCCTGGGCTGCAGCATCTGTCTGGTATCGAGCGCAGTTGCAACAACAAATCCATAACTGCGCAAATCCATAACTGTACCATACAGACTTCACCACTGTCTGTTCAACCTTTTGTAAGTCGGCATTTTGATGACAATTACTGTGTCAAGTTGTTCCCAATCAATACATACAGAGTGGACATCTTAATAGACACAGATAACTGCTGCTTGCCTGGTGTATCTCTGGACTGTGGAGACTGACACCCTGTCTGATCAATAAATGGCGCGTGGCACGGCTCACAAGCTCAGCCCTTCCCACTCTGCTATCACACGCGGGGCTTAGTTTCCCCCAGCAGCAGGGTAAAACTGCCCAGCAACTCCCCAAGGTGGATGAATCGGAGATGTTACATGTGAACTGGCTGTCAAAACGATTCTGTCATCTCCCCTTCTCTCCGGTGTTTAAAGATGCTGACACACTGTGTTTGGGGTACCAATCTCTTGTTGGAAGTGATGGAGGCTTTTAGCCTTTTTTTTGTTTTGTTTTTTTTTTTGTTTAACTCCATTTTTCCATTTAAGCATTCACTCAAGTGTTAGAATTTCTATTTCACCTGCCAGAGATGTCTCCTGGCACTTGATCTGGACCTTTCTTTGAATTTAAAGACTTGACAACTTTGTTAAGAATATTTTCTGTACTACTTATGATGGTCAAAGTTTTTATACTATATAATTTGTAAGTTTTCTGACTTTTTTAATTCAGTGTGTCTTAATCTATTGTTTTTTCAATAATTTTTTACATTTTGGTTACATTGAATATCTTTCATACATTCAATACCTCTTTTTTATCAATCCCAGAGGATGTTTCGTGAATTTTATCAGAGGGTAGAAAGCTCTGAGTGAAGGCAAAACACTGGTTAAAGGAGGCCAGATCAGATTCAGCTTGGGGTCATTAATGTTTCAGAGGATGCCAGAGGGAGAATGGGAGAGTCACTGCACTGCCTGGATCAATTTCCTTTGACTGTGGCTTTGCCATTTTGAATCAATCCCGACGTGCATCTTGTTTGTAAAGTGGCCCATCTCTACTAGAGTGATTGGCAACACACAACGAATTGGGTTAATGTTACGCTTTAAATGGTCGGAGTCACCTTTTAATTTATGAACGAAACAGGAGAAAGGGATTGGAAATGCTGTTTAGAAATCTAATTTCTCCTGCAGGATTTCTTCAAAGAGATTTTATTACAGTAAATATTTTCCTGCTTTCTACCTTTTGCCCAGCCGTGGCCCAGTGCAGACCTTTGGGGCTGTGGAAGTACTTACCATCCTACTCTTCTATGCTGCGATTGCCACAATGCCATTACTCTGCTTTGATCCTGCTGCAGTCTGACACATGACCACACAGACCCCTGAATGGGCATTAGCACAGGCTTCAGCAAACCCAACATCTGTGCCTCCCAGCACTACCACTGCTCAAATCATTCATTAAATCAGAACACAAAAAGTAACTTTACTTGAATGCCTCGGCATAAATATTTGATCATGGCTGAGAATAAATCTTTGTCATTTTCTGCTCCTTCTACTGGCTGACGGCTCCTCTTATATATCTTCCTCGCCGTGCTCTCTCTCTGCTATTTAGATACAGGCACATGCTTGGTTTGGTCATTTATGAAATGGATCTTATGAATTTTTTAGGGTGATTCATAGCTGCAATCAGGTCTGGTTAAGAGGATGACAGTATCACAAAGTAACATCTTGTGCTCCCTGCTTGTTCACAAATAATTTGCTGTCTGCATAGACAGTACAACCTGAAAGAGGTTTTGTGTGTTATTTTGACAGAGGCGCTAAACTCTCCAGCATTACAACACATCTCACCACTTAATTAAAATTTTGACTGCATAACGTAAGGCTGTACTGCACATGGTTTTCTTGTTTTGTTTAAAATATTGATGCAAAGCAGGTCCACTATGCCACTTGTAAACAGAAACAGTGAAAACAAATCTGAACAATTAATTACAAATACAAAGTACATACTCGCATAACAAATTGCCTGACTCATCTAATTTTTTCACAGATTTATCTTTTGTAGCCAAGAATCTGGATGCATAAGGGACCATCAGCACTTGATATCTGGAAACCTATTTCCTCCCCATTCCTCTTTACTTCAGTCATATTGTTATCTGGATCGTCAGTAGTGGCTTTTCTTATATTAAGCCGAAAATCATGGATTGGACGGAAACTGAGCCACTTCAGCACATTAATGGTGTTTATTTGTTGTTAAGTCTTGTCTGTGTAGTCTGACCATGGACTATTTACAACTACTCTTTCCATGATAACGTGACAGGAGAGATTCTCAGCAATGTGGACTTGTAAATTTTTTTCTATGCATCCTCTGACTGTATTTATCCGTTTGTTTTGTGTGATGTAGGTTTTGTCACAACACTGATAAACCAAAAGCTGAACCTTGTAGAAGAACTGCCTTGGTATGTGTGTCTACGACAGTCAGTGAAACCCTTTTGGCTAAACACAGGTATGTATTCAACAAAAACTCACTCCTAAAGCGGTTGAATACTGTTTTCACCCTTTGGTTTATGCACGACATAAAGCCATTTTGATAGTGTTGTAAAATGTCACTGCCACTACACTGTGATTATTATTATATATTTTTTTACCTGAGCTCCTTGCACATTCAATACATGAAGTTTGCACTTAAACCAAAGTTACTGAACTGAAATTTTAGCATTGTCCCCTTCACTTTCAAGCTGCTTTGGATAAAAGCTAAAGCAAAATGTAATTAAAATTTTTCTTTTTACTTGTGAGTGGCAGAATCTGATATAAATGTTATTCTAATTGTTAATTTTGCTTGAGTAGAATTCATGTGAAAATTATGATTTAAAATATTGCCAAGCTTGATTTGTTCCTGCATACCATAGAAATGTTTCCATTATGACATAAAAAAGTATTGAAATTTGATCCTCTGCCCCGAGAAACTTTTGCATGCTTCAAAGCTCAGTCTTATTCATTTTCATGTTTCTAAACTTCTTGATGTTCACGTGTGAAGGATACAAGGATTGGAACAGGAATCTCACAGCTTTACATTTTGAACATCAACTCCTCACATATTCTATGTGAACCTTTTATCAGGGAACAGCAATATCAACTACATTCTAAAAGCCTTCTTTCTTGTCACTTGAATCTCTTTTCATATGTTGTCTTTCCCTTGAAGAGAGGAGAATCCTTGGTTATTGAGCCTTTTAACCAGAGTGGATCCTGTTAATGTCACCTTCAGAATTCATTTAGGAAGTCATTCAGACATGACTTCAAAAACCAGGCCAACAGGGATAGCAGCAGATGCAGTAAAAGGATTGAACAAAGGTTTTTTGTTTTTTTTTTGTCAGGTACAAAGTAATAGATATATGTGTGGAAGCATCTGAAGAGCAAAGGACTGTGACACATACACAAGATGGTCCTGAGCAATGTCCTGAGTGACAGGTCACAACCAAATTGTCTAGTGATATGTAATGCTAAATGAACCGGATAAACATGTCTTTAAATGACTGGGCAGCTTCACACAACGAGCAGCCCCCCACCCCCTTGCCCCCGCCCCCGGGCTCATGCTGTTCAGGGCCCCAGAACCTCAGAACAGAGCCCAGCTAATGGAAAGCTTTCAAGGCAGCTGGATAAAAAATGTTGGTTCTCATTTGGCCTCTACCATTTTCTGATGTCACTGGTTTGTGTGTATATTTGTGTGTTTGCGCATGGTTGTGGCTTCAGAATCACACACACAAACACTTTGGGACATACCATTATAAACATTAGAAAAATGGAAACAACAACACAGTTAATCTCCAGTCACACAAGCACATACACACATGCTGCACAGGCTTGCATGACTTTGACTCCCTAAAAATACTGGACAAAAACATTACTTACAAGTTTAATTTATTATAACAATAATAAAGATAATACATTTTATTTATATAGGCACCTTTCAAGCCTCTCAAGGTCGCCTTACAGAACAGAATTTTACTCAAATTTAAATATTACATTGTATACCTATAATATTTTATATCAAACTGAATTTGCAATATTAATTACTATAACTAAACTTCCAATAGATATGTTTTATAAACCATTTTTAAAAGGTGCATATATTAAATAGATAAAACCAAACAATATACGTTTAAAACCCAGTGGCCCAAAACCATTTGATTAAATGAGCCAAATCACAGGTTGCTTATTTAACTAAAGTCAGGGTAAAATAAAAATTGTAAGAGGTCTGTATAGTTAGATCTGTAGAACTATAGAGCTGTAATACTTGGCAGGAAATGTTATGCTTTAAAAGGTATCAATTAAAATAAAATAAATTAATTTCTATACTGAAGAGTCAGCTAGCAGAGTGTGTGAACCAGTTGTAACATGATCCTGTATTTCTGGTTAAAAGCCTTGCAGCTGAGTTTGGTATTATCTGCGCTGATGAGGGCTTCTTGATTACAAAGGTTAAAATTGCAGGAGGAGATAAAACAAAGAGAATGGATGGCAGTTCAGCTTTTAATTAAAAGAGACATTTCTGTAAAGACAGCAACATATTGAGTTCTTTATTTGAAAGTATAAATACATGTTATCAGCACAGAAATGAAACAAGAAGCTGCGTTACCACAAGAGAGAAAATAGAAAATGAAGTAGCACGATTCATATTAACTACTCTCTAAACTACTTATACGGTTCAGTTTCATGGTGGGTAGTAAACTTTCCCACCATACAAAACACAAAAGTCATGGTGCTAGCTATGTCCCAGACAGAGCTGCTGTGATAGATACTAAATTAGACCAATCTTATACGTTAGATACGTTTCGCAATGGTTTAAAAATCTCTAAACAAAGCGCAAACGTGTCCCTGTTCACACTGTAAAAGCCTCTGTGGCGTCTAGCTGTGGACCGGTGCTGCAGGAGGAAACTTGTCAGCCTGAACACGCCGGGCTCTCCCCACACATGTTCAGCCTCTCAGCTGCCTCGCTGATGTCTCTTGTTATTATTTTCCCGTCACTCTGCTGCCTTTTCTTTGCAAAGTCATGAATAATTTGTGCCTATGCCTTGTTGCTTGATGACAGCTGAGCAGTTGGTTTGCAGTCTGTTTTTCAGATCAGGTGAATAATGAATAAGCCTCTGCAACAAAAGAGCTGTGGCCTATATGAGCTGTGCCTCTCCTCATCTGTCCCAACCTATAAGTGGCATGCCAACCACAGGTGAGCAGAAGTCTCTCTGATGCAGAAATATACCTAAAAACAAGGTCCATGCAGATGATTCATTTTGTTTTAAAGCTTTTTTCCTTGTCCTATGTCCTTTCACGTTTGAGGAACTTCTTATGATCAGTTACTGTATCAAACAAACGAATCAGTGCTTTTTCTCTGAAGCTTCCTTCCAAAAATCCTGTATCTCTCTTTTCAAACTCGTCAAACCTGTGTAAAATCTGCTGAACACACCATGAAAGCAAATACCACTTTATTATTACAATATACACAGCAGGTCTTCTTGCGCTCAGGGAAATGATCACATTTGCTTTGTCCTCGTAGTGGCTCTCTTATTGCATGTATTTCCGTGTGATGTTTTAATCACATATGATCCTTTGGGGCATCAATTGAATATCACAGCTGTAAATCACGAGTCCTGATTCAAAAACAGTTGCTGCTTAGTGACCTGTGGTAACAGCTTCTCTCAAGATTTTCAAGTGTTCATTTCCAGGGTTTCTCCTTTACCCAAAAAAGTAAAGACAAATATAGGTTGATGTATTTATCTTAACTCCATTGTTCCGTTAATATTACTATAAAACCAACAAGAGATGCTCTTGTTTAATTCCAGACAGTAGCAGATGCAAATGGAAAAAAAATCTCATTCAAAATCAAAATGAAACATCCAGCTATGTCTTTAAAATCCACCTTTTATAATTCAGATGTAAGATTAATAATAAATCATCCAAAACCACGACACTGAACTTTCTAATTGCACAACTGTGTCTGTCAGGAAAAATTAATCCACTCGTACCTCAGTGTGTACAGCATACAGCACGTGTGGATATTGTATGCGTTGTGTTTTGAAGTGTGTGCACTTATGGGCCAAGACGCAGGCCTAGATTTGAGCCTCAGACTGGAATGCTCTGATTACTTGCCCACTCCAATCGATTGAGCCGTTTTCTATTCATATTTGATATGCCTCGGGGCAATGGGGTAATGCTTTAAAAAGAAAGTCCACCCTTAGCCTTGGAGGAAATCTGGTCCGCTTAATGGCTTTTTTTTTTTTTGGAAGATTTTTGCTTGAAAAGCTTCTCTTTTAGATTGTACTTGAAGAGCTTTTCTCATAGGAAACCCTGCAATACCTTACCAGATTTTTATTTTAATTTCTTGCAGATGAGCTGGTTTAGACAGACAGACAGACAGACAGACAGATGGACAGATAGACAGATTGGTTGATTTATTTACTTTATTGAATCCGAACTGGAAAAATTCTTATGTTACATCAGCAGGTTAGCAGACATAAAACACACACTGTACAACACAAAATGATGTGCAAAAATATTTTAAAAACATTTAAAGGCACAAATTATACACAAAATATTTACAGGAACAAAATATACAACAGTTGTGCTAAGTCAAATGAAGAGTTATGTGTGAAGTCAGGTGTCAACAGTTCAGTCTCAGCCCACTTGCTCTGCTTGGCTGTGAGATGTCACACCTGAAATCCCCTCCTCAGCCCAGGACTTTAAGGGCTTGTGGTCAGAGCGGCGGCTTAAGGCTGTGCCCGTCTTAAAGGCTCCTATAACACACTCACTGTAACAGGAAAAACTGTTAATTCTACTGTAATCGAACTCAGCATCAGCTGACTGTGTCCTTTTCTGATGGCACCATTTTCGTCTGTATTTATTCCAACTTTTATTACATGAGCCACAAAAATTACAATCGTTTTTTTTTTTTTTCCAACTCATTTTAAAGTTGGGATAGTGGGCTCGTTCCACCTGAAGTTTATTTTTGTCTAAATGATGTGACTCACTCTTTTGCCACAATGAACTCATCTGCAGTAAGGGGGAGCTTTAAATGAGCTTGCCTTTTCCTGTTCTCCTTCAGCGCTGTTCGTCTTGGGCTTTGAAATATTCAGTATTTTTGCAGGCCTGGATGTTGTACGATCTGGGGCCAAGTGAGGCAGAGAAAATCCTTGTGAATCAGTGATTTCAATCAATGTTGTGGGAAGACAACTAACGAATTGTTTCTTTTTTCTTTTGTTAGAATAAGAAAAGAGGGAAAAGTGAAAGAACAAAATACTTCAGGTCACCTAACAAGGTAATATGAAAAGGAATTCAAAACAATTCAGCAAATACGTTAACCTGTTAAAGGTTAACGTATTTGCTGTTATAAGGTTTATTCCCATATATTCCATACGAGGTACTGATGTCATTTGCTGCATTTTATTCATCACTCATTTGAGTTCATAACATTAAAGCCCAAGTGAGTCTAATTTCAGTCCCTCTGAGATCACAGCTGCTGTATGTTGTGACTCCTCTGCCTGCCAAAACTCGTTTTTTTTCTTTCTTTCTTTTTCTCTTTAAATAACAGCCATGAGGGTAAAATGCGTTGCGCTAACGGTTAAATCTGCTCACAGTGTTTAAGGTCCAAACAGATGGCGACAGTGGGCAAAACAAACAGCAGCCTCCGGGCATTCACAATCACGGCAGCAAGGTGGTTCGACGGCCCCGCCCTCCAGGTTTCAATCATCTGGATCAAAACTTTGACTCAGAGTTTGGTTTTGTGGCTGGTAGATTAAAATTGTTTACACTATAAGAAGAAAAAAACTGAAAGAGTTTACAATGACAGGCCAAAACTACAACAAATAATAATAATAATAATAATAATAATAATAATAATAACGAATCATTATAATAATAAATAACAGTTTATTTAAATGAGCAAATGGGTTTGAATTTGAACTGAGGGTCTCATGATATTTCTATTGTTTTTTCCAGAGAAAGAGGGTTAGGGTTAGGGCTTTGTTGCATTTTCAATTAAATTAAACAAACACAAAAAATTTTATTTTAAATGCTAGTTTTTTGTTTGTTTGTTTGTTTTGAAAACGACCAAACGTTTATACTGAGAAGATAATGTGCAAAGAGGGGGAGGAAAAAAAATCTGAGATGACAGCTCCCAAACGGGCGATGACGCTCCCTGAGTGAGAAGAGTCTGTTTTGCCAACATTAATTCCGTCAACAAAATAAAAGCCGGAGTTCTGTGGAGAAGCGCTGATTTCATCTGTTCCCTGTACTTTCTGCTGAAGTGTGGGCATAAACATTTAGGGTTTAATCCCCACTGGAGATAAATCAAAAACACAATACACGGCGCTATTAAATTACAGCTTATGTCTGGTTTTCTTGGCCTTCATTCTCTCTCCAGTGGGATGGTACCTAAAGGCCTGTTTAGTGTTGATGTTGTAAAAATGACTGATATATATTTGACCATAGCTAATAGCTATAGGAGTTAACGGATCTCGGGCCAACATTCATTCTTTGTCAGAGTTTCCTACTCGCTCCAAGGAGAATAACGAGAAGTCATGTGAGTCATTTCAGCCCATGCTGGGTCTCTTTGTGTCTCCTCAGGTCCACCTTCCTCTGGAAACCTTTCCCGCACAGGTCGCAGCCGAAAGGTTTGTATCCGGTGTGTTTCCTGCTGTGTGTGATCAGGTTGGAGCTCTGGCTGAAGGCTTTACCGCACACTTGACATTTGTGCGGCTTCTCACCTAAAACAACAACAATAATAATAATAATAATAGTGATGATAATAATAATAATTTAGATGAATGAATTCAAGCCACTGGATGAGAGCAGTTTTTTGGGGCTGTTCTGCTGCACTTGCCTGTGTGGATGAAGGTGTGTTTCTTCATGTCGGACTTCTGGTGAAACCTCTTCCCGCAGTACTGACACGGATACGGCCGGGTGTCGGTGTGGATGAGCAGGTGTGTCGACAGCGTGGACGACCGCTTGAAACTTTTGCCGCATATCTTGCAGTCGAAGCTTCTCTCCTGAAACGAAACGCGGGGGCGAATTAACAAGAGAGAGAAAGAGGAAAAAAAACAAAAAACTGAGGTGATAAGTCAGCGCACTCTTTCCTTGACAGGAAGATGCAGAAGCAGAGAATTGAAAAAAAAAAAAAAGGTGTGAAAGTCACGACGAAGTCACCTGAGAGTGCACGGCTTTGTGCTGCTCCAGGCTGACTGCGTGTCCGAACGTTTTGCCGCACATTTCACAAGCGAAGGGCCGCGTGCCGATGTGAGATCTGCGGACGTGGACTTCCAAACCGTGCGGAGTCGAAAACACCTGAGAAGACGGGAGGGAGGAAGTTGAATAAGTTTTATCAATAGGAAAACCTTTTTTTGCTTGTTTTTGTTATTTATTATCTATAAAGGAAATTGGAGCTCAGAGGCTTTTAAATTTTGTTCAAGTTACTCAGCAGTGTCTCTGCTTATTACCACCCTGTGTTTTATTTTAGGTGCCCCCCCCCCGCTGGGCCCTTCTCTTCCTCCCCCATCCTCATTCTCACCTTGCTGCACTTGACGCACTTGTATGCTCCGTTGAGGATGAGGCTGGAGCACAGCAGCTCAGACTGGGCCTTCGCGGCGTCACTTTTCCCTCGCAGGCCTCCGTCGGGAAACAGCAGAGCGGCGGCCCTGCTGAAGTCCCCGTAAGTCTCCTCTCCCAGGACCTGCTCCGAGTACAGGCCCGAGCGGGCCCCCTGGTCCCCATAAAAAGCCACCGCCGTCGGGACCCTGTCCACCTCCAGGCTCCGATGGAGATTCTGCTGAACCGCCAGGGGCCTCGGCCTTGGCCCCTGGTAGCTGCTCCAGGCGTAGGGCCGGAAGGGAACCGTGAAGGGCTGAGTGTCGTCCACCAAAGGAGACAGGGACTTCTCAGAATCAGCTGGTGAGGATAGCAGGGAGGCGGATGAAAATGTGATATAACCGGCTAAAGGGTACCATGGGTGGGGGTTCCCAGAAGAGACCCCAGGGAGCTTAAATGATTAAGACTTCATGTACTACAATGAATCATCTTATCTTATCCAGCGCCACATACATAGTCTATAGGACAAACATGTCAATATATGATAATATTAAGCTACATTTTCATCTGGTCCATTTGTTTTTCTCTTCTAATGTTAAGTAAAACATGTAAACTCACTATATGTATAAAAAGCAAGTTATGTCATATTATTCTATCAACGTGATCGTCTTAATAGTGTTATGGCTTTAACTTAGACATATAAAAATGACTTAGAGTGAAACAGGACTTTTACTGGGAAGTTATTGGGTTCAGGATCTTAAGTGGTGTGTGTCTGTGTGTACCCGGGGATGCAGAGGGGGACGGCGGACTCCAGAAGTCCTCATAGTCCGGGGATCCAGCGCACAGACTATCCGCGCAGCTGAGCGGAGACTTCGGGGAGAAATCAGCAACGTCCACCACGTGAGAGTCCGGAGAGAGGCCGTACCTGTCCACCGTCCCGTCCGGCTCATCCGGGAGTCTGTCTGCCTCTGAGGACACAAGCAGGGCGGTCAGCATCATGTCCAAGCAGGTAAGGGTCACGTTTTTGAACATACACAGCACTGCAGGTGGATTGTCAAAACGGGACAGATGTATTTATAAGTTGCAACTTCGCCAAATGTCAAGGCCAATACCACTTAATAACGACCTATAATGTAATATAATAGAAAAAAAAAACTTTGTTAGGCTCAATGTTTGGCTTATAAAAAGCCTCCCTATTGGATTTCCCTAATCATACCCTAATAGTAATAATGTCAGTAGTTAACTGACATTTTTTGTTAAATAAAACGATTTGGTTTAAAAGCATTATTAGGGTACAACTTGTTTTAGGCCGATATTGATGAAGCGGACGGCTCTTCCTGGTCATTTAAATATACAGAGCTTTATCTACTTGCATGCAAACTGTTTCCCCATTCAACCAGACTTCACAATGTTGCTCAAAACGGTTTTCAGAAATTATTGAAGGTTCATTTGGTCATTTTGCACATACCTGAGCATATTTGCGCCAGGATGGAGTCCAGCTTGTTGTAGTCGTCCTCCAGAGTCCGGGGCTGGTGGTAACTGTGCGCCCTCTTACTTTTCACCAAGAAGGAGCGAGGCATTTCTGACCTGAGAGCAGACAGCAGACAGGGAGACAGTGATCTGGCTGCGGAGCTGCAGAGAGGAGTTCTCCTGTGGACGCTGCTGCTCGCTCTCCACCGGCCTGAGGTGGGAGGGGAAGCGCTTTAAGAGTCCAACCTGAGGACGGAGCATGCGCCGACAGTTGCGTCCGTCCGCCAGGTGTTGCCGGAGGGACAGGTGTCAGTGCCCACCCACCCATCCCTCATCTCTGCTTCTGCAAAATCGACGTATCCGCTTGCAGGGTTGGAGCCGGCGTCGCGTCTGGGGAGGTGATAGGAAAGTAGTCTGCAGCGGGGGCGACTTATTGTCACGTCTCCCCAAAGCGGACTCATTCATTCCAGGACTTGACTAAAAAGGCATGTGACGCAGCTGATCTCCTCTGACCTACTTCTGTTTTCAGCAAATTATCGGCATATAATTTTCACTCTGATTTCAAAGTAAAAAGCAGATTTTATTTAGGCCCAATAATCCAGAGTAGTTTTTTTTTTTTTTCTGGCTGTGTTGGTCTCACCGTCCTGAGCTGCCATGTCACACAGCAGAAGAACAGAAACCGGCCTTATCGGCGCCTTTCTCAATCTTTGGACAGGGAACGGAGGGGGAGAGGAAATGCAGAGGCGCACCCTGGGGTGTCGTGTTGAGCCTGTATGTCGCACGTAGTGCTAAAATATAAGGGGCGAAGGAAACTCTGACCCGGCTGTGTCCTCTTCTGCTTAATATAGTTTCGGAGTCATTTACAAATTGCGACGTTACCATAACTTTGCGCCTTAATCACGGAGGAATAAAGTCGAGTAGAAAATATTCAAAAATAGGAGATCGTTTGGCAAAAATGATGCACACGAATGAGGCTACACAAAGTTTGGAGCTGCTTTACTCTGACCTGCTGCTCAGGTGACACGCAGTTTGACGTTACTGTGTTCATTATGGAGAAAAGGACGAAGGCCAGAACAGAGCGGTTCCTGTTGGACTCAGATTTCAGCTGGAGGAGGACGGAGGGGGACAGAGCTGTGAGTCCCGCTGCTGTAAATCAACCACCCGACTCCTGCGGCGATGGAGAGGATGGAGTCAAGAACTGAATCCGCGACAGACACATTTTCAAGAGATCAGCGCAAGTCAAATCGCCCCACTGCTAAAAAAAAAAAGTGAACTTTTAGAAACCCAAATCTGACAAGGGACTACTTCACCGAGCTTCATCCTGTGGCTCAGTCATCCATCCTGCACTGGAGCAGACTGTCGGGGGGCGAAGGGCAGGAAATCAAAGCTCCACATGCCCCCCCGGCTTGATTAGACCATCACTGCCGCGGCTTCCGGACACCGTGTTGGAGAAGATACGAAGCTGCAACCGATAAAAGCGAAAGGCGACAAAACCGGAGCGAAGTGATAGGCCGGCACACCACAGCCATCCTGCCAGGACAGTTAGTCAGCAGTTCAGTCCAGCAGACCTGGACATTATGTTTACCTTCAGCAACAGAATGTGATCATGAACAACACCTAATAATAATATTAATAATAATAAATGCCTTTTTACCTTTAATAAGACCCGCACATATTCGGCCATATAAACGCAGCGTAAATATATAAATGAATAAACCTTTGGCCTACTGCAGCTTCTTCTACTCTATATTTGAGTATGGTGAAATGTAGTGCTTAAGGGACAACTATAAGTGAAAATATTAAATGAGTCAGCACCTCCCACACGATACTTCTTGTTATGGTGAACCTTTCGCGCCTACATTAGACGATTAAATTCATTAATAAATGTGAATATAATTTAAAAACGGAGACTATAGTATATTTGTATGTATGTTTAGGTCATGTTGATCGTAAAGTCGGACTTAGTATGCAACTATTTTTGACTGATCTAAATATAGTTTTTTTATAGCGTTTTTTTTTTCTTGCGTGGCAACAGAAACACATGTAGGTCTATTTGACAGTTACAACAATCAGATGAAGTGTTGAAGTTTTAGAGCCACTTTGTCAGAAGTGGAATAAACTGTCACGGAAGAAGCACTGTCATTAAATCACTGCAGAATAAAATCCAACATCACACTGATCTGACCGGCTACTCTCTTTCATCTCTATTAATAATGTGATTAATAGAAAAAAATACAACCAGCGTTTAGTAATAATACCAACCTGCATAAGTGCCCGACCAGAAACGCTCTTTTAATATGTGGTTTTCCGCATGAAAATGATGATTGATGAAAGGAGTTGGGGCTCACTTCTTAAAACCGCGAAAAAAATCACTTCCTGAAAGTCAATCTAAGCAAAAAATCTTCACAGAGGAAGGCAGAGCAAAGATTAAACATCCTACATGTGCTCACAACGTTTTGTGTGTAAGGACGATTGGGGCTAGAGGGCTGCTGCCATCATAAGAAAACACCAGGCCAGGAAATGTATCGAACATTTTATTATGAACTCATCACACAAACTCACACACTCACACACAGACTCTCACAACAATCTCATTTAGTCTCTGGGATGTTCTGACTGCTCCATAGTGTTGCCATGTGTATCTTTACTGCACTGCAGAATCAAAAGTGCCATGAAGTGTTCCTCTCCTATCAAAAGACACAGGGCAGCTTACTCATCAAAGGGACGTGAGAGTTCCCAAGTTAGATTCACAATCTTTTCTGTTTCCTGTTGTTCAGTGAATACAGGAGTTAGTGTTCAGTATGGGCATTTAGAGAAATTCAACTCAATTTAAGTGTGTGGATGATCAAAATATAGAACTTAGTGCATATTTTGGTATGGCTCCCAATTCCTCTCCAGATGTGAACATATCAGTTTTATCTCCCCAGCTCAGGATCCCTACAGGAAACCCATCATGCATTTGATAATTTGTCATACAGCCATTAGTCATGTCTTGACTCATCACCTGTCACCCAATGTGCTGCTTGTAGGCCTCATTTTGAAAGTGATGTTAAGATGTTTTCAGAGAACTTACAATAGCAACAGCAGTTCAGAGTAAATCTGTCTTCTGACAGGGACAGATTTACTCTTCACAGGAATTCACCTCACTGATCGTTAAAAACAGATGTCATTCACGTTATCACATTAAACTAAACTATAAGTCCCTTTTTTCTCTGTATTGTACAATATATTCTAAACGTAAGATATTCAATAGATACATATGTTCAAGTTCAATAGGAGTTGAGAAAAAAAATGAGCATAATACACATTTACATATCTACAAGTGTTCAGATGTAACGAGGAGCTTATAACACACCAGCCCCGGTGAAAGGCATGCATTTATCATGTGCTACTAAAGTCACCACCAAGTCAATGACGGCAAATACAAGTGGCTTCGATACCAGGCTGTGAGCAAGCTCATCATGACCATATTTAAATATACACACAACACTCAACAATCTGTCTCTGCATGATAGACACTGTAACGGCATCAATAGATTGTTGATGTTCATTAATAAAACGCTTAAAAAAAAAATAAAAAAATACATTGAATGGTGGGTGTGATAAGCATAAAATATTTTATTGCACAGTCTCCTTCTCTGTGTTGTACCAACAGAATGGGGGCGGGGTTAGGAGTGATATAAAGACTGCCTCTCCTACCACAACTCCTCACACCTCTCCCCCCCTACTCTCCCTCCTTCTCCTGTCTCTGTGGGCCAATAGAGTTTGAAAGCTTCCACATTATGTAATTCTCTGCCAAATTCCACATTGATGATCTGCAAACTGTCAGGTGTTTTGCTGCCTTAAAGATGATAACAGATCTATAATAGCAGGTAAACAAAGAAAAACTAAATCCATAAGTGTGATTCTCATGATATGAAATGTTGAAGCATATCTTCTCTGAAGCTCAGAACTCTAGATCCAGGCTCTGAAATGGTTGCTGGAAACACTGCCACTTCCTCTGCGAGTGCTGACAGCCTGAATCCTGACTCCGGCAGCAAGTGCGTGCTTGTCACACAGTGGTGGACTTGCCCTGTGGGACAGAGAGCCTCAGGGCCTCCCCGTCCTCATCCTCACTATCGCTGTCCCCAAGTTTGGGGTGCAGTCTGATACGGCTGTCGCTCCTCTGCTGCCCGTCTGCAGGGAGGATTGGGTCCTTGACTCCATCTTCATCTGAAGACTGGTAAGACTCATCATCCCCCCCATAGTGATTTACGATGTGGATCCCATCAAAAGTGGGATGACCGGCCAAGCCCCGTTGTCCTTTTAAGCAGCAAATCTGTGAGAGCAAGGATGAGTATTAGCAAAGCAAAGACTTTTTTAGGATGCTTGACAAATGAGCCAAACACAGACTGTCACATATGTCAGGAACAAACAAAGAGGGATGGTCAAAAGTTTGGCAGTCAGTGAAACTCTAATGACATCACCAACACAAACAGACATGCATGTCTTTACAAATCTGACATGCGGGCAGCAATTCATTTGATAAGATATGAGCTGACCCAATCCCATACTGATATACCAACAGGTCACTTTATGTAATGTTCAGCACCTTTGTAAAAAAAAAATAATAATTATAAATCAGTCAATTAAGATTGTAATGTTTTTGCTGGGATAGAATCTTTTATATTTATTTTTTATTTTTTTGCTTTTTGACAATTATCAAGAGTTAGTTTCTAGCTGTGAATGACTGCTTCTCCTTTGGGCATTACATGGTGGGACAATTATAGTCAATCAACAGTTTTTTGTCCACACCAATGTCTCTGGTGAGTGTAGTTTATTTTGTGACTGTGCATTCCTAATTTCCTTCCAGTATGTGGTAAGTAGTATGGGTTTGGGACAAAACTGTTGTGTAGTTTCTTCCAGGGGTGTCAGCTAGCTTTGTTCGTGGCTGCTGGTCAGACAATCCTGAATGTGTCCCACAGCAAGTGGCTGCCGTCTGCCAGATAACAGAGGCCTGTTTTTGCCAGATTTCTTTTCCCCATCTACTGGGGTTAGGGTTAGGGTTAGGGTTATGAAGACTGTTTGGTTTGAACAGTTGTTCATCAGGTTAAATCCCCGTCCTCTGATTTATTGCAGCACTTCACTTTTCTATGGAAGCATCTGGGACTGTTTCCCTTGCTGTGAATTAAAAAGACTCAAATGGGGTTACAGTTGGGGCTACAAACACAATGATTTGAGGGTCAACAAGAGGTTGGGTTTTCAGCACAGGAGGTTACATGGCACATCTGTACCAACTTACCTGGGATGGTCTGCCATGGCAACAGACAGACATGTAGGAAGAGATGCATTCAAAGGCCAGTTCAGAACATGGTACACATTGCAGAAATTAACAAAAATAAGCCCACTTTTCTGACACCTGTCTATAACTGGGATGCTACCTTCCTGTTGTCGTGCAATCAATATCTGAAGAGCAGCACCAAAAATATTTCCACCAATATGATGTATGTGTTAATGCAGATTATGAGGGACGAGAGTGGTGAGGATGGTTAGCTACTCTTTACTTTCAAGTTTACTCAGACACTGGGTCTACATGATTCATAGCAGGACACTCTAACCTCAAGCTGACCAGAAAACCAAAAGGGTGGGGGCTACTAACAGTATGACTGGACTTCCTTCATATTCATGCAGAGACACAAATCCATGCATGGAGTTCAATGTAAGAACACTTCAAACACTGCTCGCTTTAAGTAAAGGTTAAGTAAATATATTAATATATACATAAGTGATCAGCCAGAAGTTTTGACTCTTTGTTGTAAAATGTCCTTTACTGCTTTCAAAAGCACTTCTAAATAAAATATATTATTATTAGGGCTGTCAAACAATAATATTTTAATATGATTATTTGTAGGGTAACTGTGGATTAATTACAATTAATCACAATCAAAAATTCACTCTGTGTTGTTGGAACACAAGGATAAATGACAGAAGGTGGATATTTATGTTTAACATTTGTGTTATTTATTTATTTTTTTTTATGACAAATCCAAATGAAGAGCCATTGCCCCCTTTTTTTGTAAATATAGGATGGATGGATTGATTGATTAAACTTTACAACAGTTTTTTGGGCGGCATTAACTATGTAAATCAATTTTCACCAATCATTCTTGATTGGGAATCCAAGGAAATTACTTCATGAAGCTGCCTTCTTAGATTTGTATCAAATCAAAATAGGTGTAATAGACCTGAGAGAATATAATGTCCACTTCAGAAATAGTTGCCTTAAATATTAAATATTAAATGTTTTAATTCCGCTCTACAGAAGCTGCTAAATTATTTTTATTGTCTCTAATGATCCATTTTGGAGTTATTTATTTATGTCAGGTAAAATGAGCCATCATAAGTAAACTTTTTTGTTCACCTGCTGATGGCTAGAGGCAAGTTAAGGGTGAGGAAAAGCGACAAAATAGCAGCACACAATTAATGTAAAAAAAAAAAAAAGAAAAGTGGCCTTTTAATCGGTTAACACTAAAAAAACCTTTATTAATATTATTACTATGTTATTATTGTTAACCGAATAGGAACCTAATAATACTGTAATACTATTTTTACTTTCAACTATTATTGCTGTTGTAAACAACTACTAATCTATCAGTCACTGAGTCAATTATGTTGTGACCATTTCCACTCCGTCTATTCATCAGTATCATATTTATTGTTTCCCTTTCAGGCAGCGGCCCCTCCGAGGGGATCTGTTTGTAGAGGGTGGCATGAGGGCAGCGCTGGTGGTCTGGTGCTTAGAGTGGATGGCATGTAAATGTAGTAATATACATATATATATATATATATATATATTTTACATGATTACATTTAATGTATTCTTTTAGCATTAAATCTTCAGTTTTGATTTATAAGTGCAATCTGTGCTATGTTTGGTAGAACAACAACATCTGATGGTTAGATCTCTGAGGTGTGTAATATCAATACACAGGAAATCTCTGGGTGTAGTTAACACTTCTACTGATTTGGTAGCTTCAAAGTAAAACCATATCTGAGGGAATGTTGTTCTGAAAATGTTCAACAACAGAAACAGTGCAAACTAAATTTGCACCACAGAGCAAAAACTGCTCAGAAATAATTCAGCACTATTTATGATGGAACTGATGGCTCTCACCTCATGTTTTAGTTCTGTTATCTGGTCTCTGAGGTCACGGATGTACTGGCTTGAGTCTGTGTGGTTCAGCTGGCCTTGGACTTTCCCTTCTTCTTTCTGGTGGTAGAGGAGATACATTTTTTGTTTGTTTGTTTGTTTGCTTAAAAACAAAAACTGAGTGATTCAAGTTGTATTTGTCCAGAGGGAGGTGGCAAAACATTGTAGCACTGCGTAAACACACCCACGAAGACAATGCAAGACTAAATAGAAAATGCAGCATAAATTTAAATACCAAGTGTCTGGAAATTTCAATGACCCATCTAAATTAATACCCATCAATATTCATTGTTCTGACTTTCTGCACATTCAGTACCATGACAGATGCCAGAGCCCCCAATTGTTTAAAAAAAAAAAAAAAAGCAGCATGACGAAGTACTCTGCATATGTGGTGCATGAGTAAAGTGAGAGATGTCAGAGGAAACACAAGACAGTGTCATTTTTGCTTGATTTCCTCCTGAGGCCCTGGGGATGAGGCCGGTTGTTAGCTTTAACTGTTAAACAGCCCATGTGATGTTTACCTTCTGCGGTGAAAACATCTGCAAGCATCAGAGACAAACACAAACTCTCCTTCAAACCTCAATCACACCCCAAGAACCTGCCCGTCGTATTGTACTGTGACATCAGTGTTGGGTGCACAGAGGAGTTCAAACCACAGGCTGCAAAACAGAAACACTGAGGCAAAAAAAGGAAGATGGTACACAGCACACAGCAAGGGCTCAGATGTCGAGGCAGAGAGCTGGCCTAAGTCTTTTCTGGCCCAAAATACAGATGAGGTTTTTGATTCCTGTGGCCAGGGGGTTGGCCTGTGGCTCCCAGTAGGCTTTTTTTTTTTCTCCCCCCACAAGAGGGATAAATACGTGAGATTATTTAGAGAATCAGTTGTTTTTGAGGTTTCACTGCTCCAAAACAGAGCGATGATGAGGGGCAGACAGTTAATAAGACTTCCTCATGTTCAGCTGTCTGAATCAACAGGTGTCAGATTGTAGCTGAGGATGGCAAACGTCTCAAACTAAAGAAAAACGAGGTTTTCCTCACAGTCCTGCAGCCTAAATGTCTTACATTTAGTTTTATACAAGTGTAATGAGGACACAGCCAACTTGTGTGTGTTCAATTTACCACGAAGCAGTGAACTGAGCATCTGATAAAAACATCGTACCATCTTGAGCGAACGAGTAAAAAGCAGCAGATAAAAGCCGTTTCCCTGAAACACACTTGCGCTATGTAACTGTAATTGGATGAAATCTGCTGTTTCAGTTAGCAGAAGTTGTCTTTACACTGTGTGTATCTGCATTGCTGTCGAGATGATGTGTTGCTTTATTCTGATTGTGTAAGATATTTGTCAAGGATGTGTGAAAAGTCACAGCAGTCATGTCAAATGATGATGCATTTCATATACGATTATTCTTTCTTTCTAATGAATCAGTTAGCTGTATCTTAGGATAGAGTATTATTTCTGAAAACATATATTTTCCTAAATGCAATGACCAAATCTTAGGCTGTAGCACAGATGTGTGTCATTACATAGCAGCATTTTTTCTGAGTACATTTAACATGTGTGAGATTAGTCAAACATATGTTCCATGTCGACATGACAAATTCAGAATAAACATGAAAATGCCTCTTTATGGGCTAAAACATTTAGTACAAACCTGATAATGTAATTGAAACCTCAAACTAAACCATGCATGTCACCTATGGTGGAGGCTCTGCTTCAAAATGAGAAACCACTTCCTATCTCTACAGAGACTCTGGTGCTGTGGTGTTTAGCAGCAGCCATGACTGTGATGTGAAAGAATCCTACATAAACCTCTCTAGACATCTCAGTTTCACCAAAATGGTTATCAGGAATTTTTACCTGCTCATTCAAATTCTACAGCAGCCACTCAGAAAGTTACACATGGCATTAGTCTTGAAACTGACCTCTCAAAGCAAATTCTCATTATTGGTACAAGTTAGCGTCTCTTACAAGGAAGTCAAGGAACTGATTTTCTTCTCTTCCCTTTTTTTTGGTATCTGAAGATATTCAACCAAAAAGTATAGTACATACAATACAGTATAGTTCATCATAGGTTTATCATAATTTTGACTCAGACAGATGTTAGAGTCAATGCCCTGCTGTAAACCTCCGAGGAACAACACTGTTAAAAAACTAAAGTAAAGTGAAATCCAGATAAATTGCTTTTAATTAATACGCCCAACCATGTTCATTAGTGAGATTCTACAGAGTGTGAAGGCGGTAGTGGTAAAGTTTTGGTGTTGCATGTTTTATTGCTCGATCACTTAGTAACAAAACCTCAGACCACACTGTGTGTGTGTGTGTGTGCGCCAGGGAGGGGAAGAGAATGAGGTTGTCTGGTAGGTGTCACACTTATAAATAGTCTCTGCCTTCATCTTTGACTGTATGAAACACCTTACACTTGGGGGTTTATTTTCAGAAGTAAAAATCTACACCACGGGTAAAAAATTTCCAACAGAACAGTCTGTCTACCAAGTTAAAGGTGATCAATTTTTTTTTGTTTGACGGTCACTTCAAGCATATGATTTTTACCGAGTTTTGCCCTGAAGTTTAGCATTTATGAGAAATATAGGACACAGATAAATATAAAATGTTAACTTTTATGAAGATACATTTTAATAATTTAAGACATTTAACTTAAGCAGAGAAACACGGCAGTGTTTACTCTGCAATGTCACTAAAATGCTGAATAAATCAAAACTGTATCATCTTACAGTTTTTGTTAAAGTGTTGGGTATTTTCTTTTATGTATCATTAAAAGTAAATAGGGCAGCGTGGCGGCATAGTGGTGAGCGCTGTCACCCCACAATAAGAAGGTTGCGGGTTCGGTTTCCTCCCACTGTCCAAAGACATCATGTTTGGGTTAATTAGTGACTCTAAATTGTCCGTAGGTCTGAGTGTGAGTGGTTGTTGGTCTCTGTCTGTCTCTGTGTTGGCCCTGTGATGGACCGGCAACCTGTCCAGGGTGTACCCCCGCCCTCACCAAATGTGAGCTGGAATTGGCTCCAGCACCCCGCAACCCGGAAACGGATAAGCGGTTGAAGATGAATGAATGAATAAAAGTAAATATGCTGCATTACTACATTACAAATACAATGCAACGCCAATGCAACAAAAGTAAATCCACCTGTTGTTTTAAACTAAAACACACAATCTTTAGCATCTTTAATATTGAATACATTCTTTAATAAAACATCTCCACAACATTTAAAGATAAAGAGAATATCTCTCTTTATAGATTTGGGCAACTGGTGCCATACGTGGCCAGGGGGTCATCAAAAGTAAAGGTGGAAATAACAAAAAAAAAGTTATTCTGAATTTTAGTTTCAGTGGCTTCTTAAATATGGACCTATAATTATAATTTAGCCTGATATCAAAAAGGCACAAAACCAAAGGAAAAAACCCTGACCCAAGATCAGATGTGAAGGGGGAAGACAAGGAGAGTCCTCTGGCCGTTTAGTGCTCCAGCACTGCTAACTCTTAAACAACTTAATAGAGCTTCTGCCGTTTGACTTACTGATTAGATCTGGGTTACTCTTAATACATTCATAGCATGATCTCATCTTGTGTGTCACTCACACCTTCATAGATGATCAATTTTAAGTGATTATTTTCTAATGACTAGTGCTGATGAGTCACGTTGAAAAAAATTCCCAAAAATACATACATATGACTTCCTACAATAGGGGCACATACGCACGCTCAGTAGATTCACGGCCATTTGTGATGAAAGGCTCACAAAAACCTTATTTCATCAAATTTGTTAAGAACAATCCATGACTAATTCTGAAAAAGGAAATGATAATATTTTGAACATCATTTACAGACCAGGAAAAACATTACACATCCAACTTCTGTGAAAGATATTAAATACAAACAGGTTGGATGTGCAAATCAAGTGTTTCAATACTAATCTTGATTTTAACATTCAAGCAAGCAACATGGCCAGCAACACATGTTCATATTAATATAAAGACTCCCATTTGTCTTACAAAGCCGATACGATACACCATTATCTGCCAATTACTCCTCACTCTAATGAAAAGTGCTGAGCCCACAATCAAACCTAAACCAATCGAAAATTATTGTCTAGATGATCTTTTATCAACAATTACTGTGTTAGTGCTTTAAGAAAGGGCCTGTATTTGTTTTGGTCACCCTTGTTATGTGTAACGTTACATTTGTTTGGGGATAAATACTCCTTTCTTCACTCTTGTGCGTTGGGCCATTTTCGTACACGAACATTTATATGCAGGTACTGTGACTGAACGAGTCTTCACCCACAAATCCTAAATGCTTAACATTTCTCATACTATGACCTTATGGATAAATTAAGTCCCGTTCTCAAAGACTACAAACTGGAGCACAAAATCAGATGTGGTCATGTTTTTCTAAGAAACTACAGAAACTCTGTGTGAGATGTGACTCATGCTTTGACGACCCAATTCACATTTGGGAATTGACTGAAATTCTGTTTACAGGTAGATGAGCCTACACACAGTGTCAGTGTGTAAGTATAGCATTTCTCTCCAACACATTCATGACTAACCAAGAAAAACTAGAATAAAACATCACATCACAAGACAGACTTGGTTTCAACACGTTCAAACAAGACGCTGAATATCAAAATCAGAGGCTTATGTTGTAAGAAAAACTGAAAATTAAACAGATATAAAAACATCATTCACAATTGAGCAGATTAATCTACACAGGACTCCATCCCTTAATAGTATAACAACACAGTATAGCATAAACAGAACCTCAAACACATTGTCTGATGACACAATTTATGTTACACAGACCCCAGTGGACCCAGTGGACTCACCTGGGTCTCACATACTTTCTCCAGCCTACCCTGAACATGTCTAAATGGGTTGTATGTCGCTTCATAAATGTACTGTGGCTGAAGACCTCATTACATCTTAAGACAAATTTAAATTTAGGAAAAAAATAGATTTAATATAAAAGGCTTCTCTTTCTTTTTTCTTGACACTCTACATATGTTAGATGTGGGCTGGAGTGAAGGAAGTGCAAGTCTTCATACGGAGGTATGGGTGTTAAAGACATACAAAGCTGGGACTTTACCTCAATCTCAAGCTCTGAGATCTGTTGCTGGAGTTCAGCCATAGCAGCAATGTTGTCCGCTTCCCTCAGCCTCACTGCCATCACCTCTTCTTTACTCTACAAAACAAAACAACCCAGATAAAACTCAAATTAGCAAAAGCTGCTAAAGACATTATTTCATAAACAGCTTTACCAAAAACCCACGAGGGGCTGAACTGCCAGAGTAAAATCATTTACAGAACGGAAATGTACTTTCTATTTCTGGATGGGTGAATCCTGAAGGGGAAAATTACTAAGAGGTGGGAAGTGTACTTCTTGATCTTTATACTGAAGGTTTTTACCGCTAAATATTTTTCTTACCAGTAGAAAAAATATATTTGATTGTCCAAATGCACAAGCTGACACAAACTTTTAGAGTCCTGTGTTTAGTCTTGTGCAGTCCTCTTGTGAACTCTCGTGGTTTGCCTAAGTGCTCAGAGTGTGATGTGCTGTAGATCAGCAGCAGAAGCAGAACATGTACCTTGCATTCAATCTCAGCTTGTCGCCGCTTGATTTCTTTCAGTTCCACATGCAGATCTTTATTTTGCACTGTCAATGATTGCTCACGTTCATGGAGACACCGATTCTCCTGCTCCGACCGTCGCAGCTGGTTGCTCTGAATCTGATTCTGTGTGAGAAAAGACATTTTATGAAAAAATGATTTAGGTGCTTCTGGCTGCAGACAGAAGCACCTAATATTGAAGATTAGGTTGAAGGAATGCCTGATATTTATATGATTAAAAGGTAGTCAGATTAGAATCAGATAAATTTAGGACACAAATTTATTACAATAAGTTAACAAGATAAGAATTAGTCTTTGCAGCTTGTAAAATGCCATTAAGCTAAAATATTTTAGCAGTGCATACTCTTACTTTATGCACTGCTTTCTATGTCCAGAAGACATTAATATAAGATTTAATTTGTTGATGAAATTATGTATTTTGATATCAATAAAAAGTTAATAAGAAAAAAGCAACAACAACAACATCTCCAATATATTACAGACACACATAAGCCCAAAAGCGGATATCGATGAGAATGCTGCTTCACCAATTTAATTGTTTGGCAGATGACTGCTGCCATCTGGAGGCTCCATGTGACAATACAGGTGGAGAATTCACTGCTTTCCAGCTTTTCCCAGTTTTTATACATATTGGGCATCCAGATTAACTACTGATATGTCCACACTCCCTTATACAACATAATGAGGATAGAGATGCTGAGAACTGAAAACTACAGGATGATAGAGGAAGAAATAAGCTTGATAAGGTTAATGCAATCAGAAATCTGTGACCTCTGACCTGTGTCTCCAGCTCCATAATCCTCTGCCGTGCCTCTCTCAGCTCTGCCTGGGCCTCAGCCTCCCGCAGCCTCGCACTCATCAACTCATCCTGCAGCTCACTCAAAGTGTTTTTCTTCGGGCTTTCCTTCCAGCGACCAGCAGTACGTGCCAAGTGACGCTGAGGACAGGACACACGTCAGTTTTTTTTTTTTGTAGTGTCAAATAATTACAATTAATTAATTTTTTTAAAAATTCAAATTTTCCTTTTCAACATTTTTTTTTACATTGACAGTTAAAATTTTTGTTCCCTGTGAAAGACAGGGAAGTAAAATTGTTTTGTTCTGAAATGTTGGCACTCACCTGCCAGTGCTCTTCCAGATCTCTGACTTGCTGTCTCAGCTCTTTCAAGCCAGTCACAGCTTCCGCTTCCCTTAGCTTCACCCCAATCAGCTCTTCTTGTAATCGTGCCACATTGGTGTCATCTGGTAGCGATGTGTTTCTCTGTGGAAGGTGGGCAGTAAGGGCATGTTTTAAATCTGTAGCAGTAAGTGCACAGTGATGTATCCCTTAATAACACTGTGCTACTATCATGGCCAAGACTACTCACCTTTTCCATATCAAGAACCTTGTCTTGCATCTCCTTGAGTGCACAGTGGGACTCTGCCTCCTTCAGTCGGGCCTGCACAAGCTCTCTCTCCAGCTGCATGACAGACTCCTCAGAGTAACGCGGGACTCCCTTCTATTACCAACAGGACAGGTGAGTGAGCAGAGACAGCACAGAAGGACAACAAATATCGAAACCTTTGTGTATAAAATGTTGGGATTTAACAGTGGACAAAAAATAGTAAACCAGAGTCTTGAAATAACTCCGACCCATGAAGTAATCTTAGTAAATTCAATATGAGCCTGTATATATTTTTACATATATGTATATAGATACAGAACTGCACACACAAAGAGCTGGTACCAACCATGTTGCTCACGTTCACGTCAATAATTGATGCTCAGTGTTAAGCAAGAAAGCGAATTATGTAAAACATTGTAATGCCTGCATATCACCATCTGGAATTCAACCATCAATAATTAAAAATGTTGTGTCAAGAGATACTACATGTGGACAAATGCCAAGTGTGAAATCTACCAGCCTGCAGGACAACTGCTCACAAATGAATTCACTCAGGACTGTAATTGGTGGCTGAACTGTGTAGCCCTCCATGTCCCGATCTTAATTCATGCATGCCAAAACATATCATTACCCAAAGCTGATGAGCTACATGAGAAAAGCTCTTGTCAGCGACCGCTTAGGTTTAGCTGCTTAGCATTATGTGCCAACATGGCAAGAGAGACACATAACCGGGACAGATCCGTACTTAAAATACGTCCAGCTGTCACTTCACCACATAACTGTGAAATTGTCAGTCTGAGGTTTCTGGCACTGCACATCACAAACCGATGTGGGGAAACATCCCAATCCAAGAGTCACAGTATCTGTCGTAGATGAGGCAGAATCTGAGGATAAGCCTTGGCCGTAATCACCACTGCAACTGCCAGCCGGGGGCTCTGTGTGAGCCCTCCTTACCGCTTGTGGCTGCTGCTGCTGCTGCTGGAGCTCACTGATGGTTTTCCTGGCCTGCTCCAGCTGAGCACTGGCCTCTTCACTCTGCTGTTTGACTGTGGCCAGCTCCCGCTTGACCAGGTAGTTCTCCTCTGCCTCCTGAGCTCGAGTCACTTGTCCCTTGGGACATAACCAACCAAGGGGAGGATCGAGGTGAACATGGTAAGAGGCGAAACAAGTAGGAGGAACGGTTCGGCAAATCAGAGGAGAAGATAAGGGATTGAACTTTGTGAGGACATGCTTCTTTTTAATCTAGTAATTTCTGATTTACACTTTGATTCATTAGCTTTCTTCAGCATAATATACGAGTTCTTTACACAGTCCGACGTGCACAATGTGGTATTTCATGCACATATTCTAAGATGTAATCAGCTATTATAATTTGGTTTAGTTTTTCATTCGGATCATGATTAGAATTCATTAAATTCTGTCCTATTGTGCTAAGTATAAGCATGCAATGCTAAGAGTTGTAGAAAGAAGAAGGAAAGTGCAACACAAGTAATAAAGGCAAAGAGAAAATAAGGAATATACCTGGATCAATCTATCTGCCAAGGAAGCACTTTCCTACAAAACAGAAATATCGACAAGAGACAGCACAGAGAAAGAGACAATCCAGAGGACAGATTAAAGCACACAAAAGAACATTTGATTGTTTTAGAGAAGAAATGCAATGTTCGTTTTCCCTCTTTTGTTTACATTTGTTTACAGGATGTACATAGATTTTTACATTCATGGGTAAAAAAGGAACATTGCATGCAGATGTGGTGAAAAAGGTGCAAATGAGCTGGAGAGAAAGTGAAGAATGAAGTGGTGATGTTTAAAGGCGAAATATTCCAAAATGGAATCAGCACAGGACAGCTCTAGGTAAAGTTGAGAAAGTTAAGTAGGCTACAACAGCAGCACAGGTACAGTGTTAAGGTGCTACGTGCTGTTTAACTGTGCAGAAGCGCTGGGCTTTGATGTGATTCAGCCGAGCTTTGGAACACTTTCAAGTTGGTGAAGAGTTAAAAAGTTCTGGGAGGAGTTACAGAGTCACGTCAGAGAGCAGCAGCCTCAAGCTGGTTTACAACAATGGACTGTTTTAGACCACACTGTTCCTCCCTGCAGACAAATATAATGTAGCAGACACCTTACTATCTGGCAGCCCTCATGCATGGTGCCTTCACCTGGCAGCAGTAGTGCCCATTCAAAAAGACACAAAAACGTGCAGGATGATACATACAGTGCACCTTGGCATGCGGTGCTTTGTATCGACTTGCATCAAGCAGCCACTTTCACATTCCAAACAGGGTAGTTAACAGTCTTTGCTGCAGTTAGTGGCGCCTGGTGAATTTCACTACACAGATTTATGCAAGCCACCCAGAATGTCATCATGACACCGACACAACTTCAGGTACCATTCCACCTTCTGCTCTGAAAGTCACTTCAACTTCAGTCAGAAAATTCACCATACCAGTCAACACTGGTTTATCATATGAACTTTCAGCGAATACAGCCCAGTTAGTGTATGACAGGACTCCATCATTAGGACAAGATGCATGATGTATGAGCATTCACAGCTGGAGGGGTTAATGTAATGTTGATGAGCAGGGAGCGGTGTGAGAACCATTTGTCTGGTGACAGAGCACCTATGACGAACATTGATGCACTCACTTTCTCAAGTGTGTCTATCCTTTGCTTCAGGAGCCTATTCTCTGTTCGCAGCCTCTGAACAACAAAAAATGCAAAATCAGGTTAACATAATACACTGTTGTAATGGTGGGGTTGAACCTTTACATTTAATAAACAACCTCTATTTACCTTGATCTCCACCTGCTCCTCCATCTCTTTAGTTTTGATTGTAGTGTATTCTTTCTCTAACCTGGAAGAAAAGAATTTATTGTTTTGATAAAATGTGTGTGGGCTGAGGCAGTAGAAGAAAAGCAGCATGCTCTGACGTTAGAGCATACACTGGAATGTGGGGAAAAAAAAAAAAAAGTTTTTCACATCTGCCAATACCTTAGAAAGTAAGTCACACTGTATCTTACAGAGATGTAATGTCTGGCCTCTATAAATTGGTATAAATTGTAAGGACATTAGAAGAAGGCTCACTTAGTAAGCTTCCAATTAATTAATTCCATTTAAATGCCCGTGTAACCTGGGGAGACTTAAAAACATCTGAGATTTGTCCACAGGTAAACACAGAATGTAACACATGGAGTACAACATTTCCAATAACATTTACATGGATCCAAATAAAATTTCCTTTAATAAACAGGGAAGAAACACGCCCATCATTCGCAGCATAATCATAACTTCATTACTAAACTACAGATTCATAAAATACATTCTTCCCCATCAACTGGGATGTTCTCGATGAATTATATATTACAAATAATAAAAAGAGAAGAACTAGCCTTTGCAGCTTGTAAAATGCTATGAAGCCAAGCAGCTAAAATATTTTTGATTATTATTGTGAAGTAAAGTAAAAGTAATGAGTTGCAGTGAGACTGGCCATGACAACGTGATGTATATACCCAGGATTACGTGTTTAAAAAAAAAACTGCAAACGGAAAAAAGTTAGCATAATATTGTAAATAGGACATGGAAGCTGTGCTTACTTTTTCATCTTCTTGGCATTGTACTTGACTTGATAAGCAGCCTGGATGACCTTATCTGGTCCACTGTCAAACTGGCGTGGGATGACTTTTTGAAAGTGCTGGAGCAAAGTAAAGATATGTGCAGAGTAACTACCACATACCTATGACACACAAAAACACAAACACACAAACACACACACACACACCCAGACACTTTCAAACAACTGGGTAGACTCAACCCTTAGTCAGGTGTTTCTCTCACAACCAAGCACCTTTTTAAATGTCAGCATGTGCACGAGTACAATTTGAAAGGATACATGTATCAATTAACTGGGTGTGGTGGAGGCTCCACCCTTGAGGGTGCAACACATTTTGTACCAAAAATCTGAGCTGCCTGAATGACAAGCTACGTTGATTTTATAGCAACACATACCTGTAACATTCCCTCCATGTCGAGCTGGATGAGTTCAGTCTGATTCATCTGAAGGATGGCCATTCCTACGCGGAACACTATCTCTAGACCCTGAGGGAAAAAATCACAGTCGTCACCGAGGGGTAAGAAAAATCTGCTGCTGCAAATTTAAAATGAGCTGAGCATCAAAAAAAAAAAGAAGAAAAAATGAACTGGAGAAATTCCTCCCAGTAAATTTGACATGTGAACTTCAGTGTTTCCATTTTCCAGCAGGGGGCAGTATAGGCCAACTAATCCATGATGATAACTTATCCATTTCATTTGTACATTATATGTAGTCATTCTTTGGTGTGGAATAAATGTTAAGCCTGTATTTATCTAAATACTTGGCACAAATGTAATAGATAATTTGCCACAGAAAGATAACAGTCAACCCTTAGCTTAGAGATAAGCAGCAAAGTAAAAAAATGAAAGAGTGAAGGGGGAAATACAGAGGAACAAGAGAATTTCCTGTAGAGAGTGAACTCAGGAATACGATGCAGGCTAAATAATACAAGAGTCACATTTTTTATAGATTGACACATTAAAAGGAAACACCTTGTATCATTCGACTTGGCCCTGGTTTCTTTTAACTGACCTCACACATGAAGATATCAAAGATTCTTGTGGCGACGGGCAGAGGGAAGGAGGTGAGGAAGATGGTGAGGAACCAAGAAGAGGCATACATGGAGGTGTGAAAGCTCTGAGCCTGGAAATGCATATGCAGCTCTGGAAGTTGCTCCTATGAGAGAAAATTTAAATCAGACTGATTTCCACCATTACTACTGTTAAAACTCAACCCGGCAACCTTTCACTAATAGTGTGAAGTGCCTACCTGGATCATGCACTCAAACTGGTACATGCAGAGCCCCAGCTCAGCCATGCTGGGTTTGAAGAGCTCTCGTAATCTGTAGTCTTGCATCAGCTTCACAAACACACAGAAAGCCTCCTCCTCGGGCATCTAGAAAAATAATATGAAATCACACCTCGAAATCTTGTCTCGCTATTCTGTCAAACCATTTTAGAAGCCGGTGAATTAGTTTGTACCTGCATGAGTAGAAGTCCTACAATGAATGCACTCCCTTGACAATAGCCGACCTCACGATCCACCAGAGAATATGCCTGAGGTAAGAAGAAAAATTTGCTCCGGATGAGTGACAGTGATGGTCAGGAGCACAACCTTCCATTGTAGATTATTTTTGTTTTGTTTTTACAGGTTTTTCATGGCGATCTCTCTGAGAGAAATGGGGACTTACCTTCATTACATTGAAGAGCACTTCCTGGCCCAAACTGTCCTTCTCCTTGAAGAATTCATGCTCAGGGTAAGTTCGGGCAATGTCTCTGCGAATCAGTTTCTCACAGGGTGACGTCATTTTCAGGAGTTCTGAGTACTGATCTTTGATTGGCATATTTTGGGCATTGCACAACAGCTGCCACACTATTGCCCGAAAGTGGTGAGGAACCCCTTTTCTGACTTGATCCTATGGTAAAGGAAAGAAGATACTTTGTGAAAAGCATTTTAGTCCAACTAAACTTTAAAATCATTCATATGAAATTTAAATGGGAATTTCAGGGAGGTCCTTCCATCTGAAAGTGGACCGCAAAAACAGCGATTGTACAATGTGGAAACACAAGCCTCACATGGAGAAAAAGAGCAACACATGGGGTGTAACAAAAAGAGATGTGAAATGGAAAACCGGTTTTGATTTTAAAGACGCGGACCGACCCCTGGATCGGTCTGAATGTAGCTTGAACTGAGTTATTAATCGGTTTTATATTGTTGCTGTGCCGCTGATTCCTCCATCTGCTTAGTTTCTACAGCTCTCTCTCACACTCACACACCCATAAAACCCTCGCGAGACTTGTCATAGTAACATCAGATAGTGCTGTTTGCAAGGGAAAGACAAAATGTCCAACATGATTCACAACGCACCGTTAAGTTTGTTTCCATTGTCAGACGGGCTTTGTAAAGTTTTTTTTAAATGCAATATTTTACTGATAAATATTATATGTTTCTGAATTCCTGTGGCTAAAGTCAAAAAATTCTTTGATAAATCTATTCGAAGGTAAGCAGTAACACATTTACGCCACTGATTTACGTTAATTAATAATGTAAAAGGATTGTCTAGTTTAAACAAGTTGTATCAGATTGTATCATATTCCATCAAATTGTATCGAATCCTACTGAATCGTTCCATTTTAAACATTATCCTCCCTGAATCACATTGTACTCCATGTATCCAAATACATATCGGATCGTCTTTTTTGGAGATATGCATATCTGAAGTTACACTTCTCCTTATTACGAGACTATTGAGCCATGGGTCTACTTTCCATTATATAGTATTTACTTTTTCATTTTAACAAAGTGTGTATCTCATCATGATTTGATTCCACTGCCAAACACAACCTTGTTGATGAGGCACTTGGTGTTGTGATTTGCTTCCATACAATATTGCTGATTCAATTGATTAAACAATTTCCTGTGGTGACAGGGAATTCTGGTGTTGGGTTGGGGAGTGTGCATGTGTGCGTGTGTACATATGTGTACATCTGGCCAGTCCAGGCTGCATCTGGAGCTGAGGTCCACCCAGGCTGTCAGCAGGGGATGCCTCCCCTTCTCAGAGGTCAGACGAGGCAGACTGAGCTCTGTACTGGAACAATGCACTGTCTCATATGATATTTATGACCAAAGCCTTGTTTATTTCTAAAATGTATAATATAGATTTAACATTTAAGCAGATAGTGTGATTTGTCTTGAACTGCAGTGAGAAATAAGAACTACTGAAAATATGTACATGTCAAAGGTTTTACTGATAAGCAAAGGAAAGTCTAGATTCTTTCCTTTATTCAGAAGAAACTGGGAAGAAAAAGCATTCTTTAGAGGCCTCAGCGGTTATGATTCATGCTTCAGGCTAGGTGCAGCCATCTACCACTTCTGCTAAATCACTAGTGACACCCATGCATGTTCATGGTCCTTTGTAATACTTCCCCTTTCACACACGCCGTGACAAACACAAAAACCCTACCCTTGCCAAAGGTACAACAATCCAGTTTACTTTACATTAATCAACAGGCTCATGCAACAACTCCATGTATGCACCTTTCTGTGAGTCCAATACAATTCTCTGAAGAATTGCAAATCACTGATTTGTAATTCTTGACGAATCAGAATCTCCTCATCAGTCCACCTGTTCTGGATGAGTTGGAAAAAAATCTGGTCTTCCTACACAGCTTCTGTAAATAGGATATAAACGAAGTGGTTCCAACCAACAAACCCATCCAATCTGCAACAGGGGTGTTTGTGCTGATGGATGGGACAAGGGAAAAAGGAAGAGAAGAGGCGAGGTGGAGGGAAAGAGGGTAGGGGGCGGTTAGAGTGTGAGATGGTATTTGCACATGCAAACGGATAGTGCAAATTCCAGGATTAGCAGTGGAAAGAGAGGGAGCGGTTTGCTGTTCTGACGCCACCCGGCCGTGTGAAGTTTTGAAAATGGACCATTTGGAATTGCAGATGAGAGACCAGCGGTGACATTCAAAAATACCTACTTGTGATGGGGTGATGGTAGCGTATTAATGGCATTGTCAAAAAGGTGAGATGGCCCAAGTTTCAGCCAAAGAGGAGATGGAAAAAAATGCTACGATAAGGTGAGGCCGAAGAGCTTTCCAACTGGACTGGATGGTCAACCTGGGAAACAAATTTAGCCCTGGATTTATCTGCTAGAACCCCAAAAGACTGGCACACAGAAGCATCCAACTAAGACACTAATAGGGCCACTAAAAAGTTTTTTGAAGGTAAAGATGTTTTGATGTCACAATGGAGAGACCTCATAGTTGTACTGCATGAGGTTGCCCCATTTCTGCTTTCCAGGTAGGTAGCATTTGTTTTGCTATGTTTCACAGAACCACTAGGTCGCAACTTAGGTTTGCAATAACTAACCCAACATGTTTGCTTAGCAAGCAGGTAGCAGTTTCACATTTGTGTCTCTACTTGGGGTGTAATGGTACACCAAAGTCATGGTTCGGTATGTTTTTGGTTTTCAAATCAGTACATTTTCAGTACAGGGAAAAAAAAAAAGGGGGATCATGTTTTTTATTTATTGTTAAATTGAAAACATAAAACTGTGAAAAAATTAAACATAACATGATATAACACGGGTATAGGAAGGAAAATAAAGATAAGTAATAACAAAGATCATTTAAAGTACAGCAACTTCACATTCAAACTGCTCAATTAAATAAAAAACTTCTTTGGCTTTACTATGCCAGTTGAAATAAACTTGAAATCTCACACTTTTAATTTTTCAATGTAGAAAACAGAAAATACGAGCCTCATGCTCCTCTGTGCTAATGCTTGGTGCTAAAACGAGTTGCCAGATAGCTCCGCGTGGCTCATCTTTACTAACATTAGACTGGGTCGTTAGTGAGATTAGTTAAATCAAATGTTTTGTCTGTGTGCATGTAATAATATTTGTTTTGTTCCAGTTATAAGAAAGCATATCCTCTTCCACACATATGAGACGCTCTGGATGGAGGTGTGTATTTGATTTGCTCTTAAGTTCAAATATCATCTGACTTTCTCCAGTATGGGAAACGGTGTTTACTCAAAATTTCCATTCTGAATGTACAGTTCAAATCAGACTACCACTGACAGCTCCTAGGCATACGGTTATCACAAGATGTCAGAGGGTAACTGTAGAAACAAGGAGCCTAAAATTAGCTTTAAATGTCAAAAACCAAAATAACAAGTTCGGGGACAACACTACAGGGTCATTGAGGACAAAGATAGCCTTGAAATTATTTCTGGACCGAGTAAACATTCAACAGATATGGCTATTTTAGTATTCAGGCCAGAACATGTTATGAATGCCTGTGTAACCTGTGTTACAACTAAGACAGATTTTCCATTTAACTTTCCTAAATCACCAGCAAGAGCTCCTATCCCTTTTCTTTGGTATCTGGAATACGTTTCTTATAAAATTGTTAAACTAAAAAAAGAAAAGAAAAAAGAAAAATGCAGATCTAAAAGTGACTGTCGAATTATTGTTTAATCTCTTTAACCTCTTCTTCAGCACCTGGGTCAAATGTGTCTCAGTAAGCGCTTTACAGTTGTGTTACAGTAAGCTCTTAAGCACGTGTGTGCAAGATTTGACTATCATTTCACATGTAGTCATGTGCACTGGTCTCACCTTGAGCTGCTTCTCCTTTTTTTTGCGCACCTCCTCCCACTCATTGACAATTCGTCCCCAGAGAATCCATGAGTCCTCCTCCAGGTGGGAGAGGTTGGAAGAGGCAGATGAGCTGGATACCAGGGAGGAGCCGCTGTTACGCCTCGAGCCATTCATGGAACGCAGGGACTTGCTGTCCGTCTCCAAAAGCCTGTGGTGAAATTAAAAGGTGGATGTGCTGTTAGCATTTCAAAAATCTGTGCACAAACATCAATACTTTTACTGGAACGGTCCAATAGAAAATTATACTTCAATCAAAGTATAAAAATCCAATCTGCCCCCCCCCTTTAACTTTCACTGTTCATGCGTGCACAGAAAATACACAGAAATATAAAGATCCTTGACAAACATTTTTCACTACCCTAACCCTTAGTAAGGTGTAAGTAGTTTTTCACCTTTACAAACTACAACCATTCTGACCTAATATATTGCTTTGCATAAATATTGTGTAAACATTAGTTAAACTGAATAAGTGCAAGGACAGACACACTATATGTTCTGGAGATCATTATATCCAAGTACCATCTTCATGAAACAAGTCTGTGCTATTCCAATGCAAAGCCATCACAAAAGAAACAAGCATCATAGTGGCCTAAATACACAGATCCTATATCCAGTCATTTTGGCTGCTAGCCATCGGGGACTTCATATTGATTCAGTGCCAGAGAATTTGTAAGCTATGATTTAGGCAAAAAGAGAAATCAGATCCACTATTAAAATTTCAAGTCTCCCACATTACTAGGTCAGTTTTATGACTATAAAAGAAATTATTTCTTAACAGTGACTGGCAGCCAGAGCCTCACCAATTTATTGGCAAATAATTCCCTGCATCAGATGAGTCTACAAATTGATATAAGAATTGCCAGAGACTTAATGACCAAGACCATTACTGATAAAAGGGGAATATAGCTGGCCATGAAAAAGTATCACACAGATCAAAAATAGGAAATTTAGTGACATTCTCTGATTGATGCAAGCTCCATAACCCTCTTATTTAATTCACTGCAATAACTAGCATGTAAACACTGACATTTAAAACAATCCCCTTGGATTCAGATTGAACGACTGTGTAATGGATGTGAAAGCACTTCTACTAAGGACAAGCCGGTACTTTGAATTCTACTGGCAGCTTCTTAAGTGCACAATGGAGATCTCTAAAGTAGTCCCTGCCTCAGTATGTTTATTTCATTGAGTGTTTTGGTCCTTTGCAAGCACATGAAGTGGGTTGCCAGGAAAGAAAACTCAAGCTGTGTGTTTTTCAGCAGGTAAATCTTGTACTTTATCAGTCTTATCAGTTTGTTTGTGGGGTTGCCAACTGAGTGACCTGATCAAGGATCAGTGTCCAGAGAGAGAAGAAGCGACTCCCAACCCGTGCTGTTAAGGGGGGGGGGGGGGGGCGCTTGTGACAGACACACAAAAACTCAGACACCTGATCTCGGAAAACAGCAGAGGCCTCTCTACTGGAGCCTGCGTCACAGAGCACGCTCCAAAAATGGTTAGGGTTACAGCCAAGATTGGGTCATGTGGGAGGGAGTGAAATTGTCAGCCAGAGCCTGCACAACAAGCCTGCAGGAGCCTTTCTTCATTTATACTTAGCTCTCGCATGGAGCTAAAATGTGAAGAGCAGGAAACTCTTTTAGCTAGTGTTTAGCAGCAATTCTTGGCTTTTCATGCAATTTGTTCATCTGTTACAGTTGGGTACCCTCACTGGAGAACCTCCCTGTGCTACACATGAACCTGAACAGGGTTACAGCTCTGCCAATAATTCACTCATAGTCAAACACAAGTCTGAAGCTTGAAGAACACAAACGCAAATCACGAACTAATGAAAATTTGTTTTGATCAAGAAATATTTTAAGTGATATGAATGACATTCGGATTAAAATTTGAGCTAGGAAAAAAACTAACAATTAGCATACTTAAAATATGTTGTCAATGTTACAACATCATAATCTTCAATTTGCCTTTCATTACAGACACAGAGCAAGCTTTGAAAAACTATAAATCTTACCAAGATAAACTCATGATGTACTCCTCATGTCTCTGCTTTTTATGAATTCTGGTACACAGGCATGTCTAACTTATAGATTGTAGCAGTGTAGCCCTTCCTTGTCTGTGACGCTACTTGATGCTTGTGCTTTTTATCTCCTCTGTAGGGTACAAAGGCCTCCCCAAACACACAAACACCTGGCAAGCAAGGGCAGGATGTAGGGCTGGACAATAATTTGAGATCAATATATATCACAATTTACAATAATGATGATAGGATCTTTAAACACATTTCTGATCTTTTTGTATACATGATTTACAGTGTCTTTCACTGACTGACGTTGATTACAAGGCGCTGCTATCAATTAATTGCATTCAAGCTGAGCAAAGACAGCAGAACTCAACAGGCTATATCAGTGCGTCACGACAACACCACAAGCACGCAGCCAGTGCTCAACTGTAGCCAGCTCGGCTCCAACATGTTAGCTGCTAAATGTGTACCTTTAAACGCAATACTGAATGAGCTTCCACAGGTCATAATACAGCAGACAAGATAGTTCACAGGAGAAAAGAGAAGTGGTTCGGCTAACAAAAACATCAAATAAACTTCAGGTTTCAGTGTGCTGCCAAATGTGCTGGAGAGGAGTCGACTAGCAGCTCCAACGCATCAAATCTGTCCACCATCTGAAGCAGATAGCCTCCAGAAAATAATCTGAGAGCCTGAAGATGAGGCACCATAGAGGTTAAAGGTAGCCTGTCCCTAAAACAACATCACCACCACACCATATGTGTTTGTTGCTCACTCTTTTTTCCTGCATCACAGTATCTGTAATAGACTCTTGAATGCTGTATTCCTGTCTCCTGTTGTTGCACCTGTCTAAATGACTAGATGACACAATAAGATTTGTTTGTTTGGCAATGATTATTATGTTGCTGCAGTGTGGTTTGAAAAGAAGAGGCTGCATTAGAAGACAGGGGCAGAGCATTCAAGCAGAGAAATGCATATTGTGAAAGGACTCAGCTATGGTTCTATATGTTGGGTAGGAGGCAGGGGTCAAAGGCCAGATTAACTATGAGCCACTTGACACTATGACTTCTGTTCACCAAAGGACATCTGCTCAAATCCTGAATCTTTTTCATGCTTCATTTTGATCTTCCCTATTAAAGAAAAACACCACAGCAAGTGTCACTTGGCATTCTGGAGCAATGGCTGTTGTGGGTGCACCGATGAATCACCGGCCTCTGCATTCAACAGAGCTTTGTTGTCCTCTTCACTGACATAACCTTTAACAATCCCCAACTCTGAACTGCATTTCTGGTTTCCTTGCTGACCAAGTACACCAGCCATGAGTGAGAATTTGAAGAGAGGAACATTTCACAAAGTTGATGAGAGAGTAGTGCTGTGTCATTCTCCAGCAGCACTTTAATCTGAGAAGGAGCATGTCAGGGGTTTTGCACTGTGTACGTCTCAATTTTCAAAACCGTTTCGCTTAATATAGTATTCAGATAAACATTTTTGGAGTTAGCTTGGGACCTGAAGCAAAAAGTAAAATGACTGAATTTACCATTTAACTGGAGGATGAGTCAGTGGCAAACAGGGATACAGCCTATTAGTTAAAACTGACCAACTAAACACTCGTTTGCAAAACAATTTAACAACTAAACCACAAAATCCTCCCAAAAACAATAGACAAGAATCTTCCATTTTCTTCAATATTTTCGTCTCAGTATTCTCCACTAAGCTGGTTAGCATGTCACAACCTGTTGCAGATCACTGCGTTTGTGTGTCAGAGTGTGTAAATCACATGTGGGGGTGGCTGGGGTGACTTAGAGTAGAGTCAGAGAAGTGCAGGTGTGTAGATTACACAATGCAAGATCATAAACCCAACAATACTTCAAAAGCTAAATTGAAATTTTAGAGCATAAGCAAATCAATATTCAATACTGGTAAAAGGGAAAAAATTGATTGTGTTATTTCAGTTTTTATGAAATATAATGTGTATGTAAGTAATACAATGAGAACATCAATGTAGCCTTCATACCAGTCCAGCAATGACTGGACTTCCTGGGGAAGTTTAATTTGTTTGCTATGTGTAGGAAGCAAGTGACACTGTATCTTTTCACATTTATGAATTCGGTAATCTGACAACTGACAAAGTGTGTCCAGTTCTTATGCTTTACGTTTTTAGGCAGTTAATGACTATTCATGTTTGTGCTAACAGTCTTGCCAGTGGTCAGGCTGAATTGCAGAATACAGGTTTGAGTAGTTGAATGTACTCTTATTTTTCTGATTCTTCGTTGCAGTTGGTGGCCTTTATTCATGTTACAATTCATATTCTACCACTTGTTTGTAAAAAAAAGAATATTTGCAAGAAAGCATTTAGGTATAAAATGGTAAGTTCTTTTACATTTGATTTGAACATTTTATTTAAACATTTTATTGACATATTTTAGTAATAAAGAAATTGCCATGTAACTCAAAGTGCATTGACAGTTTCTTTTATGTTATGTCAGCTGTAGTGCTAACTGACAAAAACGGATCTATCACACCTCACCTGTGGGTTGATGCTCCTGTAAAACAGTTAAAGCCTCTGTGAGACACTGATTGTTCATAAAAGTTATTTCAGAGCTTTAGCTCACTCTCAGAGGAAGGTCTAACTGGGGTGTGTGGTTAAACAGCACTCTTCCAGACAGAGGTCTGTGTCTGTGTTCTCTGAAAGATGTTAAACGGGGAAAAGAAGCAAAAAAATAGTTTAGATCAATGCCCAATATCCATTGCCAACTGTTCTCGGATTCAGTGGAGTTTATGACCTGTGGAAAATGGGCTTATTTCTCTTATTCATTTCACTGCAAAGCAGCTGGCATAGATGTGGATGAGGTACTAACTTTCTCTGAGTTATCACTCAGGTCACAAGTCACAGCACACCTATTCTTTAAAGCGGGAATAGGCAGTAAATGTTTGGTGTCAATTGGAAAATATTCCATAATCACGTTTCAGGTTATTGTTAATTAAGTGGTTTGAGAGCAAATTAGACATCTGCACCTCCTCTTGGCTCCATTTGAAGGCAGTGAAAACAGGCTTGTTTAGACCATGGTGAGAGACTTTGGTCAATAATAGGTCTGAAGATAAGTCGACTAATTGCGACATTTGTCTTTGTGGTTGAGGAGGATTTGTTTTGAATGAAAATTAGTTCTCTCTTCAACTTGCCACCGGCATTCTCCTTCAACTCCCGTAGTTCAGTGGGCGGAGCTTGTTACCCAATGTGATTTGCACAAGCACAGTGACCAAAAACTCTTTGCAGTGATGTGCAGTCAGATTCAACCCTAACCTATCTTGGACTGCTACGTATGGCAACTTCTTTCTCAATTTAGCTGGCTTTTAAGAAGGAAAAAAAAATTATTAAAATCGTACATTGAGTTTTTATTTTCAAGCCATATCACAGATTTTTAAGTCAGTCACAAGTGTTTTCAGAGGGAGAGCACATTCCTATTGGCTGTTCTACAAATGCAAATTGGTATCATTATCACTGAAGCCTTTCACCGAATAGATCTTCCTGGACAGGAAACAGACCGCTAACTATCTTTTTTTGTAAGATCTAACTGTGCTGAAGCATATGATGGTGAAGTTGAATGTAGTTAATGGTTTATCTTGGTTGGATGGATGAACGGTTTTCCCTTTCAATCAGACTTTATTCTCTTTCACAGTGTAACTACAGTACAAATGGAACCAGCCTCTGGAGAAAACCTACGTCCAACACTCTTAACCACCAGACAATGGGTAGGAGAGACCTGACAGAGACTGCTTACCTGTTCTGCTCCTCAAGCTTGGCCAGTAGTTCCACTTCATCAGGGCTAAGCTGCACTGGTGTAGATGGTGAGAGGGCAGGCGAGGACAAAGATGTAGAAGAAGAGGTAGCTGTGGTCTGCAGGGAAGTGGGCGTGGCCACCTGACTAGCCATCTGACTGACCGTGTGGGACACCGAGTTCTTCACCCATGAGAGAGTAGAACTCAGCTTACCAGCAACCTTGTCTGTCGCCACCTGAAGAGGATGGAGGATACCTCTTAGTTCAGTAACAATATTTGTAAAAAAAAAAAAAATTGTAAAAAATTTGCTCCATAGTTTGTGCAAACGTGCTAAGTTGCACAAAATATGGTTACAATGTCCCCTTCTTTTCTTGAGTTACAATCACTAGTGATGTTACAGTAAGCTTGATCTTTGACTGTTTGAATATAAAATGCAAGTACTCTTCATTACTACTACTATTAGATATTTGCATTGAATATAATTATTTGTGTATGAATTCTTTATGGTTAAAGGCATTATGGCCAAAAGCATATTTTGTGAGGCCACGGTGACCATGACCTTTCCCCCACAAATTCTAATCAGTTCCCTCTTTAGTCCAAGCCAAGATATGTGTGTTAAATTTGAAGGGCTTCCCTCAAGATGTTACTGAGACATATTCAGAATGGGATTGATGGTTAACCCAAAGCTTAATGTCTGGCTGCTACAGTTGTTGCCAGTGCCGAAGCATAAAAAGTTTATCACTTTTTCTCTAGCAGCTACTGAACACCATCATATCCAAATACTTGTGCTTTATTATCAGTTTTGATTGAGTTGCAGTCAGACAGATCCAGTATTCCGTAGTGACTGGAGTGATAAAACCGCTTACTCTACAAACTCAGCAAATTTCTCTGTCCAATAACACAATCAAATTGCTGAGTAAAGACAATCACTAAACACATTTTAACCGATTTAAAAATTAAAATGCTCATGCAGGTATTTTTAATAACATTTCCTGACATGAAACTTTTACCAATATATAACAAAAGTACGTCGTTGTGTTTTCTGTCAAATCAAATCAACTTCTTGTGCCAAAACAACCGAATGAATTTTAGTGGATTCTGTAACAATTTGCTAGTGTTAACTGGCACAAAGTCACACACAAACACAAGTTTTATATTTCATGCTAACTATCCACCACCATGAAAAAGCACAGTTTCTGCTCAGTGAATCTTCCAATTAATTCCTACCTGCTATTCCAGACAGTCAAAAGTCTTTGGCTTTCAGATGCCAACTAGTCCATGAGGAAGTCCTGCTTGTATTCATTAAGAATAATGAACAGTTAAAAAAAAAAAAATCAATCAATCAAGATTAAATCTCAGTACTGGTGTACTGAAAGTAATCCACTCTTCTGAACCTTCGACTCCTTAAATGACACACTGCCTTGTAGTCATATGCTGGTCACAGGAAGGGTCAAAGTTCTCCACGAAAGATAGACTTTTAAATCTCTTGCTGAGATCAGTATACAACAGGAAGCATAGCTCTTTACTCAGCACAAAGAAATTCACCTTCATCTTGACAGAAAAAACAAATAAGCTGTTCAATTGGTTTCCACCCAGCACGATGTCTGGATACTGCCATAGACAGGAAACCAATGTTTTCATGCATCTAACTTTGTATAAAAAAGTGATGAGTCATTTTTCTGTGTGTATCAGGTCTACGGAGGGCTGAAGACATAAACTGAAAGGAGAGACGAACAAAAGGAGGAGGAGGAGGACAAGATTGTGGTATATGTGGTGACAGGAATGTGTTACAGTACAGTACAGAAATTATGCTAGCTTGGCTTTTTTGTCCTCCTGTACACCGACGCTGATCGTGTTTTTACACATGCACAGCAACTACGGACTTTTCTAGACATTATCTGGATGAGCTCTGTCAGGATGCAACTGTCTGAATCCTTTAAGCTTTTGACATTATATTAAACAAACTTTACCCCGCAAGCTCCCTTCCACAAACTTCATGTAATGCCTAAAAAAACTAATGTAAACAGCACAGATCATTGTCCAGAACATGTAACATTATCATGAAGACATAATGTGTGTTTGACGTATTGACACTGAAAACTAATGTTTCCCTGGAATGAATGTAGGTTAACAGAGGTAAGTTACACTATGGTTGCTGGTGACCAATGAATTTTTGACATGAAACAACAAAAGTTCATATCGTTCAAAAACTGATGTGTAAAACTGAGCATGAATTCACACATCCTAGTACATCCCATAAATTCAAAGGAGGAGCAGGTCTGACTGGGCAGAATAACAGTATTCGTTTTTAACCACTGATTACAGTAATTATTTTACTGTATATTCTTGCTAAATAGACTTTCATCTTTTCCATCACAACATCAAATACACCGCTTACATCTAACAAGAAGACCTTAAACTTCAGAGGGATACGTTTGCCCACTCACAATATCACATATAAAAGGATCCCCACCGGTAACAGACATCCTGTACAGAAAAAAAAGACTTCTCCAAGAGCTCATTCTGATGTTAGTCAGCACATTTTAACACCCTTACAACCAGCTATGAATAGCTTACAGTGCAATTATCTAATCCGTTTAATGGGTCTATATCATGAATCATTCACCTTCCAGTTTTAAATGAACTCATAATTTATTAAACAAGAATAAAAAAAAAAATATGAATTTGAATCCTACAAAGATTTTTCTTTTTACTCTCCCAAATTTTTTCAGCATCACTGAGTCAGGCACATTAGCTTTGTGTCTGCTCGTCCTTGTTGAAAACAGAAATAGAATGAAAGAGAATGAGGTTGCTTCAAAGACTGGCTGCCAATGCAGAATACCATGCAGAACTATCCGGGAGGAAGAAAGAGGTCCATGAGGTGAATTTATTAAAAAGTACATATAGAGCAAGGGCTTCCCTTATTTTGGAGGATGAACCTTATCATTTAGGAATTTTTGTTCCCCTTTATTTTACAAGAATAAAATATTTCAATGTACATTTTGTTTTGTTTTATTTTTTAAGCTGACTGAAGACAAACTGAAGATCACACTTGGATAGCAAAATATGAGAAAAAACGTTCCTGGGCCATTGATTTACCGCCCCAAAAGTCCCTACTGGGGTGATAGTACTTTTCAATGTCCCAGGATATTTGTGGGCGCGGCCTGAGGTCTGAACATTTCTGTTTGGCTGAGTAACCACAGCATTTTATTTCACCCACCATGTTTAGTCTGTATGACTGCGTTTTAGGGCCATTTTGCAGAAAATAAAAAATATACACACATATATGAGATTTCAAGAAAAATTTACGAGATTTACAAGAGTAGCATCAAAATGTTAGGTAAAAACTGTTATATTTCAAGAAGAAAGTCAGAATATTACGAGAATAAAATTTTTATTTTTTGAGAAAATAGATATTACTATATTTTTTCTTTCTTTCTGTTTTTTAAAACCTGCAACAGAAGTAAACTAAATCAGAGCGGAAGTACATCAAGCAAAGATGTATAATATTGGTATATGGCCTTTGTTTTTCTTCTTACCGTCACTTAAAGGAAAGGTGGTTTACTGCATTTATGTTGATTGTTATTCCATAGGTCATCGACCTGATTAGCCTAATCTCCCCAGGACTTCAGGCCACTGTTGGAAAGCAACAGACACCGGGCCACAGGAACCTTGTAGGTTCTGCAAGGGAGGAGCACTTTTGGTCGGAAAGCGGCTTATGAAGACACTTTATAGCCAGCTCAGCCAAATGAAGCAAGACTTCCCAATAAATCGTAGATACAGATTGTTTCTGCTTTTGTTTGCCAATGGACCCAGAGGGGCCCTGAGATGCAGTGCGCATAGATAATGAAACTCACAGCAGGGCCAGAAGAGAGCGTCAGCAAAAAACAACTTCAGGATGATTAGGGAACTGAGAAAAAGCAGAGAAGCGTTTCCTTTCCCCTTATACAAAATGCAAAAACACCCACAGTGGAGAAGGCAAAAAAAAAAAAGGACAAACATATAACTAGTTCCATTCTGAAATATTTTTTTAGAGTCATCAACCAACATGAAAATTAAGACTTATGTATCTCGCCTTTCTCCATTGTAGTTGTCTTTTATGTATTATTACTGAGCAGTGAATCAGAACAAACTTGTCTGGCCCAGCAGGAGAGAGAGCATGGCCCTCTTAAGGGAAACACACTGGCCATGAGCTGTGTGAGGGTATTAAAACACAGCCCTGACTTACAAAAACACACTCACACTGAGGTATAATGGCCTTTCACTTCACACACACAGGGAAGCTCCGATTTTCCCAGTGTACAATCAGCATTTCAATGGTCTTGCTGAGGGCTGTTCTTCATTATGCAGCCACATAATGAGGGATAAACAGATTGGCTAAAATTTTACATTTGGGCCACATTTACAATCTGATAAAGCACTGAGATTCTAGTATGACTGCTACATTTTCAGTATTAAGGAAGGTTGATATAATCATTAACAAGGAAAACCATAAACAATTAAATGGAGTGCTGACTCAAGAGGTCATATTTTACAATTTTTTGGAAATACCATGCCTGTATTACTTTAGGCCTTGGAGTCTCAAGTTAAAGCTTATGATACATTACAAAATTAAAATAATTATTCTAAGAAATGCATATTTCTGTCTAATTAAAAAAACCTTGGATGTGTCCATGTTATGATTTGGCTTTATCAAAGGGTTAATTTCTTTCATTTTCACTCTCGAGACCTCCAACAACAGCTCATTAGAATCACTCAGCTTATCTATTCTCAATTGAGATCTCCAGGGGAAAACATTTTAAACTTATATCGCTGCAAGTCAGATAAAAATCACAACACACACAAAGTACCTGCCTCTGTAATTCACAGCAGATTTATTTGAGCGCTTTCTGTACAGCGTCTCTGGGACTGTGCTGAGGCCAGGGGGTCAGCGCAAAGCTTGTGAAACTCAACAAGTACTGACAAGTGGCTAAACTCACATATACAATTCAGTGACAAAAGCACCAAACAAAACTGAGCTGTTAAGTGTTGACTGAAGAAGCATCAGACCATGACCACCCAGGAAACTCATTTTACACCTCAAAGTCACACTCAAACTAAGTAATTTAATTTAGGCCATTTCTTGACTAAGCTCATGCTTTTAGCAGTAACACTACTTTATCAACGCATTTCCATTACACACTTATTGTGAGATATCAAACTCCACTGCTCTTATTCTTAAAATGTAATTGCAGTCGAAGCACACTGAGATTTTACACTTGTGTACTAATAACATTACTACTTGCAATCCAGTAGTCTAAAAAGCATTTAGACCCACTGATACACCTAAATTCTGCTGGCACGGTGATAATTTGACCCTGTCAAAGTTCTTTTTCCTCCTCATCACTAATAAAATACAGTAAACAGGTGAATCATTCAGCTGTGGTTGGTGTAAATATTGTTTCTGTCTCTGTCTATTCATCTAATCTCCCCCCAGTTTTGAACCTGCAGTATCATCATTATTAAGATACAGTATGATCCAAGCCAGTGACCACTGATCCTCCTCCTACAATTTACTTCTCTCTCTTTACATGCCATCCCCATATATATTTCCAGCCTGACATCAGGAGCTGTCGCTGTTTCTTTCAGTGGATTTAGCCGCACTATTGTAATGGCGTTAAACTTTGGTGCGTTTGAGTCCATTTCCATTTGTGCCCGCAGCTCTGTTGCAGCTGCACATTAAAAGTGAACTTCCTCCGCAGATTGAGCTAAAGATATCCCGACTGTAACACAGCCAGTTCCACATCCGAGCTGTGTAAAATCATAGTCCATATCCTCTCTCGTCTGCCAGAGACATTTAGAAAAGCAGGCGGTAAACAGAGGAATGATGTGTCGGACACCGGAGAAGTCCCCAGTTCCTTTTATGGCTGGCTGCTGTTGTGAGCCGAAATGGAGAACCAGCATCAAAAGCAAACAGCCTACAGTACATTTCTTCCACAAAGCCCTCACAGCGATAAGATCGACCAGGCTCCGGTCGTGCTGAACAATTTAAGGCAAAAAAAAAAAAGATGCATAAATGCGAGCAGAAAAATGTGTCCTGCTTTCAACTACACTGTATGTTGTTCCAGAGAATAGCCGGAGCCTTTGGCAAAAACCAATTAAGAGCTCAACGGCGTGCAATTCATAGAAGTGACAACGTAAACATTGCTGCTAATAAACGTGTAAGAGTTGGGTAATGACAACCTCCATAAATTCACACCAAGCGTCACAACATGAAGGTGGACAGATAAAGACCAACAACTTTGGAGTCGTTGTATAAGTTAGTGTCCATTCCAGGGATTAGACAGAGCCCCCCTCAGGAAAAAAAAAAAGCCGCACCAAGAGTATCCTTTACCTTGAAGCGTTTTTAACCAGCCGCAGCAAACGTCGCCTGCTTCCCATGCACGACAGTACGATCCTGCTTCTGGGAGAAAAAGGCCGATTTTGTTGCGCTTCACCGGCGCACATTAGCTGTAATGCTCCAGATAGCCGAGCTGTGTTTCCATCTGAAGGCTAGCCACAGTGAAGTTGGCCTGCTCCCATTCACTCCTCGGTCCAGCCCATGCAGCCGTATATATGATACGTGTACACAACTCTCTGCAGGGCTGGAGCAGACGGCGGGGCCTATTCGTGTTTACATCCCACAGAGCATGCGCCCCCGCCTCTAACCCGGAACAGCAGCACCACCCAGCGCCCACTGTCAGTAACTGCACCCAAAGGCGCCTCGGTCACAAAGAGGGGAGTCAATGTCTAAAAAAAGGACATTTGGTCATGTCACATACCAAATTACTATTGTTGCACAGCTCGTACGTACAAAGTATCTGTTGCTTAATTTATTTAATGCAGAGGCAGCGATGAATATAGATTGTGTGCAATAAAAGCGAAAACCATGAAAAATCTAACAGGGAAAAACATATAATATAGGATAATACTGGCAGTGTGGACAAGGGGCACCAAACAAAGCATCCACATGAGTGAAGTATATACATATATATATATATAATATATAATATATAATATAATATATTTATAATATAAAGTGTAAGTGTGTGTGTGTGTGTGTGTGTGCATTAATGTGGGGAATAGTCTATGTATAGGCATATGGCAGGAACATAAGGGTTAAAGGAGAGCAAGGAAAGACAAGAGAGATTAAGATTGACCAGATAACGAAAAAAAAAAAAAGGAAAGAAGGGGGGATGTCAGGTGAAAGCCACTTTTAGCTCTTTATTATGGTGCTTCTAACAAGGGTAATGTCGTACTAAATATTTGTAACAAAATCATTGATTTATTTATAATTTTGCCAAATGCAATCTGCCACAAAGTGACAATTTTAAATGTTTCTCCACAACCTGTAAGTGGTTCCAGTACTTGTCTTTCCCAAAATAATTGAATACTCTCCAGCTTCAAGAATCTACTCAATGAAAATACATTTATTGGTGCTGAATATACTCAAAAATCTACTAAATTGGTGTAAGAACAATAACCTACAGGGGATAATTTGGCATAAATTATAGTGGTACGTAGGGGTCAAGAAGGGTGCATGGTGCTATGTTGATCCTTAACATTTAATTAAGTCATGGCTAAATTGCATTCAGAAGACACAACACACTGTCGATAATCAGTCATCACAGATTGGAACAACAAGCTCTGAGCGTCACCACTGGTACATAAAGATTTTTACATTATCTTTATCTTTTTGCTACTGTAGCAACACAATTTTAAAGGTACGTTTAGTAGATAAATTCAATGCCCATCAGAAACAATTGAGCAATTTTAATTGTTTCAATCGCAGCATATTACACACAGCCCTGTAACAGAGATTTTAACAGGTTAAATAAAAAAGTAACAAGCCCGTACAGAGTAGTCTTTTTGTCTTTCAGTCCAGCACAAGTCAAAGAATTCTGTCAAGCTTCCTGTAGTGTGTGATTCATATCTGATCAGTATCTAAAGCTCAATGTCTTACCTGAAGTTCATTGCTGAGAAGAAAAATACTTCTGCTGGAATTGACTGGAGGTTTGAACCTTGGCTCAGGACTAGCTGCAGCTCTTTCAGATGATGTGAGTTGTGTTGAAGTTATTAAAATTAACTAGTAATACTCTAAGTCAATTGAAACTATATCCTAACTTTGTTCTTAGTCTTCACATAAATAAATAGTTATTTGTAACAAACTAAAATCTGATAATAGGTGGTCTAACGTATACAAGTAGCAAAAAATGTCAACAGAAACTCACGATGAAGTGAAATTTTGACGCGTCAACTGCCTTCATTCACATACCAAAGAGTCAAAAAACCTACTGTTCTGGTTTTACATAAGAACGGTGACGCAAATCTTTTGTTGGTTGTTAGACACTCCTTTTTTCATAGAAGTAGCTTAAAGTGGCGAAGACTGACGCTGAATTTGGCAGCACCACTGTGACAGTAGACCTGAATCTGGTGAAGTTTCTCAACAGTTACAGCTTGTCATCATTGTCAAACATAAATACTTAAAGAGGTACACACTGTCAAATGTTTCTCAGTCATGACACAGTTTGTGAACCAAGAGTTTTATTACTCAGGCACACAATAAAATAGAATAAATTATATTAATAATATTCTGTCAAAATATTACTGCTAGAAACTGTTTGCTTTTTAGTTATAATTCACCATAATGATGTGTTTTTTAATAACTATGTGCTTGGTAATTTAGTAAAAGTCCAAATCATTATGCAGGAAGTGCATCAGAAATCACGCTTATTTCATATTACTGTAATCTACTTAACTGTAGATTTGCTGTCATTATTTGCAGTCACACTAATATGCCCAGATACATTCTACTGTATGCACCTTTTAATCCCACCTGATTAATACTTCAATACATTACATAACAATACTACACAATACACCACAGTTTCATATTTTTAATCATCATGTATCTTTATGGTTTTATAACATTTCAAGTTCCTTTCATGAGGTCTGACAGTGTTTCATAGACTGTTTTTCAGACTATATACTTTTTCACCTGATTTTAAAGAGAGGGTTTACCTAAATGGGAAAACAGCTGTCATTTATACAATGAAGCATGCTCCAAGATTAAATATTATTTACCAAGGTTTTACAATTGTTTCCTACACACTGCCACCACCTTGATACAACGGAGGTGAGGGAATTTCTATATGGTTTGACCATCATTGACATGTACTTTAATCGTAAAAATACTTTTCAATTCTTCTTGTTCAATGTATCTGAATTTCCCTTTCTCCTCTGTTGTATCACGATGATGTCGAAACACGTACTGGGAGATTCCAGCCTTAAGAATTACCAATAAAACTATCTACCAGATGTCACTTCTGGTATGTGGAAGATTTATTTTGTTCTGAATTGGATGAAAACATTTTTTAAATAGTGAAATTCACCAAGATCCACCTTTGATGGTACAAGATAATATTTCTAAACTGCAAGGCCTAAAATCAAGTTATAAATATATATAGTGTAGGGTATTTGAAGGATGGAAATTATGAAATATGAATGTGTTGCTTTGAGCTCGACCAATAGCACAGTTAGCTCTTTAACAAAGTAAGCTACAAATCAATGTTGAAATCTAAGAAATGCACTAAAAATATAAAGTAAACTCTGCGAATATGCAAAGGTGTTAAAAAACCAATAACAAATGCAATAAATACCAAGTGAAAAAAACTGAATTATAGTGTGTGACTAAGAGTGGAGGTGGTCGAAGAGGGGCTGAACATTCCTGAGGCCTACTCAACATGGCTGCCAGGCCAAATTATCCACCTGTCAGTTGTTCAATTACAAAACAACAACATTTGAAGTACAAATAATAATAATAAAAAAGAAAAACTAACGAAGAAAAACATATGAAAAACTGCCACAATCCCAACACCTTTTGGTTTCATCATCACCAGGCAGCAGCAGTATCTATTGTCCTGACAGCAGCAGACGCTGTTGTCATGGGAACTGATAAATGGGTGCTCTCTCTGTGCTGGTAAGCAACTGCACAATAAAAACACTAAAGCTGAGTGTTAAACCGGTGTGACTCTGCTCAGATTTGGATCCAGCTGGACATTTTCCCGTCTGGACTGGAGTTATTGTGGGAAATGGCGGCTCCAGCTCGGCAGAGGGCAGACCGCTGAATCTCTGCAGCATGGCGGCTCACAGCGGCTCATCCTGTCTCACGCTATTTACGGCGCATGCGCACGACGCTCTTCCTTTTTCCAGTGCAGCGGAGTCAATCCCCCCAGTCTTTGACTCCGGGCTCCTTCATAAGGAGACAAAAAGACTGCAAAATGGTTGGTAATCTGTCCAGATAAGTACCTATGGGCATAACTAAGACGTACAGTGTGCGCGGCGTGCTGTCAGAAGTTTAAAAACATGTCGCTGGTGTTCAGATGAAGATAGATTCACTCCGGCTGATGCTCACCCGGTCTGCTTAAACGTGGCCTAGTGGCTACCTACCTTCCCAAACTCACTGCTTCCTGTTGTCTCTTTCCTGCTTTACTGTTGCTTTATTTATCAGTAAATGATAATTGCAGGAACACCGTGTGTGAATTCCCGTTTAAACTGCTTTCCAGCAACCCGTGTGCGTCTCTTCACCTCTGTAGCAGTGCTGCTAACACCCGTCGGTCAGCTCTGTGATGTTGGTCGGTCCAGTGTCAGTGCTGGGCAGTGACAACACAACTACGCAACACAAAGAAAGAAAAAAACTGTGAACTAACACACAGCAAGCGTATGTTAGTCTTGTCCATTTTGACAGTATGCTTGTCTTGTTGCAGGGTTTTGTTAAAGTGGTGAAGAACAAGGCCTACTTCAAGAGGTACCAGGTGAAATTTAGGAGGAGGAGAGGTAAGACACCCCCCGATGGTCTCCTTACTCTGAATCTTTAGGTTACTTTGAGGATTGTTTTATAAGTGATTTTTGTGGGGTTTTTTTCCCCCTTCAGAGGGGAAAACTGACTTCTTTGCTCGTAAGCGCCTGGTCGTTCAAGATAAGAACAAGTACAACACACCTAAGTACCGGATGATTGTCCGTTTCTCAAACAGGGACATCATCTGCCAGGTGAGCATTCACACAGGTCACTTTTATCAAACTTGTGTAAACGCTTTTATAATGGTGAAATAAAGATGTTTGAAAATGTAAACTAAGGGGATTCTAAGGCTTACACGAGGTCTTCTTAGAAGTTTGCAACAGTTTATGTAAGCTTTAGAATTAATGTCTTGTGTTAATCAAAACTCTTACGATGAGGGATATAAATGTGCTGTGAATTTAATCATGTCTTGATATTGCATCTTAGATCGCCTATGCCAAGATTGAGGGTGACATGATCGTGTGTGCGGCCTACTCACACGAGCTGCCAAAATACGGGATCTCCGTTGGTTTGACAAACTACGCAGCAGCTTACTGCACTGGTCTGCTGCTGGCCCGCAGAGTAAGTACACTTCTGGTTTTGCACAAGCTACTCCACTGTCAGATACCCATTTGAAATCTCAGACCTCAGTTAAGTTGAAAATGAATGTCCTTTTAAAAAATGTTTTTAACTATAGAAGATGAATAAAAACAGCAGTTCACACTGCTGGAAAGGTGAGGAAAAGTATTTGTCTACTGAACCCGATGTTGAACCTTTAAATCTCATTGTTCAATTTTATTTACTTATTTATTTGTTGTTGTTCTCAGCTGTTGAACAAGTTTGGCCTGGATAAGGTGTACGAAGGCCAGGTGGAAGTGACAGGTGACGAGTTCAATGTGGAGAGCATTGATGGTCAGCCAGGTGCTTTCACCTGCTACCTGGATGCTGGGCTTGCTAGAACCACAACAGGCAACAAGGTGTTCGGTGCGCTGAAGGGGGCTGTGGATGGAGGCCTGTCCATCCCACACAGGTAATCACTTCTGCTCACAATCATGTTCTGTGTGGGAGTGCTTTGCAGGATGGTTTGGGAAAATTAGGTTGCACTGCTTTCAATGCCTAGGAATGATGCAGTTTTTTGAAGTCATTGGATAAAATGCCAAGAAAGGCTTGAAATCTTCTGAGATTGATTTAAACTGGTAAAGATGCATATGATAATACGGGAATACTGTTGCGCCTCTTCATTGAAGTTTCTAGTAAGGATGCGTCATTCCTCTACATTTTGCATATCGAGTGTTTTACGTGGAAATACTTTTCATGCAACTGTAAGAAAACCAAAGGTACAAATAAGTGATGGCTTGATTTCATTGGGTTTTTTCTAGAATGACAACTGTCTACACTAATTTTGTCTTTAATTTGGCTTTATTTCCTAGTTAATGGGGGAATAACATCTTAAGTTGACATGTGAAGGCGCACATTCCAAAACAATCATTTTTTTCGATACCAGTTTTATGAAATCAGTTTCAACAAGATGAAATTTCTCATTCATTTATTCATTCATCTTCAACTGCTTATCTGTTTCCGGGTCGTGGTGGGTTCTGGAGCCAATCTCAGCTCACATTGGGTGAGGGTGGGGTACACCCTGGACAGGTCGCCAGTCCATCACAGGGCCAACACACAGAGACAGACAGAGACAAACAACCACTCACACTCAGACCTACAGACAATTTAGAGTCACCAATCAACTTAAACATGCATGTGTTTGGATGGTGGGAGGAAACCGGAGTACCCGGAGGAAACCCACGCAAGCATGGGGAGAACATGCAAACTCCACACAGAAAGGACCCAAGCCTGGGAACTGAACCCTCGACGTTCTTATTGTGGGGGGAACAGTGCTAACCACTATGTGGCTATGCCGCCCATGACATTGCTCATTATGGTTTAAAAAAAAAGAAAAAAAAATCCACACTGCAGCCTCTCAAACAACAATACACACGTGCTGTAAGCCCCATCTCTGGCCATAAGCCAAGGTATAACCTCACGTTTTTCCTGGATGACTTGATACAGCTGGTCACCAGCGTTTTTAGATCTTGGCACATGAAAAATAAAGCATGCTTACTGGCCCACACCTGAACAACAACAAAGTTTTTGATACTTTGGAATCGAGGCATTTCGGTCAGTGTCAAAAAAACCGTCAACTTTGATAACCAGTCCTACTCTCAAAACCAAGCTTGTAGTGGGACTGTTATTGAGTCTGTGAATGGAATGTAGTTAGAGATGAGCAACAAAGTTTAATTTGAAATGTTTTTCACCTACGGTAGGTGTTGGCTCATCTTCTAGCATCTTTTACAAATGTGTGTTTTTGTTTTTTTGTTTTTTTTTCTGGATTTTAATTAAATATGGCTTTGAAGAAATATGAATCCTCAGGGATTGATTTGAATATGGAGGAACCTCATGGCTACATTACTAAATATGAGAAATTTTAGGGTAGAGCCACATCCATTGCACAATGAGGTAAAACATTACCTTTAATGTAAGACGATTGACAGTTTTGTCACTTAAAAAAGTTAGTGGCTCCATGTTTAACTGTTCATCAGGATGCCAGGTAAAAGCAAAACGCTCGATTCATCAGCTCTGTCCTATCGGTGTCTGATATCAGTTAGTGAAGCGTTTGCCTAATCACCTAAAAATTAATCCAGCTTGGATGTTGCTACACACATTATTGTTGCATGTTTGCATACAATGAACGTTGTACTTCAAAACACCCATGTGCTCACCGACAGATCTGATTCTTATACCAACGGCACCAAGAAAATGCTAAGTTCATATGTGACAGGAAAATTACTTGAAACAAGATTTCATGCTGTTTTTATAAACTATAATACAATGAATACCTTTTTTTATATTTGATTACAGAATATTTAGTAAGTGGGTTTTATTTGCAGTAGGTCTGATTAAATGTAACATACACCTGTATAAAGTTGCAGTGTAGTTGATTTGGCTGAGCACATATTGGATTAGTCTCACTCACATGGTAACTGTTTGCATTTTGGTCTAGGCAGATTTAAAAGATGTCTGTACAGCTTATTAGCTTTTATAAAGGATAATGCACAAGTTGTTTGCATTCATGAGAAATTGTGTTTGAAGTCACAGCTGAAGGATTGACTCCTGGCTTAACCTCGTCTGGCATCAGACACACTGACATCCAGTCAGTTTGGGAGGAATACAAATGAAACAAATGCATAATGCATATCCAGTGTAAACGTAGGACGTGTGATGTGGAGATGTTACCTGGTAAATTATTTAAATACAGATAATTTTAATGGAAGGTATGAACGGGGCTGTAAGGCAGTAAGCATTGCATGGTGAAACACCAGCAACTTAAAACAGTATGTTCTATGAATTAGTGCCATGTTCATTAAACCCTGAGTTAATGTTTTGATACATCTGGTGCTTGGAGATTTTGAATTCTAATGGCTAAGGATTTACTCTTTTTTAAAATTTTTTTTGGTTCACTTCTTCTCTAGCACTAAACGCTTCCCTGGGTATGATGTAGAGAGCAAGGAGTTCAACGCTGAAGTCCACCGCAAGCACATCATGGGCATCAATGTGTCAGAGTACATGAGCTACCTGATGGAGGAGGATGAGGATGCTTACAAGAAGCAGTTCTCCCGCTTCATCAAGAATGGCGTCACCCCTGATTCGGCAAGTCCTTTTATGCTTATCAGAAACTTTCAATAAGGAGATGACAAGTATACTACTTTTACCTATATTGCTCATCACAATGGGACTTAAATGGTATCAGTTCATTGTAGTCGAAGATTTAAATATTAAAAGAAACAGGAATATATTTAAATTGCAATATACATGTATGTATTTCCCCAACCAAGGCAGAGAATTGGCAGAAACAAATTTTTAGTCAAATGAAACTGTATGTTGGAGACCCATTGGGCTAACTGTTACTAACATTGGAAAGGAGCATGGTTTTTATTGTCATCTAGATGGATGTAGTCTTAGGCAGAAACTGATTACATGCTGAAAGACGGTCAGTAACAAACTCATCGGTCTTCAACATTTTATTAAGTCTTTAATGCTAATATCTACATTTTATACATGTGTCTAAGCAAACAACAAATATGATACTTTAAGGCTGCAAAATGTATCTAAATTCAATTGAAATGCCAATATGGCAAAGTGCAATATCTAAATTGAGGGAGGGAAAAAAATAAAATTTTATTTGGCTGGTAGAATTTGTTTCAACATTGTTACATCTCTGTTAAACTGTATTTATCCTTACACATACTTTTTGGTTATTCATCTTTCAGATTGAGGAAATGTACAAAAAGGCCCATGCTGCCATCCGTGAGAACCCAGTCCATGAAAAGAAGCCCCCCAAAGAAGTCAAAAAGAAGAGGTGAGAACTTACAACTTTTTTTTATAACTGAGTTTAGAACTTACAAATTATAGCAAACATTTAACGATGTCAGTTCTTTTGTGTTGAGAAGGAATTTTGTGGCTTTCATATATTGCTAGTTTCAGTCAGACCTGGTTTCACACCTGACCACACCTGTTGTTTTGAACTAGATTTACACAGTAATATGTATATAATCACTTAGGGTGTGTGCTCATTGTGCCTGTTTCTGTAACCTAGGTGGAACCGTGCCAAGCTGTCTCTGGCCCAGAGGAAAGACCGTGTTGCTCAGAAGAAGGCCAGCTTCCTCCGAGCTCAGGAACAGGAGGCAGCAGAGTGAATTATCAGTCTGCCTGGTTCCTAATGCAAGAGTTTGTCCAAATAAATCTTTCAAAAAGGGTTGCATCTTTTGTGTACTTTTGTGCATTTAAAAGATCCTTTCCCAGCAATACTAGGGATCATTTCATTTGGGGCTTTTTAGCTCATTTAGAAACTTGGATATTCAATGTTGCTGTTGCGCAATGAAAGGCTTGTTTTTTAAAATGGCATACCCTCTTCACAAGTCATAATTTTTCCAGTTACATGGATGTATTTGATGTGCTGCAGAAGCTTTAACAACCACTCACTGCTCAGGCATATGACTCAGTCAGATTTATTAATTTATCAATGCCATGGTTTAAAAAAAATTCACTGATTTTGCTGCAGCACATTCACAAAGCTTACTTAATATTACTAAATATTCAAATGATACTCTGATCTAAATCCTTAAAAATAAAATGCATTGCTTGTACAGGTGAAGTTGAATACAAGGAGGCTTATTGTTTCCACAGTGAGAATAATTTCAAAAGTTAAGGGGACTGGGGTGCCAGTGTGCAGTGATTGCTTATTAAGAGTCTTTAGTATGAGAAATTTTCTTCCATAGCAAAGTCTTAAGATTGTTCAGAATCAACGAGTGCTCTATTTCCATGTGCTCTGTTGAACCTTTCAGTGCAATGCAGGCATACAACTGCTTCTCAAGCTCCTCTCTCACATCAGATGGCGCCCCCCTCAGGATATAGTCTTTTAGTGCTTCGCAGGCTTTAGCTAAGTTTGGCCTGGTCACCTCTGGTGTGCAGCGGTGCTTGGTGAGGTCGCAGGAAGTGAGGCAGTCAGCACCATAGAGACAGTCCTCGTCCACATCGCAGCGCTGCTGCCTGATGTCCTCTTCGAAGATGGCCTCAGGAATGATGTAGCGTGCATCCATCACCTTCAGGTCATGGCGGTCGTTGTAGCCAAAACTGGTGGCTCTTACATCACACATGAGGAAACTTCCGAAAGTGCCGTGAAAAACATCCTCAACGAGCTCCAGGAGTCCGATGGAGATCTTGGCCTTGTGTGGCCAGGAAGGGGTGAACAACTGGTCCATTCTGCGGCGCAGGCCTGTTGGAATCCACACCTCAATAATCCACGGGAGACTGATTCCGAAAAGGGGAGAATGTGGCACCTTCTCCATCACATACAGGTCTCCACAGAAGCCCAGTAACTTTGGCGTGTGCTCTCTGTCTTGTAAGACTAAAGCTAACAGGAACTCATTGAGCTGCAGCAGAGCCCAGGTGGACCGAGCCTCAGGCAGTGAGATATGACCATCTTTATTAGCATCTGCAACCGACAATACTTGGGTTGCAAGGTTGGCGAGGTTGGCCTGATCCCCGACTTTAGCCTATGAAGAAGCGAAAATATTAGAAGATGATGTTTTTTAATTGCCTTGCTAGACTTGGGGTGTTTACTGTAGGTTTCCTGACCTTAAGGTGGTTGAGGATCATCTCCCTGAACTTTTCCACTGAGGTGCCCCTGATGGGCTTGTTGAAGGCCACAACCTCTTTCTTGGGCTCCATCTCGTTGCCCAAATCATAATGAGGAACCTCCTCCATCTGGCATTTAATAACACCCTCCAGGTCTCCCCAACTCCCAGAGTAAACCTGAAATAAACAAGGGGATCAAGAGGTGCAGCTCACAAACAAACACATTGGAAAAGACCAGTTTGAAGTGACAGAACCCCCCCCCCCAAAAAAAAACACAAAAAACATTGACCTGACTGTTGGCCTTGGCAGTGAAGCACTTCCCCAGGTAGAGTGTATCTTTCTCACAGAGGCTGCTGCAGGCTGAACCATCAATGACTCCTTTTCTGTATTTGTCACACTGAAGAAACAGAATAGTAAAAAGGGGGAACAGCCAGAATGTGATCATAGGTACAGCTGAGAGTATACATTTTTCTTCATACTGCATATGAGGAGTAAAATACTCACTATTGAAATTTTGCAGTCGTGCCCACGACATAGCTCTGTGTAGGATGAGTACTCCACGTACACTATCCAGCTCCCCACGAGCACTGCCAGCCAGGAGAAGAAGAGGTACTTCATATGTAAGTAGGAGAATCTGGCCTATTGAAAACATTGAAGAGATTTGAAACGTTGGAACAAATATCACTTTTAAAAACATGTTTGCTTGAACAAATTTGCTATAATATCTAATAAATACATAACATTTGATGCCTGAAAATGAGTTTGTGACCTTTGCACTAATTATTTTTAACATTTTAATTCTTAGACACTGGATACACAATAGAGGACTGCGTACCAGTGAGATAGCTGTTTACCTGACAGCAGCACTATAGGATCCAGTGTTTGACTTGGTGGAGATCTATCAGGAAATTAAAGTGGGCATGCAGTACAGGTACACTGGCCACCTCACAGCAAAACAGCCTGGGTTCTTTTGTGTGGAGTTTGCATATTCTCCCTGAGCCTGTGTGGGTTTCCTTCAGGTACTCAGGCTTCTTGCTAAACTCCAAAGACATGCTTGGGTTAATTGGTGGCTCTAAATTGCATTAAGGCCTGACTACCATTGCCTCACCATTATCAGCTGACATTGACTCCAGCCCCCTGCAACCCTGACAGATAAACAGTATAGATAATTGATCAATATTTCTGCTTTGATTAATTTTTGGTTCATATAATATCCTGTACTTCTGCCTAGCTGTCAGCCTCTCCCCTTCCCTTTAATCTCTTCTGTGTGTGTGTGTGCACCCCTGATTGCAGGAGTGGAGTCAGGTGTGTGGGAATCAGGCCACCAGCCATCTTCGTTTTCCTGTTCTGCATCAAATACCCAGTTTCTGGCTGTAGCCTGTATGCTCATTCAGTCTCTAATATACTTTTCCCCCTCACTGTCTTGTTTGCAGTTCTTGTCTTCCTCTTCCAAATTTGTGCCGTCATCCTCGCTCCCACTGACTTCATCCACCTTGAGTCTACGCTGGACCCCGGGTCCCTGAACTGCACTACCTCAGCCTCTTAAATCTTCACCAAGCCACACAAAGCTCTCTCTCTAACCCCATGTAAGACCCACGTCTCATTGTGCTCTGCCTCTCAGGTCAGTCACCCCTTTCATCTGAGCAACGAAGCAAATAAAACTATTTCATTTATTGATCCTTCTTTGAGCTTCTCTGGTCTGCTCTTGGTCCACCAGAATCAAACGGATGTACAGCATTAAATCGATCTCTTTTTTCAACTTCTTGTTATGTGTTAATGTTTCTATTGTATCTTTTACTGCAGAATAATCTTTTATTTGCTGGTTGAATTAATGAGATGTTATTCTGTAAAACACAGTCACAGATAATGTGCGGATGTTTCACATTGTGCAGTTACAAAGCAGTTTTAACATTTACTGTTTCATCTGTCAATATTCACTCTTGTTTTTGCTGCTGTTGCTTTTTTCTCTCCAACAGATGCTTTCTATGTCCGTCTAAAAATGAACAGACTGAGTCAAAACTTAGATTAAATCCAAACAAAGAGCTAAAACCTGCTGAGATGCTTGATAGAACTTAAAGGAACTATCTGGAAATTACTATTTACTGACAGCATGGATTCACACTGCTGCCTCAAACAGCAAGAAGGTTCTGCGTTCTAACCCCCGGACCCAGAGTCCTTGCCGTAAGCAGTTTGAATGTTCTCCCTATGCCTCTGTGCATTTCTCCGGGTGCTAAGGCTTAATCACATAGGCAAAAGTCATTTTGAAGTTTATTGGCTCCAAATTTTCCATTGATGTGAGTGTGAGCGTGGATAGGCGGTATAGATAATAGAGGCACCATCAGAGGAGACTTCTTCTCCTCCATCTTCTACTGCTTTTCCGTTTCTGGGTCGCAGGGGTGCTGGAGCCAATCCCAGCTCACTCTAGGCGAGGGGCGGGGTACACCCTGGACAGGTCGCCAGTCAGAGGAGACAGTACTGCACTATTTAATGAGATACTTTACTGATATAATAGACAAAAACACACTTAGCTTCTTTTTTAATTTCTTTTGCCTACATCTTTGGACCATTATTAATGAATTGGAACATGTGAAGTGTTCATTTTGTGGTGTGCCAACTGTAAAATAAATAAATAAATCAATAAATAAAAATTAGGAGATTATAATATACTAAAAGTCAATATGGCAACCTCCTAATTTGCATATTTCTTTTACTTATTAGTAGAAGAACAGCCCCGTGAAAGGAATACGAATTAGTTCCTAACTGAGTTGGATCACAGACAGATCATTAATGCAATCACTTCTAAGGAGGTGCAGTGTAATTAACAGGAAATGCTGTTTGGGGTCTGAAATGGTAACAGTGGAACATTTACAGCGACTCCAGTCTCATTACCTTGTCTTTTGATTTTCTTTCTCATTCCCTGGGTGATAAATACAATCTGCTTAGATCCATAATGGCATTCCTCCAATTTGAGAACATTAGTGAAAAATAACGTACTTTTTTTGCAGCAGCGCTTTCCCATCTATTAATGATTCTAGCACTCACTGCTTGACATTGATGGACTCTCCATGCTTCCACCCTTTGCCCCTTTCACTTCCAATTTTCTGTATTGCCTTAAGTGTCTTTATCTCTCTTCCTCTTCTATTGCCTTTCTGTAAAACCTTGTGTTTCATCTCCCAGTGGGACGTTTTTGACACAGCTTGTAAGAGAAAATGGCTCGATAGACACTCTGCTTCTTTTTTTTTTTTTTTCTCCAAACACTGAATGATAGAGAAGATGTGAGCTTCATCTTCATAGTTGAAAGGGGATGGTATTAGTGTCTGTGTCTAAATGGATTATCTGTCATTTTTTGAGGGGGGATTTTGACATGACTGACATCACAGAAATAAGGCTTTCAGACAGCTTCTGTATATTACGCTCTAATCTAACTTTAATCTTCAGTCTCATGTAAGTGTGCATTGTGTAAATGCCAAGATTGGAGACGTTTACAATGATGTTTTATGTTTTGCTTTCGCTGCGGAAAACGGCAAACTTGGATGACTTTTTAACATGCTGGGTGGAATGTGTGTTGTTCTTACTTTACACAAAATATATTTGCAACCTACAAAAAATGTACAGATTCAGCTTCTTCGTAATAATCAGAAAAATTTGCAGATATTTCAATGTGGCCAGTCAGAAAATCTTACAATCTGACCTTCAGTTTTCTCAAATCTTTGTTGTTATTCACTTATATTCTGTCATCATCTGCTAACAACTAATTAAAAGGGCCAGACATATAAAACCTTTTTGTAATTTACTGTCTGACTGATAATTGTGCTGTTGATCAATAGATGTTTACATTACAGCATTTACATATATGCCGCAGATGTAGAACATAATGCAATTACCCATGACAGGCTACTTGAGCAAAGATCTCTGCTGCCTTATCTATTGATTGGTTTTACTTACAAATCTGACCATACAGACCCACAGCAAATTTAACAGAAGTGACCACACAAGTAAGCACTGCGTGCACCTCCCATCGATTTTTCCATAGGTGAAATGCATCAACAGCAAAAGCATTATGGAAATCACACTCTATGGGGGAAACAAATGTATGGTTGGCCTGTCTGATCGATGGCTTGTGGCTTCCATTTTAACTCTGGCCGATGCATTTCTATCTCTGGGATTACATATTGACCCTTTGTGAGGGAAGAGAGTTACACAAACATGGCTAATGAGGTGATATTGATTGTGGCTGCTGTGACAGCTATTAATTAGAGACTGACTGGGAGCTGTGGCCATATGCTGAGGTGGGTGGAAAGAAAAGTCCGTCTCGAGCTGGTTGAACTTGTTCCTCCACACCCACCTTCCTGCCCACAGCCTTGTTATCCAAACCATACTAAACCCGGAAGTTCTTCAAATTGATGCACCAAAATTCAAGAACACACTGCACAGTTACAGAGTACAACCTGATGTTGAAAGCACAGAGGCAAAAAGGAGATTAACGCTGATCAGAAACAGCACGTTGCTGTTCTGACACTTGGTTTTTGCAGACGGCACACCATTCATCCATTATGTATGATTATAAAGCTGTCCCTCAGAGGCTGCCGGTTAATGGGCTGCTGTTCAGAGCTGAGAAAGACATGAAAACATGGAGAGAGCCGGAGGAGTGAATAACAAAAGATGCATTTGAAGTTGGTGCTTGACAGTAGTGACAAATATGGGTCATACAACCTGAGAGAGAAACACCACACTGTATGTGCAAAGACTACAAAGATCTGACTCATCAGAGTCCAGAGAAACAACCCCCCCTTCAACAAAACCCCATAAACAGAAACACAGACACAGACACAGCACACACCTTACACCATAAACCCAAATCATGCATTTACCATACTGACTCAACACTGCGACACTCATAGATTTGAACGTTACTTCATCAACAGTTTGTTCTGTCTGCCACGATGCTGTAAATCTCAACAAACACTCCGCATAAACACAGATCTGCACACAAACAACACACACAGTAAATACAGTCACGCTGTATTGCTGCAAGGTCTAAAGCATCCTGTCAGAGAAAACCCACTCCCTGTTAAAAAAAGAATAATAATAAAATAGAAACCAACAAGATTTTGATATTAGAGGCCATTTTGGTAATGCATCTTAAATTATCACTAAAATCCAACTGGAAATTGACTCCATTTAGATTTTGACTTCAAGCTCACAGCTGATACAGGTACAGCTCTCTCTCTCTCTGTCCATTGCTTTGTCTGGTCTTTTTGGTACAAAATCAGGTGTTAAAAGGCCAAATTTCAATAATTGCCACATTTTTCTAACATATGTATGACCAGCTATGGAAGTTAAAAAGGGTGTAGGAAGAATAACTATTACAGTGAACATTGTGTGTTGGTAACTCCTAAACCGATCAAAGCTCTTAATTTGAACCAAATCCGTCTCAATCAAAGTCACTGTTCTACATTAGCTTCAGTGATTGAACATACAGTTTTCCATTGGCTCTCCATGCTTTTTACCTGGTAACTGAATGTTTAAAATATACACAGTAAATGGTTTAATAGGCCAAATCGTCTATTTATCATTTGTTGAACCAATTCAGCATGTGCAAAAAAACTGCTCAAGCATGTTGGTACTAGGTGTAAGTAGATATTGTAATATCTGTATGTGACTGTGAAATATAATAATCTGGCTTTGCACAACACCAGATTTTGTGTCTTGTGGAAGTAGCTTCTCTCCAAGGATCACTGAATGACACTTCTTAAGCTGTCACTGCGAGGCTGAGGTGGCCTAGAAAACTGAACGATGCTGGTGGCTGTCTCTGGAGACTGGCTGTCTCTCCCTCCATTCCCTTCACTTGACAGCTTTTGTCTCTGACATGCAGGGGCAAGGACAGGAAGTGTGCAACATCAGCTAGGCAGCACTGCGCTTGACCAAAATCAGTAAAGCGATTGCCAACCATCTGTCTCAAAGGTTTGAAAGGAAATATGTAGACTTTATAGTCCAATGATGTAGGAGGGGCTTTCTTTAAAAACAAAAAACAAAAAAAACAACCCACTTTTAAAAATCGGGGACTGCTCACATTCGCTCTCTGTTAATGTAAGTCTGAATCCTAAATTTGGGTTTCTCAGACCTCCACACGTCCTTGAGGGGCTTCCCCAGCAGAGTTAGATTTTACTTATGATGAATGCCCCTGTGGACTTCACCTAATTTCACTCACAGCAAACTGTTACATAATGTTCCTCAACAGTTTCCCAGATGAGGAAAATCAGAGCAGCATCACATCAAATACAAGTCCATGACTTCAGATTGATTTACAGACGCAAAAGCTCAGGACACTTAATTTTAATGGCAAACCAGCCCAACGATTCAAAGCACGTTTTACTTTGTGGTCATTTGCAAATAGAAAGTCACATAAACAATGTCTGATATACAATGTAAATAAGGTTGATGATAAAGTTTTTCAGCCTCAGACACAGCCTCACTTGAATGTGTCACTGAGACAGCTGGATGCATCATCATGGATGTGGTTGCTACAGCAACGGGAATCAGGAGGATGGTTGATTCCTGTCGAGCCGTCGAGCATCAATTGAAACCTACACCGACACCTATTTATCACCAATCCGTTTACAACATGAAGGTCAAACGATGAGCCGGTGCGGGCTCTAACAGTTGTCCGTCGCCTAATGTCCACTCTGAAGACACCAAAGTGTGCACCCAGATATGGACGGGTTTGTTCCCGATTGGACTCCTGAGTGAAGAAGGATTTCCCAGACCCCTTACCTGGATGTACAGAGGCTTTCTGAAGACCCCCCATGGAAAGAGACCCCTTGCCATGGCAGATGCAGAACATCTCACAACAGATGCTGAAGAGATGGATTTCGTCCTGCACTCGGGATCAGACAACGCCTCCTAGGGTTAATCGTGGAAAACGTCCAAATACAAGACATGAGTGATGGTGTCGGCTCCGGCGTGGACGGATGAGCGCTTGGAAGCAGCGAGGCAGCAGACTGAGCTGAGCCGACTGCAGCGAAGTCAGACTCATGTTGGCCATGAGCGCTTCTGGGGCGGCATGACCGGCGACAGGAGGAGGATGGGCGACACCGTGCTTCATTTACACCCCACTGTTTGTGCATTTCAACAGGGAATCTTATTAGCTATCAATTAGCTGTCAATTAGCTCAGTTTCTCATTTTTCTCAGTAATATATATGAATAAAAATCACGAATCAGATGGAAATGTAATAAACCATAAAGTCAGATATTAGATAACCAAAGCATCTGGCTCCAGTTTAGCTTTAAAAGAGTCAGACCATTTACATCTGGATTTGTGATGCCCAAAAAAAAAAAAAAAAAAAAGCATGACCACTGTGCTAACACGAAGTTATGAAACCTTCACTTTGCAGCAGCTTTTTTTCATATATATATATATATAAAACTCAGGTCAACATAAAATGTCATCGTAAAATGTTTAAAAGAAAATTCTAAACCAAAAAAAATCTGTAGAAAAGTAGAGAAAGCATGCTCTGCAATGAGATGAAATATTCACGTATTAAAAAGTTGAACTATTAAATTATCATGTTTTCCAATTTTGGATTAAAGCTGCTTGAAATCTGTACCCTGTTTTATTAGAAAAGTACTCTGGGAGATGTGAGGCTTCTCGCTGGCATCTCATAATGTGGAGATAGAAGACTGTAAGACTGCATCTCGAGGGAGTGCATCAACAAAAGGTAATGGGCTCTCAGTTATACAGCACATTAGTATGGGCAACACATGCATTATCATCCATCAAAACAGACAACAGTCGAACTTTCTGTCATTGCATTTCATGAAAAATTTGTGTTGTGAGTGTGAAAATCAAACAGAGCAATTTGTCTTTACAGTTAGATGTGACATATTTAATTGCACAACAATAAAGAATTCATGAAGGACGACAGAGTGGCATTGCTAGATTCTTTACAGAGCGAACGTGGAGTGAGAGGAGCCCACAGGACAATAACTGGATGCAGATAAGGTATTTCCTGTGATTATGTAATGCTGATCACCTTGAGGCACTCTGAGTGGGCTGATAAAAGCAAAACACGTGGAAACATATTTCCACATTAGAACAAACAAAGAGCATGGCTAATGCAGCAACGAAGATAGTGGCACTGCTGGAGAGCACAGTGAAAATGCTGGAGATATTTAGATTGATGGGCCTTTCCACTCAGATAGCCAACTGGGATTGTTGAGACTAGATTAAATAAATCTGCAATATAAAGAAGTCCATCTCCAAAACATTAATCTTTCAGATTCATTTACATGAAAAAACAAACAAACATCTGTGTTGATTTTAAATTTTCATGTCTGAATTGAATTTGCTGTCCATTACATGCAAATGCAATAAACCTTGCTCAGTCTTATAGCCCACACCTGTTGCTCCTTTAACATGAATCAAAAGCCAGTACGAGGGGGCAACTAATGAAAGGAAGTGTCCGACATATAGCACAACAGAAATCATCCTAAATATCTCTGGTGTTGGCGCAGCTTGTAGTTCAGATCAAATAGGAACAATCACTCATGTAAACAAATTTTAAGGTGCGTGGTGAAAATTCTTATAATCAAGATTATAGAGAGTGTGTTATTAAGCTTGCTGTGTTGGGAGAGAACATACAGTAGAACGATGAGAAATAACTGTGTTTAGCCTTCCCCCTCATGGTGACAGCCAGTATTACAACTTCTATGTAGCAAGTCCCATGACAGGATGTCTTTTCAGTTGAACCAGAGTTTTTTTTTTTATTTTGGATTTTGTACCATAACACAGGAGGAAGGAGCTTCAGTACACTGTAATGAAAGTTTGCCACATTTTAAAGTGAGCCTTCTGGTAATATTTTATATTTCCTCGATATCAACAAATCCAAGTACAATGAATTGATTCCAACAAATATTGTGTATCTTAAGCCTGACATCTCTTAGTCCTGGATTGCTGCTCGTGATCTTAACATTATTGATTTGGTTGATATGCTCTCTTGTTACCATCAACACGCACACACACACACACACACACACACCATCTGATAAAAAGCTGTATTCATCAAGTGTTTTACAATATTAAACTCAGTAACACACATTCACCCATTTAAACAGGTCTGGCCTTAAACCACCATTCTTGTTTTTGGTTTGGCCAGCAATTTTGGGTTTATCATTTTACCTGTTGCCTCTTGTTAAAGTTTTATTTATTTATTTATTTGATGTATTTATTTTTCTGGTCTTAACAGGTACACTGTGTGAGAGCGCTTGATTGGATTCATTTAAGAATGTGAAATCCTGCTCTTACGAACTGTACATGGAAAGTACCAATGACATAATGGTCTGCAGCATATTTACGAAACTTTTACATAAACAGAAATATTTCCAAATGATTCCATCTCATTATTATTGCCTTATTTATAATCCTTTCTTAAACTGTTCTGCGTTACCAGAATGCGGTAGGGTTTAACATTATCTCAAAATTTTACACATCATATGCAAGGACATCAGGATTTCTGGAAATATGATTCTCTCACTAAAATTAATTGTTTGTTGCATTACACATACATTGCTTTGAGAGTGTCATTTATAAATAGGATGACTAATGTTTGCAATGCGATGTTGCAGAATGAGACACTGGATGTCACTATGTAGAGGCACACTTCACATCCAAGTTGGTTTGGCATGACAAGTTTAACAAAACACTAAAAATGAATTCAGTTGTCTACTACTGACATTTTTCTTGTATAGATCTATGACCTTTACCGATGAGAATGTTTTTTTTATTTTGCTTGCTGAACCACAATCCATTCCTTGTTTATCAAAGTGTATCAAATCAATTACCCTCCCATTTTAACACACAGCAAGCTTTTATGGGTCACGCTTCACCCTGAAGCAAGATGTGTTTCTTCCTGAAATACATCACATATCATTTAATTAACTTTGGTTTTCTTTCTTTCTTTTTAATGTTTCAACATGACTTCTCATTTTTCATTTTTATTGGCAAAATAATGTATAACATAATATTCTATTCTATTTAGTAACTGAGCTGTAAAGATTTAGTGTTTCAACTGTGCGTGTAAAGAAAGTGAATGTATCAGGAAAGAAAAGATCCCAAACACCTGAATGCCTTATCCAATATGTTTAAATTTAATGGGCTTGATTTAGTAAAGATAACACTGTTGGAGCATGTCTAATTCCAGTATTACTATATTATACATATAACAGCCTCTCTTTCATAAGGTTGGATTACAAATTTTCAAAAATAAAAGTCATTTTGTTTTTATTTTTGCATGTGGCCAGCCTGGGGGAAGTAGGCGGAGAAAGTGGAGAATGTGCGAGTCACACTGCAGGGACAGGAAAAGAAAACCGCAGAAAGCCCAGGAGGTGAGTGTCCTTCATGCAGGGACATAAGGCAAAAATAATAATAGCACAGAAAGTTGAAAACAAAGACCATAGCCTTCAACATAACTGTTCCATGAAGCTTGCGTTACTACAATTTACCAAAGATTAGCCCGTCTTCATGGGCTAATCTTCTCGGTGCAGTGCAGGCTTAGAGGGTTAGAGGGATGTGCATGTTTTTACGCAACAGAGAGGAGGAGTTTGAAGAAGAAAACAAAGCACTAGATGAGCACCAACACTAGAAGGCCATGACATAAAGCTTCATTTTCCAACATTGTCAAACAACACCAGTGAGTGGGATACAGATATCACAATGTCTCTTTCTTGGCCCTTTTTGCAGTGAACCTTGCACCAAAAGCTACTGCTCCAGCTCCTCTCCTCCCACTGCAGTTCACAGGCTGGAGAGAAACCTTGTTCTGCCTCAGGAATATGTATCTTTGCAATGGCCCCTCATGAGAAAACAGCCTTACAATATGTTACAGATATGTTACAGACTGTATGCACAGTCTGTAACATACAGTAGCTGTGAACAAAATGGTCATCCAATACCCATACTCAAAACTAGCACTTGTTTTAACCCTGTGACCTGATTAACAGCTTTTGAGCTAACATTTGATTCTAAAAAAATTATACTGAATACTGATACCAATACTTAAATTAATTCTTCCTTGGAAAGCCTCCATAAATTAAATCTTTTTTTTTTTTTTACATTACTGTTGTTACTGTTGCTACCTGAATTATATTGTCCATGATTATGTCTCTGTTTAGTTGGTCAATGGGATGAAATAAAACTATATGATATGACTGATTTTCACCATGTCCAGTGAACTCACCTGGTTTTCCAGAAATGGAGGAAAATTCTCAATCATCTGCGTTTTGAAGGATCATTGTTTATCTGCACTCTGCACAAAGATATACATAACTTTTGGATTTGCACTCTGTTCTCCATTAGCAGAGCAATGCCAGATATCTTTTAGGACACCACACCTAACTCTTATGTGCAGGACTTTCTATGACATGTGACATGTATATACATGTTACTGATTGATGCCTCAGACACACACACACAGAAAAAAAGGTGTGCTACTGTCTGAACAACACCTAATCTTGTGAATCAAAATCTCACATTTGCAGGTCTCAAAATTGTTTTCATATCTGTCAGCAATAAGTACATGAGGTGTAGGAAAAATGGAGAAGCCCATCACACTTTGGTTAAGATCCAGTTAGTGCCACTCTTGTTAGTAATGTTACAATACATCTCTGTCTGGAACTTGCTTTTTCTATGCCGTGTTTCCTCCTACAATCCAAATGTTAGTAATTTTAGACTTAGCCTCTTCCCCATCATGAGCTGGTATGTGGGACTCAAATTAGAAATTATACTGTGATGATTAAAAAATAAAACGTAGCTCATCAAGAAAAAAAGTGAATATTTAATGTCAAAAAATTCAAGTACTCTCAATTTATGTCTATTTCAAGACATCAGTCCAAATCACTTTCAATGTTTTATCAAAGTTATTCAACTCAATAGTCATATCTGCACAAGAGCAATGAGGAGAAAAGGACAACTAAATAACAATACACTATTATAGTTATATTATATATATATATATATATATATATATATATTTATATTCTGAATAAATAATCAAAGTAAATTGCATAGTTATTTTGTCTCTACAAAGATTTGTGTGCATGGTATGTAGGAAGAAGTATGAATACTGTGAGGCGCTGAATACTTTCTGTGAAGTTAACAAAGACAGTGACTTGCAGAAATGGTACGCTCCATGATAACATTACACAAACTCAGTCGGAAGCTGTCTGCTTTGTAGCTGCCATTGTTGGTGTTTCATGAGTGATCAATCTACCAGGAAAGCACTTAAGAGCTATTTCCTTTTTTTCAATGCTGTTTCCTGTGGTGGCCAGAAAATATTTTTATTTTTGATAGTGAAAATATCATGCTCCTGCAAATTTGATATCATGAACAGCACACTGTCACTGCTGAGGTTTTTTTTTTATATATAAGCCCATTAGTAAGTTCATGCTGTTCTCCAACAATTTTAAACCTATCGCTCAGGTTTGAGTAAAGACTGTTTGTTCATTTATTTTAAATCCTATAGAGGGACACACTGGCTGACTTATGTTCCTCTTTTCCACCACGGAGCATGTATAAACATTAATTTTGCTTGTAAGCTTGGTGAAGTGAGTCTCATGACTGCCCTATTGTATGAGTGTGCACTGAGAGCTGATTGTTTTCAGATGACTTTCAGACATGTCCTGGGGTTGTGGCCTATAAAAAGCTTAATATCACCAGCGGTACTCATCGATGAACAACTCAGTGTGTCATATCCGACAGCACTGGAAAGACAAGTCTGCAGTCTTTGGCGCATTCAAAAAAGGGACATTAGTGGAAGGTGAAATTGAATTTTAGAGGGTTTATCTTGCGTCTTACGTTCACTGGCCATTGCGTCGTAAGTCATCTAGTGTCCAGGCGTCGCAGACTGTTGTTTCATTAGATATGAGTAAATATCACAATGAGCTGACCCAGAGGGAGCAGGGGTTACTGAAAGTTCGTCGAGACAGTGACACTAAAGCTGCTGAACTCGTCAAGATGGAGAAGATGCTGCAGCACACCAAGAACCTGATGGAAAAGAAGCAAGGACCATGTTCAGACAGCATGGGCTACCAGGAGAACATGGGTCAGTATCACAAACATCACACTTTAAATGCTGGTGAAAATCGGGTTGCTATCTGTTTGTCACCATGTTTTCTTGTTGCCGTTTTCAGTGGAGGATCTGGAGGAAAAGGTGCGCTCTAACAGACGGTATAGGAGAAACTCCCTCCATCACACGCAAATGCTGGAGAGCCAGATGAAAACAGTGAAAGGTGAGTTGGTGGGCACACTGGACCATCTTCAGGAGCTGAGGAACGTCTTGCGGCGCTCACAGCAGAAAGCAGAGGAGCGTAAAGCAGCGATGGAGAAGCTGGCAGCAGGGCTTAGGTGAACCACCTGATCTGCAGATTTTTGGAGCTTTTTGACCTCTACTACACCAACTGAAAGTTTGATCTGAAGTCTTACATCTTACAAGACGTACTGCAAGACCATACCCATTAGCTGGTTAAATGGTAGTGGAAAGAGACTTGAGCTGCTGTGTTGGTCTCTGACCTGTTCCTCTCGATTTCTGCAGTGAAGCCATCATTCGGCATCGAGACTGTGTTTAAAATACCATATTAAAGTTATTTAAGAAGCTGCTTCTAGCAAATGATTAAGAATAGCACAGTCTTTTTCCTTCCTTTCATTCCCCCATGTTTCTTTTAGTTGTCTCATATTCTGAGGGCTTTGTGTTGACATGCTTTAAATTAATCAGTTTTTTAAAGCCCTGACAAAGTGACTGTGTCTGAAGATGACTGATAACCACTCCTCCCTGTATTTCTTGGAAAAAGAACACAAAACAGAAACTACATGAAATTAAACCTACAGACCTCCATAGTTCTGCGATGTTTTAAACTTCTGAGATTTCTCTTTTATCGAAGAGGTAAAATCTTTCCTTGTCACTTCACAAATATTTGTCATTGGTGTCTGTGTGCTCATCCATTTTGAAAAGATCTTCCATCTGCAGTCCCACTGATCACCCTAATGTGTCATTGCTTTATGAAACTAGTTTTAACCTTGCCAATAAATAACATGTAAGTATGATGTGAGGCTAATTAGTCATTGAAATGGGATTAAAACAAATATTAATTGATTCCTGTGCATGATTTGTACAGAAGCATTTGAATAAATCACACGCATAGATGTGATTGTTAAACAAAGTATTACGAACAGATCTGAAGAGTTTAATCCTTAAAGAAACACAGTCGCATTTCTTTTCTTCGTAACATTTTTTCCTTCTCAGATAACAGAAAAGTGTGTTCAGTGCTGTGTGGGAGCTTCCAGTGTTTCCACTCCCTCTGGGATCAATAGTCTGTTGTCTGATTCTTGCGGTGAGTCATCTGAAAGCTGTATTTGAGACTGCCCTGTGGCTGAGATGTGATCACATCTAATTTAGAACAGTTCCTTTAACACAGTGTCACATGCTGGGAGGGTGTGAGACAAATCTGCAAGCTGACCCTGACCAAGGCCAAGCGTATAACACTATTACAGGGCAAAGACATATTTGTTATATACAGCTGCAGCTTATCTCGTCTCTATTTATGATCAATGCATTTAAAAATGCAAGTAATGACTGTGTACGATTATTATAGCAGCTATTATCATCAGCATTAACTTGTGCATTCAGTGTAGGCTTGCATGAGATCTTATCACACCTGAATATTTAACTAAGATTCAAAAAGGGAACAAAAGGTAATTGGTGTTCAGTTGGGGAAGAAGCAAGATAAAAAGGAACCGATAGGAACACGCAAACCTCCTCTGAAACATAATTTTCCCAATCATTATTGGCCTAATTAGCCTTATTAGCCTTATTGTTCCTATCAATTGTTTATTGTTTATACATGTTATATTTGCATATTATTTATATAGCAGTGCTGGATAAAGAGGATCACAACAGTTGAACTCCAGGGTTCAATTAATGTGATCCTCTTTTATCACATTAATTCATTAATTCATTCATCATGTAACAATATAACTGTACATAATGTATGATGTAGAGTGTGGCCTGTAGTAACGATGAAGGCCATATAGCCAGGAAAGGCACCATCCTCAGGCTGCTTTGGAGTTTGCAGGAACTCAGAGGCTGCTGGGTGTTGTAGTTCTTACAGCTGTGTGTTTCCGCTTCCTGTCTGTGAAGTCAACACATCTTTTGAAAATAAAATAGCCTTTTCAATTTATAAACTCTCTTTGGTTTTCAGAAAGCCATTTATTGACTATATGTTTGTAAATGAGGTTATTGGCTGGAAAACATTCAAATAATCTTGGGCCATGTAGACCAGTACATAGGCATTGTAAATAAAGAGAAATATTCTTGGTCATGGTTCACCTCTTAGAACCAATACCAATATCACACCAGTAAGGCCTACGCCCAACTGCAGCAGTCTTGATCCAAGTACCACAACTCTTTGTGAGTTTCATTCCCCTCTCTCCCCCAGTTTACTGTCTGTCCTTGCCACATTCATATCCTTTCAGGGTTGCAGGGTTGGGGCTGGGCCAACCATGGCAAATGATGAATACAAGATGGATTGTAGACGGTCTGACAGTGGCTGAGTGCAAGAATGAATGAAACAGCAAAAACCCAACCAACTGGTCAGCTGTGCATACTTAGTGTGTGTTTGGCTCAGTAAGTGAGACCCAACTGTGTCTTTGTAGTTCAATGATGGCTGTCAACTGACTTAACCATGAATATATTTCAACTGAGACTAGGTGGAAGAGGAAACAGGTTAGTCTGCCTGTGAACGCTACTCTTTATTCAAGCCTAAAAAGAGTAGAGAAGCCTTTTAAAAAAAGCACCACCTACATGTTAACCGTGTTTGTATTCCATGATTAACTCTGTCTAGGATAATCCACTGGTTTGTGTGAGTTAGTGCTCAGTTATATGTTACGAGAGCGGTAACAGGTGTCAATACAATGAAGTCCCGAAAAAAGAACGATAACAGTGACTGTGATGATCTCAGTCTTGTAGTCACTGGATTTTTTTTTAAATTATTGGTCTTTCCTTGCAAAGACATTCACAATAAACAATTCATCAGAGTTTAAACTTTTATTTACACAAGATGAAATTCACTTCATCTTTTGTTCATTTTCTGAACCACCTCAGTACAAGGGAGGAACTTGATTTGGTGCTCAAACTGAAAAATTATATGAAAAAATCTAAAAATCAGTAGCTTAAAGCCTTTCCTGCTGCTCTGAATAATCCACAGAGAGTAGTTCACATAAAGGCTGCAGTCATACCCAGCCAGATTAAAATGGATGATGTGAAATTCAATTTTTATTTTTTTTTGTGATGCTTTGACCACCACCAACACATTTATGTGTTATAACACTCATGTTATGGCTGTGGAAACAGGAAATAAATGAAAGTGGGGGAAACAAAATCACATTCTTTTTGTAATTTGGGGCAACCAATCCTTTAAAAGAGTTTGCCAGTGCTTGTAATTGAATGAATTAATAACACAGCCACTCAGTATACTTTAATGTCAAACAGAACATGGAAAATCCAGAAATACAATATACAACAGAACGGGTCCAACACACCTTTCTACACCCAACCGAACCCCACTCCTGACCAGCCTGCGCTTCATCTCCTCTCTTCAGGTGAACTCATAGTGATATCTGACCTCTATCCTCACAGCATTATACAGCATTCCAGTCAAGTTATTGCTTGCTTTCTTCATATCCAGATAAATCCCCTATACATGAAAAGTAAACTTTGTTAAATGAAGGATGGAGTGTTATTAAGGGCTTAAAAATTATTATTACTTTGAAATACTTGTCTGCTGTATAATAAAAAGCAGGTGATTATTTCAAATAAATCCGAACTCTACTTGGTACCTGCAGCATCAGTTTTGTTGCTCTGCTATTCTTCCTAATCAACAAATAAAAAATAAATCAGTTCGGTGTTTAGAGAAAAACACGTTGCCTTCTTTCTTTAGGTTACCCTATTTTTGTGTATAGCCTAAAGAAATAGCGGAGACACAAACAAAGGTAACACAATCCACATACCAGGACTTCAGAATCTGAATCACTGCTCTCCTGATCTTACCATGTCATCTAACAGCTGCTAACGCTGAATGAAATGGACTGATGTTTAATTTTTGAGCTTTACAGAGGCTGACAGCCTAGTTTCTCATGTGTTCTTATGTTTGGACAGAGCCAAGTGAGCCAAGTTTATTTTTTCCAGTTCAGTTATTCACTGTTAAGATAAAAGAAATATGGGAATTTCTAAACATGTCTAAGACCTCCCTTTTTCAACTTCAATCTAGAGTCTTTAAACCTATCAAACACTTGATTACTCTGAGTGATGAATTTGCATTGATCACTAATGGTGACTGGTAAATTCCCCTTCACAGCTCCAAAATATCTGGTTCATGATCACATTCTGCAGCAGGAAATTAAAAATGAGACCCATCTGTGGACAAATTTTACACAAGGATTCATGTATCCCTTGTTGAACCAGGGAGAAGCCTATCAGACGTGTGTTTGTGCCATATTCTTCACAGCTGGCTCTGTAGGTTATGACAGCATCCTTCAGTGTTATGCAATATGAACTGAGATGTCCCAGTCAAGTTAGAACAAGTTGTTTGCAGCTGGCAGCCCTTGTGTTCAAACACCAAGTTGTTGTGCGTGTGTGTTTTCCACAATGTGTTTAGTCTTGTGGAGGCACAGATAGGGACCGGCTGAGTTGTGTGTACAATACACAACAAGACAAAGCAGAATGTGCTGATGTGGCTTTAACGGGAGGAGTGACATACCCTGCCCTAAACTGAAGCGATAGGGAGAGATTTAAGCTTTTGCTTTCTTTGGCTGCTCCAAACAAATGTTAAAAAATAACAATGCTATTACCAAATCAAGTGTGCAACCGCATGAGAAGAGTTTTTGGTACAGTTCACGAAGCCTTAATGACTCCCCTGAGTCATTGTTAAGACTTGAGTGTGTACTGGCTCTTTCCAGCAGAGCTCTACTGTGGCACACAGAAGCAAATGAATCAAAAGCTCAGATAATTATTCAGATGATTATAAAACCTCTTTTAAGACGGACATGTGCTGCTTCATGGCATTTAACTTCTGACATGACACTTTTACATTTTGAAAACAGGTTCAGTTGCATCAGTATTAAACTTCTGATATCTATTTTTGCACTTACAGTCCTGATTAAAAAGTAAAGAAAAGGCACCAGCAAAAATGAACATATTGTATTATATATTTTATTTCACCCAAAGCAGGCTTTGGGTGAGTAGCATAATGAAAAAGATGACAATGATGGCATGGTTTTACATTTTTTTTTAAATCTCTTTGCAAATCATAAATAATTCCATGCGATCATCAGAATTACATTGTATCAAACATCTTTCACTTATAGTGGCTGTTTGCATTGACTGTGCAGTCATGGATCATGGTGGAGTATTCAGATCACAGAGTAACAATACTCCATTACAATGACCCGCCTTCAAATATTTATTCAGACAAAAAATGCAAATGCATCATCATTAAAATAATCAAAAAAATTATAAAGTAAATCTTAGGCAGACCTGTGAATGTTTATATTTGTTATTCCTATTATACCATTGGATTAATAGGATCACTGATGCATTCTCATCTATGTATTATGTTGAGGCTGTAAAATGCTTTTACTCATGGAGTAATTCATCGGAATAAAAAAGTAGAGGGTACATCACTTGTCCCGCCCAGATGAGGGAGAGCGAGTTGCCACTTTGTTCTGTTTTGGTTGTTGGTTTTTGTCTCAGGTCACTTCATAAACTGGGTTCCCTATTTAAAATCCACTGTGTGTTGTTGTGTGCGGGGCTGCTCCCTGCAGACCTGCAGCCGACTGGGCTGGGTCCGGATGAACACGCCTTCACATCGGAACGCGGATGTTTCTGCCGTCTTTAAAACCGAGCAGAGAGCAGGCGAGCTGGGCGGAAACGCTGGGAGAGCCTCTGCACACCCACCGACTGTCCTCACCAGGTAGTCCTGATTTATTTACAGATTGCATGTTTCTGCAGGATGATCATAACAATCCGATTGAACATTCCTGCAGCTGCTCTGCGAGCGTCGAAATTAGGCACATTTGTTCATTTTACCGTTTTAAAAAGTAGTTACTGGTCTTAATTTAGTTTTGAGTTTATTATACACTGTGCTTTGGAGAATGGAAGAAGGAGTGTTGTTTTATTTTATTACTGCATAATAGCCAGAAAACACTATTTTATTCCAGTGTTGGGTGAAAACATAGAAGGGCAATTATTATATAATTTCAAAATGATGTCTTTGCCAGTAAGGAGTGGCTTTTATTGCCACCAAATACCTCACGATTTAGTTGCAGATTGGCAGAAAGAAAACAGGACACACCCTGGTACATATACACCACTTAATATCATCACACTTGTGTGAAGAACATGATAACTGTATGACAGGTTAAGCAAAACATTCAGAATAAATGCAGGAGGTTATAATTAAGTTGGGTAACAATTTAAAAGTATAACTGCTCATGTGAACTCTTAAATGCTTTGTGATGCACACCATTGATTTTCCAACATCAGGTTATCTCTGGCGATGATGAAAAGTTGGTCTTGCTGTGTTTTACGCTGTCTGTTGTACTTTATTCGAGGAGTTTTTGTTCACTCTAACTCAAACCTGATGAGATCGGTCTCCCGAATTCAAGGGTCGTAAACGCGGCATTAACATTTGTTTAAAACTAGATTGCAACAGCTAAATATTTTCATAATTGGGTAAGTTAATTTTCTGTTGAGCATGAAACTGATTATTCAACTAAACTTTTTGGCCTCACATGAAACTGTGAAAAAGTATGAAGCCTCTGTGGTTTAGGTTGGTTATTGTTGTAGTTATCGTCCTCGCTTCGACCTGGTGGGTTACATGTTATTCAAGAAATGTCTCCTCTCAGGTCCTGAGCACTATGGCATACCACAAAGAATTCGACACTGCAGGGAAAAAGCCCGGCCTTCAGGTGTGGCGGGTGGAAAAGTTGGATTTGAAACCTGTCCCCTCCCAACTCCATGGAAACTTCTTCACTGGAGACTCTTACATTGTGCTCTACACCACCTCTGCTCCGTCTTATAACATTCACTCATGGATTGGTATTGGATTTAGATTCTTTACGGGCACATCAATACATTCTCTGGCTTAAAATAAAAATAAATACCATCTATTTGTCTGTCTTTTCTTTCTTATCGACATTTTTTCTCCTTCTTCTTTATGTGTTATAACATAGGCAACGAAACTTCCCAGGATGAGAGGGGTGCTGCTGCCATCTTCATGACCCAGCTGGATGATTTTCTGCACGGAGCCCCAATCCAGTTTGCTGAGTATCAAGGCAATGAGTCACTCACCTTCCTGGGATATTTTAAGTCTGGCATCAAATACAAGGTGAATTCTTTGTACTGAACAGCAAAAGCAAGTTCTGAGCTCCCAAATGAGATCAGTGTAATGAGCTTAGCCAAAAGGGGTTGTTTTTGTATTGTAGGTTTGGAAGGGAAGTGGAACTCTTTACAGTGCTATTCTGGGAACTATATGGTAGCAGCTGGTTGTTCCCTCAGGTTTTCCACTGATGGTTTCCACAGAGAGTTTGAGCCAACAAACAAGCAGAGCAGGAACCTGCTCTCTAATGCCAAAACAACAGAGAGATGCAAATGTCATGGTCTGAAGTAGCACACTGGGGACGTTTTCTTTCCAGTTTTTGTATCACAGATGTTGCCAATTAACATCAACATTAAAGATGTAGATTATTATTTTGGAAAATTTGCTTTGTTGCCAAGTTAGCTGTTAAGGTTCGTCATGAGGATTATGAAGTTACAACCAGGAAACAGATATCTTAGATTAGCTGAAATGGAGAGTTGCAGACGGTTGCCTGTCAACCCTCTGGTAATGATAAAACTCTATTGGCTTGTTCCACCATGTAAAAAATGAGAAAGTTTACACTGTGGTTTTTCTACAAGTAAACAAATGACATCATGTGCCATATCAGCCAGTGTGGCTGTTTCCCCCTTATTTCCAGTTGAAACTGAGCCCACTTCCTCCTCCAACATGTAGTACAATAGTTCTATATTTTTTGGGTTGTGTCTTCTCTGCTATCACAGAAAGGTGGAGTAGCATCTGGCTTCCAGCATGTGGTGACCAACGATGTAAATGTCAAACGCCTGCTGCACGTTAAAGGTCGTCGGATGATCAGAGCCACAGAGGTGGACCTGTCCTGGTCCAGCTTCAACAAAGGGGACTGTTTCATCATTGACCTGGGGAAGGTGCTTCAGAATTGTATTTAGACACCCAAAATATACAGAACCATGTTACACCATGAATAATTTTATTTTCCTCTGCTTTATGAAACACAAAACAGGATATCTACCTATGGTCTGGCAGCGAAAGCAATCACTTTGAACGGCTGAAAACCAGTCAGGTGGCCATTGATATCCGTGACAGTGAGCGAGGAGGCCGTAGTGAAATGCACATGATTAGTGAAGGCGAAGAGCCGGAAAATGTCATTCAAGTGAGCTTGTCTCAAAAATTTTTTTATCGTCTTAACAATGTTTTATTCAGGAAACCTCTGGAAATATTCATGACTTTGGCTTTGTCAAATAATCTTATCTGACTCATTTGGCTGTAAGGATGGATGTAGCTGATGTTGCGTCTGTTTATTAATAGGTGCTTGGACACATGCCTAACCTCCCACCAGGAAGTTCAGATGTACCTGTAACTGCTGATGTGAAAACCAAGCACCAGGCAGCACTTTATTTGGTGAGTACATACAAATATTCAGCTTTTAAAGTAACACCTGTAACTAAAGTCCATGGCAGTAGATGATAAATATAGGTGCTTTTACAACGTCTCCTTATTTCTAGGTTTCTGATGGCGCTGGCTCCATGAAGCTCACCATGGTGGCTGATAAAGGCCCTTTCAAACAAGACATGCTCTCCAAAAGTGATTGCTACATCTTGGACAACGGAGGAGACAAAAAGATATTTGTGTGGAAAGGTGTTTCTTTTCATTTCTGCAACCTTTTCTTTCTTCGTCTCTACTCTGTTTAGTGTATTTATCAGTGTTTAGTTTGCTTATAGCAACAATTTGTCAGTCAGCACTTCCTCTCTAATTGAGAATATATTAGTCGTGCATAGATTGTTATCAGTTTGTTTAGAGAATCACTAAATGGTGTACCACACCCCAAACTGCAGGAGGGGAAGCCAATGTTGACGAACGCAAAGCAGCGCTGACTGTTGCAAACAAGTTCATCAAAGAGAAGAACTACCCCCAAAATACTCAGGTGAAGTAGCTGTATAAGTGAAAGTACACTACCAGAACCTCATCATGAATACACTTACCTTTCTGTTTACTTTTGACATACACAGGTCCAGGTAATGCCAGCAGGAGCAGAGACCACCCTGTTTAAGGAGTTCTTCTTCAACTGGCTGGACAAGGATGAGAGTACAGGCCCGAGTAAGGCCTACACTATCGGTCGCATTGCCCAGGTGAAGCAGATTCCCTTTGATTCCTCCTCACTCCACAGCAACAAGGCCATGGCTGCTCAGCATTACATGATGGATGATTGCTCTGGAAAAGTCCAGGTATAATAACTTGTTTGAGTCCATTCATGCTATGTTTTCACTTCTTTAAATGTGAACATGTAGATGCGACGGTTGTGGATGTTTGTAGATTTGGCGTGTTGAAGGGGCCGATAAAGCACCTGTGGACCAATCCACTTACGGACAGTTTTTTGGAGGTGACTGTTACCTGGTGCTCTACACCTACAACGCAGGACACAGAGAGAGGCATATCATCTACACCTGGTGGGTGCAGCCTTTTTTGGTTTGAATGTATTCACCTGTTAAGAGGACCCAAGCAAAAATATTTTACTGGCCCCTGGCTGATCCCCTTTATTTGGGAATGTGCACAATGTAAACAGAATTAATTGCATCCTTAAAACGAGACACAGAACCCTTCTACAAGGCAGGACCACAATATTAATTAATAATACAAGAACCAACCTTGGTAGATGTCACACCTAAAGTCATGCAAGAAAAAAGAAGTTTCATGTCAAATTAAGGTGTGACTTGAATTTATAATCTGATAAAACATGCCCTCAGGATGCCAACAAGACCAGTCCACAGCTCGTTGCTCTGGTATGATAACACAGGCAAAAATGAAAGGCAATGAAAAGATAGGATCACAAATGTTACGGCAATACAACCTGAGGGGAACATATATGTCTTTCAGAATTTGATGGGCAGCCATAGTTAGTGAGATCGGGTCACTGTTGGACAAAAACATATACTTGATAGTAACACTAGAGAAAAACTAAGGCATAACTAAAGTTAGTATGCCTCATCCTCTGGGTACCATGAATGTCCATCCATCCATCCATCTTCTACCGCTTTTCTGTTTCCGAGTCGCGGGGGGTGCTGGGGCCAATCCCAGCCAATGTTCTGAGGGGCGGGGTAGACCCTGGACAGGTCGTCAGTCCATCACAGGGCCAACACACAAAGACAAACAGAGACGAACAACCACTCACGCTCGCATTCAGACCTATGAACAATTTTAGAGTCACCAGTTAACCTCGACACATGTTTTTGGACAGTGGGAGGAAACCCATGCAGACACGGGGAGAACATGCAAACTCTGCACAGAAAAGACCCAGGCCCAATGTGTCAGCAACTTTCAAATAGTTGCTGAGATATTTATCAACCAATGGAGTGGTCAGGAGCAGTTGGCATCCATAGAGGCTTGCATGTACCATGACATTAAAATAACATGTAAACAAGGGGTGTGCCAAAAAATCAATTCATATAAGAATCGCGATTCTCATTTACTACGATTCAGAATCGATTTAAAATGTCCCAAAATCGATTTTAAAAAAATAAAACAAATCATCCATTTTGTATGCGGGATGTCCTGACGTCACCACGGAGCCGGTTCTGGAACATACACATGCGCGGTAAGCACCAAAACAAGGAGGAAAATACAATAATGGATGAAAGAGAGATTCAACCGGCCCCGTCCTCGTTGAAGGGAAAGATTTGGACTCATTTTGGTTTTTACCGAGAGCCCTACAAAATCTGTTTTATTTTTTCTCAAATTCTGTTTTAATTTTTCGCATATTCGGTTTTTAATTTTTGAGAATCCGTTTTTGGCATTTTACGCAAATTTAACCCGAGACAGTGTTCTAAGTAATGAAATATAGACAACACAGTGTCTGGAGGGCGGGTCTGGTGTCTTGTCTCATCTAGTCTGGTCTGGTCTCTACTCTCTCCAGGGGTCCGGTCTCTCGTCTGGTCTAGTCCCTGGGGAGGTCCCGTCTGTGGTCTAGTCTCTAGTCTCTGCAGGGGTCCGGTCTCTGGGGAGGTCCCGTCTGTGGTCTAGTCTCTGAGGAGTCCAGTGTCTCGTCTAGCCTGGTCTGATCTGGTGTAGTCTCTACTCTCTGAAGTGTCCCGTCCCTGGTTTGGTCTAGTCTTGTCGCTGTTCCTTGCTGTAGTCCATCACTCGTTTCCAATTAACCAATTAACCTGTGCCCTCACCGGGAATCGAACCACGCCCTTCTTTTTGCTGGGCGACAGCATTAACCACTACGTCACCGTGCAGCTCAAGTCACCACATTCATAGCGGGCGTAGGAGGTGGGGGGGGCGTGCATTATTAGTGACCATCCCGGAGCATTTTCCCGGTAGATACGTTCCTTTTTATTATAGAAAGAAAAAAAAAAAACATCATGGATTTTATAGGGCCCTATTTGCCGAATGCCCAGGAAGACCGAGCTTGACATGAGCTTCACAGTGTGCAAGGTTTGCAAAATGAGGATTAAGCACTTGGGGAACCCATGTTTAACTGTACTATTTTCTTTTATAAAGAAACACTTTTATTTTTGTTACTTAAGCAATATGTGATATTGCTTTTATGCAACAGTTGCAACAATTCCATCTAAGCATGGATAAATGTTTAAAACTTCATAAATGTGAAAAAGACACTTTAATGTCTCCATTTGTCATTCTGTCTTGCAAAGGAAACTGGAGTAGATCATGAGGATCCTTTGCACACCAATAAATTGAAGCAGAAATCATAATGAATCAAATCGTCCTGAATCAAATCGTAGCCCCAAAAATCGTAATCAAATCGAATCGAATCGTGAGATAGTAAAAGATTCACACCCCTCATGTAGACACACCAAATGTGTGATTACACGTTTTTATTCAAATGGATTTACAAAGAAAGTTGCCTTTTGGAATGAATTTGGAATATCAGCAGTAATTGAGTGTAAATATTTTACTAAATGTTGCATTGATGTCTTCAGGCAAGGGCAGAAGTGCACTCAGGATGAACTGGCTGCTTCAGCCTTTCTCACCGTCAATCTGGACGATTCCATGGGAGGCGCAGCAACACAGGCAAGATATTTATAAAAAAGTTATTTTTCCCTCAAGGACGAATTTTAAGAAATGCTTGGCAAGACTTGATGACACACATCTGTCTGTTAAATATCAAGCCAGCTTGTTAGCTGAGCTAACCAATTGCTGGCTGTACCTTAAAATAGAATTAACCATCATGGAACTCAAGAAAACATTTCCCAACCAATAACTTACTCCTTCGCTCAAGCGTAATTTCTATCTTCCCTGTCCTTATCAGACGTGTTAATTGGACTGTTATTGTGTCTCTGCAGGTTCGTGTCACTCAGGGCCATGAGCCTCCACATCTTGTGAGCCTGTTCAGGAACAAGCCTTTAGTCATCCACCTGGGTGGGACATGCCGCAAAGGTGGCGAGAGCGCACCTGCCAGCACACGACTCTTCCACATCCGCCAGAGCTCCACCAGAGCCACAAGGGCTGTTGAGGTCAATGTGACTTATTATATATGAATGTGTGCGAAGTGACATTTGATAATAAATGACTCACACCATTTCTCTCTCTCTTCTTCTCTTATTGATCCAGGTGGAGGCCACTGCCTCTTCTCTGAACACAAATGACATATTTGTGCTGAAGTCACCCAGTTCCCTGATCCTGTGGAAAGGAAAAGGAGCAAATTCAGAAGAAATGGCAGCAGCTGATCACGTTGCTGGTCTGCTTGGAGGATCTGCCACTCAGGTGGAAGAGAGCAAGGAGCCAGGTGAGCTCTGAAATCAGAGCTTTGATGTGTGCTGGAAAACAACGAAGAATGGTTTATTTGGAAAACTGACATTTTGTACTCCTTTTCAGCTGATTTCTGGGCTGCACTTGGTGGCAAGAAAGACTACCAGACTTCCAAGTCCCTGCAGAGAACAGTTAAGCCTCCTCGTCTGTTTGGCTGTTCAAATAAGACAGGCAGGCTGATCGTGAGTATTTCATATCTTTTCTGTTTCTATGTATGAAAGACAATTGTTTGATACATACAGTTTTTTTCTATTTGGACCATCAATTGGCAGTTGTTTTTTATTTTTATTTTTATGAAGCCTCTTTGTAAATCTGTACCGCTCAATTTTAGGCAGAGGAGGTGCCAGGTGAATTCACACAAATGGATCTGGCAATGGATGATGTCATGCTTTTGGACACCTGGGATCAGGTACGGTTTCTCCACTTTTAATGATTGACTTAAGATTTGATATTGATTCCTGAATGAAATCCATAAATGCCATTGGGCTGTTTCTCCCACAAGCTCTTCGTATGGGTTGGAAATGAGGCCAATGAAACAGAGAAAACTGGATCCTTCAAGATTGGTAAGATAAATGGAAAAATTAGAGATGAGGAGAAATGATGGCAGCATTTTAGTTCTCAATTGCGTCCTTGTTTTCCTTTACAGCCCAAGACTATCTGAATTCTGACCCCTCTGGCCGTCGTGGTGTTCCCATCAGCACCATTAAGCAGGGAGAGGAGCCCCTCTCTTTCACCGGCTGGTTCCATGCCTGGGACCCGAAGATGTGGGACAAAGACCCTTTGCAGTCCATATGAGACCGTCTTAAAACGCAATAGGAGAAAAACACAAAGCAGTAGCTTCTGTGAAACATTTGAAATGAAATCTGTAAGATTTGACAGGCTTGGAATTTTAAAAGATCTGTGTGGCTGTATGGCATCTTGAAAACACATTGACCATTAGAAGATATGTAATAAATGTCTTAAAGGCTGTTATTAAAATGTTACAACAAAATCTGAACTAACATTCATTAAAAAACTCTGACATCTTAAAAATCCAACCTCACAGAAATTAAAACAATACGTTGTTTTGTTTATTATCAATTGACTTTACTGTAATTTTAAACTACACATATTTTTGGCATTTGTGACAAAAATTATAGATATATTTTTTACCTAAAATTGACATTTTGCAACTTACATTGCCAGGATGAATATGGATCGAGAAATTCAGAATTGCAATTAAAGTATCAAGTCTTTGAAAAGTGGTCTTTTGTGATTTCATGTTTTAACATGATGTGAAAACAGTATTTTTAAGGCTTCACAATTCACTACAACAGTGAGTTGTTATGATTAGCCTAAATCCTCACTGCTCATCAGCACTGTGGGCAGGCCCTGCTTGATGGTAATCTCCAGGCCATGTGCACAAGACTTCTGCTGAGTTGCAGACCTGTGGATTAAGGAGCAGGCTTTAAAAGTGCCTTCACATCACCTATTCCCACTCCTCTTTAGTCCTCTTCCATTCTCTGCTGCTGGATTTGCAAGACAAACACTAACCAGGCACAATGAACCAAAAGGTGGTACTCATCACAGGCTGCTCATCTGGGATTGGCCTTGCCTTGGCTGTTCGAATTGCAAAAGATGAGAAGAAGAGGTTCATGGGTAAATTTGCCACATTTTTCAAATCTCTGTTGATACTTGCCCTGGTAGATGACGAATCTCTGAAAAGTCTGCAGCTGGCATCCAAATATAATCTGAAAAATACTTTAGAGACACTAAAAGAGTTTTGATGAATGTGATGCTTTTGCATAGTCTACTGGTAACTCTTCTTCATCTGGCAAGCAACATACTATATTTCAATTATAATTAAGTCAAGAGTATCAAAGAGAAGAATAGCTGGTGTGTTCAGGGGTCAGTTTAACCAGTGAGTGCAGCGATTACACTTATATTCTTATCAAAGTTTTGTTTCTTGTGCAAAATTTTAAGGTTTTTATCTGTGAAACTTCAGGCATAGAGTCAGAACTAACATCTAACTAACTAACGTTTCTTTTTCCAGAAACAATGTCCTGTCACTATGGTTAATCCACACACCAAACTGTTAACTGTTTCAAATGGAACTACTTACCATAAAAGTGGTCAGAGGGTCCGTGGAACATTGTTTCTGGAAAACATACTTAAGTGTAACAACTGGATTTTTCTGTGTTTTGAACAGCCATCATCTTTTGATACTTTTCTCAGCACCTCTGCATCCAAATAGTGATCAAAGTCACCGCCTCAGATTCATTTTGTCTGTTATAGTCTATGCCACAATGCGTAACCTGAGTAAGGGCGAGGCGCTGGTTGAGGCAGCAGGTCGGACCCTGGGCAGGACCCTGGAGATCAAACAGCTGGATGTTTGTGATGAGGACTCTATCAAAGCTTGTGTGGACAGTCTTCCTGAACGCAGGGTGGACATTCTCAGTAAGTCAACACCATCTGCTAAATTGAAGTCAGAAAGTGTGCTCTTCAACCCCAGACTCGAGTATTATTTTGCATTTAAGTACATTTTTCCAATATATAGCAATCGTGTTTCATGTGCCTTGATGACATTTCTTGCAATGCATGGCTTCCCTTTACAGTAAGTAATGCTGGGATGGGTCTTATTGGACCTATTGAGTGTCAGTCAATTGATGAGATGAGGTCTGTCATGGATACCAACTTCTTTGGGCTTGTGCGGTTACTGAAGGAGGTCCTGCCTGAAATGAAAAGGAGGAAAAAAGGCCACATTGTGGTCATTAGCAGTGTCATGGGTATTCAGGGTGAGGACGGCTCTACCTATTCATCATTCGAGCACTTACCTATAGTGACAAAACAATGTCCTAATAATATCTTTCTCTGTTTTAGGAATTTTATTCAATGATGTGTACGCAGCATCCAAGTTTGCAGTGGAAGGCTTTTGTGAAAGCATGGCAGTACAAGCCCTGAGATTTAATCTGAAGTAAGATACTTTGATAATTTTACACTGCTTCTGCACAACACAGAGTTTCACATTTATGTGTTTTCATTTTGTACAGTAGAGGAAGGAAAATTCCCCTTTAGAGGTAGCATGAAAATAAAATGCAAACCAGCACTTGTCTATGTGTGAACCATCTGTGTGCTCTTGCACAAGCATACCCACCATTATCCATTGTTTAACCAGGGAGAGGAAACTATGCTTGGCAAAATATGTTGTGTCAAAACCAGAGCACACCCATATTTGGGGCAAGTCCAAACGTTTCATTTAGGAGCTTGGTGTCAAAAGAAAGCTCTGCAGGGCAGTTTAACATTGGAGCCAGAGAATCAGAGCATGGACAGTATTTTGAAATGTTCTTACAAAGTGTTTCAAAAGAGAGATCTTTAGCATTCATATACATTTTTAGGCATCATACAGTGTTTCAGTTTCCTATTGAGACAGTTTGATCATGTTTATACAGTAATACTCCTTTTCCCCCTCAGTATCAGCCTGATTGAGCCAGGTCCAGTGATAACAGAGTTTGAACGTAAGGTTTACGAGGAAGGCTTGAAGACGGATCTCAGCAAAGCTGACCAAGTGACTGCTGACATGTTCACAAACATTTACTTGAAGAATTACAAACAAATCTTTGAAACCCTTGGGCAGACCCCAGAGGATGTAGCAGAGGTATAGCACTTCCAACCAGCCCATTTTCTGTCATTTTGCCTTTATTATGACTGAGATAAGTTGTCAGCATTGCTTATACATTTGGTTTATATTTGTTATGTGTTTTTTTCCTCCCTAGCACACACTCAAGATCATTACAATGGAGAATCCACCTTTCCGTCATCAGACAAATACTCTTTACACCCCGATGACCACACTCAAATATGCCGATCCCAATGGCGACCTCCCAATTGACACATTTTACAAAATGGTGTTTGAGCACGACAAGGTCTTTAATGCGAGTTTGAACTTCCTCAAACTTTTGCGCTGGAGAAGTCGAAAAAGTTTCACTTTGGACAAGGATAAGAGCAACTAACAGCAAGGTCACATGTCTCATATTTCTTATGCTTATGAGATACCTGGATGCACACAAAAAGAAGATTAAAAACTAAATGCTGGTGACAATACAATCTGTCTGTAAATTCCTTACTGCTGATTTTAATTCACATCCTGTTAACATTCATCTGACTATCATAACTGTCTCAACTTGCTAAGCGTCCAACCTCTATATTACACAACATGTTAGCAGTGAGTAAGTAAGTCAGTGTATCAGATAAAGCATTTCGATGATTAATTGGTTAAACTGTTCAATTTGTGGATTATGTGTATTTCAAAAGACAATTTAGATATTTTAAGTTAGCGCTGTTGCACCACAACAAGAAGGTCGCAGGTTTGGTTCCCGGCCTGGGGCCTTTCTGTGTGGAGTTTGCATGTTTTCCCTGTGCCTGCGTGGGTTTCCTGCGGGTACTCCGGTTTCCTCCCACCGTCCAAAGACATCATGTTTGGGTTAATTGGTGACTCTAAATTGTCCGTAGGTCTGAGTGTGAGTGTGAGGTGTTGTTGGTCTCTGTCTGTCTCTGTGTGTTGGCCCTGCAATGGACTGGTGACCTTTCCAGGGTGTACCCGTTCTCACCCAATCTGAGCTGGGATTGGCTCTAGCACCCCCCCCAACCTGTAAACAGATAAGCGGTAGAAGATGAATGAATGAATTGTAAAAACAAGTGCTATGTGTTGTGGACTGGGGGATATTGGATTATGGGATTATGGAATATTCATACATGGTCTAATCTGGGATTAATTTCTTTGCTCCAACACTCACAGATCATAGACAATTACTGAGGTATTTTATGTTTTTTTTTTTAAATAGCTTGTAATAAAGTACAAACAAATATAACAAATTAGAAAAAGTGTACTTCTCTAAGTGAGCGGTAGATGGCGGTAAACACCGACTAGGCGACGTCAAACGCTTTCGTACAACATCCGGCTGCTCGTTTGACATTGGTTCCGGAGTAACCTGAGCTAACATTGCCCAGAATACAAAAATATAAATGAACTGCTCTTAGCTTCAGCATCGTTTTGACACGTTTGGGCCGTTTAATCAATGCAAGGAAAAGTAACTTGCTGTGCCCCACCAGCTTTAATCTGCTCTTCGCCTCTGCCTAGCCAACTCTTTAGTTATCTGTGGCAGGGACAGTTCATTGTTAGCCTAGCATTAGCCATGCTCCCAGACTCCCCTCTCACTTGTCTTCTGGGTTGCGGCTTGTTTGCGACAGGGACAACAGCTACTAGCTAGCTAGTCAGCTAGCTAGCTAAGCATTTTCTCCAGTATTACCGTTTTCGTGTTTTTGGTTGTTTTTTTTAAATCATTATTTATTTGTTTGTGCTTCAACGTTTATCGGAAGTTTGGCTTTCTCACATTCTGTTGAACCGGAGCGCTCTGTGAAAACTGCACCCATTCCAACCCATAAAATTTGCCATTAGCTTAGCCGGCAAGCTAGGTAGCCGACTAACTTTGAGGAAGGCGTTTGTTTGGCTTGATGACATTTAAGTCGGTGTCGACGTTATCTTGACTCCTCCGCGTCTGCCCGTGTTTTTCACCACCACAACCAAAAGCTTTCATTTATCTGCTTTGGGCACATTTTCCTGCCACGATGGCATCTTCCTCTGGAAATGATGACGACCTCACGATCCCCAGGGCAGCTATTAACAAGATGATTAAAGAAACTCTCCCAAACGTGCGAGTGGCTAACGACGCCAGGGAGCTGGTGGTCAACTGTTGCACGGAGTTCATCCACCTCATATCATCGGAAGCCAATGAAATATGCAACAAGTCCGACAAGAAGACCATATCTCCGGAGCACGTCATCAACGGTGAGTCCTGGTCCACGTTGGATCCGTCTCTGCACAGCAGCTAGTAGCCGGGGGGCGTCCATCTCCCTCCATAGAGGATCAAACCACATGGAGTAATGATTATTTCTGCTTTCATCTCTCGCTTTCACACCCGCAGCCCTTGAGAGTCTTGGTTTCGCATCGTACATCACCGAGGTGAAAGACGTCTTGCAGGAGTGTAAGACTGTAGCTCTGAAAAGGAGGAAGGCCAGCTCTCGACTGGAGAACCTGGGCATCCCAGAGGAGGAGCTCCTCAGACAACAGCAGGAATTGTTTGCCAAGGTAGGTGTTAAACTGCAACTTACCAGCAAACTCTTCATGTATTGAAGTTATGGACGAAAATCACCCCAATACTACCCCTGTACACCTCACGTTTTGAATTACACTGGACAGTTATTCCTAATGTTGTGATAGCTTCAGGCCCCACAAGAATTGTAGGATATTTTGATTGAGCTCAAATGTGTTTTTCTGTGAGAGTACCATAGACATTTTTTGCATAGTGATCCTGACTAAGCAAAAAGTTAAGTTGTTCATATTTTAGGTTACATTTGTGTACAACCAGGGAAGATCGGACATCTACATTAGCAAATAAAAGAAAGATAAGAAAATAAAGGTGTTAATGAATTGCACATGATGGTGTAAAAAAAAAAAGCCAAATATACAACCAAATTGACTGGATATGCTGAAATTTAGGTATTTTTAGATACCAGACCAGTTTATGTTGGTCTCTGCCAGTTGTGTAAAAAAATGAAGATAACTGTTAAATAGGTAGAGTCAGTCGAGCTGTTTCTATTTGCTGATTTGCCATCACTTTAATGTTATATTAGAAACATTTGATCACGTAGTAAATCTTGTTATAATGCTTTTTGTTTTCCTTCTATATAGTCTTACATCAAACATATTTTGGTTTTGATTTCATCAAATACCATGCTTTTGACTTTCCTTGTCTAATGTCTCTGTTTTGGTCTGATTGTATCGGCAGGCGAGGCAGCAGCAGGCAGAACTCGCCCAGCAGGAGTGGTTGCAGATGCAGCAGGCTGCTCAGCAGGCGCAGATGGCAGCAGCATCTGCCAGCGCAGCCCAGCAGGCCGGTTCCTCTCAGGATGAAGATGAAGAGGATGACATGTGATCCCAGCCCTTGTCAACTTGTCCGAATCCCTTCCTGGGACATGTCGGCGCACAAATCTCCCACTGCTGTCATAGGCAGAGACATGACGCTTGTTTCACCACTGGTATACATCAGTGAAACATGGGAAATGCACATTGGAAATGGACTATGAAGATAGTGATGAAGGGAGATTTGAGTAAAGCCACCCATTCAGACATCAGTACCTGAAAATGATTTGGATTGAGAGGCTGTTGATGAAGTTTTTGATTAGTCCCATCTTCTCCCCTTTTTCTAAATGCTTATGTTTAAGTTTGTATTGTTATGTTGTGAGTACTTTGTAGAATTCTGGATGTTGTGGACACCCTGATGGCAGTTGTTGCCTGGGATTTGTTGGTGAATTTTGGTTATAAAGCTGCAAGTGTTTGCTTAAAAGCATACGTTTGTTATCCACTTGGTTTGCTCACATTGGTGGTTTAGGAGAACTGGTTTGAAATAATTTCAGATGTCAATTCCTCCTTTCTTGCGGTTTGATGGTCATTTTTATTGAGAGGGTTTTCTTTACCCTACTTAGGTATATTTGTTCTACAGAGGGTTGCCCTAAGGATTGTGAATATTGAATTTGTTTTTGTCAAGTAGAGAAATAAATTGACATTTAGCTTAATTTTAGCTCAGTCAAATATTTTATGTTGCATACTCTAACTTGAATCACCCACAGTATTGCTCATTAGTTGCACCTTTCAGAAACAGAATATTTTTGTCTCATAGAACCAAAGACAGAGGACAGACTAACAGCCCAGGCTTGATGTATTTTAAAGGTGTAGGTGCTACTGTGATTATTGTTGCTGACTTCAGGCCAGAGTAAACGACGTTAAGGTTATAGATCTGTCACTTCGTAACATGCTTTGATATTCAGGCTGAACTGGTTATTTCCCCTCTGCTCGGGTGCAGTGTCAGACATTTGCATTGTGACTGTGGTCAGTCCTCAGTGTAAAGACAAGTAACCTAGTTGTGATACACATTTCAAACCTGTATTCTTTAAGCAATAAAGAAATCATGTTTTATAAACAGTTGCATGTTGTTTTTTTTGTTTTGTTTTGTTTTTTGTTAAACAAAATGTTTACACCCACCGTCCGTCCTGCACATGCTCCACTTGACTATGATTTCTGATGTATTGCCCCTGAGAGTCAGACCTGTGTGAGCTGCAGTGAAGCACTTAGCCAGCTGGGACCACGGGTCGTTTCGAGTGTTAGTTTTTCAAACGAGATTTTAAACAATGGCAGGGGCAATCATAGAGAACATGAGCACCAAAAAATTGGTTTTCTTAGGTTTCTTAATTTTTGTTCTCCAAGCTCTTTCTATACTGATTGGAGCCTTAATTGGTAAGTTATCAGATTTTATATTTATATTTTTATATATATATAGTTTGTGCTGTGTACCAAAAGTAGTTGAAACAGTTTAACCATTGTGGGTAAATAAAGCCAATTTACTTTCAGTTGATCCTGATTCAAACATGTCTGACATGTCTTTTTCTACTTGCTGTAGCTCCTAACCCCACCAGTGCCATTCACTATGTGGCGACCAAATGTATAAATCGGCAGAGGGCACGCAGCTGGCTCATGCCTTGGGGATCAAATCCATGCCAGCAGGTCCACAGTTTTGATGAGCCTTTGGCAAAAACACTGGATGCCAATGACATTGTTTTTGCTGTACATGTCCCTCTTCCTAACATGGAGATGAGCCCTTGGTTTCAGTATATGCTGGCTGTTCTACAGTTTGACATCACATTCAAAATGATCAATCAGATTGGTAAGTTGAATATCTTTCTATCAGCAATGCAAATACATTCTGGCAGTAATAAGTAGTTCTGGTGGTGGATATCTAATAAACTGGATTATGTCCCTATCTGTGTAGGAGATGCTGTTATGATCACTATTGATGCTGGCATTGCATACAGGGACAATCTGATGTCTGAGTGGACCATGAAATTTCACTCAGTAGAGCAAAGGCCCCTCAGGTGCATATTTACTGTCCCCAAGGTAAACCTGCATGACTGCATTTAATATACACAAATAGCATTAAAGTTTGTGTCAGTAACTTCTAACAGTCCATACTCTTGCAGACATATGAAAATGAAGGCCGCTTTTATCAATGTGACCCCATACCACTCATGGAACTGAGTACTGTTGCCCACAAATACTTTTTAATTAACCTGCGCTTGCCAGTGAATGACACCATGAATGTTGGCATTGGAGAAATAAAGGATGTCCACTTGGTGGTAAGTTTAATTCTTCCGTTACATGTTTTGACCGAACTGAATATCAAAACCTGTATGTGCCACAATCACACTTAATGCACTCCTTCTTTAAGGGCATCCACCAGAATGGAGGCTTTACTAAAGTGTGGCTCAGCATGAAGACTGTTTTCACTCCCTGGATCCTTTTGGCGACAGCTTGGTACTGGCACAGAATCGGCCTCATGACAAGGGCTCCAGTCCTTTTGGAGAAGTATGAGCCAATAAAGAAAAATGCATTTATTCAAGCAAATTCTTTGCCACAGTAGCTTGAATAATGTTGATCTACACCAAGGATATTATTAAATTTGACTATTTATACTGAACCTTAGTGTGCCTATGTTAAATATACAATATAAAAATATATACAATAAAAAAAAATGATAGGAATAAATTTTAAAAAGTTAATATTTTAAAGGACATTTTTAACTGACCCTTTTATTTCATGTCATCTCATTTACAATTGTCACATGATACGAAGCTAGAGAATTGTGGGCTTCTTAAATTAAAGGTTTTAATTTAATTGCAGGCTGAAGGCAGCATCTTTATCTATATTTATTTATAAAGGCAAAGTGAATGTACACAACACAGAACCATTACCCATAATGTAAAGTGCATCCCTCTTCTCTTTTAGTCCCTAAGTAAGAGCAGAAAGCCAAATAAACCTTATGTCATACTTTTAAGAGGTAAAAAGAGCTTTAGGGCTGCATGGGGAGAGCAGGAGACATCAGTCTTGATTTTAAGTGCCTGATAGCCCTGGTAGAATCAGGTCAACACTCGCCTGCAGAACAAAGTTGCTTGTTTTTTGTGATTATGTGCTCCTTTCAGGGTGATCTTTGCTCTGGGTATGTCTATGACGTTCCTGAATTTGCCAGTGGAGTGGCTCTCGCTGGGCTTTGAGTGGATGTGGATGCTGCTGTGTGAGGACATTCAACAAGGCATCTTCTACTCCACACTCTTCTGTTTTTGGATCATCTTCTGTGGTGAACATCTCATGGTAAGCATTTTATACTTGGTCTCACTCGTACCTTCCTCCATATTTTGATAGCTGTTATATCTTTTCTTTCATCGACAAATTCCGTAGGACCACAGTCAGAGGAACCGTCTCTCAGCGTACTGGTGGCAGGTTGGTCTTGTGGTGTTTGGCTCAGCTATTCTCCTTGTTTTTGACCTGAGTGAAAGGTAAAGACATGACTCTTCTGGATGAGATCTTGTGTTTCTTTTGTTTGTTTATTTTTTTATGTTAATATGCTTCATCTCTTTTAAAGGGGGGTTAATTTGAGCAACCCTTTCTACAGTGTATGGGCATCAGAAATTTGGACAAAGGTTTCAGTATCCTTCAGATACTTGTACAAAAAAGTCTGGCTTTCCTTGTAGACTGTCCCTTAAATGTGCTTCTCTGAAAAGATTTTTTCCATGACTATCCTCGCAGATTTCCTTCATTATGGTTGCAGGGATTTCCGTCTCACTTTATTTCCTCTCCCTGTGTCACATGGTGCGGTGTGTGTTCAGGAATATTGGTGGGAAAATACAGCAACTTCCTGCAATGCCAGAGGGCACAAGACTGCACTACAAGGTTTCTTTCATTTTATTTGTTTATTTGTTTAATACAAAGAAATCACAACAACAAAACACAACGTTGGTTGAATACTCTTTTATACAATGTTTTATCTTTTCACTCTTGCTGGTATTGGCAGGGGGTAATTTTCAGGTTCAAGTTTCTGATGCTGGTAACTCTAGCATGTGCGGCCATGACTGTCATCTTCTTCATCATAAATCAAGTAAGTAATTCTGCTTCTTGATGGTTGGTTTTATGATTGTAATATGTTATCATGTTCTAATTTTGACCAGACTGAACTCCTAAAATCAATCAAAAATATTTTTACTCTTCATCAGGTCAGTGATAGCCACTGGCACTGGGGAATCTACACTGTCCAGGTCCACAGTGCCTTTCTCACGGGGATCTATGGCATGTGGAACCTGTATGTTTTCACCATTATCTTCCTTTATGCACCCTCCCACAAGCACAACAGAAACAGTCAACATACAGGTCTGTAATGTTTTAACTGTAAAATTTTAAATCCACTCTCTCGAAAGCAAATACAAAGCCGTGTTTGAGCTGTTTAATACTTCCATGTTCATTAGCAACGACTGTTCGTCTAACATCGTGTTCAATATTGACAGATGTGACAGAGAAGCCTGAACGCCAAGACACACGGCTGATGTGTGGAGAGCAGTGGCCCACAGAGGCCTACAGGATCACTGGAAAAGTGGCTGAGGAATAATTTCCAGCATCAGTGTAGTATGGAAAACCAGATTTGATGCATTATATCTTTATACCATTTACAATGTTCACCCATATTGTATACACAATAAACTGCACAAGATCGACAATGTAGAATACAAACTTAAATAACTTAACCTATAACTTATGGATAAGTCTGATTTATTTTAATCCCTTTGTTGTCATGTTACTATTAAATAAATCATTCCAGTAATAATCTTGTGTGATTGTATATCTATATGTATGTGTGCATAAATGAAGCAGGATCCTGTATGAATGTCCTTTCATGTTCATCATGTTCATCATGTTCATTTCTATGTAACTTCTGCGCTTTAGCAGGAGCTTGACCTTCCACTGACCCCCCCCCCCCCAACCCCTCTTGCTAAAACGCCTGCAAGAAAACATAATATCCAATCCAACCTCTAAAAAGTCTTCATCGATAGTCATTGCAAGAACCACTTCTTATTGATTCTCACGCACAAATGTGCAGTTTCGTTACAAAAACCATTATTTCTGCATTCAGCATCTCCATATTCAAAGAGGTGGTGGAGGCCACAGCTGCTTCTCCCGATGGCTCTGATGTTTTTCCTCTTAATATCTTATGATAGTTATAATGTTTTAATAATTTACTGTTGATCTCTCACTCACAGTGAGTTTGCACAGGAAGGAGTTTTAGTGTTGCCCAGTCCAGACTGAATCGGTGGTTCGGTGTCACCCACAGAGGACGCTGTGGTCTCATGTAGACAGGAGAGTCCCTTCCTCCCCAGACAGCGCAGCAGCTCGGCGGTCGGCTGCTACAGATCACCATCCGTGTCCCCGATCTTCACAGGAGCAGGGATTCATGTGTTTCCTCTCCGAGGACAATCAGGTATTTAAATGAAATCTCCTTAATTTGGATTTGTTTCACGTCTGGACTTTGAAAACAAACAAACAAACAAACCCCAAAACAAATTGTCTGTCGGAGCTGGGAGGGCAGGTGAGTACTGGCAGACAGAGACCATGAATAATCTTTGAGCAACTTTGACATGACATGATGCTTTTTTTTATGGTTAAACAGCAGCCGATGGTGAACTCTGGACTTACTAACCGATTAACCAACAGATGGAAATAAGAGGCAATCAAACTTAAAGGAAAAACACATGTTGTTTGTGTATTTGGTAGAGGTGGTTTGCAGCGTGGGAATTGCTGTGAAAATGACGCTGAAGTGTGAATATGGTGCGTGAACGCAGCAGGGGTGAGGGAGCAGCCTATTTTTGGGGCTAACATGGAAATAATATCTTTGTTATGGATGCCAAATTACCAGGAAAAGTCATTCGATATCAGAGGGCGTTACACAGTTTTATGGCTGACATGTTTATTTGAACTATAAAGTCTCAATAATAAATGAGGATATAGTAAAAAGTCAATGCCATTTATGGAAGCTAAATTGTGGAACATAATGTAAAAATGTAAGAAAATGTATTAAACCTTTAAAATGCTTTTAGGAGTTGAAATCAAATGACACAGGCCTTGCAGGTAACAGAGAAATATGGTGAATGTTTGCAGGAGCAAAACAAAATTCCTTACATGAGGAACAGACGCATTGTCAAAAGTGTGCAAAAACTGGATTGTGAAATTTTGATTTTTTTATTCTTCACTCTGCAGTGTTTTTGTTCAGGGCTTTTATACTTACCCCGAAATCCTGAGAGAGTCGTTATCTTCTGTGTTCACTGTAAAGTGAAACTAACTGTTATTGTTTCGATAATTGCAATGATAGTGTTACAAAAATAATAAACCAGTGTGTTATCTCAGTCATCTATAACCTAGGCCACTAATCTTTGGTCAAATCATCTTGAGCTTCACTTACATTTGTCTTAGTTCAACTGATGTGGTTCTGACTACAAATGCAAGTTAAAAAAAAAAACCAAAAACTAAAAAAAAGAACCCCCCCCTCCCCCACCTCCCCCAAAAACCCTACCTTTGTTGGAGAATTTGAATGAATTTGTATGAAAAGCAGTTTTACTAATACCATGTTCACCACTTCTGTTCTTTTCAAGTCTCCCACCAAGCCAGTGTTGTAAATAATGGTGAATTTCATAAATCTATGAATCACCTTTTTTTACTGATCAGTTAAAGTATAAAAGGTATACACATGTGCATGTATCAAACAGAGCTATGTTGTAGAGTATCTTATTATGATTTAACAAGGATATTTGATGGTGTAAACATCGAATGTGAATTTTGATTCACTATTTAACAGACCAGTAAAAGGAATATAGGTGTTTTTGTGTGTGACTTTTTGGCGCTGACATTGATCATGTTGCCTGGTTACACCACGGTCACTGGTGCAGACTTGAGTCTAGTTTAATCTCGTGAGAGCTTTGCCCTCCCCTTGCTCCCTCTATCCCTCGACTCAAATTCCACGCTCGGCCTCTGGGGAGCTTGCCTGTGCGTCACTGCTCTGGTCACAAAGACTTTCTGAAATGCTTCCAATCAACACAGAGAACCTGCTGCCTTTAGACTCGAGCCCTGTTAGTCCACAGCAGTATGTGAAAAATGGAGTGCTGCTTTGACACACGTCAGAGTTCTCTCAGCCTCTTCACCGCAGCATATCACCATAACGAAGGTGTTACACAATCGCTCAGTATGAGTGGATATGTCACATATTAATGGGCTGCATACACCAAGCTTTAACTGCTTGTTGGAAAGAAACGAAGGCTTCTGCAAAGGTTTTTGATGGCTTCTCATCACGGACAATTTTCCATTTTTAAAAACTGATAAAATGGCAACTCCCTACAATAAGTTACAATTCATCACTCAAACAGTGATGCGGCTTTAAGCCTGTGCCTTGACTCTATCTGCCATGTGACTTGAGGGGATCATCTGTCTACACTTCTGCCAAATGGATAGTGCTTTTATCATTTTATCATGCAGTCATGGAAGTCACATTCACCCATTACTCTTTTTGTACCACACATACACACACACATAAAATTAAGATGAGATTACATGTGTTTTATTTTTAACATTAACTTTTTTGAGATTTTCTCATATGTTTTTTAATAAGGTATAAAAACAACTCTGCCTTTTACTGAGTTGATACCAAATAGTTTAGTGTTGCCTTGGTGAGCTAGAGTCCCCTAAAAGTCAAAGTTACGTAATTGTAACTTAACTTTGATCAGAGCATGTATGTCATAAGTGTTACATCACTGTAACTCTTCCTGTCCCCGTGGCAGGTTGTACTTGTAGCTTCTGGCTCATTGTCCCTGTAGAGTGACACACAGTTCTTGTGTGACAGCAGCCTTGTCACTGGCCAGTATCACCATGTATATGATATCATTGACATTGTGGGACCTGCCATATCTCTGCAGTAGAACATTTATAGACCGGTGCTTTGTGCAGTCTCACATGATTTGCAGCTCAACTGACAGAATTACACAAATCAACTCCAGGTCTCTGGGTTTAATATGAGACTCGGTTCCCTGATGCTGCACAGACGCACCACACTCACATTAAATTTAATTATCCTCCCCTTATGCCCTCCCTCCATGCAGATGATGCCTGTGGGTCAGGTATGCAATGATGTGTAATTTTTAGATTTGGTTGCACTATGGAGATCCCGTGGTGCATTGTGAATTTGTATTCACTGAACAAAGGTGACTGCATCACAAAATAGTAAATACATACATTTAAAATGTACCTTTTTTCCCCCCTTCACTTAGAAGATAGGATCAAATTAAGATAGCTAATTGTTGAAAACAGGGTAAATGGGCTCCCCATGGCTTTTAAAATAGCAAACACATTTATCTGTTTATCTGAAGTTGGGTCGCAGGGACAGCAAATACTCCAATATAAATATTTGCTATAAGTGAGAATCAATCCCACCATTTACTTTTCAAAATTTAAACTTAATTTCAACGGCAGACATTGGTGTGCTTAATTTACAGGTTCTGTGTGAAGCTTTGTATTTAGCACAAATTCTTTATATTTTGTTAATCAGTTTAAATGGGCTACATAATTTTTATGCTGACAATACAGCATCTCCTCCATCTACACTGATACTGGACAGCACAGTAAATTACAACAAAAGAAGAGGTTGCTTAGTAACTGGTACACAGCTTGCAAAAAATCTTTGGTTTCGGCAATACATAATGACAGACCTGTGGCTGCTGTTGTTTTAAAAGATAAATAGTTATTCCTAGTTTCCCATGTTAGTTTGTTGTATCTCTGTGTCGTGTAACCTCAAATGAGTTTCCCTGAACACACTTAACACAATAAAAATTCCAATGATGTTGTTTCAATCCCAAACTTTAAATTCCCCGACTGGTTAAATTATAACTATATTAAGTGAAAACACTATATAGAGAGCATTTTACCAGTTGAAACATAGTTTCCTAGCCCTAAATTTCAGAAAATCTGAATTATTCTTGATTAAAAAAAAAATAATAATAATAATAATAATTTATGTCCTAAATGAGTGCATATTCTTCAGGATTTGGATGAATTTCGTTGAGACGTGTTGACAGTATTTCTTACAATCTGCTCTTCACAAACTCCCATGAGTATTTGCTGTAATGTCTAGCAGGCCTATTCAACTGGTGTCTGGTGAACCAAAATTGGGCCAAAGAGAAGTCCAACTTGACTGCCAATCAGTTGTTTTAATTGCAAATAATTAGAATTTAAAACCTAAAACAGCCTTTGTTTTACATTTCCTCTTTACAAAATCAGTCTAAAGATCAGTAAAGATTTGTTCAAAGCAACGTTGTTGAAGCTTACTCCTCAAAAATGCTTTGTTCTTAATTCTCAAATTCATTCACAAAAAGCTCAAACAGGGAACAGGCCGCACCTGGGCCCTTAGCCTTCAAGAGAGCTATAAAAAGAGCTTGAATAGCTCTAATGGCGAGGGCTAAAACACATGGAGAGTTCTCATGCCAGTGACTGGCCATCTAACTGGTTTCACTGGAATGTGGTAATGAATGCAAATTGAGCAGAGGCTTAAGTATCTCCATATACAACCGACTTGGCCTGCCAGCACATTTCCCCTATGTTGATCAGGAGGAAGCTGCTGTCAGTGGGCTGGCATTCATCTCTCTGTGGGAGCTCTTGGTTGAAAGATTAATAAAGAATATTCGATATCTACACAAATCTGTCAATATATCCATTGAGGTGAACGTATTTATCTGAAACACTGATGTTTTTCCTCACACTTGGCACCTTTCCACCTTCCCAAAATCTGTTTCTCTCTGGTCTTGGAAAGTCATTTGATTTGGTGTTATGGCAATTAATTTTTTTTTTTTTACATGTTTCCTCTGCTTTTTTCCCCAGATTCATTCTGGTTTTAACGGCTCCTTGAGATCTTCTCCCACACAGGTCAGTGCCTCTGTTATACTTTATGGGTCAGTTGTTGCCACCAGTGTCCACAGCCTCTACTGTAATTGAAAGAAGGATTAAATGACAAGCATTGGTTCCTCGGTTCATCTATAACTAATCGCCCCCAGCCCCTTTAGTTTTTCATATCACCCAACACACCATTACTTGGCTGTGATGTACTGCCCTATGGTGATACAGTCTACCATGCTGTGGTAAATGACAGCTGTTGATGATGCTGGCAAATTCAGTATACTGGCAGGTAAATTACCCACCAATGTATTGAAAGATTTTATGCCTTCTGTCAACATCTGACACATCATTCTTGTGAACACAATAGTTCAGTTTAGTCTTCAGGAAACTTAACACAAATGGTCAGTTCAAATATCAGCCAATGCTCCAAAGTCAAAGGTCACAAAATGTGCTTTTGGTCATAGCTCATGAATTTATACTCAAAACAACTGAACACAAATATCTACTGGGGTAAAATGGCAATGTGATGACACACACAAGTGGCCAAAGTCCAACTTTCCTGTGACATCATAATGTTCTGCAGAAACACTTATGGACATTCAACAATGTAACTCAGGAAGGGAGATAATTTTTTTGTAATTAGGTTGGTTGGTAGGTACATAGAGCCATGTTCCAGGAACTGCTAAATGTGTCTTGTGGTATCAAGGGAATGCCACAGACTTTACATTGTTTAGGCCTATTATTCCTCTATGAAGCTTAAACAGTATGGTAATTAATCAAACTGTAAGGGTTTTAACAAATACTGTTTGAAGAGCTTGGCCCATATCAGGCACTACAGTCAGATTAACTTCAAACCTGCATCACTGCTGTCATTTTACATGAAACCACCCATCTCAGATTGCAGGAAGCTGCTAACCAAATACCTGAGCTGATTGTTCTTAAAAAGGCCAAGCTGTCACCTGGCCATGCAAATGAATTTGGAATATTGAAGTAAATAATTTTATCCCCAACAGTGAAAAATGTAAACTACTCCTCTTCTACTCCCTGTTAAATTCTATCATCAGCAGATGATAGCCTTGCATTTTTAAATATCTGGTTTTGTCAGATATTTTTATCAGATATCTGTATTTATCACTCTGTTGCTCATGCATATTCTGTCCCTCCAGAAATTCCTTTTTAGTGTGATTCGAACATAACTAATAGGTTTCATCTCAAAAATGTAGTCTGGATTCTGTACTCTGTCTGGGGAAACAGAAACAGAGATCAGCTTGCTTACTATAAATTAGGAAGCATTTCTGCCCAAAACTAGTTTATCACACCATTACACACTTTATGAATAGGAGGGATTATTACAGTCCCCACGAACCTTTTTAATGTAGGAATGACTTGTGACAAAATGAGTTTATTCTTTATTTAAACTCAACTCTTGATGATGAAGTAATATATTTACTCCACATGAGGGCAGTATTAGGCAGTCTATTTTCGCTCTAACTCAGCTTTAAGAAAAACTCATCATAGCTCGGCTCTGTCTGCTCTACACAGATATATAATAGTTGATGGACTACTTTCATCATCTTTGGCAATACTATCAAAGTGTCAGCTATTTGCTACGACTATAACATGCATACATGTTTTGTGTGCATGTATTTTTTTTGTATTTTATTGTATTTTATATCCAGATTTTCTTGTGCCACTGTTTTTTTAATACACCTTGGCTGATCGATTAAAGGATTATATTCTACACATGCATGAGTACAATGTAATGGAGTTCAAACTTCTTCTTAGAGGTAAAAATGAGGCAAGGGTGGTTTTACAGGAAAAAAAAAAACTAGACGCTTGTGGTACAAGGTAGTTGCAGTGAAATTAAATACAATGTTATTTTTTAGGACAGTCCTAATATGTATATGTTATACTAATATATATATTATACTAATACCTATGGTTGAAGCCTCAAAAATGCACATATAAGGGTAAAACAGTGACCTAGTTGATATGCAGGTGTTAGACAAAGGCTCCTTCTGCGTGCAGGTGTGTTACTAATTAGCTGCAGGGCTTTTGTCCATTGTGTACAGTTGGTGGAAACAGAAACTCGCTCTCTGTTAACACTGATACCACTTTATGTTTGTGGAAGCTGAAAAATCATTGGGATGATTCATTTTGCTTACATTTTAAACATCTGATTGTAGTAATCATTACATAACAACAAGGCTGTAGGTAGGATGTTTACCAAAGACACTAGACCAGGGTGTATCTGTCAGGTTGAAGTTTGGACTTGATGCAACTTGAGCTTCTCCGTGTCAGGGTGTGTGTTTAAACATGTAGGAGTCGGTTTACACATTTACTGCATTATTGTTGCACCCCAGGAGATCCCAGATCTCTTCAGGCATGTCCTTCATCCTGTTTCATAAGTATCTGTTCATATATGGGCATCTTCCTACTGCTCTGCACTACGTCTGCTTCCTGAACAACCAGCCCCCTCCTTCCAAATCATTCTCTCACCCCCAAGTCTCCATCACACACACATACACACTCCTACACATGTTGGTTAGTTATGGGCAGAGGCGGGAGTGCCCGTTCCCTGTGCAGGAAGTACTGTGGTTAATACTCATTTGATCACCAGTCGTGATGGCCTGCATTCATGCCCAACAAACCCGGCGTGTGTATTTCTTTTTTTTTTGGGCTGCAGTAGTGCAGGTTCCACTGTAACCATATGCTAAGACAGATGGAAATCGCTCATATGTCTGCACGTGAAGCTGTTTATTTCTCTCATGTCACATGAGTTATGCTTGAATTTTTTTGAAGCAAAGGGGAAAACAGTTTAATGTGCAAGAGAAAGAGCTAATATATTCTTCTCATCCAACGTCTTTGGAAGTTTGCTTCTTTTCTTGAGATCTACAATGCAAAGTGTGTGGCTTATAGAAATGAATGGTCAACTCCCACATATATATCTTAATCTTATTTATGGACACAGACCTCTAACTCTGAAAATTCAAACCACGATCAGTATGCACTGGGTGGCCCCCAAGTGCCCGGGATGAATGTGAATACCACTTGAGATTAGCTGTCCTATCTGCACAGCTATAATGTAGACACATGTTGGCTTTGAAGTAGGACTAACAGCCTCATTAACTTTTTGCCACAGGGCTCAGAAAGTATCACTTGTGTGCCACTGAGACTTCCTCAGCAGCTAAGCCCCAACCTTTTTTCTTGTTCACCTGAAAAAATATCAACAATGCGAACCACATGCATTAGATTAATACTCTAAATGTTTTGTTGTTTATTTGCAGAGGAGCATTTCCCACGTGACGCTCCGTGGGAAGAAAACAGAATGTTCATCCCAGCCAACATGGAGCCTACTCAAAACCATTAGCGTGAATGAATTATTAGTGGAGTTTCAGATGTGTAATTACCATGCCCCCCCTCTTTGTGACATATTATCATCCTACTTGACAACTAGGTCACTTCAGATCCTGTTTCCACCGGTAGCCTTCTCACACTACTGCCTGCCAGGTGCTCTCTTCACCTCTGTCTGTGAGGGGGATTGCAGGCAAGGTTATGTGTATGTTGTTTTTAACCACACTAGCGTCATGTCTCGTTGCATGGAATTGTCAGCAGGGTCTGCCGGTCCACTACTTTGGTCCAGACCGACAACCACTGAATGGGCCATAGTTTACTCTCCTGTTGCAATGTTGGGAATGTAGTTGCAAAGTTTTCTCAACATCTACTAGACGTAATTGCAAAATTTTTTAAAATTATGCTTTTAATTAGCTAGCTAATGATCTTTGGTAAACATTGGCAACATGCTCAGGTGAGCTCAAAGCACTGCTTTGTTGTAAGTATAATCTCACAGATTTGGTTGTTATTTGCCATTTTGCATTGCTTTCATTTGTTATCCTACAAGGTGTCTCTGCACAACAAGAGAATGTCTTCTTTTAAAAAGCCTGTAATCATAATCACAGGGTGCTGACATTAAACAGTGCACACAGCTTTCCTTATCTGTTCCTGTGCTCCTGTGTCCACTTTGAGACACTCTCGTGCCACGTGTCTGCCAGACAAGAATTCAAGCCACCCTGATCTTTGCTGCATGAGCTGTCCGGGGAATGCTGGCATCCATTTAACAAACATAAGGGTCTGGCAGTTAAGAGAGGAGGACCGAGCGGCAGTCAGGATGTCACCCTGCCCAAAAAGTCTGCCCAGCCACTGGTCGCATGCCTGACATTCTTTTCTTCATGCTACACTTTCCTGGTTTGATTTTTTTTTTCCTAACATTTACCTCCACCAGACAGTGGCAAAGGAAATATTTTCCAGTCCAGAAATAAGTTGCTTTTAACAGCTTTGCCTTGGAAGTATACACTCGGTGGTCTGTGCTGCTGTAAAAAATGCACCTTTGATTGATGTTCATTGGGGGGGAAACAGGGTGGTATGCTGCTCAGCATTGCAGCCGCGTTCCATTGGAGTTACACTGTTCTGAAAACAAACCGCTGCAACCGGCCTGCACATACTTTCCCTGTGAGATCCTGGTTGGTGCTTTGAATGAATACAGCATTATAATGCCCTAAAATGCATGACTGAAGAAGTTTCAGTCATCAGTTGAACTTTCTGCACCAGAAAGGGCATGAATAAGATATGATGCAGGTCATTGTTAACTGAGGTAAAGTAAAGCTTTGGTTGGGAAGACAAGTTCCTTAGTTTGGATAATAAGCAGGTTGACAGTACATTAAATTGTGACCATTTTAAGTAGCACACTTGTCGGAGTCTTTATAACCTTATGCCATAATAGCATAAATGCTTTAACTCATGTAAATCCTTCACTGTAGTCTGATAATGTGCATTCAAAAGTGTGTTTACATTTCATTGTCAAACCAAATTCTGGTTTGATTCTCAGCAGAAAATGTTATTGAGTTTTACTTCATTACTGTGGCATAGATTTTCTGCATATTTCCTGGAACTGGATTGGTTTACTGCGCTACTTAGTCTGTACTATGTATTTCATGTTCCGTCTTTGGAAATGGCATTGCATTTCCAGGTTATTATAAATCTCACAACAACATCAGTGTCACATGTTAGTATTCATCTGCCACTTAACAGTGCATGTGTGCAAACATGTGCCTATTTGCATGACTTAGGGCACAACAGGAGTCATACAGTTTTGGCCCTTGCACCACAGTGTCACACCTATGTCTGAACTGAACATAGACTCTGTTTTTGCTAGTTTCTCAATTTTCAAATGTTAACCACAGGACATTGTGCACAACAGCTCCAACTTTAAGATGGAAAGGGCTCTGAAGGTGTCTCCTCCCTTAAGTTTTATTGCAGGATGAAAGGTGTTCGACCTCACAGCTTGATAACTTTCGTTTTTATTTTTCTAAAAATGAAACTTGATTCGCAGAAGTAGAGTATTATTTTTATGACTCATTTACAAGAAGTGGCTATGATTGTTTTTTGTTCTTAATGAATTTAACACAATTTGGACACAATGTATAAAACTGTGGAAACTGTAGGAGCTTCTTGTAGTGTAGAACCTCCAGCATTTTTTAAAATCCTAATCTACAGCAGCCAAAGTTCTGTGCTCCACAACAAATTTGAAGTCATCTTTTGTTGTCTGAACCAAAACTTGACACTTCCTCCAAAAAGTGTTTGATTTTTGGAGGAGCATTGTCCCTTTTATTGGACAGATGATGAGGCAGACGGTAACTGAGGGGCATGGCAGTCTTCGACATGTCGCTATTTGGAGCAAAACAAAAATGGTAGCATGCATCACAATTACAAAGCTAACATAGTTAACATGTTGAGATTTAGCAGGTGTCTTAGTTTTGCATTTTAGCAGCTATCAATGCCACACACAAAGTACAGCTGTGGCTGATGTGTTGATGTGAGCATGGTTGAAATGCATCATATTTAATAAACTCATCACCTGTTTATTATTTGGCTACCCTCTTAAAAAAGAACCTTTAGCTGTAATATGCATTTATGCTGGAACGAAATACATGTCTAAAATGCACAAGTGAGAAGTACTTTCCATCTCAGTGAAAGAATCTCCCTTTTATATCTTTTCAGGGATGCTGTAACGATTTCTAAGGCAAAATATTTGGTCCAATTTTGGTCCACACATGACTCCCAGGGAAATAAAGTTGCAGCTGTTAATAATACATGACGAACTTTCCAATGAAGTGCAGTGACATTCCTACAACTTTAAGATTGTATGAGTGTTAAGATTAATGCGTCATCTGAATACCATCCTGACACAACTGACTGAAACGCCCTGCAGGAAAAGCATGTAAAATGCATGTGCTCCCTCTGAAAATGTGCACTTTGTGCACGCAGTGACCCTTGTGCAGAGCAGGATGAGGTGGATGTTTGAGATTCTTTCACTCTTAACAATACCTTCTTCATTGCTCCGAATCTCACAACTCACTCTGTATGCAGATTCTGTAGTAATTAATGCCGGGAGCTAAAGAACAGATTACTATGGCATCAGGACTGCATGCTTGCAATCAGGTGACTTCCAGAAAGGGTGATATAATGAGTAAAAGCTATAACCAGTTGTGGAGCCTCCCTTTAAGGACACTGTGGACATGGTGTCCACCCTGGCAGCTCTCACATCCACAGCCTTGTCCTCTGCCTCCCCCATGGCTGCTCATTATGAGCAGTTTAGTGCTCACTCAGCTCTGGGCCACTCCAAAGTTCACAGGAAGGGGGGGGGTTCATTCCTGTTACTGAGGTCAGAAGCCTGTGTTTTTTTTCCCAGCCCTCCCCTTATTCTCTAGCTCTCTCTCTGTTTTGTGTTTATCATGATAAGCAGTCAGGTGGCAGTAATGATGAACCCTCCCTATCACCAACTCCACCACACTCCTTCAGTGCTGGGCATGTGCTGATTAGATCCACCTATATAACTACACACCACTGCTGTCATTTTCTAAATAACACACATACTGCTGACACAGTCACCGTATTGGCCATGGGATTCATTTGGGCTATTTCTTTGCACTCTTAGAATTTTGTGAAAGTTGAATTGGAGTTGCTATTTGTTAAAAATTGAAATAAAATGCCCCTTGTGGCAAAACCGTACAGTACTATGCAGTAGCTGCTGTCGAATATTGTGTGATTCCTCCGAACTCTTGTCTGATTCCTCAGAACATTTCTCTGATTCCTCCGAACTCTATGGACTTTAAAAATGGTCTAACATGATCATACTGTATTCTGTGTTTTATGTCTCCAGAGCCCTGAATGAATGGTAATCCATTATTCTGCAGCTGCATGAAGTGCAAATAAAAAGTCAAGCAAGATGTGCATTGTAAACGAAGGTGATGGGGGAATTACCTCAATATAAACACACTAGAATTGGTCAGAAAACGTTAGCATACATGATGAGTGTGTTGGTGGGTGTCTCCTTGTTTGATATGTTGATCAGGAGCCGGGGAGAAGGCGAGAGACCTTTCAGCCTTGAAAGCTTGATGAGCCTGGGAGGAAGAGTTACTGATGTTTATCTTTAACCAATGTGGTGTGTAAAAAAAAAAAAAAAGTGTCAGCATTTTGGAGTGACATGTTTTAAGCTTTCCGCGCCTTTCACACAGTGCTATTTGCATCCCATACTACTGGTTTTCATTTACGATGTGAAGCGAACATCAAACAAAATTTTCTGCATCTGGTTTGAGATTCCCACACAGTTAGAATGAATGGGCTGATTTTATGCATCTGGAAAAAATGCTCTTATTTTTGTTGTGTCATGAATGACTGGGTGGTGTAAATGCCGGAATGGTGTAACAATAAGACCTGTGAATTTGGTTGCTGGTGACATGTGAGAGCGTCAGGCTAAAGGTGGTGTGAGAGTGTGGGACTGTAGGTTTACTGAATTCCTATCCAGTGAGCAGAGCATTGGTTTCTGTCTAGACAAAGCTCAGTTGTCGGGGAGACCCGTGCAGATCTAGGGCTGTCCCAGTCTCCAGGAAGTATTGGTGGGAGACAGCGGGCTCTTTTTTTTTTTTTCCCTTTCTGGTAACTTTTCCCTCCGTGGGAGATTTTCAACGAATGCAGTGATCTGCTGAGAGCGAAGTTGGGGTTTTTTCTTGTTGGTGGTGGGAGTTTTTCTCCCATGTCAGGGAGGAGACAGTTTGTGCAATAATATCAATGGCATAAAAATCTCACTGCTTTCATGTCTCCCACTCGACAGGAAATAGCAGCCAGGCCCACCTTGCACACAGAGCATTCATAGACACACACACACACATACACACAGAGTTTTACACACTAACTGTATCCCATCCATCAAATGTGTGACTTTTTACCTTCTCACACGAAACCACAAAAGCAGCTCTGAATGTCTGTGCCCGTGGAGCCAATCTGTGTGGGTCTATTGTGTTCGAGTGAGCGAGATAAGACAAAGAGAGTCAGCGTGACGACTCACAGCGTCGGATCAGGGAGCAGACAGGGTGGACTAAAGGGTTCATTAACTGTTACACTCAGCTGTGCCTTGAGGGCTCTTACTTGGAGTTGTGTGCTCTGTTCCACTACTGAGGCAGCTTCTTGTTTTCTGAGGATTTGTAGTGATAACAGCAGGGTTATTAGATGTCTCAGAGAAAATAAGGTGATGTGGAAAAGGACAAAAATAACTATGTTGCAAACTGTATTTCTTACCCATACTTGCTGGATTGTGTAAAAGGGGAAAATCCTTAACCCCAGACTGCAGGATTTTGTGTATGTGAACATCACTTTGAAGTCAAGTTTAGGTCCATTATTAGTGTCTTGAAGCAGGAACTTAAAATTAAAAGAAGTAGATAGCAAATCCAATAGTTTATAACTATTTCATTCATTGTAACCAGATTTTTACTACTAGTGTTTTAGCGTGTGGAGTAGAAAGGGATTCTTTGTTTCAAAATCTCTTATATCATAATCCACCTATGTGCCATGTGCCAGAACTTTAAATATTATTTTTATAGTTCCTCTTTTTGTCCCTATAATTACATTCATACCCTGTCTGGGGGCATCAAACTCTTTCTAAAGGCAATTCCTCAGGCAATCTGTTAAAGGAACTGTCTCAAATTTATATGATCTCTCATGATACATCTGCATCTGAACTTAAAACAGGCTGACTGTCAGTAAGTGAATGTATTCTAGCATACAGTAGTTATATTTACTAAGTAGTACTATAAACAAAGTACAGCTGAGGCACATCATTTATTTTGAGTTATTGAGTTAAAAAAAGTAGTAGCTTTTTCATCTCTTAAATCAACAGCTAAATGTCATCTCTCTGAAGATCATAAGTCAACCTCATAATGTAATTGAGATGAATCAGCGGATCACCAAAGACTGTTGGAGTCGTCAGAAGGATTCATCTTCTGGGGAACAAGAACGTACAAATGAATTGCAATGCCACTGTAATACTTGCGATGTGATAAGTAGTAAAGTGGCTTTCTGGTCCACAGAGCCATACGCCTTTCAAATGTTGTAAAATAACAAAATTGCAGAAGGCTCTGCAAGAGAGCTGCACCAAAGCTCTTTTATTGGACTTGTCAGTTTTGCAAAACACTCTGCATGCAACATGTTAGCATGAGATCCCCCCACCCATATTCATCTGTATCAATATTAGCAGCTTTGGGCACACTGCACTCCATTTGGCTTTCCAGATTCAATTTTAGATGCAGAAAAGCTGATACTCTGTGTCAGATTTTCTTTTTTCAGGGAGAGTCAATTCAAAGCAACAGCTCCCAGCTCTCAAAAAAACAAAAAACAAAAAAACTTGACACATGCAAGCAAAGAGAGCAGCACGTGGTTCAGGGTTGTTTTAGCCAGTTGTCTTCTTTGACTGAAAAATCACCAAAACTTCAAAGAGAGCCCTAATCCATGTATGTTACTCACTGTACCACTCCACAGGGTGTTGTATGAATGGCAATAGCTGAACTTGTATCGCAGGGAATCAGAAGCACTTCACTCACAGCTTTGAACTTTCAAACGGCTGTGACTGTCTGTAGGCTGTGCAGCCAGACATGCATACACTGATACACAGTCAAAGGAACCAGTTTTTTGCACATGGGGCCCAGGTGGGCAGAAAGGACAGGATGACAGAAACTTGAGTTATCCTAAAGCTGACCTCACCCTCAGCAAAGCCGTTCCCTGCCATTGCAGAGCTCAAGGGGAAAAGTGCACGTTGTAAGTGTGGAACTGAGAGACAAACTCACAGCCCATGACTCAGAGTCTTGAAACCCTCATTGCCTGTTTCAATCTGCAGCGTAAACATTGGATCCTTCTGTCTTTCTTTTCATGTTTGCTTTCTTCCATGACACCTTGAATTCTGTCATCAAAGTTTTGGATCATGTTCCTTGATAGATGGAAATTTTATGGCTTTAGTCAGACAGTTTGTCTGAACAGAATGCAGAAGAGACATTGTGTGTTTGTTTCTCTTTGGGAGGCCTCTGTCTCTTTCCTCTCCACGCCTGACTGGACGGTCTGGCTCCCAGATAGCATCAGGCTGTCTGAGATTAACACTCATGAGGGCGCAGTTAAACTTGCTCCTCTAGACTCCTGTCCCAGTGTCTCTGTTCTACACAATGCTTAAACTGCAGTTGCGAGTGTGGCACAATGCTGATAGCCTGTCTGCATTGTCACTGTGCCCTCTCACATGTGCCTAAGCCTAAAGGCTTATTGTAGAGACGGACACAGATCCTGGCCCGGGAACAGACTTTGGAGCCTGCTGCTGTTGTTGCCAGGCAGTTTAGCAGTGTTACAGGCTGATAATGGAGCTGCTCAGTGTCCCACGGCCTGGCACTTTTGGAACCGGACAGCTGATAAGTAATCTTTTAGACTGCAGCTCTCAGCCTGCCTTCTGCTTATCAGACACTGAACAACACCTCAGTCATCAGTCAAGAGGATGCTTATTATGTTTGCTTGTTACACAGTTAATGTCATAAACAGAGAGGAAGTTTGTCTTTATTGGTGTGGAGATATGTCTGTTATAATGCACTGTAATTGAAGACAGCTCATCACAACTACAGGGCTTTTAATGTTACTGACGGTTTGTTTAGCTTCACACGCCCATTTACATTTAAACTATCTTGCACACTTAAGTTCTTGCTACTGTTTATGTTGGAAATATGAACAGTAGCAACATGATGCTTCAGTAGTCTAACTTGGCCAAATCATGTCATAGTCTTTTTGTCACATGGTTATTAGCATTTTTATCCCTCAGTTCAGCAAAGTCAAAAAAAAAAAAACTGCTGCAGACTGCTGAAGCCTCATATTAGCTTCAGCCATAACTTAAAGTGGATGAAATCTGCTTCATCCTGAAATGTAGGGAGAGAACCGCCACACTGGAGAACGTGGGAGCTATTTGATGGCAACTGTGAATAGCAATAACAAACAACAATTTTGTGCATCTTCATAAATTGAAGGCCATCTTGTGACGAATAGAAAAATTAAATCTCATCAACATCTCTCATGCATTAAAAATCTTTTTTTTTTTTTCAGGCAAGAGATCTAAGCACTTAGTCGTTACATACCACAGGGCAAAACATGGTGTCGTTAACTCTGCAGGACTTCTGTGTTGGCACTGTGTGAGCCAACCTGTATAAAGCTTTGGAGCCACATCAAAGAAATCTCTTTGCTGTCAGACTTCAAATATATATTTTTTGTCAATGCTTCCATAGTGCCACATGTTACAGCTACCACCCATAAGTACACATGTTGGAGGCAGACAGGGACACCTCAGCTCAAGGTTTTGCTCACATTCTTTTGGCTAAAAGGACTTTAAAGGTTCAGTCCACATACAGGAATAACACACCCCACAATGACAAATTGCCCTGCTTATTTGCGTTTGCACTACTGGCACTACTCGCTCATTTGTTTGACAAAGGTCTCGATTCAGAAATAAGATTATATAGGCAATTAGGCAATGGCTTAAATTATACATCTTCAGTGATTTTCTTATGGAAAAACTGTTTCCTTTTTTTGTATGTTACACATGGCTGATGGCTAAGAGTTAAATACAGAGAGCTGTGTTCGCCCTTATTGTAGGTTTGGTCATTTACTAAACATTAGTCAAACCACTTATGTGGTAAATATGAACATCTAAGCAGTGGTTAGTTTGAGTTTTGAAAGGAATTTCCTAACTGAGATGTAATGTTTTCATCAATGAGCTGAGACGCTGATAGTTAGTTCTTATAACTTTGTCTTGTTGCTGAACCAAACTAATGGGGTCGAAGCTTCAGATTTAGCTCTCAGACAGGATTGTGGTATCACAAATACTCTTTAATGATATTTAGTTATATTTTAATAGACAACACTGGTATTTTTAATGTTCTCTAAATTGAAAATAACAGTGTTACAGAAAAGTCACATTGCTGAAGTGCATTAAATCAAGATGTTGTCTGTAAGACTGTTGCAGACCCAGCAGGATTACTGGAAAAGCTGCCCACCACACAGTCATAGAGAGCGGATTTCTGGAAATTCAGCACATTTTAGGTGAGCTGCACAGCAGAGTCTGTGTGCCCACATTCAGGAAATAAACCAGTCTTGATGCAAGTGTGTGTTCTAAACTCATTCACCTCTTCCTGACTGACTTCTGCAGATGCTTTTCCCACAATCCCTTCTTCTGTGGCTTCTGGTAGAACATTTCTCTGCCGCCTTACTTCTGTGCAACTATTTTACTTATCTGTCATAACTCTGCATTGCTATAGTCATCACAGCTATGTCACTAGACTATATTTGCACAGAAGCTTTTGCTCAGCTGCTAAACAAGCAGCTAACATTGCATTAGGGATACACCTAGAGTTAAATTTAATTAGCAAATGAAGGCAAATGAAGGCAAATTAAGCCCAAGTACAAAAGCCAAACACGATTCATTCAAAAATTTCAGCTAGCGTGTGCTGACATCCATCTATGCCACTTTTAAGACACAAGCGCAAACACAGGTGTAACAGTAGTGCCCTAAAACAGAAAACGCAGAGCCTAGATAATGTATTTTACAACCAGTTATGCCTCTTGTGCCTCCTGCCAATCTGAAGAGTTCTGTAGTGGCTGCTGGCGTCATAGTTTGTCCCTGCATATGCCAAGGACTAAACTCCAGCCCTCCTGTGACGCAACTCTCCCTTTTTATGTATCCACTCATGCCTGGCCAGTGCAGCCGAGGGCTTAAAAATGACAGCCGTGTTGATAACAGAGACATGCCATTAAGCGCTAAATTCAGTTGACCAGTCAGTGCAAAGGTCAAAAAAACCAGAATGTTTACGCAGATTGTACTGTAGCCTGTCACTGTAAGAGTGTAATACGCAATTGTTTGTGGTTTCAATCCGATCATGCATTCCATAAGAAAACTTTGTAATTTTCTGCTCTCCTTTCTGTTGCCTTGGCACCTGGCCTGTGTTTGTAGCTTCTATTTTTAGAGTCTCCGCCTCAAATTTAATCACTTACAGTTGGGGGAGGCCGGTGATGGGGCTTCCTGTGGAGGAAGCGGAAGGGAGTGGGTGAGTAATTAGAGGGATGCAAGGCCTTGTCTCTCGTCTGTTGTCAGTTCTGTAGTTTCATCACCCTTCTACATCAGTGTGTCTCCCCTCCTCTGTCATATCCTGTATCAGAACAAATAGCAAGCGATTCCCGCTCATCATGTCAAACATTGTTTTTGGCAGTCCCATAGGAAGAAGAGCTGCAATTGTTATACAGACATATACACTGTGAAATTTTCCATATTGCTCCACAGCACATTTATTGCTTTCTGTGATAAACTTTAAAATATGGCATTCTCTTCTTGCTGAGAATATGTCCCCCTTTCTTTACTATTCTAAGAAATTGTTTGTGCAGAATGGAAAGAAAAAATTTCACTCAAAGAACTGCTTCCTCTGTGAGCTCTGTGCTGCAGTTGGCCACAGTGAATGACAAATTGCAACTGTGCAGCCTCTCCTTCGAGTAATTCAGAGAGTGACGTAATGAGCTGGTTAAAGTAAACCATTATATCCTGGAAGTGGGAATTATGAAACAGGAGTCCGTTAGGTTGGGCCACAGTTCTTACGCACATTGAAGCAATTCCAGATTATGTGAACTATCACTTCTGAGAAGTTGCACCCTGGAGGTATTGCATATTTCTGAAGTAACATCTTCGTAAGAACAGTAAATGATTTCTGCCATTCGTGCAAATTCGTGCATTAAACTCAGTGCAGCAACCAAAAGTGCAGTTTTGATCATTCCTGTATTTTGTGCATTCTTGTTCATTGCACAAGCATTGTTGTTGATCTGTGCATTGGTCAGTCAGTAGGTTATCTCAACAAATGTTATCAATTGTAATATCTCAACATCTACTGGATAAACATATAATATGGTAATTTGCAAATATTTGAATGCTAACATACTAACCTAGGACACTGATAATGGTAAATGTATTCATATCGTATTCCTATTGAGCATAAAAGGTCATAGATATTTGCGTTTCATTGAAGTACAGTCTGATGTAGCTGCTTGCATGGCTATAGCTTTGTTGTTGTTGAGTTTTTGATGTTGGCCTGCATGGGAATGTAACATGGAAAAGTCCAAAAACCTTTGATGAATTCATATTTGCCTGGATCACTGAGTTTACACCCAGAGCAAATGGTTTTCTCCAGCTGTTGGCAGCTACCAAACTACCTCACATATAACTGGATTATATATTCCATTATCTACTTACCTTAGAGATCCTACATGTACATACTGGGCAGAACAGGCAGGCTATGGTAAATGGGTTCAATGGGAGAAACTACAAACAGCTTTCAAGATAGATGAAAAATCTACCTTGTTTTCTGATTAAAAAAAAAACAAAAAAAAACACCCTCTGTAATTCTTTTTGCCCCATGACCTTTATGTTGCTCTTTAATCCCCCAGAACTAGCTTGTTTCCATGTGGAATGTAAATTAATTACTCTGTAGCTTTGTTAGTCCTTGTGCAAATACCAACTCTATATCTTCATTAATGAATGTGTGTGTAGTAAGTGCATTTTCTTTCCTACACAGATTTAAACATTCAGTAGGCTTCCAGAAACTACAAGATCATCAAAAATGCCGAGCTCCAGCAGCATAGCTCAGGCCAGGCGGACGGTGCAGCAGCTGAGGATAGAGGCGAGCATCAAGAGGATAAAGGTGCGTTTGCAATGATAGTCCTTCAACCAGGTTGCTCTACTTCTGCATCATGTAGGTCAAGGTAGATCAGCGTGTGGATTGATTTCTTTGCAGGTGTCCAAGGCATCATCCGACTTAATGCGCTATTGTGGGGAACACGCCAAAAATGACCCACTGCTCATGGGTATCCCCGCTTCAGAAAACCCTTTCAAGGACAAGAAACCTTGTACTGTTTTGTAGGGAGACTGCTGAATTCTTTGCTGATTTTCATTTGAAGCTGATTGTAATACTGTTCACAACTTGCCTTAAGGCCACCGTAAAATTTCACCTTTTCACATACCTGCTGAAGTTTGATTAAGGAATATATTTCTCTCTGCCTTTTAGCCAGATATCAATTACACCAAAGAATAGACGGACACATGGCCTGGGATCAAAGCTTTAGCTCAAGCTAATTTGATCAAAATATGAGTAAAGTATGTTGGCTTAGTGGTGACTTCTTCTCCTCTGTGATGCTATCTGACAAGAGCTAGAAGACCACAGACCTCAGCCTGAAAGGAACAGTGCCATTGAGGGAGTTCCTGACTCTCTAATTATCACAGCATGCATAAACAAGCTCAGTCATTGGTCCAATCAGAGTCAAGCTTTCGGCTTTCAGCTTTCACCCCTGACTTTCATCAGGCTTAGTTCAGGAAACAGTTGTAGTTTCTGTGCTACTGATAATGAGAGCCCCCGAGATAATGATGTCCTCTCATTGACCGAGTAAACTGTGCCGTCTGTCATACCAGAATATATGGAAGCGGCTGAAGTCCATTGTTAGTGTTCCTTGTAACACATTTTGCTATTTAGTGAGAAATTTGAGTCTAAATTTAGCCAGTCAATAGTTTACAACTCTGTCTTAGCACAGGCAGTACAATCAGATTTGTTCTGGTTTATTAATGAACATTTTCAGAAAAAGACAATTCAGTTGAAACTTCAATTAGATTTTTACTTTTGAGACTACATTCACTACACTACACGACACTACATTCTGGTAAATACATCTTAGTTACACAGCATAGTTCCTATCACCACCACCACTGATTTCAGCTGAATTATGATGTATTTAACAGCCATGACGTAATTTTCCCATCAAAATAGTTCTGTTCTTTTCGAATTCTGCTTAATCATTAAAATGCAGAAAAAAATAATCAGCTATTTTTGCGGTAGAAATATATGAAAGATCAATCTGTGCCAGTCTTTCAGTGTCACGTTCAGATTTCTGGTCTCCCACGACAAGCTTTTTTTTTTTTTTTTTTTGCCAGCAGTTTCTGTTTTGCATAGAGCTGGGGCTTATTGCTGCATTCAGGCACTTTGAGCACTGAAAAAACTAGATGACTGTTAAACTCTCAAGTTTGAAACATGTTTACAGTTGCTCTAAATCTTACTTTGACTTAACTACGCATTTGTGGGACCAACATCTGTAACACTGTGCAGCTGTAGCATTGTTATTTGTGTATTTGTGCTTGTGCATATGGTAAGCAACTAATTTTTCAATTGTACCAGCCAGAGCCTTAATAATGAAGTTATCCTGCTTCAACCTCTTGACTACCTATTAATCATAAGTGCTGTTGTTTAATACTGTGAAGAATACAGATTCTTTAGTTGAAGGGTGCGTATCTTACAATAGGTTATTATTATTATTATGCATGACATGCTATTTCAACATGTACTCATGCTAACTTGTAATTTTGCGTTTAAGAAATATCTTTTATGTCTGTAAATACATGGATACATCACAATATGCGTTTGATTGGGACGTTGCAGGACTGCAGTCAAAGCCTTATCTTTACATTTTCTTTTTTCACAGTGTGAATTCAACTTTTTGAATCAAAATTGAATGTGTGGTTTTTTTAATGATGTATTTTGAGTATGAATTTATGTTTTTACTAGACAAACAGCTCCAATGTTTATGGTTTGTTGTACATGCCGAGGATCGTAACAACTTACTTTGTGTCATGTTCTGCAAATAAACCTTTAGGGAAAAAAGTTTTATAGAGGTTCTTGTTTCCTTTACCAGAGCACTTGATGTGTTTAATTTTGTGAAAATTTTGGTTAACTTTGTGTAGAATAGATTTCGATTTTTTTTTTTTTTTTAGATTTAGTATTTTTTCATCCCTACATGAAGTAACATCTTTGGATGTAAGATGTAATGTTGTCTTTAAGTGTCATGTATATGATTTATGAAGCCATATAGAATTATAAATGTTCGCAATTGCCTTATCTCCACATAGCATTTAAGCGTCTTTAAAGTCATTGTAATGGTTTTAAGGCCCTGAATGTAATTGTTTGTTTCAGTCTCACAGTCCTCATTGAACTTTATACCTGCAGGAGGCATCTGTTTCTGTTGTAAGAGCTCTATAAAACTTCCTTATACTATCTCCCTGGCACCATAGTGCAGATATTTGGCAAAGAATTGTAGGCCACCATGTTAAAAAAAAGCCAGCTGTCTACGGTATCGACGAAAGAGCACATAAACATTCTGATTTGCTCTAATTTCTCAGTAAATCTGTTTTTGTGCCCCCAGGCCACAGCCAGTCTATTATGCAATAGTCCCTGCTCATCTAGGTAGTGCTTTCTCTCCTTTCGCTGTCTCCTCAGGTGTGATGTTACATGCACAACAAGGTCAGCTTCTATATGCTGGCCCACATAGAAGTAACTCTCACCCAAGTCAGTCGATAGATAGGACTGGCTTTGTCTAAGCTTCATTTTGCAGAGATTGTGTTACCTGTGGGTGCAGAGGAAATGCTCAGCAATAAGCCAATAATCCAGTATCTCCAATATCTCACCTACTTTTAGTGGCCTCTCCCCATGTAATGGAAAAAATGTGGTCAAAGAAAAAAATATGTCCCTGTTTTCAAATTGGCTCTCAGAGGTCATGTTGCTGTAACCCTGCTGTCAAAGGGAGAGAGAAAAATCAAATATGACTAATTATTTATTAGATTTTTGTCTTATCTAGAAGTACAGTCAGCACTTTGTACTAAAAATGTTGCAGCTCTGCTAAATGGTCACTTCACAAAAGAAAGCAGCAAACCAACAGTGTCATTGGAGAATGGTGACTGGAGCCTATTCCTACATCCCTCTGTGGGGCTGAAGTGACTCCAGCCTCTGTTCAGTAGTGTGTTCATCTGCATGTTTTGGCTTGTGTGCACACTTTTTCACATTTGCCATTGGAACACTTTAGCTTCAGTCAATTTAACATGGCAAAACCTTCCGGCCTCTGTCACACACAGATTCCTCCCCTGTCTTCCAGTCAGTGACCCAGTTTTGTTCTGCCTATATGACAAATCTCTGATAGCTTTTCCAGAGTACTTTGCTGTGTTCCTCATAGCCTGGGCTGCACAGTGACATCTCTGCAGCAGGTCAACTTCTCTATGTACACTGCCTGTTAACTACAAGTGCTACTATTGTCAGTTTGTCAGCGGTCAGGGGGGGAACGCCTCTATTCATGGGGCTATTTTTAGCCGCGAGACTAAAGTACTGTACAACTCTGGCAACGGAGACCTGAATAGCCCTGACTCATGCATCTATTGTCACATGAGCCCCTGTGCTGAAGGCTTTGTCCCTCCCCATTCTACGCAAGCACCAATAAGTTCTGGTTTTCTCTTTTTGCAGCCTGAAATGGGTCTTCAGCATGGATTTTTCTCATCTTGCCTCTCTGCTATTTGTAATTCCCTCAGCAGTAAATTTAGCTGTGATTGTGTAAATGCAGAGGGCTGTGAAGCATGAGCTGCCATGATGATACCCATCCCACTCCCATTTGGCTACAATGGGAATTCTCCTCCCATCAATATATCTTTAAAATGTGCAGGTAACATTTAATTTTAAGAGTTCCTATGCAGGAGGAAAGCTGATTTCATGAAATCAATTTTTATCCTAGAATAGACAACAACTTAAAGGTGTCAATAACATTTCCGACTCAAGTACATAGGTCATCAATTTTACAAGGAAAAAAAATTTCTGTTGATTCAAGAAAGACACGCTTCCGAGAATGCTTGAAACGTTCTGCGTAAATACTTCTTGTGTAGCGACATACCAGGCAAATATCCAAACCCTGTGGGGAAACATGTTGCTTCAGATGAGTTGGCTGCAGGCTTGACAGGCTTGCACTATTCCTGAGGACACATGACTTCCTCCAAACACGCTACACCTGCTATATCAGGAAATTAATGAAACCAAAACCACCCAGAAGTGTTGATTGTCTGTTTATTTTATTCAACTAGTTCCATTAACTATGAACAATAAATATAATTTATTAAATTAATAACACATAAAGACATCAGTTAGTGGACAAATCTAAACATTGCATTGCCCTTGATAATAATAATAATAATAATAATAATAATAATAATAATAATAATAATGATGATGAACAATAAATTGTGAAAAAGTTTCCTTTTTAATTATCAAAGTGACAAGTCATAAATACCATTAAATAAATGTGTCGTTAAAGAAATCCTTAGATATGGTCAAATTTCATGAGGAATTTCACAAGCAGAGACCTCTGACTAGTCCACTCCATCCTTGTCTATCTCTTGGAGTCTTGTCAGCTGAGGCTCTCTCTTTTCTCCAGTCCTGCTCTTGTGCTCTGCAACACATGTGCTTGTCCGCTCACATGATTCAGTTTCCTGTAAAGACTTCTATCTTTGCAGAGAAAGGCGTAGTCATACCTTGGAAATCCTGGAACTGAGACTGCTGAGTCACTCCCCGGTGGACCTCGAGCTCACCCTGAACTGGTAAATTGTTGGAACGTTTCTTTTCCTTGTGCTCTTTTTTCCTGCCCCTCCTTTCGCTGTCTCTTGGGCACTTTCCAAAAGGAGTCCAACACAGACATGAACACAGGCCTTGTGAAGTTACTTTTCCCTCAAAGCACACAATACATTAATATTCCAAACAGTTTCATCGGTCGGGCAGGTTGATGACAGGCACCCATTGATCCAGACAGCGACTGTCTCTGCAGAATCTGTTCACTTTGCTGAGCGCGGGATCCTTCCACAGCGACGACTGGGGATTCTGCATTAAGAAGAGACAAAGCAGTTACCATCTGTTGACTTTTGAACATTGCAAAAAGTCTGTGATCATTCATCATCCTGATTTTGACGCAGTTTGTTGCGCATATGACAAATGCATTATTGCTAAATCTAGAGCGGCGTCATTAACAGTAGAATGCCAATTTATTGTAGTGTGAGAGGAAGTCAGCAACATGCTGGAGTGCAATTGTAAACACATGCATAATGACACTTACAGTAACTAGAACACAATGCAGGTCCATGGGCTCCCCTCCAGGTTTCCCTCCACCAAGTATTTCTGCCAGACGCCTCATGTTGCTGACCCGCAGGATGTTGATGTCATTCTCACAGCAGAAAGCCTGGATTAAGGTGAAATGAATCTGGAGAGCCACATCCTCTTCATCATCTGTGGCCAGCAGACATAACACCACATTGTCTGGATCCCTGGATGAAACAAAGGGAAGTAGTTGTGAGTAAAGAAAAACAGGAGCTATATTAGTCACCTCGCTTTTATTCTGCAAACAGTTACCAAGAACTTACGCATTTAGTGACTTGGCTGCCTCATAGACTCCGACAGTAATGCAACCTTGAGGCAATGCAGTGCTCAGGACTTCCTCTAATGCTTTAGCCACCGATTCCATCCTGAGAAAGCACAAAAAAAATGTTAAATTAAAATTATTTTAAAATTTGACGCACTTATTGCAAAACATGCAACAACATACGGTCACTTATTAAGATGTTTTTAATGCCCCAAAAGTCAAATATATGAGATGATTAACTACTCATATAACATTGCATGGGCAGCTTTAACTGTCCATAAAAATAAAACAAACATAATGTGCACGCAGCGTTAACGTTAGCTAAAAGTGCTAACTAGCATAAATCCAGTTTGACATTTAACGGACGGCAGCACGAGACCTACCTCTTCCACACAAACAGAAGAAAAGTTCACAACAAAAACCAGCAAACGCATAAAGTGAAAATAACAAATGATAATAATAATAATAATAGTAAGGCAAACCTTTCTGAAGAATTGTCGCCACTGCTTTCTTCAAAAGTCATATTGCACATCCGGCGGTTTGGTGTACGACAATATTACGTGCTCTGCTCGGACCGGCCGTGTGTTTGTGTGTGGAGATAGTCAGACTGTGTGATCGGCACCTTCCGTGTCTCCTCGACTAAACGTCTGCAGCCGCACGGCTCATTTGCATGAACAGGTTTCATTGGTCACATGGAAATACATTTCCCACATGTCTTTGTGACTGCAGCGACATCCCGGGGCCGCGGACCCGCAACTACACTGTTAATGTGTTGTGTTGTGAGTCACACTTTCACTCTAAATTAATCATCGTCAGAGCGAGTTCAGTATGATAAATGCAAATTATACCATATGTTCCTACATCAAGAGAATGTTAGTCACCTATGATAAGCTATATCATTATTATTAGTACAAATGAATATTAAAATACATTCATATATGAACAATATTAAAAATGTTTTTCTTTGTAACTTCTCAACAATAGATATTTCTATCTTGCGGTTCTGGGAAAGAAGTTTCACTTTTATAATTCATTGCATACAATACAACCATATATTGACAGGGTTTGGGATTAAAATATATATTTATGTAACATGCGTCCAGAAAAGCATGTATACATAAAGATAAGCATTTGTTTTGGCGGGACTTTTTACATATGATCATTTTCATTGATAATAAATCCCTGCTCTAGTGAAATAAAGAACATGCTCGTTTTAAAAAGAATTAGAAGAAGAGTTAGAAATGTGCTAATTTATATATGATACACAAGTGAATTTGATTGGTTTTATGCCTGTATAAGGTCTCAAAGAAGAAATATGTCATATCTTGTCCGTAGCTTCTAAATAGTTGGAAAGACATTTAACACTGATATATTCAGCCTCTCTGACCAACCCAAACATATTATTTTGGCAAATTTTAAGATAGAATTGATAGATGAATGACCTTACACGATACAGTGTCCAAGGAAATGTTAAGTTAACACTATGGTTTTCATAGAACTATGAAGTGGCCGTGCATAGTAATATTTACAGAAATAATTTTACCTTAAAATTAATGGACGATTTTTTTTTTAAGTGGGGAAACTGCATATAGGTTTGTGGAACGGAGAATAAGAAATGTCATGTTGGTGTGGCATGAGAAAGGGAAAATATGAACATTGTATTGTGAGATAAAATATCAAATTCACCATCTGTCCTGTGTTTACCTTGCACAGCCTAAGTACTTTCACTGACTTAATTTATCTCATAAATTTTCCTCTTACTTCGCACTACAATACACTGAATCTTTACCCTCACATTCCTCAAATGTTACAAAGTGTACAAGAGAGCCTCTAGTGGGGATCTAGGGTGCTTTTCAATATAACAAAACGTCCTAAATTGGGACTACTGACTTGGAATCAGTTTCTTTCTGCTCCTGTTCTTCAGTCCCTCCTCCTGATCACTGTAACAATACTGATCTGAGACCAGCCGATCAGGAGTTACTGTGGCCGTCCTCTACATCCTCCATACCGACAACGTGGCAAGATGCGCCTTTTTCTTCATGCAACCTACAACACGGGGACACGGATATTCATGTCCAAATGACAGAGAGAGGACCTTCCGTAGTTTTGATTTATTTTCTCCCATGGTTGGCCTGAAGATTGACGTGATTTCCTTCCTGCCTGTCTTGTTGGACTGCAGCTGTCAAACTCCTCAGGGCGTGCTCCACTGTTTCCTCTCAGTTCACTGGGAAGACACAGGCTGGGATTCACAACGCTGTTAAAACATTGTGCACATGTACAGCCTGGTAGGTTATTTTCCCCCCCTCTTTTTAGTGTTAGGGACTTGTGCAGCAAAAACACTTGGCTAAATGGACCACAGTAGTGTGTGACCTTTATCCTCTTGTTATCATTCTGACTTGTTATCAGCACATGTGAGTTCCCACAGACTCCCAGTGAAATGATGTGGCACTCATGAATGTACTTTGACTGTATCTGGCATATGTAAGCTGCACGTATCCAAGCAATATTTGTTCAAAACTCTGTGTAGATTTTACTTTGAAATTGGATCCCCAAGCACAGATTTGAAACTTCTCAGGTGATTGGGTGGCCCGGTCTTATGGGAAGGGGTCGTCATGGATCACAGAGGTCAACACTTTCCTGACTCTGGCCGGCAGTCCCACAGAACTAAGGACAGAGAGGACTACAGCAGGTATTTTCATCAGGACAGGGATCAGAGCTATCAATCGCCTGACCCCAGAGAGAGGGACAGACACTGGGCTCATCCTGATCCCCGCTACGGAGCTAACTTCACCAGTTCTCCTGCCAGAATGGAGCGGTATCCTTACAACTACCACCAGTATTCTTATGGCTATGGGAGACCAGATCAACAAAGACCCCAGTCCAGGTTTGTATGTTATCTAAAAGCTGTGAGAAAATTTTACTCTTAATGATGTTTCTAGGACTTCCCTGATTATATGGATTATGCCAAAGTGGTTACAACTCAATATTCAGAGGAAGTTGATAATAATTAGTTCTTAATTATTATGAAGTAGTGCAAGACAATCACAAAGATTTCAATACTGTAAATTATGTTTTAGGCAGCACGGCAGTATAGTGGTTAGCACTACGGCCTCACAAGAAGGAGGTCGTGGGTTCAGTTCCCAGGCTTGGGGCCTTTCTGTGTGGAGTTTGCATGCTCTCCCTGTGCCTGCATGGGTTTCCTCCGACTACTCTGGTTTCCTCCCACCATCCAAAGATGTCATGTTTGGGTTAATTGGTGACTCTAAATTGTCCGTAGGTCTGAGTGTGAGTGGTTGTCTGTCTCTGTCTGTCTCTGTGTGTTGGCCCTGTGATGGACTGGCGACCTGTCTAGGGTGTACCCCGCCCTCGCCCAGTGTGAGCCTGGATTGGCTCCAGCAACCCCCGCAACCTGGAAACTGATAAGCGGTAGAAGATGAATGAATGAATGAATGATATTACGGTTTACTAATTTGGGAACAGCTTGCTTGTGGAAAGTTTGTGTTACAAATTGGGCTGAGAGCATGTTTGCCTTCATACTGCTGATATTCACCAGGCACCTGTCACCATAGAGAGTGAACACTTTAAACTCAATATAATTTTTAGATTTTGAGTTCTGTATGTCCTTTTTTGAACACATTGTGCTGTCTTCAGGAGGGAAGGATAAATAAATAAAGAAAATACAATGATATAATGAGAGACCCTTTATTTCCAGACATGGGTATGATTATCCACCCCACAGCCACTGGGATTACAGAGACAGCTATGGATATTATGACCAGGACTACTATAGAGGACAGTATGGGCAACAAGGTACAGTTACACCAATAGCTCGTAGTGACAACAAAGCATACTACACTATGTGTTCATAAAGAAAAAACAAAAACAAAAAAACATACAGTACTGTATGTTAATCTTCTCCTGAAGATCCAGGCCAGTGGAATCCCCAAGACTCCTGGAAAACAGACCATTATCATGAAAGACAATACAGGCCAGAACATCCAGGGAGTTTCCACTCAGAGGAGAACAGGTGAGGAAAAAAATGCACTTTAATTAATTAGGAGGATTACCAATGTGAATATTAACAATTTTAGAACACATGTGCAACTTATACTGACATCCCAACCATAAACACAAAGGCAGTCTAAATTCTTACAATGCAGTGGAAGTGTTTCGAGGGGAGTGAACTGAAAATACATTTGGGCTGTAGTTGAAAACCTTTTTTGTTGCGGAAGGATCTTTAGGTATGTAAGCAGTAGCCATGATAAGAGCTGGTTGAATTCTTGTCAAGAGAATATGGTGTTAAGAATCACAAGTTTCAATAGTTCATATTTTATCTCCTTTAGCAAAAAACAAAAACATGACCCAGCTATCAGAGAGAAGAGATTACATGCAGTAAAGGTCAGAAGGTCAGACTTGAACAACTGTGCTGTTGCTGCTAGCAAACATAGCAATATGAAAATATTAACACATTATTCCTTAATTTCCTTTAGGTACGACCAAGGGAGAGACAACTCGCAGCCTTACCTCAGCAACTTTGAGGAAAACCCTTCCCGGGAGAATGAAGAAGTTTTCTCTTATCACCTTGGGACATTAGAAAGTTCCAAAATCTCAGGGTTATCATCCAGCAGCTTTGAACTAAGTCAGTATATTAATGGAGACGAAAACAGGGAACCTGTCCCACAGCCCAATGCAGGTTAGTGTGCAGTTCAGGCTGTTTTCGCTCTGGTTCACTTCACTTGGTTATTTATCATGATACGTGTTATTTTCTGCATCATATCTCAGATCATGAAGCTGGCCTTCAGACGTCAACTCCTCTGAAGTACTCAATCCCTCATGTGGTAGTCAGCTTCGGACCTGCAGGCCAGCTGATCAGGGTCACTCCAGGCTTTTCCATACAGAAGAACATCAGCCAGCTGGAAATCCACAGCTTAGAGGTAAATTCAACATTAACATTCAAATTTTTGTTTTCAGCTAGAAGCACTGTTTACTTGAAATAAAAGAAGCTAAAGATTTTGTCTTTTTGTCTGCACAGGCCATTCTGAGTGAGACACAGGAACAACAAGAGATGACGGACTTCCCTGGTCCTCTAACTAGGTATTGCTATTTTATTTGTGGGTCAATTTCTGGTCAATATAATCTCAACAAAGGTGTGTGTGGTGCCCAATTAGAGTTTATTTTGCTGTCTGTTTTATCTTGTGATTCTTAAATATCAATAAAACTAAACTTTTGAGTTCAATTTATATGAATTTGATATTTTTTCATATTTCTGAAGGGAAGATTTACATAAAGTAGATGCTATTGAGTTTGCACACCAGAAGGCAGACGCCTGCATGAGAGATGACAAGCTGCATGATAAGAGGTCTGGGGCCCTCTTGTGGAATCTACTGATACTGCTCTGCAGACAGAATGGGGTAAGACAATCATGATTTATTGTTGAATAAATAATAAATCAAAGTCACTGTGAAAATATACAACTCTCACAGAATTTACATTGTTCCAGCAAATAGTTGGATCAGATATCGCAGAGCTATTAATGCAGAGCTCACATCCAGATGGAAGCTGGGAGTCAGAAGCCCCCACGCTCATCGACTTCAGCGAAGGCACAACTGCTGAAGCACCCCCCCGAAAAGGAGAGGACCTGCTCACAGGGAACTGCAGCAGCTTCAGCTCTGAGACCTCACAGAAGGCCCTGCAGAGCTACACCCAACTGTTGCTGGCTGGAAGAAAGAAGGTCTCTACATCTCTGTCATCTCATGTTGCTCTAAATGACAGATTATTAGCTATTTTAACACCCCGATGCAAAATATATACATGTGGTTGGACTTCATCAATAAAAACAAAAGAGGAATGTCAGCTATTATAATATGACTGGCATGATTTGAAAACTATAAGTAATTATTCTAAAAGATAACAATAATGTACCATAAATCCATGATGTAGTGTATGATGTGGAGCATACACCCTGTAAATGGCTAGTAAATTGGAAGATGATTTGAGGCCGACTTCCTGTGTCCAGTATATGGCGCTCTTAGTGTGACTCAGTATTAACACGTACACATGTTCAGGGCAGGATTCTTAACATGAGTGCAACATTTGTGGCAGATTGTAAAATGTTTGTTGGCGTTATGAGAACTTCCTGTTTTATGGAGAAACCTGGCAAAAAGTTTTTTTCCATCTGGATTTTCCATCTCCATTCTTCAGATGATACTGAGTGAGTGTGAAGTCATTTGGATTTAAACTGTAGGAGAAGTTCATTAAAGTATTTGAATTTAGCTATAATCAAAACTTTAAATCAAAATGGCCATCTTCCTGTTGGAGTTTGGGTATAGGTCTGTGAGTCTTTTTTTGTGCGTTTGAACTTGATACGTATGTGGACCAATTTTCGTTCATTTACGTCAATCTTGAGCGACAGACAAAATAAGTTGGTTTTCAAGATGGCGCCGTCGAGCCGCTTTGAGACCTATGCTTATTTGTGTCTGAAAAAACTGTTGCGCTGTCTAAATTTCATGAGTTTTGGGGTATGACAGTAAGCAAAACGGGTGTGAACAGGCAGAAAAATAATAAAAGACACCTTGAGATGCAATAGGGCTCTCACACTGTCGAGTCCTCTGCTCTTATTAATACTCTGATATACTAGTTGCTATTCATAATGATTGTTTTTCCACTCACTCTTTTCCTTATGGTTTCCAGGAGGCCTTGGAGTCAGCCATGAACAGCGGCCTGTGGGGGCATGCACTTTTTCTGGCCAGCAAAATGGACAGCAGGTCCTATACCACCGTGTTGAGCAGGTGAGAAAAGCAAAGTCATCTGAGACATGACAGCTGCAAGAAATGATTATACAACTCCATGCATGAGCGGTAATTTGTGAAGAAATGCTCCCTCTGACTAAACATAGATACTCATGGTCTGGTTTAAACTTGTATTGCAGCCATAAGCAAATATATTTCTCACTTATATCTGAAGTGCGTACTAAACTTCCTGTGTGTGTTTTAGCTGTGCAAGTGTTGTGGCCGTGGGGATGTGTAAGATCTGACAGAAAATATTGCATAGATCATTGTTGAATTATATACACGGGGCCCAGAGGATACACTTTATTGACTCTCCTCTACTGCCACCATCAAGTCAAAGTTATCAATTGTCCTGTGAAATATTTTTACACAAGCCTCGCAATGTGAGAATATTATCATGCCGATGTTAGCATTTAGCTAGTATGGCTCTGGACATAACATGATCATGACATTTTTTTATTTGACATGAAAGCAGTTTCTGTCACTTTTAAGGGAATTACTGCACCGTGAGTAAATATCTCCATGTACTGACTGAATGTTCAGACAATTTAGCAAGAAGAACGATTGCACACCTACAATGATTGGCTGGAGGCAGAAATATAGGACAAAAGTCAAAGACACCTTATGCTTGTGCCTTCAGCAGGACATGGCAAGGAGCAATATATGATATCTGCTTCATCTAACAAGCCCGATGGCTTTTCAACAGCCCTGTGTCCAAAAATAATGTGTCTCTGTGGAATTTGCAGAAGTTGGTTAAGTGTTCCGGTGTTGGGGCAAAGTGTTACATTGGCATAGCTTTATATCCATAAAAGTTTTCAAAAAAGAAAAGAAATTGAGTCTTGTTCCTCTGCGTGACTTCCATGGTGTTTGCTGATCAGTGTTTAGGAGTTAAATTCTAACTTGCAAGCACCTCATTTGTAGGCGTTTGTCTTAGCCTCTGGGTTATTCATAATTTGCAGTGGGTGATCCTATGACAGTACAGTAACAGAGACCATTAACTATATGTCATGCTACCCAACAGTCTTAAATGTCTTACAGACATTCTTAAAGCAGCAATGCTTGAGGGTGTTAGTAGACGAATACCTGAGGGAAGGCTGATGGTTTTGAAAATGCGATGATATAAATTGTTCAATTGACAGGTTTACAGGTCAGCTAACAGCCAGTGATCCTCTCCAGACTCTCTTCCAGCTGCTGTCTGGGAGAATCCCTACTGTGGCCACGGTAAAATGTTCAAAATATAATTTAAACTCTCAACCAACTAATTTATTGTATTCCAAATTGTATCAGCAAGCCTCCCTTGGTAGCCAATAAGTTTTGATAGTGGTGTTTCGTGCCCAGTGCTGTGGAAATGAAAAATCGGGAGACTGGAGGCCCCATCTGGCCGTCATGCTTTCCAATGAGACAGGAGATCCCGCTGTTCATCAGAAGGCAATCATCACCATGGGAGACACTCTTGGTATAAACATATTGTTTGACAGACTCATAGGCTGCAATGTTGTTTCTGTCCAGCCCATACAGCTGATTCTGTTGTGCCTCTCCTCCATGTGCAGCCTCAAAAGGCCTCATTCATGCCGCCCATATGTGCTACCTGACAGCCGGTGTTCCCTTCGGACTGTTCACACAGAAGGCAGACAGACTGGTGCTTCTCGGCAGCAGCCACAGGTGAGCTTCCTTGATGCTGTTTATCAGTCTAATTGGTGTCCATTTTTATAAATAACTAAATTACAAGAATTAACTGCCATAAATCTGATAAATGGTAAACGATCTCTAATCCTCCTTTTTTAAAATTTCAACCTCATCTTTTTATGTTCGGTTTAGCTGGAGTGTAGCGTACATATGCTGAGGTTTTTTGTATATGTTTGATTAGTGTGTTCTGCTCTTTCCTATTTTCTTAAGGCAATCTTTCAAAGACTTTGCCACAAATTCTGCCATCCAGTGCACTGAGCTGTATGAATACTGCCAGAAAATTGGAAGCAAATGCTCTATAATATCTGCCTTCCAGGTAACTTCCTCTTAAATCTACTCTGATTGCTTTTTCTACAAACAATCTCTGTAATTCTCATTTGCCTCTTTCAGATAAAGAAATAGGATTTTAAAGGGTACGTGATGCTAAATATGACTGTGTTGGTAAGGTGTACAAGTTCCTGTATGCTTGTCGACTGCTGGATTGTGGGCTCGCATCTCAGGCCTTCCATTACTGTGAGGTGGTAGGACAGGCGATCCTCAGACAGAGGGAGCCTTTCTTTGTGCTGACTACTGAAGTTATTAAGGTACGGCCTACACATTTGAGTACTCCAACTAAAGTATTCAGTATTTCTGTCAATTTGTACACAAATATGCTGTATATATGTAATCTCCCGCAGCTGGCCGACAGACTGAGACACTCTGAAGGTCAGTTCAGTGAAGCAGGTGTAAGTGGAGCTGGGCAGGAACCTGACTGGCTGAAACAGCTGCGTGCTAGGCACCACACTTTCCAGGTGATCAGCTTTTCCATTCCTTTCATTGCACACAGTGTTTACCTCTGTCTGAGAGAAAAAGCATATGACCTCAGTGCAGCAACAGAATAATGTGGAAAAGAAAAAAGAAAAAAAAAAGAGACATTGATTTGTTTTAGCTGATCTGAAATGCAGTTTTAGGGAACAATCACAACCTGTAAGATACCAGCCGCCACAAGCACAAGTGGCCAAGTGATGGCTAAGCTGCTTTTTTTCTCATATTTGAATTGTGCCAATATTAATCTATGCCCACTTAAGGCATATTTAGATTAGTTTACAAAAAGAGCAGTGGTACTTATTATTCATTTCCCACACCTTATAATGAATGTAGGTGCTCATGGTGTAAGTTTTGCAAGTTTGAGAATTTTTTGCTAGAGCAAGTCATGAGAAGGGATGATGAAATGTGGAACTGTGTGAGGAACAATTTGTAGTTTGGAAAACTGCTGGAAAAGAGAAGCGATTTATTCTCAAGCATTCAAAATCCACTCAAACTCTCAAAGTATATGCCCCCATATTCTGGGTTGACATGATTAGTATGGGAACCCCTTTATTTTAAATGAAAGAGGTAATTAAACTGTTCTGTTATGTTGCAATGCTGACAGTGATGGTTTCTCTCTTTCTTTTAATCTTTGCTCCGACTGTATGCAGTATATCAATAACTACGGGCTGGATCTGTATGAAATATCATACACACAGATACATGCTATATTGTATAAATACACATTCATGGCAGTGAATGACACATGAAGAAGCATAGTGATTTTAGCTATCCTATTTTCTGCCAACGCCTCAAAGCAACACTAACAACAAGTCATAGTTTTGTATGTACCATTTGGTCAAGTTCAATTAAATTGGGCATGGGTAATTTTACTTATCATTTAATGCCATCATCGTGTCAGATTATCATATCGAATGACAATAATTACACCTGTTGAACATCTAGATTTTATTGTTATCTTGCCTACAAATTCTTTGTCTGGTTTTACACTAAAACTACTGTAAATGCTGAAACTTCTTAATTTTGCTCAGACGGGGAACTACGACTATCCGGAAACAGATCGACCAGTGCCTGCTTCGGCAGGTGAGTATAACAAGCTGCTCTCAGGTAATTCAGTCTAATGAGCCACTGATTTCCTAGAAGAGAACAGTGTCTTCTTTCATGTACCTCTGCTAAAAATGCAGAAAAAATACCGAACTGCTGAACCTTTTACTTGTTTCTTGTTTCTTGTAGCATCTGGCTTTGATGACCGAAGTTGTGATATCCGGAGTCCTGAGCCTGAACTCCTTTATTACAGAGGCATTGATGATCAAGAAAACATTCTGCATGAAACTGAAGGAAACACAGAGCAAATGACAGCATTATCATGTGATGTCGGAGGTGCTCAGGATTGGTATAAAATTTGTCACTCCATACATTTACCAACCTCATTGAGGAAAACTCGAATTATTTGTGTCATATTTATTTTCCTATTTTGCCTGTATTATTTATTTCTTTCTTTATTTTGAAAATACTTATTCTATGTCACTACAGTAGTTCTGCCTTCTGCCCATGTGTCTCCTTCCTTGTTCTAATTATGTTTACCTATTCAAAATTTAGCCTTCCTTGTGTCTCTCATGCTGTTGTAGTTTGCTAATATTGCTTTCTTTGTTCACTTGCCCTGCAAGTTATGGCTTTCCACTAACTACCTGAAAGCCTGATTTCTTTTAATGTCAAACTAACATGGTGTCCCCACTCTGTCAGTTTGCCTGTGTGTCTCTCTGTTGGGTTGTTTCCTATGTTGAAGACTTCAGATATAACAACACATGTGAGATTGCGTCCTAAAAGACTCTGTTATGTCACCATCCTCTCCCTGTTGCTCTGTGCAGGCTGCGATCCAACCCTCCAATTGCTCCCTCAGTGCCCACAGCGGCCCAGAGCCAAGACTTAAGTTATCATAACACAGATAGTGCGCAAGTCAGAAGTACCGCACTACATTGTCCTCTGAGCGATCTGCCATCAGTAGCTGAGGGTGAGAGTTAAATGTTTGAGAGTGTTCATTCCTTTCTCGTTACTGATAATCCCTATAAACTTTCAGCAGAGAATTTATGTGATATTTTTATTTCGCTACAGGGGCTGTGTCATCTTCTGGAACAGTCATGGTGAGTCTTGCTTTTATAGAGAACAAAAAGATGACAGCCTCCTAACTTGATCTGATCACATTTATCAAATCATTCATTCATTTTCTACCACTTATCAGTTTCCGGGTTTCGGGGGGGTGCTGGAGCCAATCCCAGCTCACACTGGGTGAGGGCGGGGTACACCCTGGACAAGTTGCCAGTCCATCACAGGGCCAACACACAGAGACAGACAGAGACCAACAACCACTCACACTCACACTCAGACCTACAGACAATTTAGAGTCACCAGTTAACCTAAACATGCATGTCTGTGGACGGTGGGAGGAAACATGAAACATGAGAACATGCAAACTCTGCACACAAAGGCCCCAGGCACAGGAACCAAACCTGCGACCTTCTTGTTGTGGGGCAAGTGCTAACCACTATGCCACCGTGCTGCCCATTTATCAAATCTTTCTCTGAATTTATTTGTATCTATGGAGAATATCAATAGATGTAAATGTTTGGTAAAAATTTCAGTGTTTTAAGATTTTAAACTTTTAAAGTGTAAAGAGCATTGAGTAGTTACCTGGATGTCTAATGTATGTATTTTCCCATGGAGACGGGCGGCCAGATCCTTGGGGCAGACATCGGTCACAGAGGACAAGACCAGCAGAACGTACCACAAAATATTGAATCCTCTGAGCAGATGAATGGATCTCCTAAGCAGGTGGGTCTTGACAGATGTCAGCATCTTGACATCTGTTAACTTAACCAGAGCCACATTAGACTCAATATATCAAGTAAGTAATATCAATATATTCTTCTGTGTTATATGCAGAGCACCAAGTCTGGGTGGTTCAGTGGTTGGTTCGCATCAAAACCCAAAGAGCAGAGAGGCCCACCTCAAACAGTAAGATTCAGTTAGATACACATTACATTTTCTGTAATAATCATGTTTTTAAATCTGCGATGCAAATGACACAATTTTGTACATTTTGTTAGGCTGTACCACCTACAGCTGGATCCCAGCAGCCCTCCTCTACTGGGATAAATCCTTTTTCAAGGAAAGCAGGTGAGTGACAATTCATTTATACTAATAATCTGGTGATAAATTGAAATAAATTTAAACATGCAATTCCCATTTTCTTCATATTATTGCGGATTTCTGATGTCACCGACCCCTGTTGAGATTCCACCTCCCACTACACTGTGTTGCAGCCAGTTTCATATTTTGGTTGAAGTGCAGCAATGACATGCTGATTAAATATTTATTTTTAAATAATGAAACTGAAAACTTTTCCATGGGTTTGGCTGTCATTGATGAGGTTTTACCTTTATTACACTGTGCCAAAGCGATGGTTTTCTATTACTCTCTCCCACACAGGCCAGCAGCTGGGGTAGGAACCACTCAAACACCACTATCCTACCTCACAGGTACATGAAATTTAATTGAGAAATAGAAAATTTAAGATTTTTAAAGGAAATACATTAAAATACTCCCATTTCTTACTTTTTTGCAGGATCACTGACACAACTAAAACCAAAGAGAGCATCTCACTACCTAACAGCACTTTTATCTCTTATAGAGCTTTAACTGAGAACGCAGGAACAATAAGATCCACACCATTCCCCACTGGCCAGATTTTTAAAAAGCCATTTCAAACCACCCCAGCTTTCCTACCGTCATGTTGCATGTTAGACAGAAATACTCTGGACTGGCGCAGTAACTCATATTGCAGTGACTGAAACAGCTGAGATGGGCTTCCTAAAGGCTGACAGCAGGGAAATTACCAGTGGATGCAGAGCACATGTCAGGGTGGAATGGATATCTTAACTGACCTGAGTAATGTAGGAGGGATTTGACCTGCACTCTCGTGCTGATCAACACTAAGGGTGAAGCATTAGCGTGGGACAAGAAGTTTGGAAGTTTGAAACCAACTGGCCATCAGACATTCACAGCTCAGATCACACGTAAATGATTATCTATGCTATATGTTGCAAGCCAGTATGCATGTGCTATATTTAACTAACGTTCAAGAGTGGAGAAAACCCATCAATACCATAAAATGTATATATAAAGAAATTTATGCATTTAAGCACAACTAACTAGTAGATTAAAAAAAAACATTGATTAAAAAACAGGAAACCAATTAAAATGAAATGCAATGCTGTGCTCATTTTATTGCTTCGCAGCAGCCAGCTTTCATTTTCTAAGCTGAGAGCATATAACTTTGGAAGGCTGGTAGAGTCTTGGCTTTAGTGAGTGTGTCATCATACTGCCAAGTTACTTGAAGGGGTTGGAAAATTTTGGAAGACCAATGCTAGGCACACTGCCAAAATATCCCACACTCTTAGTCAGCGGGCAGGTGCAGGATCAAACTGTGTGTAAACTTTACCTGTGTCACACTTTACTGTGTTCTTGTGGCATTTCCACCATTGTTCTCTGAGAAATGACCGTATTAATAGCCCTGTTACATACATTTATGGGGCCCAGAGCTCCAGGAGGCTCTTTAAAAGGAATACATTTTGCAACAACATCCTTAGGATCCTGTCACTGTGTAAATATATTTTGATGTAACTGTTCCTTTTCACATCCATCATCTGTTTGGGTTTTATGTATTACAGTATATGTGAATGCTTTTTTTGTACACGTGCCAGCACCTAAAATATAATGATTACCAATATAACTGTAGAATTTGGTAGTTTCTTGGTGCAATACATTTTGAAGTGTTGCGTTAATAGTATTTATAAGGTTGTTTGAAATTTCCTTGTAGTAATAAGTTGCATACAGAGTAAAATCATCTTGCCAAGAAATAGCTGGCGGTTGGGACGGGGGCCCCTCACTTAATGGAGAGCAAGTGACAACATGCCAGGTGCCATCTCCTATTACGATTAGTCTGCACTTGTAACCAAGTGTGAGTGGTACACTGCCAATACTGTGGACCACGATATGAATCACCACTCACTGTTTGCTTGTTGCTAATATCAGAACATAAATCAATTCAGGGTGGAGAGCTTTATCAATTGCCACTCAAAATGTCCCTGCAAATTTGAATTTGTTTTGTCCTGGATTTAAATGATCCTGGCCCGGTGATGTTCTGGTTACCATTTGATTGAGATTTTTTTATTTTTATTTTTATTGAGAATTGCCCTCAGAGTACAGATTTAACAACAACAACATTAACAACATTGTTTCCCATTCATTAACAGGCACTTGAGATTATGCTCACATCAAATACTCATGCAGCTTCACTTTTATCACTGATGTAACATGCATGGTGAATTTTAGAAGTTTGGATACAACAATCAGTACAATAGTACAATCAGTTGCATTTTTACATTTATATGTACAAAAATTTTTGGACAATTCCCACCTAACATCAGGGTCAATTGCATGTTAATCACACAATGCAAATGGGATTGGATTGTTGTAATGTACAAAATTAGATGTAAGATCATAGCTATAAAACTGGCTATCAAACAAAACATCTACTCATAAAAAATACATCTGATTTCACATAGCAATAACCGCTAACAAAAAAAAAAGAAAAAAGATTGATATGGTCACAGTGTCAAGGTTTTCTCTCAGGTTATCATTGGCTTATTAAAATGTTAGAGCACATATTTAAAACTATTACTTTGTGCATGAAGAACAAGCGCCACCAACAAACCTGCCTACAACTGACTCAAGGACAGGAACCAAACACCCGTGGATTTAGTCAGCATTGATGGGCTGAGAGCATTAAGCTGTCTCTGTCTATCAAGACAAAATGATGTACCAGCTCGACATCTTATAAACGTGTTTTTTTAGGCTGGCATCTGCTTATATGTTTCGCTAATGTCACAGATACTGAGTTTGGATCTGTGTATAGATTCAGGCTGAAGAGGTGTTGGGTTCCCTGAAATGCCACGCTTAGTGGAATCAGGATTCAGACTGACGCAGGGATGCCACATCAGTGGCATTCTTTCTCATAAAGTGCCTGCATTTCTTAAGTTCTTTATGTATTATTAACTGCATTTACACGTGCAGTTTCTTAAGTAGACCTAATTAGAAGTAGTATACTAATGCAAGATTTTTGCAATAAATTTTTTCAAATTTCATGTTCATTTTGTGTTTTAGATGAGAACCGATTTCTGTTACAGGCAGGATTTTCTTTTTGTCAACGCCATTTGTATCAATAAGAGAAGTCCAAACACGAGGCAACACAGTATAACAACCCCATAAACGACATTCTCAGAAATCACTATTCAGTCAATTTGGATACAATGTAAATATTATAACCTTCATGATGGAGCAGTTCTTGTGGGGCAGTTAGAGGCAACTGCGTTAGTTTTAGTTAGCTGATCCAAGTAAAATAGCAACTGAGTATATGTTGTCACTTTAACAGGGTGTAATGCTCTTGTAACCACTCTATGCCATCCTGTGAAGGCTGTCAGCTCCAATGTTGGTACGGTGCAATTTTTATCCCCTATCATTCTTGCTGGAACCCAGCACCATGGGGAAGGAGGGTGTGTGAGCAATACATTTTTAAAACCTATGAGGTACAAACCTTAACACAAATAAACTGCCCTATGGCCATGAATGGATTTGGAACTCAAAGTTTGAGATTAATGAAATGTTACACTTCCTGTAATTTACTGATATAAAGTTAGATGGTAGTCTAGCACAGCGATGGATGTGTCCGCTACCTGTCTTTAAACAGATTCAGACTCAGACTCATTCTTGTTCCTGTGGTTCAACATATGCTTTGCAAGCTTTGCAGCACACTGGAAAGATTTGTCACACTCCACACAGACGAAGATCCTGCCGACACAGGTCTGCTCCTGGTGAATCTTCAGGGTTGCCAGTTGGCTAAAGTTCTTGCTGCAGCTGCTGCAGCTGTGGGGTTCTTTCTTATTGTGGCTGTACTGGTGACGAACAAGGCGGGAGGCCATGGCAAACGCCACGCCGCACTCTGTGCACTTATAGGGCCGAGCTCCGGTGTGAATGGCCTGGTGCTCGATCAGATTAGAGGACTTTGTAAAACGCTTGGAGCATACTGAGCACACATACGGACGCACTCCTGCGTGGGTCTTCTGGTGCTCTGCCATGCGACTGGGCAGAGCAAATGTCTTCCCACAGTCAGGGCAGGAGAAAGGCCTTTCTCCCAGGTGCTTCCGCTCATGACGCTTCAGGGAGAGGGGTTTATTAAAGGTCTTGCCGCAGTGGGTGCATGGAAAGGGCTTGTCATTGGTGTGCATGTTCCGCTCATGCTTCCTCAGGTCAGAGGAGCGGATGAAATCCTTGCCACAAGTGTCACAGATGTAAGGCTTTTCACCAGTGTGTGTGCGGATATGCTTGCGGTAATCTGAGGACCAAATATAGGTCTTCACACAGAAGGGGCAGTGATAAGGTCTTTCGCCTGTGTGTAGACGCTTGTGTTGCTGCAGAGTGCCCTGATGGGAGTAAGCCTTGCCACATATATCACACACATGTGGCTTGAGGCCGCTGTGTGTTTGCAGGTGACTCTGTAGATTGCACAACTTGTTAAAAGCCCAGTCGCAGTGTGTGCACTTGAAGGGACGGTGCTCTCTGTCAACTCCAGTACGCTTTTTCATCGTCTGCAAAAGTTGCTGGATCTTTTCATCTTTGTGCTTCTTAAGTAATTTCTTCACAGAATGACCATTCACATTTTTCTTTTGGGTCTTACTCCTTCCATCTCCGGGACAATACTCCTCCACCTTTTGCTGTTTGAGTTTGGATGCCCTCCGTTTCCCTGAGGCCTCCCTTTTCTTTTGTGCAGCATCCAATATCTCAGGATATATTGTGCTTGCCGGACTGCTGTGGTCTTGGTCATCACCAACTCCAGTTAGTTTGGTGGGAGAAAGCTCGGCAAACTTCTCCACCAGGGACCAGTTTGGTGTTTGAGGATTTAGATACAGAATCCCGGTGTCGCTATTCTCTGAAAGTGAGTTCACATCCACACAAATGCCATCAACTAAAGGGTCAGTCTTAAAACTGTCAGTCTCGCCTATAAACTGTTCATCTTGGAGTGAATGAGTTATGCAGTGTCTTTCTTGATGTCCTCTTTCATTCCCTTTTTCATCTGCCATCCTGGTAGACATCTGCGGGGTCACTTTTATAGAAGGCATAAAACACAATTCATCAAATACGTATCCTCTGTCTGACGGAATTTACAGCCTACTTTCCAGTTATTTTTTTAAATATATATTGTCATACTTTGTTCACATATTGATAACTGGTAGCACAGACACCTTTCTCTTTCCAGAGTCTGACACCTTGCAACATGTGTTTCCTCAGAAGTCTCGTTTATCTTTCCACAAAAACAGTCCCCACTGCATCCACCTCATTCATTTTAAGTTTGAAGGGCTGAAAAAAAAAAAAGCCATTTCTAGAGCTACTCACCCTCCAGTCTTTCTCGGAGCAGGTCGGACCCGGCTGATGCCTCAGAGAATCTAATATAACGCCTATTGAAGATGTCCAGTGGTGTGAAGGGGCGAGGCTTGGCAGCAGTCCTCTCCGGGCCAGCATCTATCCTGCTAGTCAGCAGGAGCAGCCCTCTGTTCACAGCCTGGCTCAGCTTACCGTTTGGCTTACCACCCGCTCTAAGTTATACAACTCGACTCAGAGAACCGAGATGCCCCCCCCCCCAAAAAAAAAAAATAAATAAAATAAAATAAAACAAAAACCAACCAACCAAACAAACAAAAAAACAAAACAAAACAAAACCAAAAATTTATAAAAGTGACAAAATTAAAGTTCTATGTTTTTGTTATATGCTCAATTATGTCTCCATATTGAATGAGTTTGGCCGTAGGCATATTCTAATTAACAATGAGGTTATACGTCATGCGAGTAGGCCTACTTTAATTAACTCAGCCAATTTAAAAAAAAAAATAAAAATTAAACACTAATGGCACAGAGATAATCCTGATATGGTCTTCATACTGCTAACTTCTCAAACTATCTGCACACTGTCAAGAAGCCCGGTCTTTTCTTATGAATGAATTCTAATGAGTGCCGTGCGAAGCTCCAGGAGGTTCATTAGTATTTAATTATAATGGCCTGAAGATGTCGCTGTGGACTAGTACATATTTACTGACAAATCAACCTGCTCTAATGGTGCACAAGCGTGTCACTCAACACAATGTTTTCAAGTTAATTCTTGAAAGTGACTCAAGATTTCTTTGATTTGACACAAACAGTTTAGAGGACACCATGTGCTGTTCTTCTTCGTCAAGACTAGATATGTCGCAGCTTGCGCTTGGTATCCACAAAGTGACATCCATGTTTGTCTGTGTGTGTGTGTGTGTGTGTGTGTGTGTGTGTGTGTGAGTGTAGTTGATACAAGAAATATTTGGATTGTTGCTGAAATGGTCAGTTCTCTCATTCATTTTTAAAGATTTCATTTGATTGGGACCAACACTCCAGATAAAATGGTGGCCCTCTAAACAGCAGTAACAGATGGAATGTGAGCAGCTTGCCTGTGTTAAGTAATTGAAAGGTTCTCGTGAGACTCATCCTGTAATGAAATAGACAGCGCTGCTCTGCACTTTCCCAGAGGGACAGATTGAAATTAGGCCCTCAACAAATCACCTTTACAAAGTCAGCCTCTTTACAAGAGTTTTAAATTTAGATGTGCCTTGACAGTTGTGGTCTTTGTGGAGTTTCTCCTGTCTGCATTTCTCGCACATCAACACCACATGTATGCCTGGAAATTTCCTTATGTAACGCTTCCAGATAAATTGTTGGCTAACAGATGCGACTGAAAATTCAATCTCAACTTTCTGGGATTTAGCATAAAAAGCTGAATAGTGGAATAGTTGGTGAACATTAAGGTCTGGCGACTCTATCCTTGCAGATTATCTGATATAGAAACTCTATCACCACATATGTGTATGTTTTGCCCAACAACGTTTGCAACTAAATTTGAAGTCACGAGCAAAGAAAATCAAACGTGTTTGATGGGGATATGTCAAGCTCATCTTTTATACTTCAAGTACCTTTTTGTACATGAATCATATAAGTAAATCCGTGAGAGTATTCTAAAACTAGCGCTGGTCGGTGTGAGTTGAAATGTTAACGACTCCACATCCTTATGTTTGTTAACTTGAAGCTGTCACAACAAAGCTGTGGTGGATGTTATGTAAGTGTTTTTGTTGTGATGTGATAAATGCTGAAGCTGTACTAACAACTAGTTGAAGGAGCATCACCCAGGAAGTCCCTGTTGGGATTAAGAAGTCTGCGGTTTGTTAGTTTAGTTTGGTGTTTGTGTATTTTCCATGCCCCCCCCCCGGCCACTAGCAAAGCTTTTGTCCCGCATGACTGCTTCAAAGAAAAGAGGTGTGTGTATGTTTTCCCCGGTCAATTTCTCAGCTTCAATCAAATCCTGATCATTCGTTTAAAATCGTTCTTTAAACCATCGCTATATATTTATATAGATCCTGACTTAACTCAGTCTGAGTGTGTCTTTGCAGGGTACATGCAATCTGTAAAAATGATCTTTAGGGATGAATAGATTTAAAGAAAATCAGTCAATTGTGTTATGCTCTGAATGAATATTTCATTGATATATATGTAACCTGCTGGCACGCTGCACAGAAAAAAGTGCACAGTCATTCTGGGGGTGTGTCTTGAATTTCATGCTGGAGCTGACGAGCCTAATTGAGAACATGCCTGATCTTGGAATTTTCCACAGAAAAAAAATTTCTGGCAGTGGAAATTGCGGGATTTGCTTCGCTGTGCATCCAGTTGCACAAACTTTGCCCTACAAAACATGGTCACATGTTGAACCTCTTAGTGCAGACTTGTTTGCCTTTGCCTTTGCCTTATTCTAACCAGCTTGTCTTGAACAAAACATTTTGTTTTAAAAATAATGAACAAAATAAATTTGCCTATATTCATATCTGCACATTATTGTGGGAAGACTTACAGGAGGTAGACAAAACAGAAAAACCAAATATTATGTTAGAATGTAGACAATGTCTTAATGTTTTGCGTTAATCTACAAAGAAAATCCATCAAGGACTTCAACCGGCTCAATCCTGAATCTTCCTTATCAAAATTGTTTCAAAGAGAGAATCCTTGATAGCCTGATTACAATGTTCGTTCATATCTCGAAAAAGGTGACAAGCTCAGTACTATCAGTAGATCTTATTGCTTTAATGATAGTATTGCAGAAGGTTTACATAAAACATCCAAGTAAAAATTTTTCAGATTGCATGGTACAATGATAATAAAAGCTTTAAGGGAAAAACTAATCAGATTATTGATTCTGTTCACTCTGACAGAGGGAGTATTTTTGAAGGTCATTTTAGAATGAGTGTGTTTGCTGTCGCACAATGTGGTTGGGTCAGGTTTCCTCTTCACCTTATCTTTCTTGCTGTTTTACTCATAAATCATAACTGAGAGTCAAAAGAGTGACTGAACTCCCAAGTTTCCAATGTTCCACTTCCCAAACTATCAAACGAAACTGTAAAAATCTTGTTTTGTTCACGGTCTCTTAAAAAGGCAGCTACATTTCATTCATTTCATTCCCCTGAGTGCGCGTTGTCACCTACTTTAGCATAAATGTTTTTGTTTTTTTTCTGTCTCCACATAACCAATGTAATTTGGGGCGTTACTGAATTTGCCCAAGTCTGACTCACCTTCAATTATTCATAATTGGCAAACAAAGGATTCCATGGTTAGTAGCATTAGTATCAGCATTTTGTGAAACATATTTTTCTTTTCTATCTTGCTGAGGTTCTGCCCATTAAGTACGAAGTTCCAGTTTCACTTGAGAGAGAAAAAAGTAGCCCGGTGCTGTCTCAAGGTAAAGTAATCCAGCTACTAGAATTGCTAGTTTTCAGAACTCAACATATTTGCTATATTTCGCATTTTAAAAACTGTTCACGGTTATGTGTATATCATCGGTTATTAGTGGCTAACCTTGACCCCACTCTTTAAGCTAAGGTAAAGTAAAGCATTCCTGGCTCTTGCTTCACTTTTGCTGAAACAAATGAGATTCATGAAAACATTGAAAATTTTCAAATGACAAAAACTCCTCAACAACTTTATATTTCTGAATGATTTAAGATAAACCATTAAACAGGTATCTTCTTTTTTGTTCACTGTCTCTTAAAAAGGCAGCTACATTTCATTCCCCTGAGTGCGCGTTGTCACCTACTTTAGCATAAATGTTTTTGTTTCTTTTCTGTCTCCACATAACCAATGTAATTTGGGGCGTTACTGAATTTGCCCAAGTCTGACTCACCTTCAATTATTCATAATTGGCAAACAAAGGATTCCATGGTTAGTAGCATTAGTATCAGCATTTTGTGAAACATATTTTTCTTTTCTATCTTGCTGAGGTTCTGCTCATTAAGTACGAAGTTCCAGTTTCACTTGAGAGAGAAAAAAGTAGCCCGGTGCTGTCTCAAGATAAAGTAATCCAGCTACTAGAATTGCTAGTTTTCAGAACTCAACATATTTGCTATATTTCGCATTTTAAAAACTGTTCACGGTTATGTGTATATCATCGGTTATTAGTGGCTAACATTGACCCCACTCTTTAAGCTAAGGTAAAGTAAAGCATTCCTGGCTCTTGCTTCACTTTTGCTGAAACAAATGAGATTCATGAAAAAATAGAAAATTTTCAAATGACAAAAACTCCTCAACAACTTTATATTTCTGAATGATTTAAGATAAACCATTAAACAGGTATCTTCTTTTTTCTCAACTGCAACTCAAGTTCACGAACCCAAAGGAAGAGTTCAATCATTCTGTCTCCACCTGACCTTGTGCTTTGAAGCAAACAGGAGCCTCCAACATTTGTTCCAGGATGATTTTTGCAATGGTTTTTATGAAAGGTTCCAACTTAACATGAAAACCATTACATGATTGTTAACTTGGTTTAAGACTTTGATTTCCATAGAAGTCTATGGATTTATTAATCATATTCAATATCGTTATATATATATATATATATATATATATATATTGTTTTTTGTTTTTTTTCCCCCAGAAGTTCCTATGAGGAAACCATGAGGGTACCACTGCAACAATATCTTAATCAGAACTGCTGGTTGAATAGTTTTTTGTTATGCCGTTAACGGGCCCTCAAGCTACCCCTGTCCAGTCTTTGCTCGCCTTGTCTATACTCGTGTGACCTTTGTAAATTTCCATTAGCTTCATGGCTGGAGGATGGGGGTAGTGTTGCCTTCACAGCTCCTAAAGGTTTTGGAATGGGGGATTGTAAAGTGCAGGATGGGATTTGACAGTGGGGGAGGAGAAAACCCAACAAGAAGGCCAGGGAAAGAAACTTTAACAAAAGAATGTCCAAGCAAACAAATTAATCATGGAGGTTAGTTTTGATTAAATCTTATAATTCCTATGTTGGCACCATTGATTGATTCATGTAAATTATTTAAGCATTGAATGCTGATTACTTTGGTCTGCAGGATAGACTTGTTTAATACATGAAAAAAAAGGTAAAGTAAAGGTAAAAACATGTTTTTCTTTTTCTGTAGACTGTGTCGCAATTTTAACATTTTACAAAATAACAACCAAGTACAAAGAAGAATGTGAACACACACATAAAAGAAGTTTTTGAGCAAGAAAGTACAGGACTGGAGGAAAAAAACTTGTCTAGCCTGGTCTTGTCAGCCAAACACTGAAGAGAAAAACAGGTGAATGTTTTTGACCCATGTTTACAACTTCTCATGCTTTAAAACTAACTCAACTTCAATCATCAGCAGTGAAGTGATGGATGATGGAACTAGACTAGACTAGAAATCCAGCCCCCCCCCCTTTTTTTTAAACAAAAAGATAAAATTCCTAAAAAATTATTAATAACTGACATTCAAAGTATTAAAGCAAATTCTTCCAAAAGTCTTCTTCAAAAACAGAAGTGTAGAAACGAGTGGGTTTTTTTTTTAAGGACTTTGTGTGTGTGGAATATTGTCACGGTAAAGCTGACTGAGAACCAAATAGGCTTTCCTTCCCCTCTTTCCAGTCTGCTCGCTGCTCACCTCCATGCTCTGGCTTCACTTTTACCAGATAGACAGTGACATTGAAACAAACAGTATTTGGAAACCAAGCTAATTAGCTTTCTTGTTTTGAATTGGATGAGAAAAATAGGTAGGATTTTTAAATACTAATATAGCTGTGCGGATCATTTTGGACCAATTCATCTTATGATATGAGACTTTCTCCTTCTTTATATCTTGTGTTTTATGTTAAAACGCATTGAGCTTACACTTTGGCCTGCTGGATCTTCTGCCCTCTCATATTTCCTATCACCCGGTCAGCTGCAGTGCATGTGCTGCAGGATAACCAAACCTAATAGGAAGCGTGCACGAGACTTTTTTGTTCTTTATTAGGAGATAACCTGACTTGAACCTTGTTGTGTCGTCTCATCCTGCTGGGCAAAGCCTTTAACAAACTTTATCTATCTAGTATTTAAGCTTCAAGGACAGATTTAACCATGACCGTGTTTATCATTAAACTTCTCTGTTTGTCGGAAATGCAATGATGATGACGTTTGTCACAACTGGTGGTGGGCCAATCCACGCTCCCCTGTCCTCTAGCTTCTCTGTCTGACTGTGCGGCTCTGCTTTCACAGCTGCTCAAGTTTCCGACCATTGTGATAGCCTTGTTGGAAAAGGTTTTTGTTGCACGTCCTAAACTAACTGATGGGTTAATGGGTGGTGGGAAAGAAGCATAGCTGTTCTGTTGAAGACTGTGATAACTGGGGTTAAAGGCGCACTACAGCGACAAAATTGCATTCATGTGATGAGATCAGACGTAAGGCAGCCGAGGATGGTGCTTCATTTGCTGTTTTGACTCAAAGTATCTGATTAGGTTTACAGACTCTGATTGAATTGCAGTCGAGATACCCTTTTATTTACAGCGAATAGTCTGTTTTTCCTGATGAAAAAGCCAATGTGAGATTATGACAGCACATCTTGATACATGATGCTACACTGGCTATTTTCAGCATTGTTAGTAAAATCCGTGCTGGTTTCTAAAATATGTTCTTTGTTCTCTGTACTATACATATACATACTCTTGACCTGCCTGTTATGTAATACTCATATGGAGCACATCAACCACCTCTCTTCCACACACCAGATTGCTTGAGCGTAGTCTCTTGCTGCCATGGAAACAAGGCTCATGGCTTTATGTTTATCTTAATCAGCTCGCCTCTTTGTCCAGTTTGTCTGCCCAGGTTATCTTATTTGAAACAATGTTTGTCCTTGTAGTGTTGCTAAAGTGATGCATTCATTCACTTTCTCACTCTTCTGTACAGACAGTAAAGTGGGATCAAATAACATGGAATAAAGCCACGGGGAGGGGGGAGGTCTTGTACTGCAGTCGAAACATCTGAATAGGTTGTGCAACAGTATAACAAGCAGTACAGTATGTGCCCTTCCAAAAAGGAGCATTTCAAATGGATGTACATCTCAGGATTTAAGACAGTATGTGCTTATGGCCCTCAACCCTAAAGTTTGCAGTAGGAGTAGGGTTTGTTATGTCTTCTTATTTATTCCTATTCATTGTACTACAAAATAATTCAATGCACCACCAAATGCATAGTTGGGATTTTGTCCCATATTTGACTCTGTGAGGAACATACGTATGTCGTAAGATTAGGTCAATGCAATGGGATTTGAACTCCAGACTGGTTCCAGACTAGTCTGCTCTCAGGCTCTTCAACTCTTAAGTACAATACTTCAACCAAATACTTCTATATGCACTGAAACTGGCTTTATTTATCAATACCAAGACAAAGAAAATTCGGAGCACTTCCTAAAACAGTTTCACTGTACCTCTATAAAATAAGATGTCACCACTAACAATGATACTAGTTGGAATAGATCTAACTATTTCAATTAACTCATCTTATCTTAATTCAACTTAAATGAACTTTAACACTCATTGGTGTTGGTGTACTGTCACCATACATAAAAATTCTTCCTCATCCTCAGTGAATGAAGCAATTCTGTAATTTGCTGTAGATTTATCCCACTCTTTGTAGCCCAGGCTTTTGTGATGTTTCACTGAAGGTCCCCTGGAAAAGAAAAATCTATATGGCTGGTGATAGTGCATGACATGCAACTTTTACTTTCATAGGTCACCCAATGGAAACCAGTGATCCCAGTCTTTGGTTTGAAATAAACGCTGACACATAATTTCACATCATCCAGGTAATTCATTATAGATTTAATATAAATTCCTCAAAGGAAAGAATAAGTCAATGCAAGACAAAAAATAAAAATAGGAACAAACTGATATCACATAATGTCTGCTCTCATTTCTGTCTGTGTATTTTCATTTAACTGATAACTGCTTTTTTTACAAGAATGTTTTTAAAACTTTTATTAATATGTATTCATGTTTGAGTGAAACGAAAGGACACCAGCAGCTGGAGAAAATGATGAGCAGTGAACCAAAATATGACTGAAAATAATTAGCTGTAAACCAATGAAGAGTTAGCCGAGGAAACAGTAGCCCAAGGAACTTTTTTTTGGAGAGTACGCCAAGTGAAGAAAATTTGATTAAAAAAAAAAAAAACAGAGTAGAAAAGATCTGTTCCATTTAAGTCTGAGAAGGATGACCCAGTGAGTTTCAGTTTTAAAAAGACAGTCACCCTCACCACATCCATACACATTATAGATTTACTACATCAAACATATCTTAAAATCCATGTTTTTGCCCTCAATGTTTAAATAAAATGAACTGTGCGACATGGTGTGAGCTTAATGAAGAAAAACGTAGTCACAAATGGTTTGACTGCAGTGAAAACATGGTGAGAGGTCTGTAGGACAGTGTGAATGTTTCATCACGTTTTGATTATCAGTTTAAGTCTTTTTTATATAAATATGACACTTTTTACTTAAATTACTTTGTTGCTTAAACTTGTTTTACCAGCTGAAGCAAAAAAGCAAATGACACACTCTTTAGACACCTTTTAGTACCCCACCCACCCACTTCCCAACCCCCCATCCTACATACTCTCCTGACCTACTTTTCAAACCAGGTCAGAGGTTATCCGGACTCAAAACGACATACCAGACAGACAGTTCCACTATTTTTGGTCAGTAACTTGTAAAAGAAGATGCACACTCCTGAAGAGGTCTCCAACGTCAGCATGCTCATATGCAAATTGTCATCAGTTATTCAGTAAATATCTGCTAAAACCCCCCTTTGAATTTCTGACAGTAGTTGTTCATCTTTTGATAAACTGTCTCTTTTGGTGATTGAATAAGTAGGATGTGGATTTCACTTGTCTTTATCAACCACCATTTGGGAAGTATCACAGTGCGTCTTTCCTTAATGCTGGTCACATTTTACAAATTCAGATCATCTGACAGGAACGATGTGACGTGGATTTTTTTCAGCGAACATGAGGCAAAGCATGACACATTTATGTCCAAATGACTGACAAACCAAGATGTAAAAATGTTAGCTGTTTATTAAAGAGTATTTTGGAAGTGAAATTTACAAGAGAAGAAAAACAAATAAAACAGATATGCATGATTTAAAAAAGAAACATACAAAAGTAGATTTGTTGACATGACATTAACTATCTATGTGACAAAGGACAAAACTGGTGAAAACATTTTCATGTCTTTGTGATCCTTTGTGTCAGAGGTATACAATCTCGAGCAAACTCCTGCTGCATTTAGGCAGTTTTCATTAGAACAGTTAAACTCATTAATGTACTTCTACAAAAATTATCAGTTACCATGACAACAATACAGAATATATTACTGACAGAAAGGCAGTGTTTACATTAGCGATAAAGAATTTCTGCACACAATTGAATTCAACAAAACAGCAAGTACGCCTCATCATTTCATTTGTCAAGTAGCAAGCTCTAAAATGCCAAGTCTTGAAATAGTTACAAGGCTAAGTACAGTACTGATAACAGCTGCTTTTGATTGTTCATTTGTTGTAGTCTGTGGGTCTTTCTCCCTCTTCTTTGAGTAAACACGTGCGCACCAGTGACTCTGTGACAATGTAAGGGTCACAGTTGGCAGATGGACGGCGGTCCTCGAAGTAGCCCTTCTTCTCCTGTGCCACAGAGCGAGGAATGCGGATGCTGGCGCCACGATTGGCCACACCGGCAGAGAACTCTTCGATGTTTGAGGTTTCATGATGGCCAGTGAGACGTCTGGCATTGTCCAGCCCACCTTTGGGATCGTAGGCCCCAATGTGATACCTGTGTCTCTTTCCCAGCCTTTCAATCGCATCTTCAATGACTCTGTGAGGGACAGATGGGTTTAGGATCACTCTCAGAACAAAGAATTCTAAATTGTACCATTGTAAGAATTTCTGAACGCACTAATGAAATTAAAAGTCATTCTTACGTCAATCCACCATCTTCACGCATTTCCTTTGTGCTGAAGTTGGTGTGACAGCCGGCACCGTTCCAGTTTCCTGGGATGGGCTTTGGGTCGAAAGACACCACCACACCAAAATCCTCACACACCCGGTGAAGGATGAAGCGAGCAATCCACAAATGGTCTCCCATGTTGATACCTTCACATGGCCCAACCTGGAACTCCCACTGATAAAAAAAAAAACAGAGTGTTAGTAACTGATTTTAATAGTCATTAAACAACTAAAACTGCATTTTGCCAAGAAAGAAAAGAAGACAAGATAGTACAGTACCTGAGCTGGCATGACTTCAGCATTGGTTCCACAGATCTGAACTCCGGCATACAGACAGGCTCTATAGTGTGCCTCCACAATGTCTCGTCCATATGCCTTATCTGCTCCCACTCCGCAATAATAAGGCCCTGATAAATAAATGAAAAAGAAACACATTAACACCTTACTAGCCATTAGGATTTGCTTGACAATATTCCTCAGTAATTAAGGAAACAAGCCAGAATCCTGACGCTTACCTTGTGGACCTGGGAAGCCATTGGAGGGCCAGCCGAAGGGATGTCCATCGGTGCCCAGGAGAGTGTACTCCTGCTCCATACCAAACCATGGATGGTTATTTTCTACCATGCTCATGACCTGTTTACAGGTATGCCGCAGGTTGGTTTCTGTTGAAACATCATCAGAAATAAGCTGACATGGTGTATTAAAGTAGCTCTAACCACGTTATTGCACAGGTGCGTTATTCTTTTGCTCACCTGCCGGCTTGCGGTTGTATTTGAACACTTCACAGAGAACTAGCTTGTTGGGGTCTTTCCTGAATGGGTCTCTAAACATCGCTACGGGGACAAGGAACATGTCGCTGTTGGAGCCCTCTGACTGGTAGGTGCTGGAGCCATCGAAGTTCCACTCAGGAAGATCTGACAGAGGAAACCAACAGAAATCAATGATCTCCTCCTTAAGCTTCAAAACATATATTGTTGCTGTAATGCGCCTTAATTCTAGTGAAGCCAGATCTTACCCTCGATTGACTTGGGTTCAGAATTCAATGTTCTGGTCTTGCAGCGTAGTCCCTCTCCAGAGCCATCTATCCAAATGTACATAGCCTGGACCTTGTCCCCCTGAGGGAGGTTCATGTACTGCTGCTTCACAGCTTTGTTCAGTTTGGAGCTTGCTGAGGTGGCCATTTCCTTGACCCCAAAACTTATAGAGTAAAAAGAGGATATGCTATGCATTATATATTTGGGTGGATGAGTTAAGATAGTACAGCTATAAATAAATTAATAAATAAATAAATCGCATAGTGGACCAAAAAACATAACGAGAATGTTGTTGACAAGGGATGTGTTCAAGACATGAACGATATTATAAGAACAACAACCTACTCATCTATTGCCCTCATTGAAAGGGTCCTTTCATATCAGGTCAGTTAAGTCAAATAAACGTTAAAACATAACAAAAAAGCATTGTGTATATAACAGATGAAAGTAAACAACAGGTACAAAGGAAAAATGAAGTCAGCGGTACATTAATAGCAAAAGACACCCAAAAACGGACACACGCCCAGGGTCCCCTTACCTTATGTTATGTGTAAAAAAAAATGAGAAGCTGAAAAGCGACTGGATTAATGTGGTCGATGCGGAGCTGTCTATTGTTGCTCATTCCTGCTTCCTTACACGCTTCCACTTTGGCTATATAACGCAGGGAGCATCCCCGACGTCTGTGATTGGCCGAGAGGAAACGTGATCAGTTCGTGATGAGGACATGTAGGAGTCACCCTGCTGAACAACAAAGGGAGAAACAACCCCCCCTACACCACCACCACCACCACCACCACCACAGACAGACAGACAGACCGACTCTTAACTTTCTATTTCATTTCATCAACATGTCAAAGAAAAAAAAAACAACAACCCCGAAAACAGACTGGGAGCAGCGAGTGTAAGGGAGTCAGGATGTAAAAATGTGCTGCAGGGAGAAACACACTCATTTTCCAAGATAATGGTCTCAGACTGTGTGAGTAAACAAGTTGTGCGCACTCTAGTGGCACAGACCAGCTAAGCCAGGTTCTCATAAACAGAACAATTTGTTCTCAAAAGATCAGATATTCACTTATAAGCCAGATCCAGTTTTCGAACAGCCATTCATCACTGCTAAACTGAGAAGACCAGACGGGACCAAAGTAATGTGCTTGCCTGCCTCCAGGCTACTTCAGCACCCCCCCGTGCCATTAAAAACAGTCAGTGGGACATTAAACCTTTACACAGCTACTTCAAAGTTACATTACACCATAAGATTTGATACTTCAAAACATAAAGATCTCATAAAAGGGTAGTTTACGAAATGATTTTTCTCAACACTGATACAGGTTGATAATCGATTTCAATTTCCAGATTCATTTAGAAAATAATCAGCTTATTGATCGAAAATGATGAAGAAAAATAATCATTAGTTAAATAAACGATATATTCACAGCGTCTAATTGATAACTTTACTAGAGTAAAGGATCAGAATAATTCCTATACTGCTGCCAATAATCACATATATAATATCTATAATACCAACTGTTGCATAACACTAGCATACGCCATTTGTAACTGTACCATACTACTTGATAAGCAGTGTGTAAGAACTGGCTTGATGCTCTTTTTTTTTGCTGCAGAATTGGAAGCTCGTTGCAATGTGTAACTCCTGATTTTGCTGAAATTCCTCGAAAGAGACAGACGCTCTATACTCTATATGTACTCTTTTATACTTTCTCTCTTTCAAATATGCCGCATACAAGAGCTAATCTATTTAAATTTAGAATGTGGTGTCCAAGTATGTATCAAGTGTTTCCTATGGCCCTATGAATTATTTGGAATGATTTATTGTTGTTAAAAGACAAGCCAGACTCGGCTGATATGGGGCAGGGCCAGGTTATACCCTCAGCAGTCTGTCCCAGACAAATGGAGACAAACAAGTATTCATGCTCACATTCACACCTATGGGCATTTAAAAAGTCACCAGTTAACCTGAATATGCATGTGTTTGGACAATTTGAGCAAGTCAGAGCACTCGGGGGGAACCCACAGGGAGAACATGCAAACTCAAAAGTCTCTAGGCCCAGGGTTTGGACCCAGAACCCTGCTGTGAGGCAACAGCGCTAGCTGTTTCTTATTTACTCCGAATAAAACAGGGAATAAAGTGCTGAAGGGTACTAAGTGTGTCTCCTGGTACGTGGCCTGGTTGTACCAAACTATTGGGTGTATATGCTGTGTAAATGATGCATATATTGAGTGCATATTGATATAGTAGATGTATTAACCGGGTGAGACTTGGACATGTTTGTTAGGTCCAGAGGTCATTGCATTTGGCAGTTGTACAAAAAAGATTACTTGGGTATGACAAAACTCCCTCCTTGAAACCAGTCTGTGCACTTAAAACTGGTTCAACAACTTTGAGAAGCAGTAAGGGAAGAATTGTTGTTAAAAACTCAATGTAGGTCGGTCATTTATAGAGAGATTTTAAAAAGATGGGGCATTAATTTCCTGATATGTCCTAACTTGTCTTCTTGCACAACAGAATTCATTTGGGACATGTTAGCGTTTTCCGTCACTGAATGATGTGGTTGGTGAAGAGGCATGTTCGAATATGGAGGCAAAGAGAGACCATTATAATTTGGATTTTGTCAGCAACTGAATTCTACCTGTGACATTGAACCACTGCTCAGTACTTCTGGCATACATCACTGAATTCATATGCTTTGAAAACCCATAATGGTATTTGAATTTTCTTTTAAAGCATTGCTGTATGCCATACAGCAATGCCTTGGAAATCTATACCTTCAAACTAAAAGCCCTCCAAAGCACTGCTGTGAGATGAAAGACTGACTTTTATTCATGAGGCTGCATAAATCTACAAAAAACTTGACATGAAGTAAGAAATATTATAATACTCTCTCAGAATGAGCTGCTAAAGCTCAAAATAGCAGATTTTTTTTCTGTCAGCAGCTTACAGGTTAGTATGTCAGCAGACAGAATAGTCAAGCCACAAGTTTTTCCCACTCTATTATGGAAAACTTTGCAGTACTTTACACCTGTATGATGCTGTCTGACATGGATTATAAGTAAGCCATACTACGCAATGAGAAAAATATGATTGTATAATCATCAAACACAGCAATGATGTGCCCACACAATACTCTTTTTTTGACAGAGGCATGAAAATATTATTTTCATTTTAGATGGTTTCTTTTTAGCTTTGTGAAATGTAGCCATACTCTGAAGCTGTGGAATGCTAAAATGGGACAACTTCCAATACAGAGTGACGGCTGGCAGAAGAGGAACCCCCCCCCCATTACACTCCAAAGATATCAAGATGTGGTTCATTGAAATCAGCCCAGAGGGCAGAGGTCTCAGACTGAGACAGATAGTGTGCATTAAAGGACATGCCTGAAGTGAAGAACAATATATAACTGTTTCAAAAAACAAAACAACGATACAATCAACTAAACACACTTCCCTTTGTCCTTATAAAATTGAAATGTGGTGAGAGGAAACAAATTATTTTAGGGACTGGACTGCTATACGCCTATATGAAACTCCCTCACTCATTTTTCTTGTCAGTTCACCATCTTCACAGCCTGGACTCTGGTAACATACAGACTGAGTGCGTCACTGCAGCTGCTGACCCTTAGGAAGGATCCACAGAGTGCTTTATTGGCTCTCTAAGTGGTCCATGTTTGTTTATGTCATCTAATGCAAGTTATAAGGTCAAATGTACCATACTGTACTGTAGTCCTGGAGAAATAACAGTATGACTTCCACTCAGCTGTGAATTTCTTATAGCCCCATGGCTTTGGTTCAGATAACATACATGCTCACTTATGTGATTACTTGAAAGTATTAAACATTTTAATCTTGTTATAATAGACATATAAATGAACATAAGTCTATAGTTTATCATCATAAGCAACACGAGATCTGCAGTTAAATCATGACATCTAGTGGCTGAAATTATAAGAGCAGGAACTGTCTTCATTTTAGTCATTGTTAGGTCTTTTGGGGCAACATGTTAGTGTAATGTATTGCTCTTTGTTCAACCTCCAGCCAACCCAACAGTGTATGTACATAATTGGGACAGTGAGCTGGCAACCATCCAAACAACTTCCCAACTGTGATCATTTATTTTCAAATGTTTATGGAGCTGTAGATTCGGTTGGTGGAGCAGTTTGAGATGCGGTCACGATTTTATAAGAAAAATAAAATATGCAAGGCTGTTAGAACTACGGAGAATAATATCCTTCCATTTATATACTTTAGACAAAAACAACCAATCAACCATGCAAACAAAGAAAACAGTAACCTCGCAGTTTTGACTTAACATGTAGATTGTGTGTGTGTATACATATATATATATATATATATATATATATATATATATATATGTAATTTATCTAATTTTGTAATTTCCAAAAAAGTGAAAAGGTGTTATTGGAATGGAAAATGTATTACAAAATATATCTAATATCAATCGAATATCTTTGGCATTTTCTTTGGCAACAGCAGCAAAAAAAAAAAAAATCTCATCAAGCAAAGATGGTTTCAATGGTGTCATAAACTCTCCAGCTGAATGGAACTTCAAAGGATATTTTTGTATGTTTGGTGAACTGATGATGATGTAATTTGTTGTCAAACACATCTCTGTAAAACTTCTCATACGTATTTAGTTGGACTGAGAAAAAACTGTCTTTTCCCTGCAAAAGTTCAATTACCTCTCTAAAATGGGTGAAAATACAGAAAATATGTGAATGCAAATATGTTTCCTCTCAGCTGTTCAATGTCTCCTTTATTGAGAAGCTCATTTGAAGTAAAATTTCAGGTGAGAACTGAGAAAGTTTCCTCCTTCAGTGGATGCATGTGAAATTAACCGTCTACTGTCAAATTCTGCAAATATCGTGCACCATTCTGCATACTGAAGCTAAAAGCTTAGAAATGATGTCACAAGTAAATCATCTTTTTTGGGTATCTATTTGTCACACATTCTTGCTCAAATTAAATTCAACTCATTTTTACATGATGTACTCACTTTTAACCGCAGGGTGGCGCAATTACTCCACCTACTCCAAACAGTACTCTTCCTCAGAGAGAATGATGAAAACCAAAACCCCCGTAAATCTTATTTTAGGAAGGAATGGGTTACAACCAAGTTGATATATAATTTGCTTTTATTGATGGTGTCAGTCCTGATATATGGACAATGTCTTGTGCTGCAGTGCATCCTATAACATGACTGAGTGTGAGAGGATGAATATATCACTGGATGAAAATAAAAAAAGGATCGTGGACTTCTTTTAAACTTCACCAAAACAATACATAAAAAGAAATGCTGCACTTCTGCACATATTTAAACGAACGGTTATATTGGCATGGTTATGTGCTCTCTGTCTATCTCTTTTGCCTTGGAATACTAAATATATTCTGGGGGGCAGGGCAAATTTAAAAACCATTAAGTGGGACACATAAAAGGGAGCCAGGAGCTGTGATGGTCATTTCACCCCTCAAACAGAAATGGTAATTGGCTAATTTCTGTTCTAACGTGTGCCATAAAAGCCTTACCAACCCTTTTAATTATGCCTCCATGAAAAGACTTGCTTTGCACAATAAAAAATGTGTCAATTAGTATGCAGAACAATGTTCAACATATCAGAAAATTAATCTACACAGCACTTTGAATTAAAAGTTTCTTTCTGAAATAACTGGGGCAGGCCAGCTGAGAATGCTATTGTATGTGGTCTAAATTACTCCTTTGTTACCGCTGTTGAAAAGCAATTAAAACAGGGATTGGAGTGTGGTCATATTCTTCACAAACCTGTCAGTGTTATATGGTGGAAATAAAAAAGCTCTATGTCTGCTGTATCAGTTCAAATTGAGGCTTGGGCTCATTTATGTCCAGCCTTGAAGTGAATTGGATTCTGAGAGGATAAACTATGGAGCAACGGGAAGCCATGAGAGCAAGTCAAAGCTGATTCTTGCCAAAGGAAGTCCTGTTTACTCATGTTATTGTAACGGAAACGATGAGCTTATCTGATACCTCGCTCTTAATAATGATGAAGAACTGCATCTTAAAAGCTGCCTCAGGCCGTGTTTTTATGCAGCTGGACTATATTTCTCCTCCTGACATCCTTCAATTGCTACAAGAGCAGTTTTATAGCGTGTTACTTTCATGTTAAAGATGGTTTTTATTGAGAAAAAAAAAAGAGCACTGGTTTTATTTGTTGTTTTGTATCATTTTGTTACATCTTTATTTTCTCTTGCATTTTAAATAATCAGATTTTCAAATTATAACCCCAATTCATTAAGCAGGCCCGTCTAAAAACAGCAGAATTTTCCAGCAGTTCTCAGGTCTGATCAGTTTCAACTAGCTTCTTCATCTAAATGCCAGCAGCTCACATCCTGGTGAACCACCCCAGAGGCCGTCAACAGCGGCTCATTTCCCTAAAACACACTCTTTTAATTAAACAAACGGGCATAATAAAGGAGAGAAAAGAAGAGGAGATGCTCCTGCTATTCCCGCATGAGGGAGAGGTTCATTAATATTTAGAGACCCTTTGGGCCTCGACACTTTTCTCTGCAGTTCAGCACCATCTTTGCCAGTAATAAGCCAGAGAGGCATCAAGAGGCACGCTGGTGCAGACTTGCCTGTACACTTAGCTCTGGTTAGAGGTAAAATTACTGCACATGGAAGACACTCTGAATTATCCTCTGTGAGTGGGAACATTTAAATATTTAGGTTTTTGCAAAATATTATATAACAAATATTTGTTAATTAAATGTAAAGCTAAAATCAGACATTGCTTAATTTAGCTTAATATTAACACTGGAAGCTAGACTGGTATGTTGAAAAAAAAATCTATTGAGCAACCTGGAAACACACCAAGCCTTGTAAAACAAAAATAAGCTTTACACTCAACTAACAAACTGAAAAAATCTTATTAGTGAGGTGCCCTGTGCGTCCTGTCCGTCCTGCCGTTTACTTACTACTTAATGTTCAATTTAGTTTCCACACATGCCTTAACATGGTGTGTATAATTACATCAGTGATCCGAGGACCATAGATGCTGAATACAAAGAGAGCTTGGCTTGCACACTTTGGCTTTAGCTAAGTACCAGTTAAAGATTATCTTCAATACGAATTAAACTGCTCTCCATGCTGCTTGCTAAGCTCCAGACACAATGGCTGGAAGGCAAACTCAGAGACAACACCCTGCTGTCAACAGAAATGGACAGTGAATCACTTCATGACTGCGAACAGGCATGAAATGTACAAACGTAAACATCCAGAAATGTTCCAGATGCATTCAAGTTCACCAAATGTTTCAATCTATACCTTCATCTACACCTTCAAACATTTTTTTCTTCAGCCAGTCCAACGGAAACAACTCCCGAATGTTCTCTGTGCACTGTGCAAATGTAACCATTGAATGAAAAATTTTCCAAAATTGATCTGGAAATATTCAACAAATGTTGCAAAAAACCCCAAAACATACCCATACACAACTTTGATTGAACATCCATTCTTTTGAGGTTCTTCAAAGGTTGCTTCCCATTGAAGAATCTAAAGAGAACCTTTTTTTTTTTTTTTAATTTCCCAATAAAAGAGTATCAAGGGAATGTTCCCTTAATGTTCACTGAAGATTGCAAGAGTTTAACCTTTAGAGAACCTGAAGGGAATGGTCCCCTATGGTTGGAAAAAGTTTAGATGTTACAGAAGTTTTGTAACAAAACCTAAAGGAAACTTTAAGTTGTCTAAAGATACAATTTGTGCAACCTCAAACAAATGCAACAGAATTTTTGGAAGGTATGGTTTGTGTAAATTATTATATATCATAATATGTACATTTTCTATAGACTTTAACAAACATTCATAGAAACCCATCTCAAATGTGTTTGGAGCCTTGAGGAGACATTCAAAAGGCTCTCATGAGGCAACTTTTCCACCTTTAAGCAACCTGGAGGAAATGTTGCTCAAACATTCTCTGATGGTCTTCAGGGAACAGTCACTAAAGGTCAAATGAGGGCTAAAGTTTTGCAACCTCCAGACAACCTCATTATCCCGTAAAGTTTTCTGAAGGTTAATTTTATTTCAACCTTTAGACCTTAAACTTTTTGGTACCTTGAGAGGATATTCCTGTGAGCTTCTCTGGATGTCAAATTTTTTGCAATATTTTGCAAAACTGTCTGGTCAACCTGAAAAACCAGGAAACTTCTGACTTTTTCTGATGTTAGAATAAGTGAGGAAGGGAAACATCCCCGATGGAAAAAATATAGTACATCAGACAAAGGACAAAGAGGGCAAATTTCCCCACTGAGGTATATTTTAAAGGATTATCTTATCTTAGACAATGCAGGTTTGCACAGTCTTAAACTGGTCACCATTGGATTTTGAGATCTGGTCACCTTAAAAGGACAAACAGTGGACAAAGTCGAAGCATGGACAGTCATCAATAACCGAGATTAACCAAGGAAAAGGCAGGAGGCGAAAATAGATGAGAAAGGCTAGAAAGCCAGGGCACAGGAGGCACAATACACTGTTTGGCTGAAAATGAGCTGTCATATATCGTGAAAGCTGATTAGGTAATGGAACTGAGTATATAGGTAGGGAAGTTGGGGTTACTGTAGGTCATGAGAGTGCGATGAGGCCCGAAATGACAGAAAATTGGCTCTATACGTATATCTATAAAATCTTGCAGAAAATGAATGCATAAATGAACTATGGCATTGCCAAGCACCACACAGCCACCAGAGGAAGTCTGCAACTAGCTGGGAGCAATTAGCAGCAGTTTGCAGATATATTTACTACTTAAACGCTTTTTTTTTTTTTTTTAACTGCCTTCATTACAGCATGAAGAAGGTCACAGAGTTTACCAATATAAAACAGACAATTTTTTGTTGACCTGAAGTACTTTAAGTATCTGACTGTGTAAAGTTCAGGGTTCAGTATTGATTCTAAATTACACTGCCATTTCAGTTTCTTGAGAATAAATTAGATACCTGTTTTATTCCTCCTTTGGGCTTCAACGAAACTTTTGAAAAGCTCTGCAGTAAACCTAACTGCGATATCAAAGGAAGCTGCTGGGTTTGTTGGGCGGGCATTCCATACTGTAGGCTTGTTGTTGCCTTTGTAGTCATCCTGTTGCTTGTCCCCTAATTGACAGAGAAACTAGACCAGAATGTTATGGATTGCGGGTGTTATCTCAAGTCTAGCATCCCCTCAGCTCACCACACAAGTAATTTCTCACTTTTGGTTGCAGGGGCTTGGAGCACATCTCTTTCTTACAGCCCTCCAAAGTCAGGTGGCCCTCAGCCATTCCAGCTGCCTGTCGGGTGTCACAGTGAATCAACATCATGCAGGGGTGTAAAAGACAATCACACAGTTTTACATGCTACATTTGCCTTTAATCGAGGGGAAATTGTGCACAAAGCTGAGCCCCAAATAGAAATCTCCAACAACACTTCTGTGCATGTTTAATTAGCACAGTAAATCTCCTAATTAGCTTGTTGCGTTGTCAGTGGTAATAGCAGCATCCGGATGAGGGGGTGTTGTGGTGGTGATGGTGGAGGGGGATATAGCAGATGGCTGCGTACTGTCTTGCAGGCACACAGTTGTGGAGCAGAGAGGCTGAAGCTGTTGTCAGACATCCTTCCTACAGACCAATGCCAGGAGCCCACAACCCTGCCCCCCCCCCCCCCCCCCCCCCCACGCCCTCACCCACCAAACCCACCCCAACCCCAGCCCTGCCCTCCTCCGTAACAGCAGCCACAGAATCAGAAGTTAAGAATAGAGGAAGTCTTGTCACATTGCATGTTAAGGCATCCTGTGTTCTGAGGGGTGATACACACTGGAAATAAACTGCTCGCCTGTGCAACCCTGATGTTTGTTTTTTTCCCCCTAGTTATTAAACCCTTTTGGTCAAATACTGTCAGAGATATGCACCATTTACAGTTGAGTTTGGGCCTCAAATTGACATAATCCAGCGTGCGCCCTACTATTTGGTTCCTTTATTGAATAGAGTCTGAATATGGCACTGGACTTCTCAGCACCTATGCTGATATCATTAAAATGTTTTGCTGTCAAATCTTCTTTTATTCAATTCTTCCTTCTATTGTATAATGTTTTATAAGCGTTTTAATGAGATGACAAATATTCTTTGTGTGGAATGAGTTATTCCAAAAAATTTTCGGGTAAAAATTTGAAATGAAATCTGGATGTCCTCCAGTTTTGTGTGTACAGAGGTAAAAATCTTAAATCAGGATGCCTAAACGTAAATGGTGGCTGTAAATATACTCATTAGTTGGCCACTGCTTCTAAAATGCACCACATTTCAAACAAATCATTGCAGCTGCCCTTAGTTGTACCTCAGCCTTTCTGAAATCAGTTCTGACAGATAACAAAAGCTGTTTCGGGGACTTCTTTCTCCTCCAGATGTTGAACTTGATTCGAAAAGAAAAGGTGATTTTGAGGGGGTTGGGAAAAAAAGGGAGGAGGGAAAGCAGGAGCGTAAGGGCAGCTGCTTTAGGAAAGAGAGCAGACAGCGATAAAGCATTGCAGTGCAATGCCAAAAGGTGGGACAAGAACAAAAGCATTTCAGGGCAACAACAACATTGGGCAAAGTTGGTGCTTTATCAGATGTTGTTGTGATTGATTGATTTCTCATGATGCCGTCTTTTTTGTCTCTCTTAAGATCACTTTTCACCTGTACAAGTATAACCATGGGATATTGCTGTTTATTGTAAAATATGAAAACCAAATACTGTTTTGCATGAAGCATTAACTATTTCAGCAGAATAAAAAGATTTTAGAAAAAAAAATCTATTCAAGTAATTAATGAAATGAATGAAAATGAAGAAAATAGAAAAGGAAAAGTGATTTTATGTTTTTCTTTGATATATTTCACTTGGTTTTTCTTTTCATTGCTGTGAAACTGACCAACTCAATTTTTAGACCATTTCTGCCACCTCTGGTTATTGGGCTTCTACTATGCCAATACAAGGTATCCCACACAGATCAGTTTTAGGCCCTCATTTTCTTACATTTACATTCTTCCTTGCTTTAGAGCCAGCTTGGCTGGGAAGAAAGACTTGCCCCTAAAGAACCGCTTACGTCCTAGTGTATAAACTGTAGTGATTATGACAAGCACAACAAGGAAGCCAGCTGCCATTAAAGTCACAGTTTTGTTTTTTTTTGTGTGTGTGTGTGTTTTATGGTTGGATCACTTTCATTGAAAATTCTTTCATAATACTTTATTGGTGCTTTTCCGACTTTGATTTGAATATGACACATTTTTTATGGATTAAACTAAAAAGCATTGCAAAATTGTTCAAATTTGCTCCACTAGCATAAGAAAAACTGCATTTTGCAGAAGTATAATACATCAATGATAAAGATTCCAGCAAGTTCCAACAACATGCCCTCAGTACCCTTCTCTGTACATTTTAGTATTTTTTCCATTTCAATTATATTTGATACAATTTATGCCCAACGAGTACAAATTCTAGTGAAATCATATTATTTACGACTACAATACTGGTCTAAAAGTAGTAAAATTTAAATATACGCAATCTGCAAATTATTCATGATATGATCATAATTGTAAAATTCAACTCCTTCTAACTCACAGATGACGACTGTAATGTTAATGTCCTCATAGCTGCTGCTGCCATTTTCCTGAACTACTCTCAGTTTTGTTGTTTAATGTACCTAATCTGCAAAAGACAAACAAACAAACAAATGAAAAAATCTTAAACTACTTTGACTTTAAAATGATTTCGAATACCGACCCTTTACTTAATAGAACATAAACATTTTTTTTTACACTATTATTATTATCAGTGGTTAAACTGGAATTTGTAATGTGGGGGGCTTGGTGGTCTCATATGTGTGTATGGACTAAAAAAATCAGACTGATTTAATTTGCCACACTATAAATAAAATCCAACAAGTGGAGACAACCCTATGTTCTAACAATAAAGTTATAATGATGGCGTAGTTTGAATTGCTCTCAAACAAATTTTGGCTTAACCCTCACTAGAGCTTGCAAGCTAGCTTACTGTAACAGTTAGCTGCCAAAAACTGGTGTAAAACTAACTTGCGTAAAAATCCCAACATCATTTAAGCAGAATATCAGAGCGGTTTATACTCTATTATTAATCCTGTCAGCTGCTCACCTGTTTTCATCCATCACTCTGCCATCTGTGCTGAGACCGACTGACCGAAAGACTTACCATTGACGGAAGCTGATGTTTTTTTTTCTTGTAGGCGGAAACAAGCGCCAAAGAGGAACATGGTCGATTCTTCTTCTTCTTCTTCTTCTCCTTCTTTTCTTTTTTCGTCTTCTTCTAAATTAAAATTGGACTGCCCACTCCTGGTTATTATTCTTATTATCAGCTAAGGTTTTGAGATTCGTATGAAATGATTTTTGCCATCTTTTTTTGTCATTATGTTAATATGGATTTCCCATCTATCGAATTAAAACTCAGATTCATTTTTTCGGTCCAAATTGATGACCTGATAAACCTGTAAAAGCACTTGTGTATAAATATCATTGAATGGGAGATTTAGTGTAACATGCTTAACATGTAACATAACATAACAAATACAATTCAATAACGGGTTTTGTCAGATGTCAGGTTACCAAAGGCACAAGTACTCTGAAAGTGTCAAATGTCAAAAAAAAAAAAAAAAGAATACAATTTGAGAAGCAGAATGTCCTATATATCTCTAGATATGGTTTAATTAAATGACATACAGTGATTGAAAAAGATATAGTTTCAATTAAAAGGCTTTAATTGGAAAAGGTCATTTCAAAAACTAAATGTTCTATTAGAAATTCAATTACCTCCCAGAAAAAAAGCTATATAATGTAATTCTTCATAATGGACTCTGGAATGTAATATGTCGCCCAATTAACTATTTTTTATTTGATTTAGCTAGATTTTATGATCTTTGTTCACAATATCAATTACATGGAGAGCTTTGTGTAGGCAATGTTCATAATGACTGCAAATGGCAGAGGAAAAAAAAAAAAAAACCTTGCTAATTAATGCATCCCAAAACCAGCTTTCAATCATGCACTAACACACATGTAGGTCAGGATTCTCAGCCTTTGTTCAACATGGAGTTTTATTACAGAAACTTCAATTGACATTTAGGACGAAATAACAACCTCTTGACGCCATATAAGGTTATACTGCATGTGTTTGTTTAAAGATTGTTGGAGATGCCTCGGTGCTTTAGACATTGTCGGCTGAATCTTTGCTCTCTCTGGTTGCTTTTCCACTTTTGACAGATATCAATCAATCCAACAGATGAGGTCAGCTGTTTTAATTTGCTCACACTGTATCCTGGGAAATTAATATTCAGCATTTTTGGTCAGTGCGTTTACTGGAATATCACAAATATGAAGTGTTGATGGTGAATGAGAGCAGTTTTTCTTAGTTTCCATGATTGAGTTTTCATCAAAGCTCTGGCACAAATAGTGTGCTCACACAAAAAGTCAAACAAACACTGATGCATATGAAAGATGACATACGAGTAGAGGTAGGTAAAAAACTATCTTCCAGAATTACTACGCAAATAATGTTGATAAGTCTTATTAAAATGTCATATCAACCACTCATTTGATGTAGCTATTAGTCTACAGGTAGTCAAATTTAAATAAATTGAATCTGAAATATTAATAAAATGAAGTATTGAGTATTAGTATTTTTTACAGAGGACAAAGGAAAAAGTTGAATGAATCACCCGATCTTAAATCCTCATTTTCCATTTGTCTTTGTCCTGTCTGAAATTTAGATTCACATAAAGTTAAAAAAGAAAGAAAAGTTCATGTACAATAATATGCACTGAGATGAAAGTACAGTACATCAGTGTTGGTTTCGAGCTACATTAGTTGTTTTCCAGCAGGGGGCAATGTTAACCAGGAGGGAGGAAGAACACAATGAATAAGGGTTAACTGGAACTAAAGAGAAAAACATTTGTTACCTCAAACCAAAACAGTGAAATTAAATCATATTTTCAATTATATATAGATTTAACATCTGGAAAAAGATAATAAAGCAGTAGGTAAATTAACTATGCAGTGGAAGGCTGACAAATAGCCTACAAGCATATCAGTCCCTGACTTAAATGTGCATAAATGATATAAAGAACGTAATAAGCTGCTCCTCAATGTTGAGGATCCACCTCAGATTTACAACTGCTGCTGAAGAATGAAATCTGCTTTAAATCATCCGTTCTTCTTTGTGAAACTCACAAAGTAAACAAACACCTGCTTCGTAGGCAGGAGACACTTTGATGGTTGAAGCTGCACACAATCCAACTTTATGTCAGGTTTAGTCTCAAACCACCTATGTGAAAAAAAATATGTGTTGTTTGAAATGCAACACATCTTTCTGTCTCTCTCTCTATCTCTCACTCTCTCTCTCTCTCTCTCTCTCTCTCTCTCTCACACACACACACACACACACACACACACAGACACACAGTGCAAGCTGCATAATTTCATAGCGCTTCCTGAGGCAAAGAAGAGTGAGACTACTACATGAGCAGTGGATTATTATCACTGCATAATGTACTTTCACCTTCGTAGGTGAAGTGTCTATGATAGCAGAAACTCAAAATGCTACGTATGGTGCAGATGAAGTAGACAATACAGGATGATGGCATCACAGAAATAACCCTTTTTTTCCCCTTAAAGTTGTATTCCTCTGTTTTTGAGATACAGTTTGCCGATTATATGAGATATTACTGTATCATATCTATCATTCTATCTGTCTATCTATCTATGGTCTTCACAATATGGAAATGAAATATTTACATTGACTAAGGTTCTGCCTTTGTTTTTGTTTTTTTTTTAAATGCAACCAAAAATAGAAATATGAAGCGTTTTTATGGGGGACTATTTCCAGACTCCAGAATGAGCTCTGACTGGCTGCATATTAAAATATGTTACTTGCATGTTCATGCATTGTTAATGTATTAATGCATTGATGACATGAAGAAAACAGTTAAACTAATTTCACTTCTCCTACTTTACAATTATAGTATAATTTTGTATTCTTCCTCTTCATTACTTAAAAGATGTACGTACATATTAAACTGTACAACTTTTCTAATAAAATTCAAGTTATATTTTTTAAAGAAAACATTTATTGAAGAAATAGTATAACCTCTCAATATTTGTCATCAAAGCAACACTTTGAGTCTAAGTTGTTATTTTTTTGTTCCTTGTTCTTTGCTCAGCCTCTGAGTCATCTGTGTCTCAGCCAGGCCACGGGGTGTCTATTAGAGTTAAGTTGTGGAGGGAGATTAAGCTTCTATGGTTGTGTGTGTATAGACTCTGTGTGTGTGTGTGTGTTAGTGGAGGGTTGGGGCGGCAGCTGGCTGAAGCTTTTTTTCAGTGCACCCGCCTTGGGGAGCCCCCACTCCAACTGTGATTGATGCACTCCTGTTGCTGACCGTGCAGAGGCCAGAGCACAGGGACCCGCTGAGGCTGATGTTTATTTGTGGTCAGAAACCGCCTCGGTCAGGGGGTCCTGGTCATCAAACATCTTAATCCTCACAAACACAGCTCTGGGTCTGATTTTCTTCTCAGGAAGGACACATCAAATTCCCTTTTTGCTCTTTGTTGTAGACTGAGCTAAATATCTGATCATTGTTGTGTTAGTTGTTTGTTACGATTATGTGAAACATTTGTGGTAGCAAGCTTCTACACATCATCACAGTATTCATGTGTTTTATGTTTCTGAAAAGAACATTTTGCGTATTTAATATTCTCTTAACAGGAAAAAGATGAGTGTTGAACCTTTGTATGTTTTGCTCTGACGGAGCCAAATATAGTAATAGACAGAGGAGTCTAAACACTGAGGACTTATGTTTCTGTCAGGGAGTGGGAAAGTGCCAAATGCACTCACGTCTCTTTGATCACAGTGGGCATTGTGTTCTTGACGCTGGATGAAGGATGCTTTTTGTATGTGACATTCTGGAGCACTTCAAGGAAATGATCGGTCAAAGAGCAATCAACAGGCAAAGCCAGAGCTTCATACCTCACTCCCTGTGGGGCAATGAAGGTAAAACCAGCAACATCAGTGGGGGAAGACAAACTCAGCCAGAGGAGACAACTGGTGTGTTTGCTTGAGCTGAGCTGTGATGCTTTACTATTATATCTACTTCTGATACATAAACATGGCTTAAAAGGCATAATCATTGACTTTGTTATCTCAGATAGTGTGAATTTATAACTGTGGTTAGCACAGAGACCTGTGCTAAACACTGAGAAAAAACCTCCAATAAATTTCATATTAAAAAAGTCTACTTTGAAACAGTAAATCATCTGAACAGTTTTTTTTCTCCACAAATTTTATTCTTTTTGTGTCACTGTCAGCAACCAACCATATTTTCTCAATGTTGTACTTCACCACAATATGTAGCACTGTACATGAGTATTTGCATTTTCATAATTTCATATCATTATATATATTAATATTCCGATTTTTACATTTATTTAACAGCTACAGGGTGGCACAGGCAGTATTTTGACCCTTTACTTATATATAACATTGCTGCAATGTAAAAAAAATACTTCAATCATTTCTAATGAAGAAACAAAAAGCCCTTATGAGTTTTACACATGCACACACACATACACAGACATATATATAATTTTAATGTTGTCTATATTATGTACTGTTGATGGGTAGGAGGTAGATCAATGTACAGTACATTATATTTAATTAAATGAAGTACATCGCATGTTATTAAATAACCTGCTTTGTAATCTTTAACCTTGAAGTACTAACAGTGAAGGCTAAAACGTTTAAATAACTGTAGCAGAGTAAAAAGTACAATAACAATAACATATTTCAGTTCAGTACACTTGAATGATTATAGTGCTCATAATGCACTGTGGTCTGTCTGCTTTTACTTGCTTATGCAGAACGTCTGTGTCTCTTTGACATCTGTGTGGATGTTTGTTTTTATAGGGACCTGCCTTACCTCTCTCATTCCGCATTACACCAGAGGTTAATGGTTGATTTTTAAAGTTAACGACCCCTAAAGATATACAAGCTCATGAGGTTAAAGGCTTGATGTTTCATCATTACTATAGGCCACATTTTTTTATTTAATCACAAAGCCAAATACAAAGATGCTGCCAAAGAGAATGATGTAATTTAGTTTTATTTTAGTGGGCTTTGAGAAATTTATCAAAGCGTATATTGTCCCTGATTTTCCAGATAAATGATACTGATGTTCTCCTTTGAGTCTGGTGATTGTTATCTAAATTGACTAAATTCTTCAGAAGTAGGAGGCCAGTGGGTTAGCAGAATAAATGCAAAGTGTTTTATTGATTAGGGTCACACTAGGATGCTGCATAGTGACAACAGACGCTATACATCCTTCTAGGTTAAAATTAAGCTTCCTCCACTTGGTGTGCCACAATGTGACAGTGATGCTCTTGTAGCAGTGTCCAAAACATTCAGTGCATTTCCAAGAATAATAAAACCAACAGCCGGTACTTTAAACTGGATATGTCTATCTGATGCAATGGGGGGAGATTGATCTCCCATAATGCTTTGTCTTGACGAGACAATGAAAAATGGCCCTAGCCAGTGACATGTCAATATCAGGGCTGGAGATGCTCCGACAGTCCTAGGTTCTTATTTAATCCAGTTTTCTTTAAGATAATAGCTCTTGTTACATTTTCACTGTCTGTCTGTCAGCTTGACTTCGCAATATTCCCCCTCTCCTCACTTTCCTGCTCGGTTTCATTTATTTTAAAACACCATTTCACACACGGCTGACTTTAACAAGGCATTATACAACACTGAGGGAAGGTCTGGGAGATAGAATTGTGACAGATACAACATTTTTCATGGTGAAAATACAGAATATCGTAAACAGCTGTGTATAAATATGGCAGAGAGCTCAGAGGAAAGCTGCTCAGATATGTATAGATGTCATTCAGTCTCATCTCCCCTCTAGAAATAATGTCCACTGTCAAGACTACCATTCATTCAGGGTTTATAAGCAGCAGCAGGAGCAGCATTTGTTCATGTGTAATTTATTAAAATCCAAATACTTTAACATCAAAGAGATTACAGATTTGAAAGTATTGATTGTGTGGTATTGGAAAACCATAAACTATGCCACACATGCATATATATATATGCCAATAGGTTATTTCAAAAACAAATAGTCTATGATCAAAAGCTTATTAAATCGTGCATTGTATGTGCTATTAAACTGACCCTGTTTGCTCTCCTTTCATGAAAAACAGGAAAATAAGTATGATGTTTATTTTGTGACAGGTCATGACAGAATTCTCATGAAATTCCCATAAAAAAAAAAAAAAAAAATCTCCAACTGAATATTCAGGTTAGTATTTTTCTCCCGGTCTGCTTAGGATGTAACCACTCTGCTGTTTTACTGAGGATGCAGTGACAGTAGGGGTGTAGTTGCTCACTGCACCCTCCACGATGCAGCTGTGGGTGAAACATGCCGTGGTTGACATATCAGTGATGTTTATTAAGAGACGAGTCTATCAGCTCTCATAAGCCAGTTCTCGCAGGCGGCAGATCTTTTGTTTTTTCCGGAGGGTGTCATCAATCTTGCGTGGCTGTGCTCTCCTGAGCGCTTGATGGGAGATCACGGAGTCCTCCCTCCCAATACAATGGGTTCAGTGGCGGAGGCAGGTAGACAGCACAGACACACAAAGATACACACACTATGAAACCTACACGCTCTGCAGAGCACCTCCATTCCAGGGCTGAAAACACACAGGGAGTCTCCATTGTAGATGTCACACTGTTATCTTCTCTATGCTACTCAGGAATAAGCTTAGCAATAAAAAACTGTAAAAAAAAAAAGAAAAAAAAAGCAGTATTTATATTTTTGTTTTGACACACCATAGGTGGTTTTTATTATATCCAATATATATGAATATATATATTCAAAAATCATCCAGCGTATGTTTAATTACCAGTGCTGCAACCTATACTTCAGATTTTATGCTGCTTGTATGAACATAAAGAAATTACAAAATACAATTGCTCTTCAGAATTCACCTTTGACCATCAAAACATGATTCAATCAACTCAAGGCCCCATTAGCAAGTTTGTCGGAGATATTAATCGAGGTTGTCAACTTAAGTTTTTTCAAACATGTGTGAAAAGTCAGCATCTGCAGTTTTTATGAGAAGCGGGCGACTGCTAATGAAGATCATATCATATGATTAAAAAACTCCAGAGCATCCACTAAACACATATGCATAATAAGTATATTAAGGTGAGGTTGTGGACATTTATAACTAGACCTTTTTCTAAACAGCTTGTCTGAGACTTTCTTAATTTTTGCTACTTTCAAATAAAATTAAACCAATGAATCCTAGTTCGAATAAATCTTCCACTATTTAAACTTTGTTGTCTACTCCATTTTCATAGCAAAAAGCATGGAGCCCCAGTGGGATGATGAGTTTGACTGCATTCTGATTATACTCTTGCCTCACATTTTAAGAGAACCATACGTACACTAAGAGAAAATTCATAAAATAATTTCCAGAAAAGCTTTTATGCATATTCACACTTGGCAGCACTCCTGGTCTGACACTGGATCAGATGGTGACGGTGTGATCTGCAGCAGATGATGGGACCTGCCTAAGGATACAAACAAATGCATGTTAAACCATATGTTAATCATCACGTTCATCGATGCTTTTAACTTCTTGATTTCTCCAGGTCTGGATTAAAGTGCTGATTTAACCTCAGTTTACTGATTTTTAAAAGTCATTCTAGTTTAAATAAGTTCATAAAAAGTTAGACTCTTAAAAGCCTGTGAAATTACAAGTAGATAGTTTAAATTATTTTTTCAGACAATTTTAATAGAAATAATACTTCAATACTTCCATATGCAGCAAACAGCAGACCTCACATAAAATCTTTAATAAATGTCATATATTGTTCAGGGAATATATGAATGCATGCTGAACCTACAGAGCATTAATGTGTCGCTTAACACGTTAACCTAAGATTTACTTATTTTGTACCAGTAAATCCAACGGTAAGTTGAAATTTTTGAAGGTGCTTCCTTGCAGCTGGTGTTTCTTGACCGTAATATGAGAATTGATATACTTGGCATGTAGAGACTTGGATCAGAAAGTGCTCCCTGCACCGGCTAAGACCAAATGAAAGTAGATAACGGCATTGACTTGCAGCCTTCTGCAGTGTCATAACTTGCATATAAATCTCTGTGTCCGAATCGTAGACCTTCATTAAGTGGGCTTTAGTAGATTTATGAAGTGATCTGTGCAGAAGTCCTTTGTACACGTTGTTCACTTTAGACCTGGACATGATGAATATACTCCGCTTGGCTCTGGCTGGACTGCTGAATAGGAAATTGGTGCTGTCCAGAGCTGGATGGAGCGCTCATGTTTATTCTCTGATTCTGCGCTGCCATGTTGACCTTTAACAAAATATTCCACCGCTGTTGCAAAGGGCATTCTTTCCTTTAAGTATTTTTTGCCATTATGATTCTTTTACAGTCCCTGCTGCTACACCATGGTTACCTTTGTCAAGAATATTAACTGTGTAACATTAAGCGGCTCTCAGTGCTTCAGTCGTTATAACAAATAGTATCCACACTGCATAGAAAGGTTACTGTGTTTGGCCCTGATTCCTCATCTCTGTCCCAGTTGTGATGCATTTAAGGGATCTTTTCATACTAATTGCTTTTCTAGGATGATAATCCAAGCAACAAACTGCCAAGAGGCATTGGCTGTCTACAGGGAAATACGCCCAAATGAAATAAACACCCATTCGCTTTTGATTTGAATCTGTTCAGCCCCAGAACATAATACAAGCTGGTGCCTGGACACAAAGAAGGCAAGAAGTTTAAATCAATATTTCCTATTAGAGACGCTGATGCTTAAACCAACAATGACCCAAGTTGAATGAGGTCCAAAGCATTGTGTGTTCAGGTGTGTGGCGTAATTGAATTCTCTGCTGAAAAGACTCCTCTGATTAAACTAAGGAATAAAAGGAAAAATGCAATCAAAGATGGTTGCATGGGACAAAGAGTTACCTTCAAAGTTTGTCATCAAAGTTATTTTGATTAATTCGGGACTCAGTTCCTCCCATTCTGGAAGATTTTACAGTGTAAACATAGATTCCAGTGACTTTTCCTATGTGATGCATGTTGAACTATCCTTGTTATTTCATTTAGTATATTTTACACAACATAGATGCATGTGTTATTTTCTCTTTCATGTGTGTTTATAACTGCCAGGCGGTGCATTGTGTTAATAGACAGATAAAAATCAGCAAGGAAATGGCCCTCCCAGCTCTGACCTCTCCACCACCCTACCTCTATCTGTCAAGCTGTCCTCCCTTTGACTTTTCACCCTCTGATCCCCATCTCCTGCTTCAGAGTAAGAGAAAACAGACCAGCTCTTCCAGACCACGCTACAAACCATTTTAAGAATGCTGCAGAAATGCCTGGAAATGCAGAGCCACTTTCAGAAGCACAAACTGTACAGTCTGGTGGAACAAACACTGAGAAATAACATACGCTTAGGGAAAAGTAAATCAATTGATATGTGAGTTTTTGTTGAATCACTGGTTCGTGTTTTAAAGTCAAACTTATATTAGACTTTAACTTCAAGCCCCTGAGTTGGTATTTCCCATGACTGTAAATGATATGGACTGGTGGACTGGTGCTGTTAGCAGACTCAGACTCGGTGTGCTACTGACTGGGGAACATCATACGGCACAGTCTACAAACACTGACACAAGGAATTCCTCCCTCCTTTAGCACACATAACATTGGTTACAATGAAATTTAAAGTGATAGATCCGGTTGTTATGACACTTTGTGAACCACTTAAATATTGTATGTATTACTGTAGACAAGCACAGATACGGCTATTTCTCCACAGATCAGCAGTTTTAGGCAGACAGAACTAAGTGGAGGCACATTTAGGAAAAATGTTACATCACCAGTTGAAAACACAAAAAATGTTGTAGATAAAGGGCATACTTAAACTGATATTATCTTTCTTCTGTAAGCATATTTGGCTAAAACACATTTCTCTGGAAGCAGCATATCACTCAGTTTCTGGGCTGGTGCTCCTGGCTGTTTCTTTGAACTGAAAATTTACTGATTCGAATGTACTGCAGGTAATCAAATAGGACAATATATCACTTCAAGCTGCTTGTTTGTTTTACAAAATAATCCTTTGTTAAGAATACAAAATGACACAAACAATGTCAAATGTCCAGTTGGTTTGGGTTACTATACTAGAACTGACACTGGAACATTTTTGATGTCATCCCAAATAAATATCACACCAACCCTATAACAGCTGTGACAATTTTAATCGTGATTTCATGAACACTAATGTAGGGGGTGCTATTGCAACAGGAAAAATATAATAATATCTGCACTAAATAAGTTAAGGATAGCTTATATATACTACTCATTTCTTACCAAAAACAAATTTTGATTTCAGTTCAACTTTAAATCAGCTTGATGTGATCTCCACACTGTTTTTTTTTTTTTTTTTAGCTCCACACCCTAGTCCCATGCTCCCCAGGTGTACCTGCATCAGCTACAGATAAAATTTGCTGTGATAAAATACTGGTGTAGGAGAAAAGTAAGAATTGGTAGCTGTGCTGATTGCTTTCCCCCGTCTGACTCAGATAGTGATCAGTAAAAAAGTCTTGAGTGTGCTTCATCCTGCCCACTGCTGTCCGACTGTCCGTCTGCAGCTTCTCATTCTGTTGGCCTGGCGGAGAGGATAGGAGAGGAGAATAGAGGAGAGGAGAGGGGGACTGAATGGATGACTTGAAGGCTGAGGGAAACCTCTCTTTTTAAACTCCAATCTGATAGGGCAGGCACAAAGGAGCCAATCACGGTTCTGCTGAAGTCGGTATATTGGAGACACATGCATTACAGGGTTACTGGGTGAAAGAAAGTAAAGGTGAGAAATAGAGAAATCAGACAGCTTAGTCTTCTTTTAACCCTCTTTTGGAGCTTGTGTAAACTCGAAACAATACTTTCAACATGAATAATTAACACTGAATACCTTGAGTGAATTTACAACTGCAGGAAGGTGCACAATGAATTGATGCGAAATGTACTGCAGTTCACATGTTTATTTTTAATATTTCATCTTATTATTCTAAAGCAAAAAAAAATCACAGCATGACAAAAACTTAGCTGTGAAAGGAAAATCATCTAGAACAGATTATAATGCTTGTTTGTATAATCAATTCATTGCTGGCTTATCCTTTAGGATTTGTCACCGGTGAGGCCTTTATTACAGCAAGCAGCAAGAAACAAAGTGAGAAGTGTTGAACAGTGTGCAGTATTTTCTCCTGCTTGGAATTTATTAGATCCATCAGTCTAATATAACAACTCTGCAATCAACACATTGAATCTTGGGTGTTGCAATCATAAATCTTCCCTTTGTGAAGGTCATAATATTCAGTGTTAGTTCTAACAGTTTCAGACGTGTTTGGTCATGTTCATTTGGGAGGTTGTGCTGCTTTTTATTATTTTGGGGTGGACAAAATAAAATCAATGAGAGTATCATAATTCATATAAGCGCCTCTATATAATTAAACACCTCATCACAAAGTACACGAATAATATTAAAGGACTGTGTAACCAAAATCTAATTTAACTATAGTTATAGTGTAGTACACTGGTTTTATAGGCTTAGCTTTTGGCATATATTCCTCTGTGGCTCCTTCCTCTGAAAACATTTTTAAAATTAAATTCAAAGTATTTCATGTGTATATTATCCCTCCAGAGACAGTATCATGGATTAAGAAGTTATTCCAGTTATTATTCAAACAAACTAGCATTTTCACTGTTTCAATTTCTAAATTTAAATTGTAGAAATTTGCATTGAGTTAGAAATATGGAGCCATACCAAAGCCAGAGTGAATAAATCTATAATTTTGTGTCACTATACACCACTAATGGTGGATGAAAAAATATTTTTGAAATTTGGGGGAACTTTCATCATCACGTATTATCATTCATTATTTTTATATTATTTTTTGTCATATTTGTAGTTTAATTCACACAAACTTCAGTAGTAGCCGTTTAATAATAATATAAATTGTATTCCCGCCTCTTTTTTTCTATGAATATTGATATATCCAAAAATTACAATTACAATAAAGTAAAAGAACAAAAATAAATTGACCAAATGCCATGTCAGCCAAGTTGACTCCCAGCCAGCCAGACCCATGGTGCCTCTGAGAGGGGATATTAGGCTGAAACATCTCAGGCGTGATGAGCCTATTAGATTATTCCAGAGACCGAACAACAAAGCTGGGAGAGGAATGAGAGGAGAGGGTGGCAGACTGGGAGTTGAGCCGGCAATCAGGTGATATTATGCTCTACCAGTTAGAGGCATCAGTGAGGCAGACACTGTTGGCCGTACATGCGTACACACTCAGCCATCATCTCAGGCACAATAATGGAAAAGCAGATACCTTATCAAGCTCGGCTGTCAGACAAGAGGTTGGGCCGTAGAGATTAAGTGTGGGATATGTGTGACGGTGCGATGCATGGGGTCGAGACTTTGGAGAAGGCGCGTGTGAATGGGAATGAGGGATAAAGGGGTTAGTTGCAACTTCCTGAGGTCGGGTTGCAGAGGAGTCCCAACTGTATTATGTCTGCTTTGTTACAGCATGGATTTCTTCTCTTTATCCTACTGGGAGATCCTTAGTGCGTCTTGATTGACGCTGGAGATCCACCCACTTCGGGCTGCTAATGAGAAAAGCCCCCAGGACGCAGAAATTCAGCAGACATTACTACTCCCTGACCTTTGTGAGGTTTTGCTGGGGACGTTCATCCAGCCCTGGCGTCGTATATGCGCGACAGGCTCCCCCGAGGGTGGTAGTGGTGGTGGTGGTGATGGGGGCGGGTGGGCACTGCTCAGAGACAGGGAGCAACACTGGGGGAGCCTCGTTATGTGCGCACCATCAAAACGAATCAGGCTCCGTCCGCCACCCCTCACTCATCCCCCCACCGCAGGCTGCAGGGTGCGTGTGTGTGGAGGTAATGAGACCACGGTGCTCTGCCACCTCCACTAGGAGACACTAACAACTACTGGTGCCCCAGGGAGGTCTGTGAGATAGGCAGTGAGAAAAAGAAAGAGTGAAATGGGGGGAAAAAGGAGAGAGTGAGGGAGACCAGGCAGTCTACCTAAATAGCTGAAGTGGAAGTTATCCTCATGATGTGTATGTGTGACTCATACACTGCTGGGGCTTTTCAGGGGTCTTGAAGGAGCTGTGCCAAGTTGTGTGGAAGTTTCTCTTGTTGCCAAAAGGCACTGAGCAGTCAGGCCTCCTCCTTACAGTCATACAGAGAGCATGTTGGAATCTCTGTTAATGTGCACAATCACTGACCACACCACAACGTTTAACCGTTTGTTTTTCTTTTGTGATTCACGGTGATTATTAAATAGAATTATATGCATCTCCATCAGTGTCATCTCTCTATAAGAGCAAAGGCAGTTTAAGGGTTTAATAGAAAAGTCTGCAGGTGCGCCAAAACAAAGAGATACAGAAAGACAATCAGCACAGTTTTCTAGCAAATTAAAGTAAAAAAAAAAAAAAAAGGAATCAAGCCTCAAGCTGTTTCTCTCTCTCTAAAAGATAATGCATGAGTGTGTCAGCAGGCTTGATTACTTCAAGATGCTTCACTCTGGAGCACTTGGATAACCTGCAGATCAGGCAAAAGGCAGCAGCTTGTTTGCAAAGAAAGAGCAGAAAGAAAGCACAGACAGATTTACTTTTGTTACAAAGTATTTTCAGTGGTTGCTACCAAAGAGGACATGATGATTCTCCTCTGACGTCTCTGGTGAACTAATGTTAATACGTGTTTTCAACATTGTAGATCTTTTTTTTTTCTCTCCAAATATCGATGTATAATTTTGCTCAGCCTGCTTTATTTTATAAAAAGAGTTTTAATTAATAGATTAGATATTGCACATTTGAATCCTTATTTCTATTTATAGCAATGATATAAGTTACTGCCCACTCATGGGGGCACAAGCCCTCGTCTCCCTTGAAGGCTGTGGCTTTTCCAGCAGGAGGGGACATTGTGGATGATAATTAGTTCTTTGACATGCGACTAACAATAGTCAAGAACTGTTGTCAAGCTGCCCTTGACTCAGCGTCCACCTTTATGAGATCATGATACTGCATATGTTATATGCATCCACAGATGTGTGGGGAAATTAAACGTGCCTGTAAGAAAACATCTTTCACAGTCTTTCACTTTTCTTCTTAACATGGAGCAATACAGAGTAAACAAGCAAATTACAGCGTGATTTTCTCCTCCCTGTTTGAGGTCTGCAGTAATTTTGAGACATGGATTACAGGATTCAGCACTGTCAAATGAATGTATAAATGTCACTTAATGAGAGCCTATATGTTTTGAAGACTACCACAGCAGTGAGGTGTATTTATCCTGTTGTCTGCACATGTAATTTGCTTAACTTCCACGCTAATTAATACTCCTTATGCTTCTTCAGCCAGGAAGGAGCGTTGATAGTTAGTTGCAACAAAGTCATCCAACCTGAGCAACCTCTGAAACACCCAATAAGTGTTCTCCTCATTGATTGTCATGGTTATACAACATAGTGTGAGCATTAACAACTGTCACCAGTCTGAAAGGAACATTGCAAGTTCAGGACCAAACTTTTGCTTTCTCTTTACTTGCCAAGAGCTATTTACAGGAAGGGAAACAATGCCAATATTAACTCTCATCACTATCGCGTCTTTTCCTGAAGTTAGCAGTCACCCAGCAAGATACTTACAAACAGCTCCCATGAGATCAGACCATCTTTTTGTCATGGTTTCAATGAAAACAATGTGGTAAAGGTTGTCATGGAATAAAAAAACAAAAAAACAGAAACAAAACAACAACACTTTGGGGTCCAACCACCTGTTTCTTTTTGTCTTGTTGACCCGCCTGTCCCCTTCCTTATGGAGAGGCTGCCTATATCACCAGACTTTTTCCTTTGCGTCTGACTAATAAGTATGGACAGCCGAAAGATGTCCCATAACAACAAAACCTAACAATGGTTGCTAATAAATTCACAGACGACCTATGGGCTTGTTTTGGTTGGTAGTTTGCTGTTTTGCTCCCCTCTACATCTGTAAAAGTCACCACAGGCTACAGAATTCTATAGAGATACTATTTTTTCTTCTTCTGTTCTTTTTTTAAATCTCACTCATCTGACCAACTCAACTGTGGGTGCAAATAACCTAGCCTGAACTATCTTTAGCTGCCCATTAGCATGACTCATTACTGTGGGAATCCTCTTTACTGGTAATTGTCATCCCGCCAGCCCACGTGAAGAAAACACAGCACTGTCCTTCACATAATTAAATGGTTGGCTCTGGCAAGTTAGAAAAAACATATTTTCTCATTGCACCAAGCACTTAGTGTGGATATTTAAGATTATCCTTCTCTGTAACTTCTGCCTCGACCAAATACCACTGAGGAAACAAAATTTTGTTTTTGGTGCTCAGCTGCATTGTGTGTTCTCCTCAAACTTTCTCCAGTTACTCTTGATAATATAAAGACCTCTGTGTCGACAGAGCCACATTTTACCAAAGAAATCTAATTGTTGTTGAAAAACTGCTAACAGCAGACCTGACTGTAAAACCATTAGATAGGTTTTCTTGGCGAGGTCATAAACTTTTATTTACATTTTGTCTCATTTACTCTTTTCAGAGCGCAAAAGTCGATCATACCCTTGGTGACTCAGTCTTGACATAGTGTACAACTGGCTTTTGTTTGTGTTATAATTAGTGGACAAAAGTCAGTGAGCCAGATATTTCTCTGAAAGCCGTCTTTTGAGAACTCCTCCAACACATGGTATGTCATGTGTTTTCTTAAGGCTGTGGCTTTGTACTGTATCCATTACTCTACAGTCAAATGATTTCCTGACCGGGGACCACGAGTAATCGCTCAAATCATTCTACGACTACCATAAAAGACTAATCATATTCTTTATTTTATCTCAAATATTTTTTTTTATTTCATAGATATTACAACTGATATACTTTTTCTTTTACCTTGTAGTAGATCCCATTTTAGTGCTATTTACAAATACATTGGATAACTTGCAAATGTCATGGATATAATTTAGAGAGGTGAACGCCATAAAACCAAGCAAAACATTAAAATGAACGAATACAAGATGTTTACAAGGGGAGACGGAAGGCGAAGTAAAGTAAATATGCAAAGAAATATGCTTTTACTATGCCCCTAGCAGTAAAAGTTTAATTAAATACTAGCTCTAAATGACATGACAGTTAAAGTAACTGACACTTATTTTGAAATAACTCCAGTTAATAATGCCTTATACAATTACACATTAACGCCTCACAGTAACAAGGACCTATGTCTAAACTCCAGATTTACATGGCCTTTAACACATAGACTTCCTTTTGTGCCTGTGTGGGTTGGATTTCTCCAGGTTAGGTTTTCTCTGGTTGCCGTAGGTGTAAATCATCATGTGAGTAAGCCTATTTGTCACCTTTGTGATAGACTGATGACCAGTTTTGGGCATACTCCTTCTCTCCGATCAGATTACCTTGCAACCCTCAATGGAACAGTAGTTTAGTGAATGGATTTCTCACGCATTACCTACTTATTTGTCAAACCCAGATTATAAAGTATGTGAGTCCTTCCTTACATTTTCTCATGTTCTGTATGCCAGCTACCTATAACTTAGTTATTTTCATGGTGTCTGAAATGTGAACATGTAGCAGTCAAAGAGGTTACAATTGTCTCTTGATAATAGAAGTTCAGTTTTGTAGTCTCTGAAAGTCTACAACAGTTAGAAACAGTCTCAAATTAATTTTCTGGTGTTTCAGATTCAACAGAACTTTTTACCAAAGCAAATATTTTAGAATTAATGTTTGAGAAAAACACAGGTTTAGCAATAACACTAATAAAGAATGTGCTCTATTGAGATTATCCATTAGAATCTGTGACTGATAAATTACAGCAGTGTTCAGTTGCTCCACAATTGAGAGACTACAACATTAAAATGTTGAGTATAATTTATTGTGTGCTCAGTAGCAAATTCTCCCATGTGAATATCACAACTGAAACTGGTTATACTCACAGAAGCAATAAATGTTTGCAGGTAATTCACACACACTGATTTGCTTTTTATAGAGCGTTCATCTGTAGCTGAGTGTATTCTATGTATTTTCTACCAGTAAAAGTCGTTTTTAAAGCTTATCAACGCTAACTTGTGTTGTTTTGTGTGCGGTCATTTTGAACCTGCTAGATCTTGGCTGTACTCTTATTTCAGCACAAATTAAACTGGTGAACAGGAGGAAGTGTCTCCAGCAGCATGTGGCACAGCAGCTCAAGCTGTTAGCAGCTGAACAGGCACAGCTGAGGAGCAGTCTCCCACGGTCTCAGGGGACTTGTGCAGCAGTCTGTCTGTCCTTACCTATTTCACTTCTTCTCTGCTCTCTTTGGGGACTTCTCCTGTTAGTGTAGTGTTTGCTGGAAGAGACGCGTCTGCCTTTCCATCTGTGCCCAGTTTGAGAGTGAGCTAAACTGCAGTCAATGTCACACAAGAAGTTGCTGAATTATTAAGAGTTCCAGATTTGCTGTGCACTGCACATCTTTAATCCATCTGTTGGAGGAGCATTCATATATGGCAAAGTGTACCTGCCGCAGTTGCTGGCAATCTGTCGCGGATCAAAATTTGATGGTTCATACATTTGTTGTCACCATAAAGAAGTTTGGCTCACATGGTGTCTGACTCCATGTTACACAGCTAGCTTTTACTCCAATTTGCAGAGTGCCACAATGCACTGTGGGCAAAATCCTCTTTAATTCTGAATATTTTAAAGTGAGCTGAAAGGCCATCATGCCACCCTGGTCATCTCTTATTAATGACTTGTTTCCTGAAACAACAAGAAAAAGATAATAAGACAGACACAGAGACAGGGAGCGAAGCATGAAAATAGCAGCTCACTGACACCTTTCCAATCCTTTTTACCACATTACCTTCAATATGGTAAAAAGGTTGGCTCAGTATGACTTCACCGTGAGCAAGAGAACATTGATTTAATGATCAGAGCTTTAATCAACAGGTTTTATTAAGTGCACACTCTTATTTAGATAAGAGCGGAGGGGCAAATCTCATCTTCTGACCTCAATGTCGTCTACATCGTCATTCCTGCCTTTTTAGAGTGTAGCATGGTAGATTAGGGTCCCTGTGTGTTACTGGTAGAAGTTGAAAACTATTTCCTGTCATACCACTGTACAGGTACTCTGCAATGGGAACTGTACAGCATATTTTTTTTTTAGTAAATAAGTCTCAGTCATACCATGTCAGAAAAGCTTTACTTGAAACACAATTAAATTATTGAAACAATTTAGCCAATAGAACTGTAACTTCACACTTCAGAAACGTCTCGACGGATAAACAACCACAATGTTACTCCATTCTTTTTCCTCTTCTTTTTCATGAGAAATTAGTAAATGGACTTTGTGCTGTGTTAGACTTTATATCATACATTTCCTCAGCTTATGGATGGAGTTTCTTCCAACCATGTCAGCTTTAAATACAATTCATATCGAACTTATTGGCAAACAGCAAATGCAATAATGTAAGAAATAATGCTGCCTGAATTATTTGCTCTCTCGACGTAATGAGATGACATTTGAAATGGCAAAAGAAGTCCTTTGAATATTACACATTTCATCTTTTTTTTTCTCTCTTGAAACACAATATCTGCTTTTTGCAACTAAATTATGATTATACATGTTTATGTTTGTGTTAAGTCTTAGCTGGGGATTTTACCATTCACATAGATTCACATAGAATATAAGACTGATGGTAAAGCCGAAGAATTTCTTTTGTATAAGACACATATGGTCTGGTCCAACATGTTCAAGAGCCTACACACATTCGAGGCCACATTCTGGACCTGGTTATTTCTAACTGTGTTAACATTTCCTCTGTTGTGGTCACTGATCTGGCCTTGCATGAGCATTTCTGTGTTTTGTTTGATTTACTGATCACTCAGAATGTAAAAAAAAAACAACAACAACCTTCTCTGTTAAGAAAAGGTACATTAATGAGAGAACAAGGGCTCAGTTTGTTGAGGCCATAGCTACGTAACCAACAATGCGTGCAGAGTCAGTTGACGGACTCTTGGACCATTTCAACTCAAAAATCTTGAACATAATGGATGCCGTTGCACCGGTCAAAATCAAGAACACTTTGACCAAACAGAAAACACAATAGAGAAACATCACTATGGTAACAAAAACGGAAAGCGAATGCAGGAAAGCTGAGTGCTATTGGAGGAAGACTAAATTTCAAACTCACTATGACCTGTACAAACAGAGCCTGTGTATCTATAACAATGAGCTCCACAAGGCCAGACAGCTACATTTATCTGACATGATTAACAATAATGCCAAACCATCTCGCACTCTGTTTGAGATGGTTGATAAACTTACAAACACTCCAAAACAGATAAGCACAGAGCTCCTCTCCACTGAGAAGTGCCATGAATTTACTAGCTTTTTTATTGAATAAAATCAAAGCCACTAGACTAAATGTTATTACCACACAGGCAAACAAAGAAACTAATCTGTGTCTAAAACCGGAAATAACTCAACTGTGATGTCACAATTTAATAGGATTGAAAAAAATCCTAAAAGAAACAGTTCAGCATTTGAAATCAACAACGTGCACTCTGGACATAATTCCATCTCACTTTAAAAACTATTTTTAGCTCAGTAGACATTGATCTCCTACAAATAGTAAACAGCTCACTGGTATCAGGCATTTTTCCCAAGTCACTAAAGATAGTTGCCATTAAGCCTCTCTTTAAAAAGAGGACTCTAGATGCCTCCATAATGAACAGCTATAGATCTGTCAAACTTCTCCTTTATATCCAAGATTATTGAGAAAGTTGTATTTAATCAGATCATCAACTTTTTAATCAAAAGCACTAACCTTGATAAATTTCAATCAGGCTTCCGACCTCACCACAGCACTGAAACAGCACTGGTCAAAGTGTTAAATGATTTAAGGCTGAATACTGATTCCGGTGACGTATCAGTCCTGCTTTTACTAGATCTTAGTGCTGCATTTGACACTGTAGATTACAGAATCCTGCTGCACAGGTTGGAAAATTGGGTTGGACTTTCTGGAGTGGTCCTTAATTGGTTCAGATCTTATTTATTTTGTTACGTTGGCAACTATTAATCTGAACGAGTGGCTATGACTTGTGGAATCCCCCAGGGGGTCAGTTCTTGAACCCTTCCTGTTCAATCTGTATATGCTCCCTCTGGGTCAAATATTACAGAACTTTAATATCAATCATCAGAGTTATGCAGATGACACACAACTTTATGTGTCTGCCAGCAGATGACTGCAGCCCACGAGACCCACTGTGTCACTGTCTGGAGCTAATAAACCACTGGATGAGCCAGAATTTTCTTCAATTAAATAAGTAACTGAGATTATTCTGTTTGGCAACAAAGAGCGGCAGCATTAGTAAATATCTTGAGCTCGATCTCTAAAAACCACAGACCCAGTTTGTTATTTGACACAGATCTGACTTTCAACAGTCAGATCAAAGCCGTCATCAAGACAGCTTTTTAAAAACTCAAAAACATCAGCAGAATTAAAAGTTTTGTCACCCTAAAAGACCATGAGAAGCTCGTCCATGCATTCAGTAGACTCGATTACTGTAATGGTCTTCTGAGCGGACTCCCCAAAAGGAGCATTAAACAGCTGCAGCTCATCCCGAATGCTGCTGCTAGAGTTTTAACCAGAACAAAGACATCGGAGCACATTACACCAGTTTTAAATCTTTACATTGGCCACAGAAAAGATTTTTAAACGCTGCTGCTAGTTTACAAATCACAGAACGGTTTGGGACCAGAATACATCTTTGATATGTTTAGAGAATATAAACCTAGGAGGACTCTTAGATCCATGTACTCAGGTCAGTTAGTCCAGACCAGAGTCCTGACCACACATGGAAAAGCAGCATTTAGCTTTTATGCTGCAAACAAGTGGAACAAACTGCCAGTGGAGGTTAAATCAGCACCAAATGTTGATACTTTTAAATCCAGGTTATAAACATTTCTTTTCTCATGTGCTTATACACGAAACCTGCCCTGTACCTTTCTTAACTTATCCAAAGAGCTGCATATTCTTTTAATCATTTTATCATTTTATGGCTTTGACTTTATGCGTGTCACTGTTCTTACTTTTCTCTGTATGTTCTCTGTATGTATGCACAGTACAGCACTTTGAATTGCCTTTGTGTATGAAATGTGCTATATAAATAAACTTGCCTTGCCTTAGACAAATTCTAATCACATGCAAAACCAGGATATGAACAGTTGTTTGCAATGTCAAAGTCTTCCACTTTGTACATCCCCCAACATGCCTGACCACCATCCTGTGACTTGGTAGCAGTAACTCTTTCTTCCTTTGAAAAGATTTCCAGTGAACATATTTTCAATGAGGATGCACTTGGCTTATGAAATTAATTATCTGCAATGTCACATTAAACACAGGATGGAACACAATGGACAAAGCAATATTTGTGTAAAGTGTTTATCACACAGCGGCCTGTCTTTGTTGACCAGATCGCACAATTCTGGCTAAAGCAGAGAGATTAATATTCCCCTTCTATCTAATTTGACTTCCTGTTTGCAGTGCCAGTTCACAAAACTATCCAACTGATTGTATTTTTAACCGAGACAATTGTTTGTAATGGCTGTAATAGGAGTGATACTCTTTCAGTATTGTGCTTTAATGTGTTGTGGGTGGTGCATCTCAGTGCAGAGGCTCTTCACTATGTTCTGTGGCAGACTTTAAACTTGACATTTCCATGATTCATGCCTGGTGTGATGGCTGGCCTGGAGGCTCACAGAACCTTTACTGAGACAGAACCAGGCTGCATTTGTCTGCAGGACCATAGAGCATTATCAAACCACACTATACTGTACTATGTGCATGCATATATGACTGCACCTGAGATTAAAATTCAAGCTTATGATGTTTTTTAATGTTCACAACTGAATCATGCAATATTGGTTTAGATCCACTGTGTAAATTATATTTGTTTACTTTCATGTATGGCTTTTTCCAGCATATGCTCACTGTTAAGAGTTCAGAACATACAGTTCATAGTCAACTTTTTCTTTACAGAACTTGTGTTCAGAGTGGTTCGCACTACTTTTGAGAAACCCACAGAGCGTATGCTCCCTTTTCATGTTTTAGAGAAATCATGAAGTCAGCTCTGCATGCATATGTTTCAGTGCTTTGGGGAAATGATAGTGGCTATGAATAACAAATAGATGTGAGTCAGTGCAGTTGAAAAGCCTTGGCTTTGTTGCTGTTATTAAAGCCGTGGTAGCTGGAGAAATGGATCCAAAGTATGCTGTTGATCTTTCTGCGAACACCATATCAAAGCCTGGACAGCAAACGAGTGGTAAGTACTGGGGGACGGGTGGGGGGGATATCCCTGGAGCAAACCGAGGGTAAAGATGAAGGGATGGGGAGGAGATGAAAGAGGGAGAAGGAAGAGAGAGGCGGGGAGAAAACAGAGGAAGAGAGAAAGAGAGACAGACAGGGAGAGAGAGAGAACTCGTGTGCCTTTGTGTGTGTGTCAGTATACTAGTGTCTGCTGGAGGAAGGACTTCAAAGACCCAGCAGAGCAAAGGCTGCTTCGCTTTTTCCATTTTTTTCTCTTTTTTTTCCACCAAAGCTCCTCTCGTGTTGGATCCCCCTCCACCCCTTTCTGATTATTCATCTGTCTCTCCTCAAAGGCAGCCAACCCTATTGGATTCTGCAGGGCACCACTGACATGAATATTTCTGCTGCATCAGAGACATTTGCTGTCGGTGCCCCACAGTGCTACAACTGTAATTGAGCACATGATCCCTGAAGCTTTTCACAAAGTTTATTGACTGCATTATTGGTCGCAATATAGACTGCAATGCTGCTGTCTGGTATATCTAGCAAAAGTGAAGCTTCTGTCCTAAAAAAAAAAAAACAACCCTCCTTTTTGTGGGCAATGTTTTTTTTTTTCCTTTTTTTTTTAAATGCATAGCTTTTCACCCAATATAAATATTTATGTATTTATATTGGGTGCATCACCTGCAAAGAAGTGAAGAACATCTTATTCATGAGCTTTGAAAATCTGCAAATATAACAGTATAATTTGGAGTTTTCACTCATGTAAATGTCAGTTTTCACCCTAAACATTGTAGATAATTACTAACAGACAGTTGATACTTGTATACAGTCTACAATAGTCTGAGTCCCTCAGTTTTGAGTTAAGTGAATGTTTGGCTTTTCCAAGCAATATGAGACTGGCTTTTTGCTTGGCGCCAACAGCTCTACCAGAACAAATATGTGTTATATGGATTGCGGGATAGGTTGGATCATGAACGACCCACCCACCGTAGTCTTCACAGATCAAAACAGGAAGGCAGGAGCTGCTATGATGCATTTGGTCTTCCAATACAGCATCGGAAGGATGCAGTAGCTTGATCGGACACAGCTTTAGACTGAGCACAGCTACCAGGATCAATTTAGATTATTTGTTATATTTTGAACTTTAAGTAGTAGCAGTGACTTAGTAACACTTTGCCACAGTTATCATTCATAGTGTTGCATATTGCTATTGCTGTTCCACTTGAATGTACCAGTTCCATATAAACCATAAAGTACTTCATTTAAGGAGATTTAAGTTGTATTGAACTAAACCCAAGCAAATGTTCATTTGAAGTTTCATGTCAAAGGAATTGCATTTCCACATTCATGCAAGTCGACTTACTGAAAAATCTGATCAAAAAAAAAAAGGATGACATCACAGCCTAAAGAACAGGACTGAATGCACTTAAAAGTTCTTAGGGGCGCTGCAGCTTTGCAGTGGGTGTTGACGTGCCTTTTCACGAGTGTGTCAGTCTTCAACTTTATGACTGATTTACACTCCCCAGTCATGTAGAGTGTCTTTCTGATGCCATAATGCTGATCATGTTGCTCTTTGAAGAAGAAGAAGCTTCCCCGGAGGTACAGATGGCTACGCGCCTTCTCAGATTGTGTTAGGGAAGATGAGAGGTGGCAGGGTGGAGTGTGTTGTTGTGGTGGTGGTATGCACAGTGGAAGGGGGGGGGTCTTTTTGGGGAATTTGAGAAATCAAAGCTTTGTTTGTGCTTAAAGGCATAGGTGTGGGTACTATTGATGCTGGCTGCTATCATTTAAGGAAAGGCTGTCACTGGTCTGATGGAACCTATGGTTTTCTAATTTTGACTAGTTCTCCTTCACAACACACTCACTAAGTACTTGTCTCTCCTCTCCTCAAAGCTCAAAGTAATTTTTTTGTGTTTCCTTGAGTGTCAAAAGGGTCAACAATCCAGAAATGTCTCAACATAAGTGGGCCGTTGAAAGGGTGTCGTAACCAATTTACTTTACAAAATACAGAATTTATTTATTTTTCTGTTTTTTGGATTTGATACTGTAAAAGAAGTCATAGTAAAATATCATCATCAAATATAATCAGGAATTTTCAAATACTTGGGCACTGTCATAGAAATATTCTTTTGGATATTTTACGGTATTATCAAAAATTTGTATGAACAGCAGTTGTTATGCTTCTCAGAACTTCTTTCAACAGTTTATAAGCTTTCCCAAGCTCCACAGTTGCAATAGAATAGAGTTGATGCCTCCTGCGTTTCTCCATGCTGTCTGTGTTCTAAGAATTAGATAGATCTTCTCCCATGTTTTAGAGGACCCGAAGGACTTGATTGACTCGCGAGGGCAGTATATTGGCCCTATGAATTTACTCACTGGTTGTCAAGGTGAAACACTCACAGCTCATTACATGGCACAGGCTCAGATTGTTATTATATTGCAAATCCATGAAGATAGGGCTCATCACTGTGGTGGATCAACAAAGGGGACGGGCCATATAGCGTGAGTGCACAGTTGTTAACATTTAGAGGGGTTGAAATAGTTACGAGCAAATAAAATTTGATTGCCCCCTTTAGAGAACTTAGCAGCAAGTGTAAAGTTTGCACTCTGTGGGATCAATGGTTTCCTTTTTCTATTGTACACTATATCTCAATATCCGTCCGTTACTTCTCTCTGGTGGGTTGTAGATCTGTGTTCATGTTGAAGTAATAGCTCCCTCACTCAGAAATATTGCCTTTTGATGCTACATGCTTTAGATCCACAGTATATTTATTATCGTGACGATTCTGTAAAACATATATTCTGAGAGTACAGGAAACATCTTCCTGGTTCCTAAATCAGCCCTTCTCCAAACTTTAATATCAGTGCGTTGAATAACCATAATTCCTTCTCATTGTCTATAAAATGATATCTATGATTTTTATGGCATGCACGTGCCCCAGTCGTGGAGTACATCATTGCAAGATTGACAAATGAGGCCCTGGGGCTTTGTAAAACACACTTCCATGTACTCAAACCAGCTTTGCCCAATTCCATGCTGTGATTCCACACGCACAAGGGGCCTGTAAAGTTTTTACTTTGGGGAGGTATGACATAACAAGAAGTGAACACAAAGGCAGTTTGAGTGCGAGGCGACATGTTAATGGGTTGATGTGTGAACACTAATCACCACTTGGCCGTTAACCACACGCCAGCACCACTGGGCTCATTCCAGGGGTTAACTAAACTGAGCTGTGACACATGGCTGGGCTTTATGGGGTCCAAGCAGGGAGAGGAGGCCCACGGATGACGCTAAAGAGCCCATAATAATGACAGCAATTACCAAAATCCGCTTAAACAAATGGGAGTACACTGAAACCTCATCATACTCTGATCAGATTGGCCCTAATGAGATAAAGATGCCAATTAATCCTGTGTTAATTGCTGTGGAGCATTCTTGGAAAACACTGAAACATGCACATGCAAATGCAAGACGGGGCCTGCTGTGCCGTCCAGGATCCAAACTGCGAAATGTTGAGAGCATATTTACATAATGATTATGATGATGATGATGATGGTGCTTTTGTGGATAATGATGATGATGATGATGATGGCGATGCTGATGGCGATGATGAGTGTTCATATTTGGGCTGTATTTGCCGTATATTTTGAACAATGACCTTCCCAACCAATCACTAGCTGTTCCTCCTCTAATCCAAATGATGAGCTGTCCCCAGACAGGGACATACATAAAAGTCAGACTGACATTTGCATTAAAGTAATATTTGGTGACTGATGCTGTTTCCTAATGATTCAGAATGCCGGGGTGGGTAACCTCTCTCAGTGCTGTATCTGAACCCCAAAGTGCTGAGATGACACTGTACAGTTAGTGACCTCATTATCGCTATTACTGCAGCCAGGAAATTTATAACATACATGTCTATGATGACAAATTCTATATATCATTGCATTAACTCCTGCTCCGAAGTCCTTCGCTGTAACATTCTCCTCTGCACCGATGCCACCACAATCCATTTTCTTTCATGTTCTCTAATTGCCGTCCTCATAGTTTTGCTCTTTTTCTTGCCTGTGTTGACGTGTTGTAATAGTCAGTCCATCCAAAGTGGCTGCGTTGTCACTCCTGCCATTATATGGACCATTTTCATTTCATCTGCAGAGGTCCTGGCTCCTCACCACAGTGACAGCATCCCCCTAAATCATTCTCGTGTGTAATTGCTCCCTACTTACCCAAATAGCTATGGCCTTCTCTATTTGCTTAAGAGCATTTACTCTGGCTTCTCAGGAATTCACGCTCAGAGTTCAAACCTCTTTGACTAGTCTTTTATGTTGAACTCAGTGTCAGTTGCTTCATTACCATCATTCATTGTAACACCAAACTTATTTTGCAACCCCTCACCTTGAAACTTTCACATTTTACCTTGAAAGATTATGCAATTCTCTGGGTATCAGAGTTCAAAGTCACTTTCAGTTTGAAATCTTTTGAAATCAATCAAATTTTAAATAATTGAAGGAAAAATTAAAGTCAAATTATGCACACCAAATAAACAGCTGATATCACAGACTGTGGCATCAGCTCTGAAAGTGGAATAGGAAAAAAAAACAAAATCCACAATGATAATATATTATATTGTGTAGTAAAACCATAAGTTATGCATAGACAGTGACTCACCATGTCTCTGTCTTGGACCACTGTCAGGCTATATGTTAACAATTGACAGTTATGTTACCATGCTGTGTTGTTTTGTTTTTTTAATTTTTTTAAACAAACCTGGGAATTTGTTGTCAACATGTACAGTACATTGGTTTGACCTGTCATGTCAGTTACTCAGCTGAACAATACCTTTTATGGTGTGTCCAACCTTAACAGGAGGTGCAATTTTAATAAATCTGGTCCCAAAGTTCAGTTTGAAAAAGTTCAATTGGCTGTTGGAAAGGCAAACACAAAGAAACCGATGGACTAAAGAATGCATTGTCTTTAGCTTTCATTCAACAGTGTCCTGAAATGCAGCTACACTGAACTCATGATTGAATATATTCTTCCACAGTGTGTAACAAGCGTGCACGTGCCAGCTATTGTCTTTTGCATCACATGGATACATACATGGATCATTTCCTGTGAATGCCTTTTGTGTTGGTGTCCAAGTGGAACTCCACACAGGAAATGCAGACTCTGCCAGTAACAATAAATACTGCTGTGTGAGGACATAAACAAGTCCTTCAAACTAGATGACAATCTGCACCCTTTGTTATTACCTTACAAAAATGGCTTTTGTATTTTCTGATCCAACACCTGTATGATCATCTATGGTGCTCATCAGTTCCTTCAAAATTCCTATAAATCACCATTAAACTGAGAGACTCCTGTTCTGACATTGCTGTGGTGATGGTTGTTATACGTGTATAAGATTCATGCTTCCACTTGAAATAATTGTCCTGGTTGAAATAACGGCAGTTCGATTTAAGTTAGAGAGTGACCTTGGCCACGGCTCCAAGAAATGTTGGCTCAAGACAGTACGGCAATCACTCGTGACGATCTACGTGGATCTATTCTGGATGCAGACTTTTAATGCATCAACGTGCATCAACCAATGCACTCGTCAGACCGTTGGAAAGCCATATGAACTGGATTTGGTAATGTTGCTCCAGGCTATTTCTCTAACTTTCTGAAACTGTGTGAGCGATAAGACTTTGGTGCTTTACCAACAGGTTTTTCATCGCCCCCCGCCCCCCTAGTGTGGCCATTCATAACACGTTATACAAACAAGTCAGTTTTGAACGTAATGACCTCCCACCCAACATTCAGTAATTCACATGGACGACGGCCCTTGGTCTCTCGGGAGGACAATCATATTGAATGGCTACTGCTGAAATAAAAAAAAAAAAATAGTAGTGTCAAAAATCAAATCCAATACAATCAAAATCTTATGGATTACAACTTTAAATTAGCTGACACTAACCTGCCAAGCTGCCATTGTGAGGATTTTTGCCTGACAGCAGTGATATTTATCTTGTATTTATATTTATTCATTGGATAGAAGGTGACACAAGGAAAGACAAAGATGGCCTTAATACGCATACACACACACACAAAATATGCACTCACGCACACAGCAGCTGGCAGATTGTGGCTAGCCAATTACAATGATAATAGCTACGTCCATTGTGATGTTCCACTTTTTAATTTTGATTTTGGGAGGTGAGTGAAGTCATTACGCTGCAGCCCTCACTTGGTTTTATGAACAATCCAATGCCCCAGAGACTTTTCTGTACACACTCACAGACGGACAGCCACAAATGGCCAGCAGATAAGCACGCACACATTCATGCGCACTTACACACACATCACAACAAGTCAGTCCCTTCCCCCTGGTGATTTGCCCTGCCATTAGGCCTGTGAGTTCCAGAGGGCTGCCGAGCGAATGGGGTGTCCCAGACCCACTCAGCGTCAGAAAGACATCACTTAACCCTGACGCTCTCACTCACCTTTCCTCAGCGTGAAAAGCCAAAAGCCTTTTCCAGTTAGGACCTGCCTGTCTTGCCTTTATCGATTTTGTGACAATGGAGAAGTCCAGCATCAAATCAAGTAGCAAATCATTGAAAGAAAGTTTCAATTAGTTTTTTTTTTCTTTCTTTCTTTTTTTCTTTCTTTCTTCTCCTGAAAATCAAGGCTACGGTGGATGTGGCTCTGTCCTGGCATGGGTAATGAATGGGCTGATGGCAAAGGCTACACACAAGAAGAAGAAAGAGCAGCAGTCAACATGCCAAAGCCTTTTGACAAACATGCCTGAATTGGTCTGGTGTTCGGAAATTGCTCACAGCAATCATGGCATGCATCGGTAAAAGCATATTGCCAATGGCAATTTGCACATCATCATAATTAGAAACCAGTTCTGTGTATTCTGTCACAAACAAAACAGGGTAAAAATAAAAGCAAAATGAATCCGTGGCATTACTGATGGGAGAACAAGCCAAGTAAACTGTGACCAGTTTAAATATGATATGCATGTGATTCTAAACCTATTTTGTGCACACAGTTGCAGTTGATTATTCATCATTCTTACATGTAACACCACATAATGAAGAGTGTGGGTTCAGCAGTGATTGGATTAGTTGAGGTTCCACATCTTTAGACTTATGCATACTTCTAATGGAGATGGAACTGGCTCTAAAGTGATTACTGTCTTATTTAATCATTTCAGGAAAAAAAATGTTCTAATCAATTCTGTGAGTGTGCAGCCAGATGTTTGGAGTTTCTATAATTGAGTTATTTTCAGTCAGACAAACAGAGACATGTTTGGTCTAATTAGACTCTGTTGTCAGGGAAATCAAAAATTCTTCAAGCAGGAACTGAATGCTTTTAATACACCATTGAGTGATGTATCATTTTTAGAATTAATTTCTGATGCAATAAAAACTTCTCTGATCTTTGGATGTTCCTGTTCATCAAGAGCTGTCAGTTATTTCTGTCATAATTCTCTCAGAACAAACTGTTTAAAAGCACATTGTTTGTCTCTGTTTGATCTTTCCAGAGCAATCAGGCAGTCACAGATATTTATAGCACTCTTCCCCAATCTTGCATGGAATTAATATTCGTGCAAATGAATCTCTGCTTCCGTCAATGTACGTAGGGATGGAGAGGATTTGTCTTGTTGTGATGTTAAAGCATATCGGTGCATCTTTAGAATGCTTTCATTTTATCTGTGCATGCTTGCAGAGCTTTGAAGGGAAAGCATCTTTATTTGGTTTGGAATAATGGGTTGATTTTCTTGCTGGCAGCCCGTGTGACTTCATTACCCCCGTCAGGCCCGCCAAGCACATAGACTAATTACTCAGTCAGTACAACATTGGCAGGTAGCTGCACACATATTGATCAAAGTGCTTAGGGCTGGACTCTCAAGCAAAAATTAATCAAGCATTATTTTTGCAGAGGAAAAATATTAAATCTCAAAATGTTCCATGTTTGATGTGATGTGGATGATGTGGTATTTACAAAGCAATATATAATTCTTTACTGAATTATCGCCTGAATATAAAATGACACCAGGGGAAGATGAATCATTGTTCAATGGCACATGGACGTGCAGGGTAGAGTAGTCACTCTAATCACAGTGAACAAGTCAATGAGTCAAAAAGTCAAAAAGATTGCTGGATATATAATAACAGGTTCCAAAATGTCCAATTACAGTCACAGAAATCAAATCACAGAAAACTAAAAAATCAGCACCACTCCTGCCACTGGAGTACTTAAGCCACAGCGGAATTTAAATAAATTTAATTCTATCTTGATTTTTACTTATTGATTAGCATTTTTCAAGATTCATCAGAAAATTTTATTCTGTGTTTTTCTTTTTTTTGCCACACGTTTTTTGGGCCATCTGGTTGCCAGAGATGTTATATTATGACAACTTGTCCAACTCAATATTCCTCATCGTCATCAAGGGTTTTTCGATGCCGCCACATGGATTGTATACAACTTTCTACATACAATAACGGAATGCCATTACATTTTAAAGATATATTAATGACACTTTTACAACACAATAAATATAAGTGAGGACAAACAGATTTAGAAGTGTGCTAAAACTTTTGACTGTTTTAAAGAACGTGAATGTGCTAAGAAGACTTGAGACAGCATGGACCAGTGTATCATTCAAGTATCCTCATTTTGTGTGAGAATATGTGGAATGATTTATTTTGTAAAATAAATCTCCAAAATTGAGCTGCAGCAAACATGGAGTTTTTTTAAACTGTAGAATTAAGACTTACGTTGAATGTTGAATGAGTTAAATGCATTTTCTTGATCATAAAACATTTGAATAACCAGTTTTCCAGTATTTAAATCCAGTAATACCTCCATGTTTATTTTGTAGCAATGCTTTTGTTGATGCATTCCTGTACGTCATGATACATTACAACCACCTCTGGATTAGAGGAACAGCGTGAAAGCATTCTGACTGGACATTAAATTGCTGTATATGTATGTGTGTACATGCACTATACAGCCTAAATAAAATGGAGAGTTACTCAAGTAACAGAAGCAGAACATTTCAAATTCTAATTCAAAAAACATTTAGAATTTTGCAATTTTCTGCAATCAAGGCTGGATTAACCTTGAGAGGAACAGGGAAATCTTCCAAGGGCCCAAGACCCTCCACACATCTGTTGAGAGGCGAAGCACCAAGAACTTAAAGCCCTCCAGAACCAAGCTGGTGCAGATCCTGCATCAGTGAGGGAGTCTGAATTTGGATCCAAGATAAACTCGCCAATGATTTACTTCTCTGCAATCGCCAACAACCAAATTGTGCCAAAGCAATGACGACTTCACATCCAGTCAGTTAACTAAGTTAACTGCCATGGCTTTAGACCCTTTTCATCAAAAGGGAGTGTAGTTACCAGCAGATTGTGACAACATTGATAAAAGATTTGTGATCATCAAATGAGTGCAGAGCATAGATAAAACACTTTTTTACCATTGCATAGGACTAAACACAGAGTGGACGCTTCTCTGGTGTAATAGTACTGTATAGTAGAGGCAGAGCAACAGTAAGCGCTGTGGCGGTTAAATACTGAAGTACATTGAAGACTGTGTGCCTTCCCAAAGCAATATGTAAACAAAAACCCACAGACACAACATGTAATTTAATAGGTGGAGATCTGATATCTTACTGTGGCTGTATTTAGAAGTAATATGATCATTTGAATGGGAGATTCAACCGTCTCCTTAAGAGAAACTTAATTTCAACAATTTTATCGAATATACTTGTATTCCACAGGTTTAGTTTGCATCCGGTCTATTTCAGCTGTTCCGATGAGCAGAATGATGAATTTTAGTGTGTACCTTCTGTTAGTGTGTGGAGTTAAGATGAAAGTATATGCCCCGTAGCTTCATGGATTTATCTGAGATCATTTATGTAGCTTGGTGGACTGCCAAGAAGCCTGGATTGAAACGTACGTCAGCAGCGTGATTAACGGATAATGACAGACCTGGGTGTCGATATGTTCTTCGCTCAGATTTGTAGCGTGGGCATTATCACAGGCTCAGGCCCAGTATATCATCCAAAGGGAGTCAGCACTGAAGTGTTGTGGAAGAGATGTACGGGGGCTACAGGTATTCTCAGGAAGGGAGAAGAAAAAAATGAAGAGAGAAGATTCGAGGCTCCCTTGGTGCTGTGTGGAACTTATTTCTCATTTTTGTGCACAGCAGTAAATACCTTGCTTTTCTGTCTCTGCTCCTGACCTGAACCTGTGACCTCCTCTTGGTCTCTGGTGATACTCCCGCAGTCCCCCGCTCAAGGCTGCCAAACAGGCCATCTCAGCCTGATCCAGGCCTTGTAATTCACAGGCTTCTAGATCGCCTGCCACAATGTATTGATTTTTGTTTCCCCAATCTCCAGGAGAGAAGCAAAGAAAAGATTAAAAACACTGTCAGTTTGAAGTTGAATAAGAATCCTGCACTCGGGAGATACCTCAGAGAGCAAGGGGTCACAACTGAGGTACTGTATATCTCTTTATAGGTTTAACCCTTTCTTGGCCTGTAATCCAATTATCAGTGTGCTGAAACTGTGAAGGGCCCAAAGTGTGGAGCATGATTATTATTTTGACATGTAATTTTAATCATGCCAATGAATATAACTGTCATTTATGAAAAAAAAATCCCATGAGTCAAATTCTAATCGAGTCAAATCTAATCTAACTAATTGAAGTTTTTTTTTTTTCTTTTTCATGATGGCACTAATAATGGTTGTCTGTGAATTTGTTATGAATGAATGAATGAATGAATGAATGAATATTTTATTTTGGTTACAATCTACAGTACAGAACTTAAGTTATCCATTTTTAGGGCATAAATGGAACTTAAATTGAAATCATAATGGTTTATAATTTGTACATTTTATTAGTTATTGAATTTACCTTTTTATTTCCAGTTTTTACGTGTTTTACGTAATTTTTATTTCTTCTTGTTACACCACTATTACATTCTTTTCAAGTTTTAGCCACCTGCAAAATACTTTCAGTAAAATGTTATATTTAGTTTCAAATAACAAAATTTCAGCATATTTGTCAGTATAATATTTAAATGTATTCGGTAGCTTCCAATTCACTGTATGCAACCAGCCAAGAAACAAATGGAAGACAGACCTAGTTAGCAATTAGATTTTAGAGAAATCCCCTGGTGGAGACCAAAACAAGAGCTAAAATGGAAAATCTCACCTTTAAAAGCCTGAAACGTCAGATAGAACCAGGCAGAGGAGAGAGATAGAGAGAACAAGGCAGAGAGAGGAAGAGAAGAAGAGAGAGAGATGCCACATGTAGTAATAGTAATGACAGCGACAACAACTTTTAATGGTCAACGGTACGCTAGAACATTCATCATGAAATGATAGCAGGAGACAATATTATAGTTGTAATAATTATTTTTAGAAAAGTTAACAACAGGTTCTGAGCAGGATCACAGATGAATAAAGCGGCAATGACTACCTTTTACATTTGCCCCAAAAGATTTGTAGTTCAAACTTAATAGCTGACTGTGTTCTATCTTTAAACCCTGGAGTCACATGATCATAGAAGATTGAATGAAAGTAAAAACTCCCCAAGTTGTTGTAAATGATACAGTGCAGAGAGTAATATAAATAGACTTCCTCCGCCCTTATCTGCATATTTTGTGAAGCAAAAGAAGGCTGAAATACAAGGTTAGGAAAATCAAACATAGAGTACTGGTGTTACATTTATCTAATGTAAACTGTAAACTAATGTGAACTTACCCCACTTAGTCAGTTGGAGATCATTTGTATTACCATCAGTAAGTGCTGTTCTTCTTCATCCCTCTCACTCGTTTTATATTCTCAGCTGCATGTGTCTGTGTGTATACGTGTGTGTGGTCATGTGTGCGCCTGTGAGTGGATATGTAGCTGGCATTTTGATCATGGCAGTCAGACCCCATTCATCTATGTGGTGTTGAAGAGGGTCCTTATTGGCCTTGACCCTACATGAAATATTGTCTTATCAGCTGAGCAGGAGTTGCCATAAGGCATTAGGGTTGGCACACTTCTTTGGTTCCCCTCCCTAACAATTCCCATCTACTGGAAAGAGATCACAGATACAGTGGTGTCACTCCCTGTCCGCTCTGTTTACTTGATTTCTATCTATCCGTGGTCAAAGAAAGGCTGTCAACTCAAGGCAGGCTCTATGGATGTGTTTCAGATCCCACTCTAGTTTTGATTCTTTTAAAGAGGGAATGCAACACAGATATTTGGATTTACAGCATCTGCAGAACTTCCATATGAGGGACATTACAAAAGCAGGTGAGAACTTTAATAAAAGATGACAGAAGACATAAGAAAACAAATTACAGGGTGACAATTTCCACAGATGCTGTCACCCAAGGTTAAGATGGCAGCCACTGTGTTCTATTATTTATTGAGTTAGTTGATGAAATGTCATCTTTGATGATGTGATGTTCACAGGGAATGCTGACGTCTAAGAAGTTTAACTGACACACATTGCCGTAGCCTTGCCAGAAACATGTACTCTTCTTTAAATATTGAAGGCCTACACAAGGAGGTACATGGACTCCTTTGTGCTGCCTGTCATTATTATACACGTCAGCTTGTGTAAATTAATTGGCTGGATACTGTTTTGTTTTTTTTGGTTTTTTTTTTTCTGTTTTTACACTGATTAAAAGAAATGGGATACTTTTCAGAAATGGCTCCTGTGTATTTTTTGTGTAGTCTTCTCCTACAAACCCGAAGTGTGAAACCGGAAATACACACGCAGTATATACAGAATATACTCTACTGAATACATTTTATGTGGTATATATTATTTTCTTTGTTATAAACATAAGGAACCTCAGCAGGGAAACATGATGATGATTTTACTTTTTGTTGTCTTTTTTGACAAAATAATGAGCATTTGATATTCTGTACAAGCAAATATTGACTACTACATCCTGTTACGCCACAATTTTATGAAATATTTAGTGATTATTACAAACAGAAAAAAAAGGAGAAAAGGGGCTGCTAATGGAATATGCAGCAAAAAAATCCACAATTTAAAGAGCATGATATTGTGTTTTATCTTATTCATCGCTAATTGCCTTCAGGCAACTTCACAAGCTTAAAGTCTCGCACAATATGCTGGGCTTCCTCAAAGGGCATATGAGTGTTTGCTGTTGCATATTAATTTAGCATCCAGAATGACTGACTGGATACAACCCACCACGCTCCTTAATGCCTTATTCTCGCGCCCTGGAGGGGTAATATTGCTGGGTTATGAGTCCTGTGTGTTGTATTTATACATCCCCCTCTTTCTACTCCATTTTATCTCGACCAATTATGTCTTTAACCCCATCAATCTGTCACTCAACATCTACTTATACCTGCCATCCTGTTTTGCTGGCAGACTGGCCTCTGCACTCGCTCCTTAGTTTTTGACTTTTTAAGCAATTCTCATAAATAGGAGAGTCTCAAGACTTTGGCTTGCATATGGCAAACATGATTGTCTGTTGTTTGGAGAATGAGGACAGCCATTTTTTTTTCATTTCCCTTGATTTAAAATGAAACCACATGAAGTCCAATTTTAAAATGACATTGTTGAAAATGTAAATAATTGCAATGCTTTTGCTCCTCTCAGTGCTCCTCTCCTCTCAGATCAGCATTTAGCTTCTACGTCATGCTCAACAGGCTCATTGAAAAGTAAATTTTTTGCCACATTGACGTGTTTCCATATGGCTATACAGGTGTGAGGGGAGAATATGTGAGGAATCTATCGCTACTGTGCTGTAGCAGCAGTTATTTTTGTTTGTCCCATCCTCTTCAGTAGAACACGGGGGGGGGGCTCAGGGAGCATGTTGAGCAGAAAATGTGTGAGAAGGGGATCAATGGGAAAAAACACGAGCCCATGTGCATACAGGAAGAAAAACTACAAAGAGGAACACACACATGCATGTCAGGAGCGCACACACATGCAAACATTATAAATACACAGCATAAACCCAGGTGGATTTGGTGCAAGCTGTTTTCACTGGCAGCAACCTCCCCCTCCCCATCCCCCCACCCCCCATCCCCATCCCCATCCCAGCCCTGTTCAGCAAAGCTGTCACAGCGGCAGCACTCATAATGAAGGGTAAAATATTTTATTCAGATTTATTAATTTGAAAATGAAGCATGCCTGTCGACAGAGGGACAGTTCTTCTCAATCTGTCAACGTGGAGCCACTCGGCGCTGACACCAGGATTCATTTGTCTTGTCGGCTCTGACAGTTGGATTCTCCCAGTGCTCTACGGAGAGGGATCGCCCAGGGATTTTTTGAGCTGGATAAAACACATTCCGACAAGGAACAGGCTCTTTATTAATGCAAATTAGGCCAGAAAAATTCCAGCAACAGCTACTTGGCTCCAGAGTCCTGGCTCCATTCTCTGTTATTTTTGGGGGGAGCGTTAATAAAAGCAGCCTCGGAGTGTTTGTGAGAATTGGGCCTGCAGGAGGACCTGTCACACTGCAGCTGTGACACTCTCCACACACTTGGGACTTAGACCAAATTTTGGAGCCTTTCCTGCACTTTTAGGTGTCCTTTCCAGGTATAATACCTCACACTGAATACTTCTTCTACTCAAACTCAACTTTAAAAAAAAAAAAAAAGAAGCATACCACAAGCAGAAGACTTCTGCTTGTGGTATGCTCTACTATCATTTCAAATGTTGTTTTTTGCTCACAGGTTGTACTCCAGCCCGACCTGAAATGTTTCTGTTAAATGGGTCCATATTTCTTCAACACTATGGCCTATATTTTTGATTCCTCTTTGCATTAGGATGTATGGATGCTTTTTTGTCCTCCACCTCTGTGTGTCTATTTAGACCAGAGGCCAGAAGACTCATGAACTGTGGCTGACTTGTGTGTTGCCTGGATGAGTGCAGGCGAGTTGTTGTTTTATTTCGCCGAGAGTCCTTTGACATTTATCTCTCTTCACCTGCTCCGTGATGGCGATTCAAAGTGACAGGGTCTCCTCTCTCTTCCTTCTCTGTCTTTCTGTCTGTCCTCTCTCCTTCTTCTTCCTCCCGTTTCCTATCTCTCCTCTTCCTTTTACCACCCCCTTCTAAGCTTTTCTTTCATTCTTCCTCTAGAAATCACTGCAGCTTTGGATACATGCATCCATTGCTACTCTGGGCACAGCACAAAGTAAATTGAACTTGGTGTCTTGGGGAAAACTCTGTCAGTCAGGGGCATTTGGTGGGAGACAGCAAAAGATGGGACCACAAGGGTGAAGACATGCATGATGGGATTGCTTCCTTATAATGTTTAAAATGGGGCCGCCTCTCGAATCCTTCAATTACGTAAATGGATGAGATAGGGAAGGAGCACATGCTGCTACTGTGTCTCTACTGTAACGCTCAGATTAGTTAATTGGTTATCCTCTGGAACAAGGAAAAGGTTGTATTTCACTCAAGCTGACAGCAGGCATCACTTATTCAAAGTCCACCCACTGTCAATGCACTGTAACAGAGAAGGGTTTTTCCCTGGCCTCCTGCAGCGAGGGTTTACTCCTGCTGGAAGATAGATAGCCCATATGTAACCAATGCAGACTGTAGTTATCTCTGAAGGGGGGTCCAGTGCAGCACACGTCACAGTAAAAAAGAGAGAAGTGGCCGTTTGAATTTGTTTTCATCGAGCGTATTAGCCAGCTCTTATGGGAAAAAGGCACCTTAATTGCAAAGGCTTCAATACTTGACCTCACAATCAGTTCATTAACCTGGCAATAAAGGAAGTCCTCGTTCTAGCAGAACTGCACCCGGTCTGCCCATTTGAAAACCATCTCACTTCCACAACCCCGTTTTCCCCCCAGAGTAAGCGCCTCTGCAAAGCCACCCACTTTATCAATTGCCTTCATAATTTTAAAAGCCTTTTTTATGTTGTTGTTTTTCTCTCATATAGTAAATGGAGCCATAATTTAATATTTTAATGCATGTTAATGTGTTGTTTAACCTTCTAGCAACAATCAGGCGTCTCTAAAAGGTTAACCTTGAACGTGAGCCAGTGCAGACAGCAGCACAATAACGCGTCAATCTTTGAAAAACATCTCTGTCTAATGGATTAGTGGTTGATTGCACAGCCCCATCTCGAGGTAGATGCCGTATATATTGGATAGGCATTAAAACGAGCATTTCTCAATTTTCTCGCTGCTGGCCCTCAGGGTCAATGGATCGCTAGGGCAACAAAACGCTGAGTCAACACATGCCTCTTAATTTATCTTGGGGTTTGATTATAGCTTCATTTAAGCCTCTAGCAGGCGACCAGCTCAAAAAAAAAAAAAAAAATTAAACAGGTTAGATTTGGTTTTTTTAATCGGAAGGGTTTTTAGATATCTATATACTACTTCACTGTTAAGAATTAAAAATATGTGAAAACATAACAAAACCTGCTCTGACATGAGAGACAAACAGTATTCTAACTTGACAGGCAAGGGTAGAAAAGAGATGTCTCAATATGAAAGAAAGAAAGGGCGCAGCAGCTACTGGTGTGTGAAGGGTAACAAGACTGTCAGTAACCTTTATGTAATAGGTTGACGTTGTATCTATCATATTAAAGGTCACATAGTTTACACTTTTTCTGGTGTTTTAAGTTTATCCATAAAAACATATATTTGCGCTTTTATTCCTAATACCCATCTGATTATAGTTTTACATTTAACAGGTTTACATGTACTTGCGCTTCTCTCGAGCTTAAGTGAGACCAGGGCTGTTTCTCTTTTCTGATTGGCTGACCCAGTAACACACAGCCAGGGAACACACAGGAAATGGATTGCAGTCTACTACTGCAGAAATGACTGGTAGAAATGCAAATGGAGATGGTCAATCATTGCTAACGTCGCATCCCTAATGGTCTGTAATGTTTATCTCCTTGTGATGACTATGCAATAATACACTTCCTTATATCCAAAGCCCGGGAAGCAATTCTCGCACATTGTTCTGTCTTGTAATCTCCTAGCTCAGAGTTGGTGTACTTAGTAAAGTTGAAACAACAACAACAAAAGCTACGTCCAGGTGGGCGGCTGGGGGCATGGCTGAGGATGGCGTTCCATTGTGACATCACAAAGTTGAACATGTCCTGAGGACTCATTTACAGTAGCAAATATTACCATGTTAATTTGTTTAATTCATAGTATAAAGGTTTTCATAGTAATTGCACCTATTGACAACTATTTCTACCATACCCCGGACAGAAGACCTTTTAACCAAAGCAGATGGTTCCTGAATGAAGGCTGGTCTGTGGCTCATTTAAGATAGTGAGCTAAACAGGGCATAGTAGATCCAAAGAAAACAATTTTGAGCTTACCAAAGCAAATATTCCCCTTCTTTTGGCAGATGCTAGCCACCAGCTGCCAGCTATTTCGCATTTTCAAGCTAATGTGTCCCAGACCAGTCTCTCCTCTGCACGATGATCAAATGATGGCTGACTCAGCCATATTCTAGTAACGTGATCACTAGATATGATATTCAAAACTTAAAACAGAAACAATGCGGAAAAAAATAAGTTATCCCATTGCGGTAACACTAAGTAGTGATTAATTTTGGCCGAAACACTTTTTCGTTTTAACATGTTAATTGAATGTTAATATCCATTTTATAACAATTTATTGTTAGATGTCACTATTTGACACCAAATAACTGGGTTAGCCAAAGAAGCTCTGTGTTTGCCACAGGAACAGTTATTCTGCCTATCAGGTTGTTATGTCCCAAGTTTCCTCTGTTTATCCACCCATCCCCACATCTGTCTTTATCCCTGTTCTGTGACCGGCGGCTCCAGCCCTTAAAAAGGTGCATGTGAGATGCCTGTGATACACAACTGTGACACTGGTTGAGCAATGGGCCTGTCTTGTTCCCGGGCCCCTGCTGAAGCACAGTTCCCCTTTGTTCTTTGATGTATTGATCCATTCAGACCTCCTCTTGAATGTGCTCCACTGGTGCTCACACTGCTTAAACCGCCTTGTGCCATCTTCCTCCAATGCTCGTTTTACATGCTGTAACTAAAAAGCCTGTGCAAACGTGATCCAAAGACTGGAGTGACTTTAGTTCCAGCAAAGTCTTTTACTATCATGTCATCTGCACCTTTTAAGCTACCTGATCAACTATAGGTTTGATTCAATAAATAAATGATATAATTAGATAAATGGCATACCAATGTCTCAAATCAGCTGTCTTCAGTATTCTGATATTAAAAACCTGTAAAAACATCGTCATAAGTCCTTGGATCACCTTGAATACCTACTGACACAAGGAAATACCAACAGTGGCAGTATAGACAGTGTCAGTCAGGGTCAGTTAGAGTATAATTAACACACCACCTCACTTACAGCCAGGGTAACTCATCTCTGGTGCTACCGAGAAGCAAATGAATGCTTAATTTAAGAAAACATAGCTAATTCTTGGACAAATGTGTCTCTGCCTGCCTTTTTAATATCAATAGAATTCTATGAAAGTAAATCGGCCCTCTGTCGTGCACAGACAGTGTGCCGTTGAAAAACAAAGCACATCTTTTCCCAGTCCACATGTATTAGAATCAAAGAAAGGTTTATGTCGATGAATCCTTTCCATTTGTTCTTCCTCCACACAGACCATAAGCCATGCAGGATGAGAGGCAGAATTTATCTGCATGACCTCATCGCATGGTGTGACCTGGGGCCTGGAGTACTATGGTCTCTCTCACAGGTGCCATGGAAACCAGCTCACCTCAGGCTGCTTGTCCCATCGTCCTCCACTTGCCCTTTGTGCGTTTCCTGTGTAGATATCTGTCTAAAGGTCTGCAGAGGCTTCTAAAGCCTGTTGAATGTCCAAATTGGGTTATTGTTCCGATGTTGTGTGAGTTATGCTCTTTAGGGTTTTAACTCGTGGTTTGCTCAACGCCCAGAACTGAAATCTTACTTATAATGTTCCTTTGTACACTATTTTGAGACCTTGTGTTGCGCCTCTTAATCTCCTTTCTTTCTAATACAGTATTCGGGTTCTAGAGCTAGAAGGGAAAAAAACACGTCTGCAGGAACAAGCATGACTTGTGGTTCAACTTCAAGCTGAGAAATTCAGAAAGAAAGCCACACAATTTAGATGACCTGCCACTAAATTGTGTGTAGATGATGCGTCTATCTTTCTAAGATATAAATCTAAATGTACTCATCTCAAGTGCAACCGTGTTGGAAAGCTGTTGTGTGGAGCTATCCAAACATAGATGTCCTTTCCCATGTGATAATAACAGCTGACAGACATTAAGATTGTGCTGATATACAACCATTCTTTCTGTCACATTTAAAGCCACAGGAAGAAGGTTGCATGCAGTTTTACGAGGCATGGCATTCTGACGTGGCATTTATCTGACACCCCATCAGACAGCGGTGGTTGTTATTATTATTCTCATGTTTTAAGCTTCTTGCAAATGGATTTGGCTGCAGTATCATCCCACCCCACCCTCTTCAGTGGATTATGGTTGGTATAGAAAAAAAAAAAAGAGGCAAAAAAATAAATTTTAAATGATAAGAAAAACCCTTAAACATAAGACAAAAAATATAAGGAAAAATCAATCCTTGTTAATATTCCTTGGATCCAGTCACGCAATTCTACTTTTTTAATGTACACGGTTCATTTTGTGCCAGGATTTGTCCACTGCAGTGGGGGATGATGTACAGTGAAGAGGTGTGAGGGTCAGAAGCCTCCTGCATGTCCCACACTTGGGCGTTGTATTTTCAGCTGCTGACAGAGTCTGGCGTTATTATTTTTAATAACTCTGACAGTATAGCACTAGCAATGTTCATACTGTGGCACAGAAAATTCATGTATTCAGACCCACACTTCACCCTTACCTGTCTGCAGCAAATTAAGCCTTTTACTGGACGTCATTTCCTGTTTTACTACCTCTGAATGGCTGACCATACATCAGCTTGGCAATGAGCAGATAAAGATCACTGCCAGCCCTGTGATTTGTTTGTCTTGCATTGTAGCCCAAAGTATCAGCATATATTTAGATTTCCAAATGCCCTGCTAACGTAACTCAGCAGATGTTGGGGAGTCATATGGATGTTGGTGCAACAGAGACCCCCTCAGGTATTCTCATTATTCTACTACTGAGCAGATGGCGGGGAAACTTACCGCACTTACCATTATCCATCATACATATTCTAGTCCCAATTTACATAGGCGGTGCTTCACAGGAGCTCCTACTGGGAGAGTACCTAGCTCTAGCATTGCGATGCAGCTCCACCTAAGGCTTAGGAAGACAGTCTGAGATGTCACTGTCATTACACTTCAAACTCAAATATGCTAATAATTGTACGGAGGATTTCCAATGGGTGAGTCCCAGTTGTATATTTTTGAATTGTGAAAAGGAAAAATTTGCAGCTCGATGATTTTTAAATAGTTTAATATCAATTGGGAAAAGTTTCACTGTGAAACTGCTTTAATGAGATATTCAAATAGTGACTGTTGCTATATTCAGTAGTGTTAGAAAGTGTTATTTATAAAGTCTCGGGATTTGTACATTGCGTTGTACATATCAAAAGAAATGTATGCATCTTTCAGCCCTACATTAGGCAACAATAATAGCCTACGCCTGAACATGTAAAGGTCTTTGAAAACCAATTTTCTTCTTATAAGTGATCTAATCCATAAATTCATAATTCTCTGCCAAAGCTGGTTGTCTCACTTTATTTTACTGATCTCCAGCTGGCAGTAAGTTTGTCAGGAGATCTGGCCAAAGATGCAGGTTTTTAAGAAGGGAAATATACAACATTTGTCCGATTCATGGGTGCATGCAATGAAACACTGACTGCAAAGAAGAAAGTTTGGACATCAACAAGAAAACTAAACAATGCTTCAAGATTCGTTAAAGAAATCCAAAGTGAGGTCAAAATGAATTCATAGCAATAAAAATGAATTTGCAGGTCAGTCGGGAACATTTAGTTCAACCCTTGATTGATTTTAAACTGTGGCACACTTGAGTATATATGTTCCTTGTTAAATGGGTCACACATGTTTACATCCAGACCCACGATTTGCACAGAACAGTTCATACTCTGGCACCACACTGGAGCTTTTTTTTTTTTTAAACCGCTCCGCCTCCTCTCTTCCCTCTGAATGGCTCTTAGTAGTAGAAGGGAGCAGCAGCAGTGAGGCAGCACTGGGCCTGAAGGGCACATTTAAGCCTGGCCAGACGCACTCGGGCCTTGCTGCTTGGCTGCGCAACATGGGTCACCGCCTTACATTAGGAGAATCCTGCCAAAGTCAGCCAAGCGGAGCCCTGCAACATACCTGAAATTGAATGAACAAAGTCTAGGTAGCACTGCTTACAGCAACAAAACAAGCCCGTTTGATAGTAACATACACTTTTTCCAAGATTAAAATAAAACACAGCTGTGCTTTTTATGATACTTCTCATCAGCGGATGGGGTTTTTCCTGCCATAAATCCTAAACTACATTATCTATCACATATTTTTTTTTAACAAAGCTGGCCAGTATTTTTGATTGTTGCATCTAAAACTTTATCATGGCATAACATGGAAATGAATCGGTTTCCTGTTGAGTGGTGGTGGTGGGGGGGGGGGGGGGGGGGGGTTCTTGTTGAGGTCAGAAGGGGTGACCAAAGCAGACCTCATGTGTCAGCCACTGTAATTTATTTGGAGTTCAGTCTCTATCCATCATAGTGTACCGTCTCCCTGCTTGTAAGGGCAACAGCCACATCTCCCAGCCTCCTCGGCCCTGCATTCCACCCTGATAGACGTTTCACGAGTGGCACCTCAAGGTGGGGCTAAACGGTCTTATATTCCCAATCATGTGGTGTGGGCGGAGCCTGACTCTCACGCTCCTCGCTGCGCTGCCCATCCTGTACTGTACACGACAAAAAAAAAAAAAAAAAAAAAAAAAAAGAGGATGGAGTGAGTGAAATGAATAAATCCACACTTCTTCCTCTGTTTTCTGATTTGGCAGGAAAGGAGGTGGTTCGGGATCACCGGGCAACATCACTAGAAAAACGTTGTCCCAGCTCATGTAGGAACCAGCAGTCTATCTCTGCCTCTCTCTCCCCCCTCTCTCTTTTTTTTACGCACACCCTTATTCCCGTGAAGGCAGCAGCAGTTCAGATCAGATTTCACATTCAGCTCCGACCGGCTGAGAGAAACACAACCGGAGAACCAGAGAGCGGGAGGGCTCATTTCTCCGCTCTGTCCCCCCCTCCTCCCCTCCGATATCCCCCCAACTCTCTCTTCTGCGAACGCAGGAAAATAGATCTGCGAGGAAAACACCGGGTGCGCGGCGCAAATATTAAAGCACCGCTGGGATATTTTTATTTTTTACCCCCCTCCCCCCCCCCCCCCCCTCTCTATCTACCTTCCATATTTTTCTTTTTTTTTTTTTTTTTTTTTACCTTTTATGTATTTTTTGCAAGATCTCATCAGCCAGAGCGCCGTAGAGAATTAGATAGAGCTGGGGGGGTTTGGGGGTGGCGGGTGAGAGATGGACGAGCAGCCGAGGTTGATGCACTCTCACACCGGGGTAGGCATGGCAGGGCACCCCGGCCTGCCGCAGCATATGCAGGAAGGCACCGGAGGGACGGACGGCGACGGGAGAAAACAGGACATTGGAGACATTTTACAGCAAATAATGACCATCACAGATCAAAGCCTGGATGAAGCACAAGCCAGGTAAAAGATCTACTCCACTACAGCGTCTACTTCCACAGTCAGGAGGAGGCGGACCCCCAAATAATGATAATAATAATAAAGACATCAGAAGAAGAAATAGAAATTATTACACAAATGAATATAAAATAATTATAACTTTAACAATTCTGTGTAGATGGGACTATAATGTCAGGACACTGCACTTCCTTGTGAAAAAGGACGATGGCATGGCAATAACTAGTTTGCTTCAAATTTAAATAACTCGACAACCGCGCTCCCTAAACAGGGAATAAAAGTGTGTGTCCGCGGTGCTCACTGTGGCTTGTCAGTTTAGAGTAAAGTAACACTCTAATGAAGTCAACACGCATCTGTTGATCCACACAAATATAGACTGGTAGGTTGTTAAAAAAAAAAATTAAATTATTTATTAATATCAAATGAAATGACAGCTTGTTTACAGCGTGGTGGGAGAATGCAATGCAACTTTCTTAGTTGTGATTCATAATTCAAGATTTCATCCATCTTGTGTAATCCACTATAAATTCAGTGAAGCTGCAGAAAAAATAATAATAATAAAATGGCTTATTGTTATTTTTGTAAGGTAAATAGATATAAATGGATATGTGTTACAATAACAAGATGGAGCACATTTGTAGATTTTCAGGTGTTACTGAACCATTTGGAAATAGATGCAGAATTTGTCACTGTAATTGCAACGTAGCATTTAACTAAAAGATGAAAATATAAAATAGAATTACTCTTGAATTATTGACAAGTTTAGATACAATACTGCATTGCTGTAGTTTGCTTATGAAGGCACTTTTTTGTTTCAGGAAACACGCTCTGAACTGTCACAGAATGAAGCCAGCTCTTTTCAATGTGTTGTGTGAAATCAAAGAAAAAACAGGTAAGAAAATGTGCTATTCTGTACCTCTAATACCCGAACGTCTGGACAAAACACTGAATTGCTTTTGTGTCCATAGAAATACTGTGACTCTCCCTAACCAGGTTGAGCCAATGCACCGGCTCAGACAATAAGAGTACATTAGCTCTTCATACTCAAATTCATATTGTAAAACCTGATGTAGGCTATTCAGTCACAACACAATTCCCAATATAAATTTCACTGACATGTAAGACATGCGTTTCCTCCTGTAGCTGTAAATTCTGTGCGTTTTAACCATTTCACAATAGGAACTGTGGACAATTACCTCGATCAATTATCGTGTCAAAATATGAATGAGCTTTTTTGATGCTATTGTGCAATAATAGAGAGTATTGAGAGAAAATTGTCACAAGCATGTTGATGTCTCCCCTTGTGAGTTAACTGTCAAGTCTGGTGAATACGTCTCTTTCTATTCTGTATTGTGTCTCTCTATTAAAAAGCAGTTGTGAGAGCGCATGTCAGCAGAATAATTGCTAGGAGAGAAATAATGTAACATAGGAGGCGTAAGTCATGTTTCCAAATCATTTTCTGCGTGACATTTTTGAAATTGGCATAGATAGAACTTGGCGCACTTCAGACTGATAGGGTGCATCTCATCTTTTATTTTGCTGTCTTCAGAGTGATGTGCTACGGGACTCCTCAAAACTTAAAACTGTTGAGCTATTGAGTTGCCATAGGATGCTGGAGAGGCAGCTCTTTCTGTGTGTCTCGTAATCATTAGTGCATGAAATCAAAGGACAATGGATGAAGGACGAAGAAGATATTGTTGTCGTTGTCACCAAAAGTCGCACTTGCTCAAACTTGACCTTTGAGGTGGCACTTGCTGGTGCTGTGTGTGTTGTTCTCCCTTGTACATGATCCCACCCTTGAATGGCGCTTTCATGGATGTTTTCACTGAGGTTTTCATTGAAGTTCACCTCACTGCCTACCCCCGAGCCCAACAATTTATCTTGAATTGGCCAGCGCCTCAGGAGAGAGTCGGAGGAGGAGGGGGGTGGCGCTTTTGAACCTTGCTGGTTTGCTCTTTTTTCTTGTTGTCTTGGTAGGTTTTTTTGGAGGGGGAGTGACACAGTTATGCATAGTGTTTTACTCCCTGGTGCTTCTCGGAGTTCATCCAAAGTTCGACTCTGCTGAGAGTACAAAGTAACTTGGACCTCTTCCTGCCAGCACACCAATTCTCTTCTCTTTCAGCTGGGAATCTATAAATACAAATTGCAAGCTTATGGAGTTTCACACAAGAGATCTGGTGACTGTCTTGTTGTCAACTTTAAATGAATCCACTTCAGTTTGTTGCCAGTGTCGGAGAGAGAAACCTTTCACATTTGCTGCACTTTATTCTGTTTCTCTAATGCAGCTCTACTAAAAGAGTTATCATTCAAATTTACCACAATAATTTGCAGCAACATTAAAGTCATCATGATCATTACAGCTAACAGTAATTATGCATCAGACATTTTTTTGTCTTGGTTAGATTTCATGTGAAGAAATAAAGTGTTATAAAGTCAGAAAACTTCACAAAATCACAATGAAACTTGGCGCTTGGCTTTTGCTTCATTAGCTACACTCATAAAAAAACAGAGCACTTGACTTGAGATTTGTAAGTCATTAGTATTTATAGTTAATATAGTCTTTTACTTTTCTGATGAGCTGAAAACATTGTAAAATTCACTTTTACTGGAAAAACATTCCAGATTTAGATTTTGTCCGTTTTATTGTTACTAGAAAAAGTTGGCACTTATTGCTCCCTCCAGTGGTCCGATCTTTTTTTTTCTTTTTTAAACATAATTCAACCACTCAGTGACAGAGAAATGTTTGCAGCTTATTACACTTGTTCATGTAGCTTGTTATTGTAGCTGTACAGTAAATCAGTTCTTATATAAGTTTTACTGGTTTCTAAGAATTAAATTAAAATTGTGGTGGTCAGTGAATAGAAAAGTAAATACCTGTTTGAATTATCTAACATTGGAGAATTAGACTTATCGTAATATTTGTAGCTTGGAGGTTGGCACAGTATCAGTGATAGAAGTCAGTAGTTTTTCAGATTTTCTTTGTCTTTGATGAGGCTTTAAATGAAAGAATGAATAATTCAACATTGTTTATACATGGCTTACACTTAGCCTAATTATAGATTATTATTTACAGATTATACACAACATAAGCTGTGATGTACTTCAGTGTTACACAAAATGCTTGATTTTCTTGTTTTGTTGCAGTCATTATTTCAGTTTGGCAGCAAAGAAGCTGTCACATAGGAACCAACTTTCTGTCTCTCCCATTTGTACCGGCGCCCCAAAATGTCCTACTTCCACTTTTGAATATTTCAGTGTGCGTCCGCCAGTGGTTTCCAACAGCTTTAGCGGCTGCTGGAAGCTGAAGTTGAGCCACTGTAACTTTGTGTCCTTGGTAACAACTGAGTGCAGAGACAGTGTGTATCCACAGAGCTGCTGTTTGCTTGTGTACATTTTCCACCCCTGGCTGTCCCCACAGCAGCCGACAGCACCTGCAGGACAAAATGCCAGTGTTGATGTAGAACCTGAACTTGTGACCTACTCTGTGTATTTTTACTGGGATGAAAATGAGGGATGGCCAACCGAAAGACTGTGCTGTATAAACAAGCACAACGGTGCAGCGATACTTGAGAAGATAGAAAAAAAAAAAAAGGAACGCCTCTTTGTTTTTGTTTTTTTTGTTGTTGTTGTTGTTGTTTATTTGCGACATCAGGTTCATCTTCATCCAGTTTCATTCTGGGCATATTTGGGGTTGTCTTTTTTACTTCAAAGGAATGCTGGTTTGCTGACATGGTGCATGATTTTGTGTGTGTGTGTGTGACATACTGTAACAGCCTTCAGGGGTGACCGAGCATGAAATATACAAAACATATTAATTACACTACTCTTATGTGTCCAAAATGTGGGGCATGGATGGAAACAGCAGGGTTCGTCTGTGTTAGTGTTCGTCCTGGCAGCAGCAGCATGAGATCTGTTTGGAGATTCTCACAGAGACTTTCCAAAAATATATCCAAACAATTTGCCTCCACTGCAATTGGGCCATGAAAATTTAACCTTTCACAAACAGAATTCTTGGCATTTAGAGGATGGTAGATAATTTTTGTCCCCACACTCTATTTTTCTATCATAGTTTTTTTTTTTTTTTCCAGGGTGTTCACCATCACTTTTTTTTTATGATTGATGAACAGGTTGCTTTAGATAAGCAAATGCTTGACAAACTGATTTGGAAAATGAGCAGCCTTGACCTCTGTAAACACTTCACCAATATCATAAATCTCCTGCATTGTCAAACAAAACCGCTCCTTGACTGAGCTCCTCAGTAAACGTGCTGCTCTGACTTGCTTTTTAATTTTTTTTCCCCCTCAACTTCAACAAAAGGCCGACTTTCTTGTGGATAGGGTTTGTATAGTGTAAGGTTTCAGGCCTAGGGGATCCTCCATTTATAAAAATGACTGGCCGAGTGATGTAATGTTATTTTTTGAGGGGTGAAAATAGGGTGTTTTACAGCGGGCAGCCGAGCAGTGTTTGACAGGATGAACTGAGCCAGAGGTCTGATTATGAAAGGTGCATAGAAGCCCACACTACATTGACTTGTCAGTTCATTCGGCTGCTTGGCATCTGCCTGCTTGTATTACAGAGGCTGATCTCAGCCCCTCACATCACTGTGTAAACACTTTGGAGTAGCCCTCATGGTGATCAGCTACAGTTTCAGCACTAAAACATTATACAGTCTGATGTTGGGCTGAAGCAATTAGTCGATTACCTGCTAAACAGATTGACAGAAAAGGTGTTGGCAGAAATTTTGATGAATAATTAATCATTTCTAAGTTGTGTAGGAAGTGGAAACAGCTCCCAGCTCTTTTACATCACTGTATATAACTTTGTTTGTCAAAAAAAAAAAAAAAACTACAGTTGCAGCTGAAAACCTTTATGATATCATCCCAATCAAGCTTTTGTCACTTTTGCTTAACAACATGATGTAAACAGTTTGTTGATTGTCAAAATTGTCAACAGGCAATGAAGGTGATTAATCATTTTCCAAACAAATGTCCAGCTGGAAAATTGTGATTGACATTTGCTGTTCATAGATTTGGCTATTATTTGATTATTTATTTATTAATTGACAATTCATTGAAAAATTAACCAAAAATAATCATTATCACTTAGTGATGATCCAAAATATTTGCTTATTAGCTTCCTTTCAATGCACTTTGATGAGCTATTCTTTGGTGGTTTCCCGAAATTTGTTGATCCACAGTGAAAGGATTTTCTTTTATATTTTCAGGTTTTCTTATGGCTGTAGCTCAACTTGATGTAACTGCTAAAAAGCCAGTGTTGGGAGTCCCTCCAAGTGTAGACCAGGAGATAGTAACAGTGCGTGTAACCTTCTCTGTATTTCATGGCAAAGTAGACATCTGCTCTGATAGCGAGTGTCGTGTCACGGGGCTGCGCCTCCCCTCTCGTGCGTGTCTCTCAGCGGACACGGAGACGACTGTGATACGTGCAGCTTTTGTCTCCCTCTTATCCTTCCTCCTCGATGCTGATACAGCAGCATTCGGGGCGAAAGAAATGCCAAGCTCGCCACCACAGCTGTTTCCCCTGTCTCTCTGCTTAATCATCTGCTGAAAAAGAGGAAGAACTCAGGTCTAATTCTGCTCCAAGAAGGGAGACAATCCGGTTGGGGGTGGGGGGTGGGGGGATGTGGAGGTGAGTTGTTTTGATTTACCAAGGCATACACTGACTTTTCTTTATTGTATTTGATGCAAAATCCTAATCAAAGAATCATCAGTGAGTAACAGCATTGTAAATGGTGTATTAATACCATTACAGTATAGAACAATGTGGTTACATTATACATTATGCAAATTGTCAGTTGCCTAATTGATACATGTTAATCATATTAAGGAGCTTAATTATAGAAATCTTACTGTGCTGTGATTTAGTAATTAACACTGACATCATACGTAGAAGGAAAGTGAGCTAGTTTTTCTTTTCCAGGACAAGTTTCTCCGTCTCCACTCATTCCAGTGAGGAGGAAGCAGCGGTACTACATCATTTTTGTATTTTTAACTATAGATATTTCAGAATTTCCTGAACTGATGAGTGATTTTTTCCATCTGTTGCGAAGGCCACTAGAATGCAGTTTGTAGAAAAATTACATTTTCACTCAGAGCAGCCTTGCCGTAGTGGAGATTACAGAATGAAGGTAGGCTCCAAGCAGACTTGTAAAAGAGCACGGGCCTCAATCTTTTACCTGAATGTCGACTCCTCTGCTCAACGCTGAGAAACGATTGCTTAAATATCACTGTTCTGCCATTTACCTCATTCAAGGCTCCCTCTGCAATCTCAGTCCCTGCAGGTTTGGTCGGCCTTTTTTTATATCAGTTTCCTTAATATGTTACGAATTTAATCAAGTCTGCAAATTTGTTATGCACGTTAAATTGAACATGCAATGGCACATTTGAATGTGGTTGCCATACCAACCCCCCAGGAGTTCATTTTCCATAATGTAGTGTTTGGAATCTCATTTCCTCCACTCTCCCCTGCTGCTACTTGCAGACGCTACCTCCAGGCTTCCACTATATGTTCACCATCAAAGAAGCTCAGCTGCCACAGCTTTCAAACACTGGAGGGAGGGAGAAAGAAAAGAGTGAGGGAGAGAGAGGCCTCTCTTCACGTAGTGGAAATGACACAAATTAATATACACTACTTAAACCAGACCAAGATTAATGGTTCCCTTTCGCTGCAGCTTAGTCCCACTGTCAGTTGCCGGGTGCTCGTTGGACAAAATCAACACTAATCAACATTTATTCCACTTTTGCCCTGGGCTCTCAGGAGTCTGGCAGGACTGCGTGGCCCCCCACTACCCTCTCCCTTCCCTCCCGGCAACCCCCCCCCCCCCTCGCCTGTCTCGCTACGCTTTTCACCTCTCATCCAGCTCCTCCATACATCACCCTTCTCACACCGCTCAGCTCCTCAGAGGAGAGTGCGCCCCCTCCTATCAGGCCACATTAGAGTCATGATAGATTTTCTCTTTTCATTTGCATCTGATAGTTAACACAGCAAAGCAGTTGCTTTGTCACTTTACTGTACAAGTGTGTGTGTGTGTGTGTGCGTATATGTGTGGGTACGTGGGAGTGTGTGCTCACAGGTTTTTGTCCTTCTGTGTTTTTGAAGCAAGTGATTCCAGTCAGTAATCTTATCTGCAGTGCATTATGAGTCACAGGATATGTGTTCACTGTTCAGCTGGCAGTGTATGTGTCGAGTGGTGTATTTACACAGCACTTCATTTTCTGGGAAGCAGCATTTTGACCCCCCCCCCAGTGGGAAACTGAACTCCAAGGTTCCACTATCAGACAAAGTGACCACATGATCGTCTTCTGGGGAACTGTGATGAAATTACACAGTGTTCTCTTTCATTCAGTCATATATTGTATATTTCCTTTTGATGTCAGTAAATACCAGTGGTGGCACGCAGAGATCTGCTGACTCCTCTCTCAGCTTCATCAGCAGCCTCCTTCACACAGCAGCATTAAGTGCCCCGCGAAGGCTCATAATTGGCCGAGCTAATGCAAGCCGCAATTCCACTGCTGCTACTCATCTCTTTGTCATTCCATCAGCTCCAATAAAAAACACACTCAGAAGGACAATTAGGAAGAAATATAACTAAAATTAAAAAGTTTCTATCTATCCTAACTGTAAACATACAGGAAACCATAGTTCATACACCTTGTACAAAGAGCGACTATAATATTGAGTCAAATCTTCTTTGATTACGTTTCGAGATAATCATTGGTGTCTGTGATGTGCGTTAGGATTTATTGACTTTGTGTGGTTTCCCACAGTGAAAACAGATGTTTGTCACATCTTGTGAATCAAGATTTGGTGTTGATATATACACAATGAATTACAGTGAATAGAGATGGAACGCATTTTTAGATGTAATTCATGATAAGGCAATGATATACGTGTGTTGGTACACTGGGTTTGAACAATCACATTAATTCAAACTAATTATGTGAACAATGATTTTAATTTTCTTAAACAACGGCATGATCAGCAGGATATTGATGTGCTCAAAAAAAAATGCGTGGATGATAACTGCTGTGGTTTAGTTTTCAGTTAGTTTGAGATTATCATTCATTAAGATGCTTTTAGTCTTACCCACTTGTTCCTATTTAGGGAGCTGCATATGCTGGACCTTTTCCCGGCATACATTGGGAAAGAGCCAGGGAACACCCTGAACAGTCCATCACAGCAGTTCAGATTTTACTAAGGTCCAGTAATTTGAGGTGCAGTCTTTCCTCAGATTTAGAGTTTGTGTGTGGCTTTAGTTCTTTCTGAAGATAGAAATTGTGCAAACAGCTGATGCCTCTTTTCCTACTTTGCCAAGATATTCGGTGCAGAGTTGTCCATCTTGTAGGATTGCATAGCCAGAGGCATTGTCATAGAACCAACTGGCCTCATTGAAGTGACATGGAGTGCTTTGTCAGCTTTGTGTCTCAGGTGCCAACGTGGGCTTCCCAAAATAAACTGTCATGCAATGTGGCAGGGCAGAAAAATGTAGAAGGAGCATGTTGGGGCCTTGCACCCCCCTGAAAGGAAACAAATGTTCCATTGCAGAAATGCATTGAGGTTTTGGATGCCTTCCCAATGCCAACACCAGCAACATGGTGGGGAACTTAAAGTGAAGCATGTGATCGTCTTCAGCATCAGCAGGGGTCACAGCAGGTGGGATTAGACACCTAAACTTGGAGTTTCTCTGCAGCGACATAGCCGAGTATTTCTTTTTTATTTATTTTAAAAGTCATTTCATTTCACTGTGGACGTGTTAGATGTTGGCAGCTCTTTGTTATTTGCAGAAATCGTCCTCCAGAAATAGCTTATGCTCACTGTAGTTAGCTCCTCTTCCTGTTTTATAAATGGTCTGTCATTTTCTCCCTGCGGTGCAACATTACACCAGGAGAGTAAACGGAGGCTGTGCTCTTGGTTGAAGTCGCTTTCAGTCGGATCTCAAGGAGGTTGAAAACAGTGAGCGTATGGAAAGTCATATGCAGAGATTCCTCACCCGACCTCCAAGCTGTAACCACTGGCTGTCTCTGCCTTGCTGGATTTGGCCCCCTTGTTAGATCTCAGTGTGGCCTGCATGCTCTATGGCTGCCATGACATTTTTATGACTAGCGGACTCACAAAGCCTTGATATGGAAGTTCAGCCCTCACCTCTATAATGAGGAACCACCAGCTAATCATACAGACAAGGGGAAGGATTCTGTAGCTTGATGGGAAGAGCAGTATAATGATGTTTCACTAAACATGGACTACAGAACTGAACTGAGCTTGAACAAAGATTTTCAAGGAGGTGGTGAAGTTGGCCCATTAACACTTTTTGAACGGGTCAATGCTGAATCAGAGCAGTAAAATAAATTGAAAATTAAAATTGTATATCCAATAAATGCTAAGAGGACATGAAAATTGCCACTTACAAACAGCGCTCTTGCTTAAATTCATCTTTGAAGAGCTCAATAATTCACCTGTCTCTAAAAAACTAAGCCTACTACCTTAATTCATGTTTTGAAATAATAGCTACATTATTGTGATCATTATAATCATCATCATTTCATTTAAAAGTGGAGTAGTACATGGTGTTGTCTGCTGTGTATGTTATCTGCTAACTGCTATGTCGTGCCTAACAGTGAAAGTAGAATAACGTTATCTGAAAATTAAGATCACATCAAAATTACATTAATTTGTCGACAGCTCTCAATCTCCCCGGTTAGCTGCTGTGCTAACGTTAGGACTTAATGTATCAAGGTAATTACTGATGATTAAAATTGTAACTGTGGGGTTGTGTTTGGTCAAAAACATAATAATAAAATAAAATAAATGTTGCAAGTGTACAGGTTGAGCACAAAGATACACGATGGAGGTCTGGGGTAGTTGTACCGATGGCGCATATTAAGGTGGCCATTCTTATAGTGGTATGTTTTGGATGACAGAAAACTTATTGATGGATACAAAAATTAACGCAGTTTAAAAAATGTTATCCAATGAATTACAATCGTTGATTTTGCACTTTATTATTTGTGAACATGTTTGTGTTTTGAAGAGTACAACAGACAAGATCACGCTCCAATCATGATGGGTACTTTTAACTATTTTCTGTCACTTAATGGATAATAATAATTTTTAAAAAAGGATTATCTGGAGATTAATAAACAATAATTGCGGTTCTCAAAGGCTGTTGGCCACCTTGTTATTGTCATTGCTGCTGTTGAATTTGCATTGCTCTTCCCTTTGCTGTAAAGACATTGCATTGATAAGTTAATATTCCGACAACAGAGATGAGATAAAGAGGTTTTAGGAGTTTGGAGGATAGTGTAACCTTGATAAAACGCTCATCTCAATGACATTGATTTTCACCATCCATCTTCATCCGATATGAAGTATGCAAATGGTGGCATCGGCTGGGAGTGGAGTACAGTGCTGTTAAATGGGCCATTTCAAATGTTCTTTGTACCATGCTGGCTTCCAAAAAATTCACTGTCAGCTTGTATGACACACGCTGAAGCCTTTTTGAGACACATTTCTACCTTTATCTTATGTCTTTGTCTATTTCCTCCACTTCTATCTGCCTCCTCTTCCCCCCTTCTTCCTCCCTGCTCCAGCCGTTGCTTTCCCTCTTCTTGTATGCCATACAAATTAGGTATATACTGACAGTGTCAGAGCGGCTACTCATGAAATATTAACAGCTTGTAGAGAATTTTACATTGCTACATTTCTCTTCGTTTTTAACTATGTCAGCACAGGCTGTGGAACATTTATTTGTGTGAGTTCAGCAGGGCTATTACCCTACCAGCTATTTTCATGTTTTAGATGGTATCCATCAACCCTCTTTCTTCAGGCTTGTGGTCTACCTCACCTCAGATATCCCCCTCTTGCTAAAGAAATGGGACAATATTCAGGTGTGATTATTTGTACCTGCCACATCCTGGATACAGGATCCTGGATGTAGGGAGGTGTTTATTGTCTAATGAAACTGTAAACAACAAACAACATATGGATGGTTGTTAAAATGCTTGGATAGAAGGTAACACATGAGATGACTGTGTTATGCAAATAAAAACAATTAGGAGTTGTCTCAGATCAATATTTTTGAACATAAATACGAATCTGTGAGAGGCGTCACAACCTTTTTTTGTTGTTGTCTTCAAGGAGGCTGACTTTGCTTTTATTTATTTTTTATCTCATCTCCAAGCCCATTCACCTCAGTGGGCGGGGATGGCCTCTGTCTTTCTGCTTTTATGTTGGATGGCCCTTGTAAAGATGGAGCTGTCAATCATCTACAGACTTCCCCGAGCCCTGAAAGGCAGCATCAGTTCTCAGCGATGGACGTGAACAATGACTTTTGTTGTCACACATGTGCATTTCTGTGCAGCAGTCTGTGGACGGTGTGTTACCCTTTTAATTAAATTCATCCTTTCAGGCTGAATGAACCCAAAGCGAGCAAAACAGCTGATAGTTCAGACAATTGGTTTGGTTTAAATGCTTCAAATTATTTCAGGTTTTTTTTTTATAGCTTGGACATTATCCTCATAGATTTACGCGTCATTTCCATCAGCTATTGCATTAAACTCACCAGATTAGAACTGGGACTATGCTACCAGACAATCCAAAGGAGCACGAAGGGATCTACCATTACGATGAATTATCTAAACCAGATGATTTGGAGCTAAAATGAAAATTATGCCAATAATCCCTTAGTGCAAACCATTGGAAGGATATTGTTGTTATGTTATGTGGGCACTACTACTATATATCTAACACAATTATTTTTCTCCTTAAAATAAGTTTTTCTACCCAGGGAACATCCTGGTATTTTGCTAGTGAATTTGGCACATGTACAAATGCCCACCACTAACGGCTTAAAGTCTGCCAATAAAACATAAAACATGGTAATGAACTGGAATTATCCTTAAAATTTTAAGACCTATAAAGTCACAAATAAAACCTAATTTCTCTTGTATATTTATTTGATTTTTTTTTTCTTGAAAGTCCATAAACAATGGTTGTGAATGCAAATAACCAGACAAAAAAAAAAAAAAAATCCAGCAAATTAAGTGGACGACTTAGCCAGGTTCTTGGTCTAGTATTGCCATAAAGCAGCTCTGCTCATTTATTTGCAACAGTGGCCCCGGTGGTCTAATATACTAGTTCCCAGCTTGGCACTCAAGTCACATGATAAATCATAGGCGTAAGCACTGGTATAAACAGTGTGCTGCCAATTCTGTGACAGTTGACAAATTTGTATCATCTGATGGGATGTCTATCTCGTATATATTGGCCAGCCCTGTCCTTTAACAAGGTAAATGAGCTGACTCGGATATGAAGATGCAGGTGTAAACATTCTGTATGTGATTCCTTCGTTGCTGTAAAAAAATAAATGGGGGAAAATTAGTTAATGAGGTGTATCCTCCTCTCTTATCATATGTGGCTGGGGCTTCCTTTCCTCTTGACTAATGATGATGTGTGGTACAGGTAGCTGTCAGCAAGGCATGATTAATTAAAAGGAAAACTAGGCCAATTTGTCATATTGTTCTAACTGTGGTCAGAGAACAAGGCAAGTCACTCTGCCCAAGCCTCCACACCCTCCACTATACCGAGACATCCACAACATGTTGGGCTCTGCAGCTATCTATATAAGTCTCATCAGCTTCAGGAGAGTTTTAATCAGTGTCTCTCTCCTCAGACCATCTCAACACAGACCCGATAACAATTATGAGGCGTTTACTTTAAAATGTGGCTCAGAAATATGAGCGTGCCAAGCACGCTTGACATAATGAACAGATTGAGCAGAAAGGAGAGCGCTCTTGTGTCTGATGAATCTGAAGTGTCTCGGGCCTTAAACATATATTTAAAGCTGCATTGGATTTTCTGTGTTTGTATTTTGGAAGTCTATCCGTGCAACAGTGATCAGCTTTGTTGAAAGGCCAGTGGCTCACAGTGCTGCTTTCGGTGCAGACTGACTGAGGCTTCTCAGCTGCCAGCTGCTGGTCTCACTGCAGGCCACTGTAGAGAGCACAAGTCTTGTTTGCGTTGGACTGCAATGTTGCTCCCAGCATGCAGCCTGGCCCTTGTCAGCGGCCCTGTCATATCTGTCTCGGGTCTGCCCCGACAGCCAACCCGGACTATCCCACGTCACAAAGGCGAGCTTGTCCTGGGAGAGACAGGTGTCAGCAACCCGCTGCCCCCTCCTTCTTTCAAGCTCGTTTCAGGCAGATGCCTGCTGCGATGGGGCCACATATTTGAAACTGAGCAACTTGGAAAGAAGGGTCATCTCTGCCACCCATTCTCAGCGGCTGTATCACAAGAGACTGGAGCTTCATCAGCATGTCAGATATCGAGCATCCACCAGAGGAGACTGTCCGAGTCCAACAGCATTACAGACTGGGGTGGCGTCCTGACTGAGTGACACACTGACTGACAGCTTTATTGTGTCCTTTGAGGAGCAGGGATGAAAGGATCTCATGAAGAGCCCTTACAAACACAGACCATATTCATCCGTGCTCGGGCGGAATTACTTCTTTCTTTGTATACATTGTCGTTTCTTTGTATAGCGTCCACGTCTTTTAGCTGACAACACTCTTTTTCTAATTGTACAAAAGCAGCCATGAAGGGGTCTGACTCAGTATATTCTGGCTGCAAATCATCACTCCTAAGGACTCAGGCATCAGGAATTTTATGAGGATGTTAGCTTGTTTTATCCTGTAATTCCTTCTCCTCGTGGTTTGCCAATGGAAATCTTTAAGCTAACAATGCCAGATCTTCACTACACAATTGTTGGGGCAAAAAGAATTCAAAATTTATCAGGAATGTGATCCGTCGAATTCAATGTCTTCTTTTGTCTAATTTTTGGCAAATTAATTAGATTAAACACGAAGAATGGATAGAGAAATAGTAACAAGAATAAGTGATAAATAACAGATGTGTATTATTAACTTGACCACAACAGCAATATTTATTTTTTTTAGATGACAGTTATTGCCAACATTGGTTTTTGACACCAAGAGCACAAGTAAAGAACATTCGTAAGGTTAATAAAATAATAATCTGAGTAACACGGACATGTATTGAAAGCCTTCTGACACTAGCAAGTATTAGCAAGCACTAACATCATCAGTGTGTATGTAGTGTAACTTAAGCAAAGCTCTGCTTTTGAGAAAAGCTCAGTTTAGGGGCAAAACTATCCAGACCCTGCTGCTGTTCTACCTGTCACTGCATTTTTATTCAAAGAAATAGCATTAAAAAGTGAAAGCCAAACGACTAATGCAGTCTTTTCCCTGCCTCCAATCCCTGTGTCTTCATACTCTGTGGCTAGCATCGCTATTTTCTCCTGTGTTATTTTTGTAGTCATCTAAATTGATCCACAGTGAAGCCAGACAAAGATTGCTGTATATTTAATGTCTTTCAGCAGCCACATTAAGAGTGCAGTTTGTATGGAGTGGGAGAGCTGTGACATTAATAATTTAATTGCAGTCATGTATCTGAATGCTGCAGGAGTGCCAAGTGATGGATATTTTTAATGATATGAAGAGTGAAGCCCAGAAAGATCAATGCCAGTACGGACATACACACACACGCAGACACACACACACATACACAGTGTCTGTCAGTGTGAATTTAAGGGCCTGGTGAGGATGATTGTGCTCCCACACTAATATTGTTTTGGTCCATAAGCCGTCTGGTCTGATCTTACAGGCTGAAGGTCTCTGGCCCAAATGACTCTGTCCCCTTTGCTGGTGCTGTCAGAACTGACAGTCCTCATGTTTATTTCATTTTGCGTCTGAGCTGTCTCGTTTCCCTATCCTCCAATGTCATTAACGCTCCGAGCCAGGACCCTGCAGTGGCGCGGCTAATGAATTCCTCTGCGGCTCCTCACTCCCCACCTAGTTACCCCAGCTCAAGGTGTCAAATTAAAACAGCCTGGGAAAAGAGAGAGGAGCCACTCTTGTAAGTATGTGTGTACGTTTGCTTCTCGTCCCGCCTGTGGCATTATTTACTGTGTTTAGAACAGTGATTTGTTTTAAGTGGCGAGTGTTGATTTCCTGACCAACAAGAACAAAGGAACAATATGAACTTTTAATCCTTCACTTAAGAAAAATTTGTCAACAACAAACACCTCACTCCTGCAGAAATGGGTTTGATCCATGTATTCAAGAGCTGCTTCTGATGTTGATGCTGCTTTAACCTTCCGTTTGGATTATGATCACTGTGATTATCTTCACTTGATGAAGAATTGTTGCTCTCAACAATTGGGTTCTCCGGGATAATTTGGGAAATGAAATCAGCAGCAGTGAGGATGCCTGGGTGACTGCTAATTGTTCTTATTTAGTTGTCATTGTGATTAGCGTAACGAGGCCAGACACATTATTGAGCTGTGAGGCTGCAGTGGGAAAGCAGCTTCATTGCATCCACCCCACACCGATGGGGCCTTTATGTTGAACACTTGTGTTCATGGTGTGTATATGTCTCTTAATCTCACATCAAAACACATATTCAAAACGTTATTTGCGGGTTAAATTCATGAATCTGTTTCTTTTCAGTAGTGGGGTTCATACTGGGTTAAGCGAGGTCGCTGCTGTGCTATAGTACAGTAAACGTCCAGTAGAGCCCCCTCACAGTTTACCTCAGTGCTGCTGCTGCTGGAGAGTCAGAGAAGGAGGCCTCCCTGTGTGGCTCACTCTCTTTCTCTGACAGCACTGGAAGATGGAAAATGGTGTCAATCAATTCATCAGAGCAACACGGGTGGCTATGCAGCAAGAAAACTGGGGGCGTGGTAATGGCAGCATGCAGGAGGAGCGCAGCACATGATTATAGCTCCCTGCTGCAACTATTTCCCCTTACTGCTGTAGCTGATGCTGCAGTGCCTTAATGGACTGACTGGCTGTACCCCCGTCAGTCCACATCCACAAAAGAGTTCTGTGGAGTTTCCTTAGGAGACCGCAGTGGTGCTCTTATTACTCGTGTGAGCGTCTGAAGAGACCCTCCCCAGCATCTCTGCAGGTTCCACAGTCACTGCTGTGCTTTGGACCACCTCGCCACTCAGAAGTCCAAGGCTTGTTAGACTCAAAGAATGTGCTAGTTTAATTAAAGATGTGTAAATATGCTTGAATGGGCCACACTTTCACATTAGGAGAGATTTGCAGAGTCGGCGCTGTAATATATTTTAATTAAGAATTAATTAAAAAATAATGGGGATTTTATTTTGCCTGCCAGACTAGGCTTGGACATGATTCTGGCGTCTGCTGTGAGCTCATCAGTGGAATATTGAGCACCTTGCTTACCTCTCAGAAGCACAGGGAGACTCTCAAGGTCTCCTGAAAACAAAAGCTCTGCCTTCTTCCTCAAAAAAGAAAAAGACCCCAAAACAAACAAACCAAAAAAAAAAAAAAAAAAAAAAGTGAGAGGGAGTGGCCAGTGCGTTGGCTTAATTAAATTTTTTCAACCCCCCCCCCCCCCCCCCCCCCCCCACTCACCTCCTCATCCTCACCCATCCTCTCTCTTTTTCAGCTGGCAGAGCAGCAGAGTGGCTCTGAGACACGGAACACTAGTTGTGCTGGCAATTATGTTAATGGGATGCTATTAGGCCATGATTCCGTATGAGCGATCGGGGAGAAGAAGAGCCCCGGCGGCAGAAAATGATAACGGAGCGTGCGCCTCGTTGATACCGCTCCAGCAGGATCATTTGCATAATGAACCCTCCCTACTAACGAGGGGTGTGGCCTCGACACTGAGCTACTTAGAAAGCTGAGGAGTCGCAGCGTGAGGCGAGCCGACAGTGAAAGCACAATGTGACAAAAAAGATTCATGGACTTCACTTGTCTTTGCAAAAGCCATTTCGGTACGAATGTAAGTGTAGCATGCAAATTTCTCAGTTGGTTCCTTTACAAACTCGGTTTACAGCTTCTGCGATATGTGTTTCCGTCAACATCCGAGAAACATGACAATGCAGTTTCTTTGTTTTGTACTCTTCTCTTGAAAAATGAATGAGGAGATCTCCTCATTCCTGATTCCTTGGTCTGGTTTTGTCAGGAATTGAGGACTTGCTGAAATGAAAGATGTTTTTGTACATGTTGCTGCACCGGACAGCTGCATAAAAAAATTGGCCACCATAAATACACGCAAATCAAATATTCTTTCTATTTTATGGAACTTTCAGGCTCTGTTCATAATTAAAATTTGGGATTTAACACGCGGCACGCACACACACACACACACACACACACACAAATGTTTGCATACCGACACATCATACAACATTTTGGTTGTATGATTCACTAAGCGTTAAGAAGAAAACCACCTTGAAGCACCAAAGTCCTGTGCATTCCCTCAGCAGCTGAAATAAAACAAGCAGCGACTGCTCCACTGCATTTGGTAATCATATGCATCTGTAGTCGCCTTTTTGCCTTATTCATAAAGCAAAGGTTATTCACTGGCGCTATTGATCCCAATCCTAAGAATTTATTACTAATTTGGTTGCATGGTTCAGCATCACTCCTCTCTCTTGATGTCTTGATGTATTATTTGTGTGTCCACGCCGTGTGTATATTTTCCTACAGCACGGCCTGTCGTCTTCAGACACAGCCTGAGGATTTGATCAGAATGATCTCGAGGCCCAGGGGAAGACATTAAACACCCAGAATGCCCCTCAGGCTGCTCTCCCCTCCTCTCTTTCTCAACCTTTCATTCTCCCTTAATGAGAACTCCTCCTAATTATTTCAGTGGCTGGAGCGTGGGGACACAGCCGGAGTTAGATCCCCTGCGCTCGGACGTGACTGCTATGTTGATGAAGGCAGGGGATCAATAATTTAGGCCCTAGCCTTAATGGGAGGGTGAGGAGAAAGCGATACATCTGAGTCAGAGATTACATTTTTAAAGGCGCAGCCTGAGCTTCAGCCGGGCTGCCGGAGTAAACTAGAAACCCCTGAATGTGCTTGCTGTAAACAGCTGACACATTTATGTTTACTGGAATCCTTATCGGACTTCCTCTTAAGCTAAGTCTGTGTAAGTGCTTGTTTACCTAGCTTTGTATATCCCGCATTCAATTATTGCAGTCTGCAGAGTCACTCTAAAAATGTCTCGCTTGCCAAATGATTTGCATTTGAAGTACTTGGGAATATAATTGATTTAGAAGCATGAATATTGATAGTATCTTATCAGCTTGGTGCCCATCCCTCAAACCACTCTACAGAGAATAATGGTCCTCTGAGCATTTTTCTGGTCATCTTGCTTTAGTGAATGCACACATAATCTTTAAGTGTACAAGGCTTTGGCTCCATGAAGCCCTTCCATCTCCCTCTGGGGAGGCATCCATGCATCTTTTAAGGACTCTTCACATCAAGAAGGCATGAGCAGAGTACCCTGCAGTTTCTCCCTCAATTATTAAAGCTTGGATTTTAATGCTTTGTTTTAACTTAGCCTTGGAGAAGGAGAGAAGGAAGCCTCATGCAGAGGACAGTAGCCTAGCCGAGCTTCGTATCCCTCTCCCGAAGGAAGAGAAAGATGGTGACAATTTTCTGTGGCAATTTATCAGAAGATTCTTCTTTTTTAAATGGAAACTTGGAGGAGGTCTTGAAAGATTCATATGGATTTCATATTGAAGACATTCCCTCTTCAAACACAGAGTGATTCACTGTGGGTTGCATGAAAGTTTTTCCAGCACAGCGTACACTGTCACTCTGTGATAGAAAAAAGGCCTGCATCCAATTATAACAGGAGACACATTTGCTCACAATGTTTCTTTTGATTGATGTGTGAGGGCTGTGGTTGGGGCTCTAATGAAGTCCAAATGGCTGGGATAGAAATGTTACTTATTGACTCAGCCTGACAAACAATAACATCAGCAACAGCCATTGGTGTCCCCGGCACTGGTTGCCATAGTAGTGGAAGAAATGATGAATCAACTAAACACGAGGCAGGAGCTCACGTTCTTCTCATCATCATTCGTAATGTAAGACTATTTTGTTATTTTTTTAAAGGCTCAGGGTGCAGAGACCCACTTGGCCTTGATTGGATGTCATTGTTTACTTTTTCATTTAAGTGCCGAGGATGTTCTTCAAACTCAAATTCTTTGGCTGATGGCAATGGCACTCCATGTAAACTCCATCCATTTTCTCTGTGAACTGCAGCTGCCTTTAACTCTGATTAAATATTGATATCCATGTAAACACTCGTGCCATATTGAGTACTTTATTCACAGTCTCCCTCTGCAGTGTGGAATGAGCTGCTTGAGAAATAGGCCCGTTGTTTCTGGGCTTACTATTGATTTATAGTGACAAAATGAAGTGTTTTGACACCGAGCTAAAATCAAGGTCCAACCGATTTCCAACTAAGGTGTCGGTGAATTTGAATAAATTCCTGTTTGATTGCGAACTAAAATGTATGGCGTCAGTCTGTGGCGCATGTGAAGCGACTGCTGCAGTAATTTAATATTGTCTTCCATGGCGATAAATAATCTATAGTTGGTAAAAGGCAGAGGATTAGTGTAGCCTGACTGATAATTGACAACATTTATTCACCATCAACCATCCATCAACAAAATGCTCTAAAGTGGTTTTGTTACATAAAAACCAATTGTATTCTTGATTGTTTGATTTGATTGGTAGAAGTACACCACGTGCCTGTGAATAGTGATGTGGACGATACTATCTGGGTTTTCAGTTGTGCTCCCTTTAATTACAGTCAGCCATAGTGAGGAATTGTGAATTATTTATTTATCCTTATCAAATCCAGACAGAGACAGCCCTCTGTGTAGACTTAGCGTAACATATTGTTTACAACTTGTGCTGCTCAGATGTTTCACATTGAAAGTCGTCCAGCAGGTCAAAGAACACTAGTCCTTTTCCTGTAATGCTTTTATCTAAAACAGAAAGTGCAAGAATATCTTTAAAAGTATTTCATGAAAAAAAGAAAAATCCAAACAAAACAGCAAAGTTGAAAAAATGAGCTAGTAAGAATTTTTTTGGGGGGCTTATATTGCTGTTAACATACTACTCATAATTTCAACACTTTTGATGCTTCATATTAAAGATTTTCTTTACTTCCAGTATGGTTATGATTAAATTACTTTCAGTTAAATTCAACATTTTCTACTCTAATACTTAACATTAAAAGAGTTCCCGTAGGTCAAGGAGCATAATACATTCCTCTTCCAAGTAACATTTAATTCGAAATGACTTTGACAGTAGTTGAAGCAAAGTGGAAGTGGAAGCAAAGATGTAATAAGAGTGGTGCTGACATGAATGGTATGGAATTGTTCATTATTCAGAAGTCACCATGTGAGTGCCATAGTGTGGGTCATTACTGGGTAGGAACTTTATCACCCGAAACCCCAGCATTTCAATCTCTGCATTTATGTGAGAATATACTGTACTCGAGAGAGAATCTGGGGACAGCATCATCCTCGACTGCATCTGAAGATTAGCTTGAGGCATGGTGGAGCTCACTAACACCTGCGTCTTTCATCCTACACTGCAATAGTTGCCACATACTGAGATAATACTACTTTGAGGGGAGACATTTTCTCCTTCTCTCATTCTGTTTTTCTCTCCTGCTTTTCTCTGAACAATAGATCTCCTGCCAGCAGAGCATTTCTTTTCTCAGCAATTACCTGACATCTCAGGGTCAATTCAATGGCTATATGAAATAGAAACATTATAGACTTTTAGTGTAAGACATGTGTGCATTTGCTATACCGCGATCCGTGTCTGAAATACCATGATCTTGGGAGAGGGAAGCTATCCACATATAAGAAATGAATGAGGTAATGTTCTGAGAGGTAATGGGTTTATGCAACATACTGGAACAGGGAAGCTCATTAGGAGACTGGAGCCCTAACCCCAGTGCAGCTTTCCTTTACTTCCTTTGTCATAGCAGACTGGTGGAAGCCGGGGAATTTAGTGCTGGAGGAGTGAAATTCATTTTTGGTGGTGGAATTCAATACTAGGAGTGTCTGCACAGAGGCTCAGGTCAGTTACTTTATGTATGAAATGGTCTGTCACCAAGCAGCAACCCTGCCATCTTGTTTCTACTGGCAAAGAAGCACAATCAATATAAAAGCATTTAGTATTAATACCATATAGGTTCAGTGACCTATATGTCATGTTTAATGTATAGGAAAGTTGAAGGGAGTAGTGATTCAACTATAAATCCCCAAAAACAAGTGTGGATGAGGGCTTGGTACTGAAAATAGATATCTCTTTGACGCTGACCAAAGTGTGTCCATAACAGAGAACTGGTCAATTTTTACTATGCCCCCTAATTTTGTAGTATTTAATTTAAGGAAGAGATTAATCAATTCATTATTTCAGCCATTATAGTTTGTTGTATCGTTGATTTAACTAAGTCGTCATTTTTACTAATTATTGCTGCTCAAATTCCTGTTGGGATTTCTTTCAGACCAGAGCTATAAATGTTTGAAAACCATAAAAAAAAAAAAAGCCAACATGGTTATATTCCTCAAAGGAAGCTATTGAGAAAAACACACAGGTATTGGCAGTTGTATTGCTAAATTTCCTGGTGTATTGTGTACAGGGGATTTATTGCGACTGTTAACTCGGCTTCCTTGTCTGAATATAAGGGACCGAATTCACCCGCAGTGGTGATGAGGGTTTTATTTTTACGGAGAGTGTGGTGCTTTGTTGGTGGCTGTACACAAGTACATCAACGGACTGAAAAACGCTTCAGCATGTGTACGCCTGACTCAGCGATGTGTGCTCTAACTCATTGAATAACATGCTTCGATCATGTTTGGTTTGTGTGATTGAGACGTAGTTGGGGGTTTGTCTCTCTCTGCAGTGGCAGGATTTGTTTGGCAGGCAGAAAGGCAGGCAGGCAGGCATCACCAGGTTTCTGGCCCGCGTGGAGGCAGAGTTTCCGGTCTATTTCCAGCGCTGCATGTTCATTCTAGGTGACTGGACTGTGTGTCATTAAAGGCCTGTCCTCTGCCTCTACCCGAGTGTGAAATCCTGCGCCTTGGAGATGCTGGTCTGCTTTTGTTTGTTTGACCAGTTTGTTGCAGCTCGGAAATCCTTGGCAGAAGGTCAGTGCTGCTTGTAGAGGTCAACAACACGCTGTGCTGTTTGAATTCAACGATTCTCGGGATCGTTATTCTGTTTTTAATTTTTTTTTTCTTTTTCTTTTTTTTTATTGATACAGAGGGTACACATCAGAGGATATCTTGTCATTATATATAATCACTGATTTTTACTTGAGAGACTGTAAGCCACATACCAAACTAAATGTATATTAAAGATTTTACTCATTTAGACTTCACAGGCTTATTGACTACGCTGTATTGCATTGTATACAATTTTCTCATTCTCTGTCAAAAAAGGGAAATGAGCCCATTGGGACATGTCCCCATAACAATAAAGCCAGCCAATTATCCCCTTGTTGACAGTTTCCAAACCATTTTATAGTTGATTCAAAGATATAAAACTTTATTGGATAAAAAGATAGGGGACAGAGCACTGTATGGTTTTCTTGGCTTTGGTTTATACTATCTACATTATAGGTCCTTCATGACATTTAAAACTTTATTGGACAGGACTTAGAAATCTGGGGGCAGTATATAAAATGAGGAATTTATTAGACTTTGTGCCCTTTTGTGTAGGTTGTGTTTGAAATATTGTATAAGAGACAGATGAGCTCAGCCTGTGTGGCTTTAATGCTGCAGTCAGTCGGTAATGATGTGCAGTAAAGAGCAGGTAACAGATGCTGAAATAAAAAGAACATGATATATCAATATTTAGCATAACAGATGTGATGTGGCATTTTATACCGCCAATAATCCCCAACTGACCCTGTAAGTCAGTAACAGCCGAGTGATTAGTAATTTAACACTATAGAGGCGCAAAACGGGTGTTGGTGTTTATCATGTCATTTTAACTGATAAACAGGATTTTTTATTTATTATTATTTATTTTTTCAGGGTCATTTTCAAATGATACTCTGAGCTGGGTCGTACATTTCTTGCCCCCAGAATGATATGATCTAGCCGTGTTTCGGGGAAGGCTATAAAAGCTCCCCATTAAGGCGGAGACTTTTCCCGAGGCAGGTGTGCATCCTCAGCCACGAGAGCAGAATTTAAAAGGAGCCTGGGAGGTAGGCTCTGTGGGGAAACCAAAGTAGGGAGTCAATAAGGCCTGAATCTTTTATGAAGGCAGAGGTATTCAGATCACAGCTCTGCCAACAGAAAGAACAGCCTTCTGCTTATGTGAGGAGACAGAGAGTAGTAGAGGGTCTAAATCTCTCCCAGATTTACCTCAGTCCTCATTAACGCCGGAGCTGCTGCTCGTTACGGCTTGTGCTTCGCAGTGGAAGAGTTGAAAGTATCGTTTTCTTCCAATGCAATGTCAAAATGGAACAATGATGTTAGAATAGATGAAACACTGTCATAATAATAAACACTCCATGTACCTTGGTTAGTTAGATGTCATGGACAAGCGCAATTTTAGAGGTTACTTCTGGATTATTACTTCGGTGTAAGGTTGGATGATTTCATGGTATCTATTACTGTGCAATGTTAGATATGTGCCCACCAGTAGAGATATGGAAGAACAGTTTCCACTGTGGCACTCATCCCTTGGTGCCTCTGTTATATATTTGATTCAGGCTCGGCCCAATATTCAGTACACGTATACAGTGTTTTTTGTATTTTGTAGAATTTTGCAAAACCCCAGCTGCAGAAAAAAAGAAACAATAATAAATAAGGTATATCACGGTCGTGGATTGAGATAAAAAAAATTTGATTTTGGCAGCAAATGCAGGTGCTGTGATATGCAGCCTTTTCAAGTGAGGTGAGAGTAAGAGCTGGTGGCAGTAATGCGTCTCAAAGCTGGTTTGCAAATCACTGCAAAAAAGAGAGTGACATAAAAAAAAAAATTTGAGGCGAAAGAAATTGTAAGTACAAAGAACAAGCGGGGGGGATTTCTGCCATGTGGATAGTATGGTATCATTATTTTAAAGCTTTTCTTTATTTACTGTGTGGTGACCTTTTACAGTAGTACCTCACAAGGAAGAAGCTTATTGTCAACGGACTGATTAATTGGTCAATCCTTGCAGCGTCAGATAATGCTATTCACACAAAAGTAATTAACGAGATCTGGGAACGTAGCAACATCATCACATCTATTTCCAACACCAAAAATTGGTATTATCTGCATGTCAGTTTTTTTTTTCCCTCTTCTGTTTAAAACCTGTCGTATTTTCTGGCTGTTCATTTTTCACCCTGTTGGGCCTCTTTTTAAAATAATGTCAGTGTTACCATGCTGGTTCAATGTTATATCCATATTCAGTGACACAGTGGAGAGCTACCTTTGTTCTCTGGGACAGGAACACAGGTCCAAATTACTGCTCATGTTACTCCATGCTGACCATATCACAACAGCCATACCAGCTTTATAAGGCCATAAGTTATTATGTCACCCCCAGTGGCCAAAATATCAGTTAATGCAGGCTTAAAGATGTTGAAGTCCAGTAAAACTGGTCTGAAATAAAAGATGAGCTATTCTTCGGCCAAACCTTTAACACTGAAATGTAATTGCTCATATTTTCTCAAGGCACGCAGTACACAGTTACAGCAGGGCTGAAAGACTCCATCATCACCTTCCATCATCTCTGCCTACTGTCCTCCCTTCACTCAGACTTTTACTGAGTGTGTGTTTTGTGTTGAAAGACGGAGTGTCTGAGTGGCTCTTGTTTACTAAGTCTGCATTCACGGAAGTTTGAGCTTGTTATTGATTTGGGAGACAGAGTGCATCTGAGAACTGATGTTTTGTGAAGCATCGGCTGAAGAATACCGTGTGTTGTGTTGAAAACTGAAAATAGCCCATCAGCGCCTAATCACATTAATGCATACTTACTGCTGCCAAGATCTAATTTAGTATGCCGAAGAAATGCACAGACACCAAATGACATTGGATGAAAAGGGGAAATATTAATTTGAGTTGGAAACAAATATCCAGCAGGGCTTTAATAGATTCCTGGAAATGTAGTATTGACGCTGCCCTGCTCATTCATGATATAGCCTGGGCACACAGGAAGGAGCAGGTGCAGCATTGCAGAAAGGTTCAAGGTTGGTCTTTGTGAATGTTGGCTAGCGTCAGCAGGGCTGGGAGATGTCCACAATAACAGACCTTTTTTATGTCCTTTTTCCTCCCCCAGCGTGGCTCCACTGGCTCTCATTGCAATTAAAACCAAGTGTCCATCAGAGGCTATCTCTGCTCTGTGTGGCCCATATGTTTGGGTGCTGATAGAGCGTGGATTACTCTGTTTGGGACACAGATAACAGGCTGTTTATAACCTTGGCAGAGTCTGGGGCCTAATCTGGCAGGAGCATATTTCCCCTTGCTCCCCGATAAAGGCCTGTTAGCAGCTTTATCACACGGGCAGATAGAAGTCGAGCCAGAGCGAGACGAGCACAGCACTGAGCCCAATCTGGCACCACACACACGGTTCTGCTGCTTTATTTTTAGAAGCCTTGTCTCCCCCTCTGCTACCGAAACACACACACACACACATTTACACAAACAACCCACTCCTTGTCAGAAAGAGCAATTAATTTCTACATCTGCCTTCTTGGGCAACACAAGGACCAACAAACAAATTAAACGGACAATACCCTCATTCATCATTATAACGTTTAGAGTTACATCATGCCTGCACATGAGAAAAGAAACACGAGCGTGGTGATGGAGGCCATTCTTTCTTATACATGTCACCATGTTTGGTGGTAGCTTGTTATATATAATGCGTAACCTAAAGGTAATTAGCCTGAGCTGGGAAGTACAATTCAGCCAGGCCTGCGTTTTTTTTTTTATTATTATTATTATTTTCAATCATCTACAGTATGAATGGGCATCTCAAATTATTTAGAAAAAATACTCTTGACCAAATAAAAGCAAGGTTTTGTAGCCATTTTAATGCTTATACCTCTGAATTGCTGTGGGATACATGCGGGCCTGATCTTGTGTTTTCTGTATCCCCATCTTGATGGCTCTGCGTAGGCACAATTAGAGAGAGCGCTCCTTTCACAGCCAGAGAAAATTGTCGTCCTCTGTAAATTGCTTTTGCAGCAGCTTAAAGAAGATCTCTTGTTACCCTCTCATTCAGTCTTCCACACAGCCCACTCTCCCCCTCTTTCAGGAAAATTGCTTTCTCGCAATCAACAGATTGCTTCCTGCACTTAGGGGTAAATACAGGTAGACTAGAGCATTAGCATAACATTATTCAGACAAGTGTCAACCTCTAGGCAGTTAGCGCTGCATCTAAGCTCAGTGTGAGGTGAAATGAAGTGCTACAGAGTTGGAGAAGCTGCTGCTGCTGTGGCAGAGATTTTCACAGAGGAGCTGGAATTGGCCAAAAGTGCAGGGGTAAGAAAAGATGATGTACTTCAACGTTTCACAAAAAAAAAAAAAAAAAAAAGAAAAGAAAAAAGAAAAAACACAACTCATCTTAAAGGAATTCAAGCATAGATCTATGCTACAGGGTGACTTGACGTGTAAAGTTTACATGCACCCTTTCAGGCTGCTGGTGAAGAGATCCTGGACTCTCTGGAGGTCTGCTGCATGTAGGTCAGACTGGCCTCATCATCCAGCTGCACACCATGCCAGATAGGCTAAATGGGAAACGGCTTTATTGGTGTGGTAGTGAAATATGGTCCGGAGATACCAGACTGAAAACATAGCTTGATGTTGGATCAGTCCTGCCGCGGAAAAAAAAAAAAAAAAAATTTTTAATGCTTTTTTACTTGCATCAGTTCGCTCAAATTAACCTCACAAGCATGGTTCTAATTACGTTTCCTCATTGAAGCTTAGCACCACTGCTCTCCTCTGTGGATGATTTGATACCCTCTGTCCTTGGGGACGAGCAGTGAAGAGAAACAGGCGCAATCTCTCGCCAGGGGAGACACCCTTCTATCCTCCTCCATCACTCCACCCTTTACTCTATTCTTTCTTGATTGACAACAGGGGTTCTTTTTGACCTACATTTTGCATCTGCTCCCTGACCCAAATAACACCCACTTAATGAGCTGCATGGACATTTGCTTTTTAAATCCAGAGCAGAAACTTATGTGCTTTTCATCCTGGCTTCAAGGGGGTGTTTGGTTGTGCTGCAGAGGCAGCGTCCCTGGGGCTTTGTGTCTGGAGCTGCAGGGCTGCACAAAGACACTGTCCCATCCAGACGCCTGCCTACATGGCCACTCGGGCATTCTGGGTCATCTGATTACTCTTCACAGTGATTACTAATCAGGGACTTGTGCTAATGTGCCGTATCACTGAGGTGCAGAGGCTATATCATCAGGCAGATTTCAATCTTATTTGTCAGGCTCTATGTCATCAATTTTCCTGAAGTGTATTCCCAAATATGGTAATAAAGCCAAAATCTATTCAGTGTCCTCACCAAACACAGTGTAATACAATCTGACTGTGCAATGAGCCTGTTTCCTCTGAAACACCAGGAACAGTCAGCACCGGCAGCAGCTTGTACACAAATAGAGAAAAAGAGATCCCCTGGGATCCCACTGTGGATTCCACAAGCGAGTGTGAAAGCCGTTTGGTGCTCTCAAAACGTGTAGCTTGTATTAGTGCAGCAGCCATCACAGCAAAACCTGTCTGATAAACACAATATCACACTGCGGCCTCTTGATGAAGATGCTTTGTCAAAAAAGCCTGGAGACTATTGTTGTGTTTTCCTACACATTGAAGTGTTTTTAGAGAACATGTGGCCCTTTCCTGTTCTTTTACAGCTTTCTCACATCATATATGTGAGCTTTCATAATGCTTCACAGTGTCGGACATGTTCCCAACCTCCATTCTTACTGAACACATCACAGATGTTCATTTACGCAACAAACACAGACATTAGGTTAAATTTTGCCACAGCAGAAATACAAATTTAGATACACAGGAACAACTCTGGAACTTGTTTTCTGGTTTCATTTCCTGTCTCTTAACCGTGGGATTTTCTCTTATCAGCGAATGTGATATTATGTGAATAATTCCGTTTTCCTGCAGCTTTTCCCAGCTATCATGATAGCAATTTCCCATATTCCTGATTTTGATTAACACCCTCAGTGTTGTAAGTGTTACAGTTGTGTGAGATAAAACCCGTCAGCTTTTCACCTAGAAATTGCTTTTCTTTTCATTCATTTCACTCTGGCTTTAGTCTACCTTATTTCATTTAATATTGCTCCCATCTGTGCTGAACAATCAGAAAAGAAACCTTTTCTTGTGGCTGCATTAGATGGTCTTTCATTTTCCTTGGGCCTGCAATCATAATGACATAATGTTGTGTGTGAGCCTGCGCAGGGCTCTTCTCTCTCGCCGTGGATCATGTTCAGGCAGCTTCACTGTTCCTGATATGTAAAATACCAAATCCTATTATTTCTCCGGCTAAATAACACTGCTCCCAAAGGCGTTGTCTGATGTTTTAATGAGAGCCCCAATTCCCGATGCTCAATGCTGTCTTCTCCTCTGCATTTCCTTAAACTGCCAAGTAAGAGCCCCATTAATAATTCAGCTCATTAAAGTGTGTAATTAATCTGGAGCTGTGTAACAAGGAGAGACTGGGGCGCAGGGAGAAAACTCTCCAGGGGGGCACAAGAGAAACATTAGGCTAAGAGACACAGCACACCCGCTGTGATGAAACCAGTTCCCCGGCAGACAACCAGTTCTCCTGCATCATTTATCTGGCAGGAAAATGCTACAGAGGAGGGTGCCGCTGCTGCTGCTGCCACTCAAGCTACGTACTGAGACATCTTGAGGCCACGCAGCCAATACACAATGCAATATGGGTATGCACTGGGAGCCGAGACAGTGTGTGTCTGTGTATGTGGAGGGAAACCCACTCCGGTGTGTTTTTTATTTATTTATTTATTTTTTTACTCTAGATACTGAAGGTCAGGTCGTGGGTTTCTTCAGAAAGCAGATTTGGTCAACAGACTTCCTTTCCAATCTATATATTCAAAAATAAGTCATATATTTGAAGACTCCATCTTATTATTACTCTTTTTTATTATCTTCCATAGTCATGGTTGTAAATTTGTGATGATAACAATTTTATTTTGTGACATTGTTATAGATCGAAAAACTTGTTCATCTGCAACGTATAAGAAATAGTGTTATTGCTTAAGCCAGCATTCAATATCAGCCAAACCTGTTACATTAGGAGATTTGGATAGTAAAACCATCCAACGTAAATCTTATTTCTATATTATTTTTATATTTGTTCGGCCAATCATGAGCTCAATTCAAAAACAAATATGTTCTTTTGTGGTTGCCACAGAGGTTATAATTTATTTATTTTTTTTTTATTTTTTTTATAGTTGTCAGGTAAACAAGGTCAAGTAGACATTTGATTTGGCTGCAAGAGACAAAAAATGACAGAATTGCAAACATTGGCCCCGTCATCATATAAGTAATCTTTTTAATTGTCTTTTCAGTTTTGATCGTAGTTGCACAAATACCTCCATTGCAGAACGATTTTATGAAAACAACCCTTAAAGACAAAAGCATCTCTGGTTGTCCACCAGAGAGCTATGACATGCATATTTTAAATGTTATTTATTATTTTCAGATACTGAATCAGAACCATCAGTCATAATACTTTATTACTCTCCAGGGGACATTTAATGGAGTTTTACATGGCTCTCGCCAAATAAGTGTACACACTGCTGATTAAGCAGCAGCTTTAAGACTCCATGTACCGCAGTATACTGCAGTTTGTGGTGACGTTACCACACTGGAGCATTGCCTGTGCTATGTCAACAAGTAAGGATTGCTGGGGCGAAGCCTATGGAAGAAAAAGCAAGGAGGCGAGAAGACAACAAGAAAAGTTTCTAATACTCTAGATTTAAAAAAAACCCCAAAACAAATCTGGACATTCAGAGTAAGTATCCCAAACAATGGCCAAAACAAATCAGATTATTATGCTTTTTACATCCAAGAGAGACGCCTATTTGTGTTATGCCAGGAGAAGGAGACAAAAGTTATCCACTAGAGGCTTCATTATAAAAACCGATAAGAGTTTCAACTGTAGTACTGCCCACCTGTTACATCTTTGTCTCTAATTGTTGACAAAAAATCTTATCAAGTTTTTTGTCACACTGCCAAATAATATCAGCTCCAAAAAACCAGTAACAATCAACCTGAAATTGGTTCGCTGCAACGTCATGCTTTTCTCTGTTTGAAACTCTTTGTGTTGCAATAGATATAAATACTCTGTCATTAGTATTTGTCTTTGCCAATTCATTGTGTTTTATCTACTGTTTGATTTTATTGTCATGTTTTGTAAGGTGTCCTTGAGTGTCCAGAAAGGTTCCTATCTTGGGAAAAACTGGGGAGGCATAAATTTGGCTTTATTTGAAACAACTCTGGGGATATTTGTTGCCTATTTGAAAACACACACCACCGAACACCACAAGACCCAAACTGTTTGTGCTGTTTGCTTTCAGCTGTTTCAGGTAGACCTCAGCAAAAAGTGGCATTCACACTCAGCATGCCTGCTGCCATTCACAAGCCCTCAACTGCTCCAGATGTGGCTTAATTTACTGCGACTTGGCTAATCATGGTGATTAAGGATTAATTACTGTTAATCACTTTTACATAAACTGGTTGGCAGTAGGTGAGCTTCGCTCTGTGAAAAATGCCACACAAGTGTGCCTAGGCAGAGATATGGGACGGAGCTGGGAGGCACCGGGCTTCCCGATTGGATGTTTCTGTGGGTTTATACTGTAGCTTTTTTACTCAAGAGCACAGCAGTCAGGGGAAGTCAAGCCCGGACAAGTTTCTGGATCTGTTTATACATTTCAAATACCCTAAGGGTAACTTGTTCTGATTGTGTGTTGTGCTTTACCTTTCCTAAATTCAGCCAGAGCCATCCTGAACTCTTGCTAACACGAGAGACACCGTCAATATTCAGCACAGCAGTTGTCTTGTGGTCAGCCGAGGCCAAACCGACACTGCTGGGCCATGCGACTGTCCTGCTACAGGAGATAAGAATGTGAAGGAGCATAACCACTGTGAGTTCCATTAACACAAACTGACAGGGGAATCACAAGGACATCAGGGGGTCCAGGATGAGGCTGACAACAAAGCCACTGCGCTCTGCTCATATCCCCCCTGCCCCACGCGCAAGCTGAGGGTGGCAGTGTGGTCACCTTCCCTCCTTGGCCTGGTTTCACACTGTGACATGCTCGTCTGCCCTCCTGAAGGAATGGCTTTAATAAGGTAGAGCAGATCAAGGCGACTGTTAATGACATGGCAGAGCCAGTCAACACACTGCCTGAGGCCATGGATGGCCCCAGTCTGGTGCATGCTGCTGGATGCTCGCTATCTCATGTGGGACACACAGGACACTTGCCTGGATGCTTTTTAACTGCTACCCATCCCTATGTAGGCTCAGTGGAGAGAAGCCAAGCCAACTTTAAATGGTGGATGAAGAGGCTTTAATGTGGTCTTGTGTTATTTAATCACATATGACATTAGAGCAACTTCTTTCTTTATTGTTACTTGGAATCAAAGAGACTGCCAAAAGGGCTCATAACGGAATGGAAAAAATTAGGAGATACTACTCCGTACACATTGGGCTTATTTTTTCCTTTTATGTACAATAAATTTCACCAAACTTTTAATGATAAGATGTCATGGAATATAGACTTTAGTTTTGTTAAATATGAGTAGTATTTTCGCTAGTGATAAAGTGCGATGTATCTGAGGAAGAATATGTGAGGAAATATATTCATACGAAAATGTATGTACAAAAAAGGCTCAAAAGTACCTTGATGGAAAAAAAACTGACTATTTTCCATTGAGGTTTGCCCACAGTCACAGCAAAAGTCCTGTAGCAGTTTAACAGAAGGCAACTTTGCCATTGATATTGCAATATCATCCAGCAGCAGACTGCAGTAGTTATAATTGAACAATCTGACACTGACAGATGCTTTTAGGTGTCCGCAACTCTGCAGATATATCCATAATTTAGCACGGTTCCTAATCTCAGTTTGACTAATCCACAAGATCAATGTGAGGTGTGATCAACAAGACGGGAAAAAGCAGAAAACATACAAATGTCCTTGGGGTTGCAAGATAGATTTTTGCTCATGTTCTTTATCAGGTGCTAATAACTGAGAATGAGATTGTGTTAAGATTATTTAGCAAACCACATTTTACAAGCTCAAGTTTTCTGCTTTGCTTTTTGCTTTTTGTTGGGGCTGCTGGATCATTTGTCCTCTTATGGAACTAGAACTAAATCAGGGACAGGACAATAACTTTTTGGCAAAACTTTCAGACATCACTGACATGAGCAGCCAGTGATCACGAGGTGGTAGGAGGCGACATCTTTGTTTTAAAGACTGTCTGCAAAAATGTTTGAAATTTGGGAAAAATAAATGTTTTAGACATTTACAGAGCAAAGCAGAGACAGAAGCCTCGAGCTGTCGGTGCACAAAAAAACATTATTCAGGTTAATTCAATTACAAACGCAAATCAAAAGTATCAAAGACTGCATCATTGCACATAAAGGCCAAAAACCTTGAGTGACCTGTTCTAATTACCTTCATTAATGGTGTCTGCAGAGGACTGGAATGCGTGTGATCAGCACTAGACTATAGACCTTTCTGAGATGGTGGCCACGTAGAGAATGAAATGGTAGTAAAGTGCTTTAAAGTGAAAGCTGTCAGCTCCACTCCCTTTGCTTTTTCCCTTCTGAAGAGCAAGAGGCCTTATCGGTTTAATTGACTCTTTATCTTTTTGTTAATTTCCCCTTTTATGCAACAGCTCCCGTTCTACCTTTTGATTTGTCATTTTACATTGGCTTTCGCATGACTTGACAGAAGTGGCTGTATAGATTACCATATTTATAAAGAGGAAGAGTTCTTTTTAACACTTTTAAGGAGCTCAGATGCTTCTTAATTGTCTTTGTTCTACATTAACCTCTTTCATTTAGTCTGTTAACCTTTTTCCTTCAAAATATATTGCACGATTTTGGGTTTATGCTTTGCCAGTAAAATATTTCTCTTCTTTATGTGCATATCTAACAAGTCAGGTATAATTTTATATCACCAACTGGAGTTAAGACTTGAGTCCTTGCAAAGGCAAACAGAGGGGATTTAAAGGGAGCAGGATTTAACAGTTTGATGCCTGTCGTATTCCTCCTGGTGTATGTTGGTTCTCTTTCCATTCCAGTACACTTGCGACTGTATAATGAATTATGCCAATGTTGAATTAGCATGTAGCTGTCGCTTCGGCTCTGGTGCCTGCCTTGTGACAGGACCACCGTAGCACAGGCTTAGATCGAGAGAGGGGGTACTGTGATTTATTAACTGCTGAAGTCACAATGAAGTGTGCCCACTGAAGCACCAATGAAAACAAATAGGGCCAGTGCTGTCACTGTAAATTCAAGCAGACAGGCCTGATCGAAAAGGGTTAATTATGCAAAAGTGTTTGGCTTTCAGCAGCCACACAGGTCTGGTATAAAGGATGAACTGATTATTTGAGGCAAGATTACATCATGCCTCAATTCAGTAAAAGGTATAAATATCACACTTAAAATTAAATATTGATATAATATTCCAACGCAACTTTAAGATTCATTCATTCATCTTCTACCGCTTATCCATTTCTGGGTCGTGGGGGGTGCTGGAGCCAATTCCAGCTCACATGGGCGAGGGCGGGGTACACCCTGGACAGGTCACCAGTCCAACACAGGGCCAAAACATAGAGACAGACAGAGACTAACAACCACTGGCACTGCAATTTTAAGATATAATAGTAATTGTCTGAAATGTGTTACTAAATAATAATAATAATAGGTTAAATATCTAATTCAATTGCTCAATACACAGGAATCAAAAAAACAAATCAATATTGTAAATTGATGATGGAAGAGTTTACAGAGGTCATTTACAAATTCATTACTACATATTCTTAAACCTTTGTAAACTGCATTTATAATGAGGAATTATTTGCAAAATAAAAAGCCAAACAAAAAAACAAACATAATTGTTCCTGGTCTGTCTGACAATTAACCCAACATTGATAAGTACCACCTACAGCAGCTGATAGTAAAGCACCAAAGAACCCAAAAAAAGATTTCACATAAAGTAAGAAGCATTGATTAGTAAACTGGGCCATAGCCTTTCTCAGTGGTATAAGCCTCCTAAATATGGCATTATATATTATTCACAATTTAATAATGCTAATGTTTCTTTGCACTGCACTTTTCAGTTTGTGTATGAAACCTTTTACAGATTTTTTATTTTAGCTGATGAGTCTCCTTGGAAAAAGTACAGTATCAAAAAAAAAAAAAAAAGCAGCCCATTAACTCATAATAACACCACATCATCAACAACATTGTAAAATTGACATGGTTTTGTTTGTTAGCTATAACATTCCTACTCTTATTCTTCCCCTTCAAACTAACCTTACTATTAGAAAGCAAGATAGCTTCACCATAATCACCATCTATGTTGTCAAGTCACTGATGCTCACTCACTGTATTAATCTGATGTTTGGATGCCATCTTTATCTTTTCACCGCAGCTTGCTGGTTTTGTGCATGTCACATTAGAAGGGGGAACAATAGCCTTGCCTGTAGACTGAAGCTGGAATTCGAACCAAGCATTAAGTCTTGTACTGAATACTTTATTCCAACATTTCAACGGTGGTTTGAATTTTGAATCAGCCAGAATGGGGACTTATTTCATTGTTTTTAGGCATTGTGATTCTGGGCCTGAATTACTCTTGTGGGTGATGTTGGATTACAAAGTAAAATACCAATGAGAAAACAGTTTTCACTTGGCCTTCACCTTTCTAATCAAAGTGCTCTTACAAATGTCAAGTCAGGCGGGTGTTGACCTGCCCTGACGTGCTATCAGCTGACCAGCATCATGTGTCACTTTTGGCCGACCCTCCCTCCGCCGCTCCCCATGATGTAACACTGCAGATCACATTTCAGCATCTGGGTGCAGAATGCAGGGTGTCCACCAATTCGAACTAAGGCACCCAATCTCTGTCAGAGGTCTCTATATTTGACTGTCCATCTTGCTAACTGTGACAGAGCGCCCCAACATCATTAATTAAACATCAGGCTTCCCCCATTCACCCGATCACCATGACAGGCTGCCATGCCAACAGTCCCTGTTGACATGCCTTCGAAATCTAGAAGGGGATTACATATGGTAATGGTTTTTGACAGCCTGCCATTTGCTTCTGTTAATCTGATAGGATAAGATATCTGGACAGCAGAGCATGGTGTGCTGCAACTATTTGAGTCTGATATTGTTACACCATGAAAAAAACTGAATCTCTTTGAAGATGCAAGCAGTGTCCTGGAAGACATATTAATCCCCTGACAAGCTTTTGATACAATCCCAAATATTTTATTTTTAGACCTGCATCTTGTTTGTATTTGTCAATTTTAATATTTGTCATATTTATGAACTCCTGTCACATATGGCGAGATGATATTATGCGATACGTGTACTGTTGTATCTCAGTGAGAAACCCTAGCTTATTGCCATGGAATTAGCTAATGCTATCTGTGAACTTAGCAATTAAATAAACAAATATGACAGTATGTAAAAGCCTTTCCTTCCACTGTGATAACACTTATCCAAAGACCACACTTTTGTTTTGCCGTGGATCATTCCCTTTCAGAGTATTCTTCAATTAACACTCACCTTAATCTCTAATGAATCACACTCTGTTTCTGCTGCTAGTTATTCTTTTAATATTTTAATACCCATACCCATCCTCAAATGAGGCCACAAGCCAATCTCCGAGAATGACTAATATATGGGGAACAGGGAATGTTACACATGTGCTTTGTGAAAACAAGCAAGGGAGGAGCGGGGGGTGGGGGGCAAGCTCCTCTCCCCCAAATAGGGACGTAAATCATCTCCGAGCATGGTACTCTGAGTTTATCCTCAAAGAGCAAAAGCTTTTTCCCTCCGCTGCGTGGAACTCAAATAAATATTGTCTGGATAAACGACCAGACAGTTAAACATCCACCTCTCCAAAAGCCAATTGCCCTGGGCTTGTATTAAATATCGATTTGATTTGCAAAAGGCCAGATGTTGCAGGGTTAAATAAATGTCATGTTCTCCCATTCCAGTTTACTTTTCTTCTCTTCTTCTCAGTCAGTGACATTTTGTCTGAATGTGCATACACAGAGCACTGAAACCACTGACCAGAATCACACCCATTCTGGCCCGGTCCATTTTTGCAGAGATACATTCACACTCGTAAACACGTGTAAATGACGCACAAAGGTTGCCGTCCAACATTATACCGCAATCCTACCTTCCAAGTGTTATTACTGGAATTCATCATCAGCCAAAGTCAATGTAAATCTCATGCATTTTTCTTAATGCGCAAAATAAAGTGAAGCAATAAAGCCTGGTGTTTGCCTCCTTGTGAGAATTGCTTGTCAACAACAGGAGGGAGGAATAAGGCATCGTCTGACAACAAGCCATCTTTGAAACGCCTCCAACAGGAAAATGGCATCCATTAGAGACATACAGAAAATGTGTGTGTTCACTGAGGGAGAAGGAGGGTCCAAATCACACACACACACGCACGCACACATACACAGATAATTGTATCCCTAGGAGAACCTTCAATGTTTGTCTGCGGGTGGCTAAGTAAGTTCACCAGCACTGTTGGACAGGGAGTGCCCAGCAGACCCAAGGCTCAAAAAACATCAGGATGAATCAATTAGGCTGCCATTAGCCAATAAAGTGGCCCGCAATGAGTCGTGTAATTATGACCCACAGCAAAGCCAATTTTATGGAGGCGCATTATCCCTTTCTTTTCTTTATTAATTTTATTTATTTGAGATAATCCCTCCATGGTTTTAATTATGTGCTTTAGGTTCAGGTTGGAATAAATAAATCATCATTTGCTTCCCATCGCTCCCGAACACTGCAGGACTCCAGTTTCTCCACATGGGGAAACAAGAGCAGAGACTGTCACCGTCATGTCTGTCATTGTTATAGGGATCACACTGATTTGTCACTTAAATTAAAAATGAAGATCATTGCATCCTTCCTTGCAGAATCCACATTAACCCCACTCATCAGAGCAAGTTCCCATCAGATTTCATGATAAGAGGTGGCAGGAAGAGCCGATATTATATAGAGCAGCTACTTCGCTTGTTCCCAGCTCAGAGGACACTGTGTAAGTGTGACAGTGTGCTGTCAATGAGGGATGACAGTACACAGCCAACATGGCGTAATGCATTGTTCCTTCCTGGGTCCCTCCTGACAGATGCTTTCCAAGACAGCTGGATCAGCAGCAAGAATGGAGCTGGGATCTGAGGAGAGGATGTGATATGTGGCTGATTAGCCCAAGTGTACAAGTGTCAACAAGCACAGCCTGGGGATAATGTTGTTGAGTTTCTGTTAATTGATAGTTGAAGAAACATTTATTTGTTTCTTTTGAGTATATTATTTGGAATACAACGGTCTTTGGAGTGTCGTCATTAGCTTTTCATTTGTCAAAGACCTTTCCTACTCCACGTTCTCTGTAAAAATAAAGTCAGCCTACAAGTGTTTTTCTGTCTGAGGCCTAAGAAATGACCTTCTCTGCAACACCCACTCTTACAAGACTGATGTTGGAGGCGCCTCCAATCCAAGTAAAATAAAGACTTCATAAATGTTAAGCTGGGACTTGGCAGATGTGATTTGAAGCATTTTTGTGGACATCGGGTTTAATTTTAATGTTCCATTTTCATTTGATGGTCCAGACATTTTATGGGATCAAGAAGAAATCCAGCCTTTGATTTTTTGGTAGAATCATCACAAGCTTCTTCCCTAACATTTCTGTACTGGCACTCTTTAAATTAAGCACTACATATTATTTTGGGGCTTTTGTCCTTTCTCTTGTATTAAGGAAGGAAGTCAGGTGAGCTGTACAAAACAATAGGCCAAATTTAGAAGCAACATTCAAACAGAGTTTTTTTCTGCATCTTCTGAGCCTCGTAACTTGTTCCCAGTCCATCCTATAATAATTAATGTAGCTTTTTATTTTTATTATTGCTAATCTGTCAAAATAATCAGTTTTCTTTCTTCTTCCTTTAGTATGGTCTGCCGTTAGTTGTTTTCAAGCTGAAAATTGCTTCCAGAAAGTGCAGCTCATCTTCCACCATGGGATATTGTGGTGTGCTCTCATTTTAAAACCCACTTTAGTCTGGTATTTATGGGGTGGCAACTATAAAAAAAAAAAAAAAGCCTCAATACTGGTGAATGTTCAGGAGCTGGGGGAACGGTGGGGGCCTCTGCTGATGTACATTAACTAAAGCGGACAGGCGGGTTTAGAGTTTCTGATGGAGCAGGTTTGATCGGGTCATAATGCCGATGCAGCCGCAGCGGTGTTGATGTAAGGCGGGTGTGAAGCCATCCGATATTTTCTCCTCCATACATTACAGGAGTGATGAAGGAGTCCGGGTAATGAGACAGGATGTTTGTACAGTTCTGTCATCCCAAGAGACCAAGGCCTTACTCCCACCCCCTTCTCGCCCTAGTCCTCCAACACTCCTCCCACGCTAAATCTACCTCCTGCTGAGCCTGTGGCCTGAACCTCTGACCTCTTCCACTTGCCAACAGTTGCCATATTTGCATTTCCAGTCCACTTACAGGCAGGAAGGATGACTGAGGGACCCCCCTTCCTTTCTTCTGTGAGTACAGCAGGTCTCCTTCTCATCCCAGTGACCCCCCCTACCCAAGCCTACCAACCCGGATGGTAGTCTGGGGTTAATGCACCAAGCACTCCCATTGTCTCTGAATTAATGAAGTGCTCCCTGCCTGTCCCTTCTCATTCAATGACAGTGAGACAAATGACAAGTGGTAGCATTTTAAATGGCTATTGACACGTGCAGGACATGAAGTCACAGAGTCACAGCTCCTGTTAGCACTCTGAGCGAATCCCTGTGACTATAACACCAGCTGCCGTCTATGCACTTTCGATGTCCACTGTGGGATTAATTTGGATTTCAGTGGCACCAGGGTCCGCACAGGAGAAAGTGTTTTATATTGAAATTGATGGTTTTCAGATGGAGGAGGAAGAGTTAGAGTCTAGGAGTGTTTTCACCTCAGAAAATGGAAGGTGGCACAAGAATCTTCCAAAGAATGGCAAGGGAGACCTCTAGTGGAAATCAGAGGAACCCATGCAGATTACTGATGTTGATGCCTGAGTCCCATTCACTGTACTGTACAGAACCGACCTTTGCCAAATATAATACATTGCATATATTCTTTTGTTAGATCGAATCAAATCAATCACATAAATGACACCTAAACTTATACTAACCAAAAGAACAGCAAAGCTTAAATCTCCAGCAGCTGAAAAAGTTCCATAAAGAATAAAAAGAAGAGAAAACACTACAACAGCATTAGATAATACTGAAGGAGCTAGAAATGAGAGAAAAGTCGAAACAAAGCAAATTAATTATAGGAGTGATCCCAGCAGCACTAAGAGGAGGCAAGTGCGAGATAGTGATCCTTGTACAAATAGTAATTTCTCTACATTGTCTGCTCTAAATACCTTATCTTTTCAAGGAATAAGCCATTTATTCACTCTGAAAGAAATTATTATTTTCATTATCAATTGCTCTTTTGACTCACCTGGTGCATGAAAATGTCAGAAAATAATGAACAGGATCCATTGCAATCTCCTATAGCCTGAAGTGATGACATCAGATTACTAATTTTGTCTGACACTATCTAAAACCCAAACATTTATTGGATTATTCTAAAAAACACTATTTGTTGGTTGTTGTTGGTTACTGGGCCCAGCGCTGTGGACGGAGGAGGGTAAAGAAAACATATTTGTGCAAAGGTAAAATGTATACAATGATGAGACGGGGTTTTCGCTGATCTAAAAACAGTTGATTTGATCGTAGCCAATGTGACAAATATATGCAATGTATGATTCTGCAAGAAATGACACCTTTTCTGCTTATCGTTCATCAGTTCCTCAGCCTCTTGTCTGTATAGGGGCAGCCGGTAGATTGCTGCGACGCAGAAAAATCACTTTAATTTTCCAAGAAAAACCACAGGTCTGAAAGAAGTATTGGCTTTAGAGCATTTCAATATCAATAAAAGGTTATTGTGAGAAAGAAGGAAAAGTGAAGCTTTTACAGCCGTGTGCCAAGACTCTGTCATTTAACAGTCTTAGTTTAATTTCATTGTCTCCTTTATTGAAGCAGGTGACTTTTCCGCGCACCTCGCTCTCTCTGTGTTATAACATACTGCATCACTCACACTGAGCCGGTGGATGTGTGGGTGTCAGCTGTGTAGTCAGGCTTTGCAGCTGACAGCTTGTTACGGTGCATCACGCCACTGTAGGTGTGACCTTTATGACTGACCTCTGACCTTCCCCTGTCATTGTAGTGCTGAGTATCCGCGGTGCACAGGAGGAGGAGCCCCCGGATCCCCAGCTCATGCGGCTGGACAACATGCTGCTGGCAGAGGGCGTATCTGGTCCAGAGAAAGGTGGAGGCTCTGCAGCTGCGGCAGCTGCAGCCGCGGCCTCGGGAGGAGCAGGGGCAGACAATTCAGCGGAGCACTCCGACTACAGAGCCAAGCTGTCCCAGATCAGACAGATCTACCACACAGAGCTGGAGAAGTACGAACAGGTGAGAAAAAAAAAATGACCACCAGTCGCACATGAATTATATATCTGTAAGACAACTCCTACATGTCAGTGAATTGAAGTTAATTCAATTTTGACGTTCACAACTGCCATATTTTCTAAACCTGTGCAAAAAGGTGCAAGAAGAAGGCTGGTTTGTTAATGTTCATCTCACCACATGCCGTGTTTCATTTATTTATTTAAATAAACAAACTATAAGATTTTAGTGACATTTTTAATACTATCAGGGTTATTTTCTTATTGAGAGCCACAAAAAAAAAACATGCTTCAAATCATTTCAGAGGCTGCATTCACAGAATACAACTTTAACCAACAAGAAACCAATCAATCCGGTGAGAGAAAGCAAAAACAAATAGAAATACAAGACTACGGTCAACATGAGACAACATGCAAAATTTCATTAATAGTCAATGATTTGGATCTGACCTTTAATTTCTTGGGCTCTTCGTTGGCTCATGCTCATCCCTTCACCAAGTTTGGTTTAGTACATTTTGTTTGACCCTGTTGACACATAAACAGACAGCAGTGAAAATCAGTGGAAATGTATGTGATGATTAAAACATACATCCATTTAAAAAATTAGTTGATTTTATTTCATGTCATCCATTATCAAATGATTTTCAATATTTGTGGACCTGATGTTGCTCTCTTCCCTTTATGATACACAACCTAAAGCCAAAGCTGGTGTTAACACAGATTTCACAGTCTTTTTCTTTCAATCATTGCTGTGTTGCCCACTTTTCATTTGCTCCCCTGAACCTTTCAATCCAAGCTTTTATTCTTCACTGTGGCAGACTCAGCCTTACATCTGTCGGCAGCCCATGGAGACTCAAAATGATTCATCGATATAAATCACTGTCACTAAGAATTCACTTAAGACCATGTTTTCACCCCAGAATAGTCCATCATATGCGCTACATAGTGTCTCTGTGTGTATTCCAAGTATAGTCTTAAAAGGATGGAGGAGGGGGGTGGCATGATTTCCTCCCATTTCCTTGATAACCAATGCATTCATGACAATAGCATCCCTTTCAGATGAATGTCAGTAAGACAGATGAACACACAGATAGACAGACACAGACAAAGCCTGACACAGCTAAATCCAGAGAGAGATCGACGGGAGGAGAAGAAATAAAGAAGAGGTGGCAGTAAGAGACAGAGTCGGAGTGTAATATCGTGGCAGATTCACGCCTGGTGTCACACAAGGAGGGGGGTTGAATGAAACATTGTGGCATGTACGTCTCTCAGGGTGGCTATGCTGTGAAAGTGTGTGTGTGAGAAGGGAACAGCTGTCATTGGTTCCTCTCAACATTCTGCCATCACCACTTCTGTTAAATATGAAATATATCAGCACTTATATTCCCCTTTGGGTCTATGTGAATGCTTGCCCAAGAACTACATTAAGCAAAGAGAGGAATTTTTATTTCAATTTTCTTTTTTTTCTTTTTTTTAGACTTCCTTCATCTATGAATTTTAAAAACTGCACATCCTCCTGCATGTCTGCAGAACTTAGTTCCAGTAATGGTGCGTTTGATATGGCTTTATTGATATATTAAGGCCCTACGTTTTTGTTACATTCCAGTGTGTTTTCTTACAGGCATGCAACGAGTTCACCACTCACGTGATGAATTTGTTGAGGGAACAGTCACGCACACGGCCGATCTCACCCAAAGAGATCGAACGCATGGTGAGCATCATCCACCGCAAGTTCAGCTCCATCCAGATGCAGCTCAAACAGAGCACCTGCGAGGCTGTCATGATCCTGCGCTCCCGTTTCCTCGATGCCAGGTGTGTGTCCTTGTATGCACGTGTCTATTGAAACCATATGCATTGTACCACGCTCCATGCTTCAAATCACCACCCAAATTAGCAACAATGCAAATAACTTCTCACGTGCTTCCCTCGCAGCCTCATATCCATATAAATGGGTGATGTAGGAGGCTATCATGGTACAAACATGCCATAACACATGCCTTTCTGTTTACTTGCCACACACACTGGGCTGGTTTGCATGTATGGATGCCATTTGGACCAGCATACTCAGCAGCACAGGCCAATAAGAGTTCCCTGCATGCTCCATAACGCTGTTTTCTTTTCTTAATGTAATCGCTTGTTCCTTTTGATGCACGCTTTGGATTTGCATACATTTCTCTGAGGATAAATCTCACTCAAAGTCTGAGTTGGAGGCATAACATTTAAATGAGGCATGCGCTCCCTTACAAAGCTCCCTATCTATTCTCTTGCAAATTATTGTGGTGGAGCTGCAGCAAAGGGGAAGTGAGGGAAAGAGGAAAGCTTTCACTGGTTGAGAGGCACTACCATGCTCAGCTCAGCTGATTAATCTACTGGCTGCTGGAGCCCACGCTGTGCACATTTACATATTTTCAAGCAGGCTTTTGGAGTGGGGGACAGAGATTTTTGCACAAATCTCCTCACCGGTGGATACATGCAAAGAGATTTTACAGGGTTTCCCTACAGCTTATGTAAAGCCCCCTTTAGATGTGACACATGCAGACATGACCTGATGGGTGCAGGTGACAGAGGGTCACTCAACTCACGGGCATCAGGATACAAGAGCTGTCTGCTTTCATATGTTGCATGGGTGTCGTTGGGAGGGCTCATTTTCATATGTAGACCTTGGAAATAGACCCTGAATATGAATTTTATTTTCATATTACAGTTCATCTTGTTTCTTTGTATTTTGAGCCTGCTGAAATATTGTGGTTTTACTATATTAAGTAGATTGGAGTCAAAAAAGGTGGCTAATATATAAATGTATATATTCATTCATCTTCAACCGCTTTATCCGTTTTCGGGTCGCGGGGTGCTGGAGCCAATCCCAGCTCACATTGGGCGAGGGCGGGGTACACCCTGGACAAGTCGCCAGTCCATCACAGGGCCAACACACAGAGACAGACAGAGACCAACAACCACTCACACTCACACTCAGACCTACAGACAATTTAGAGTCACCAATTAACCTAAACATGATGTCTTTGGACGGTGGGAGGAAAGCCACGCAGGCACAGGGAGAACATGCAAACTCCACACAGAAAGGCACCAGGCAACAGGAACAGAACCCGTGATCTCCATGTTGTAGGGCAACAGCGCTAACCACTATGCCGCCGCGTTGCCCAAATGTATATATACATGTGTATTTATTTTTAGATACACCAAAACAATACTTTTAAAGCTGTTCCATCAGCCATGTATATCACAGAACTACCAAACTCATCTGAATGTTCTGCCACCTTTCTCTTCATTGGTTTACTTTGCTGATCTATCACTTCAAAATTTATGGTTCAATCTCACCACATCAACTTCACTGATGGATACAGCTGTTTTGGTGAGGAGACCTTGATAAACCCATTTTACATGACATCAGACAGATAAAATGAACAATTAGCTGATGGACATATTGCAGCTTTCAGTAGCTAAATAGCCAAATACTTTTTCTCTGAGGAAAAGCAGCCACATACATACTATACATACTGTACATAATACATAAATAATGAAATTTATTATGATTTAAGTCTGATTGAAATCAGCAACTATCAAGATTTGTTCAGTACTAAGATAGTATTTAGGTTTAATAGTGCTCTAATAGCTGCTTTTATCTTTTATCAAAAAATTCTTCTTTGCTCATACTCCATAAAAAACAAACAAAAAAAAAACTGTGTGTGTGTATGTGTAGTGTACAAACCATGAATATTTATGATCTGTCACCAATTAATAGTAGATATTGACTCAACTGTTATGGCCCTCTAAGTGCTTTGTTGCTACTGTTAATGTCTTTTTTTTTCCAGTTGCTCATAAACAGAGTTGAAGTGAAGAAATTCAAAGCCAAATTGTTCCCTTGAGTGCTGACAAAGTGTCTTACAATAATACTGCAGCTTAACTGAAGGTTTCTAGTTTGGTTTACACAAAAGGAAATCACGCCAACAAAAGCCAGAGACCAGTGACACCTAAAGAAAAATATAATTTAAACACTGGTGTGCTGTAACATCTTGAATTTTAGGCTTGAATTAGCGAAAGACTTGGGATTATTAGTTTCAACTGTGGTGTTTAGCATGGTCAAACTCCCAAACTGTCACTTTTGGTCCTCGGAATAAGGCCACAGCTCAAGATGAGTCTGAATTTGGAGTCTGAGTTTGAGAGCTTTTCTTAGGACATAGGTAAGGATACCTTCAGTGCAACTGTGGAAAGAGGACGTGGAAATCTTCACTCATAATAATCTTTTAAGGGTGGTGACTTCAGGATCAGTTAAAGAAAGAGTAAAAAAGAATCTTTGTTCTGCCCTCAACACCCAGTTTATATAACTCTGGATTAATTTCCCTCAGGATCAATAAAGTTTTTATCTTAGTTTTTCATTTCAGAATTTCTAACTTTGTTGACTCATAGACATCATATCAGAAGGAGTCTGCGTTAGATAGCAACGTACCTATTCACTGTTGTTATTAATAACATAAATTAATTGACTCTTGGTGCTCTTTTTCCAGGCGGAAAAGGCGAAACTTTAACAAGCAGGCGACGGAGATCCTGAATGAGTATTTCTATTCACACCTCAGTAACCCCTATCCCAGCGAGGAAGCTAAAGAAGAGTTGGCAAAGAAGTGTGCCATCACAGTGGCCCAGGTACACCACAGATCACTGCTTCCCAAACCACACCACCTGTATTCAAATTACTGTACACTGAGCAATGAGACTGAGGCCACCTTGATTTTTAATCCGAAAAAGCAGCTGTGAGCATCTTGGCAACTAACTTGATAATAGGTTTTCTGACTGTCATGAGTATAGACACCTCCCCTGATCTTTTAGCAGTGCCTTTTATTGGAACAACAAAGGACCTAGAGTATAAATATTCCATGTCAAAAGATTGTATTTTTGTAAATCAAACCAGACTAAGCTATTTTTGACCATTGCTTCTATACTACTTCTGAGGTAAAGCAATGAAAAGACAACACTGCTGTCAGAGTTCTTGTCTTGTCATATTTTCTAACAATACATTCAAAGTCCAGACTCAGAAAAAGAACTTTGTGACATTCTTTCATTCATCTTTTACTGCTTATCCATTTCTGGTTCATGGGGGGTGCTGGAGCCAATCCCAGCACACATTGGGCGAGGGTGGGGTACACCCTGGACAGACAGAGAGAAACAACCACTCACACCTACATGCAATTTAGAGTCACCAATCATCCTAAACGTGCATGTCTTTGGACAGTGGGAGGAATCCGGAGTACCCAGAGTAAAACCACGCAAGAACATGCAAACTCAGCACAGAAGGGCCCCAAGCCTGGGAACCGAACCCACGACCTTCTTGTTGTTGGGCAACAGCTCTAACCACTATGCCACTATGCTGCTCAATTGTGATGGAATGGATCTAGATGTAACCATGTTTTAAAGATTAAATTTAAAAAAAAAAAAAAAATAATAATAATAATTATATTTTTTCCAGGTTGTCTTTATTTTGTTCCTGATTAAAGACTAATGCTGACTGGCATTTGGAATAGTCTTTTTAAATTACTGACAAAAGACAAAAACATCTCTAGGTTTATCACTTGTGAAAATTGGAGTTTTACCTCTAAACAGACACAGCCACAAGGCTCTTACAATTAGCACTGCAGTCATTTGAGGCATGCACAGCGCAATTATGATTAACCATAAAATTTACAGTAAAGACATTGAGATGTTTGTGTCAGTGATGCTGATCAGCTAAAAGTATTTTGGCACCCTGTTCTTTCATCTTTGCATTCTAGCGTTCAAGTTGTTTAAACCCTGTGAGAACTGATAATCAGGGAAACAATGACAACTCCAAGGTAAACAGCAGTTGTGTTTTGAATCCATCATTTGGGAATGGATTGTTTTCTCAATCGGTTTCATTAATTTATACCAAATGATTTGAGGATGCATCTGCGCCTGATTGTGGAAGCTGCTCTGCGGCTGAATGATTTGTAGAGTTTCCATTTCTTGCCCATAATAAAGGGGAATGTTTACCTAGTCTGTATTGGAAACTTTGCAGGATTGATTCGGTTTTCATTTTAATGTTGTTTATCATTAGCGCTGGGATTACCCCCCTGGCTTCATCTGGGAGTCCATTAGCAGTAATGGGTGTTAGCGGATGTTGACTGATTGGTGCTTGCGTGAGTTCTGATGATAGTTGCAGTCATGGTGACATAATGAGACTGTTATTGGCAATCATTCCATTCTGGCACTAATGTGGATTCACAGCACCGGTCTATGTAGCTCCTACCTCTGACGGAGGTTTTCTGCAGTGTTACACATGCCACTAAGGCCATGCAAGCTAAACACCACCATGATTTCTCTGAAAGACTCTGCAGGTTAAGATTTCATGTAAATTAAACTATGTTTTCTTGTTTTTCTGTCCAGGTGTCCAACTGGTTTGGGAATAAAAGAATCAGATACAAGAAAAACATTGGTAAGTTCCAAGAGGAAGCCAACATGTACGCTGCGAGAACCGCCGTGAATGCGGCTAATGCATCCTCACATGGAAGCCAAGCAAATTCACCCTCAACTCCAAACTCTGCAGGTGAGACAGGAAGTCCCTGGCTCTACTCAGCTATTAGCCATGTACCTCCTCTCTGTGCATTACTTCAACTAAACAAGCATTGCAGTATATCAATTTGAGGCTATGTCATTGGTGGTGCTGGTGATTTTGAAGAAATCAAAAACAATAGGGTTAACAAACAGGCAGTTCTTGTACCAGGAACCTGCCTATCACAAGGTAATGCACCATTATTATACTCAACAGGTTTCACTTTCCCCCCTTAAAAAGTACAACTACCCTTCTAGAGCAAAGGGTTAAGACAACCTGAGCCCCGTGACAAGTCCCATTCTCTGTTGTCTCCATCTCAATTATTCAATGTTCTTCCTGTATGACTACTGAACTTGGTACTTATCACGTTCTACTGCAAAGGACAAGTCTGGTGATAGTCTGCATTATCGCTTATTGTCAATAAGACAAAACTAACAATAAAATTTATCCTACTAAGAAGTAATGTATATTGCCAAAGCTTGATATAGCTTTATTGTCCAAAAACAGGTAAATGAGCCACATCACACATATTCCTTCATCACCACAAACAAACACACTGCAGGTATTGTTTTAATATTGAGTTAATGCAAGCTATCCTGATACTATAATAATAAAAATAATAATAATAAATCACAAATAAAGTAATAAAAATATGGAATAACGCCAGGCTTGTCTTTTAAAGTCACTATCCAGTGTTTTCAGAATCTTTTGACTTGCTGTCTGACTTTGAAGCAAATTCAACTCAGAATGTTTATACTCGCATGAGTTAGCTTTTCCTCGCTCAAAAGTAAACATATATGTTTGCATACATAAAAGCAAAGACAAATGTACCCTTTAACCACATTAGAGCTGTTTTTTTGTACATGTTATATCCCATTTAATCGTGGAGCCACCAAATCAATCCTATCCTTCTCCACGTAGGTTTACTGAGGAGCTGCATTTGAATAGTAAACATATCCTGATTCTAAATTTAACTCTGTCATGAAATTATATTTGACTCCAGATTTGACAGCAGGTGCATTTCTCGTAACGCTGGACTGTTTTCCTTTTTCCTTATTTTATAGATGAATCTACTCTTATATTTGTGTGTTTACTGGTACAAACTTGTACACAAAGACGTCTGACGTGGCGTTAGAACTGCAGCTCTTCTGTCCTCTCGTGTCTGTTAGCTCCATCTGAGTCTGTTCTTCTGATCTAACAGCACCTTTCTGGCTGCTAGCTAACTGCATGGTGCTCCTCCGGGCTGACGCCTGGATGGGCCATCTTGGCTGACCCTGCTTGCTCTCTGTCTCTCTGTGATTCGACTGCTCCCTCTCTCCTTTCAGGTTCTGCTGGCTCTTTTAACATGTCAAACTCCGGGGACTTGTTCATGAGCGTGCAGTCTCTCAATGGGGACTCATACCAGGGGGCTCAGGTGGGAGCCAACGTGCAGTCACAGGTAGGGCCCCGAGCAGCACGGCAGATGCTACACGGACAGGCCCACTACCTTCGCAACAGACCTTTTCCTTGACTGACATTTTGTCTTAAACAGGCGAAACTGATAAAAGTCATTGAAAAATGCTTCACGTTCTCTTTAAATTGTTAAGACCTTGAAAGGGGGGTGCTCGATTAAAACTGACATCCACAGTATATTAGCCTTAGTTTGGCAAGTATCTCGACAAAATGACTGCAATTTGTAAAAATAAACTGCAGCATTAACTGAATTTTTTTCAAATAATTTAATAAAAGACTGCCAGATTTGTGGATATTGCAGTTTATGTGGTAACAAAGAAAACATTTCACTATAACTGTTAAGTGTGAAGCCAATGTAGGCCATTGACTGAATATGGTGTGACTATAAGGCTAGTAATGATGTCGGCCATCTTGGAACAGTGTGTAAATGCTCCAACATCTGCTTCCACTTTTTCCTGTTTGAATTATTAGATTAATTAATGAAATAATTTTTTTCTCTTTGTATCTGTGTGTGTGTGTGTTTCAGATTTTGTTTTGTTTCCTTTCATTTGTGTTTCTCAATGTCTTCCTAACTTAAATATTTCCCACCTTGCTACAGTAAAAGACTCGTCTCTCCCTCTGCTTGTTTTTTGTTCCTTGATAAAAACAAATTTCCCTCCTTTTTACAATAAATATCGCACACTTCCAGTGCAGTCATTTTTTTGTTGTGAAAAAGGACTGTACAGGTTTGTACAGGCCCGAAAGAGCCCTAAAGAACCTTTTCACATTGTCAAGGGCAAAATATTTTTCACATGCAAGTTCACATTGTGAATATTTTTTATCTCAACCAGTGAAAAGCAGAAGTTGTTTTCTTTTTATCTTAAATTTCCATTCTGTTTGATTGGATGTTGTCCGCCAAGGACTTCTTGTTCTCTCTTGCCTTATCATCCTTCTGTCCTTTTCCTTGCACATCTCATGTTGACTCTGACCTTGCTTTGTTGTTTCTGAATGTTTCAGGTGGATACCCTTCGCCATGTTATCAGTCAGACAGGCGGATACAGTGAAGGACTCACAGCCAACCAGATGTACAGTCCGCAGGGCATCAATGTAAGGATTTCTACTTTCTTTCTCTGCTTACCAATTATTTTAACGCCATAGGGCTCAGAATGCTGCTTAGTCGGATTTGTCTCTGCTCTATTCTGATCACCTTGTTGATTGGTTCTATATCGCTAATGCCACGGGCAGCACAGTGTCTGGCGTACGCAGGCATGGGGCTGGCCACGCACATGCAGAGCCACCGTCTGAGCCTGTCATGTATAATCAGGTCTGGCATAGCACCTGCAGCCACGTACGATCAGCCGTGAGCAAACTGCACAAACAGGTGACACCTCCTGCACTGGACTTGAAATCCCCCTGACCCTCTGACCTGTGATTAGCAGCCCCGGGGTCAGAGGCCCCCATTAAAGCACCCCGGGGGGGCGACACTGCTATGCTGCTAAAAATAAAACCTCACACCGCTGGAAACAACTCCTCATGTGCCATAGGGGGGTGTACCTCTCGTGTTTGTCTCATTTTGCAATTGAGTTCAGGTATAGAAGTGGGGGTTGTCGAGGAGGGGGTTGGTTTTTGCTGGCGGCTGCAAACAGTAGGGAAATTCACAGCGACAAGCCGTGTCGCAAAGGGGAAAATCGATAAGACAGACACAAGGAGAGCAGAGTGTGGACTTGGGACAGCAATCCAAGCGCATTGCTCAGATCATGTTCCTGCCACACTAATGGCCCTGACAGCGAGTCACGCTGAGAGGACGAGAACGGTCACAGCCGCGGCTGGGTTCCTCCGCTGTCGCCGCCGTGCCTCAGTGGCCATATGATAATCAGATGAAATGTCTCCCATATAAAAACATGTATGTGTATTCAAATAGGCTCCCTGGCTGCTCTGAGCACATCGCACAGCCAGCTGTGTTAACCCTGAGAGGCCAGTAACGTATTCAGGCCCTGTTCTTTTTCAGTCCTTTGACCTCATGGATACGGTTCTCCTTGGACGCCTGCTTGCTCTACCACATCTTACACTGCCACGTTATGCTGTTATTCACTTTTATACCCTATAAAGAAGCCGAGCAATGCATAATGTAAAAGCAAGATATCGGTCTTCCAGAGTGTTTGCCTGTGATTTATGTCGCTGTCTCAGAAGTTTGGAATATTTGCTTTTTGACAATTTTACCACAAGAATTTTTCGGGATAAAATGGTTTTGAAAATGGTAGCATACACTATATTTCATCAGGGTTCCCCAGCACAGGGGAACCCTGATGAAAAAAAGTGCAAAAAATTTTGCAACAGAAGTTACACATTTTAAAGATGTTCAGTTTGTCTATTTAATTTGAAGCTAAAATATATATAGTTTAGACATGATGCCAAGCCTTCAAATATCTCAACACTGAAGCAAAATATTTCAGTTAGATATTTGTTGCTCATTAAATAATGCTCACCCTGTGTCCAGGAAAACAAATTTCAAACATTTAGAGACTGATTTTATGAATGAAGAGTGGAGCAAGTGAGGCAGGCAAATAAATTAAAAGGAAAGGACTAGATAGTGACTACAAAGATACATCATGCATTCTGTGATTACAGTCAATTTTTACAGACAGCATAACCAAAGTCAGGCATTCTCTAATCTGACCTCTCCATTTTTGAGTACACGCCTCTGCTGCCTTGAATAACATGCTTTGAAATGAAAGGGTGTCAAGGACCATTTCCAGTTTCTCTGATGGCTATAAATGTACTATTAATATCCTAAATGCTCTTTAACAGGCCTGTCTCTGGTAGTGGAACAGCCCCTCCACATCTCTTGTTGAATGTTAATTTCAGCTGCCAGAGTAATAATTAGTGCATATGACATTGATTGGACTTGTTTGTTTTAGAGGTCTTTTCACAAAATTTACATATTATTCATATTATTTTTTAAAATGACAAGGACAGACAAAATCTTGCCTTTTCCTGTGTATGTTTTCTTCATTAAATGAATTTGTGTGTTCAGTGTCTGATGGAGTACAGACTGTAATTCATTCCCTTTCTGCTTGGTTGAAAACATGACTTTATTTATTTTACGTCCTTCTTATAATGAAATATTAGCTATAATTTGAGCTAGGTTAGCTTTTCCTCCAACCCGGGAGGATAGGCTGTGAGTAAATGTGTGGTGAATAACTCAAGTACTGTATCCCGGCATTTAATGTTGCCTTCATACACTGCCTTGCCCTGAGGACTTCCATTCAGCATACCTCACTGTCTTTGATGCAGCCACTTTGAGTAATGAACATGAAAACCATACACTCACTCCCCCTATGTTTCTCTCTTTTTTTTTTTTCTTGCAGGCAAACGGGGGCTGGCAAGATGCTCCAACCCCCTCATCAGTGACTTCACCTACAGAAGGACCCGGAAGCGTTCACTCCGACACCTCCAACTGATCCACCACCCCTCTCTTCTCACTCCCTCCGTCCTTGCTTCCTTCCTTGCTCAACCACTACACCCCCCAACCGTATCTCCCAAAACTTAAACCCTGACCCCATTGGGACTGAATGTGACGTACTGTAATGTGGTCACACCTTGAGACACTTCTTTGGGGTCTGGGATGACGCTTTCACCGTTACGGACAAAAAGTTCACTTTTCCTGTTTGGACCACCACCACACCGTTAGCAGCCTCCGTAGGGGACTCATATCCACGCTCACAGTTTGTACAGTTTCCACTTGATGTCTATGTTGCCTCATTGTATTTCTCTTACATTATATATTCACAGATTAGGCACAGTTATCAACATATTGCCCCATGTCTTGTAAATTTAAATGCTTTCACACTACCTCTATTCGAAATAACAACAGAGCAAACAACATTTCAAATGCTTCAGTTTTATGAATTTTTATAATTATTAGTATTTAACTGTACACCACACCATGCCCTGTCATTATACCTCTGCCTTTATTTGTACTCACAGATTTTTTTGTTAATCAATAGTGCCAAAGTTCAACCCTGGAGGTGAATTTTGATAACGTTACATCACACTTTTTTATGTCATGTCATGACATTTTTCATGCCATACTTTGTGCGGTATTAATATGTTAGTCCAGTAATATTAGTCAGGTAATATCCAAGTATTCAGCCTCAATATATATAGTTTGTATTCAGAACTTCTACAACAGACAGTGAACTTTAAGGCGTTTGATATTTTATTGCCAGAGCTGTTGGTTTTTCTGCTTCTCTGCAGCACAGAAACACAAAGAATACACATTTTTACTAATTGAGTGCGACTTACCGAGAGAGCAGCAGTTCTATCACTCACATTGGTTGCATCCACAATATCTGACAAAGATCTGAAACACAAAATCAATGACTGCGTTAACAGCAATTATGGCATGCCACCATGAATTAAAGCACAATAAAGTAACCCAATGATCAAACGCAAAGGGCAACATTTATAAATGTCGAAGATAAAACGATACAGAGGAAATTTAAAGATAGAACTATAGTAGTCATATATGGAAGAAACAGAGTGTACATACAGTACATTATCAGACAGTCAGTGTGTATCATTTTGATCAGTATAGCCAAATATTGCTGGTAACCAAATCCAAAAGAAAAATTGTAATTCTGAATATAAGGTATTATGCCAATGGTATTTAACACACTGTATGTCTGTTGTCTGCTTTGATGGAATTATATTTGTGTCTCAATTCTGCAAATGCGATGGAAGTTGTAGATTTTTGAATTTGCTGGCTGTAAATTAGTCTTGATCATGAGAATTTTTCTATAAAATATACATGACGTGCAAGCAAAAAATATATTTTAGGTACTCAGAATCTCCCATCGCCTGCCCGGAAGTGAGTCACAAATAGAACCCCATGTGTTCAGACCCAAACAATTTGAGGTTATTTATCTTGTAACCCCAATTTTCTGATAAAATTAGCAAGAATGACTGAATTAGAACACTTTTTTTTTTTGCTTTGTTTTAAAATGACATTAAAAAAACACCACATCCATCAATACAACCCCAATCCAAAATGTGAAGTTAAAATTGTGACTTTTGTTGTATGTACAGTATAGTATGTGGTTGACACTGTATACATAATTACAATAGTCCTCATGAGATATCAGCATTTACATACTTTGATACCAAAAAAAAAAAAAAAGGCTGAATTTTTATCCTCTTTCGTTGGGATGGTTCTAGTGATCAACTCATAATGTTCTAGTACTCTGTATCCAAAACCAAAAACAGCAGTTGTAATACATTAGTGTTTATACAAATCAAATGGAAAAAGATTCCCTGATGGCACACAAATCCAGATATGTTTTTATGTCTCCATTTTGTGAATAACTCATCTTTTTTTTTTTTTTGGCTTGTATGTTTTGATATTATCTTGCTTTGCTACAGGACTATCTTTCTTTCTTCTTTTTTTTTTTAGCTACCATTATGTGTGATTTAGCTCAAGAATGCTCTATATACATTATGTAGATATGCACCTTTACTTTTATTTTACATCTTTGAATTTGGACAGTAGTCATTTTATCGCAGCCTGATGGAGTTGGATTTAAGGTGTAATCTGCCTTGTTGTTGCCGGACCACTAACATAAGCCTGCCACCCAAAACTGCTGTCCAAATAAAGGTGACGTGAAAAGTTAGTGTTAACATTGCTCTCAGGCGTTGTTCTTAGCCCAACTGAACGCTTACAGTCCCGAGATCCTTCCCAGTCACTGAACAGCCTGAAACTCACAAGAGTTTTGTTTTGTTTTAGTTTTTTTTTTTTGTTTTTTTTAGTAGTCTTGAGTGTGCTTGTATTTATTACACGTATGAAATCACGGATGTTTCAGAGCTACAGTGTGGACGTCAACCACAGCATGATTATACCAAACAAACTAATTCGGATCATTCAGAGTGGCTCCTCTTCAGCTCACCTGCTCAGTAATACAGTCAAGGGGCCGAGCACCATTGAAGTGATACACAGACCCTGCCTCAGTCGTGTCTTCAGAAGTCATTGGAGTGAATTGACAGCACCAGCCATGCAAGGCAAAACACAAGGATTGTTTTTGCACCCCTTAAAAAAAAGGCTTAACTCTACTTTTCACATTGCCTGTCAAATATTATCGAAGCTTCATGTAATGATGCTTTTTAGTTTTTGAATATAAAAGGAAAAGAGACATGAAAAGAAAAATGAACAATTTGTAAAACATGAAATGTTTTATTTGTTGCATGTCTTTTTGTTCTTCAATAAAATAACGTACTGCAGTGTTTTGAATGTTAACTTCTTTTTTATAAGGATTTCAGAGTGAAATCGTGGAGCCTTTTTCTTGACAGGTTTTAACTTTTAAGATGTCTGCATATGTAAAAAAGATATCAAACGTCTTTTTAACTCCAATTCAAAACTTGTTTTCCGTGGAGAAAAATAGCTGAAAGGTGTAGGTTTTATGGTCTCTTAATTTGTACTGGCAATGCGTATCCCAAATAAATAGTTTTTGTTGCATAAATTCCAGTTTTGTCATTTTTCATGTCAACTTTCATGTTCCCACCACCAACTTGCATGAGGTTTCTCTTCCAGACATTTCCAACAGGGTCAGGGTCAGGAGTCACTTTAGGATACGAGTTAACACGTTGTATAGTTGCCAGTCCAACACCACTGGATAACATTGCACATCTCAATTGCAACTACGCTACGGCGTGCAGGCATTCTATCACAGCTAACAGGACGCCAGGGCTCAGCAGAGCCGCCGAGGGTGCGAAGGGGCCATTTTCACAGTTTTTGCAGTGAGTGAAAGCTGTGCGCTCCCAGCAGACAGATACCTCCTCCACCCCTCCCCTACACTTCCCCACACCCAGCGCTCCCTCTGAGGCATGGTTAATGTGCGTTCCGTGAAAGAGGCGGAATCCACACTTATCTCTCTCCTCCAGATAAACCAGACAGGATGTCTGATTCTGTTCCTCCAATTCATTCCTCCACGGGAAAAAAAGGGAGGAAGAGGCTGAGACATTAACTTGTGGATTAGGAAGAGGTTCCCAGGAGCATCCAAAATCAGAGAGCATGACAGAGACTGGGGGAGTGACATATGCAAACAAGATCAAATGTAATTACATGGAGAAGCTTTCTTGTTTCTATCAAAGGGCTTCTTCTAGCCACTGTTCAGGATATGAAAGGTAAGAAGTACTGGACGTGTATAATTTATTCATGTGCTCCTGCAAACCAAAAGCCATTGTGAGGCTGATTCAGTCATTACATGGTGAAAAGGTGTAAATCCCATTCTGAGCAAAATGCCTGTACATTCTTTTCAATTCTTGAGTCCTTAAACAAACAGGCTTGATAACATGCTACTCCATGAAAAATGACACTGATCATTAAACATTTTGCACGGTGAAAAGCTGCAAGGCCGATCAGAAGCAGTGTACTTTCCAACACCTAAAGCAACAGTAATGAAATTCTTTCTGAGAAAATCACAATATTATCTTCTCCTGACATTTTCTAACATTTAACCGTCACATTTTCTTTCAATACGAGTCAGTTGGCAGGTGTTAATATTTTTGATCCCCCACAAGAAGTGTAAGCATCAGTTTAACTACTTGCAAGGCAAAAGGTGTCTCACTATTTTGCTTTAAACTGGGTTAAATTTAGTTGGATTGTGAAGGTCTTTAGGCATCAAATGTAGCTTAATGAATTCATTTGAGCATGTAATTAGTAATTAGCACCCGTTTCATTTTAAAATTTAGAACATTTCTAACTACTAACAATACATTTTAGAGTCTTTTAATGAAATATCTCAGATAAAATAATTTTGGACATGTTGTCCATTCATAGTGTAACCTCACTCATTTTGCCATCATGAGAAATGATCTTTTTACTCCTTTTCACATGGTGTTTCGAAAAGTAACAGTAAGAAAATTAAAGGTGGAAATAATGCAATGAATAATTCTTTTTATCTTCTTCAGTTTAAAGTTCTGGTTTAGAGTTTCCTGGGACACTCCTCTATTTATTCCATATATACATAATTTCCTGCTTGTCTTAGACATTTGAGGATAAGTAGAACCTGAATTCTACACATATATTATTCTACTTGTGTGAGTTTTGGTTGCTGATCATTAAATGGTTTTATCTAAGAGTAAGTGTAACTTTAGCCATTCATCCATTCATCTTCTACTGCTTTTCTGTTTCCGGGTTGCGGGGGATGTAACTTTTGTCAGAAGAAGGAAATTAAATAAGTGACCTGATGGTGCGACGAAGGCTTTGAAAGACTTTAGGGGGAATAAAAAAAAAAAAAGTGTTGCTGAGTTTGGTAGTTAAAACTGTATCAGAAGGAAACTGCTGTTCTAACCTCCTGACTTCAGATCTATACGGCTTTCAGAAGCAACCAGTCCCACCTGCTGCTCAGAACTCTGGTGCCCCATAATTTTAAAGACTGATTGTGGAGCGACTGCTTGTGATTTCAATGATAGAAAAACTGTTTTTGCACCAAAAAAGAATTGCAGTGGCACTGTGCTTTGGAGACTTCTTTTAAATGCTCGCGTATAACCAATTCTAACTTGCATAGAGTTCATAGGATGGGCCTACTGATTTTACTGATCCCTCGAATTCCTCTCTAGAGCGATAATTATGTTTCTATTTGTAGTTTTAAGCAAAAAATACTGCGCTATTAACTTTGATATTTGATGAAGACATCTATGTTCCCCTCAGGATGAATTGCGATCATTTAGGGGCCCCTAATGTGTTATCCTAGCTCTAACAATCAAAATAGACTGCACAAATTATTTAGATTTTCTCTAGTTTTTATATTTTAGATTTGCAAAAGTCAGTAAAAATTCAGTGTTGACAAAAAGAAAGCAAACACAACCCTCTGCCCGACAATCAAAGCACAGAGTTATAAGTGGAAACGACAAAAGCACATACACATTCTATGTCTTCTTGACCGGATCCTCATTGATTATAAACATCTACAGTAAGCTCTCGCATCTTTGGCATTTCATATCAATCATCCTCAACCAGCACAATGCTTGTGGCACATACTACCCAGTAGGCCCAGGGCTCACATTATATCAATGACCATAACAAGACTCATAATAAGACTGGCATTATTCACAAAATATACATCAGTTACATCCATGCCTGCCAGCATTATATACACACATATCAAGGTTACACACGTGCCTGAGGGAAGGGCTACTGAAGCAGATGATGCAAGGTCTGAGGTCTGAGGATATGACATAATGTAGAGCCTTTGTCTCAAGTGAGCCCGCTGCATTAATATGATGAAATAAGTCTTCCTCGCCACATACAGATTTTGTGTGAATTGAGTTACTTGCAAAAAAAAAAAAGTCAAACTCCATAGACAAAAAAGCCTTGTGCAGGAATAGGGTCAGGTAATTAGTGACTGTGGGTGTGTTCCAGTCAGTGTTGCAGATTTCAGAATTTGGAAACTGTTCAGTTTGCCACTGGAAAGCTTCAGTTTCGTATTGCCTATGCCACCCACAGATCTTTAATGAATTCCTCTGATCCCAACTTTCATAAAGAAGACATTTGGAAAAGATTTCACAGATCAGTGTGTGTCATCTTAGCCTTTCAAGTTATTTCAACCATGGAACATTTGAATTAGAGGCCACAGTATATTTGAGCATTATGGGTGTGGGAGTAAGGCTGTAAAGTGTTTCTTTATATTTGCCTAAAGCCTCCATAATGAGCAAGATATGGACCTTATCGTGTTCTTCAATTATTGGAAAAACCTTCAAAACTGTGCCAGGAATGGGTCTTATTAAAGACATAAGAAAGTTATCTCACTAAAACATGGATCAAAAATAAAAGAAAAACATTTTTTGAACTGATGATCAAGGACATTTGGATACAGTGCTGTTGCAGTAATTATTGCACTCACATCCAAGAACAAAAGTGAGATCATTCATGTCGATTCTCATGCAGCTGTGAGCTAATTTGTTTTGGGTGTCTGTGTTTTCATCTTTTTTTTATGTTGGTTTTTTTTTTTGCATTCTGGACAGGAAGTCATTTGAGATATTTGGTCACTAAAGTCTATTGCTTCAGAGGGAAATCCTGTCTTTTCAAAAGATACGCTGATTATGTTGTCATGATAGATTTATGTCTGGTAAATGCTGCCCCGTAGCCCCTGCTCCATGTACCCTGCTATATACTGTATATGGCAATTTAGGAGGCAGCTGTCATATTGAGTTTTCCCATTATCTTTGTCCCATACATGTATGAGGAGAGAATCTGGCCAAATGCTCTGACAGTGATAACACTGTTTCTATCTCTATCTCACACACAACTTTATGATTGATTTATGAATTCAAATTAATATTCAAATCAAGAGTCAAAACAGAAAGCGGATTTACATATTATTGTTACAGAATGGGCTTGTGGTGTCTCTCGTGCCTCCCAACAGTGAAACACTGCTGACCCCTCATGGAAGTTAAGAATAAAAAGTCTTTGAAGTCTGAAGAGTCAAAGTGTGTAGCATAAAAAAAAAAAAAGAATGCTTCATACTAATATGACACCAAAAAAAAAAACATACGCAATTATATTCTGCACTCCACTGACAATTTGATGGAATATTGAAAAGCGAAATGGGATATTCTAATAGTGAATAAACCAATTACAATTAATGATAAATTAGCTAAATTAATAATTAATGAATTGGTTTAATGAGAACCATTTCAAATTATCATTCTTATAATTACAGAGGTAAAATTACAGGAATTTGACTGGAGTCAGAGGTTGCAGAGATGACGCTTCATACTAGCTTGGCCTGTTAATTTTCAACAGTAGTATGTTTTTGTTTGTTTGTTTTGTTGTTGTTGGTGTTTTTTAATCTATTATGCTTTAGCTACTGCCTTATATATGTGGTATAAATGATTCCCTATGATGCTGGAGCATTGTTCTTTTCTCTTTTTTCAGTTGGGGCAATGTGAGAAAGTGGGATAATTATTTAACTTCAGGATATTTTAAATTGAACATTGGACATTTTTTTTTTGTTGTTATTTAGTTCTGTTGCCATTGTTGTTTTTTTGTTTGTTTGTTTGTTTTGGTTATGGGTTTTTTTGGAGTGTGTGAACGTATTTGTCATTGTTAAGTCAGTTTCTTAGCGTTGTCATTCCATGAGAAACTGCAAATTATTTTTAAAAAAGAGCTTGATGATATTGAAAACTCTTTGGTTTTGACTCAATTGGTTTTAATTTTATATTTTTAATCTTTACAGTCTCATGCTAGTTTTATGATGAGGAGTAAATTAATATTCTAATTGCATAAACAATAGGATACACATCTGTCTACACATATAGCGGCTCAGATGCTGCTGTGGCTATGGTGTCAGGGCAGGGATGGTGGTAGTGAAGTGACATTACTACATGTTCTTCCACGGGGAGTGTGATTAAAATCACAGCCTGAATTCCTTCCTTAACAGTTTTACCAGTCTGGATGTTCAGCAAAATTATTTATTTTTGCATGTCATGAATATTTATTACGGAAGCTGGGATATTCAGCAGGATGCACTGAGCATATCCAACAGTAGCTGCCAAACATATTTTCAGTTAACAGTCAACTATTTACAGATCGGACAAAAGTATATATATGATCAGTTCTGGTTTGTAAGACGAACTTGACAAAAACATTCCAATCATAACTTTGTGCTACCATCTTCTTGACAAGTTACTAAACATAATACTTTTAGTCGCAGTAAATTAATAATGATGACACCTACAGTATATACAGCAGGTTACAACCCCAGAGACAATCAAGATATGGTGAAATAATAATAATATAGATTGGACTGATTATTATAACTAACATTTGAACTATGTTACTGGACTCATTGGGTGAAAGTGGGGCTCAGTTTTCACTATGTTAAAACAAACTCAACAATATACTTGTGCTTTTGCATATTTCAGGATATTTCTTGGAAATTTCAAAAGTTTCACATTGGTGCTGTGCATTGTCCAAAGTATATGACATATACTTTTTTTGGCACAGGTCTTCCTACCTAGACAGTCACAGTTCCCAATTATTTTAATTTACTTTAAAAAATATTGTCTTTAATGTAATATATTATTTAAAAACAGCTTGAAACCAAAGAAAGTCAGCAGATAAAACATTATCTGCTTTCATTTCTGTTAGTTAGTTTAAAGTTAGTTTATTTTTCTGTGGAATTGCTTTTCTTTTCAAATTCATTGCCTCACTAAGAAAATACAACAAAGAAAATAAAAGTGTAGCTGCCTGACTGAACCAAGCCTCAGCAACTGTAAGGCAGAAAAAATAGCACTAACACTTCCAACTTTGGGTGATAGTTTGAATAAACATCGTGTGTTTTCTGAGTTTTTCAAGATGTTTCCTGTTATGCCTTTGTTTATTATTTAGACCTCATCTGTGGACATAAGTGTGACCTTGTGCAGCTTTGAGCTGTCTCAGCAGAGCATCTGACCATAGTGGCTGACACAGCGAGGCGTCTGCCTATTTGGGTACAGAGGGTGTATGTAGGTCAGCCATGGGCCTGCATGCTGTGACAGCAGCATGGTTACTGTGCTGTGCAGCGGGACAGGGATTGGAGTGGACAGAGAGAGCCGGCGTAGGGAGAGGCCCCTCTCACACGTCAGCACCGATACTTCCTCATTTCCCCCCTTAAACACTTTGACATTATCAGGCCACACAGAGCAACGTCTGCCCTCATTATTCTCACCTTTGGTGCTGCAGCAAAATGGGCAAAAAGAAGCTGGAGAAGGAGAAACTGGGAAAAATACTGAACAGACATCAGGCTATGGTGCATGTCTGAAATACTGTGAGGGCCATTTGATGGACACTGTTCTGTCTATATGACAGTGGTGTTGTCTGATTCCTGCAAGGTCGCAATCTTCACAGTACACCAAGTTAATGGAAGAAGGTAACTGATAGATATGACAAACCCCTGTAACACAATTTACTCGTTTATGATTTCCAAAAAATTTATGTCAAAATTTGAGAGTAATTTACTTCACTTTTATGTTTTCAGACAAAAACTTTAACATTATTCAGTTTTTGCATTAAATTATTTAAACAATGATTGAAAAGTATTCATTGTATACAAGCAGTGAGTCTTTTTCACACATCTTTTATTGAAAAAGTGTCCAAAAGTACAGATACAAATAAAAGCCATTGTGAGCCACTAAATGATCACATACTGCCACCTGCTGGCATAAGCACTGTAACTCAGTATGAAATACTGGAGGGACAAAACTGGCCCAATAACAGTCACATCAAGCTAAATTTCGTGAGACAGTTCTCAAAGCAAATTGTATGTCACAGAAACAGCTTTAGAAAGAGTAACAACTTCTTAGAAGTTGACCAATTACACTAAAATACAGCATACAAAGATGGCATGTATGTAGGAAGGCTGAAAACGTAATAAAATTGTTCAGTTATAAGAATGAGCTTATCGGTTGTAAGGATGCATCGAACCAGATGCTGATTTGATGTTTGTCTTGATGCTGCTTGGCATTTTTCCTAACAAAGAAAAACGGGGAAAGGGTATTAAATGCACATAATACAGATTATCATTGTAGGGGGATTTACAGTTCAAGTTTTGTTACTACAACCACAAACACTATATTGAAAGCATAGGAGACTTTGTTTGCCATTTATGCATCTCCTCAGGATTCTGCGGAGCTCAGATAAATGATATTTCTGGTATGCAGTGCACATTACTAAATAGTTCCCTTGAAATATAAGGGTAGTTTATTGGTAAAGATATATTGCTGCAATGTCTAGAAAAGGACAACAGTGACAAAAATTCTGAGGTCAAGTCAGGCAATTTCCTCACTACTTCATACAGAAGGTTGTGTAACCATTTATTCTGATCTCGATGAAATTAAATTTAGCCAACACAAATTTTTCAGAATATCCCATATTTGATAAGGTATTAAATACCCAGTATTTTTTGTTTAGGTTGCTATACAATATATTATATTGGCTAGATGTGCCATCACAAACTCATTCAGATTTTAAAATGAAGAACGTTAAAACACCAAGTAATATTGTAAATATATCTATTTTACAATGGAATGAGCAACAGTAATATAGACATGAGTTAGTTAAAATTTGATTTTAAAAATCCCATCTCTCATTTCTCATTTTTTAACAAGAATTAGACATCCCCTTTCAATGGTTGCAAAAATTAAATAGCAGTAAGGATTGAATTTATTTAGTTTCTCTGGTTGTAATAGCTGTCATGAATAGCATAAGTGTAGTTAGTAGAATTTTTTCATACAATTATAGCGCTCCAAACATTTGGTTAGCAAAGGCATGAGTCGTGTGTTCTAATAATGAGATTCTGACAAATGAACCAATTTACTTAATGCTACAAAGGTTTGTTTTCCTTGCTATGGCTGTTAAAGTAAGGTTATTTGCGTGTGGTGCAAAAAAGTAAGAAGTAGTGAAATGAAATACTAACCCAACTCTCCAGGTCTCCTACCTGGCTGTCCTTGCTGCTGTGGAGCCACAGGTCCGCCCATACCTGCTTGCTGACTTGAACCACCACCAATGGGGACTTGCTGTAAGTTTGAACCTCCGCTCATCATGGGCCCCTGTCCTGGAACTGGACCTGGAGGCCGGCATTTGGAAAGCCCCTTTCCAAATGCAACTGCTCCAACCAGTGCATTTGTGTCAGCAGGGTTGAAAGAGGATTTATTCTGTCTCAATGCTGAAAAACAAACAAACAAATAAAAACAATAGCAGTAAAACTCAGCATATTTTTTACATTAATTTATCAGTTTAAACCACAGGACCATTACAGTTAACATACTTGCACTTTCTGCATCTCTGTCATCGCGGGGATTGTTCAGCTTCTCTAGTAGACTGGAACAGAGCTTATTCAATGCCTGGATTTGTTTCTGTTATGAAAAACATTTTCCCATATTTGGTTTAATAATGCAAAAATACTCATATAGCGTTGACTGTAATATTGTTCCTATTTTATCATTAGAAAGACAGCACATTGTCCCTAAATAGAGTCTTATCCAGCTGACCTGTGCAACCTCAGGGCCAATGCGTGTAGCTTCGGCACTCAGAAGTTTCTCCTGTTCCTCCACTTCTGGATCAGGCTTGGTTCTCAGGTAGTCCGGTACAATCTCATGGCTGAACACTGGGACACGCTGCTCTGTGAGTTTCTGATTGAGAACATGCAGCAGTAATAAACATATGGGCCTCTATGAACAGACACATCACTGGTTTCCAGTGTTTAAGATACTTACTGCTAAATCTTCGTCTCTGTCTGGAGACAGAAGTAGAGGTATTATGACCTGGTTGCGAAAGGATGGTGTCTTTTCATTCTTAAGCAGTTTATTTATAGTGTTCAGCTGACCGGATAGCAGAGCAAAATTGTCCAACACAGATGGCCTAAATGAACAAGAATACACTTCACAACATCTGACCCAAAATATATAATAAAAAAAAAAGAAGAAGAAAAATCACATCACATAAAACAATCCTACGCTGAAATGAATCAACTGTAATGACAAACGTTCATGTCAAGTTTGTAAGTATAATCTCTTGTTCATACTAAAGTAAAGCACATCAAATGACCGCGTAATGCAAATGTAAACATATTTGCCTTTAAACATGTTGACAACCTTATAAACATCTTTACAATAGATCACAAAGCCTGACTGAACAGAGTGGGCTGTTTACAATATCCCAGCACACTTGCTTATGCAGATGAACACTAAACTAACAGTTTTTGGTCATAAAACAGCACAATTCCTGCCATAAACAAATCCAAAAGCTGCTCCGTAAAAAGTGAATAATGTATTTTTTTTTCTCCTTATACTGTGAGTGGACATTTCAAAATGTACTACTTACTCATTAAAAGTGATTTTTTTAAGTCTGGACAAAAACAGTGTAGTCTATATTAACGCATACAAAACGTGCATTAAATAAGGATTTTCATTCAGTCCTTTTAAGTTTGAACACAGGTCTGTTAGCTCTTTTTAAAATGCATTACTCACCATGTTAATCGCTCGTATTCATTTTCCAACTTATAAATGAAACTGTGAAGAGCGTTTTTGACGTGAGCCACTCGAGAAATGAGAGACTCCACCGACGCCTCTAACTGCTTCTCCTCCCGTTGCTTTGTAAGAGAAGCAACAAAAGGCTCGTTTTCAGACACAAATACTTCAATGGCACTTTGGTTACTGCGCTGTGTGGGACGTCCACAGCGACATTACTTTGGCTTTCCAGGAATATTGAACTCAATGCTGTGTGAACCTGAAGTACACCGCTAAGGCTAGCTAACACAGCTAGCCTTAGCTAGCAAGTGATTGCTTTATAGACGGATAAGTAGAAAACACCGCATACCAGCAAAATGCCAGAGAACATAATAGTTAATAACATATTAAAAATGGCATCATTACTTTTAAAATACATTAGTGCTACTACGACATTACCTGCATTGTTGAACCACAGACAAACGATGAATGCTCTGACTCAGTCAAGAAAGAAACACTTCCGGTTCGTTGTTGTCAAAATAAAAGCACTGACCATGTAGTACCCCTCTAACAGGGGTGCAGTGTAACGGAGTAATAATACTTCGTTACAATACACTTGGTTATATTCATAACAAAATATTAATAGTTCTAAGTAATAATATCTCTTTACAATAACTAAGTAGCTTTTTGGAGTTTCTGTTCATTTTTGAGTTGTTGAGTTCTGGCAACTTTCACTTTTACTGAACTACATTTCCCATAATCACTTTCGTTTTAATCACTCTCACCTTTGGTTTAATTTATTCTTCTGAGTCCTGTTACTTTCTGGCTTATCTGAGTTCTGTTGTTCTCTATTGATTCAATTTTAAACTCCACTTGTTTAGTAAATTTAAGATTTAAGTGGTGAGGTCTTGAAATATTTTGAGAAGCTTTTCAGAAAGTCTTTAAATGTGTTTAATTTCAGGATTGCTTCATATACTCTGAATGAGTTTGTGAATGAGTGTGTGTGTGTACTGAGGGCAAACAGGCTCCCACTCAGCAGTGCTGCACTCTGTAGTCCATTATATTCAGCCCTACAGGCACTAAACCAAAAAAAATGGTAGTCTTGTGTTTTTTTGGCCAGAACTGTACCAACCTTCGTTGGTTGTTCGTTTCATTTTTGTTGGTTATTGAAAATATGCAAATTGCTTAAAATATTATTTTATAAACATACTTAAGTATGGCTTTTGGGTACTTTATGCAAGACTGCTATTGAAATACATTGCAATTTACATGCATCTAAAAATTCTATCTAAAATGTATCTAAAAATTTACCCAAAAATAAATAAGTATAGGTATAATGCCAAAGTGAATCCCAATATTAAGTACATAATTTTGAATGATACTAGTGTATTTTTATATCAAAATAAATGTTTTGCATGTATGCTATTTCTGTTTTTGAGAGGAAGTAGCCTGTGCTTACCTAAATTACTTTATTTCCCAATACTATTAAATCAGTACAGGTTATACCAGATGTGGAAAACAATTTACCAAACGAATGATAATTGTTAAGCAATAACCGCTCAACACAGCTGACCAAAGTGTAGTACATCTGCATCACAATTTGTCACAATAGAACCTGACACTCTGTCCCCACAGTATGTCACATAGTGTTGAATGTGTCCTGGGTATGAAGAAAATCTGCATCTCGATATGAGCAAAAATTTCAACATCATATATGTTTAGTACTAATATGTCTATGAGTTGTCATAAATCAAGTGTTAATAATTAATCCAGAGACTTTTCATCCAAAACATTTTATTTTGATACAAAGGTGTTTGTAGTGTTAAAATTGTGTTCCAGTACATGAGACTGCAAAAATCTGACACCAACAGTGTTTTGTTTGTTTTTTTCTTAACGTTGATTCACAATTCACTGTGTTCCAGGCTGTTAGCCCGTATTTATATTATTCACCAATGGTAAATTAGGCGCCCATGAGAATAATGAAATAAACTGGCCCATTTATACACTTTTTACACATTTGTTCTATGTCCCTCCAAGTGTGAAAAAGTAAAGGAATCAACAAAGCCAAGAAGAGTAGCTACTTGAAGAATGTACATTCTCAAATCAAGATCACAGCACCTGATTCGAGAAGTATTTGTCACAGTTTTGGCACAACAGCACAAACTTGGTGATGGAAGTTTAAAAGAGGCTCTCAACGTCTCCCATTTCCACAACCACAGTCTTCAGCTGGGAGTAGTACTCGATTGTCACTTGGCCGTTCTCTCTGCCAAATCCTGGTAAAGCATAGCAGAGGCATGTGAGCTTTCTCCCTTTCGCTATCATCCAATTTAGATAAATCCGGTCTCTTACTTCAATAAAATACAATACTGAGTATAATTGCTTGCATCTACAATGATTTAAGTGTCAATGTAATCATTTGACCATTACAGAATCCTACCTGACATCTTATATCCACCAAATGGCACTTCCACAGGGCTGATGTTGTAGTTATTGATGAAGCAGGTTCCTGCCTCCAGGTTCTCAGCCACACGATGGGCTCGAAAAATATCCCTGCATATGAAATTAAAGAACAGTTTTATAGCAAAAAAAAAACCAAAACAACAACAATATGAATGCTGACTGTCATCAGTGCAATGTGTTATTTTTGGAAATTTCTAGACTATAGGTTATTTTGTGGAAAACTCAAGTTCAGCTACAGGATGGCGAGAACCTCGTTATCTTGAAGAGCAAGCTGCTTACGCTGTATGTCAGAAGTTGTAACAGGCATAGACACACTGTGGATGACACTCTTTCTAGTGATAAATAGTCTGCCCTAAAAGTCCTGATTAAGGACTCCATTAAGTAACTATGTTTTCATTTTACCAAGGTGGATGATTTCTGTGCCTTAAAGCCTTTTTACATGGTAAAAAGAAGATAGGAAGAATATCTTGCTAAATATGGAAGTGTGTCTCATGTTAAAATGAAGAAAATAACTGTCTATTATTATCATCTGTCATGGATTTTATCATTTCACTGCTGAAAAAAAAACCAAAACAAAACAACGGTCTCACTGCCATTTACAATGCCTTATCATCGAGGTCATACTATATACAGACTTTAATTATTTTCTCAGTGATCATCATTGCTTGTACTTCAATGTAAATAAATAATTGAATATAAAAACGATTAATCAAAATTGTTAAACACAAACATACGTGCTTTACATTCAGAAAACCCCCACTTTCCACATACATGTGTTTATTATTAAGGTGGACTTGCCACTATCAATATGACATGCTGACGTATCGTTGATGGGCCAGCAGTCTATGGAGCGTCTATTAGGGGTGTGCCAAAAAATCGATTCATATAAGAATCGCAATTCTCATTTACTACGATTCAGAATCAGTTTAAAATGTGCCAAAATCGATTTTTAAAAAGTAAAAAAAATCTGCAGGCTGTCTGCCTCCATTTTGTATGTTGGACGTCCTGACGTCACCACGGAGCCGGTTCTGGAACATACTCATGTGCTGTAAGCACTCTCGGTTTTTACCTAGAGCCCTATAAAATCTGTTTTATTTTTTCCAAAATTCCGTTTTCTTTTTTTTTTTTTTTTGGTTTTTTAATTTTTGAGAATTCCGTTTTTAACATCTTACACAAATTTAACCCCGAGACAGTGTTTTAAGTAATGAAATATAAACAATTTCTTCAGTTTCTTCCACACATTTAAGCAAAAACATAACAATAAAACATACGTTCCACAACTTTGGTGGAAATATCAACTCGACTCTAAACTTTTTAATTTCTTCTATCCCCATGCTCTTTGGTATTCCACCGATTACTGACATCTCCACTGAAGTACATGATAGTCAACCTCTTTCTGCTGTGCTCAGTGAGTGACTCTCGTTTGACTTAGCACTTAGCACTCAGATGGCCGCTTCACTGGTGGGGGGTGTGCATTATTAGTGACCCCCTCTGAGAATTTTCCTGACAGATCCAGTCTCTCGTCTAGTCTGGTCTAGTCTTTAGTCTCTGGAGGGGTCCCTTCTAGTCTTTAGGTGGGGCGGTCTCTCGTCTAGCCTGGTCTGATCTGGTCCGGTCTCTACTCTCTGCAGGGGTCTTGTCTTCGGGGACCCCCATACATTTACATCAAGTCACCAATTGACAGACATGTTCATGTGCCCCTACCGGGAATCGAACTGCGCCATTCTTATTGCGGGGCGACAGCGTTAACCACTACGCCACCGTGCTACTGATTAAGCACTTTGGGAACCAATGTTTAACTGCACAATTTTTTTTAAAAAGTGACACTTTTATTTTTGTTACTTAAGCAATATGTGATATTGCAACAGTTGCAACAATTCCATCTAAGCATGGATAAATGTTTAAAACTTCATAAATGTGAAAAAGACACTTTAATGTTTCCATTTGTCATTCTGTCTTGCAAAGCAGACTGGAGTAGATCATGAGGGCTGTTTGCAGACCTACAGATTGAAGCAGAAATCATTATGAATCAAATCGTTTTGAATCGAAAATCGATTTTGAATTGAATTAGCCCCAAGAATTGGAATCGAATCAAATCGTGAGATAGTAAAAGATTCCCACCCCTAGCGCCAATGTATATATGTCTCTGGCAATAGGCTGCTGCATGGTCACAAATAGTTCTCTGTGTTTCTTTAGCTGACCTGGTGAAAACTCCAGAGGCCAATCCAAAAGTGGTGTTGTTGGCCCTCTTAATCACTTCTTCCTCTGTGTCAAAAGGCATGACAGACATGACCGGGCCAAAGATCTCCTCTTTCACACAAGTCATGTCATCTTTGCAGTTATCTGTTCCAGGAGTCACACACAAAATATGCAGATGGAAAAAAAGGACACATTATGTAATACTAGAATTACTTATGGTTGTATACCTCCACCAAGCAAGCCAGTTCCAGTGAATACAGTCACTATCTGTACCCCCTTATTTGCAGCACCAAGTAATGGCCAGAAGTATTTTTCAAGTTGAGCTTTGACCATTTGGATGCAAAATGTTATAAGTTTATCAGATTTTAGCATTTTTGTCATAATTAGTCAAATAATTAGCATGTAAAGACAAAGTGAAGTTGGCCTTTGATATGTGTGGATGTACCTGATTACAAGTAAAAAAAAAAAAAAATGTTAATAAAAAAATAATAACAATCTCAAGAGTGACTGCTATGTCAGATTCACAATCATAGGAAATACAACCCCTAAACAGATGAGAAAAAGTAAGAGCAAATTGTAGAATATATATAGAGATGCTTACCAAGTACACAAGGTGACATGAAGTAGCCCCCTTTTAGTTTGGGGTCACTGGGGGAAAAAGGCTCTCCTCCACACAGCACTCTGGCCCCCTGGAAGAGCAGATGCCATAGTTAGTCCAAGTTGCCATAGTTAGACCATTTAGACTGATAAAATTACTTTGCAGTTAAGTGAAAGTATTAAAGCCGCTGCCAAAACTGATTAACCCATAGATAGTTGCCTCACTACTACTGTTCCATTTTCCTGTTGGGATCATTAGTCATTAGATAGTTTCTCTAATGATGAAGGACTATTAACACACCTCTTTCTTGGCCTGACTGACAAATCCCAGCACTTTCTCCAGGTGTGGTTTGCTGATCAGTGCTCCCATTCGGGTGCCATCTAACAAAGGGTCACCCAGAGGGATGGCCTTGGTCCTTTTCACCACTTCTTCCAGGAACTGGGGCATGATCTCTCTTTGCACAAAAACTCTGGTCCCATTGCAACAAACCTATATTTTCGAAAGAAATTTGAACCTCAAAGAACTGTCACAAAATGAAATGTATAGGATTAGGTCAACATTGGCATCATGCAGTACAGGAAGGCATAATGATACAACAATTTCACCTGTCCCTGTGTGAGAAAGTTTGCCATGAGTGCTCCTTTCACTGCGTTCTCCAGCTCACAGTCTTTGAAAATAATAAGGGGAGATTTCCCACCTAGCTCCAGTGTCACCTGTTTCACCCCCTTTGAAGACATTTCCATGACCTGAGAGCAAGGATCAAATATTTTGTAGGTTTTAGAGAGTTAAGGGATGAAACACAAGCACCTTCTTCCATTTTTAAAAGGATTTTTGTATACTTTTACAGGCATCAATTGCTTAACATAAAATTTTCCATAATTTAAATATGTATATATTTTTAGCAAATCCATATAATTGTTACATGGTACAAATCTTCCATTGCAAGGTACACTTACACCTGCATTACAAAACAAAGGTAATAAATAGCTGGTATGATGTTTCTTGTGATCAGTTTCCTACCTCAAAAAAGTTTTAAAGCCTCTACAAAGCAATTTTCATACTATGGTGAAATTAAAAAAGACAATTTGACTAGCAGCTGTGGTCATCTAATTAAGTTTTTAATATTATGTTATGTAGCACTTTTTTCTACCTTTTTGCCTGTTGGCACACTGCCAGTGAAGGAGACTTTAGCAACCATTGGGTGGTGGCACAGCAGGGTGCCAGTCTCTGCTCCACCTTGTACCACACAGAACAGCCCATCAGGAACCCCTGCCTCTTTGTAGATCTCTGCCAGAATGACAGCCGTCACAGGAGTCATTGGAGAGGGCTTAAATACCATGGCATTACCTGTCGAGACAACCAAATTTGACCACTGCAGGTTAAAGACCAGACACCAATTGATTCTGGCTCAGGGACACGGGACATGCATGACCGCTGGATAAATAGGCAGGAGTAATGTTTTTGAAAAACCCTTAACTCACCACATGCCAGAGCAGGAGCAGACTTCCATGATGCAATCTGGAAGGGATAGTTCCATGCACCAATTCCTACACACACACCAAGGGGCTCCCTTCTTGTGTAAGCAAATGCTCCCCCTGGTAGCTGGATGTGCTGGCCTGCATAATGAAAACACAACTTAAGTATACAACACAAATAGATGTTTTTTTTAGTGAGGTATGGGAAAGTGGAAGATAACTTTTTTGGCCAGAAAAAAACCAACCTGCAAGTGTACCAGCAAGGCCTGCATAGTATTCAATGCACTGCCAGGCAATATCAATATCCACCAGTGCCTCAGTGATGGTCTTGCCATTGTTGATCACTTCAAGCTTTGCAATCTTCTCCCTTCTTTCCTATTTTATTATTATGACATTAACAAGTTAAAAAAAAACATTTTGGGGGAGTATAATTTCCAAGATTATGTAATGGTTGAAATCCTTGTCTGCCTGTCATTAATGAGGCTACACAGGAACAAAAGGTTTATTTCGAACAAATGTAGGCCACCAGAGAAAGGACAGGGTAAATTTTTTTAATGAGTAACTAGTGTCTCATTACATTCTTGCAACAGTCAGTCCCATGTTGTGTTGCACAACAGTTAAATGATGCCATATAACCCATCATGACCCACAGAAAGAATACATTTATTTATTTATTCTTTCTGTCAATAGTTTTTTCTACATTATTTGGTATAGTTGTATGCTTCTATTCTCTCTCTCCTGTGTCTGATGCTGCTGTATTGTACACTTTTCCCACTGAGGGACTAGTAAAGGATTAATATCTTATCGCATCATATTGGTCAGCTCACCCTGATGATACGGGCGGCCTCTAGCATCACCCGAGCCCTCTCCATGCCTGCCATCTTGCTCCATTTTAGGTAGGCAGCATGGGCACTCTTTATGGCCTCATCCACCTCCTCAGCCCCACAGGACACCATCTGACACAGGACACGGCCTACAGAATACAAAACACCAGTTGAGCTCCATGTCAAAGCAAGAATGACAGAATTATTAATCTGAATCAGAATCTGAATCAGATATAGTTTTATTGCCAGGTATGTGTAAACATACTAGGAATTTGACTCTGATGTTTCAATCTTGGACAAGGGAAAGACATAAATATATATACACATATATACACACACATTGAAATGGTGATCTTTTTATTATATTAACTGCATAAGTTTAAGAAATGCACATAGATTTCCTTTGAATTTATCTTATGCCTATAAATGGGCCTACAGAAGATACTTCACAGAAGAAGAAATAGGGCAAATAACAATTGCATAACCGCATGAGCCACATAAGCATGATGACCCCACTGCAAACCATGTTTTTTAAAAATATAATTTATACTGACGACAGGAGGGATTAAATTGTAAATCAAACTTTAATTAGTTGCGTTTACCAGTCGCAGGTTCAAACACGGGCTCGGCGTTTGTCTCCTGTCTGGGTTTCACTCGTTTGCCATCCCAGAAATTGAGATGATCCGTAACAACCACTGTTCCTGTCGTAGCCTGGGGCATGCTGTTAAGAAGTGACTGGGCCATTTTCACGACGGAGAGGAACCTGCAAAAAAACACCACCACCACACGGAGTTTTGAAGAAGCTTCTAAAAGTGAAAATTCCGACAAATATTTGGGGTAATGGAACTTCACTGCTAGCTTACTGGCTAGTTTGTAGCATTTAGCTAAATTGTGAGGTAAAGCGGCGCAAGATAGAAAACTCATGTTATTTCAAATATAAAAGCAACAGCAGAGTAACATTACAGTCTTTACCTTTAGTCTGTGCAGACTGATTAGCAGAGTCGCTAACAGAATAGTTATGACAGATTTACGCCCCTTTTTCCAGAAAGGACACGCCTGCTGCTGGCGGCCTGCCACAGACTGTTGGACACACAGATGCCAGTTTAGCAATTTTAGCAATTTTGAAACTTGTCAGACTACCATAGCCATTTTACTTTTACAAAATTACACCTAGCAACAAATTTGGCCACTTAATTTTTTTTTCAGTTTTAGAAACTTTGGAAAAGTGACTCAAACGCAGAAATGCACGCGTTTTCCATCCCAATGACAAAAAAAATCGATTTTCTGTCACACGCTCAGACACAATCTGTTTGCAGAAGTCCATTGTTAGTGACGTCATCAGCAGCGACGGCTGAGCGTTAATTCAATTCAAAAAAATATCTGACCGTAAAAAATATGTTGTGTTTATGTTATTTTTATAAATAAATATATGCAACAATAAACAAACACATCTGTATCCTGCTGGATGATTATTTGAATGGTTGGTAAATACGTTTTCTTTGATTGATAAAGTCCAGATTGGACCCAAGGATAAGTGTGAGTCAATTTTATTCACAGTAAATAAAAACATATATTTTCACTGGGACCTGAGCTGGTTTAGGCTACGTAAATGATGACAGCAGGTGGTGGCACAAAGAAAAGGCAGCTTTCCAAACAAATAAAAAAAATGCAACTCATGAAAAAATGCAAAACACAACTTGAATCTAATCATAAAACTTTATTAACAGTTACATACAATAATACTAAATGAATCAGATGTTACTGTTCCAATTAATATTTAAAATCACAAATTGATGCCTCGTGTATGTTGTAGGTAGATATTTGCAACCTTTGGTAATCAGTGCAATTAAGAACCACTTGTCCTTTTCTAATGTCTAGGTGAGATCATCTTGCTAAATTTAAATAGACGACAGATGGATGAGACATCAAACAAAAGGTAGAATAAAGTAGATGCAACAAATCAGACGTTTGCACCGCACAAACAGTTCTGTCTGTGGTTGGATGACAGAGCCATGGCTCCACACAATCACAGTGTAGGAACAGCACTGAGCTCCTGATGATCAAGAAAACTTAGCTGCTTGGGGAGGAGGTCCCAGGAATCCTCCAGCCTGCTTAGTTGCAGCTCTGGAGGGTGCAAGACCCAGCATCTTCTGAATGTTCTACACAGAGGATAACAAAAAAGACTTTAGGATGGAGCAAACCACAGATCCTTATCAGGCCAAAGTACATGTAATAAATATTTACAAGGCAAGAGCTGCCATTCAGGAACAAACATTCAAATTAAATCTTGTGTGTGTAATTAAAATATACAGTAACGCCAGGCTGCATTTGGTTTTAGAAATTCCAGCTATTAGTCCTATGAAAGCTACTTTGCTATCTGTGTTTTCCACTAGTGATGCAATTATTTATTGTTACAAAAATTGAATATACAATTATTATTATTACTACTCGATTGTTAGGTTTTAAAAAGGCTAAAATCTATCAATGGGGCAGTCTAAAAGTTACCTGTCTGATGGACATAGTGCAGAGGATGTAAAGGAAGATGAAGGAGCAGTCAGTGTAATCCTCTCCCAGCAGGTTGCGATGGGACAGTCCCTGAATGTAAGACAGCGGCACGAAAGGCAACTTGGCTACAACTCTTCCATCAAAGCTACCCAAAAAACAAACAAACAAACAAAAAAATTAGACAATGGTGAGATATTAATGGCAAGTTTAGGGTTGTGGAATAAGGCAGATACAAAGGAAATAATATATGCTCTAATGTAACTTTGATTTGGCTTCTGTGAAAAACAAATATAATAGTTTTTATGTTTGAGTGACCAACACAAACTTGTTTCTTTCATTCAGTTTGATTTGGAAATGACCTGAGGTAACTGTGTGCAAGACTTACATGGAGTTGAACATGCCCATCAAAGCTGTAAAGCAGAAGCCAATGGCAAACATGGACTTCATGCGCACCTACAAACTCACACATACACACAAGATTACATTGGACTCGAATTTTTCTAAAGTGACACATGAAAAAGTAATTTTTTTTTAAGTAGTAGGGTTGATACTGTTTATGCTTTTTATATATACATTTTGTTGAATTTATTGGTGGCAGAGACGAAAGATCCCAGAAATGACTTCATTATTTATAGTAAAAATAAATAAATAAATAAACAATCTAACTATTACATGACCATTGCAAAAAAAGTTGTCTCACCATAGAAAGGTCTCTGTTGTTGTTTTTCAGTTTCTCTTCCTGTCTTTCTGTAATACATTTAAAAATATATATCATTTATTGAGCAACACAGTCATACCAAAGACGTTGTTAGTAAAAATCAGTAGATCAAATCTTCCATGCATCAGTTTTTTTGTTGTTGTTGTTGTCTTAAATGTTGAAACCTGTTCAAAAACGGATTGCAATGCATCCGCAGTGGTCTTACCGATTTTCTTCTTCTGTTGACGTCCTGCAGACTCTGTTATGGTTTCCTTTTTCTTCTCAACTAACAAACAGGCAAAAGAGAATGTGATCAATTTAACACACTGAGAGAAAAATATGTCAATACTATCAGATTCACATATGTTTTACCTACGTTTTTTGCTTTGCTTCTCCACTTCAGCTTTTAGCCTCTTGTATTTTTCAGTGCGATATACTAAAACCCAAGTAATTCCTGCAGAGAAAATCAGAAAAAGATAAAACTTTTAATGAATTACTGCCACAAAGGCAGCAGTTTACAGGAGACCCTTTCTGGAACATTTGCTAAGAGTTTAATATTTGCAACCTGCTGAGGTTATACTTGGGAAGGTAACTGAGGGTTATTTCTGTGGAACCTGCAGAGGATGTTTCCTCAAAGATTTTGAAGTGTTTTACCAACATACTTCATGAATGCCGTGGTCACTAAAGCACACATCTTACAGAAAGAGAGAGAAAATGTCCCGGTACACACAAGTAGTTCGCTGATTCAGGCTTTTAACTTTAAGCGATCGCTTTTTAACATCCTCTGGTAAGACTTTGGTTGTGTTCTTAGTTTTGCGTTTAGTTTTTAAATGGCTTCTCGCAATACTTTTATTGCGAAAATCTATAGCCGAAGTTCTACTCCACCGATGGCTAACGCTAACGATTAGCTTAGTTGCTAAATTAGCTCGCTAGTTCAGAAATCGCAGTCATCAAAAGCACAAAAATTAGAAATTATTCACTGACGGGACGTTTACAGTGATTCGCTTCGATATAAATCAGATTTTTGTTCAAATATAAATTATTAGCTTTCATTTGATGATAGTAAAACGCTTAACGGTCTGTCAGGGGGATTTTACTCACCTTCAGCTAGCAGCGCGGTACAAACAGAGATAAACACAATCAGGATGGTGTCTGCAAACATGGTGCTCATATTGACAGTTTCCTGCTTATCTGAGCGCCGTCCGAAAAACGACAGTAATTTTTTTTTATTTGAAACTACCCCCTAAGCACATTACACTGATGTGATCCTGAGCCACAGAGTTGTGTCAGCACTGGGGAAGAGGTCAGAGGTGGAAGAAGTGTTTCCGGTTCACCGACTGATCGGGACGATCGACTGGGAAAAATATAGAAGAATTTAATAACAAAACAACATGTTTCAGATATAATCCACACGGCCTATGGCCTATAAAATTGAGAAGCGCTGTATTGAGTTATAAGTAATTAAAATGAGAATATAATCTAGGACAGAGTTGAATGACCAACATCCAAATCCCATAATACAACCAAACACAGGGCAAGCGAGTATAATGATTCAAACATAAATTATTATATATATCATTATATATAATCATTTATTATATATATATATATATATGATTTATCATTTTAATTTAATTCATAATAGATATTTATAAACAGTTAACGTGTTAAGCGCTTTTCATGAAACTATTGTGCTATAGGAATGATTACATGGTTTACAATTTGACGTTTTCATTGTTTTAACTTTATTATTTAATTTATTTCAATGCAAACAAAAACGTAGGACGAAAACTGGGGTCGATATCGACAAATAAATAAATATACCAGACATCACTCTAAAATAAATATTTACAAAGGGCTCCAAAAGAAACAGCAAACTATAATCCTGTGCTAACACTCATAGTTGAAAAGTATGCCAAGCCTTCACGGCCTCTGATTTCATCTTAAATGGCACCATTTCCTCATCATTTTTTAAAAATCATCTCTGTCATTGAGCTCATGAACCCCAGCCTCATCATGTTCATCGTCGACCCCATCATCAGAGGGGAGGAGCACAGACACCCCCGTGTGTCGGTGGGCCGCATCCCGCTGCAGATGAAGCATGGCAGGCGACACCGAGACAAAGCCAGGTGACCAAGCCGAAAACGACAGCCACAATCGGCAGCCCTTCCTCATCGGTGTGAGTGGAGGGACAGCCAGCGGAAAGGTTGGCATTTATATCATAATTCATGATTTATTCATTTATTTCATGTTTTGGAATTTATTGGGTTGCATATTAATATTACTGTTGTTTTGCATTTTTTTACTCTCTGCGAGAGCCGTCAGCCCAGATGTAGATGTAATTTTCTTTAGAGAATCTGATCCCAACAGATATTTTTGCTCTCCAAAAAGTAATCGTAGCCTTCATTCATCATTTCGACCAGTCAGACTGATCGATATGAGCATGATGCAGGCCGGCCTGGTGTGTGTCAAACCACAGTGCACTGTCAATATATGCCATGTCATAAATAAAGTGTCACTTATGTAAATCAGACTCAAGGACTTGTCGTTATTATATTTATTTATTTACTTATTTATTTTCAACCGAAGGAGTTAAATAGTTAAGGAAGGTGTAAAGGACCAGAGTTTATTAAAAAAAAAAAAATGGGGGGGGGAGTTAATTGCATCAGCTGCGGGAAGTCTGCCGGCTTTAAGCTTGTTAAAAATTAGAGACCACAAATAAAAAATTTAATAACTCAAACACCCTCAGTTTTACCAAATCCGGTTGAATTTTTGCTGTTTTTGGCAAGATGCTACACTCATTGAAGATAGATGTAAGAGTATCCAGTTATTAAAAATATTTCTATCATTATCCATATCTTTATTGCTGTTTCTGGTTGATCTGCTGCTATCACAGTCGATTTTTCTTCTTTGTCACGCTGAGGTTTCCACTGTCCCTGCTACTTTGTTTGATTGAATATCTGCATTATCATCCTCTATTCTGCCTCCAGTATGCTGCAGTGTTTCAAAAGTTTGCCAGGGTTGTCAGTAACTGCTGTCTCTGTGAAGATAAATGTGATAAAATATGAATTAATCTTTTCTTGCTTCGCAGAACAGATTTAGATGCCTCAATGCAAAATCCAAATCTATTCGTTCTTCCCCATGTGTGACAAATTGATTAGTGAACTGTCACAGACAGTGAATCAGGCCAAGTTACCCTGTCTCGAAGCCCCAGTGTGACATTTTTTGTTATTTGTTTTGTACCGTTAAGTTCTTACCCTTAGAAGCGTGACTTTATAGGTGTTTAAATGAAGAAAACTTAAGCTGTGGTTTAACTGACAGTTGTTGATGGGTGTGATTTCCTGGTGTTATGCCCCTTTTCTCCAACTGGAGTAACTGCTTACAGGAACACCTGTTCTCCCACACGTTATCTGTATTGGGAGTAAACGGCAATCTTTGTGTATTATGTCTATGAGGTTCAGATACGATATGCAAGATGCAAACATACTGTTTTTAAATTTTTCTCCAATGACAAATCAAACTATGTTTCAAGAATGCAGTGGCATAACTAAGAAATAGCCCTTCCTAAAAAAAAAAACAAACAAAAAAAAAACGGGAAAAATATGATCAATAGTGGCTGTATTTTTTCACCATGCTGCTTTTTTTTTTTCTTAGTCATCAGTATGCAGCAAGATTATGGAGCTGCTGGGGCAGAATGAGATTGATCACCACCAGAGGCAAGTGGCCATCCTCAGCCAGGACAGCTTCTACAGGGTCCTCACCCCGGAGCAGAAGGCCAAAGCACTAAAGGGACAGTTCAACTTCGACCACCCAGGTATGTTGGTGGTAGTTACTAACACAGTTCAATGCATCTGCAAAATGTCATCTGACAACATGGTAATCGAATTTGGATATCATCCTGGCCTGTAAAAGTTCTGAGTCTCCTGAGAAACTTTACAAACTGATTAGTTTATACAGCGGCTCTTGGTGTGAGGATTGTTCAACCACCGTCTGATCATATTTCATCCTGCTAGAGAAATGAGAATTTTTTTTAACCACTTTTTTCTCTTTCTTTTATATAGATGCATTTGACAACGACCTCATAATAACAACTCTGTGGGACATCAAGGAGGGGAAAACAGTACACATTCCTGTTTATGACTTTGTTTCCCATTCCAGGTGAATAAAGTCCTTAAAACACAGTTAATGGAGTATACCAGGTCACAAAAAACTCAGATGACTCATCGTGAAGCAGTAACATTAACTTTAAATGGAGATATGACACCCGCTTTGGTGGATTATTTTCTCTTTTATTAATTTTATATGCACATTTTTCTATGGTAGTGAAATGAATGGAAACCAAAGTTTGTATGAAAAGTAGGAAAACCATGCTTGAAAATCTGATACACCAAAATACACTTTGAAACATAGACCTCATTAATGCAAGGTATATTTATTTCTTTTTTTTTTTTGTACAGAATTTACTGAAACAATTAAGCAACAAACATAAAACTAAAGGTTTTAAGCAAATCTATGTAACATTTGGAACAAAAGAAAAGTATTTTCTTTATAAGGCAAAAAATTTTATTCAATATGCTTAATACACAATACACTCCTTCTGTTTCCAAACTGTACCCAAATATTGCAGCACGATTCGTGTTACCAAGTTAGTTTGATATCAAGATTCTTCCTCCTTGTTTACAATTTTTAATTTTGTCATTATTCTCTCTTGTTAATCACATTCCCTTCTCAGCAAATGCTACACATATGCTTAATGCCTAATGTCTTTTGTACGGCAGGAAGGAAGAGACAGTGACAGTGTACCCTGCTGATGTGGTGCTGTTTGAGGGAATCCTGATGTTCTACTCTCAGAAGATTCGCGATCTTTTCCAAATGAAGCTGTTTGTAGACACTGATGCAGACACTCGGCTTTCTCGCCGGGGTGAGACAAACAAGTATTACCAGATAATTCCTTTCAGTTTTTTAACACAGGAGCCAAGCCTTAAGTTCACTGAAAGGGATTCTAAACGGAAGATGTAGTTTTGGGAATAATTTTGGGAAATACACTTCTTTGCTTTGTAGCTGAGAATCAGACAAGATGATCAATACAACTGTCATGAATGCACACTTAAAGTCAAGTCATTTGGCTTAGTTTAGCATCATGAATAGCCAATCTAACTGTGTCCAAAAGGCAGCAGTAATTTCCTGGAGTCGACCTATTTCCACAACATTGGCAGCATATAAATCCATGTAGAAGTACACCATATAATTTTTCTGCTTAACTTTTCATACACATTAAGCCAAGATGTCACTGTTTTATACGTTTTGTGAGCTTTGGAAGTACTGGGAGGCAGATTATTATTTTTATTATTATTTTATTATTTTATTATTATTATTATTTTTTTTTTGGGCCTCAACTTTAGACATTGCCTTAAGATGAAGCTTTATATTTTGCCAAACACACAGGTGGTATCATATTTTTTTCCTCATCCAAATCTCCCTAAATGTCAAACGATTCCTCTAAGAGATGATTTTTTATTTTCAGTATTGCGTGACATCAGCGAACGTGGTCGGGACTTGGAAAGCGTTCTAGCACAGTACATCACCTTTGTCAAGCCTGCATTTGAGGAGTTCTGTCTACCAGTGAGAGTCATTCCCAAGACTAACATAAACCAGCTCAGATTGGCGTGTTTTTTGTCCCTGACCATAACTCTTTTTTCCTTTTTTGACCTAATTTAGACAAAGAAATATGCTGATGTTATCATACCAAGAGGAGCTGATAACATTGGTGAGTGTCATTTTTCTTCATGTGTGCTATATCAGAGACAGTGTTTCTAGTGAAACTCTAGTCTCAACAGTGTTTTCATGAAGGTCACAGCTGTGTTTGTTGAACTCCAAGGCAGTTTTGTCAGTTGACTGTTAAAATGAAAGTCTAAAACAAACTGCTTGAAAAAAATTCTCATGTGATTCTCATGCATTCACATTATATTTGAATCACAGTTTTAAGCATCTTTAAAGTAAACAACTATTACAAATCTTTCTCACATAGTCATTGGAATATTTATTTTATATTAAATTATTTTACAATACACATAATGATGAGGCTAAAGGGGAAGCAACCTAATGGCACGGTTGAACATCTTAAAGGCTGCTTAAATTTGTTTTGAGATTGATGTCTTCTGTTCGTTAATCGGGATTTTTTTTTTTAAATCACTGGCTATATTCCAAAAAAAAAAAAAAAAAAGAAATTGAATGTGTGCTTGAAATGTAATCGTAACACACAAAAGATAAAACCTCAGACTAACCCTATATATGTTTGTCTCTCACCGCAGTCGCTATAAATCTCATCGTTCAACACATCCAGGATATTCTGAATGGTGGTCTGACCAAACGGCTGAATGGGTGGTTTACTGGTTGTGGAACAACAAAGAATCCACCTAACATGGAGTCCAGCACCCGGCCGCACTAAATGGAGTGCTTTTCCTGGGGAGAAGAATGAACGGTCGTCCGCACGTGCTGAATGGGCTTTACAGCGTGGCTAACAGAGCAGGAGTTACCGCCAGGATATCAAAAGGCTTGCTTTTGATATGATTCTGCTGGATTAAATCATTAAGAGAGGGATTTTTCCTTTGTGGAATGGGTATAAAGCAGTTGGGTTTTTTTTTGGTTTTTTTTATTCTTTCTGCTGGTGAGATTGGTGGAGGATAAATGTAAATGGGCTCAATTTTACTTTAATTTGAAATTGCTGCTTGCCTTGACCACAGCACTGAAAAAAAGAAACTAAAGAAACAGTTACTGTGTCGAAAAAAGGTTTCTGAAAACTTGAAAGCCTTTAAGCCTACAATAAATGCAGTATAGCAAAATGCTGTTTAATGGCAGGGCCATATCCTATCTCACTACAGTTAAAGGTCCACTGTGTGACCTGACTGATTCCCTTTAGCAATGCAAATATCCATGTTTTTTGAGCTCTACGTAAGCACATTTTGGTTTAAGTTTGAATTCCTGTTTGTGTGTGAGGCCCTAAGCTCTACTTACTTTGTCATGCGTAAGTTTAAATCGGTCATTAAGCCACTTAAACAACCGATTTCCACCTCACATCTGATGTATGATATAATCTCCAAAGATAATTTTCCATTCAATCTTTGTGGACTAAATAATTGTTTTGTACCTCAAAGTTGTTTTAACATTATTTAGACTCATGTTGCTGAAACAATAAGAACAATTAATTGTGTTGTTATGGAATTACCACAAAGTATTATGAGTGAATATTTGATTCCCTTAAACTTGAATCTTCAGATGCACATGTATGCAAGTTTCATTCAGAAGAGGATGTATTCAGATGTAAAATGTCATGAAGAACAAGACATCCAATGTAAATGTGCTCTGCAAATGGTGTTTAATCCAGGTTTCTTCCTGTACACATATTTCTTACGATAAAGTTCTCAGGTACTCTTGGTTTGCATCAGTTGACACATCTCTCACTTAGAAATTCTTGTATTTGATTTGAAAATACACATTATATCCATGTCTGCTTGTAATCGAATGTTACACTTCTTTGGTTAAATGAAACTTTTGTTCCGTTTTTATCTCTGTTGAGAGAAAAGTGCAACAAGCTGCTCAGAGTTCTTTTCTATTTACCCAGATGTGTCGTACATTACAAACAGTATGGGTTAATGTAATGACAGTAGGGGCCATAGGTACTATTCAGGACTATTGAGGTAACTTTCTTTATATCATATCATGACTTGCACAAGTGAATATGTATAGGCTTCTTTCACCATCAATATTTTCTGTTAGTTGGAGAAAAAAATTTACAGCTGATGTCCTGACATAGTTGACCGGCACAGCTGAATACAATGAAGCCATCACTGTCTTGACAGGCCCATAACTGACTATTTTGGTAATGTCCTTACCCAGATTTCTATTTTAGATTTGTTTGTGTTTTTGAGAATTTTGTGCTCTCCCATCACAAATTCATTCCTGGCAGTGTTGAGAAAATATGGAAATCTTCGTTGGGAATAAAATCTGTGAATCCAACAATTGAATAAGAAAATCCTAAAATCACAAAACAAAGTTGATATGTTTGTGTCTTGGCAGAATTTTCTGATGTAGTCCAGGTGTCCATTGACTTCAGTCCCACTTATGGCCCAAAACTGCATGTAATATCAACAGCTGTTTTCCAAATCCATACTGCATCCTCATTCTCTTCAAAATTCTAGTTTGTTCACACTTGAAAAGTGAGAAAATGTAATAGGAAAAAAATCAGTATGTAGGATAAAAAACACTTTTCTCAATGTGCTGTTGATGGACCTTATTTTTGCACAGTGCAATAATTAACCAGGTTTGTCTCAAGAACCGAAAGCCTTCTTGGTGTATCACCATTCTACAGTGCTGTGATAATATATATGATATATATGCTGTGATATATGAAAGCATGGTGCAATGGTGTGTGTGTATGTATACAGTACCAGTCAGAAGTTTGGACACTTTCCTATACATTTGAATGGGAATGTGTGTCCAATTTTTTGACCTTTTATTTATATATATATATATATATATATAGTATACAGGGAGTCTGTTATATGAAGTTGGGACACAGCATCATGTTCATACAGTTCACTGTTAAAAAAAAGGCCATAAATGTTAGTAAGTAAATACTTTACTTGATTCAAAAGAGAGAGGCAGAAGAAAAAACATTGATTTCCTTCTAACCGACTACAAACTCACTGTGCATTACAGACATTTTATCAAACACCGGCCATCAGGCAGGAACGTTGCATGCTGAAAATGGTACTAAGCATGAAGGCTTGAGGACTGTGTGTGCCCTCAGAGTCCATTCTATTCCTGTTTAGTCAGAGCACAGTCATTGTCATCCTCTCCTGATGAAGGGCAGACCCAGTTTCTGTTCTAATCCAAAGCTCTGCTTGGCATCATTCTTCTGTGTGGAAGGCACCGCTTTGTTTGCATCCTGACATTAAGCCTCAACTCCAGATGAGAACCCCTTTAATCATCACTCCCTGACCGAGGAGCTCTGACCAAAGAGGCCATGATACAGTTCATTTCGCGCCTCGTCGCTCATCGAGCTGTGGTCAATAGGAGCCATAAAATTGACCAGTTTACTGTGAATGTGGAATCTGACTTTACGCCCCTTGGTGGCCTTGGTATCGACCTTTTTCTTGATCTTGCTGCGTAATTTCTGGATGGCCAGCCACTGCCTGCCCATCGCCACCTGGTCGTTGGGATCTGTTGCACTTGTCCTGCGCTCGATGAGTTCCCTCAGAAGCTGGTGGTAGAAATCATCATCATCAAATATGTCCTCATCCAGATCTTTGAGATGCATGTTTGCTTTCAACTGTTGCCCTCCCTCCTCGGTCTCTGGGGGAACAGTCTCAGAGTTGAGAGCAGAAGACTCTATTTTCCCCAGGACTCTGTATTCTGAGCGGCGGGTCTGGGTGCGCCGCACCAGCCTCTCTTTGTCCATCAGCACCTGTTCCACCTGAGTCACTATGTTTCTATCAAATGCTCCGAAACCTTTGCTGCTCTTACCCATGGACAGTCGGGTTTTGTCGTGCCACTTCTGCAGAGTGGCATTCTGAAAATCCTGGAAAGCAGAAAAGCGCTTGGCCATGAAGTCTGGGTACTCTGCCATATCCAGTTTTCGTTTTGGGGCTCCGCCCTCATCCACGGACCTGAGTTCATCCTCATTCTCGTCACTGTTTATCTCTTCGTCTTCACTCTGAGCCTGTGTCTTCCCCAGAGCAATGGCCCTGGTGTCTGGGTTCTGATACAGCAGCTGATCGTGCAGCTCCAGCAGGGACCTTTGAAGAGCCTTTAAAGCTTTGCGGGCGTTCTTCATTGCCCCTCCAAACTCAGTTCCACCCATTGTCTTGAACTTAGGGAAAGTCTGTGGCTGTGGAAGCTGGTTGGCCGTCACCAGGGCTTTCTGGATTTTGATCCGTCCTTCGAGCAGGTGGTCCCACAGTGCCAGCTGGTTCTTTACGGCCTTGCCTTTCTCAACTTCCTGCTCAACTTTCTCTTTTGAAAATGTGCGGACAGTTTCCTCTGCGTCATCTTCTTCCTCTTCATCATCCTCTTCCCTGTCGTCATCATCACTGCCTTCAGTCTCCTCGCCACTATCATCTTCACTCACACCCAGGTCATCCATGCCTTCTGTCAATTTGCGGAAGTCCACCCCCTGAGGAAAGGTCATGTCGGAAGCCTTTGCCTTAGATGTCAGTTTAACATTGCTGCCCACCAACTCCTCTTCATCATCATCATCATCATCATCATCAGGCTCTTCACTCTCCACTGAATCTTCTTCAACTTCATTCACGCTGCCGTCCTCCTCCTCAACATCTTCCTCTTCCTCCTCCTCCTCATGATCATCATCATCATCCTCCTCCTCCTCCTCATCAGATCCCTCTATATCCATCAGCAACTGTTTCCGAGACACTGTTTTCCCCACATATCGCCGGTCCGTGTCTGAGAGCAGGGATGTGTTGTGCTTCCGCAGGGCGCTGAGCCCGAGTCCATCTTCGTCGTCGTCCTCGTCGAACCTTTCGCTGACTCGGGCTTTGGTCGCCTCATCAGCGTCATCCTCCGGATCCGCAAATTTAGGCAAAGGATTCAACAAATCCTCGAGCTCGTGAGAAAAAGAGCCCGCCATGTGTGAGAGTTTCTGACCACACGTGTAGCGAAGATAGTTAAGACCGATCCTCAGTGTGGGGAGGTGTTGACGTCAGTAAAAGGCGACAAAATATTGGCACAATCGCCCTGAGTTATGTCTGTCAGACAGAAGTTTGACAATTTCTCCAGAAATGTTAAACGTAGCATTAATAATTGACTTAAAGGGAAACATGACCAAGTCAGAAACATTTCGAGACCGGAAGTCAACAAGTCAATACATTCTGAACTAATCCAAAGCGATTCTAGTTCTGAAGTTTAAAACAAACAGTTAAATTAAATAGAAATCAAAGAGTGCCTTTTTTTTGTGAAATAGAAGAAAACACGGAAGAATGCATTTAATGTAGGGCAATGGCAGTGGAGGAGCAAAAGAAACAAAAAAAAAAACAATCATTAATTTTTTCTAATGACTGTAAGTTTTAGTCAATATATGGATTATCAGACACGACCAAAAGCAAAAGAACGACATATCCATAAAAAAAAACTTCCCCGCCATCATGATGTCAAGACTTTAAAATTCACAAAAAAGCATCACATTGACATTTTACAGTAAAGGTTTCCTGGAAGACAAAAATCTGGACCAAAAGCAATTTTGGACGCTCTCTTGTGCGCATGCGTACTCCGGCGGCGAGACACCGGACTTCTCGCACTCGTTGAGTTTTGTCCCGCAGACTTCCCCAGAAAGAACCCTTTCCATAGAGTAACGATGTCAACAAGCGACTTCTATTTGAGATATTACGTCGGGCACAAGGGAAAGTTTGGGCACGAGTTCCTCGAGTTTGAATTCAGGCCGGACGGTGAGTTTTATTTTGGCGGTACAAGTAACGCGTTAGCTTCCCTGCCTGTTAGCTAACATCGCTAGCCGCCGCGCAGTGAGTAGGCCGCAGCTGAATCAACACGACTTGTTAGCGCCAAAATCCCTTCCGTGATTTCAATTCGATGATAAATGTAATAAATTCTCGATCAGGGCAGTTTCACGACGTAAGATTTATTTATCACGGACGCCATAATGATTGATTTATCATGCGCACAGAAATACCATGTGCCCCCTAGGGATGAAAAAGGAGTGATACATTTTGTGTTGGATTGAATATCTCTTTCCTTCGCAGGTAAACTGAGGTATGCAAACAACAGTAACTACAAGAATGACGTCATGATCAGGAAAGAGGTAAATTGTGGTTAGAAAAACTTTGCAAGTCAACAGTAGTTCTAATCTGTGTCATTTGTACTCCGTGTTATGTGAGTTTTTTGTGACTGTGATGAAATTCACAACATTATGGTACTGATATAGAATTACTTTATCCTGTTTGGGTTTATGAGGCGTTAAGACTAACTCCTTTTATCTGTTGTCTTTTCCTGAACGTAGGCATACGTACACAAAAGTGTGATGGAGGAGCTGAAGAGGATCATTGATGACAGTGAGATCACCAAGGAGGATGATGCATTGTGGCCGCCTCCTGACAGAGTCGGCAGACAGGTTTGTAATTCCAGTCTTCACCAGGGAGATTGGTGCTGATTCACAACATTGCAGCATATTCTAGCACACTTGTTGTCTTCACATAATGCTTTTTTTTCCATTTTTGTTGAGAGTTTAATGTCAACATGAGCATTCTAGTACATAAACTGCATGCATTGAACTAAAGACATTTCCCTCGCACTAACTCCGTACTTATTGTTATTCACAGGAACTGGAAATTGTCATTGGCGATGAACACATTTCATTCACAACTTCAAAAATTGGCTCCTTGATTGATGTCAATCAGTCAAAGTAAGTACCATGATCAACAGTTTGCAACAGTGACACAGAATGTTTGCCTCTGACAGGACATTGTTTTAAAAAACTGCACTGTGTTTCAGGGATCCCGAAGGTCTCCGCGTGTTCTACTACCTGGTGCAAGATCTGAAATGTCTCGTCTTCAGTCTCATTGGTCTACACTTCAAGATCAAGCCCATTTAAAATGCAGATTTTGCTCATTTTAATTGATTTAGCTATTGTTTCTGTTGTTGAACTATTGCATTTGTACATTTGCTTTTGGTGGAACCGTTTTTTATTTTAAATAAAGGTTGAGAAAACTTGATGTTTTGCCTAGTGTGTTTATTTGAGTGAAGAGTGTCCTTTACTGGTATCAAAAATATTTTCAGTGACAGCTGTAAATTCTATACTCGTGTACTCAAATCAAATTGGAATACATTTGCTAGGAGCCATATTAAATGAAAATATGTTTTTAAAACAAAAACATTAAATAATCCTGATAACTTTTATTTCAAAATACATTCAACTACATCAATGAGACTAAAGGACAAACAATGAGGGCAATTTAAATAAAATGCACACAGTAAGTGAGTGAAATTTTACATAATTTTGACAAGGCACAGTATAATGTATATTGCAAAGAAGTGCAACATCTGGAAACTTAAACAACATGAAGTTTGTGACCAGCTCCCTGAATCTTAGCTAACACAGGAGAAGATGATTTCACATGATGCTAAAGCCTGCTTTTACAGCAGAATTTCTAGCTCTTAGATTTATAATCGTCAGAAAAGGAAGTCTTCGAAAGCCAGTAGATAAAAAAAAAAAATTTTTTTTATTGATTTGATGTTAAGTTTAACACATAAATAAACTAAGCTTTGTTTCACATTAGGTTTTGATGTCAGCACAAGTGTTGTATCTCCCTGCAGTTATTTCAAAACATAATTTTTCAGTCATTACTGTTTATTTTCCAATTAGTGCTAAACCAAAGCAATGTGATTCTCCTTTTATTCTCCAGCATTTTATGAAATCTATTCGTTGCTCACCTTAGCTGTACTGTAAAACCTCCCTTTTATTCCCCTTTAATAAGTGGCTTACCCTCCAAGGTAGTGAAAATGTCCTCTAAAGACTGGTGAACACACTGCAGGAACTCGTGGACATTGCGAGCAGGGTAGCTGGACACGTTACAGCCAATCCAGTCATCATGGACACCATAACCAATGCCAAACCCATCTGGCACCACTGGGCCAAAGCCACCGAGGTTCACAGCTGGACTGCTGAGTGTGCTTGTGGAGAGGATGTTGTGGTTGATGGCGGCATAAGCGGGGTCAGTGTACAGGCTGGGCAGAGCCTGGCCCTTTGAGTTGGCAAGATATCGCAGGGCAAAGAGATGTCGGTCAAAACCTTGACCTGGTAGAAGGAGTAAAAGAAGTTGTTATGGCGGCAGCTCAAATTCCTGACTTACTTAACCAGGACTGTCTTTATTACAAATAAATTACCAAAGAATAATGTCCATCTTATGAAATTACCTTCAGGAATGAATGATAATTAGAGATTAATCTCAGCAATTGGAAAACCTGTTTGTGTCTTGTTTTCAAAAATACACCGCATATCTCAGACAAAGGGACGGCATTGATAATACACGTCATTATAAATTGTGTTAGGAAATCTTTTATACAGACCCATAGCTGCTTCCTTGGTGAGCTGCCCATGATATTTGGAGCATTCACTGAGCATGGCTCGAAGCTGTTCAACACTATGCTGTCCTCGCTGGCGAACGAAAGCGTGTGAACATTGTTTGGTGTGTACTGTAGCTGAGCGGATAGTCTCTGTGCGGCCATGCTTGAATGCTGCAGTGCTACATGATTCATATGTTGCTACTGTCTTCCCATATTGCCTCAAGAAGCCCATCTGAAAAGCCAGTTGGATTATAGCATCTGGACTCAACCTGCTCTTCTTTAACTGTTCCTTCCCACCTTTCTTGAACTCCATGGTATCAATGGTGAGTTTTGACACAGCTGAATCAAAGTTCTCCTTCGCTTTTTTGATGCCACTCTCCAGTTCGCTGTCTAATTTGAACAGTAGGCGGTGCACAGCAGAGGCGGAATCCACAGCCGCAGCAGCAGACTCTGGGTGTACTAGTGGCTGCTCTGTTGTGTCTTTGAAGATCTCATTTTGAAAGCGGAGCACAGCTACGCCGTCACCCCAGGAATGCTCAAAATTAATAGCTGCTTGTCCGTCTTTGGCGATAATGATGCTGAAAGACTTGTCATACCACCGGTTGCAGCCGTCCCCATGCAGCATATTGTGGGAAGTATGAATACGGTCTCGCATGCTCTCATCATCCAGGCAGAGACAGAAAAGAGCGCTGTCAACAATCCGTACATTTTCTGCATTTCCAGCAGCTAACAGCTTTTCCCTCATCCCGGCCCACACATCCCTATTCTCACTGGTCAGCACCCCAAGTGGAAAGGCAGCTGCTGGTGTAGCATCAGACAAAATGTACTTCAAATGGGACTGGATCTCTGCAGGGGTCACTAAATTCCCATCCCTGTCCACAATGTCAAACACATACATGTTGCCTTTTCTCATGACAAGGAGGTGCCGTCCTTTTTCATCAGTGAACAGCTCATCTCGACCACGCTTGGGAATCCGAGTTGAATTGAAGAGGCGAAAGTACTGAGACATGTCCAGGGGGTAAGCGTTCACCATATAGGCTCCATACCATGAAAGAGAGGATGGAACCCAACGGATGAACTTTTTAAAGCCGTCTGTGTCGCTCTTTTCTGGGTTCAGATGGAAAACCTCTGGCTCCAGTAATCCAGCTTGCAGAGTTTTCATGAATCGCACTGCTGAACTCACCATATTAGTTGCCCGTACAAGTTGATCATTGTACTTGGTCTTAGGGTCAGGATTGAAGGACATGAAGGGGTTAAAGTTCAGCACCACCGGTTCACGTGCAGATAGGTACATATCAAACCATGGTCCTGAAATGAAAGATATTCAACCAGATACATTAATAATTCAATGTATTTGAGATGCTCAATTTCAGGTTCACAATAAACAGAATGAAATGTCACCTGAGATGTAGCTTGTGTGCTTATTATTTTTGTCCTGGGATATGAGTTCCTCATGCAGTTGTTTCCCTACACCACTGTGGAAGTCCTGCGTGAATTTCTCAGTTGCTCTACAAGCACAAAGAAAGTTTAGCAAGATTTCAGCTGGTAGTATTGTGTATTAATGAAATGTTTGCTTGCTTGCTGAAACATACCTGAATTGGTCATCATTCAACAGAGGCCTTTGGGCAGCTAAATACCTCCTGATCGTATCCTCAAGTTTTGGTATAGGCAGCCTAAACAATTCACAATTGTCAGTGACAATTTAGCCTTTTAACAGTCCAGTAAATGATACATGATACAACAAAACCAAAAATGCTCTGAGTGAATGTTACGGAAATGTAATGTAATTGAATATTCTATCCCATTAATAGTTTTTTTCAGCCAAAGCCAAAAAAGAAAAGCTTGAAGACAATTTGAAAAGCAGAAATGTAGGACCAAGTAAGCTATGATGAAATCTTCCTAAAGAACAAAGTGCAACAAATATCAGCACACATTTTAATAGTGCAATTTCTTTATTTTATATTTTGTATGTCTGCCTTTACTTTCGATGACAGCTGTCATCATCCTGTGCATGGGTTATACCAATCTGTATATGCGGTGAAGTGTAGAGAGATTTTCTGTTGCTATTCACATACTTCTTTTCAGATTAGATACAAGTTAAGAAACTTTTTGGTCAGCTGACAATTTCCCCATTTTGCCTAATGCTATTTGATACTGGCATGCTCCTACCTCAACATTGGATTGAGGTAATCCTGATGAGGGCCATGCCACAAAATTCATCTAATGAAATCACAATTTGTCTTGGGTTCATTTCACAAAAGAAAATGCTTCCAATATTCTCCAGAACCCTTTTCCAGCTTCTGGTAAAAGTCAATCATTCATTTTTAATTACACAGTATATAAGAGTACAACACACTGTGATATTATAAATTTAGAATGAAACAATTATTCAATGATGACACAGTTATGAAGAATTTAACATTTCAGTGATATTGATCAGGAAGTGTCGTGCACTTTAGATGTCAGTTGTGTTACCGCCCCCTCGTGGAAATCGACTGTGCACTTTCACCTACATTCATCTGAAAGCTGAATGGGTCACCTAATTTCACATAATACAACTCACAATACTCCCTCCCTCACATATCTAGTGTACTTCAGATTCACTTTAGGGCAACACTGTTGTTAATAAAAACACACAACAAGGTCATATGAATAAAGGTGCTTTAACTTCTTACCTGGGTAAACTCTTCTGATAATGCATTGATGGCACCAGACTTTGTTGCAAATATTCGGTTGTGGACTCCTTTTTGCTGCCATAGTTTCTCTTATGGAACCCGAGAGCAGCACTTCTCATATGAATCAAGCTTCCAGGTTTTCTCAGACAGGCAACACAATGCACTGAAAGCAGCAGACTGGACATGGCGTTGGCTGGAATAAAAGCAGACACCTGACACAGCGAGTAGCTAAAGGTAATAGATGTACAGTAAAACCAAGGAGGCGCCCGAGTCCCGGCTGTCAATGGTAAAGTAAATGCTGCAGCTAGCTAACTAGCATTAGCCGACTTTTTTCTTCCGCGTTTGTTGTTGCCGACAGATTTTACTTAACTTTGTTTTTGTTTTTTCACAAAGACCAGTTTCACACCATGCGGCATGCAGCCAGTCACGGAATATTTACTCCTGACCAGTTTCAATTGAAAAAGCACAAAAATAAAGACTTGGCGTTTGAATTACAACGACAACAGCAAGCGTAAACAGGCGACAGTGGTCACGTGTAGTGATGGGAAGTTCGGATCTTCTTACGGACTCAAGTCTTTAAATCTCGTTCAGTAAAATGAACGAATAATTTTTTCAAGCCGTTCGTTCATTTGGTTCATTGGAACCAGTGTGGCAATGTAGCTGTAGCATTTGAGAAATGACTGAAAAAGCATGACTTTCAAACACTGAAGAGCAACATGGTTTGCTTCACTTGGCATATAATACACAAGTTTGCTTTTGTTAAACTATTGAGCACCGTTTTGGGCCATAGCCTACTGAAGTTGAAATGACTGATTACTTCATTTGCCGGTAGGAGAGCGCTCCGCCTATCATTAAAAAATTCTCATTCTATGATGGCTACTCACTTTAGCCTACCTGGTCACTGAAGACCCGTAGTGTATGAATTTGTTCCAACGGAAAGGCAAATTAAACATCCATCCCATAGCTACATAGCTAACGTTAACTTTTGTGCTAACGTCAGATAGCTCTCCTCACCAGTAATAACAGTATTGGTCATGTTACTGCTGTAACCACGTGAATAATGAACGAAAGACCCGAAGACCCGTAGTTGTGAGTCGTGAACGAATATGTCATTCCTATACAGAGAATATGCGGCAGAAAGACCCGTTCATGAACGAATCTGAGTCCGTGGCACGCATGCACGGGCCAGGGAAAAAAGAACGAATCAGCGACGGGTGTGTCGCTGAGTGGGGAGAACCTGTTGGAAACATGAACTGGTTGGTGGTGAACCGGGGCCTGCTGCCTACGACTATGGGTGGTCACCCAGCTGCCCTGACTATATCCCGATTGCCCAATGAGCTGCTGTAGGTCGGCCCCCACTGACTACAGGGGGGTGGATAACTACACTAGCATAAACTGGGCTAGCTAAAGTGCGGAGCCGCGACTAACTCACTAATTCTCGCCTCCATTTCTGCCATCATCCTGCATCTATGACAAGAAATACTACCATAAAAGGAGGCAGAGGAGGAACTAAACATGTAGCACACAGGACAGGAGAGGGAGAGAGAGAGCTAGAGGACATTGCTTATCGTTTAGTTAGATTAGCGGAACAACAGAATTGTCTGAACAGTTTAGGGAAAGAGAAAATAGGTTGAATTCTTAGCTAAGTGTAAGTTTGATAACAGTTTACTGTCTATTAATCAACACGAGGTAACACAGAGCACCACCACCAGAGACCGGACCCCCCACAGACCTCCACGGACTGGACCCCCAGACCCCCCGGAGTTTCAGACTGTGTTTATTATGTCCATATAATATATGTTTTGTGACTGACTCCTGCTGGATAGGAAGCAAAAAAGCTGAAATTCAAACTTCAGTTTTCTGCCTCTTTCCTGATCCCCTAAAGTGGAGCTGTGTGGATATTAACCAGGTATTTTAGCACAATATCTCATGTGCCACAAGTATCAACATGCATTTCAAAATAGTTCCCCATTGCTGAGCCTATTTTGTGTTTGTAAACCTTTCATCATCTAATCTCTACAAAAACAAACTGTTAAACATGACTGCCTGTCATGTTGGGAAGTAAAGCACATTGCAGTGTAAAGGTGAGGCAGCATGTCTCTGTATGTCTTATTGTGTGAATGATGCATGTAAATGAATTTCCCTCAGGTTAAATAAAGTATATATATTTATAATATCAAAATAATATAATATTGTACCTGTACATGAATAGTATGAATGCATAGGATGTTAATGAAAAATACAGATGGAGGTTGCTGATATACCAGTTTTCTGTCGTGTGCCTTGAGCAGCACGGTGACGTAGAGGTCGCCCCACAATAAGAAGGTCGTGGGTTTGATTCCTGGCGTGGGCAGTCGAACATGTCTAGGTCAATTGGTGACTTGATGTAAATGTATGTGGTGACTTGAGCAGCACAGTGACATAGTGGTTGCCCCACAGTAAGAAGGTCGCGGGTTTGGTTCCCGGCCCGAACATGTCTAGGTTAATTGGTGACTCTGTAATGTGAGTGATGGACTGGGCTACAGCATGTAAGTGATATGATATGATATGGATCTGTGTGTCCTCCAGAGACCAGACCCCCGAGAGACTAGACTGGAGGATCAAAAGACCTGAGTCATTAAACCGACCACCCCAGAGACTAGAGAGTAGACCAGACCCCCTCCAGAGACTAGACCCCCCGACCCCCCTAGACATGTAGCTCACAGGACAGGAGAGGAGAAGGAGGAAGAGACTAGAGACTAGACCAGACCCCCCAACCCCCCCCAGACTAGATCAGACCCTTCCAGACTAGGACCCCCCCAGAAACCGGACCCCGATCCCCAGAGACTAGACCGGACCCCTCCATAGAGACCAGACCCTTTCAGAGACCAGAACCCCCGACCCCCCCAGAGGCTAGAGACTAGACCAGACCCTTCCACAGAGACCGGCCCCCGCCAGAGACTGGATCCCTCCAGAGACCGGACCCCGAACCCCTAGAAGGTAGACCGGACTCCTCCACAGAGACCAGACCTTTCCAGAGACCGGAACCCCTGACCCCCAGAGTAGAGACTAGACCAGACCCTTCCAGAGACCGGAACCCCCAACCCCCCAGAGACTAGAGGCTAGACCAGACCCCTCCACAGAGACCAGACCCTTCCAGAGACTGGAACCCCGACCCCCCCAGAGACTGGATCCCTCCAGAGACCGGACCCTGACCCCCTAGAGGGTAGACCGGACCCCTCCACGGAGACCAGACCTTTCCAGAGACCGGAACCCCTGACCCCCAGAGACTAGAGGCTAGACCAGACCCTTCCACAGAGACCAGACCCTGACCCCCTAGAGACTAGACCGGACCCCCCGACCCCCCCCCCAGAGACTAGAGACTAGAGACTAGACCAGACCCCTCCACAGAGACCGGACCCCGCCACCCCCCCAGACACTAGAGACTAGACCAGACCCCCCCCCCCACAGACTGGATCCCTCCAGAGACCAGAGACTTACATGACTCTTTATTGTCATGGATCCAATGGTTAGTGTGTGGTCTCCTGGCCAGCAGAGAGCAGTGTTCTCTTAGGTATAACGTGTATGGTCTGCATGAACTGCCCTGCATCTCATCTTCCTCAAATCCAGTCCAGAAAAACAGACCACACAAAATGGTGTAGCAAATAACAACGGATGGCTTCCTATGACTCACATGTTGGCAAAGCAGCCCATCATTTGTGAGCCAGTGTGAGCTTGGTGCTTGGACTCAAACCCTCCTTCTGAAACCAGTTCTCCACTATCTGCAGCATCCCTCCCCCCACCCAACTGTTTTACAATAGCATTGAGGTGATATTTCACTGCTTCCATTAGACTGATGAGCTTTTGTCTGCCTCCACATATGCTATCTACATTAAATGCATTGTAATTTCCCAGCCTTCCCTTTTTGCATAGCCTACAGTTCTTGACAACAACATTCTTCATATTTCAATAGTCTCTGATCTAGCTGTGATTTCATGACACCCAGCAGTTATTCCCACCAATAGATCAATCACTAGAAGGTGCAGACATCTAAAGTGTTTAAAACCATGGAGGAATACTTGTTATCTTTTATTCTTTAGAAAGGTGCATTAACAGCATAGAAAAGATAAAAGCCTGAAGAACCATGTTAATCCTCTCCTAGCATTCATGGCTGTGGAAATTGATGTTTTTATAGTGATTATACAGAACATTGTAATGATATTATCAATTTAAGTATGATATTAGGTCACTTCCAAATAAAGATAGCACCTTCCACTCCTCATTCTCACTATTATTGCAGGGTTTATAGGATACTGTTGCTTTTTGTAATATAAAAAAGTAGGTTAATCTTAAAAATTATGACATAAATTTAAAAAAATGTGGACTTGGATATCTTTGAAAACGTGGTGTTTGCTGGTTTTAGTTGCTTTAATACAAATTATGCTCTTATATGTCTCCTAAAACGTAAGTGAATTGTGTGATGGTCCCAGTAAATATCATTTTTTAACAATAAAATAAATTATATATATATAATTTTTTTTTCATCAAGTTTACATTAACATAAGATCATACATAATAGTGCAGGATTAGTATATAGCTTTTAAATGTAATCAGTGTGGTTTTGTGGTTTGCTTGATTATAGCATGTCATGCAAACTTTGAAGGTGTGTAATGCAACAGAACTTATGAAACATATCAGAAGGAAAAGTTATCTGACATCGACACATCATGTCTGAAGATCCAGGCGAGACGAGAAAAAACAAGGAAGCGGAATCAGCAAAGAGCAGGCAAAGTACGAGCTGTACGAGCTAACCTGTGTTAGCGTGTTGATTTTATTTTTTTTGTTTTAAATCTTATATACTCTTTTGTTCACTTGAGGTCATAGTGAAAATGCCCGAAAGACAGATAGCAAGGTAAGGATACTGTGCACGGTGTAAATGGGACATTGTGAGTTGAATGTTTGTGGATATTTCATTGGGGTCACGGTCATTGTCCGGGTTAACACAACGATACAAGTCACTTAGGAAATAAATGTCAAACAAAAGGCTCCATGAAGATCCCCTACAGTACAACGAAGCTTTAGCTTTAGTCCAAATACAACAAACTCACAGCTCGTTGTGTAGCTGTTTCAACACTTTCCTTAAACTAAATGAGGCGAGATTATTAATTGTATACGTCAACAGTTACAACGTTTCCCATTGAAAACATTGCACGTTATTTTATGGAGTCAGCCGTCATCTCTAAATACGACCTGACAGCACAGCACTCTGTGTTATCCATTGGTAACGTGTACAAATGTTGTTTAATCCTGTACTCAGCTAGAAGTGTCTGTTGTGTTTAGATACACCCACTGCACCTTTTTTCATTAGCATAACTGATTGTGCCATGTCTTACTCAAGAGTCTGTGACTTCAGTGAATGATAGTTTGTCATTCATTTGACAATAAGAGATTAACACTCTGAGCTCCAGTAATGAAATCCAAACAAAAGAGGGAATGCATCTTCACAAGTAAACGATATAAACATATTTGATGTTTGATTGTGGATTTGTTTTTTTAAATATTAGAAACTTTGTATTCATGGCTACTTTGTTTTCATCTCCACCTTCTGTTTTCGACATTTGTTAAAACATCAAGGATTCAAGCGTTCCTCACTGGTGCCAGTGATGGACTGGAGGGGTTCAAGGCACATGCTGTTTTCCAGGAAATCAACAAGAAGCTTCAGGAGGTGATTGCATGCCTTACAATTGTGCTGTTATATATTTTCAATTCTAGACCTTTGACTTTACATTTTCCTGCATTTTCACTGGTATGTTTGTGGTTCTTTGAGTGGAATGCCTGTCAAGCTATTCACTTTCTTATGTGATAAATATGCATTGTATATGCATTGTTTCTGGGCCTGTACAGTTATATGGGTTAGGGTTAGCCCCATGATGACACATTTGGATCAGTTCCCAAACTGCCATTTTATATCAAAAAAGCCTATGTCTACTTAATCAGGCAAATGGTTTCCTCGTGAAGTTTTTTTTTTAAGCAGATACCTTTGTGTAACCCCAATCATACCATATTCATCTCAGGCATGTCAGCAGTGCTGTCTATGTAATGAATGGGATTTGTCAGCAATGAGAAAATGGTCACAGAACACCTGACTGGGTGCTAAGAGAGACAATTTAGTTTAAAATTTTGGGTGTCCTGATTTAGTATTCCGTTATGATAGGCAAGGTTTTTTTTTTATTATTATTATTATTAAAATCCCACATTTCAGGCAGATTTAGTGTAATCTTTCAAACCATTTAACTCATTTTGTTTTCCACGTCAAATAGGTGCAACCTGAGGAAGAATTATTTTCAAACAAATTATCTTTTTATTCTGCTGATTAAAAGGTGCTTCGTCAAGCTTTCTTTTAAGCATTGTGCAGGGCCAACATCACACACTGCTGTTTTATAGCAACTAAGAAGAATTCATTTCCTTTAAATAGTTTATGCTTGCCATTAGCAAAAGAAACAAAAAAGCCTGATGAATTCATCGATGTGAAAGTAAAGAAAAAGTAATAGAAATATTAACTGTGTTGAAAATGCATCCATTGTGTTACTCAAATATGAAAGGATCAATTTTCATGTAATGGCTGCTGCTGCTAGTTCTACTAAGACGTCAATTCAAAACTGACATCACAATATTTCTTGGAGGCGTGAAAATGATATTATTGATATTGAAGCATTAAAGAAATACTGCCACGTTTACTATATGTAAAAATCAATGTGTATTTTAAACAGGATGGGGAGCAGTTTGTAAAAAAAATTGGGGGAGTGTTTGCCTTTAAAGTGAAAGATGGCCCAAATGGACAGGAGGCTACTTGGTTTGTGGATGTGAAGAATGGCAAAGGCTGTGTTCACAATGACACAGGTAAGGAGAGTTGTTTAAGGCCGACACAGACGGTCTACTTAAACTGTGTGTGGAGACTTTTACGTGTCATTGAACCTAAACACCCTTAAATACCTGCTAGGTCAGTAAAGTAATATATTTTTAAGTGAATTTGGCTCCTCTGTTTCTTTCTTCCAGCTAAGAAAGCAGATTGCACCATTTCCATGTCGGACACAGATTTGTTGGCCTTAATGACGGGAAAGATGAACCCGCAGACAGTGAGTAGTTGATGTTGACTGGTCTTTTTTCACACAGTTTTTTTTTATATCATGTCTATTTTAACTGGTACAAGTGTGTTTCTGAAACCAAATTCCAAATTAATAATAGTTAAAGTTTAATTAACTTTGTTGTCATTCACACCATACAAGAATTTCACAAGAGAACGAAATTGCATCTCTCCAGGTGCCAGGTGTTTTGTTTATAACTGAAGTATGGGATATTTCCATGTTTTTCTTTAAACAAGACTGCAAGTTCAGTCAAAAATAATACTAGGTTAGGGCAGACTAGCTATAATAACAAGACTGCTAGACTGTTCTTAAGCGCTATAATATAGATAGCTTGTGTCCAACCTCTGAAAATCATGTTACCCAGAGAAGATCTGAGTGATCAGCATGACTTGCAGTCATCAAAGTACTGTACCATAATTCCTTATATAACTTGTATTCAGTTTCAATTAAAGAATTAAAGAAAATAGATGATTCACACCAGAAGTGTCATGACAAACCCACTACACACCAAAATCAAATGGCAGAATGTTTCTAGGTTTAAGGTTTACCAGGTACTTCATTATCCTGCTTGTTAGTTTCAGCAATAAAGTTGGATAACCTTTGTTCAACAATCCCTGCCCCTTCTTTCCTTTGTTGGTCACAAACAACTGTTTCATGCATCCAAGATGTACAACCTAGATCTGCTGCCACCATGTGGAAACTATACCACCCAATAATGGTTGCTGACTGCCTGCACTTGATGGGGGCCACACATGGAGCTACTACATGAATCTTTTAAGGTGGAAACAGAGCTGACAGCTTTAAAATGACACTACCACTACCACAGTTAGGGTTTCAGACATTCCCATTCATCTGGCAACATACGACTGCTTAACAACAGAGTGATGAGTGTCAAAAATCAGTTGGTGGGTCACTAGAAGGACACTGTTATCTGACATTCTTATCCTGTGAAGTGAGTAGGATCAAGGGGATCAGAGAAAATGCACAAAAGATACTTCTCTATCTATCCCAAGGCAGGCAGTGGTGTCCACCAAGGGATATCACAGTGGTAAATAAGTGGTGCTCTGCGGCCAAAAGCAATTCACAGTGGTCAATAGGTCAATCTGTATAGGCTTCCTCTACTATTCCCACATTGTCTGCAGCTTGGGGCAGCCTTTGGCATCATTTACTCCAGAGTTTGTTCTGCTTTGGAGGTGCATTTCCATTGTGAAGCCCAAATGAGACCAGACAGGAAAAAACTCATAATCTCTGGGCTCTTGTGATCTGGTCCCCCTTGATGATTGATATGAAACACCTCTGAAGAGCTGTTTATTTGAATGAGCAGTGTTGCTCTTGAGAAAGTGCAAGCCCCGGCATGTAACCGCTAAGGCCCCCCTTTTCAGCTGTATTCATGTCTGTAAAGCCAAACTTTCCCCCAGAAGGAAAGACTGCAATTGGTCCTACATCCTCTCCACCTTCCCCACCATCAGAATCTGATTGAATCCACAGATAAGTCAATAAGGGTGTTGTGCTGTTGGATAGATCAAGCCCTTTTCCCAGTTCACAGACGTAGATAGTGCCATGATTTTAGCCACCTTGATGTTGCTTGTTCTGTTCTTTTCCTGCTTCTTGGAACAAAGCGTTTAAGATAAAGGTGTTATTGAGTTAAGAGAGAATCTCAAGTCCCCTTCAGGCAAAGTGATGTTAAGGCTGCACTCATGCATTTTATAAAAATGTGAGTAGCTCAATGGGGGAAAGCAAACAGGAAAGCTTGTGAGAGCTGGTGACAGCCACTTGGGAGGCAGGGTCATAGGCCCTCAAGAGAAAACTATCACTGACCTGGCAGCTTAGAAGGCATGAAATCCAGGGTGTCTTCTCTTGTGTTACAGATTTCTCACAAGATTGGTAACAGATGCGTGATCCAGGGCAACCTTAGCCATGGCTATTATGTTGCTTGCAACGGGAATGGTCCCTCTTGCTCATTGCTATTAAAACTCCAAAGGGAACTAAACTTCCATCAAACTGTCCATAACACTGTGTGTTATTTTATTTATGTACTAAAAACCATCTTGTTATACTTTCAGGCTTCTCTCTTGAGTTCATGCAAGAATTTTATGACTCCTTTTAAGACATTGTTTCTGAGTACTGACTGTGGGTATTTCTGCACAGATTCAACACAAACATTATTTATATAGCGCATAGGCCTACTTTATAGTCATAAAAGCCACAAAATCTTTTTACCATATGGAACCTTTAAAATCATTTAGTTTTTACAAGTAAATATTTCTCAAATCACAGCATAACCATTGTTTTCATCCTTAATCTTGTTTAAATGGCATCAGTATGATATTAGCAGAAGGACTGAATTGTGTTGGAGAATCTAGGACTCCTGGCCTTTTTTTGCAGTTATTTAAAGCCTACCTAAGTCAGAGTATGCCACTCCCCATAAAAAATGGAACATGTTTTTTTGCCATTTGGACATGGTACTTTCAGTCCTTTCATATTTTGTCAGTGTCAGGTAGATGCTAAAAGGAACCTGTGTGCTGTATCACTAAGGCCAGATTTCCTGCATGTCTCACAGACAATAGAAAAAGCTTGGGACTTGACCCTAAAAAATATACATGGTTATGGTCAATAAAATTTGTGACATAGCCTTTATTTAGTTTTGCTATTAGTGATGCCAACACATACAACTCCGTTAGTGAAATTTACATAATTTACAAGTACACTAAGTACACAATTTATGTTAATAGGCCAGAAATTAACTCTTAAAAAATTTATTCAGCACCCTGTTTTTCATATTTAGTGCAGAAGTTTACATTTTTCAAACTTTTTTAAACTGAAATAAATTGGGTAAAGGCAGTGACCCACAAAACCCATTTTCATTTCTGTGGGTTGGCTGAATGATGCTATTACGCATCTTTACCATCAGTCCACAGTGTTTGACAGCCAGTATCTGTAGAGACTTCCTGCACTGTCTTTGTGTCATAAAACACTGAACTTGCTCTAGGTTCAGAGATTTTTCACCGTTTTTTAAAATCAAAACAGGTTTTCCCTTTTTTTTTTTTTTTTTTTTTTTAATAAATTATGTTTTTCATACCAAGCTAAAACTAATAATTTGGTATTCCATTTCTGTCATTAATTCAGATAGAACAACTTGAAAGCTTGAATTTTTGCTCTGAGTGGTTGAATTATTACCTCCTGATCTGCTTGATCTTTTCAGTTCAATTTTACTCCACTCCACAGACATTTCATAAGCTGTTGTTGCTGTTGTCCTACTTTTCGCTGGGTTGAGTTAATCTCCTATGGTCACTCTTTAAACCAGCAGCAAGTCATTTTCTCCAGCAAAAATTCTCCCGTACTTCAAACCAGAACTGCCTAGATGACTTTTGTCACTCTTTGGTTTTCAGGCATTTTTCCAGGGCAAGCTGAAGATCACAGGAAACATGGGACTGGCCATGAAGCTTCAGAACCTGCAGCTGCAGCCTGGCAAAGCCAAGCTGTAAATGAAGCACTGGAAAAGGCTGAAAAGAAACACACAATAATATAACAGCAAGTTTGGTTTCAGATCAGTGTTTCAAGGTTGTAAACCCACTCACTGAGCTGAGCCACTTTTACTTCTAGTGACCTCAACGTCTGAACAGGGGATTAGTAAACAGCCATACCAATCTAACTGGAGAATGGATTAATAATGGAGATAGATTTATAATTAATTCTCTAATCAACTGGCTGTCTGCATGCCCTCTTGTGATAATACTGTCAGTCTGCTAGAGTAGAGATAGTGAAAGGACCTCCTACTTTGTGATACTAATTCAGTTAATGCCCACTTTTCAATAAATGTACAATACGTATTGCTAAAGCTGAAGTCTATAAGTTTGTTGTGTCAGGAAATGTTTGGAATAGACCAATTTGATGTTAATCTCCACAATCATGTAATAAGTGCCTCGTTGTCTCAGATTTTAGCGCAGGAAAGGTTTTTCACTGTGGCAGCCCAAAATTTTACCGACTGGGGTGTAATTTTCTGCTTCTATCATTATTGTACAAATGTCAAAAATATTTCTGCTAAATAAAATTTGTCTGTGCTTCAAGGTCCATTTGGTAGTCATCACGTCTGCTTTTTTTTTCTTCTTTTTTTTTTTTCTTCTTTTTTTTTTTTAAGCAGGAACAGAATTTAGCACACATACTAATTGCCATTGTCTGCTTTCAAAAGTTTTGCAGACAAAAACAAAAAGGCCAGAAGAATTATCTGGGAAATGACTCGTAACAGTGGGTTTAAAAGCACGCTGGTCCTGTGTGTTTAAGATGAATGTTGAGTTTATGGTTAAATGGAAATATAAGCTAGATGCTGTGACATAGGCTTCAGTGTTTATTCGTTCTGAAAGCTAGGCATACAATTCACATGAAAACACTCCTGGCTTTGCAGAAAATAGTATTGACATAGACCTTGCACACAACTTAGGGGCCTGTTTTAATTTCTATGAGTGTGACCATCCACAAAATTGGCCTCTATTCAGATGTTACAGCATTTGGATGTCAACTGTCAAGTTGGCTGGGTCTGCATATGTTTGGAGGACCTTGCACTTTTCTAACAGCGCCGAGCTGGTTCCAGACTGCCACGTTGTAGTTTTTCCTTTGTAAATGGAAGAGCGTGGCTAAAAGGCAAATCTGTTAACTAGCTCTGACCCAGTTTCCACTGCAGCTTTGGTTTGGCTCGTGTAGTTTTGCAGATTTGAGCCTGGTGTTGCTGGGTTTATTTTCTTGGTCACTAATGAATATTTTTTTAAGTAGGAAATTTTGCAAGTGTCGTGTCCTATTTCCTGTTTTTCACAATTAAAATTTCAGTCTGATAGGTTATTTACCTCAAGCCCATCTGAGAAGGTTTAACACATTTTCTATTAAAAACATATTATGAGTGGGACTTCTGTATTGCGGTTTTACATGAGACAGGCGATGGCCCTTTTAAGAGTTGTGCTTAGTGGAAAATTGTTTTTACAAGTAAAATATTTGAAGGATTAGTTTATAAGAAATGCAGACAGAAGCAGTATCCCAGTTGTAGATGACAGAAAGCGTAAACTAAAATGTTTCATGCTGGGACTGTTTATGCATAATTTTTTTTAAACAGCAGGAACATCAGTGTGGGTATGATATCATCTTCATTCTCCTCTAAGAAATAGGGTGTTCCCTCCTGATGTGTGTAATGGCAAACACAATCCCTGCTGTTCTGTTCTGTGTCTTGGCAGATAGCCTTAAACATGAAAAGCAACCTGTTTGCAAGATTGTAAAGCGTGTCTGTTTCTGGGACCTTTGCTCTTGGAGAAAGTTGTCTGATTACGGCCTGCTGAAATAATGGAAAAACATGGACAAAGAACCACAGAGTCCCCCCCAAGGGAAAACCACCCTGCCAAATAATGTGATGGTTAGTAACAAAAGCATGGATATATGTGTTTTCTCCAGTTTCAGGAAGGAATTCAAAGTAACAAAACCAGGGTCTGTCTGTGCCTGAAAACAGCAGGCCGGCAGAGACGAGCATTCATGAAACAAAAGAGCACATCAGTCCAACTATGAACAGAAGCAAAGGTCAACGCCAGTCCAAGTATTTGTAGCTTTCATCATGCCTGTCCGCTGTTAGCAGCTGCAGTTCCAAGACAAAGAGGAACTGAAGAGGGAGATCACACTTTAGAGGCTACTTCAGAAAGATTAAGTGCAGGTGCACATGATGTAAAACATGTTCTCCATTTTAAATGTTATTCTTTTGAGATAGATGCAGGAATAACTGATGACAGGGGAGACTGTGCAGATGTTATACAAGTAATTTTTGTGAATTTCTCACTGATTGTATTTATGAGCTGAATAATTAGAGGCAATTTTGGCATACCTGTCTCGAAGTAGGAACTTCCAGTGATCTCTATTTACATGAATCAGAGGTTAGAAATGCTTTTTTCTCTGACAGAAATCCATTTTCCTCCATTAAGAAGTCAAATTAGTTAGTCTTTTCTTGAAATATCCAGAGAACTAGCTCTTAAGTACCAGATTGTTACATGGAAACTTAACATTTCCAGGAAATGATTGGCAAATTAAAGGGCGCATAAAGTGCTACCAGTATATTTATACCAGAAGCACAGCAGTTTAGAATTGGAAAGACAATCTGATTTACCTGGAAAATACTTAGGATAAAACAGAAGCAAAAAGAAACAGAAAGGAAGAGGTAATCTTACGAGGAGCTGATGAAAGAAGCTGAGCATCACAGTGTCAGAGCAAGGACTCCAGCAGATGATAACCTCACTGTATAAAGTGGACTGAAGAGAAGTCATATTCGCAAGCCTTAGAGAGGGTTACATTTTTCATGTTGCTGAGTATTCTTCTGCAAAGTAATTGCATTGTCCATACTGTAATTTATATTTCTATTATATCCATCCATCCATCCATCTTCTACCACTTTTTCCGTTTCCAGGTCGCGGGGGGTGCTGCTCACTCGCGGGGTACACCCTGGACAGGTCGCCGGTCCATCACAGGGCCAACACACAGAGACACACAGAGACAAACAACCACTCACACTCACACTCAGACCTACAGCCAATTTAGAGTCACCAGTTAACCTAGACATGCATGTCTTTGGACGGTGGGAGGAAACCACCGTCTGCTTATAATTATCTTTTTCTGATCAGGGTCACTCTACATGGACAGCAACAACATGATATTGCACCAGCATCAGCCAGAAGTTTACAATCAACACAAAAATTACTTAATTTCACCATCTGTCTACATGAACAGCTCAAAAGGTCATGCATTAAAATTTCACAGACTTTCTGAGTTAATGTTCTGACCAGAGGAGGTGTTTATGGTTTTTCTGTTACCAAATGAAATTGAATTAAATAAAAAAGGAATGTATTCTGTACATCTTTATGTCCATCCTGAGAAAGAGCTGAAAAGGCTGATACTGCTCGTAGTCAAAGATAGCTGATGGCAGTGCATTGTATATATATTTTTAATGTATTTTATTATCATGAAGATGATAAGAAAGGAATCAGAAAAGGTGAAGAAACAGACAGACAAATAGACCTTTTTTTTTCTCCTTTTTTTTTTTCTTTTGTATAATTTATGGTTATAAATCATCCCAAAATACTTCTGGATGTAAATCTGAAGTTCAGTGAACTGTGCTAAAGTATCGTAACAGTTGCAGATGTTCATTCAGTGTGCCTGATGGGAGATGGGCTTTTTGAAAAAACACCAACGGCCGAGAAAAACAAAAACACGTACGAAACATGTTTTGCTTTAGTATAGAAGTACTTAGGATGACTCATCTGCCCCAAATGACTCATAATATCTTTTTAAAGCTCTATAATGGCTTTTATCGATAATCTGCACTTTAATTTTCAGTATACCCTAGAAAACAAAAGAGATCCAGCAACCTAATCTTTTTGAAGGGATGTGGCCTTTTTCTTATCCCAAATATGATTATCATCTCAGATGAGTCATTCAGGTTAGAAAAGTTTTGTTGCATTTGGCTGCACCAAATTGTACCAAAGCAGGCCTATGAAAAAACTAATTTACTCCATTTAAACTGGAGTAACCTGCGATACTGAAGGGGGAGAAAAACAATACAAAATTTAAAAAAAAAAAAAAAAGGAAAGAATTTAGTTTTGGCTCCCAGTCAGGTCAGAGCTGTCTCTCTTACTCACTCCCTTCCTTTTCACTCTTGCCTGTTCTCTTTCTTTCTCCTAACTTTCTCCTTCCCACTCCCACTTCTCTCTCACATCTGGAGGGTATCTGGTGCGGCTGTGTGACTCCTCGCCTGCTATGGGACAGCCTGTGTTTGGATTAGACGTCAGACTTCAGTGCATTTCAGCAAACGTTGATCGTAAAGGGTAAAGTACAGTAGTAGACCCCAATGCTTTTTTCAGATTTTACTGCTGCATGCTTTTCATGTGGCATAATGTAATTACATGGAACTGAGTTTAAACCATCAGCTTCATTCATGCGTGCATGACAGTTTTGGCATGTAACTTTCAGATGATCTGGACTCTTTAACAGTGCACTAATGTTACGGTGCAACCTCTGCTTAGCTGAGGAAGAGTGGATCATTACTTTTAAAAATGCTCTGCATAACTGCTAATAAGCTGTTTTTTTTATGTCAAGCATTTAAATTAAAAGGTAACATGAGAGTGTTGTTGACATACTGAAGGCTTGAAAAGGCTTGAGTACTGCATGCTCCTGTGTGGATTTTCTACTGCTGTGTGTATCCACTGTACGTGTCCGTGTGTGTGTATATGTGTGTTTGCCACAGTCCCTCTGGTAGTGGTAGTACAACAAATAGTGGAGACTATTCTGATGGATGGCTGTAAGACTTTTGCCTTCAGAGATGCCTTGGTTACCCAGTGGAATACTTCCATCAACACTGACAGATAATCACCAGATAATAATCACAGGGCTTCTTTAGAGGGTTGCAAAACACCAGCCTCTCACAGATGCTGCTTGTCAGATGATTGCAAAAGGTTTTCAGTTTTATGAAATTTGAACATGAAGATTAGATTTTTTGTGAATCCTTGCGTGAAATGTTTTGATAACCAAAAAGAGCCAGGCTCTCAAGCATTATGCTCATTTTTCAAATTAGCCCTCTCTGTTGGTGAGGACTGAAGCCTCCGCCAGAGATAGAAGGAGGAGAGACGGAGAGAGAATGATGTAAACCTTCCATCAGTTAAATCCATTTTTGTATAGGAGACCAACTACTGTTTTAATAAACCAATTAGAAATGACACAACAAGGAAGGCAAAATTTTAAAAGAGATTCAGCAAAAATAGGAATTTATAGAGGTTTAAAATTTTGGAGCGACATTCAGAGAAATGCGGCCGAGTATTAATTACATTTTGAACTTTCTGACTTTCCATTACTAACTGCTGAGGATACTAAAACAATAAATGGTACAGGAAGTATAAACAGGTTTTGCCTCACTTATAGTATTATTAGGAGTCTTGAATTAAATCTCTACAATGTATAAACATAAATAAGAAATCATGTTGGCAAATGCATTTGCTGAACACAATTCACAGATTGGGCTACATACGTGGCAAAACAACTGTTGCTGTTTTCAGTAAAATGACACTGAGTGACCAGATGCAGCCAGAGCTTTTATTTCCCCCTCTTCTTCTCCAATACAGACCAAAAACAAAGCTAGAAGGAGAGTGGATGATGGTTGTCTCCTGAGGGACAGAAACTCCAAATGAATGATGTGTGTGTGAGAGAGAAAGAGTGATGATAGCTTTATTAACAAAGGTTAATGATGACTGATTTTTAACTTAAATGTCCGTGTGCTTGTTCAACAGGAGCGCTCAGCAGTGGACATGGCTTTTCCCAAGCATTCCATCCTGCGGGCCCTGAGTGTGGTGTACTTGGCCTGGGTTTTGGTCCACTGCCAGCCCTTCCTCGATCCAGTGGAGAAGGAGGAGGGAGAGGAGACCAACGTCACAACTGCGGTGACGAAATCAGAGCCCGTATATTGTCCGTTGGAGTGTAGCTGTACAGCAGAGTGGGCAGTGGACTGTGCAGGGGTTGACCTCACAGAGTTCCCTGCAGAGCTGTCCGATAAAACCCGCCAGCTCTCTCTACAGGTCTTTCTCACACGTAGACTTCAACGCAGTTCAGCTCAGCGATAAGTTGCCACTGCGAAACTTAACCTGCCGTTATATTTGCTGTCTGTGTTTTGTCTCGTGATACCAGAACAACAAAATTGAGGAGATAACAGTGGAGCACATTTCCCACTTGCATCAGCTTGAGACTCTCAACCTTCAGAACAACTGGCTCACCACAGATGGTAAACACTGTAAAACAATAGAAACCGGTAGCAGCAATTGTAGAGCAGGGACGTATATTACAGACATCTTTACAAGGTTATTCTGTGGGGGTGAACAAGACTGTTAGATTCCTGTTTGTACTGCTCAACTTTGGGTCTGAACTGCAGCACCTTAAAGCACTGGAATAACTTTAGTTTGATAGTCTATAAATATAGGTTGGATAATGCTGTGTGAGTGAATCAGATGATCAATGATATATATATATTGAGCCTCTATGTTTAGGCACTAAAAGTCATAGTCACAAGTACAAAAGTTACATTGTTGCATATGAATGAATTTTAATGCTTGCAATGTGAGTTTAGGGGGGTTTATCCATTTATCAGATATTATAGCTATTCAAGCTCTGATACTAGAAACAGACCTATTACAAGGAAAACAAGCAACGTGGTGACTGATTAATCCTGTATTTTTGCTGCTAGCAGCTGAATACCAGTTGGTCATATCTCTGTGGCTAATCAAGAATGCCAAGATAAACACACAGCTCAGTGGATTTCTGGCCAGCTGTGGTGACTGTTTGGCTCCGAGTGCAGCTTCCAAAAGAGTAGTAGATTAAATGTTTTGTTGTAGTGTCATGGATTGGGGTAAATTCATATGCTGAAATTGTGTAGCTGTCAACCACAGACGGTAATGGCTGAAACAGGAGTGTTCTGCAACAGACTTGACTTTTACTGAACTGCTGACAGGTCAGAAACATTAATATCGCTATAGATCGAAAAATGACGGAATTGCTTAATTGTATCTGTACGGATATGTCTCTGAATAATTTAAGTCAACAAGCTGATGCGCGATTTCCACCTCTAGAGAAGAGGTTTGGTGGGCTTTTCTTTGAGGAAAAAGGAGGCTAATGACCAATGTGTTCATTGTTTTAAACCCTTTGTGTGATAAAACGTATAAAAAAAATCATGTAAAATTCAGCTCTGTGGTCTAAATTGTGTCAGCTCAGGTCTTTGTTGTGAAAAAGTTTATGAACCTCTGATTTAATTTTTTTTCATGTATATACGTGTGTGCTTGCGATGTTTGCTTAAACATATGAATTAAGATGCATATGTTTTTCTCTTTACAGGCCTTGAAGATGAAGGCTTTGAAATGCTTGAGGAACTGGCCTATTTATATTTGGCAAATAACAAAGTGAGTCATCTTCCAGACCTCTGTTTGCTCTCTCCACTAACCTTATAAAGACAGGAGAGCTGAGTTGAACCATCAGGCCCAACCCCCCCCAACACCATCACTCCTGTGCAGAAATGATTTTTTCTGCATCTCTGCCTTCACATACATGCAATACAGAAAATCTCCAAAATATTTTTGCAATAGTAAAAATCCTGTATTTCATCAGATGATGTATTCCCTAATAATGAATGAAGGTTGTTTCGATGGGTGACTGTTGGCCCTTTTAACGGGTGAGACTGACTCCATACATGGTTCAGCACAGATTCAGCTCCTATTTGGCATCATCATAGAATTTTGATACTTTCTTTGCTGAATTTTCTCTTTTGGAAAGCTTGGAAAAGCAAGAGAGCTTCAGAAGAAGAGAAGCACTGCTTACCTTGCTCTCCCTGACTGCAAATTACTGAGCAAATTTTATTCTGTTCTGCTCCATTCTACTCTTTTCTATTCTATTCTATTCCAGTCAGGTCCAATATACTGACATACTGCCAGCTGGCAAAGAGAGGTGGCAATCTGTGTGAGCTTATCCTTGTAATGACTTCCAGTGTGGCTGTGCCAGCTGGTCAGAGCTAAAATGTTACTGACCCTTTTGGACACAGACCAAGAGAGAAAAAAATGGACAGATTTGTGCCTCCACCGAGATGAATAGGCAAACGGGATACAGGAAGAATAGAGGTTTTTGAAGTGCTCACTAAGCCTCAAAGACACCCATGCCACTTTAATCCATAAACCATATTATAAAGGAGAGAGCTCTAAATGAACATCTAATCTCACCAGTGTATCTCAGATTGCTATATTGTCTGGTATTTTGTACAGTAAAGCTTCAGTTGTTGTACAAAGGAGTACACAGTTTCCATACAACATTTGTTTTCTGTAGTAAATTAAATACCTATTTCTTTTACAAGGACAGACAAGCTGTGCCAAGATAAATATTTGAAATGGAGTCAAAAAATCAAAGAAATCTTCCATTTTGAAACATCTGGCCTGCTTGAGGAAGAATGACTTTAAAGCTTGGGCGTCAATCCCAGCTTGGTCTCTCTCATCTGGCTTCCAGTCACTGCCACAGTAATGTCAAGTGTCTTGGGTATTTGGTTTTCATTCACTGATGGGTCAGCTAGTCCTCTTTTTCTTTTGGCTGAATTTGTTTTGGTTAGGTTAGAGGGGAAACCAGAGGCATATTGGTCTGGTGGCTTCCATTGTTTTGTCCTTTTTGGCTGGCCAATCAGACATTTGCGCTTTTTTCATGTGATTATGATCACTGGTTAAAGGCGATTGGTACCATAGTACCATAGCCTGTTGCTAAGTTTGTGGTGGTTATCAGTTGGTTGCAGTGATGGTGCAGTGAAGTTCGTGGCTGGTGAGGCACCAACTCTTTCAGACAATTTCAGAGAATATATGATCGAAACAGAGGAGCTTAAATTCACCATTCAATTGCAGCTTGTTCATTGACCCCTGGCTGTGTTTCATATCTCATTTCAGCATGCTTTACACACACATACGTAGGTGAGGCACATATTTGGCCAAGAACCTTAAATTTATAGTGACTCAAAAAACAAAACAAAACCATAGCGGCTCAGAGAAAGCGTGCGCCCCTCTGCACCCTCCATATATTTTTTTCATTGCTATTTCACAATTCATACTCAATCAATCCAAATAAAAGTAGGCCATATACTGCAGTGTATGCATGGCTTTACCTTTACTTGGAAATAAAGTCCATTCACTTATCCCTTTGGACAAAAATCTCTGTGGCTTTGTTGTAAAAGTCCTCCTTATCCTCTTAAGCTGAGATATGGAATCTTCCATTTTTGAGGTGAAAGCCGCATATATGATTAAACTCTGCGTGCTCTGCATACAAGAAAAGCATCAAGAAGCAGAGAACAAGCCAGTCAGATCAGCAAGACAAAAGATGTTCCACATATATGTGAAATACATTACTTCTTCTATGGAAAGAAAGGACATATGATAAAAGTGTCTTCAATGTTAGATCGGAGACAAACAGTGAGAAAGCAAAAGGCATGCAAAAAACACAGCTTACAGTATGAAGGCACAGCTCATCACTGCCTCACCTCGCATGTCTCTGGTCTGTTTGTAAAAGAAATGGGCAACTTCTGTGATTTTGATTATAAAAATGCTTGAAATGATTGGAATCATACAGATGTTACATGTATGGCAGAGATCAGGGGGGAAATGTTAGGTTCAGCCTCACCTAGCCCCCCCTATCCGCAGCTTCCCGGTTGGCTGTAGTAATTAATCCTGCAGCGTGTCAGGCTATTTTGGAGCATCGTTTGCTCTCGTAAATATGGAGTTAAAAGAGGCCATGGAGGGATTTCATTGGTCCATTCGTAATCTATTGCTACTATTTTACCAAATCTAATATTCAACAGTCTCAATGTGGACGTCATTGTTAATGCTGTCATTATGGCAGTGGTATGCAGTCACTTCTATAGACAGACATGATGGTGTGGAAGCTGAGTCAAGGACAGCTTCTCAAGCACACTTTGGCTATGGTTAGCCACCTGACTTCCTTGGATTTTCCTTTGTGTGCATTTGCAAACAACCTAAACAACCCTTGTGCTCAAGTGACCAAATAGCGTGTGACAAGCATGGCCACTCGTGACTTACAAGATTAACATGACGTATTCTCCTGAAATGAGGTAATTCATATAAAGATTGCTTTGGATGTGAAAACGGATTTTGTACAACCCAGCCCTAGCTAAAATACTTCAAATTTAGAGAAAGATTGGGATTGCAAGCTGTTGGCAGAAAACAGGCTGCAAACCCAGACTCCAGTGACTGCGTCACTCACACACCATAACAACACAATCCTTCCTCTCTTGTGCTTGCAGCTTACCTCAGCACCAAAGGCCCTACCACCCTCTTTGGTTAGTGCTGATTTTGCAGCTAATCAACTTGTAAGGATCTACCCATATACCTTTGGCCATAAACCAAAACTGAGGTATGAATGTGTGTGTAAATGTATCCTTTATTGGTGAATTTATGTCATTTTACTCATAGCAATATCCCTTGATCATGGCTTCCAGGTCCGTGTATCTTCATAATAACAAGCTGACTGATGCAGGGCTTCCTGATAATATGTTCAATGCTTCTGACAACCTGGAAATCCTAACCATGTCCAGCAACTTTCTGCGGGTTGTACCCAAGAACCTACCCTCCACACTTTACCGCCTTCATCTTAAGGTACAGCAGCTGTAAGAACACATCTTACACTGACAGTACTGTATGTGATTCTTTAAAATACTAGGGTGCCTTGGTGCTCAAATCAGTCACCCATGAATGTAGTAATGATTGTAGCACTGCTCATGTTGTTACAGAGTAACAAGTTGGAGAAAATCCCAGTGGGAGCCTTTGACAACCTGTCAAATCTCAGAGAGCTGTATCTCCAGAACAACCTCCTCAGCAATGAGGGCATGGATAACGAGACTTTCAGGTGGAGTCCGTCCTCACTTCACCACACATCTTTATCTACTGGCAGGGCTTGATTGTACATAGATTTGTGTGTCAAACAAAATAATACAGGATCAGATAACTCACTTCCTTATTTCCTCATCCTTTCCTCTGATAGCCATCTGAGCAGCCTGGAGTGCCTGGATCTGTCAAATAATAACCTGAGCGTTGTTCCCAAGGGTCTGCCTCGCCACTTGGTGCTCCTACACCTCGAGAAGAACTCCATCCGCAGCATCCCAGGAGATGCTCTCACCCCTGTTCGAAACCTCGAGTACCTGCTCCTACACAACAACAAGCTCCGCTCACGTTCCATCCACCCAGCTGCTTTTCAGGCAAATTCTTTTTAACTACATATTATTTTGGATGTTTTTCAGAAAAGGATATCATCTAATCTCCATTAGATGTTTGATGTGCATAGTAATACATCACTGGTTTGATCTTTGATCTGTTTTTTCATTAGGGTTTGAAGAAGCTGCATACTCTACACATGTACAACAATTTGCTGGAGCGGGTTCCGAGGGGCTTGCCTAGACGGGCCAAGACCCTCATGCTACTCCACAATTTAATTTCTGAGATTGGCCGCAATGACCTGTCCCTTCTGTACACCCTGACGGAGCTCAACCTTAGTTACAACAAACTGACCAGCTCTAAAGTTCACCGTGAGGCCTTCAGGAAGTTGCGTATATTGGAAAAACTAGACATGTCGGGGAACAGCCTTCACTCCATGCCAATGGGTCTTCCACGCAGCCTGCAGGTGCTCGAAATCAAAAACAATCAGCTCAACTCCATACCGGACGGTGCGCTCACAGGCATGGAGAAGCTGCGAAAGCTTATCCTCAGTGAAAACCAGCTGAAACTGAATTCAGTCTACCAGGGAGCCTGGATGGAGCTCAGTGCACTCACAGTGAGTATCTGACATAGACACACATCAGATAATACCGCAAGAGGATTTGTAGGCCTTTTCCACTGCATAAAATTACAACCTGTAAAGTGTGTCTTCTTGAACTGATCATTTGAGAACATCATGAGGCTGTAGTGCTAGATTCTGTCGTCTAGTTTCACAGTTACAGGCGTGAGCTTTGGCCAATACATGTACAAGTGTAGCCCCAGTTTGTGCATCTCATGTATTAGAATGAATTTGGTTAACAGAGTTTCGAAGATATTCTCAGATATATGAAGATTGAAAAGACCAGAGAATCAGGTTAAAACTGTGTGTAATCATTGTTTTGATTTGTAAAACAGGTATCAGTTACAAATGCAGAATGAAACTTATTGTCTTATCTTGTTTTCATTTTTTTAAACAGATCAGTTAAATGTGTCATATTTACCATTTTGTAACTTTAGACATTAGATCTTTCTGGCAACCAGCTGTCACACATCCCCTCCGATCTACCTGAGTCTCTGGAATACCTTTATCTGCAAAGTAATCGCATCTCCAGTATTCCTGCTTCAGCATTTGAAGGCACTCCAAACATTAAAGGCATCTTCCTTCGGTAAGGGACACACAAACCACTTTGTAGTCATGTTACTAATGGTCAGATCATGCTTTTCTTTCCATATACAGAGTCAACAGGTGTTAAATGCTCGTCTTTCATCCTCCGTGGTTGTCGTAGGTGTATGGTACATACAGGAAGGGGAAGGCCTTAATCTTCAGACCCTTCATCATATTGAAGGGTTCATGGAAATTAGGGCTACTTATATAAATTTTTTCTCCATTTGGATTGATTTTTACCCTGGAAATTATTTATTTATTTATTTATTTATCGTGTCTGCATTTGTCATCGTAGCTTGATGCACTTTTGGTCTTGCAGCTAAATATTTCATTATTTCAGTGCATCTATGTGACAATCACCAGCCCTCCCTGGAAAAGCTCGTTTGTTGATCTTTATTGAGTGAAATGACCTTGTGGGGGGGGGAGGCAAAGGACAGGGGAAGGGGAAGTGGTGCTGGTAGGAACTAGTGGAGTGAATTCACCACCCAATCATACACCACCTGCACCGTCATCACACACCCCAAACCCCAGCCCCCCACCCACCGGATTAACCAGAGGCATCCCCACGGCCTAAGAGACCCACCTGGTTGGCTAAGCAATGCCCCCGCAGACGGTAACAGACAAGGCGCCCATAAGTGGGAAGAGCTGCAGGGGTGGGGGGCTGTGGTGCCGCGAGGTACCGGCCCCACGTCCCTGACACACAGAGGCAGAGGAGACCACGGCAGGAACAGCCCCCCCCCCCCCAGAAGGGAGAGAAGAAACAGCGAGCTATCACACACTAGCCAGCATCGGACCTACATTGTTCGCAGGGAACAGAGCCGCCATGGACCCATCACCTCTCGCACAAGTTCAGGCTCCATCCCCACCAGAGAGGTGAAGGCCCAAGAGCCATTTTTGCCAGCTGGGGAGTAGACTGCCAAGGCTTGCCTTCGGCTGCTGCCCAATCCATACTGCAGCAGATTACTGCGGTTCCGCTGATGGGTGGTGGTTTACACTCGCTGAAAGTGAATTTAAAGTGAAATGTTTTGTTGGAATGAGAAAAAAAAACTTTAAAATTAACATAGTTTGACAGTTTTGGGGAACAAGATCATCTGGACTGACGACCTGAAACTAAAGCTAAATTAAAAAAAACAAAAAAAAACCAAAACAATAACAGACATTTAAAATTGGACTTTGTGGTTTAATGGCAGCTCTTGATGTTTTTCATGTCAGCTGCTGCCACATTTCTGTGTTTGTTTTTGTTTTTTTTCAACTAAAATCTCCCTACACATGAGCTTTTGTTCTGAACCAGTGAATTTTCATATCAATGCGTCCATTTGGAGAGTGTGGTGAGGACGTGAGTGAGCACATTGTGTAATAGCATTAACGTCACATGTTGGCCAGCTGTTAAAAGTCCTGGGCAACATGTACAAGCATTTTCAATGATACATAAGAATAGGTTCTTGATTGTTGGTGTCTTCAGAAGTGTTTTAACTGCAATATGAGTAAGCTCTTGTGTTCTGTTCAGTGTGGTATACATGCTCATGTCTGTCAGATTCTCGTTCTGACATGTGATATGCAAATGTCGCCATTTCCATTGCATGTTTGTTTTTGTTTTTGACCCAATCATCAAATAAAATGTTGCTACTTTGATTCACTGTCAAATGAGGAAAAACACTTAACATTCTTGGGTCCCTTTTTTTTCTCCCCTTGTACAGATTTAACCGCCTGTCTGTGGATTCAGTGGACGAGAGCTCTTTTGCATATCTTACCAACTTGCAAGTGCTGGACTTTGGCACCGGTGCAGGCAATCCCGACCTCCCCTTCAAAAGAGACAACATGGAGAGCGATAAAACGATGGAGGAGGAAACGGAAACATAACTGATATTGGACTGGACTGCATCAAGGACAGAGAGGGCTCCTAAAATTGAATGAACCTGTGAATGTCATTCTCCAGGTACGTTATTGTTTTGTGTGGAGTTACACACATTTCTGGTGCAGGATACCGGATGAATTACAGAAATTTCCATAATTTGGGCTGGTTAGTGTTGCATATCTTTATAGCTGAGCTTTAATATTTGTTTTTCACTGCTGGCACCTGACACTTATCATCTGTTTTTTTTGTGCTTTATTCTCAAAAATGCATTAGCAAAAATCAATGTGAATTTTTTTTCATGAATTTATCAGTCACCAAAAATGAAAGAAAGTGAAAAGGGCAGATTTTCTAAGAGCTTTAAGTCATTTTGTTAATGGGTCTTTTTTGCCTCCCTGGTTCAAAATAGGTGATTTTACTAGAAATACTGTGAAATTATTTGGGTCACTGCCGCCAAGGGTGGCCAGATGAGCAATCTGACTCCTGTTGAAACCAATGGAGCCAAAGTAATTTGTTGAATGAAACGCTGAACTCTTATACAGGACTTCTCAAATTTACTGCGAAGAATCTTTTTATATTTTCCAATATTCAGTTCATCATTTTCTTTGTCATTGTTATTGCAAAAATAACATGATGCCAATGCAAAGCCTAAAGGGGATTTTGTCATATCGACAATCAAATATTTTCAAGCGCTCCATTTATAAAGATATATTGTAAGGAAGCAGGAAATTAAATATTACATCTTTACAGTTGAAATCCTTAAAACTGTTCATTATATCAAATGTTTTAAATGCAATTTATGGCCCCCAATAAGCGCTCACTGTATTAGTACATTAGCACTACCCTGAAATCATTGAGACACACAGCGTCAAAATCAGTGATTTATCTACAACGTAGATGAATCAGTATTCTTTGTGAATCTCTTCTACCATATGCCTTTGAAGTAAAATATTAAAGTCACAAAATCAATTTTACACCTTAATCCAGGCTGCTGCTGCTGCTACTTGAGTCCACTCATGTTTCATAGAAAAGATAGCAGATATTTTTTATACGACATTTAAAATACTTATCATATTACACTCACTATATTACTATGAATACAGTGTCACTTTCACATACAGCAGTATTGTTTTCACATATACAGTTGTCCAACACATCAATAAATTATTTTAAAAAGGCTGAATGAGACTGAATGTGCATTTTCTGAAGTTCAAGACATCTGATTAGCGTCTCAGCAGGCTCTCTCACACTGGGCTGTGTCATTGTTCTTTTCTCATCTCCCTCTAATGTGTAGATGGATATAGCTGCAAATGGAGTCTATTATCACGGCAGCGCGCAGGTAATCTACTATCTTCATAGGGCACCCTGAGGGGATTTAACAACAGAGGGTGTTTATGTTAGTGTCTTGCCTTGAGCCTCACCAGGAGCAAAGACTCAGAAGAGGGTGTGACGATGTTGCCTTGGTAAATATCACATAACCTCAACTCACAGTGTGTCTATAGGTAGTAAACTGTATCTCTTTACAGTCTTCTGGAAAAAGCAGCTAGTGCGTGAGCTGTCTCTAACTGGAGTGAGGTTGTGCACCTCAGAGGGAAGATTGGTGACATGTAAAGCAAGTACCAGACTTGCCGCTGTGCTCATATACATGTCTAACTCGTGTTTTTCATAGTTTCTACTGAAAATCAACAAGCCTCTCAATCATAAATTCTGTCTGACAGTGTCTTGACCTTAAACATTAATTTCCTTTTTCATTTCCTGGTGTCTTCATGTGATGGGCAGAAGCAGCTGCCTAGAAGTGTACAAGCAAGCACCTTTAATTACAGGCTCTTCTATTACTAACATGATGTGAAAGCGTCTGTTCAGGTTACATTTAAATAATGATGGTTGGAATTTTTAAAAAATATAATTAATGTATTTATTTGTGTATCATATTTGTCACAACATGTAGACAAAGCAAATTACCTCTGTGCCAGCAATAATGGGGGCAACTTTGAAATTATAAAAAGAAAGTTTAAATACAAGTAATTCCATACCTCTTTCTACTCTAATTGTAATCTAACTGGGCACTGAAACTGCAGATGGGTATTGATCATTTTAAAATGAAATAAAAGTAAATCTTGAACATGTCGAAGGCGAATTAAACCTAAAAGAGCCTCCAGGGCGGAATGTTTGATAGCTTTCCTCTCACACCAACATGTCACTGACGTTAAACAGGGATTAAATTAGCAAAGGTGATTGGCCATGACTCACATTATTTTATTTTGTTCGCCAACAATGTATTCTTACTCTTCCTACCAACCGCTTCTTGTCATAACCAAGGCCATTGACTGCACTCTGCAATGAAAATAGAGCCCATAATGTTTCATGATCATTATATAATCCAGATACTGTAGAAATAGGAAACATCTCAGGCTACAGCCTCTTATGTCCCCATGCGGAAAATGTTGCCAACATTAGATTCTGATTGTAAATCAGAATTCAAACTGTCTCCAATGAGAAGTGCTTGGTGACTAAATGCTCAGTAAAATGGCAAATTACTGATGGCAGTGACGTCTGAAGATGGAGGTTTGTAAAATAAGTTAACTCTACCTCATCACACATTATCAAACTGGTCATAATGCCATCCAAAGTACAAAGTCAATAGAAAGATGCAAATGGGTGTGATATGAAAAAGAAAATTGGAAAATACTATGAAATCTTCTACTGAGGTCATTTAGCAAGAAAAAACACCACAAGATAAATTTGTACTTAACGACTGTGACTCGTAATCAAACAAAAATTTGTTTGATAAAGAAATTGCAATTGAAATTGAAATTGCAAAAAGCATTAAATAAATCCACTCTACCAAAAAACAAGGACCACTTGGTTTATGTTAAATTAACAGAGATAGTTTTTTGGGGTCATTTTCAAGTACCAGAAAAGTATAATTAAATCCGGTGCTCCTGAGGCTATTTAAAGACACAAGACCATTTGAATCTCTATTTTACCAAGTTTTAAAATAATATCACAACCACAAGAATATGGAGGACCAACACTGCTTAATAATGAAGAAAGAAATAAATAAATTAGTCAATAAATAAATTCATAAGCCCTTAAATTGCACCAGATTTTCACAAAAAGTACATGTGGATTTATTTATGTTGTTTGCAAATTGTTTATTTATTTACTTTTTTATTTATTTGCATTCTTGATGTTATTTAATGGCGTATGAATTTATTTATTGCCTCATTTATTTATGGATATATTTATTTTCAGTTTTGGCAGTGTTGGTCCGTTTCTGATCTTCTTTTGTTCCTCCCTCCCAGCTTAGCACCTACAGCTTTGTTAAGGCAAAATTAAGCAGTTAGGGCATCTCACTTTGCGTCCCGATCACTCATCTCACACCAGACACTTGCACACCTGACTTGTCTGTTTTTTGACACAAACAACTGACTGCTTGCAGAAGTATAAAACATAATAAACACTTGTCTTATTTACAGGTTGCACACAGACAAAAAAAAAAAAAAGTAAGAAATCATATAAAATGAAGATATCCGATAGATATCAGTTCATCAAAGTCCCCACCCATGTACTCAGAGTCTAGGAGTTTGGGTGGAAGCTGACCTTGAAAGTTCAGGCCACGGACAAGTTTGGTGAATAGAAATAAACGGTTGTCCTTTTGGTGTATTTAAATCCACTGCCAACATGAGTCTTTTTCAGTTAGTAGTTTTCATTTACCAAGATGAAAAACCAAGGTAATTATTGAAATGTCTTCCCCAAAGACTTCTGGATCACATCTCTTAGAACATTTTGATCCATAATATGCTGAGGGAAGAAGATACGCTTGGTCATGCTGTCCTCCAACTGCACTGGAGTCCTTTAATGTGAGGCTCTGATCAGATCAGCCACACAGACAAACCCCCCCCCCGGAGGCTATACGTTGGTCTCAAGGCCATTCATGTCAATGGTACAGTGCTCTTTGCTCTTCTTCAGGTGCCTCGGAGGAATTGGAGGCTTCTTCCTTTCGACTGTCGGCCGCATCCCCTCCTCCAATTGCATGAGCTGGGCCACGTCGGGAGGTATGAGCTCATGCTTGAGACCTGAGGAGGGGGGCCGGAAGTTGCCGTTGTTGTGACAGTTCATCATAGGTGGGGTGCTGGGGGGCACTGGTTTGCTCTCACAGATCAATGGCACCTGAGTGATATTATGAAATCAAAAAGAAGCTGGTGGTTTCCAACAGTTTCAGTGTAATTTAAATTGTTTACATTAAGTTTTTTGGAGATTGTGTAACTATCATATCATATCAGGCAAAACATTTTGGTGTAGGACACGCTTTGATTTTAATAATTACAGTCATCCTTGAGAAGTTCTCCTTCTCCTTTAAAGTCAAAACTAACATGAGATATTTTCTGGGCTGATGCCTGAGTTAAAACTCACCCCATCTCCTTCTTTCATGAAGTCTTTCCTGCAGATGTGTGCCATTATGCCTGTGGCCAAGGCGTCCCCCATGACATTCACCATGGTGCGGAATCTATCTCTTTAGAGCAGGAAGGCATTTTGAAGAGTGGCTTAAAATGATCAAATATGTCACCAGACACCAGTTTTGGAAGAGAGAGAAAAACTACTTACAGTGCCCAGTCCACTGCAATAATGAGAGTGATGTCATCTGTTGGCAACCCCACTGATGTGAGCACTATCACCATGGTGACCAGCCCAGCTTGTGGTATCCCTGCTGCACCGATACTTGCTGCAGTGGCTGTGATGCTGGAAGGGATTTAATCAGAGAGAAAACTGATGTAAACATAATAAAAATGCATTGAGGAGAAGTAGAGGCTGTTGAACCTGAGCAGTGGGATCTCTAAAGGTTCTACATGAATACATATTCGTTTAATGAAAGATTTACCCTCAAAGGATCTATCTTTACTCCTCATTTTCTCGGTTTTTCTCTACTCTCTTGTGGGTATACTGTCTTTTCTTTAAATGTATTGATACTTTACAATCTCCAAATGATAATATGCACATTTTTCATATTTACACCCAATGCTTTGAAAGGGCGGAGCCAAACAACATAATCGATACACTGGTCTTTTCCAGTCCTGTAAATCATCCGCACAGCATGTTTAAATTAGTCCCAAACATAATATAGCTCCTCTTTAGTATCTGAGTTCTTCCAAACTAAGCCATTCTCTCCAAACTGAGCTGCGCCCCTCATTGGCAGCTGCACACAGCAGGCAGGTTGTTTTAATCAACACACACAGCATCTGCTGCTCTCCAGAATATAGAGTGAAAGCTGAGTGCATGTACCTGGATACAAAGTATAAGTATTTCTTCCTTTGAATTTATTCTCAGAAAAGAATCAAAAGAAGAGGCATCCGAATGATTGTAGACAGCAGCATGATATCACTGATTAGATGTGTGTCCCGTGTTAGTAAGAGACCAAGCAGGCAGAAAAGAACATATGACACCTTGTGCGGACCCAGAGGTTGAGGATGGGATGATCCCATTCCTCACCACAGCGTGATGGTGGGAGATGGTGGAGGAGAGGTGGGGGAAAGGAGTTGAGCTGTGGTCAATGGTTTAGTGGTTGCGTGACTGGGATGTGATGGTTTATCGAGGCCACATGGCTCTTTTCAGATGAGGATAAGCTGATAGTTTGAATCTACTGTTGCTTCATAGAATTAGATATATGTATAAAGACAGGTGAAAAATATACAGGAAATAGTCAACTAGAAAAGGAATAAAAGGCTATTTTAAACCATTTTAATGCCATTACAAATGTTTTAAGCAAAATGTGACAAAGAAATGTACAAGTATTTAATTACTGCAACTTGTAATGTCAAAATTGCATGTTAACATCATACAAATCAAACCAAATTGTGTGTGGGGTTTTTTTTTCTGTGTTTATCCATTAAAATGGTTTTCTTGTGTGCATGTTTTTGCATGCTGAACACAGTGAAACACCTTGATTGCTTTCCACTTAAAGCACAGTAGGCAAAGTTACTTACTAAGCAAAGCATGTATTGCTTGCCAGTTGTAATACAACTGTCTGATGGCATATTATTTTCCATTCTTTCTATTTTGTGTTTCCTGCCAGTCACTCCAGATTCTAGTCCTTCGTGGAGTGAGGCAATAGGCACTGATTAATGGAAAAGTGTGAAATACTTGCTGCTTCATACTTAAACTACAAAGATGAATGAGAGAGACTCTCTTGATAAGTGGTCGACCAAGGGAAACGTTGATTTCAATTGAATACGTTATTATATTACCTTACTGTATCATCTAGAGTTGTTTTTCACTATCAAGCTATAAGACATTTTGCGTTATAAACAGTATTCATTGGTTCATGTAATGTGTGAATATCTCTTTATTTACCCTCCCTTGTGACTGTCCTCTTCCTACACATGTACGGCAACTAATCAGGTTTTAAAAGCACAGACACACAACAATTAAAGTTGATTTTTTCAAAACTGCAGACATGCATGTGCTATAATGCATTTCTGCTCTGCAGTTCAAAGGATTTAATCTTGATGATATTATTGCTTATAACGCCAAAGAATGCTTTCCAATGTAAATGCGCTTATAAGCACAGATGGTATATGGCCCAGTCCACTGACCTGATGGTGATGATCTGGCCAAAGTCCAGCTCATAATTGTTAACTTGTGCAATGAATATCGCTGCCACGGCCTCATAGAGAGCTGTGCCATCCATATTGATCGTGGCACCCACAGGGAGCACAAAGCGAATGATACGTCGATCAATGTGGTTGTTTTCCAAGAGGCACTTGAAGGTAATAGGCAATGTGGCAGAGCTGAGGAAGAAAGAGAACAAGGTTGAGAGCACTAAGAGCAATCCAAGGTTAAAAAGAGGTCATTCGTAACAACTTCCTTATTTTTTTGTGGGCAAGTGGTTATTATTTATGGTTTGTTATATTGGAAGGGACAGCTGAAACTCTTTCAAACATGAAGAGCTGCAATAATGTTTTACAAGACATTTATCATTCACAGGTGCTTTTAATTTATCTTGGTCGTGCACACATGAATGTAAGATGGCTGCCAATCACTTCAGCACCCAAACACTGTGATCTCTAACATTATTACAACTTGAGGTGAATACACACCTTCTCCAGTCCGCCTCAAAAATAAGGACTGAATATACATGGAAACATTTTCCAAGGAGCATTTTCCTCAGTGTGCTGTTCCACACACATGGAAATGAATCAGTGCCAGTCTAATCAAATGTGCAGAATGCTCCTTTACATTCCAGTCTCTTCCCACACACACCAGATGTTTTCTGATCACCCAGTGTCCCTTTAAAGCTTTTTATGATCACCACCCAGTGCATGGATAGCAAAGAAAAAGATCCGTGACTTAAAGACTTTGATTAAAAAATTAGGAAAACTTGTTTTATTTTCTTCTCATAGCACATCAATATAAACAAAAAATTGTTAAATGAACTGAATTTGATAATTTTACCTGGAGGATGTTGCAAGAGCAATGAGCAGGGCTTGCAGGATGCCCCGGATATAAACTATGGGGCTCTTTTTGGTGATGAAGAAGTACATGGCAGGCAGGATGAACAGGCCGTGTAACACCAGACCAAAAACCACAGTGACAGCATAGAAGCCCAGCTTTTTCCCCATGGCTGATGGATCGCTCATCTCTAGGATCTTACCAGCCACTAGGAACACAATGCCAAATGGAAAGTACCTGAATGAGGAGGAGGTAAACAGTTAGCTGTAAAGTTTATAAAGTTTATACGACATCAGACTCAAGATGTTTGTGGAAATGATGTGGTGGAAAACAAATCTTAATCTACTTGGATCTCAAAAAAGGTGAAAAAATGTATTATATTAATGCTTAAAACAATAATAATATTAATTAATAATTATTGTGAAGAAAGCCTCGTTATCATCTCAGAGCAAACCTGTCTCAGAAAAATGCAACACCAAATAGTTTTGTACCGAATGTAACAGTACATTATATGAAGGATATTTTAGAGTTCAACTTCTGGTAATCTGCTCAAAGTGCTGGATTTTATATATTCATAACCAAAACATTGTGACATTGTCATGGCTTCAATTTCAAACCTTACCAAATTACAATGGCAACAATTCTAAGGACAGCCTCATTCAGACTCTGGCAGAAGTTCACCAAGGCGCTGCCGTTTGGCCCCATCCTTCCCAACATAATGCCTGTGGAGACAAAAAAAAAAAGGTGCAGTCCTTCAGAATGAATGAATGTGTAAAAAAAATAATAAAAGAAGCCTTGAAGGTCAAAAGTAATGGAACAGGCTTATTCAGGTTTTTACCCATAGTTGCTGAAAAAATAACAATCCCAAGTACGTTCATTCCATCGCTGGTTCCCTCCCAAGTGCGTATGAGCACATCAGGAGGTGGAGTCAGGTCAAGGGCGAAGTTCTGGATATCGGTTCCATTATCATCTTGGATGCCATAAATGAGTGCTCGCCGTGTGGTGGACTCCGATTGTGCCGGACTCAAAGTTGGCTTGGGTTTCACAATGTACTCGCTATTTGTTCGATACTATCACCGGGAAACAGAAGCAGAAAAGCACTTGAATTAATGCTGAAGAAGGAAATATCTCTGTGTTTGCAAGTAGTGTGAGTAATATGTAAATGGTCTTACCTGCTGAAAAGTGGCTTGGACCAGATTGGATGGGAACATGTTGCTGCAAAACAAAAATATTTGCTGAATTTATGCATGAAAAAGTCAAGTCAGAAAGGAAGTAAACAGTGTTTTTGTATACAGGTCCCACACACGCAACATTATTCATGCTCAAATCATTACAAAGCTCCGGAGATGTGTTATACCTTCTTGGTTGGTAATTGAAAAAGTCAGCAGCATCCAACAGAAAAACTAATTTCCCAGTTCTTTGACCTTAACATGTATCAAGAGGTTGCAACTTTGCATATTTCACACTGGGGACTTCTTCCAAAAGGGGTGGTGGGAAAGTAAAACAAAATAAACTGGTATTATTCTATAGCTGCAGGCAAAGTTCCATCCTGCTCCTTAATTCAATGCAGTTGGGTGGCATGTCTAAGCAAATTGTGGTAAAATAAATATTTCACTTGCTCCTCTGTTTGACTGCAGCTGCTGCAGTTGCACAACACAGAAATTGGAAGCACTTCTGCCACCTCATAACCTCACATTATGCTCCTGGCTTTTTAGAATTTTACTTTGTCATTTTTCAAAATACCACAGCATTGAAAATAACGTGAGGCCATCTGAAACAAATAGCTGACGGCCTTTTTCACCGTCAGTGAAATCAGGTTTATTTAACAATCACCCAAACCTGCCTTTAACCCTTTTCCAAATCCCAGACTGCATAAATAAATTCAAGTGCCTTAAGTTGCCCCATCTGAATTTTGATTTTTATTCCACATAATTATGAGGTTGCTTCCCAAAGAGTCATTTTAAAACACACCAACCGCACTCTGCTGATTAAAGAGCGGCAGTGGAGAAACTATGAAAAGTTAGATCAAGTCTGACAACAATGGCTGAGCAGACCAATTTACCTAAGAGTTTGGTTTAGACCTGCTCTATATTTGAAGTGCCAGATGGACTCTGTTATGATTTGTAGCAGTATCGATACATTTGATTTGATTTGACCTTTTCTTATGCACAACTGCACAAACTATAAGCCATCACATTACACCAATGCCAATAATAAAACGCCCAAAACAATAACAGCATATAAACAGAGATATCTTGACCAAAGCTAATGGCACACCACATACTGCACTCCACAGAAAAATTTTAAATTCTAATGTTTTTATTAAGTCTTTTGACTACAAAACATTGTATCCATATAACTAATCAGGCAAACTTGGTCCCTACTCTAATGTTTAGCTTGATTTCTAAATTTCTTGTTATTCATTGTGTTTTCTTGTAATTTAAATCATTTTCTTGTTTGCTATCCAATTTTCGATCTGGATAAAAATAGGACTAAATACCTGAAGACGACAAAACAGCCCTTGCTCTAACACAAAACAGACTTTGGTTATCTGACGATTCCTGCATTAATATCCAACAGAACAGAAAAAAAGACAAGAAGAAAAAAGAATAATAAAGCATGACTCATGTAGAATATCTTTGGTTAAAGCGTGCCAACAGCAACAAACACTCCTTGCCCTGGACCGATGTAGTGCCGAAACAACAATGGAGGTCTAAATCGACTGTGAGAGGGCGTCTTTGTTTCTGCTGTGAATCAGATCTTTGAATCAAAAACGAGCCAATCATGTACAGCAACCTGACCTGTATTTTATGGAGGTAGGAGGGTCGTCAGAACCTGCCGTCCCAGCCATTAGTATCCCACAGTTACATGAAATACAAAGTATGAAAATGGAAAGTGCAGAAAGACCTATACCACATACATTGACTACTGTGGCATTGTGAAAGAAATTTTCTCCAATCACATGTAATATGAGCAGTTTCAGAGATCAGAAATGGCCCAACAGCCATATTATAGCTTTCTTTGCCCCAAGAAATATATTCATTATAAAAGGTGCTTAACATTACAACTGTTTTTATAAAAACATGAATAGAATTTTTTTTTCTTAAAATACTCCAACTTACAAAATGTATACAAAACAAGCATTTCTCTGGTCAGTCTGACTGAAGGCATAGTACAAGAAAGGACAAAGTCAAAAGCTAGAATATGGCTGAGCTATGTTTTTGTTATTCTGACATTTTCAGCTGAAGGTCTGTTTGTTTCTTTCCTCTCCGTGCTCATGTGTAAAATATTTGAATGCAGCCAGATTTACAATAAATCTCTTCTTGTTTCATTGTTGCTGTTTTTGTGTGTGTGTGTGTGTGTGTGTGTGTGTGTGTGTGATTGTGTGTGTGTTTCTGTTGTAAGAAAATGGAACAATATTCAAATAGTGACTGAAAAACAGCCAGCAGACCTGTCCCATAGTTGGAGTAAATATGGACTGCATCCTTAAGGTCATTTGTTGATGGGATTAGTGTGCACACAAAGCTCTGCACTGTCTGTACTGATTATTTGCCTGGACTCAGATTCACTGTGTTCTTCCACCAACAGCATGAAATTAAATGTTTAAATGAACCATCCAAACAAATGTTTACAGACACACAATGTCAGGTTAGCCTTAATAGTTTCATGTACTTGTGCTGGACTTAAGAAGCTGAGTAATGTCTCCTGTTTAAGAAGATTAAATGTTTTGTAGTCAACAATGATGTCATCATCCTGCAGGACAGGAACTGAAGAGCTTAAGAACACCAGTATCTCTAATCCTGCCTCAGGTTTTGAGACAAATCCAAACATGTTGTGAAGTTGATGTCTGCTCTTGAAAAGGTCTTGGTATACCGATTTTATGAGAACGTACTGTAAGGTCCTGGTGGTGTGTTTCAGTTCCCGGTATTTTTAAATCTAAAACAAACCCAAGAAGACAAAAAAGAGAGTTCTTCTGCAGTACTGAGGATATAAATTTTGATAAACAGAAAATATGAGTCAGACATTATGTTGATTCAGACAGTCTGCTTTGAATATATCAGTATTTTAATATATCTATTACTGTCAAAACATTAGCGGGACCAAATTAATAGTACAATAAAAATTTTGAAATAATATAATTTTAAGAATTTAAAGTGACAGTCTTGTCTGGTTAGAAATGATCTGTCTCTGAATGAGGTAGCACCACAGTGATCGGACCACTGATGAAATTAATGCCACATATCTTTGCATATTTTCAGCACTTTCCAAACTGGGGATCTGTGCTGATTATCCTGGAAAAAAAAATGCTGGATTAAGCTGCCAATTTAAACCAAACATTTCCTACTGCCGAGGCGTCACATTCAAAGCATGCATAAAAACAAATATATTAAGAAACTGGCTTGGTTTCTGTTGCTTTGCTTTTCTTAATGTGTCTCTTGTGTCTGAATATTTGAAATTCAGCTGAATTCAGCTGAAATCATAATCTGATGCTGATGTGCAAACAACTTTCACAATAATAAGTCTGTGAAGTACTGATACTCTCAGGCTGTTTTCTCTCATTTGACTTTCGTTTCACTTTCAGAGAGTGCTTTTTTTTGCCATTTATAATAAGTGTCAGAAGTAACAACATACAATAATGAGCCAATAAATCTTGGAGCAGATGAGCCACAACAGCAGATGGCCACATCACATTTGACTTCTGTCAGCAAAGAAATCAACGGCTGCAGTGGACACCGGCTGAGCCATCAGAACCACCAGAAACATTTAACACAGTGGCTATGGTGGATATGGACTCCTTCTGCTGCCACACATGGATCAGAAAAGGTATGTATTTAAATTTAATCTTGGCAGAGTTCATACTTTTTGGGTCTACATACCACAGTCTATCGTACTGCCTACAATGTTAAAATTGTGTGCTTTAAAAAACAAAAACAAAGCAAACGTTTCATTTCGTTTGTATTGCAAGAGGTTCATGTGTTGGATTATGATCTACAGATCAGCTGTTCATTGTGTGCGTTTGATCAGACAAATGTTTTGGTGCTCTTACCGGATGAGGTCAAGCAGCGCATCAGCCGAACTCATGATGGCCTTGCCGCTGTCCTCAGAGTCTTCTTTCTGAGCTGCACCACCTGGGTGGATAATGGAGACCATGATGATCCCCACTATAACGGCCACAAAGGTGGTCCACAGGTAATAAGACACCGTGATAAGACCAAGTCGGCTGGAACATTTGGCATCCAGGGCGGCCAGCCCGGACATCAAACTGGAAGAGGACACATTAGATGTATTAAACATCATTATAACTGGCTCTGTGACAGCACTTGTGTTTAGAATGCAATCATTGGAATTCATAGAAAAGGAATCATAACCACTTTCTGTTAGCTCGATGATAAACTTTTAAAGAAAATGTCATCAGATGTAAAACTATCCCCAAAATATAATTATTTCAGTGCAACCAATGCATTCAGAGTTTTAGAGTTTGGCCATTATTCTTCTTTGAAAGCAATCCAAAAGTTTGACAGCATTCATCTTATATTTATATCACTTACAATACGCTTCTCAGTTATTGAAAGAATTTCCACTTCTTTGATAAACATAATCTTTCCTGCTGTTTCCAAAGTTAGGGCTACATCGATATTTACATGATTTGATCTGCTGAGGAAGCTCATCCAATGTTATGAAAAGCTCCATAACAAGCTATAAGCTATCAAAAGTAAATTAGTGAATAGAAGAGCTTGAATTTAACTGAAGTTCGAACATAATTGTTTGATGAAGTACAAAAATCTTGAACTGAATTAAATATAATTATATACTATTATATATTTTCCTAGTCTACAAATTGTCTCTTTAAATGGGACATTCCAATTAGTAAAGTGAATCACTTGTGCAGCTGGGTATGATGTGACAATGCACATTAATTAAATAATAAACTATCACAACCTTGAACCCAAAAACTTTCTTATTTTGTCTCGTTCAGCTGTACATTTTATTTTTGGTATCGGTACAATAGAACATGTGTTCCACAGAGACTTGAAGATCCTCTGGAGAGGTTCGCATAGTTGGGCAGCACAGTCCTTAAGCAGCCTTGGACACACACCAACTGGGTCAGCTGCCTTCACAGGACAAAGTCTCCTAATATACAGCGTCACCCATTTTAAGGTTAAGGATGGTGGAGGAGGCACAGACGGCAGAGGGGACATAGTTGCAGCAATGGAGATGCACACAGATGGAGTAGAAGTAGCAACAGTGGGAGTAGAGAGACTTTGGGTTGGTGTAGCTGTGGTGTCAAATCTGTTGAGAAACTGGTTGAGTTCATTGTCTCTGTCCACATCAGAGATATTAATATTTGCCACATTCTGGGATTTTGGTTTCTGTCTCAAAATTACATTAACATAACTGCTTCTTTTTTTTTGGCAGACGCTGAATGGTGACTTGGAGAAACACATTCAGATGAGTGAGTAACACTTCTGCTAATGCAAAACTAGATATATTATTTTTTTTACATTATGATTCACACATCAGCTAAGAACATGACAAAAATGCTGAAAAGGCCTTATAACCCATACATCATATGGAAAAAAGTGAACACACTCACACAAACACATACATATTCTGAGCTAAAGGTCTTAAATCAATTCTGTTTTGATATGTATAGGAAGATCTTTGTTTTTAAATACTAAAAACAAAAAGAATAAACATCTCCAACAGGCTTTTCTCAGGAGCGTCAGCAACTATAGGTCAGTAAACCGGTCAAAAGAAACATTCTGATTTCAGGTAAACCAAAACCTGCAAAAAAGGAGGCAGGTGAGTTGGGTTTGGGGAATGTTTGTTGTTTTTTGAATGAGTGTTTTGGGTGTTTTGTTGTGATATCACAAAGATATAGCCAACCTACAGCTTGTTTTAAGCCATTACAGTTTGTTTTTGTTTTTTTCAGACCAAGTGCTTTGATCCGTTCACAGTATTAATATACAACCTAGACCTACTGTATAATGAGAAAACACATTCTAACTTTTTCCAGTATGGGGTGTTTAATATGTTAGGAGACCTACAGCTTAATATTCTACCATTATGGATGGATAGACAGATAGATTACTCCTCAAAGGGAAATTTAACTTCATAGCAGCGGAACGGAATATAAAACGCAAGGGCATAAAACTTTAGAGTCTCCATACTCACATATAACCCCAGTCCGCAATGCAGAATATAAAAGACAATTTATAATAAAAAAATATTTTTCACCACAACAGCCACATAACAAGCTAGCATGCCATTCTTACTATCTTAAGAGGTGCACGATGCCTAATACTAAAACAGATAAAAAGTTGTTTTAAGATTTCAACAGATTCTGAGGCATAATAAGGCTTGTACTCTCTGGCAGAGATCCACACAATTTTTGTGTCAGCAAACAAGACAAATTTAAAAAGTGCATTAGAAGTAACACATAAGAGAACCCCACTCTACTGTTCAGTACTTTTCATCTGTCCTGTGACAAAAAGCTATGATGAGAGAAGGTGAATGGTTTCAAGCTGTGAACATCAGCTCATTTTATATTTGAATTACCTGGAGACGACGAGCGGGAGAATCAACATCTTCAGCATCCTCATCAGCAGTTCCCCAGGAAACTGAAAGTACTTCACCTCCTGTGCAGAAAAGACAGTAAATGTGCAGTAAGAGCAGCAGATGGCTTGTGGAGAAATAATGCCATAATTAAACCTTGCTTAAGATGTCTGAAGTCCTTTTGAAAAAAGAAAAGACTGCACAAAATCACTATGTACAAGAGTAAAAAAAAAAAGAAAAGAAATCTGAACTTTTCAGTAGTTGTGTGATTGAACAGGATCCAGTACTTGGTAAAGAAAAAAAAAGTTGAGATGGAGGGGAAAAACCAGAGTTTGGATTTGTGATGGATTAACATTAAGGACACTGAATCTTGTGAGTTAAAATCTCAGGTGAAGTTTGTTGTGATTGTGACAAGAAAAAGCAAATAAACCTTCTAGGTTTATCTAGATTTATGTGACGTCTGTCACAGTCCCTGTTGGATTGTGTTCACCTGAACTCACTCCCACCTCATCAGGACTCTTCCCCTCACCTGCTGCACTCAGCTGCTCCTGATCACCAATCAAGTCAGTATTTAAGCCCCTCCTGCTCACCACCTTGTTACCAGCTTGTTTTTAGCCCTCATGTGAGACTTTCCAGCACTCCTCCGACACGGGACTGATTTCCTTGTTACCAACCATACCTGTCTCTGATGTGTCCCCTTCATCTCGGCCCCTGAAAACTGACCAGCTGTCTGATCCTGACCTCGCCTATTGTCTGCTCCCTGCCAGCCAGATTCCCCTCTCCAGAGGGCCCAGCCTGTTCAGAGCCTCACAGTCAGCACCTGCGCCAGGTCAGTGGCTCCCAGTTTTTGAGTCCAAACCCAGAATCCTCACATCATCATCTGCCATCTTCAAAGTCTGAATCTCTCAACTAATGGCTAATAGGAATCAGGAGTCCAATGAATAAAACCAGTTTGAGGGTATTGGCTAGAACTAATTACAATTAGAACTACATAGCTAAAGTACTTTTTTTAATATGTTAAATTTGTTTTTATATTAAGTTAAGCTTAAGAATCTACCCTAAACTCAGACTTGAGTTTGCAGTTCACAAGAAGCTCTAATGTGACGCATTCCCCACAAAAAGGAGCTCTCCGAGGAGCCACGATTAAATGGTTGTAAAAGAGGGTTATAAAACCATCTTGATGACTTTAGCTTTTTCTCGTTAAACTGTCCAAAGATGGAGATGATTTAGTTCTGTGGCTACTGTCTATTTCATTGAGTTAAATAACTAAAATTCTTCTTTACATCAGTAAAAATGACAAGACTTTTTTTATTCATCCATCCAAAAAATTGAACAGGCAAGGCATCTGTGGACACCATGGACAAGACCACTTCTTTCACAAACAAAACAAAACATGGCACCTGAAATGTGTTAAATGTTACATGTGTGGCATGATTAATAACGAAAGGCTATCGTTGTTTGTGTGGTGTTAATTTTATTTTTGATTTAGATCGAGAACCAAAAGTGCTTTATGAGCAAGTCATAAATAAAAACCAAGTAATTCACCCTCCACTTTAAATGTCGCTCAGTAGCAATATTATGTATTCCTCTCTTGATACGTTTATAAATGACTGATTCTGTTTTTGGACAGTTGTGAGACTGCAATTTATGCCTGGAAATATACTTGCCTCTGGTAATGCACTGAAATAAGTTAATGCATAATTACATTTTGCATTAAAATTTGCAAGGAAGTTTAGGCTTACATTTTTTCTGTGTACTTGAGTGTTTGCTGAGAGCTGAATTGTTCCTTCTGTCCACTCTGGCCACAGATACTCACCAAAGTAGAACAAAATCCACATTCATTTTGTACAAAAATAAACCCCAAATTTGACACAAAATACAATAGCAGTGTGAGTTAGACAAATTGACTGGGTTTCTCTCCCGTGTACTATTACAACATGTCCCCTTTTTATTATGTTCTATCCACTGCAGCTTAGTGAGGAAAGAAAGTTTGATGATTAAAAACAATATAAATATCCACTACACGGATGTGAATGCTATCTTTTAATTTTAATTACATCTTTCTCTAAGAATTATACATGTGTTGAGTTTAAAAGGGCAAACATTGTAATGTTTTCCTTTTCTTTTATAACAGCATTTTATGCTGAATTTTGATTTGAACAGTGCACATTCCTGACCATGTTCCTCCTAATTTGACTCAAATTTGTGCAGAAGTCAGTTAGTCTGATGTCTGAGCTTTTTGATGTTTTTACAGATATTTTAAGGCAAGGCAAGGGGAAGGCAACAAATTTAACAGGCTATTTGATTTTCTTTTTTGAGGCATACAAATTCATTAAAATCACAGAAAAAAGAAAATTTAACAAATAACCCCAAAGTTTAGAGTACACACACATCTGGGAGTTGCAGGTGGCAGTTTCGCACAGCTTCACAAATCTGGATAGTTGGCCTCTATCTGAGGGACAAGCTTTGGTCCTCATACTCCTGACCAGCAGCAGGTGCGTCTGTCTGTTTGGGGTTTTTTTTTTTTTCCAGTCTTTTTTTTTATTAAATCTGGTTTTTAATACAGTGGTTCTGGTCTGATCAGCGAAATTAACGAGGTGGACATGTATTTGGACCAAGTTCTGGCAGTAAAGTACGGTTTGTTTGTTTGTTTGTTTGTTTTTGTTTGACTAACAATGGAGTTGACAGCGTGTTTTCTGCTGTGGATGGCTTTCTGCCTGTCCTCTGGTCTTCAGCTGTCATTGGATCAGCCGGCTCGGACTGAACTCATTCACTGATCATCCGCAGGATCAGAAAGACTTTAATAATGCTCCTCCACGCTGAAGGAGGAAGCAGGGCAGATGGGGTGATCTACTCCAACTCCTGCGGCGTCTCTTCTACCGTCCATCATCCTCACTGATGCTCAGTCTCTCCGAAATAACGATGAACTCCAGTCCATGTTGGATTTCAGCATGACTTCAGAAATGCATGTTTACTGGCTTTTTCTGAAAGGTGGCTCTGTAGTAAAGTCTCGATTGCGGAAATGTCTGATGGATTTGGCGAGCCGATCCGCAAGACCGGCAAATCACAGGGGAGGTTGGGGGGGTCTATTTTATTAAGTGTGTGTGCAAAACTGTCATTCAGAGAAAACCTTTGCACTAAACGCGTTGCACTGCTGTTTGTTTCCCTGCCCCCCCACGACTTAACCTCGGGAATTCCCCCAGATATTAGTCATCTACCCGAGAGCTGCTGAGGAGTCCCAGAATCTGCAGTCTGCTTGGAGACTTTCATCACTGCTCACTGAAAAGAACTCATAAAAACTTCTATCAGGACCTCACCTGCCCTATTAGACATAAGATTATTGACCTGTGTTATGGTTCTGTCAAAGACACTGGGCACTGGGGGGGGTAAAGTCATCATTAAACAGATCAACATCTGGACTGATGACTCCAAACTGAGCCTGCAGGGTTGCTTTGACAGCACAGACTGGGATCTGTTTAAGGAATCTTGTAGTGATATTGATGAGGTAAGAGGTATAAGCACTCCTTCATCCCTACAGCCATCTTTTTAAATTCGAGTCAGAGTAGGAGTCACTCTTGATTTGTATTGTGACCACTCATCAATTTCTTCTTGTTGCCGACGAATATTATTGTTGTATTATGTGATGACAGTGGTGATGATCACGACGGCTGTAGTCGACAATATCTTTTTTTTTCTTTTTTTTTTTTTTTAAATTGCACTTCTCCCACCTTGTATAGGTTATTTCAGATGCTATTTCTGCATTTTTAAACATAATTTCTCTTTTTTTTTTTTTTTATCTAACTTTTTCAATGACTGTATCCAATGTATCTGTTCTTTGAGCACTCTGTTTTTCCCCTCCCCCTTAGACTTCTGATTGTGTGTTTGTGTTCTACCTGCTGCACAACCAGTTGCCTAACAGTGAGACAAAGTTGAACCTTGAACCTTGAACCTATCTTCAGCTGCAGCAAACAGCAGTTTTTGCCCAGCTGTGCTGTTTCCACTGAAGCCAGACTTCATATCCCCCCTACTGCCAAAACCATTCTCGCCATGTAACAGGAGTTTGAAAAAGGTCTTGGTAATGGTGTGTCAGTTTTAATAGTCTTGCACTGCAAAAGTCCTTCAAAAGTTCACAAGTAGAGGGTGAATGGATTGCTGGTTTACTGTGTATATTGCAAGATTGAATGGACCACAAAAAAGCTTTTTTCACGTTATACCAAGCAATGGTTTTGCATACAACATCATTTTTCTTAAGCAGTTGCACTTCCAAGTAACTTGAGCATTTGAAGGTATAACTTTTTTAATCATTAATGAATTAAGGGATTTTGTAAACGACGTGATTAGACATGTGTCCTAGATGCTTAACATTTTACTGAAACTGAAAAAATAAATAGGCTTTCTGACAAGTTTAATTCAATTCTAATGAATAAACAGCCCTATCTGCTGGATTAAATATTCAGAGATTCAAATGAATTTGTTTTCAATATAACTTGTAATATCAGTTTGAATGATTATCTTTTTTCCTTTTTTTAAGGTTCCATTTTTGCACTTAAAGTTAAGGTGTGAAAGGGACTGCTTGGTTAAATGCAAACAGCAAAAAAGACACAAACATAATGGATTTGCTCTATTAACAGCATAATTTCTGAACCTACTAAAAATGTTGTTGCTAAACATAATTTACTGATCAGATTAATTATGTGGTTGGGAAAACAATTCTTTGCTGTATTCAACAGTCACTTAGCGAGCAACTGAAGAACGTAATGCAGCCACATCTTTTATCTACCTCTGGCGTTGATAAAATCCAAAACAGGAGAGCAGATTGTGTCCTTCGGTGAGAAACTCCAAATGAATCAAACAAAACTGAAATGAAAGGGCCAAGTGAAAAGGTTTTCTTAGCATTAACATAACACAATATTATAGTACAGTTATTAAAGATACTATTACTACTTTCAAAGTAACAATAATTTACAAAGTTACTGTGCTCTTTGTTTTTAATCAGTCAATACTAACCTTCACTGTAAAACCTTCACACGAATTCAGGTTTGACCAAAAAATGAGTTTTTGTTTTTCATATGAAAAATTCTCAAAATGCTTTGAAAGGGCAAGAACCACTGTTGACAGTGTTAACAGACCAGTCTATCACAGGGCAGGATAACACCACTAACCACCATGCCGCCCCAAGAATGTAATGAGATTATAAAGAAATGTAAATACTCTATGTATTACACAACCAAATTTGACAACTGGTCAAATTCTAACTGCATATAGCATGAAGTTAAACATAACTCCATAACTCTATGAACAAGGTTATAGGTTCTACAGTTTTGCTTGTAGAACATGAGCTTGGAAGTGATTGTACCAGGGTAAAAATCTGGCTAATTTTATCTATGTGTTGTGCCTGTAGCCTCTAGAAGACTTGGAGAAACAACTCCACGTCTTCTGTGGAGCATCTGAAAGGGGCAAGATCTCCCAACATGACCCAAAGCGTAGAGCTAAAGTGATTCATTGGCTTAAAAAAAAACCCTCCTGAAAAAGTGTACACTTAATCTCAGTGAAAGGATAATGACGCCGTTACCTCACCAAGTAATCAAATTTTTAGGAATATTTATTCAAACAAACACCCTAAAAATTATTTATACACATACATATATCCACACACACTTTGACCAGTTTAATGTTGGGCTCTGCCCAATATTAACTTGACAGCTAAAACCTAAACTGTAATGTGACCAAGTTTTGGTTAAATGCAAATCTTTTTTCTTTTATTTTTTTTTTTTCAACAATTTTGTTGATTTTAGCCTGAATCCTTTGAATGTTCTCTGAACAAGACTTCAGTAAACCAGTAAACCACTCCTGTGTAAAGATGTAGTTTAATAATGGTGTCCTGAACATAGACCAGGGTTAGTGTCATCATAGTGTGATGATCATCTACACAAACTTTGAATGTTAGTTCACTGTCAAAACCTTAAGTGAGAGATCTTAGTCATTTATTTCTCCTGAAGCACGACGAATGTGAGGACGCTACAGTACCACGGCTTGCAGAATGATGCTATCTGCTGATTGAAGTTGCTTTTTTCATATCACTGATATAAGTGTGAGGTTAGCGATGTCAGGGCGGATGGTGGATTGAGGGCCTGTGGGGCAAGGCTGGTGCATAATGACAGCTAAAGAGCTTTTCAGTTGGGAATTAAGCAGAGAGCTTAGTTTTCTATATAAGAGCAGGATCAGCACACACATACAGCAGTGAAGGTTTGTTTCTACTCTGCTCATCTTGCACTCATGCATATGGGTCAAAATGTGTCTGCCCTGGTGTGCATGTAAGTATTGTTTGCAGTAGATGGGGAACGTGCAGCTTTTTCCAAAGCAGCTGCAGTTTGACAGGTTTTATCAGCGTTAAACAGATAACTCTTCATTTGTATGAAGAAGAGTTGTGTAGATTATGCCATGATACTCAATGTTTAAGTAATACAGTTCACTGTTGCTTAATGTGGCATGCACTAACAGTTTAGTACCTGCAACCTTTTGTGGTCTTGTCTGACCACTAGCTTATGCAAGACTAATGCATATTTACATAGACATCGCTATCTAACCAGCATCACCCAGTCTTTACCTTATCACTGGCTACATAAGTCACAGTAACACAATTGTGCAAAAGCTGGGTACTGTATGTGTGCTTCACAAGTTTTAGAAATGTAAATAGAGGAATTCTTGTGTTTGATGTGAAAAACATAGTATAGTAAACAATATATATCAAAAAATATATAGTATTATGAAGTGATGGAAGTGATTGCACTTTATTGGTTTGTCTGTGCTTTCCTAAGTTACATTACATTAAGCTCTTTGGGGAAAAATGCGCGTTTTAAAAAAAAAAAATAAAAAAAAATTATACATTGCATTTGATAAAGGATGAAAACATTCCTCCTTCAGTGTTTCTTCTCTTGTCGTTCTTCATCCAATTATCTGGGTCCAGATCACCGGGGCAGCAGTCTCAGGAGGGAATCCCAGACACTCCTCTCCTCGGCCATTTCCGCCAGCTCCTCTGTGAGGATCCTGAGGTGTTCCTGAGCCAGCAGAGAAATGTAATTCCTCCAGCGGCTCCTAGGTCTGCCCAAGGCTTTCCTCACAGACAGGCATGCCTGGAACACCGTACCAAGAAGGTCTGTCTCCTATTCAATTTTCCCCCTCACTCATAAACAAGACCACGGGATTCTTGAACCTTTCCACTAAGACTAAGAGGTGCTGATTTTCATCTCAGACACTGCACAGTTGGCTGCACACCTTCCCAGCTGCAGAAGCCAGTAGGACCACGTCATTTGTGAACAGAACTTAGACAGAGATGAATCTTAAGGCTACCGACTCTGACCACCTCCGCAACGTGGCTGCACCTAGAAATTCTATCCAAAAAATTTTGAACAGAACTTGGGGCAAAGGGAAGCCCTGATGGAGTCCAGCCCGAACTGGGAATGAATGTGACTTATTGCCTGCATGTTGACCAGATTCTGACTCCAACAGTAAGGGATTGTATGGCCCATAGCAGCGTGCCATCCATCCCATACTCCCAGAGCACCCCCAACAGGATACCCCACATGAAATGGTCTTAAATCTTCTCCAGATTCATAAAGTGCATGTTGACTGGTTTGACAAACTCCTATGCCCCTCCAGAACTTGTAGGGGTTTCGAGCTGGTCTAGGATTCCATGACCTGGATGAAAACCACCTTTAATATTTCATGATTCCCAAAAACTGGCTTTAAAAACTATCTTTGTTAATTCTCAAAGACATTGGCACTGTGGGCCTGCTGAATTTGAACCACTAATACTGATGCGGTTGCTTATGTAATCTGTGTTATAAATCTCTCACACGCAGGGATGAATTTAGCATTTATTACAACTTTCAGCAAGGAAAACTAACAATAGTCTCAGATGGAGGTTGCGTTCATTTCCCCCTGATGGATAATCAGCTACAGATTCTGTCACTAAATTAAGGCTTTGATTTTTGCTTACTTTTTGTTAAGAAGAAAGTAACTTCTGGTGCATTCATAAACCTTGCTATTTTTCATATTCTAATTTGCAATTCAAATTTATGGTTAACAAAATAATTGCTCTACAGCTCCATAGCAACTGAGAAAACTACTGGTGGCTGGAAAGATATTGTCTGGTTGGGGATTTAATTATTTAATTGTCATTAATTATCATACTGGCCATTAACAGTTAAAATATATATAAAAAAAGTTCCAACTCTGTATCTATATGTCAATATTCATGCTTTGAATTTGTGCATGTGACTATAATGCATGTTCCAGTCTTGTAATCACTCTACAATGATGTCCCACCATTGAATAGTAAATATCTGTACATATCTGGCTTTTTTTTTTTTTTTTAACACTTATTTTATTATTATTAGCAGTCCTCTAAGGACAACAGGATTTTTTTTATCTTGAGTCATGCAATTATCAGTTATTCGTTATTTCAGAATATGTTTTTTTTTTTTTTTTCACAGCCCTCCTCTCTGTGACTGGGAAATCAGCAGATGAATATGTAGTCCCTTCTAATACCATAATCCAGACTTATGTCATAGATTTAGCCACACATTTCCACTAAGTGTGTTCTTGTGTGGAAACTGATCAACGTGTTTCTGTCAGTTAGTGAATCAGAACAAAAATGCGCACTTGCCTGTACTTCTCTCACATTGACACCCTCAGTGTCAAAAATTGTCTGAAAATATTGCAGTCTGCTCCTTCTGTGCCTGTCAGAGCCTCACTGTAATTTGATGCAGCTCACAGTTAGACAAAGCATTTGTTTGATTGGATTGTAATCCCCTATGGTGAAAGTAAAGGAGTCTAGTGCTATTTTTAGACCTATTTGAGAATATGACAGGGCTTTGGTGGGGGGTGATGGGGAAATAAAGGACTGCATTTTGTTTATGGAGCCCCTGCCCAAAGTTGCTGCATGGCTGGACGTTACTTTGTCCAGTGTATACACTACAAGCTTTGGATTTGTGGATAAATGGAAACAAATATCTGCCTCAGATGATCAGTTTCATAAAAAAGCATTAATGCATGAGCAGCAAAAATTACTACCTCAGTCCAGTGTTGCCCAACCTTTGTTTTTGGTTTGAGTAAAGGCCATTTACAAGCAGGCTAAAAAATTAATCTGGCGTGGCCTCACAAGATGATTAATGAAGTAAAAAGAACAACAGAAACGAAGTTCTGCAGCACTAATCTGCAGGCTCACATGTGACTTTTTGTTAATCTATATATTTTAGTTGAATAGAAAAGAATTTGACTTCTTTGGGCCTGAGGACTTTTATCTAAATGCCTGAAGTGGGAAAAGGGCCCAAACTTGACACCGAAAGAAACAACACAGTGATGTGTTCTTTGAAAAATGAACACTGTAGATGAGAAATAATGCCCAAAAGTGTGAAATCATGAGACTACTGCAGTAAAGGATAGAGAGTAGATGGGATAACACAAAACATCCTCTGAGGGGACAGACTGACCTGCTCTGTGAGACGTCGTGTCCTGAGAAAGAATCCCAAAAGACACCCAATAACCACAGCCATCACCGACATGATGAGGAGCCCATTCTGTTTGAAAACAGTCTTCACCCTCACCCAGACTGCATCCAAAGCCACGGCCATCGTGAGTCACCTGTCCCGTGTCCTCTCAGCAATCCATAAATGTCGACCGAATGCCTTAAAATCCAAGCGGGAAGATGGAAACAGAAAAATAAAAGAGGGAGCGAGGAAGAACTCCACAATGGGATGTGTGTGAATATATCCGGTCCTCTGATGTTTACAGCACTTTTGGCCTCAGCATTGCTTTTGTCCTCTTACTATGGCGATCTGCATTAAGCTAAGAAGATCCTTTCATTTTCCAGGCATCCCCTCCCACCCAGCAGCCTTGTGAGTGCTAACGCACTGGCAGGGGGATGGAACAGCTGGCAACCATGTCCCTGAGGGTTAGCATCACCAATCCTGTTAGACCACTACTGTATTAAACAGGTTTGATGCTGGATTAAAGATCCATGAATAATTTAACAAAGGCTGAGAGAGTGGAACAACCTCACCGGCAGCCTCTACTGAGGACTGACACTGAAGGGTCTTTGATCCAGTAAATAATAGTTACAGCTGAAGTTTGCACCCAAAGTCCACAACACAACAATGATGCAGTTGCAAAGTGATTTGCAGCTTCATCCTAACTTTTCTCCACGTGTGTTAGTGCGTTCATAGGGAGCAGTGTTCTCGTTCTGTGAAAAAGTATTCAGGCTTACTCCCAAAGTCCAAAGACATGAAACTTTAGGTTTATTGGTGCCTCTAAATTTCCTCTAGGCAAGCGTGAGTGTGGAATGGTTGTTTTTCTCTATATGTCGGGCATGCAAATTACTAGTGACATGTCCAGGGTGTACCCATCCTCGACTAGATGCCAGCTGGCTCTAGCAGCCCCCACAACCCTGACAGAGAAGTGGTTGGGGAAAAAAAAAGATAAATCCAGGACAAATGATTTAAACTTTAGGAGTTACTTATGTGAAATTATCTTAAAATATTTAATCTGATCATTTGTGCGCTCTCTTTTTGAGATGCGCATAGCAATCCAATAGGGGGCATCTTTGCCAGAGCTTCTGTAGTTCAGCTTTGCTTAGTAAGAAAACAATCAAAGGGGTATTTCAGCCATGCAGTTCTCCATTAATCTATCCATGGACTCGGTTTTCTTTTCTTTCTTCTTTCAGGTGTACTTGAACCTTGCAGTGCTCCCATGTGCTTCAGGTTGTCTGGATATTTTGGCTCCATGCCAGCAACAGCTGTGGGCATTGATGGGATGTTTTTGAATTTAATCTTGTGTTAATTAGCGCCAAATGTTTTACAAAAAGTAGAAAAAATATTCAAAAATAAAAAAAAAAAACATACGAGAGAGCAAAGTGCAGAGGCTGCCATCTGTGCTGCCATCTTGAACCAGTAAAAACCAGAGAGAACACAGTTGAGTCGCAGACTTCACATCACATCAGTGGTGTTTTCAGTCTACTCATTTAACCAGTAATACCTGTGAAATGGCAAATTACTGTGAAAAGGTAGAAAAGCTTCTCTTCTCTGTCTTGTCTGCCGGGCTATCATTGATCCACTTCATTAACTACAATTTTTATGGATGACAACTGAGATTTGACAGCTTAGCCATTGCTAAATGAGAAAACTTTAAAACAAAAAAATTAAATACATGAAAAAAACAAAACCAAACAAAAAAAAAACATTCATTTCGAAAAAATGGTGAATAGATTTATTTGGCAAATTTCAAGTCTTGATAACTCAAAGCATTGTGTGCTACAAGTGAGTTATTGCATTTATATATTCTTTAAATTTTACGTGTGTGTGTGTGTGTGTGTGTGTGTGTGTGTGTGTGTGTGTGTGAGATGTGCAAGAAACAGCTGGTAGTGGGGGGAGGGGAATCCAAAATAATAATATTTAAAATTCCAATCCTCATATAATGAAGCTACACCCATGGTTAAGATGCAAAGTAAAATTCAAGGTAAAGGTTCCCAATGTGCTCTCCAGGTGAAGGGTACAAGTTATAAGCTGTTGTGATGCCATTTTAAAGCATTTGCCAAATTGTGTGACTGTTGATCCAGAATGTGCTGCAGAGAGAAAAAGATCACCTCCCTGCTGCATGCTTTAAAAAAAAAAAAAAAAAAAGGCGTGCATGAGAGCTTTACAATTCAGATGGATTTCATTCAGCAATGTATTTATAAATGCCTTATGAGAATAGCCAGGGGATTAGTAGAAATACATTTGGCTGGACTTCTGCATGTACAGTAGCAGTCAGTTCACTGGAGTCCTGGCATGTGACATGGACTCCACAGCAATTTTCCCAAACTTTACTCACTTTCTATCCAATCTATGGCTATGACTCTCTGAGGGAGAAATTGGTTGTAATTTCATGCTGTCAGGAATCAGCCATCCAAAAACATGAATAAACTGTAAATTTGGTCAATGACTGAGCTCCCAAAAGTGAAAAGCTACCTTTGAGACCTTAAAGTCATACAAAAGTCTGCATCAGAGTTTTTTCTAAGAGGCAGATTTAAGTAAAAGTCAAATTTTATTTAAACCAAATACCATAAATAATGTGTCCAGTAAAAAAAAAAAACAGACAAACAAGGACAAAACAATAAACAGCATTAGTGATGTAAATTATGTCTAAGACATCATAAACAACAAAATGTAAATTGAGGTAGACTGTAAAAACATGAAATATCCACAGAAAACTACTGTTTACACAGAAAACACTAACTGTGCTACATAAAGTCCAAAACTATTTAGCTCAGTTGGAAAGTCTAATCCACTTGGAGGTTTCAGAAATGGCCATTCCCCATCGACTCCAGTTTGTCACAAACTGGCTTAATATATGTGAAATTAAAAGAGAGACAGAAAAATTACAGTAATTTTTACAGCCAGGTAAGAAAAAATAACCAAAATAACAATTCAATCTATGTCTTAATATATTTTTTATATAACTTAATAATTGAAAGGGTGCCATTTTGTGCCCTGCACTGTCTGCAGCACAGATTTTTATTTATTTATTTTTTTCACTCAGGGAGGAGTTTTAATCTTCTGTTTGCTCAAAGCTCATGTGATTCAGGTCGCTATGGCCTTCAGTGTGCTCCCAGGATGACACTATGTTTTGCAGTGGCCAGGTCACACAGATTGTCAATAAAATTTCTCTCCCTTTTTAGCAGTGCATTGTGTTTGAGGGGCACTTGCTTTAATGGAGATTTACAGAGAAAAAGATTATATAGTAATTGAATCACTGATTTTTTTTTTTTGATATTTTTTTTTTTAACAAAAGGGAATACAGAATCTAGCTGTGCTGCAAAAGGACGGTCGCACTCCCTAATAGCGCACACATTTCCCCTCCTTTCTTTTTTTTTTTTTTTTGCATTGCGTTGAGAATGCAGAAGAATCATGAATGAAGGAAAGGGCTGTGGCATGTTGACCTTGTGTAAGCAGGAAGAGCTACATATGTGTGAGTAAAGCATGTGCTTATGTTTCAATCACATGTTTTGCCGGACTCCATGCTCTCTAATCCCTCTCTTTTGCCAATATTTCCACTCTATCTGGTTTCATCAGGCAGGGATTACACAGTGCTAGACAACCTCCCAGAAGCTGACATGCATTCATTCATTAAAAACCCAAATTCTGTTTTTTCACATGCTTACAATTCAGCCAAAATTCACTGATTGCACCCAGACAGATAGCATGTGATATGGTTTTAACGTTGCTTCGAATTCGTTGGTGATGTTTGCGTTGTGAGGTACGTGATTATGTAATGCAGTATGAGAACAATGCGGGGTCTTGTCATCAGGTTGGGAGTGGAGTTGAGGTTGTAGCTCAGCAACCTTTTTCCGCCCCTTCACCTCAGAGCTGCACGCAATCAGTCTGTAGAGCAGAGTTAGCAAGCAAGCCTTTTCAGAAAGTTTACAGCCAGCTCTGTAGTACACAGTTTAACCAACTGCACTGACTGACTTTGAATTGTTCAAGAAATTAGAAATCATCACAATGAAATACATTTTCTGATCTCACAACAAATTCTGACTTGCTCTAAAAGTGAGTTTAAATTATTTCTGTTTGACACAAGCTGATCCACTTTGGATGCAAAATGGATCAGTCAGATTCTCATTGTGTCCTGCTAAGCATCTTCTTGTGACAGATGTTGTTTCAAGTAAGCTGCGCACCAGATGATTGACAGGTCTCTCCTTCAACCAGGCAACAAACCTACTGACAGCTGATTGGATAAACGCAGCGCTCTCTGGGCTTATGATGGTTTTTGTTTGAAGGGTTTTGTTTTATTTTTCTCCAGCTCACTTTTTTCATTAGATGCCCGACTGTTTCTGTCGCTTCTAAACAATAACACCATAAATGGCTGGTTTGGAGATTGTCTGCTGTTGTCTCCTCCCACTTTCTGTGACAACGAGCTTTTCACTCATTTTCACTTACAGTCATTCACAACGACTTCAAACACTGTCATTCCATCACACCATATGGTTAAAAGAAAATGAGATAATCACCTTTTCATGCCTCAGTGCAGTGACAGCCAGACATGGAGGCATATCAGTAGTGGCTAAACAAAACTTCTTCAAACTTGGTAAAAAAAAAAAAAATTACTTAATCAAAGGTCAAGGTAATGGTGACCTCATAAAATCTGCCACCTCTATGTAATGCCTAAATCTTATGTCGATCAGTCTTTAACTACTAAAGGTCAAACTCAAAGTCACGAAATATGATTTTGAATGCAACGTCGCAGGAATTCTTCAAGAGAATCCTTCTGCAAACGTCTGCTGCTTCTGAAGGATGAAGAGATTAGATTTTTATGGTTAAAAGTCAAAACACTAAATAATAACTCGGGATGTCAAGTAATTTCAATTATTTTGTTTGATATTTTCACAAATTTATTTCCCTCGGTTCTTTTTAGGTCAATTGTGTTTGTTTGTTTGTGTTTTTTTTTTCATTTGTTTTTATTATTTTTTTTTGTTTGTTTTTTAATTTACAACATTTATCAGCATCAGAGTTTGAATAGTACAGGGAAAAAATGACCAGAAAAACTTGATGGAGTATAACAGGAGTACAATAGTCTGTAAAATATCTGTTGTATGAGATAATACAGCACAAAAACAGAATACTAAATGTCTGGGTAAAAAATAAATAAATGTTGAGCTGCATCACCAGCCCATGCCCTCTGATGTTTTCAAAATCAGCATGGTGATATTTAAATGTTACCCTTTAGGTATGGTGCCCCCATCAGGCGGACCAGCATTACTGTTGAAATGCCAAAACACATCGTCATCTGTGATCCTTTATTTTGGTAAAGGTCAGACTTGACTGGTTGTGGATAAATATTTTTATATGCATAAAGCCATAATGTAAAATTGCAAATTTATAAGTAAGTCTTTAATTCAAAGTTTTGCTTCAATAAAAGTTTGCTTCATGTTTGCTTTCACACACACACACACACACACACACATTTGTGTACCATCTGTTATTACAAACATACAAGCAACAAACAGAAGTAAACATTTATCAAAAAAAAAAACAAACATTAGTGGTCAAATAAATCATATTTTACTAAATCATTAGTTAAGGAGGACAAGACCCAAAACATAGCTATCAATATAAACTGGTTAAACTGTGCTGTATGCCTGCACTTTGCACTTCAGTTTTGGAGCTTAATTGAGGTGCTCTGTTGTGAAATACTGAAAAAAAGAAGCATTTTCTATGAGTCTTTTCTTAATTTGATTTATGCGTGACGGTCTGTGCCCCTGAACTTCTATTGCAGTCAGTACCTTTTCAGCTTAGAAATACTGAATAGTTTCAATCAGAATGAAAGCACAGAAACACAAACATAAAGGCAACCCATTGGCAGAGATAAATATAGAATGGAATATATAGAATTAAATTACTTGAAATATCAGAATTGGAAATTGACTTAATTCGGTTATGGCACTATGACTCTTATCAACGCATCATATCTCATATTATCCTCAGCACCTATTACCAGGCAACCGGCCTTAACCAACAGAGACAGTCCCTTCTGCTAAAAGCTCCAATTATTCTCAATTTCTTCAGTTTACTTTATCATCAACTGTATTGCGTCACTGCACATTCTTTGCCACAACCATATCAATAATGACGACCTTTGGCCCATGTCAGAATTGACGTAATTGCAGATCCTGCTGCAGCAAAGCATCCCCAAACCATGACACTTCCACCTCCATGCTTTACAGTTGGCATGAGGTTCTTTTCTTGGAATGCTGTATTTGTTTTATGCCAAACGTGTTCTGTTCTGGTGTCCGAATAATTCAATTTTAGACTCATTTGTCCAAAGAACATTGTTCCAGAAGTCATGATCTTTGTCTACGTTCTCTCTGGCAAACTCTCTGTTTTTGTTAGAGAGCTAAGGTTTCCTCCTTGCACACCTCCCATGAAAGTCAAACTTGTGTAGTCTCTTTCTGATAGCAGAGTCATGCACTTTCACGTCGACAGTAGCAAGAGCCTGCTGTAGGTCCCGTGATGACATTTTAGGATATTTGATGACTTTGATGACATCTTGCGGTCTGCTCTGGGGGTGAACTTGTTTGGACGGCCAGACCTGGGCATGGTGGCAGTTGTTTTAAATGTCCTCCACATGTAAACAATTTTCCGGTCGGTGGACTGGCTCTTTTGACATCTTGTTAAATCCCTTACCAGACTCATAAGCGGCCTCAATCTTCATTCTGGGGGCCTCAGACAGCTCTTTGGATCTCACCATGGTGCTCACTCTCACTTCAACAGTCAGAGGCACACCAAACTAAATGTCTGAGGTTTAAATAGGGCAAGCCTCCTTCAAAATGCTGGGTAACGATGTTCTGATCATGTGCACCTGATGTGATACACCTGTGTGTGATTTTAACCATTTTAAGTGGGAAAATATGTGGAGTTGTCCTAATTTATTCCTCACCAGACACTGCATTCCTTTTAAATTCCATTTTACAGAAAGTTTTAAAAAAGCTTTTCTTAATTTTTGATTGTTCAGTTATATTACTTGGATTCCTCAGTATTGTTAAAATTGATATGAAATATCCATATGTCCAAATATGTTAAAAAATATACAGGCTGTCATAGGGTGTCCTAATTTTTTCACGACTGTATGCCTGAAAAAACTATTTTTAACTAGGAAACTTAAATAGTAGTAATGAAAAATTAATTCCAATGCATCATGTATTATAAGCTCTTTGTAAGCGATATAAACTCTCATAAATGCTGTCAAGATTGGGTTTTTTTTTTTTTTCATTATTCACAAATCTTCTCCAGCCCTTCAGAAAACATTTCACAATGGCATTGCAAGGTTTTGGTGTGTTCCTTGTGATGTTTAAACCAGACTTCATGTGCCAATGTGCTCCTGTCAGAAAATTACTTTTCACGTGAATGTCACATATTATGAAGTTTTGACACAAATTTTTTTTTTCATTATTTAGCTGTCATTTGGTGAAGTTACATTTGTAACTGTCTTTTGGCTTTTTTTTTTTTTTTTCAAATTCTGTCCTGTCATGTCATTATTAAAATTGATCTACCATGAAAATCACACGTGGCAAAAGCAGCTTTTTGTCACATCAGTGTTTCTGAATATCATGCTATTCTAAAAACAGGGCAGACATATCATATTTTATTTGATATGCTCCAGGTGGAATAGTTTTTGTGAGCAGGAGTTTATGACCTTTCATATCATTTTCCTCTTTTGGTTGTTCAGAAAAACTGAAGTCCAAATTTAGATCAGTGACATCAGTTGTAAGTTAGGTTACAGTAAATTAAACAGTGACACAGACGCAGTGTTATTTAGATTAAACTAAATAATTAAGAAACTAAATGTCTTCAGACAATACAACCCAATTTAGACAAACAAGGTTAATTTTAAGAGATTTCATGCCTGTCATTTTTGTGCTATGGGTCAGGTACCAGGATGTTAGCAGGAGATTATTTAAATCCTGTAAATTGGTACTGGGGAATTTGAAGGCCAATCAACACCTCAAACCGCTTAGTGTGCTCTTCAAACCATTCATGAACCATTTTTGTTTTGTGGCACAGTGCATTATTCTGCTGGAAGAGGCCACAGCTATCAGGGAATGCTGTTTCAATGAGGGTGTAAGTGGTCTGCAACAACGCTTAGGTAAGTGGTACATCAAAATAACATCCAGGGTGCGATTTGTGAAAAAAACGGGGGGGGGGGGGGGGGTAATTTTGAGGAACGCTTTTATTCAAAAAAATTACCACACAACAGCAGGCGGACAGTAGGCTACATGATAACAGTTTTTCTCCTAGCCCTGCCCCCATCTGATGCGTTGGCTGCGAGCGCGACGCCTCCACATGGATGGAAGTACCCACGTTTTCCCAGCAGGCACATGGGCACTCGTTCAACACTATATCCTTCTGCTAGACAGGCAGACATACTCCGCCAGTAGATTTGATCTGTCAACGGACATTTCACACTGTAACAATGTGCAAACATGTTAGAATGAGGCTCTATAAGTTCAAAAGCCTTGTGAATCATTCACAGTCAGACTTTTCATGTGAGAATACAACCATTTTTCAAAAGACTATGGCAGCATCATCTTTTTTATATACGTCTGCATGTAGTAATCAGACTCTCACTGTCTCTGGGTCCATCTCTCCTGTTCTTCCTGACCAACATCAGCCTCTTGACCTCTAGAGAGTCTACTGCCTCCCCCTCAGGCACATTTATAAGGCTGTCAGTTGATGCATTCATAGTTTATCCTCTTTGGCCTTTGAATTCTATTCAAAGACCGATACTCTATCTATTCTATCTAACTATTCTACTAAGAATTTACTCTTTTTTATCTGCCCAAAACATTTATATCTACCTCCGTCACAAGCATGGACACTTGCTGTAGCAGAATTTCATATTGAGTGTCATGTTTCCACTTTACAATACTGTGGCACGTGCACAAAAACAATCTTCAAACTTATTTTGACGTTTTCTTTATCTTGCTACAGAATTGGAAATCTTCTGAATGGCATCAATAAGGTCTGTAGGAGTTTTGGAATATTTTTGATGTCTCCTTCATATAAAACAACCAGTAACTCCAGTCAACACTCATCAACACAGCATTCATGATTTCTTCAGGCATTGTAACACCAGCAGCTCAGACACATATCTGGATAGAAACCAAGGAGTGACCTTTGACTTTTACTGAGGAGTCAGAGAACTTGGCACTTCTGAAGTCCAAATATATTTATTCTTCAATAATAGTATGAATTTTGGCCAGGGCCACAAATCAGTTGAACCATTTCTCTCAGTTTTTGGCCCCGCTACCAAACTTATCAACTGAATTCTTAATAGGATGCCAACATTTCTCTCTATTGACCATAGCTTTGTCACTGCTAAATTACACAGCATGCTGTAACTCCAAGATTTTTTTAGCTCCTACCTTTTAAGGTTGTTTCTCAAATTGGCAATTTACCAATTATGGGTATTTTTCACCAAGAGTCAAATATAGCGTTAGGATTTTCTGCTTCTTTCAACAGATGCATGTGGACTGGCAAACTCAAAGGAATCATTATACGGGGAAACATGACAAAGATGAGGGTGAGTGTTTTGACAAAGCGTTGTCTACAATATTTTTTTCCCCATTCATTTAATGTATAGACACCATCAGCCTGAGAGTTTTTATCTATTTAATTTTTGTCTGTCCCGAAAGTTACAGCACAATTTGTAGCTAAATACTGTAGATGGCGGAGTGTGCTAGACATAGCATGAAGCTTTGATAGACTGGCCACCTGTCCAGGGTGTACCCCGCCAATGCCCAACGTGAGCTGGGATTGGCTCCAGCACCTCCCACAACCCGGAAAGAGATAAACTAAGAAGATGACTGGATGAACTAACCCTGTCGAAAGATTATTGTTGAAAACTCATTAGCTGCACCTGCACCTTGTGGCAGGGATACCTTCCCAAAAATGCAACTAAAAGTAATTTATATTCAATTGAACGATAAATAAGTACAGAGAGGGTAGAAGAAAATGTTAAACTGTTGAAGCAAAATCCAATACATGCATTATAAATCTAAAGTTTGATTTCACATAACAATCACAATTCAGCCCGCCAACACCTTCACACAAACCTGTGGGAAAATGCCCCATTGTGTATAAATACAGCTGAAGCAGTTGGCTGCACTCAACAGGTGAAAAGAAAAAGTTTTGGCAGTCCTTTAACACTGCTGTTAATGGCTGTAGCTACATATTCTCTGCCTAAAAACACAATTGACGCACAGTAAGATAAGTGTATCAGGAAAAACCAGCTGGTCAGCAGAGTCTACAGACAGGATAGTCCCACACAAGTGATGATTGACGGCGGTTACTTTTCGGTTTTCCTTTCCAGAAAAATTGCAACGTTGACTGTTAAAAAGCGACAACTCTACTTATTGTAGCTAATTACAGCTACAAATTTATTATTTTACAATAAAATAACACTATTTGCATTTTACATGGTACATTTTTGACATTCTAGGCACTTGCAATGTGCACAAAGTTATATGGTTAGCTAGAAAATTGCTTAGTGTAGGAGCAAATTGTAATGTAGGTAGAAATTTCACAGTTTCATCCCAAATTAAAAAATTTTCTGACACAGAATGTAAAATCTTTCTATAGAAGTTTGAATGACATGATAAAGTAAAAAGTAAACCACATATATCGAAATCTTTGTGCTTCTTTTGTGGCATATCTGATGAAAACAGAGCAGTCTGTGTCATGTGACGTCAGTATTTTTTATTATAGTATTATCGCTGTATTAGGGTATGTAACAAGGTTACAGCAAACCCAACAATTGTTCTCAGACAACACTTATAGAGCCTCCGGTTTAGAGTTAGACTGTTCTGGAAAAATATGACTGTGTTTCTTAAGAAAATTTAGGGAGGCTATATTCCTACACAGGCCCAAAGAACAACACCCACCACAGTTGCGCCCTGGTCATCCTGCTGACGTGCCACCAGTGCTCACAACATTTTTAAATATGTAATGTTTTGTGTTTGTCTGCAATACATGTCCAATGCAATCAGAAAACCAAACACTAACTCAATCTCAATACAGCGTCCAACGTGGTCCTGCTTCTCATTAGCACATACCCAACACGCTCCTCTACTCATCACGACACTGGCTATGCACTAATAGATTACCACACTTACACACCTCTGCTTGTCACAGCCCGGCCTCTCCCAAAAAGATGCTTATTTGGATGGATTTACTTTGAGCATCACAAGATGATGCTCCATCAACCTTTATATTCACACTTGCAGTTGTGAGACAGGAAAGTGCTTCAAAATATGAAAATGTAGTGATTTTGTGTTAAGGCTGGACCTTACTGGCATCAAACTGAAAATGTTAATGTTATGTTTTTGTGATGCAAATACAATGACCAGAAAGAATCGGAAAAATAGTGAACCTGTGAAGTTTGACGCCCCAGTGATCTCCCCTCGCCTTCTTTGTAGACTGGCTCACCACTATAAGATAAATAAGATGAAATTTAACTCAATGCACAGCACACTAATGATTTATTTACTGTAGGGATACGTGCTTCATTGCAAAATATACCTTAGTGAGGTCCAAAGCAATTGTGTTAATATAAGCACTGCCACTGCAATAAATTAAATTAATTTAACTATGACTGACTGCTCATTGAATAAATTAATTTGAGCTGTTGGGGTTTTTTTTTTGGTTTTTTTTTTTTATTAACCGCTGATTATATCCTTGCCTCTGTGATTTTTCTTAGAGGGTGCAAATATCTGAATGTTAACGGATACTTACGATGTCAGTCACAGTTACATGTGTTCTGCTTTAAAGGGTGAAATTATACAAAATTGGAGCTGGGTCATACAATAGAAATATTATAGAAAAAAAATATACATATAGATTAAAAAACAACAACAACAAATAGTTATTGCATGGGCAATTTTCATTTTTGTCTTAATAGAATTGAAATGAAAACATCCAGTAACACAGACAGAGGGCGGAGAAGAGAGAGAGAGAGAGAGAGAGAGAGAGGTGGGGATGCAACTGTTCTCAGCCCGGCTCATCCACGATTGCGATTTTCTGCAGCGACATGGGAATGGATGGGATGAGAGCAGGGTTTTCAAACATCTGTCTCTGAAACATCTGTGTGCACTGAGCGTCCGATGGGATGAGTTCCCAGTGCGAAAGTTATTACAGCAATGAAAAGGTGTTTGTGGACGCGTTCACGTGTCCCAGAGGGGACAGTGACACCACGGCACTTTACTGCTGCGGCTTCAATGACCTGAAGTACTGTTGTGACGATCCCAACAGCTTTTACCCCTACGAGTATGGATATATGTGGTGGTTGAGGTAAGGGGTAGCTCATAAAAACAGTTACATCTACTCATTGCACAGACTTTATGTTTTTATTTTTTATTCTCACTATGTGTAATGGAAAGTGTAAGTTACCCACAATTTACTATTATTCAGAATAAATATGTTTTCTGATGCAGAAAAGAGATATTCAGAAAAAAAAAGTGGACATCCCATTCATAAATTTCTAGCATTTTTTTTATAATTACCTTTTTTTAGCTTTAATTATGAATATAAGTAAACGTGTCAAAAAAAAACAAAACATACTGTTTATGTCAATGTGTTGAGATGAGAAATCGAAGGCAATAAAGAATACAGTCACACTCACCTTGGCTCAATATGTAGGGGAGTTGTGAGAAATGTCTCACTGTCTGTGTTATGTTGTGACAGCAACGTAGTCAAATGTGCAGGTAGAAATTCTTGTGCTTTGCCACAAACAAAAACAAGCAATGAACCAGAATATGCGCCAAATTATTGATAGTAATAAAGGCAGAGTGTGGTTTACAAGTACATTTGCTTCAAGATTCAGATCTTTGAAGTTGATCAGGCAGATCTTTCTCATTGTGTAACAGCTTTGGCTATTTATGGAAAGACCTTGTTATTTGCCTCGTCTAAGTGCACCTCAGTGGTTTGTCCAAGGTCACACATACAGAATGTATCCAAATGCTTGACCCTGAGGCATATGGGGGGGGGGGGGGGGGGGGGGCACCTTTCCCCATATTTTACATTTAAATTAGGAGAGAAGAATGATGGGAGTGAAGCAAGTGTGAGCCATTTTAATTGAAATGAAATGTATTGTTGAAAGAGAAAAAAATTATTTTTGGCACTTAGAGGAAGGAAAAAATGGAAATGCCTACAAGTTTAAGATCCTTCCTTCAGAGGAACAGTCTCATGGAGTGTAATATTGGAAAAAACAGTGGTGTACCATTTAAGCACTTAAATCTGTACTTTAGCTGTTTTATTCCTGGTGACTTTAACTTTTACTTAACTAGATTTCCCATAATCATCTTTGTTACTTGTCACTCCCCAAAAAATTTGTGCTCTCAAGGCCTACATGTATGATGTGAAAAGAACTGATGCAGATCGTGAATTTTGATCGGTGTTTATTTATTCACCCAGTTGTCCTTGTATTGTCCTTGTAAAGAGTGTCGCTGACTGTGACCTAAGATATATTTTGATAAAGCTTGTCTTTGGCTTAATTTATTCTTTTGAGCTTTCTTCCTTCCAGCTTTTCTTGGTTTAGGTGTAATTGCAAACTCCAATTATTTAGGAATTTAAACGTGATGCTGAAGCGAAGTGGCAATGAAGTCTTAAAATATTCTTTTAAAAAGTCCTGTGTGTGTGTGTGTGTATGTGTGTGTGTGTGTGTGTGTGTGTGTGTGTGTGTGTGTGTGTGTGTGTGTGTGTGTTTGTGTGTACTGAGGGCAAACTGGCTCCCACTAAGCAGCTGCACTCTGTAGGCTATTATATTCAGTCTTACAGGCATCAAACCAAACAAACACTAGTCCTGTGTTTTTTGGCTGGAACTGTATCAACCTGTTGGTTGCTTGTTCCATTTTTGCTGGTCTTTTGAAAATATGCAAATTGTTAGTAAACTGTTTTTTGTTTTTTTTGAAAGTATGTTTTTTATTGACAGCATTAACTTATTAAAAAAAATTCTTAATACTTTTACTATCAGTAGTTAAATAGTACATTTAATATCAAATTACTTTTGATACTAAGTCCAGTAAATATCAGATACTTTTCAAATCAAATCAAATGTATTTACACAGCTCCAAATCATAACAAAGTTACATCAAAGCACTTTACACAAGTAGTATTCCAATAATTCCAGTAGTTACTTTACTTTTACAGACGTATGGCTTTTGAGTACTTTATATAAGACTGCTGGTGGCTGTGGTGAGCAATGGATCTCAAGGTTGGACCTCCCGATGAAAGGTGGTGAAGCAGTGGAGATAGTCATAAAGTGATCACGGGGATGACATGATAGCAAAAAGCGATAACATCTTATAAAGTGTGACAACTTACAGTTCTATTTGTAAGTTTGGATCCCCATTAATTGGCATCAACCTAACAACTATTCTTCCTGGCTTTATTTCTGTGATTGTATATCTTTCCAAACTTGAGTTTTCACTTTCTTCAAGTTTTATGCCATTCAGATTATTGTTCTATTTGTGGATATTTGAGACATATTTGAGATTTATGCTGTCAGTGTAAATATCTGTGACCACGTGAGTGTAAAATGTTCAAAACATGTAGGGAGCTGCATATTTTTACACATATTTTAATCAGTTTGGGCCATGCCAGTAAGCACACTGCCAAAATGCTACATGGCTCTCTCAGTGGGCGCTTTGGAGCAGTAAAAGAAGTTGGATTTGGAGGGCATACAGCAGGTACATCTACATAATTATGTCATTAAGTGTAATAAAAATACCACTGCAACTGAAATTCAGATCACTCATACACCCTGATGCTCCATATTTTAAGAGTACCAGAAACAGAAGATAACAAATATATTTTTCAACATTTGAAAATACAGTTTGTAGGTACCCTGTATACCCCTTGCATTGGGCAAGAGCAGGGTACACCCTGGACAGGTCGCCAGTCCATCACATAACCCACAACAGCTGCCGTGCTGCCCACATTTCTGCTTATTTAAGAATATTCACAAAAGCACAGTCTTAGTTTGAGAGCTCATCAGTGGCTATGCGGCCGTGCTGCCTGAATAAAACATAGTGTTAACTATGTAACTATATATAAATACAGAATAGTGATAATAAATAATGCTACTAAGCAACCAACACCTGGCTCATCATCTGGACTGTCATCCCTGAAGCTCAGGAAAAGATGTGGGAAAGTTGGTCTTGAGTAGTTGTGGCATGTGTGATAAGAGAGAGTAACCCCCTTTGTGAATTGAGGGTTAATATGTTAATCATAATGTTTGTTCGTTTACCTGCATACCAAATCAATTCCTACCAAACAATTTACTAGAACAGTCATAAACCAACAGGAAGTCAGCCATTTTTTTATTTACTGTGCAATTTTGGCATTGTTTTTGCTCCCAACAATGACAGACATGTCTTTAGTCATTGTATTTGTGTGTGTGTGTGAGTGTGTGAGAGAGGGGGCAAGAAGGGCTGAATGAATGTGCTGTGCAAAACTCAACAAAAAAAGAGAGTAGTCTCTGTGGACATTCTGAAAAGCCACCACCACAAAAAAAAAAAAAAAAAAAAATCAAAGTATGAATCGTCTGCAGACATTGCTGTTTTAAATAAATAAAGGAACCAGAACTTAAATGGCAAATGTTGCTTCATGGAAAATTAATAACTAAGCTACGCGCCAATTTAACAGGGTTTTTACCGAATATCTAAAAACGAGAATAAGTCTCATTATGGACCAAAACATGATCATCACACATTTCTAAACTTTGATTAGTACCAACAGGTTTACACAGTCAGATGCTATAAGTGCTTTCTATTGAATTTTCTTCAGGGTGAATCTGACCCCTCCTGCTTCTTTGCTATGTGTTTCAAAGTGTTGGAGCTCTGGTGGGTCTTTCTGTAGCAGCTGTCGTTCTTCTTGCCTTCATTATCACTCTGTGTGTCCTCTGCTACCTGTTCATCACCACCAAACCCAAAGGTCTGGATAATGGGCTGCCCTTGCGAGCACAAGGTACCTGGGGGGGCGGGGAGTTCAAGCCACGAAGGTTTTGAAACCAGCTAACCTGATGAAGCATTATGTTTGACAGTTATATGTGTTTGAGGTGAACCAGGAATAGTTTCTAACAGAATTTTCCTCCTTCCAGGTTCCACATTGAGTCCACATGGACCAGAACTGGTTAATACCAGTACCCCTGCTGGCCCTCATGGTTTCAGGAAGCACTTCCTGAGAGGCAAGCTGGACTGTGACAACCAGCCCCCAGATCCTGACCGCATTTTCCAGCGTTGTTTCATGGCTACTGTGACATCTATCAATGTCGAAGGTCCGGCATAGTCCATTTGACATTTTGACCAATCATTTTCACTTTAATTGTTATTTGCAGGCTTTTTAACTTTTAACAAAAATAGCATCCATTCTCTTCAGAGAGCTACACATTGGGATGATCATAGCATTCAAGATGATAAAAAAATCCCAAGAAGAATTGTTAATATTTAAAAAGTCCAAAAGTAGTCACTGAGAACCTAGGATTTAAACTTAAAGGAGTCTTGTAAATGATTTGTCTAAAATGTACTTTTGGAAAACAGTGCTGCTAAACAGCAGTTACCGTCTGGTTCAAGCAACAACTTCCTGTCAGAGTCCATGAAGTTAGATAGTCTTTTAATTAGTTCTTTAGTTCTTTTTGTGTCAATTCCTGTTTTATTTGAAAGTCTCTGTCTTGTTTGGTGTCATCCCCCATGTCAAGCTTCACACCTGTGTGATAACTGGACCTAATTTCCTAAGATAAGACAAGATAAGATAATCTTTCATTAGTCCCTCAGCGGGGAAATTTGCTTACATCTCTGTCTTTGTTTCTCTTCCTCTTTGTGTATATGAGATGTGTTTACATCCTTCCGTCTTGACCCCAGTTATAAATGTCCAGTCTTTGTACTCTCGAATGTCGCTTTCTTGTGTTTTTGATAACGTTGCCTGATTGTATCTGCTTTGTGAGTTCCAACTGTCTGTAAGTCTGTCTGTAAGATGAAAAATGAAAATGCCATAAGATGCAGTTCTTCAAATGGTGAAATGTTAAATTTTATAGCAGAAATAAACATAAACATGTCAACAACTTTTTAAAGAAACAAGTTTTGATCCTAATAACTGAATTCCTCATTAATGATAATTGACCCATGAGGGCAGAAGAAACTGTAGCTTTACATTGTGGCTGTAAAATATATCGTGTACTATGACATCTCTGCTTTCATTCATTCATCTTCTACTGCTTATCCGTTTCTGGATCACGGGGGGTACTGGAGCAAATACCAGCTCACATTGGGATGAGGGCTTGGTACACCCTGGACAGGTCGCCTGTCCATTGCAGGGCCAACATACAGAGACAGAGACGAACAACCACTCACCCTCACACTCAGATTCAGCAAGGCCTTTGCATTTGATTTTCTTCTTATCTTACGTAATGCATATTTTATGAATGTACCAATTTTACTGTAATACCCTCAAAACTCTAAATTTCCTTCCAGTTTATATAATGAATGTACACACTTCTACGACATATGTGAATGTATATTAAAAGATGTGATCTGAGTTTAATTGATTTTTTGGCAACAGCTCAAGTCTGTTGGCTTTGATCTTAAAGCTGCAGAGCTGTATATGTTATTATCACAAAAAGTTGGCCCCCTAGTTTAGTGATTGCAATTAAGTATTTTATTCTTTTTTCAAACCTATCCAAGATTCATTGTCCTTAGTTTTGGTGTGTCAGAGTTGGAACATGCAATTATTTCATGCTATCCAATGTTGGGAAGCAGAGTATCCTTTGGTTTGGCTCTCAGGTCGAAGTACAAACTTAAGCTCAAGTTGTTCCACTTAGTGCTCCCCTGTACGCCTGGAGCAACTTGTTGTGTTTTCGAGATATGAAGCTTTTTTTTACGTTGCATTTGTTTTGAGTTTTTGCAGCCTCTGTAGAGCAGGGATTTAAAAAAAAAGATGGTAAAATTGTCACTGTACATCTGTTGCACACTACACCGCAAAGTGACAACGGGAAGCAGACCACATGTTAAATACACATGCAAGAGGACAGCATCAGCCACTCCAATTAGTTCTTTGTATGCAAACTGCAAGGGGTCATGTGTGTCTTTGACCTTGAGTCCAAGTAGTAGTAAATCAAAACACACATAGTAACGTCTCTATAGCTTTCTCATCCACTATACACACAAACATGAAAGCTTACTGTTTATAGATGTTTAGAGACCTTTGTCGCAAAGGAAGTGTATAATTTGCTCGTTATAAACTTATTAGAGGATGATAGAACTTAAAGGTAAACATATTAGCAAGGAATTTTGTGCACACAGTGTTAACAGAGGAGAAAGAGGCTCTTAAATGGAAATAAGGATAAATATATATAGAAAGAAAGATAATGAGGACACTGCCATGATTCAGAATTAATCATAAGTTAATTAGTAACAGAATAAATGGAAATGGATATACCAATACAGAAGAGGAAGCTGAAGTTTGCTAGGTTTTGAAAAGTACCTCAATGAATATTAAAGATAATCTTGCAACTATATGGAAAGAGAGAAAAGTGTTTTAATACTACCTTTTAATAAACCTGGTAAAGAGCCAAACACTGGTAACTATAAACCCATAACCCTAACCTCTCACATATGTAAATATATGGAAAAGATATTAGTCAGAAGACCTAAGTACTTTCCATAATGTAGGGGACAGTTTGTGTCATAACAATATGGTTTTCAGAAAGGACGACCAACAATGGATACCTTTGTAAAAGTGAATAAAGAGAAAGAGAAGGCATTTAATATGAAAGAATTGATGACTATTGTGTTCTGTGGATATTGAAAAAGCTTATGATTCTATGTAGAGGAAGGGTTTATAATTAAACTGAGCAGGACGGGAATTAGAGGAAGGCTCTATAACTGGGTACTTGATTTTCTAACTAATCAAAGTTTGCACGTTAAAGTGGGGTCAGAGTTGCCTGAAAATGAAATTATTTATGGAATTTCGCTAGGCAGTGTAATTTGTCCAGTTTTATTTAATATGATTGAATGATTAATTATATTTTTATGACTCTGGACAGAAGGAGGGTCGCAGGTTTGGTTCCCGGGCCTGGGACCTTTATGTGCGGAGTTTGCAAGTTCTCCCCGTGCCTGCATGGGTTTCCTCTGGGTACTCCGGTTTCCTCCCACCGTCCAAAGACATCATGTTTGGGTTAAATGGTGACTCTAAATTGTCCGTAGGTCTGAGTGTGAGTGGTTGTTGGTCTCTGTCTGTCTCTGTATTTTGGACCTGCGATGGACTGGCGACCTGTCCAGGGTGTACCCTGCCCTCGCACAGTGTGATCTGGGATTGGCTCCAGCACCCCCCGCAACCCGGAAACTGATAAGCTGTAGAAGATCGATGAATGAATGGACAGAATGGACAGAAGGACTGGGCGGGGGCATATAGGCAAGGTGATGATGAGAGTGTAATGGGTAAAATCTAAGAAACAATAAGAAATTGATGATGAATATTTATAGGGATTGATGAGGTTGATAATTGATTATGGATGCTATGTTTATGGTGCTGCAGGCAAATAACATTTAGGTAACATTGAAATGGAACTAGATAAAGTACTGAGGATATGTACCGGGGCAATGAGGTCAAAACCAATTAAAGCAATAATAGAGGTAGAATTAGGAGAAGCAAGAACTGCAATTCTGTTGGGTACCTGCTCATGTAGGAACAAAAAGGAATAGAGCAGATAAAAGAGTCACACAAAAAAAAAAACAGAATTAGAGATATCGTAGATATACCTTTTGGGAAGGAGAAGCAAAGGCGAAACTCAAGGAAGAAATGAATAAATAACAAGACAGATGGGACTGAGATAACAGCAGAGGGCAGTATTAAAGCCAGCAGAAAACGATTAATATGAAGGGACGTATAGAGGAAATGGAAGGGAAGGGACTGTTTAACAAGATTGAGATTTTGGATTGGGAAAAGTACATCAGATGAATGTTCGGAGTATAAATTAAGAGAGGATGTGGAACATACACTGACACTTTGTCGAAAGTATTTGGAATAAAGGAGAAAACGAACCCAAAAGACTGTTAAAACAGAGAGTGTATTACAGAGTGGAGCCTGTATGAGTATTCTGGGAACATACAGTTAAAACTATCAATGAACGATTATTATTTGGGCTACCTAATTCTGTCCAGTAGTCCAAGGCCAGCATCTCACACTACACACTCCGGTACAGTAGGTGGCCGTATACACTTAATAAGACAGTTTTGCAACCCACCATAAAAACAGAAGAAGAAGAAGAAGAAGAAGGAGGAGGAGGGGGAGGAGACGAAGAAGAACGCTGCTCCATGGAAACAACGGACTCCGCAGTCATGGACGCGTCGTTATCCTAAAAGTATTATTCATAGAATCAGAAGCAGGTTATAATGCACTCCAAGTTTAATCTATAGTAGCTCATGAAAAGCTTTCGACGAATCTTATCTTGGGTTTTCTTTCTCAAAGTGTTCAGCGTCAATTTAACCAGCAGCTTGGTCACGAACTAGCTAACACTGGCAGGATGAAGCGGGGCCCAGCTTGTGTTAAAATGGTGTGTTAATGTAACAACGTTGGTCTAAAGATGTGGAAACGAGGCAGTCGAAGTTCAGCTCTGGACCGAGCTCAGGCTCTGCTTTCCGCCAAGAAAAAGAGCCCAGGAGATGATGAATTCACACAGGAAGCTCCAACAGTAAGCCTCCAACACGTTTCCTGAGCATGGATCTCAGAGAAGGCTGGTTCAAAGAGTATGCACAGTACTATTCTTAATGAACCCTGTCAGAGTGTTTTAGAGTCCTATTACATATTATGTGTTGTCAATTCTAATAGTGTTGCATTTATGTTTAAGTATAAAGGAACCCAAAATGGAAAGTATATCAAAATGGTATTTGTTTTCCATCCATAGTCAAGCAAAAACAAATTTTCAGGTCTTGTCCTCTCCTTCTTCTCCATAGGGTGCTGTGGGTGGGCCTCTGAAAACAAGTTCTGCTCTCCCAAATAACCAGATTGTATTGTCAGATCTGAGTGACCTGTCCTCAGTCAGCTCAGCCCCTAAGGATGGAGCAGACACTGCCCACTCTGTTACTCCTGAGAGAAGGCATGGAAAAGAGGCATGTTCTACCGAGGTATAAAAAAAAAAAATCTAACTGTGCAAACTTGATATTGTTTTGCTAAAATCATAAATGCTGTTTGATGCCAGCAGGACCTCAGACCTCAGAGCTCTTTGGTAGGTGGAGGGAATAGGTTTTTGAAGAAGGCTCCACTAAGTGCAACAAACAGCAACCAGTCACCTGTCAGCAGGAGTCAAATGCAACACAGACCTGAACCAGGGTACAGTTCTGTAGAAATAAAAGAATTAATAATGTGGAAAGAGGTGGAAAGAAATGATTTTATTTTCTATAATTTCATTTCAATTCAAATCGGTGCTGAAATATATTTTTTCTTTTCATGCATCCCTCTCACACATCTGGCCAGATATGTGTCATGTTCCTGGTTTGGCTCCCAGGCTGCTGCTTTGAGCAAATTGGCTCAAATTGAGAGCCGTTTCCGCAGCCATATGCAGGTCCAGGAGCATGCCAGAAAGGGAACCTCACCGCAACCACCAGCAGGTCTCCAGTCAGTGGAGGCCTCTGTGCCAGTGTCAGCACAGTCCAGCAGTGACCAGGGTCTGAATGGGAAACGTTTCCTGAAGAAAAAGACTCCTGTAGCTGTTGAAAACACCAACACTGCTGCTGCTGGACATCCAAAAAGCCCAGATGTTGGTGTCAGCTCCAAGTTGAGAGCTGCTGGTAGTGTAATCCCTTCAGAAAATTTGGAGATGAAGTCATTGAGAATACTAAGTGGCGTGAGTCTAGAAAGTGATGAAGAGGATATGAGGAAACTGCTCGGAGACTCTTTGGATTCAACAGAGGACAGCTTGTTAAGACGAAGGACACCTGTTTCCACGAGATCAGTGGACAAGGTATCTATCAATATTGCACCCTGAGCTGTTAGGCTCTTCTGACATAGTTAACAGTCTTGTGTCAAAGTCACCACATGTATTAGATAGGCATCCTCTATATTTTTATTTACAGCATAACATCAGGTTTATACCATCACTTCAAATGCCAGTGGTTCTAAACACATTCAGGAACAGTTTTTCTAAAAAATATATATTAATAAATAATAAAAAGATGCAATTCTAAATAATTTTTTATTTCAAAAAATAATTTTTATTGACATAAAAATAGAAACATATAATGCACACAAGTTTTCTTTATTTTCCTTCTATGTTTCCAAATTTTTTGCATAATATGTACTGTACAACACAAATGATGTCAGAGCCTTTGTTCTGGTCAAACATGTACTGATAGTATGAATGGTGTGATACATAGAATAATGTAGTTATGGAGTCAAATATGAGCTTTTTTATAAGAATTCACTGTGCCTTTTTTTCCCACTGTGAATTGCTTCTCAATTTCTTTGTGCGGTGGATTGTAGTGCAATTGCGTACACTCAAGCACATTCAAAAATCAAGCTGATCATAGTGTGAATGCTGATATAGATACTGGGAGTTTAAAGTCAGAGTTGCAGGAGAACAATTCCATATTTAAGAACCTACTCAACGTTAGTGGGTAGTGTGGGACTGGGACACAGCCATTTGGGTCAGTTGTGAAGTCACCCCCGTCCCTTCAGTATGCATTAACACTACGCTTTTCCTCTCTTACAGATATGGAGCAAAGGCAGCCAGAAAGTCCACTCCATACCCACACCTCCTCCAGCTTCGTCACCCTCCAACACACCACCACCTCACTCCCCTGCCTCTCCATTTCACCGTAGTTCTCCATTTCGATTCACTGGCCAGGCTCAAGCCCACTTCAGCCCCTCTGTGCTGTCTATGTCCCCCTCCCCTCCCTCTGTCTCTCCTCTTTCAAGGACAATGAGCTCTCCTCACAGGGTGGATAGTCCACAGAATTCTTTTTCCGTTATGTCTGGGCGCAGTGAAGTAGTTTCTTTGGAGGACCTCTTTCCTGTAAGGCCTGACTCTGAAGATCCCCACAGTGAAATGAGTTTAGCTTCTTCTGAAGGTGAGAGGAAGTGGAAGAAATTGGTTAGTAACAGAATAGTAAAAGGAGTATGAAACCAGCCTAAACACAATATATATGTTTCAATGATTTCCTGCTGTCAAAAAGGTCTGTCTGTCTTTTTGCTGTGAAGTAATATGGTTTGTCTGTTCTTTAATCATTTTCTAATTTTATCTCATGCATCCTAGATGGACCACAAGGTACACAAATCTTCTGTTGATCATTAACAGAGTAGTATTGCAGAGCATCGCAATTTGAAAATGGCAATTAGACATCCTTCTCATGTTTTTAGGATGATAATACATTATGACATGTGCAATGAAATGGGAATTGGTAGTTGAATAGATGTTATAATTTTCTAGTTTTTGTTTCCAATGTATATTTCATGCATTAATAGTGTAGTATTAGTAGTGTAAACATGACAGTTTGTGTGGATACATACAAATTCTGTTATCATCCTTTAATTATACTGCAGACTTCAAGATAAATGTGATGACACTCGATGACCTTCTACCTGCCACCTTTGGATTTACAGAAGAAACACCAGGAAAGAAGGTGAGAAATTACAGAGGAGCATAGTAAATCAAGTTGCTGTAATATATTATATAATAGAAGTTAGTTGTGAGTGTATGGAGTGGTTATAATCAGACATCTGTTATAATTGAAATCATCAATAGTTTAGATTTTTCTGCTGTTCACCACTCTCCCCAACACAATGTGAAGCAATGGCAGCTGTTCTTATCTAAAAAGCCCTTATAAACCCATTGTACATTACCTGCCTAACAACCAAGGTTAGACAAAGTTGGCATGAAGCTGGTGACCCCCATCATAGCATTTGGCAGCTAAAGGGGACCCCCCATTTGATAAGACTGTTTATGTAATATTATTATGCATCCTGAAGTTGGAAAAAATGTCATCTTAAAGATAGAAAGTTTGAGACATTTCTTTTTTGGCTGAGGCATGTTGGATTCACTTAATTTTTTTCTTCCTTTTTGCTCCATAAACAGAGAGAAGATGAACATGGTGCTTCTGTTCCTGGTTCCTCAAACAGACATCAGCAGCCACCAAGATTGACCGAGGGGAAGAAGGAAGAGGAACAAGAGCAGGATGAGGATGTGCTGGACTACCAAAGTGACTTTGAGAGTGAGAGCAAGACAGAGCCAAATTACAGTGTAAGCCAGGTTTCAGAGCACTTGCAAGGAGATGCAGATGAAGTGGAGTTACTATCGGAGATCAGAGAGAAGGTATCGAATTCTGACATATCCCATGGGAGGACAGAAGATGATTTCTCAAATACCTTCTCAGAGACAACCTCACATTCCTCAGATCCCAGCCAAACATACCACCGATCCAGCAGAGGTGGGGACTCCAGATCTTCAGTGTCGCACATCCGCCAGACTTCATCTCACCAATCGAGAAAGAGGTCTTCAACCAGAAAGGTTTTAAAGGATGCAGCAATACAGGTCCAGCCTGATAACATGGCAACTTCACGGTCAGCTGGTTAGTCCTTCATGCACAATATAACTATATTAGATTATCACATTTCTTCATGTTAATTAATAAATTATTAATATTAGTTTTACAAAGTGCAGTATGTGTTAGATCCAGTAGGTATGAGCCAAGGTTAACACATTCAATAATTATGTGTAGTTCTGACCCCTGACTCCCTCTTTGCAGGTATGGCTACATCTAGACCTTCACTGGGCATGACCTATGCAAATCCCACACTGATGGCTGTTCATACTCTCAGTGCAGAAACAGTAGAAGGTAAGGCCCAATTAAAGAGACTAAGATGCAACATAATTATACGTTAAATTCTTGAGAGCACGGACAATCTTTCTCAATCGAGAGGATTTTTTAATTTTATTTTTTTTTCATAAGAAAAAGTGTTCAGTAGAAGCTGCACCAGAATATCAGGCTATGTCCAAATGCACAGAGATACACAAGAGTGCCATCTACTGTTGAAACACTATTGAACTTGAGCAGGGTAGCTTCAGGATGCCATCAAAGTAACAGTGAAAGATCTGAAATTTTGTACTTTAACCCAAATATCTTGTATAAATATCATGACTGTACTTGAACACACTGCTGTTTTGTTCTGACAAGTATGTATATATTTATTTTTTACATATATTTATGGAATAAATAATCTGGCACCTTCCTTGCATCTGTGGACACTAAAAGTTTAATTACATACAAGAATACATTCACGTATGCAGCGCCACTGAAAAATAAATCTTTGACAGGGTGCCACAGTGCACATTGTAAGGATTAGTGTATTTTTTTACTTTTAGTGTAGAATATATCTGGACACCTGAAAGGGCATAATCACTGAGTTCAGTTTTGCTATTACACATGCTATCACACCACATTCTGCTGAAAGTTGCTCTATTTTTTATGTACCCGTCTCTTCCTTAGCTCTCAGCACCTACAATCCATCTGTATTTGTACTCAATGAAATTCTGAAACAACAACTTGAAATGACGAGACGCTTCATCGAGCGCAGTCGACACCTTCACTCGAGCTTGGTACAGAGCCTGGAGCCCCCAAACTACAGATACACCACGCTGGAGGACACCAAAGAGGTAAAGCATACTGCTTATACATACGCATACTGGTATGTAGTTAAGTCTTACTCAGCAAGTGTATCTTTTGCTTGGAGGGAAATCTACTGAATACAAACAACCTGCATTTACAGACTGTAACTGGTCTCTGGTTGTAGTTGAAGATCAGCCAGATATTACATTCATGCAAAAAATAAAAAAGAAAAAAAAAAAGGTTTTTTTGTTAAAGGTGCAAGTAACTAATTTTTCATTCTTTTTTCTTTTCACAGCACATACGCAGGCAAAGACCCCCAAAACTTACAATGGAGAAAGCCTTAGAGGAGGTACTGAAGGAGATGAGAGACTACCAATGCTCATGATAGCTGACACAGAGTCAAACTTGATTACTGAGCCCCGATCTGCAGAGCTAGAGGCATTTTGTCTCATTAGATTTTATATGCAATTAAATTCTAATTTTCTACATTACAATTGTTTTGTAATCATGCCATGGAGATTTTAATTGACTCTTGTAGGGATCCTCATAGTCAAAAAAATTACGTCACACATTAAATTTTAAAAACTTGGTTAGAGGGTCGGTGATGTACATGTAAAGCTTGGGCTTTCATAAATCAAGATTACATTTTTCAAATAAAGACACTTCCAAATGAAGTAACAAAATGTTTATTTAAAAAAATTACACATACAGTATGTATACAGTCATACCAGTCTTCACCACAAACAGTAACTTGAAATGTTCTAATGATACATGCAGGATTTGACATGCTCCAAAGACAAATTCCAATGCCAGGATCCAGCAAAATGTACTTTTGATGCGGGAGAGTGATATTGATTGGATTGTTGAAGGCACAGATTTGGGCTGCAGTGTCAATTGTCAGTATGGGTCATTGAAGGGGTAGTGAGGATGTCCTGCATCCCTGGGAACCAGATTTCCATCCACCTGCAACATCCAAACCAAAGCTGAAAAATTAGCCTTTCCACATCGCTGCTTTGTTTATCTTCATCTGCTCAAACCAGTTTTTAAGGCCAGGCTCTTGCTTATCCATCTGACAATATAACCGCTATACAATTAAAATCTAATTCCAGTCTTGTTGGATTAGTATTTAATTTGCAAGAAAAGTGAAATTATACCAACCAAAATGGACAGGAAATTAAAATACACACTTTTAACATCCACAAGAGCGACAGTACATAAATACCACTTACGTCGATCATCGGTACAATGTAGCGCCAGCCTTTGTTGAGTGCAGAGATGCTTTTAATTTCCTCTGGCTCAAGGGTAAAGTCAAACACCTGAAAACAGAAAATAATATCCCCATCGTCAAATCTGACTGAAGGCGACCATTCATAAAAAGTTTCATGATATGGAAATGAAGATTTATTTCTGTGAACTAAAATTCCACCTGAATGTTCTCTCTGATGCGTGTCTCTGTCACACTCTTGGGGATTGTTACTACTCCTCGCTGCGTCTGCCACCTGCAAACACAAAAGACTTTTCTTTTAATTTTACGGTCACTGGAGATGTGGTCTGCTTTCTAAACATGCCAATATTAACTTGTAAAAGGAGAGGAAAATTTTTTCCTCTCCAAAGGTAGCTGTGTTTTCATTCTGAGCTTGTGCTTTCATTTTAACTTTCATTGGATCACAGTTTAAGAAGTTTCAGGAATATCAGGTGGAATCAGTGAAAAATGCTGATTAGAGAAACACCAGTCGTTTTTGGCTGTTGTATATAAAACTGCCTATTAAATGCTATTATGAAAAGAGGTTAGGAGGCTTATTGGACTAGACATACATTATGTCAAAACTTCAATTGTTTCAAATGCTTCTATTTAAGAACTTACAAGAGTTTTTCTTATCTGAAGAATTACAATGTCTTCAAACTTCAAAGCTACACTGGAAATAAGTGTATTGTATGGTTAAAAAAAAAAAATGTAACGAAAGACAGAAATCACCTCAAAATAATCTGAGCTGGGCTCTTTTTATATTTTTCTGCAATAGAGGCTATTGCAGGCTCCTGAAGCAGAACAGTTTCTTCTGGATGTTTCCAGGCCCGGTCAGGAGAGCCAAGAGGACTATAGGCCGTCATCACCAGGCCGCGGTCCCGACAGTGGGCCAGCAGTTCTACCTGGGGCAGGTAGGGGTGGCTCTCTACCTGTCCGACAAAAATACAGGGATTCAGGGAATTTCTCACCTAATATGCTTGGTGCAATTAAAGTAGGTGTGTGGTTTTTTTTTATTTATTTTTTTTTATATCATTACAAACACCCAGTACCTGGAGGACAGTTGGTTTGATGCTGGCAACAGACAGGATGTCATCTACTTGTCGACTGTTGAAGTTTGACAGGCCAATGGATCGGACAAGTCCTTTCCCCACCAGCTTTTCCATGGCAGCCCAGGTTAACTTGTAGTCTATGTCGTCGTAAATCAAGGAACCATCCTCCTTTCTGGGGAAAGGAACATCTCCTCGTCTGGTAATTACAATGAGGGAGTGACAGTTAGAGTGAACGAAGTAAGAGGACAGCAGTGTCATAACTTAATTCTTTTTCATATTTAACAATTTATACATCATTAAAAATATTTTTAAAACCCATAGTCAATACTCAAAATAATTACCTTATTATAGTGTAACAATGAACTAAAGATCTTGTTATTTCAGGACAAACAAGATGTTTTCTCCTGACATTATCTCGTTATCTCAAGAAAAGGTTTCTCAAGATAACCAGTAAGACCTGGGAGTGGGTTGAGCTCACTGGAAGGCATGGGGCCAATGGATGAGGTAGAGGTCCAAGTACTCCAGCTTCAGGTCCTTCAGGGTCTTCAGCAGAGCTGGCTCCACATCTTCTGGGTGATGCCGGGTGTTCCACAGCTTGGAGGTGATGAAGACATCCTCTCGTCTCAGCGACTGGCACACAAAAATTTTCAGATACAGTTTAAAAATGTCATAAAATTTTTATGGATCAAAGAAATTTCAAGATAATAGAGATAAGAATGCACAAGCTCAAATCTGAAAGACAGACATCTATTGATGGTGATCATTTTCGACTGTTTGAGTTTCTAAAGTGATTGGATATTACCTTCCCAGGGCCGAGAGTCTCCTCAAGGGCTTCTCCAATCTCAACCTCATTGCCATAAATGGCTGCACTGTCAATGTGGCGATATCCTGTCTCCAAGGCCCAAATGACTGCTTGCTTCACCTGTGATGAGTGTAAAACAGGACTATTGAAATTAAACAGACTTAAAAGGTTAAAAAGGCAGATTATTTAGTGACAGGAGGAAATACAGGAACAAACATACACACACAGATACTGATTTTTTCCATATAGAATATGCAACGGTGAAATATTACCTTATAAAACTGATATCATACATTTATTAGTGACATATAGCAGACACGGAGCAACATTAGCATTAGCATTCATTTATAGTAATCTAATCTAATCTAATACTGACTTTTTTTTTTTTTGCCTGTTTTTCTCTTTGGGAAATCTGCTGTTCTGCTAATTTTGCCATTTCATCACCAGTTAAGTTACCAACTCTACCTGTTTTATTTGATGGGATGCAGTAGCATCCACTCATCTACTATACTATTCTGCCTGCTGTGGCAGCGACTACATGGAGAGTGCTCTCAGACTAGAACAGCAGGTTCGTGGGAAACCATTACCATAGCTGAAAGATAATAAAACACACCATTGAGCTTGTAGAATGAGAGATAGATGGCAGAGTCTGGTGATAATTCCCTCTGAGCACAAGCAAGCAACATCTTTATCATTACATAAAATAATTTCATCTGTTGTTCGCGTCAAAATGGATGTTGACTGTGACTTCAAGAGATTTTAAGGTGTAAACTTTGAGATATATTTCTGCATTTGGAAAAAGGACATAGAGGAACGGAACAGGCAGAGATTTTCAAGACAAATTAATCAAAACAAGACATATCATTACAATAAAAGTGCATCCTCTACCTTTCCAGGCTCACTTTTCCAGGTTCCCAGTCCAAGTAAGGGCATCTTTCGCCCAGTGTTGAGAACTGCAAAGTCATTCATGCCTTTGAGAATCACCTTAAAAGGATGATGAGAGCATAATTTAGTCAGCATGGAGAGCTGCTTGGATCACTCACACGTTTAAAGATGCAGTAGGAAGAATTTTAAAGAATTTTAAGATACATCTTGTCTTCTTGACCTTATGCACTGTAATGTCTGGTGTAATTCACAACCAACAGTTTAAAAATACCAGGGTCATAAAGATCCTGCAAAATTACCATTCAAGGATGAAATTTAGAGATCACTGTAATCGGCAAAAAGAAAAATAGATAGAGAGTGATGTGTTCACACCAGCCACGACGCCCATTGAAATGTTTGCATCCATGATCCCGCTGAGTGATCGTAGATTAGTGATCATTATTACATCACATTAAATTTGATCTCAGCTACACTCCTGCAAAGTATCAGACCGCAAAGATGATTTCCTTATACAGTTATAAACACCTGCCACACACACACACACACACACACACATACACAGAAAGGGACTTACAAGTTGAGAACAATGTGTTCGACCCAGTATGGCAGCTGGTACATTAAAAAAAAGGAAAAAAAGAATCATGAATGTTTCTATTTTCACAGGCACAGATTATTTCAAACACATCAAGGCCTCATTCATTCATTCATTTTCTACTGCTTATCCATTTTCGGGTCAAGGGGAGCTGGAGCCAATCCCAGCTCAGATTGGGTGAGGGCGGGGTACACCCTGGACAGGTCACCAGTCCAACACGCAGAGATAAACAACCACTCACACTCAGACCTACGGACACTTTAGGGTCACCAATTAACCTAAACATGATGTCTTTGGACGGTGGGAGGAAAGGGACAGAAAGGCAGGCCCGGGAATCGAGCCCGCAATCTTCTTGTGGGGCATCAGCGCTAACCACTATGCCACCGTGCTGCCCACCATATTGATCACTGAAAGCAAAATGAAGCCAATGTAATAATTTGAGGTCTTGTTTCCAGACAGCATCTAAGAAGATATAACTCGGGCATTCATCTCTACTTAGAGATGTACTAATGTACTAAAGGGCCATTTTCCAGATCTTTCCCAAAAACCCGTGACTGTCAGCTGATTTTCCGAAAAGTCACGCGAGACAGCAGCCACGCCTTAGCGACACTGACCTGAGCACAGCGGATATGTCAAATATCACACACATTACACAGCCAAGGCAGCCGGGTGAAGAGGCTGATGCAAAGAATGCAGAGAATATAAAGAAAATGGCTGACATTTCCTAATTTAGGGTTAAAATCTGTAACATCAGCGGCTGGTCGATGGTCATTACATCGAAAATATATATATAAAATATAATCGGTGCTTTAAAAACAACGCCTACAGACAGCTCTATGTGGAAGAGCAGCTAACTAGCTTTACCTTCTCATGAATAAAACTGTTTCTTCGCTTCACGCTGCCGGCAGCTCTGTATCAACGCTTACGATAAAGTGGGCTAACCTGCAGGAGTTACTGACTTTCCAGAGTCCAAACAAACACGACGGAGCGCCTGGTGTACGATGTGACATTTCAATGAGTGCATTGTGGCTTCAGATCAGATGTTAAATTACATAACATCAGCTGGCGGACAGCGGATCTCCGTCCAGATTCAGTCGCAGACTTACTGTTTCCGGATTGTAAAATCTGAGACCTCAAGCGAGGACTCCAACCCACAACTCTTTGTAGTCCTTCCCGAGGCAAGTAGGTAAGAGCACCGTTTTTCTGCCGACTGTTCAAAAACACCACCTCATTTTGTTGATGTTACCCTTTCCGGGATGATGACTTCTGTTTCCGGTGAGGAAGAGGAGGAGACATCTGCCTCAGCCGGGAAAGTGCTGGTTTTGCGCATGATAGATTTATCAAGTTTCTGAATAATGATGTATTTTGTGAACAGACACCGAATCTCATGACTAGTAATGGAGTACTTAGATCTAGGGTTTAGGAAATGGTGGTTCAGATGTTTTCAAATAAACAAATAAAAGACAACATAAGATCAGCCTGTAAAACAATTAAGTCTCATATTTAACAATATGAGATCCAAAAATAGAGCGAAAATAGTTATAATGCAGGAGCGATGCATAGTCATCCTGCCCTGATGACATGGGATCTAAGTGCACATGCATCTTACATCATCACAAACTCACCTCACAGTTTTAGATTTGAATGCAGACACTTCACTGGATGAATGTTTAGAAGTATCACTAAATTTTCCCACTGAGGGACTAATAAATGAATATCTTATCTTAAATGTGGCAGTGTGGAAGAGTTCTCATATTGACATATTTGGGTTTTTATGTCAAATCTTGCCAACTCTGCAACAGGAAACCTACAACTGAGACATGTATTTCATTCCATTAGGTACAGCTGTTCATTTCAGTTAAAATTGTACGTTCTAACCTGGACAGAACCAGAGTCAGGGTGGGTGGCCATCTGCCTCGATAGGGTTGAAAGAGAGAGAGAGGAGAGCTAAAGTGAGAGAAAGATCTTCTCAAAGTTCTGATGATGCTCTTTCCAATTAACTAAAACCAACGATGAGATATGATAGGAATAGGACACAATATGTTTCTTTCCCAAGTGGAGCAAATGCCAAATTCATTTGAATCTGCTAATCATCAGTGACTTGATACTGTTATACATGGCTCAAATTTAAAGGTAAGACTTTTTACTTCTGCGTATGATAACTTACAAAGCAATAACTGATATAACTCTATGTAGTTTTATTTATTTATTTGTTTGTTTGTTTACAGATTATTGTAGTGTAGTAAACACAATGGTTGACGATGGTTGTGGGTTTCAGTCTGCTAGTACACAAAATTTTGTGTTAGGGTTCTCCAGCAAAAGTAGTTCAAATCGACAAGTTCAAGTTCTATGATTTAGACGCTTTACTCCGGTAAAATATCAGCATTTCACTTTTTTCTTTATGTTTTAACATTTATTTATTCGTGAGAGAGATTTGATTGACAGGCCGGATCTGGCCGCTGCGGAGGAGAAAGTAGTCCGTGTGCACTCCGGACCGACAGGGGGCGCACTGCGGGGAAACATGGACAGCAGACGTGACGGGAGGAGAGCCGAAACCGGAGTTAGGTTAATATCAACAACCTGAGTTTACAACTCAACGTAAAACTCAACTACGTCCGAAACCGACACAGCTGAACGCTCTGTTATGTTCAGTTGAAATGCCGTAATAATGTCCGGTCCATTATGGGGGAGCGGTTTGTGTTTTTGTGCCAGTTTAGCCATTTGGAGCAGCTAAGTTAGCTAACTTTTCCCCAGTTAGCCGGAGTTAACTCACTCTGACAGCCTCGACGAGGAAACGGTCGTCTAATATGCACAAATATTGCTCCGTGTTTAGTTTTACAAAAGTTACGGGTGTAGCTGTCGAGTCGTACTGGTAGCTTTTATGTGGCGGTGGTAGAGCCCGGTAGGATCGCAATGCTCCTGCAGCTGCTCCCACCTGTCAACTAGCCGCTTCCCCCTCCGCTCTTCCCCCGTCCCCCGTCCGCCCGATGGCTTACTGCGGCCCCTCCGAGCCCAGCGCCAAGACGCAGGTGGCGCCGCGTCCGGACGGCATCCTGCCGCCGCAGTGTGGCGTAGACCAGAGCATGAAGCCGGTCCTCTTCGAGATCTTCGGCGAGATCTGGACCGTCCAGTCCCGGCTCGGCCAGGGAGTCTCGGCCTCCGTGTACCGGGTCAGCTCGGGCAGAGCCACCACCGCCGCCGTCAAGGAGTTTCAGGCCGACACTCAGGGAGGAGATTACGGGTATCACAAGGAGAGGTCTGTGTTGGAGGACATCCAGGGACATAAAAACATCGGTAACTAATTCTTTTTTCTTTTTTCTTTTTTTTTGTACTATGTCCAAACTTGTGAAGGGAAAGAATGGATTCAGACAACCTCCACCACATTAAAGTCAGCGATCGAAACTAATAATGAGATGAAAATGAAATGTCACTTATTATAAACCTTTCTATAATAGATATGAAAAACGCCAGATTCAAGTGAACGCAGTTCCCATTTAACTTGAACCTGCTTATCATCAGTGGCTTATGAGGCTGTGAGATAGTTATACATAAAGTTTTCAAACTCTATGTTAATTTTTGTCCACGTCACATATCATTGTAGTTTAGAAGACACAATGGTTGAAAATGTGATCCTGCTGTTGAAGTTTTAGAAGTTTTAGAAGTTTTAGACGTCTCAAGTCAGGAACATAGAATAATGCGATCTTCATATGTACTTTGTGGCGTCAATGCCATTTTTCTTGAGTGGATGCTTAGTAGGTTCCCGCAAGGTAAGGGAAGTTTATAGCCCAAAAGATCATGTTAAAACATAATTGAAAGGACATGCATAAAATCATAATACAGTATATAGTGTATAGTAAGGTTGGTTTACTGTTTGTTGAGCATTACAGGAATGTGCCAGTACAGGCCTCGTTCTTTGAAATGTCAGCTTTATTCCTCCTTTCAGTGACACTGTATGGGGTGTTCACCAACCACAGCTGTATGGGTGTTTCTACTCGCTGTCTTCTGCTGGAGCTCTTGGACGTCAGCGTGTCGGAGCTGTTGGTGAGAGGCAGCAGTGGTACCCAGGGTGGTAGGTGAGTGATGTGATCTCTCCTGACTCTTGGCAGTTTGCCATTTTATCAGACTAGCTCCGCCATGCACAGGCTCCAGATATAGTGTTATGTACCACACTCAATTGTTGCATTGACACACTTGTTTGTGCTGCGTAGTCACATGCTGAACCCATGGCCTGAATTCTGGCATCTGTGATCTTTCTATACTGGACAAAAGTTCAACCAAAGGGGAAAGAGGGAAATGTTATTGGGGTCTGTTTGAACTTAAATGCACCTGTAAATCAAAAACTATTTAGATGAATGAATGTTTCTGAAGGCCATTTCTTATTTTCTCAGCTTTGTGTTATAATTTCAGCATTAACAAAACCATCTGCTCCCTTTCCTAATATATTGGAGATACATAGTTTTACACAATTTTGTCTTTGCTCTTAAAAGCCTAAAAAAATGACACAATGGAAATGGTATAATAAAGCACTGTATCAATGATCAATTCGTTTCTCATTTGAAAACAATGCATATTGCCATCTACTGGTAAAACAAATGCACTGCATATAGCCTGCACTTTCGGAGTCTATATTCAGGGCTTAAAATTCTTTATATAAATGTAGTATCGTAATACGTAATATATATACTAGTGTGTATATATATATATATATATATATGGGCCCAGCTTGTGGGAGGGGGTTCAATGGAAGATGGTCTGGACTCAAACTCGCTCCAGCCAGCCGTTTTGACATTAACACTGACTACAGTACAACATTGCACTAATTCCCCTGCAGGAAAGTCCCACTTAATGTGTACTTAATTTGCGGGATACAAATGAAATATGCATAATTCCCGCAATCCTGCAGCGAAATTTAAGCCCTGACTTTTTATGTAAAGCCTCCCTATTTGCTGGTCAAGAGACAACAAAGGGTCATTATCACACAGTCGTAGGCTTGTGTTAGTAGTGGAATTATTAAATCAGAAGAGCAATTTTGTTTGCAGACCCCAGCAGGGCCACTCTATGTGGCTTGTTCAGCACTGTGCCAGAGATATCCTGGAGGCTCTCGCCTTCCTTCACAAGGAAGGATATGTCCATGCAGACCTCAAGCCACGCAACATCCTCTGGAGCGCTGACGACGAGTGCTTCAAACTCATCGACTTTGGCCTCAGCTTCAAAGAGGGAAACCAAGTAAGTGTGTCTGAAAATGTTCAGGCCAGCGAAATAGGAGCCGTGCCAATTAAAGTTTAGTATTTCAAAGTGGTAATTATCCTCTCCTCCTCCAGGATGTGAAATACATCCAGACAGATGGGTATCGCGCTCCTGAGGCCGAGCTTCAGAACAGCCTCGCTCAGGCCGGAGTGGAGATAGACGGAGACTCAGGCTGCATGGTTGCTGTGGACCTGTGGAGCCTGGGCATCATCCTGTTGGAGATGTTCTCAGGAATAAAACTTAAAGACACTGTCCGCTCGCAGGAGTGGAAGGTATGACATAGATTGATGAGATTTGATGGGATCATCAGAAAGCTGCAGAATAAATAACTATTTTAGGAAAAGGTTGCGGCCTATGAGAGCTTAAAGTATTTATATGTATTATCTAAAGTTTTTAGCAAGGAATGTTCCACTGATGCAAATGTTTTCTGGATTCTCTCACCTGTTTTTTTTCTCTCTTTTAGGATAACAGTGCTGCCATTGTTGACCATATCTTTGCGAGCAACAGTTTGGTGTGCCCTGCAATCCCAGTCTATCACCTTAGAGACCTTATCAAAAGGTAAATTAAACTTAATATACTTTGAGCTGTATTGTACAATTGCATAATTTTGGCTGCTGAGTAAAGCGGAGGACTATGATTTTGTCTGTGTAATATCTTCAGTTATTGACTGTGCCTCTGTTACCTTGATTCTGCAGCATGCTTCTCAATGACCCAAAGCAAAGATGCACAGCTGAAACTGCCCTGCTGAGCCCGTTCTTCAGTATTCCCTTCGGTATGTGTCAATATATGTGACATCCACCAAGTTTCCTGGGCATTTCAGTGTGTCACATTTACTAATGTATAAGGGTGTTTACTGTATGACGTTTGCCCCACAGCTCCTCACATTGAGGACCTGGTACTGCTGCCCTCTCCTGTTCTGCGTCTGCTCAACCTGATTGACGACAGTCATCTGCACAATGAAGAAGAATATGAAGGTACTACATAGGTTTTATTCTTCTCTTTATCTTGATTTAAATATTGTATTTTATTTTTATTTAATTATATCTTGTAAATGTATATACTAATATATCTATTTCATCATGTGTAATTATCATAATGAATGTATATTTTTGATTTACTAGATATATGCTTATTTACTTTGTTTTTGTTTATTGATGTTTTTTAAAGACACTATATTTTTATATGTCATTGTTACTCTATTGGAGTACTCTGGCACAAGGATTTCCTACAGGACTTAAGACCTAAGGACTAACGCCTTACCTTACCTTGCTGTACTATGAACAGATTAACAGATCAGTTTATTTCTTGACTGCTTTCTCATTCTTGCCTTGAAGTACATCTTTTTTATCCAACAGCTATGGAAGGCTTGTTGCAACTAGGTTGTTTTACACTCTGTTAGTCTGAAGTAAGTAAAATAAAAATGTTATTGTTGTTCCTAGACATCCTGGAGGACATGAAAGAGGAGTGCCAAAAGTATGGCTCAGTGGTTTCTCTGCTCATACCCAAGGAGAACCCAGGGAAAGGACAGGTGAGGCTGTTTAATCCACCAGGATCTAACTGAAGACCAATGACTACAGGTATCCTGAAGCTTTCATTGGATAATGGCAGAAGAAACTTTATGCACTTTATTGTGGTAAAAATAAGTATAAGATATGTCTTATATTGAGGGAAATAAGCTCAATGCACTCTTTTTTTGTGCTGAACTGGGGTCTCTAAAGATAATTTTTTTAGGTTAAGTTTCAGTCTGTGCAGTTATATTTATTATATATCATTTCAACAGATCACATACTTCTACTCTACTGATAAAGTGTGCCATCTATATTTACTTCCTGTGTCCACTGGGTGCAGTTGCATAACCTTTTAGTTCTTTCTGGGGTTCTGGAGATGACCTTCTACCATTCACTTTTGAACGTATACAAAGGACTCAACAAAGTAGATATTTAAATTAATATTTAAAATGCATTTAATTTATTACTTATATTGTCTTGGAAAGGAAAGGAAAAAAGACACTCAAACGCATCTTTTTTTCTACAGCTCTAATATACATCAAGTGATAAAGAGATGAGCCAATTTGGTGGTAGTGATTGAACTGTATATAGCAAAATGAGAACATACACAACACTGAACAGGGTTGAGTGCTACCCTCAACTCTGGCACAGTCCATGGCACAGTCAGAACATGGTTACCCACATCCCGTGTACATTCAACTTTAGATATGCTCACCCAGATTTAGTCACTAATTCATCCATGGCCTTTTTGTGTCCACCAGGTGTTTGTAGAGTACGCCAACTCCAGTGACTCCAAAGAGGCTCAGAGGTTGCTGACAGGCCGCACTTTCGATGGGAAATTTGTCGTGGCCACTTTCTACCCTCTCAGCGCTTATAAAAGAGGTTATCTATATCAAACTGTGCAGTGAAATCCTAAAGTTCAATTTACACCTCTGCTTTGTTCGCATGAAATTACACAACTGCAAAAGGCACCTCATGGGAGAATTTATTTTCTCCCTATAAGAATCGCCAGACCTCACAGTTATGAGTGGTTACCCTGCAGTAAAAAGTGATTTAGTTATTGATAAGTGTAGTATAAAGTTCTGCATGTTAGCCATGTGGTTTATTACCGTAAATCTGTGTTTCATTCAGAGTGTAAATCTAACTTGGTTGTGAGAAGCATACAGCAGCACTTAATTTTTGCTGTCTCCAGCTGCTCTTTTCAATACACATCCATCTAGTGCTTCAAGGTGAATCGCATTTGTTTCAGAATATGAGTCTGGGACAGAGTCTGGCCACAGCGCCTGCTCTAGTTTCCATTGAACACTCATTCATTATCACTTCATTCATAGTGTTTACCATGCTGAGAGAATGTGTGATTACAAGAAAAATCTATAACGTGGGCAAAAGCCTTTATTGAAAGAGTAATGCCTGAGAATCTGTGCTTTAAATTACATCTAAATAGGTGCAATCTCTAGATAAAATTGAATGAAATACTTTATCTCATCGGTTGAGTCAGGGATGTGAATATGAACGTATTGCAGCATAACACTGATCTCCCAGTTTCACGTTTCAAACCTATCGCTCTAAACACAAGATGTCCTCTGAAACTAGTGTTCTACCATGTAATAATTGTAATTAATGATAATAGTAATTGTGTCATTGTTGCCTATTTATATTTGTCACGTCTAATATTAATGAGAGGAAATGGTGTGGTACGAGAGGACATACAGGTAGTCATTGCTCGCTTCTCAATTAGAAGTAGTTTCGAGTGACCCCATCTCTGCCACGATCTGAAAAAGCCAAGGGCCCTTGTGCCCTGTGCTGTAGCCTTATGCTTTGTAGCTTTTTAGTTTCTAAAGTTCCCATATTGAGAGAATATTTTTTTTTTAGCATCTGTCGACATGCTGATGTCTGAGAGACCATACACTGGGTTTTTGTGTCTTGGCTGCAACAATGAATGGGCATACGAAGAAGTTTTTGAGACTTTATCGGGCTTGCTACAAATAATGTATGCTGTTAATTAAATCCCTGAGTCCGTGAACAAAAAAAGCAGTAGTTCCAAGTATGGCAGAAAAGTGTGTTCCTTTAACTATCTAAAGCCAAGTACACTTTCATTTTATTTCATAGGATAGTGTTAATTTAATTGAATTTCCAGTTTGTCGCTGTTCACAGTCTCACTGAGATGATAGAGAATGCAGATACTCAGTGACTATTGCTCTGTCAGGTATGGGGTAGTTTAACACCACTGTGTGTCAAGTACTTTGTTTCAAATTACACTAATGGCACGCTGTTTTCACTCTATTCACTCTTCAGTGGCTGTGAAGGGCGAGTCTAGTGGCTACAGATAAAGTTACGGTATCCAATTTTCCAGTTAGGCTCTCAGTTATGAGTGGAAACGTTGACTCCCAGCCCAAAAGTGTAGCACTATAGTCCTGTGGGAATATTTTTCACCAGTGTCTTTGTGTTTGAAGTGCCCAAAATACAGGACATAAAATCATGCATGTGACAAAAATGGTATCAAATATACAGTCCTGATTTTGGGGGGTTGAGACAACGTAATCATATAATTTTGTAGTTTTGTTATATTTGAGGACATTGATGTATTTCAGTGGTTAGCACTGTTGCCCCACAATAAGAAGGTCGCAGGTTCGGTTCCCGGGCCTGGGGCCTTTCTGTGTGGAGTTTGCTTGTTCTCTCCATGCTTGCGTGGGTTTCCTCCGGGTACTCCGGTTTCCTCCCACCGTCCAAAGACATCATGTTTGGGTTATTTGGTGACTCTAAATTGTCCGTAGGTCTGAGCGTGAGTGTGAGTGTGAGTGGTTGTTGGTCTCTGTCTGTCTATGTGTTGGTCCTGTGATGGACAGGTGACCTGTCCAGGGTGTACCCCGCCCTCGCCCAGTGTGAGCTGGGATTGGCTCCAGCACCCCCCCGCGACCTGGAAACGGATAAGCGGTAGAAGATGGATGAATGAATGAATGAATGAAATGATGGATTTCCTAATGAAGTCCAGGAATAAGCATGCTTAGTTTGGAAAGCAACGGTAGTCAGCAAGCCTGGCATTATTGCAGTGAATGTACCTTTTGTTGTAGACCCAAAAATTCCTTTGTTGTCTTAGTTCTACTGTAATAACAGTGAACATATTGTACCAGTTGATCTCTCTACGTCACGCTGAAGCATCACACACTTTCTACACAAGTGCCCTATGATATTCTGAAGCTAGCTTGCTAACTAACCAAAATGTTACGATCACAACTGGTCCTACTACACCTGGGTGCGACAATTCCTTACATATCAGAAGCCATTGTAAATGCCTTAGAAAAAATTTTTCTTCCAGCAGATGCAAGGCTGCCCAATAACAAGACCTACAAGTGTTATGGAGAATTTTTAAAAAAGCTGTTCATTGCTCAATTTTCAGTCAGACTAAGTAATTTTTCTGTGCCAGCAGCCACAGCAGGAATGTGAAAATGACTGCATAATACTAATGCTGGTAAATGCTACATTAAATGCAAAAGTTTTGTTTAGCATTCAACAATACAGATTACTAATTCAGTAAGAAAATGAATTGTACTTGTAGCTGATTCAGTAGTCTGTTGCTGACATTAGATGCTATTAGCTACCGTAAGTTAACTGGCTAAAGAAAGCCAAATAATGCTGTAGCAGCAAAACCTCCAGTGTCTTGAATTGAGCAAGGGTGTGTTTTATTACTATGAATTGAAATGTGTCATTAGTGTAGGAGGAAGAATGTGTCTGAATGTTACATAGTCTTGCTTTCAAGTGCGACATGTAAAGAACTGCACTAAGGTTGTAGAGCACAAAGATAGTCACACTCCTCCTAAATGGATAATGTGATTTCAGAATGTGAGAAACCTAAATGTTCACTTAAAATTGGACAAATTTTGAAGCTTATAAATCTTCCTTTGTTTTAGACCTATTCTAATTTTGATTGGCTGGAGTACAACAGTGCTGCCAGCCATATAACCAAGAATGTGACTGACTGACTGACTGATTGATTTAATGAATCACAACTGAGACATCAAGTTAGACCAATGGCACAGTTTGGTTTATTGGGGTGTTTACAGTCTGCAGTATTGCTAACCTTGTACATTAGTTGCTAGAAAAAGACACCCAGCAACAAATCCAATTACCTTATCTCCTTTCATAGGGGAGATTCATCAGTAATGTTCTAGGACATTATGTCCAGTGAGCAGCAGAGAGGTGGAGCAGTAGGTTGTTACCCGGGAGGAGCCTGCACACTGTGTAAAAGACCAAATAAGGAAGATATTGTTGCTTCTCTTTTTGCATCTCTCTGAATGTTGATTGTACAAGTAAAGGACAATAATTTTGTTAAATAGCATCAAGAGATATATCTGCGTGTGAGCAGCGTTTCATTTACAGGTTTAGTCATTTGTTTTGTTGTCTGAAAACAAAACAGAAAAACATTTTAAAAAAAAAAACAAAAGAGCAACTCTTTTGGGCATTGGGCTGTACACACTATTAAAACTTACTATGACATAACAAAATTTTACATCAGAAATGATAAAAACTAGAGGGAATTTTGGCGTATTGTCCCATCTAAAGAACTCCAAAAAACTAAATTTCTACAAAAATTGTTTGTTAGTGCAAATTGTGCCGTGTCTGCTCAAGTCAACCACTAGATAAAAAAATCTTGATAACTTGAATTAAAGTTAACCCGCATGACACACTTTTAATTTGGCAACTTGTGGGACATTAGAAGGTCAGTGTTGTCACTCCTAACCAGTGACATTTAAAGAGAAGCACCAGGCTGAAAACTAACAAAAAAATTTTTTACTAGAATTCATAGTGTGTCCCGCAATTTGTCAAGGACCTGGTACATAAAAATTAAACATTAATAATGTCAAGATATTAATTTCAGGCATTTTCTATAGCAGTGCTGCTATTATGGCTCCTGACCAGGTCCTTTACAAAAATAAACTCACCACAGTTGGATTGTACCATATTAAAAGCTTCTGCAGTCTTTCTGTGGCTTACAAAGCACTAAAGGGAGAGTCAGGTCAGGAGAACTTTGCTTGTTTATGTGCGTTTAGGCCTGACAAATGAGTGTGTGTAGATTATTGAGTTTGAAGTATGTGGGAGAGAGAAGTATCGCATGTAACTATGGTCTCTATGGGAATCTAACCAGAGACCCAGCAGTTATATAATATAGCTTGGTTGCCCTTTTTGTGGGTTCAATTTAAAATGTCATCTCCCTAAATTTCCCAGACTATTTCCAAGATGTGGGACGGTAAATAAATTGTGTCACAGGCAATAAGTTACAAATCATGAAAAATGACAAATTTAGCTCCAATGAAATTGTCTTATTTTTTTTATTTAATTTAATTTTTTTTTGGGGGGGGGGGGTATTTGTTTTTCCTCCACATGTGCTTACAGCATGTGGTCTTTCCTGCCTAAACTGCCTTGTTCCATGTTAATAGCTGATGGTTTTTCTGGCAGCATGAATGCAAAGCTACAATAAGTGATAAAACGGATGCAAAGAGCCTAAGTCCAGAGAGATCTGACCAAGGACTGAACCAAATGTGACTACTGCATCATTGCTAGCAACTTAATTAACAAGACCATCAACTGAATCCACTGTGTAACCTTCACTGCCATAGTTAACTGCACTGAAACATGATCACTATATGATCGATACATGTCTTGGTTTGTTTGTCATTTTTTGTCACAGACTGGAGGATGATAAGGACTCAGGTTCAGTATGAGTGTTTGGTGTGTATTCATTTTAACTTTAGGTTAATGGTTGTGTATAGACTTGTGGTTTGTACTGATTTTAGCTTACATAGAAAAGGGTAAAGCAGATTTGGAAAACATGAAGTGGCCGTCCTGCCTTTATGAATTAAGAAAAATTCTAACCAATTAAGTCAAACAACTTGTTTTCTTTCATGCTTGCAACCTGTTCTCCTTCCACTCTGTATTTCACAGCTATGCATAACGTAGCGTGTACTTCCACTTACCATCACAGCGCAGGTCAAGCCAATAGATTGGGATTGTCTGTGTGAATCACATGCCTTAAGAGCTCTGTCTATTAATGAATCGTTATCAGTTTACTTCCTGCTATAATTTTAATATTTGCTTTAGGATGTGTGGAAACTGCCTTTCCTTTACCTGTACTGGCTTCATGTCAACAGGACAGAGGGAGTCTTATGTCCTTATCTATTGTTTACTGAAGTTTGTTTTTCTGTTCGCCCATATATTTACCTCCGGTTTCTTTCTGCCTTTCCTTGGGCTGCTCCATTGTGGTGTCTGTGGCTGCATGAGACAGGTTTTTACTGGAGTTCTCATCTGTTTGAACTCATATCTGTTTTTCTTTTCTTCTCTTTGTGTAAACCAGAAGGAAATAATCACAGAAAATGATGGCAAAATCAAATAGTCTAATGCAAATGTAGCGAAATGTACTCCATGCTTTCTGGATGTTTGCATCTTTGCATGTAGAACACCTGCTGCCATTTAAGTCTGCCATTTAGCAGATAAGTCAGTTTACCTTTCATTTTCTGTCATATAAGGCTTACTGTTTCTTTTTGTCTTTGCTGCTCGGTGTAGCTCCATGGTGCACATATAGATTCAGGGTTGTGCTTTAATTTTAGGTCTAACTTTCATAAGCTCTCAGTACATTTGTTCATTAATGTGTGTCTAGATTTGGATAAAGTGTGTGTGTGTGTGTGTGTGTGTGTGTGTGTGTGTGCGCGCGTGTGCGTGCTCACATTTAAGTACAGATATTTTTTTTTTTTTTTTTTGAGACAGCATAAAAAGTTCTCTACCTGTGTACTTGCAATGTGGATATGTAACACTGTATGTTTGACTTTTTTTTTTCCTCCTCCATTAACATGTAATTATTATTGTAGCTGGAGCAGGTTATACCTATACATTTGCAAAAGGCAATCTGAAATCCTTTTTAAATCATAAGGATGAGGAGTTAATCAGTTTAGATTTGAAGACTAAATGTGCAAAAAAAAAAAAAAACTACCTGTCATTTGTATGCTGTGTGTGCATTTATTATCCATTCCTATAAACCAGCACACACAAGACGGGCTTACCTTGAAAATCTTTAGAACAAGCAAAATAAAAGCTGATGTGTAGCGGTAAACAAAACTTTAACTAAAGTTCGCCAAGAGTGACAGCTTTTTGATGAAATGGGTCAATGAAAGGTCATTCATAATAAAAGATGATGATGATGATGATTTCATAAAAACAGTGAATAAGCCTTAAAATTCACTGTGGTTGGTTGATTTTTCTGCCATTGCAGTTCACGTGTTACACATTGACACAGTGTTGTTAGTGGTAAAAAAGCACCATGAGTTCATGTGAATTATGATTTTTCCCTTATGGTTCTGACTTAAAACTAGAATTAGTTTATTAGTTTTATAAGCCAGAAAATAAAAACAATCCCAAACAATAAAAAAAGCTGAGCTGTCTAAAGCTTAAAGAAACTCTAAAGGTGGTTTATGTGGTTTTTTTCATTTTGATGTGGATTTAATCTGCTGCTAATATTATTGACTAATGCAGCTATATGTGTCTGTTAGGTCTGAATATCAAGGTGTCCTCACATTAAATGGGTCTGTGAGCCTGAACTCTTGAGTAATTCTGCAACATAATTTAAAACCAAATATGGCCTGTTACTGTTTTCCAATCAAGTTTAATGGTGTATATCTTCTGCATAAGCTCTGTGAGCCTAGAAATACCAAAATCCTGATGGGCCCACAAGACAGCCAAAAAAAATGTTTTGATGAAGAGGGAGAACTTGCACAATTATTGTTTTTGATATTTGGAGTCTGAACAACTCGTCTCATCTCTCCTTCAATGTAATGTTTCAAAATATTAAGACAATCCTTTAGACAGTTAAACAAAAAAAGTTGTCATCCTTTTGGTTTCAACCAGTTTGGGTAAGGAGTAGTTGTGGGACATTGGGAAAGTGGGATGTATGATTGGATAAATTTTTATTTAATTTTTTCATTGGAACCTTAAACATAATCTCTATTTCCAGTTAACGAATCTTCACTGAATGATCCCACTTGATGAAAGTTTCCTCAGGTCAACTGGATAGTTACTTTTTGCTTTTGGTTCCTGTCAATGTTTTGCTCAAAAATCAAGGGAGGTCATCGTGTACAAGACAAATACATGTTTGAAATAGTATGAGTCAGTCCATGCTTTACAGCCTTCAAGTTAAGAATGAATAGCACTCACAATACTGTGTTTCAGTATCTCATAATAATAAAAGTGATGCTTGAATTGATTTGACCTGATGTTTGTCTTGTGTTTTTAGGCACATGGGCTGGAAAATTTATATTTTGTTGTGTAAAGACACATAACGTGTAAAGTTGTATGTGCCTAGAAGAGTCTGTCACTGCATTTTTTATTTCCTTTAGCCTCATCACAGAGAAGGTTTTAGTTCGACACTCAACAGAGGATTTGCAATTTACTTTAAATCATTTGTCAGGGGCAATATGAATTATGATGCATAGTACAAACAAGACCAGAAGACAACACCCAACGATTACAAATCTGTGAAGGTTCAAGACAGTATCTCTTTGTATTTACTGTTAATCTACATTTAAATGTGATGGGAAAGTGGAATGCAGGATTCCAACTGAGGAATAATGAGTGTGCTGCCTTTCTGTGGCTTTCTTTGGTACTACACTCTAGTTAATGAGGATCAGGACCCTACGGCTGGGGTGGACCCCCCTCCCAACCAACAAGCCAGCTGGGATTGGCTCCAGCACCCATCGTGACACTGACTAATAAGTGGTTGGGGAAAAAAAATTTAATGCTTTGCAGACATGAGTAAACTGCAGAGTTATGAGATTATGGCATCCCAATAACATCTCACAAAATAATACCATAATCTCTTAGTATGAAATAAAAACACCTGCTAATGGGGCACTTTAAATATTTGCTGGATGCAGTGCAACATTTTTGGATTCATGTGGTGAACTCACCCGCTACCTTTGAAGACAGAGATGTAGTTTTTCTCTCCTGTCCATGGTGTGAAGTCGATACAGGTCTTCAGTCTGTACTGGTCAAATGCCTTCAGGATCACTCCCTTTGCATTCATGTCTGCATGTTGCAAAGTGCAAGGCCAAAGAGCATGATATGTTCTCATTTGGTGTTCATCCACTGGTATTTGATATAAATCAGCATTTTCATAACGCTGTCTCACCCAGACTGTCCTCCAGGTAGTAGGGAATGGTTGTTGGCCAGCAGTACTTATCATCAATCACTGTGTTTCTGTGGAGTGTCTGACAATGACAAAAAATAACAAGATGTAACAAGATTTAAAAACCAGACACTGATGAAGGCAAAACGGAGTACTAACTTGAATGATATAACCCATGTGTTAGCAAAATACCGACCTTCGACCTTTTATAATTTTTTGTAAATTACATGACTTTAAAAATAACATGGACTTTGCACTGTGTAAGCCTGTAGTTTTATAAAATGTTTAACATGATATTATTTATTATAAAATTAGACCTAAGACAAGTTAAAAGTTTTATTAAATTTTACCCATTCATAAATTCTACTTTTGTGTAAATATTTGTATCATACAAACAAAAAAAAAAAAAAATCAGTATGTCACAGTAATAATGCATAGTGACTGAATAGAGGAGGTCATTTCTGATGGCCGGGTTTATCTCAATTATGAGCACGGAGAGAGAACAACCACAAAATATCCCATTTTACCCACAAAGTGCATCATTTAAATAGGTCTGAAAATGCACATTAATTCACAGTATCGGCCTTCAGGTGTATTAACATACCTGTTCAATATCTCCCTCCAGCAGGTCCAGCCCAGCAACTGCAAAAGAAAATTGTATCAGTTGATGATGCTCCGCACACGTATACAAAAAAAACAACCCCCAACAACAAACAAAAATAATGTGATTCTGCAAACCTTCATTGATGTTGAAGATGTCCCAGTCATGATCTTCATCAACATCAATTTCTGCAAAACATGATAATAATGAGATTTCAAAACAATAAACAGTAAGAGCACAAACACTACATTTATCACTCCTCTGCTGGTGAAGGGTTTTTTGTGCCCTGCTCTGCTTTAAGCAGTACACTTTCATCAGGCAGACATGGGGAGCTGAAATGTATTCAGCATTTTAATATATATTTACACAAAAACACATTTAGTCTTCCATTTCAACGATTAAATTCAACCTCAGGTTCATACTGAGCAATACGTAATAGCCCTTTAGTCATCAAACAGCACTATATGAACATATTTCAAAGTGGAATGGGTGAAATCTGAGTTGAAATTTTTCTTTTTCTTGTACATGTATCCTCACAGCAAGAAGATCATGTGTTCGATTCCCAGGCCTGAGGCTTTTCTGTGTGGAGTGTGCATGTTCTCCCTGTGCCTGTGTGGGTTAAGTTATTTAACCTAAACATAACCAAAATACAGTTTTCTGTTTGTTTGTTTGTTTGCTTTTGTTGGGGTTTTTTTCTTGATCCAGTTACTAAAAAAAAAAAAAAAGATTTTTCATATAAAGATTTTACCTGTTTCTCTCATTAACTTGCCAGATGTCTGTAATATCAATCGAAAACAAAATAACTGATTGAAAAAAAAGTTTTAGTTTTAAATGTAAAACTTACGTAGTTCCAAACATGGAATAAAAAAGGAGGTGTATTGACATACCAAACACAGGCCAAAGAGCAGAATAAGAAACCTGAGGGACATTGTTCCAGCAGCAGACACTTCTTTCTCTATTCAGCCTCCATGTGTCTGAGCTACGGCTGTGGAGAAGAATGCAGCAGTGCATGCAACATTCACTAGGTCCCAACATTTTTATGACTTATAAGAAATTACCTGGATGATGAATTATTAATTCAGTAGTCGTGATTATTTTATCAAGGCGTTGTAATCTCAGTCATAATCATACAGTACAGCTATATACAGACGTGACCTCGGTCAGATCTGGGAAGGACACAGTTCATATTCTAATGGAGTCGCATAATATATGATTTTAAAATTCAATTTAGGTTTGATCATCCGAGAAGCTAGATGGAAAATTTAACTGGTCGTCACAATGAATGATCCCTTAATAATGCTGCACAGTTGCAGAAAAAAACAGGTACAAAGTTTACTTGGTGTGTAAACAGACCCAGAAGTATTCTGTAGCAGCTCAATATTAGTCAATATAAAACTGGGGAATATAAATGAGCCAGTATTTCTCAACCGAAGTACAAAAAAAAAAAAAATCATTCAAAAGAATTTTGCTCCATCCTGCTTTAAAGTTGTGCTTTACTTTGTGTGCTGCTGAGTCTGTGTTGTTGTGAAACTTGTCGGTAGTGAGTCTTGATATTAGTGGCAAAAGAAAGAATGAAATATAAAAGAGGACTGTTGTCATTTATCTGACAGCCCAGCACTAATTCACTTTTAATGATTCATGCTGCTCTAAAATTTATTGTCTTCACTGTAATGTGATTCTATTGTTCTTTTAGTCAGCTGACATTTTTCTTTTCCTCTAGATCTATTGCGATAATATTGTATTGACATTCCAGCCAGTCACTCGGTCAATCATTATCAAACGGACTACAATTATGAAATTTCAGCATGACACACGATGACTATTGCAAAATAATGATTAATATTATGTGTTCATACAACAAGAGACAAAAGGAACAGTGTCTTTATTGGACAGTAAACTCATTCACATAAAATGGGTTGGAAAGGAAGTCAATGGAAGGCAGTAGTGGCCTCATGCGTGAAGCTGTGAGTGAAGCTTAATTGAAACCTGGTTGCAGAAAATAGACTTGGGTTTGAATTGTTTTTCCTTTTAGGAGCCAGTTAGTTTGTTTAAATCAGCTGTAACAGTGCAGAACAGTGTATCTGAAAGGCTGCAACCAACAAATCCAACGTAACCTTTCTTCCTGCAGCTTCAGCATGACAAGATGAACAGAAAATACTGACTGTAGAAAGACAAATCACATGAGAATGAGCGAGTATAATATTCAGTGGAGTTTCTTCTTCTTTTTTTTTTTAAATCATTTTAACGCTTTATAACTATCTGTTTGTATTTCCACTCTTTCTTTTGGACTAGCTAACAATTCATGTTCTGTCATCCCAGAAACAAATCTAAAAATGTCATATCAAATCAACTTAAAAAAAATAATAAATTCTAGGACACGCAGTAAACTCATGCAAGGTCTAAGTATTCAAATACTGAGCCACTACTTGACAGTTAAGTCATAGGCATAGGTTTTCGGTTTGGATTTAAAGTCAGACAGTTTGATGTCTGATTCCACAGATATACTCCCAAAGATTTGCTGATTGTTGAGTTCATAGTGTCTGTGACTGATAGCTTTTTTTTTTTTTTACATAGGTCCCAGACTGTTAACTTCTAACGGCACAGCTAGAGTAAAACATTAAAAGATGATTGTTTAATGGACCAAGATGGCTTAAAATATATGTTTTGGTACCAGGCTACAATTTAGGTTTGATCATTTTTGATATACATATTTCATAAATCTTTACAGAAATACACTGGGAATCAAATTCATGGACTAGACTGATACAACACATGACAACAACATTACTAAGAGTAATTTATAAAAGGATGTTCCATAATGAAAACTGTCAAATTATGGAAATAATTAATAAGGAATTTGTTCCATTTGTTTGGTGCAAAAAAAAAAACAAACAAACTAAAAACATTTTCTTGAGTCAAAGGTGTATTCTAAAAGAATTTATTCAGGTGAAAAGACCTGATCAAGATGTGTTGCTGTTTTACCTAATGACCTTCACAGACAGTTTTTATCACTATTTTTTTTTTTTTTTTTGGACAGTCAGGTCAGTTGTTGCGCCGGGTTTCCAGTACTAAAGTAAGCTAAATGGTTTCAGCTTCATATTTAGTTGACACTGGACTCTTGACTCTCGCCTACTTCTCCATATACGAATGCAGAATAGCAGCTTCACTGCGCTGTGTCACATGTGCGTCTATTTTACATGAACATTACTGAGCTTGGACCACCAACACGCCCCCCCACTAGTGTCAAGCTGTAAAACAGCATCAGTCGTCCATTCTGCATATCAGATATGTCTGAAAAGTAGATGCTTCTTTTTGCTGCTTTTGCGTTATCACTGTGACCACAAGATCCAGAGTACCAGCTGTCACAGAGAAACCATTTCTGGCCCTTTGAAACTGCTTCAGTTGTCTCCGTGTCCATAGAACAGGACTTCTGCTCTGAACTCACAGCCTTTCCACCCTTCACCTCTTGATGCGGCTTAGTCGGTCGCACATGATGGAGAGGTACTGGGTCAGCTTCACCATGGCGATGATGAGGGTTCCTCCGATCAAGGTGCAGGTCGGCCAGAATAGGGAGTGGAAGACGGCAACCCTGCTGTAGAGCTGAGTCAAAATGGCACTGTCCATCCTGTCAGTAGGGTCCTTGAAACACTGGACTGTGTGCTGAGAGCGAAGCCGCTCAGAAATGTTCTGGACTATGGCATGAGTGGCTGTATAGTCCTTATGGCACTTTGGGATGTAGAAGCACTGATGCATAAGGACAAAAGAGAAAGCCAGAGTGAGGCGGAGAGTTGTATTTGATTTTTCCCAACAATAATGGAGCTGTCTGGTCTTACAGTAATTTACATGTAATCAGGATCCAGAAGTGTTTTAGACGTTCACTCTTTGAGTCCGGTGTTCAAAATACTTCATGTAGCTGTTAAAATAATTAGGATTGTTTTCTGCTCATTTCCTCATGTATACATACTGAATAAAGGATTGTGACCTGCAAGTCAAACATTTAAACTACATTACCAGAAACAAAAGGATCTCTTTATTTATTAAATTATCAGACCTGTTGTGTGCTCAACAAGTCAGCACAGTTTTTACTACGCAACTGAAACACAGACTTGCAGTGATATCAATGCTGATATCAAACTAATCTGACATTATCCTGCACAGTAAGTCAACAGCATTAGCAACAACAATATAAATCAGGAATGATATTTTGTTTGTTTGTTTGTTTGTTTTTCACACAAAATTTATAAACCACTATAAATACTTTGTATTGTAAATATAATGTTGAAAACAAAAGGGTACCAAACTAGATAAATAAAATAGAACAGTTAATATATATTAATTATAACAACAACAACAATAATAGTAATAATAATACTATATAATACACAATGCATTATACAGTATATAATAATATTATTATTGATGCTGGTGCTTTTACTGCTATTGAGCTCCATTGGGGACTGTCATTCATTTCACTTCAGGCTTTGGTGAGTGTCTGTAAAAAAATTAACCAGTTGTGTTTCAGACCTCAGGATTGTTGTCCTGTGTGTCCTCGTTGTGCAGGAGTCGCATCACCTTTCCTGAGGAGTTGAGGCTGACGTAGACCTGGAGACAGGGGTAACGGGAAATTCTCCAGCACTCTGCCCCACAGCTGTAAGAACAGTTTACATCCCACGTGATGCTCGCATTCACAATAGTGCAGGTGACCTCATCTGTCCACACACTGTGCAGAAAGAAAGCGATTTTCATACCTGTCTGTGAACATGCAGTTATACACAACATTTTATCCAATTATCACAGTTACACACAAAAACTGAACATGCATTTGTTTCTAGTCACCTGTCAGAGTAAGAGCGCAATATGGTGATTCCCAGGACAAAGTACATCATAACAGAGAAGAAGACCATGCTGAGGCCCAGCAGTATGGCTCTGTCCTCTCCTGCTTTCAGAGCCGTCACGGTCTTCCTCTTGTCCAGGACGTCATACTCACGAATCCTCTGGTAGATGGATCTAAAAAAGGTTTACATAAAAGCTGAAACTTGGCACTTTTCTCTCATTTTGTCACCCATCCTTGTTGAGCTTTGCATTAAGTGACCAATATGACAAAAACTAGGCTCCAGGGACAGTGATTGTGTTCGATTACATAAGAACATGATTTTTGCACTTTGGACTTATTTCATATAAGTATATAAATACATATACACACAATGTTTTACGTACTTGTATGTTTACGGGACACCTTCTTAAATCATAAATGTCTTTATCAGATCCTCAGATAAAATTCTTAAGATAAGACTAAATGTGAGTACATGACCTTTCATGAGACCCTCTTGCCTTCTTGTTAAATCACTTCTCTTTTCTTTTTCCTTACAATAATAAACCTCATCCTAATCTTGCATTCATTATCCAATAGTTTGGATATTGCATATTTTATCCTTTTTTAAATTTTTTTTTATTCCGATACGTGAGGTGACCATCTGCTTTTATCATAACATTTGATTTGACTGTGGCCCTCTCTTACTTTTCAACTGACAGGTGCTCAGACACCTCCTAAGCACCGACTGACCTTTGGACTCATTTTTACCCTTCAACCTACTCTCCAACTGTCACTGGTTACATACAACCAGACACAACTTCTCCTAGTACTTAAACAGAAATTTGAATTGTTTTTAATCCTTTACGTTCACTTTCTCTGAAAATGACAGCTCAGCTGCTTTGGTCTCTGAGGTGACACTTCAACTGCTTTCCACGATTTACTTATCAATATCAGACTTTTAGTGCTAAAATAAAAATAGTGTTTGGTTTTGAAATGAAAATACAAATCAAATACTCTTCCAAAGACGCAGGAAGAGTGAGCGCAGAAACTTTAACTGACTACAACTCATTGAGTATCTCACATGCCAATAAAAACATTTTAAGGTGGTTACCCATTTCACTGTGGAATTCCACAGTTCATCAAGTTCCTCAGAAAATCTCCCCTTTTTGAGTTTATATCTGCAATTTCTATATTAGCACTGATCCAAACACAGATTTAGTACCTGCGGTCACTTCTTCCTTCCGTTGCCTTACTTCCTGCCCATAGAAACATCCTATCTGAGGCATGTGGGAACTGTAGTCTGCTGCTGCTGAAAGAAGTGCTGACCCACCTATGAAACATACAAATCAGATGTTATGAATCAAAAGCCTCCAAATCCTATACAGGACATGAGTCCAGTTGTTCTGATAGTCTATGAGAAAATCAGAACAGGCTCAGATTTATAGAAAACAACGGTACATGTTCAGCTCACATTCATGCTCCAAGCAAGAAAGGGGTGCAACTAGGGTATAAGCACAAATTACAAGTTTAGCACCTAAGTTGGGCTTTTCTGATGACACATTTAAATCAAGAGCATACTTTCGTGTTACAATGGCAAAAATATCAGTGCATTTCTATCACGGTCATACATCAGTTGTACAGGAGTAAACACACTTTGGGTGATGTCAAGGGCGTGAAATCATGCCCAGCTGGTTGTCAAGGTGTACCTTCATGTGTCAACACTGGCCAAAGACAACATGCCGCATCATTATTTAGAGGCCGGGCCAAAGAGGTTTCTTTCATCAGTCATCATTCCAGTCCATTGCTCACTCTGAATGTCAGTGAATAGATTTTTAGGACAAACCCTATTGTCCTTTAACCTGTTTTCCTATATGTGACTGCACAGAGTGGTGAGTGAAACAACTCACTGTAGAAAGAGACCACCGTGAAGATGACCGCAATCTTCTGCATACTGTGGTCATTATTAATTTACAACAGTATAATTACATTAAGAGATGGTTGTGGTTCAGTCCATAGTAAGAGGTTGTGGTGAAGTTTAATAATATTTGAATTGCAGGATGAACAAACTCCAGTCAGACTGAGGACACACCACTCAACCACCTTGGCCTACATTTATGACGATCCAGTTCAGAGTAATTATCAAATATCTGAAGAAAAACAAGGTCTGTGTTAAAGTATTTCAAGCTGCCTGCATACCATTCTGTTACAGTGGAAAATTGTGTAACCTAAAATAAGTAGAGGGTTGCCGTGCGAGTGTGGCATGTCTTTCTTGAGAACATGTGTCGCCTTGATTTATTTGAACTGTGTATGTTGACTGGTTGCATGCCTAAACATGTGTTCCTGGGTGTCTTTCAGTGATATATATGTCTAAAGAGAAAAGTAAACCAAAAAAACAAAACAAAACAAAACAAACAAACTCCAGCGCCACACACAGACAAAGTGCGTTCAGTCACCATAGACACTTTATCTACAGATAGAAATTGAATATTATGATATCAATTTCTCACCTCTGCTTTGTTTAAAAAAAAAACAAACAAAACAATGTATTACATCATTGTTTTCAAGCCTGTAAGGGAGAAATTAGACACAACTCTTGCTACTTCTCTTTGAAACGTCATATCAATTGATATGACCTTGAAAATGCTTGACAGAAAGCCTGAAAGGACAATGAAGGATGAAAGTGAAGCATCAGTTCCTACAAGCAAATTATTACTTTATATCATTATTGTATCATTAAAATGCCTCCTGGCTCAACTGCAACATTCACTTTCTTGCTAATACACTGAAGGTAAATTATATTGTTGACATTCCTACACCTGACTGGTGAAAATCTCCTTTTCTTCTGTAGTTTAAAGTCTGTATTACCAACAAAGTTAAAGAAATATTTTTACTGTAAACCCTTTGAAAAGTGTATGGCTGTAACAGTAGGAGGGGAATATTATGTGCATAACTTACTGACACTGGCTGTATTTTCTCCAGTTCTTGCATCTTTAAAGATAGATGGTTGCATTTATTGCATGTCATTTAAAAGTTCTACTCTACTCTACTCTTTTCTGCTCAAAATTACCTGACAGGTTATATCAATATATAATTATTATGTCCAGTTATTATTATTTTGTTTTTGTTTGTTTTTATTTGTTTTTAATTCATCACAGTTTACCTCTCAATTTCAACATGCTAAATTCCAAAAAGTTGAACTGACTCTGGGAGACATACTAATCACGTTCAACCAGTATATCACGATCAACTATGAGATGCTGATAAGAATTTCCAATAACTTAGCAGATCAGTAAGGTTTCACATTTCAGACGAGACATGAATCCATGTTTCTTTCAATTTATCACTGTGTACCTCAGAAATTTAACATGTTAAAGTCACACAAGTCAGACTGAATCACAGAGACCTTAAACACACTGATCAATATCAATCAATATATCATTATCAATCGTAGGATGCAGAGAGAAATTTTCAATAACTTAATAGAGCAATAAGTTTTCTCATTTCACACAAGACCTGAATCCATGTTTTAGTGGATGGGGTGCAGAAAAAAAAAAAAAAAAACCAGGCCAAAACACCAGGAAGCTGGTTTCACCTGGTTACTAAAGCAGGGGCAGTCAACTTGGCAGGAATAAATATTGATTCAGTACACACACATTCACACACAGACCTGTTCAGTCTATAAAAGTAATAGGGCCATGAATAATGTACCGCCCGATGGGTGCCTGAGTCAATATTTGCTTGTCCTGTATGTGTCTGCTGTGTTGTTGGCCTTAGCTGTGGCTTAGTGACACCAGAACTACACTGAAATCTAAACTGGTGAGGATATAGATAATAAATGTCGGGAGGGAAAGTGAATCATTACGATGCGAAAAAAGAATCCAACCTCGCTCTTAAAAACCATTTCTGTGATACTTCACATTTTCTCACTATAAGTGACTTATTATAGATCTGGGCACTTTTGGTTGTCATGTTTAAGTATACATATGTTTTAGGCTGAAAAAGATAAGTTTGTCTCAGGTTGATGCAATTTTTCTTTCCAACAACAAATTTATGCTATACTGGACATTTGAATTTTCACCAGTAAATTCAATACAGCAGTAGAAGAAGAGTGAAATTAAAACAAAACACAAACCTGAGAGGAGTTATCTTGTCATGGTTCAATACAGTCATATGTGTATTGGGAGTGAAACAATCCTAGTTTGCAAATGCTGCTGATGAAATGGAGCTCACCTGATTTCTGACTGTGGTGTTGGACAGAAGTCAATGGTTGGACTTTCAGACCAGCTGTCCCCTAACAACACATCTTCCGCAACACTTTGATCCATGGGTTCATGTTAACATTTACCCAAACTAGTGCTGCCATTTCATTTACTTAGTCAGTACTATTAGATAAAATGCCTCCCAATTTCAAATTTTAACAAGCTATGTAAACATTTAAGAGGAAGAGAAAAATCATTAAAAACAAAAAAAGAACAAAACTGCAATACTGGTTTCAAAAAGTTTCCAAGGAATAATGTAAATCACTCACGACAAAATTAGCAGAGAGAAAATTAGGTACAACGGAGGGAAAAACAGCAGCTGGTCAATATCCGTCCATGGCAGAGTTTCCCCTACAGGTCTCTGTGGCTGAGGTGGAGGTTTGCTGATGGCTGCTGGTCTGTCCGATGTGTTAGGGTCATCTGCATCTGTGAGTGGGGCTGTGGGAGGTGGATGGGTGTGGGTGTGGGTGAGCATGACTTCAAGGCCAATTCCTAAAACACTAACATCCAGCTGGGAACTCTCACCATTCAGTATGAAATGCCTTTAACTCCTCATACATCACACACTTTATTATTATTTACTTTAACAGATGCTAAACTAAACTGGGGAGGTGACTGAATGTAAATAAAGCTAATAAAACCATCTGTGACTGTCACTTAGACACGCTAATTTGAAAAGTGATTCATGTGATAATAAACTCAGGAAAAATCTAAGTAATAATACTTAAAATACTTAAGTAGTTTTACAGAGTATTAGTACTTTACTTGAGTTCTTTTATGTCTGGGGGCTTTCACTTGTATTTCGGTATACCCCCCCCACTCTAAAAAAAAAAAAAAAAACCCGCATATTTTTTACTCTACTACATTTCCCATAACCACCTATTACTCGTTACTTAAAAAAAGAGGAACGTGCAGGTGACGTTGGACATCATCTCGCGATAGCTAACCTTTGCGATGAAGTACACCGGAAACATGATGATGATGATGTGACGCCCTGCAACTGCTTACAAACAGACTCCCAAATGAAGAAATGTGAGTCGGTATTTATTTTATTCACCAAGTTATTCAATAGTTGAGAGTCAGAGTGTCGCTTGCTGTGACCTAACATATATTTTTAATAAACCTTGCCTTTGGTTTAATTAATTCCTTTGAGCTCTGTTGCCTTCCTGCTTATCTGTTGTTGGTTGTGCTCTGTAGGTTTAATTGCAAACTCCAGTTGTTTAGTAAATTAATGGTGTGTTGCTGGTTACAGCTTGAAGTGATTATGAGGTCTTCAAATGTTTTGAGAGGCTCTTTGAAAAGTTTTAAAAATGTATTTAAATTAATTCCAGGATTGCTGCATATATTGTGTGTGTGTGTATACACTGCGGGCAAATTGGCTCCCATAAAACCCAAAACAAGTGGCAGTCTTGTGTTTTTTGGCTGGAACTGTACCAACCTGTTGGTCATTTATTTCATTTTTGTGTGTTGTTAGAAAGTATGCAAATTGGTAAGCTGTCCTGAACACATGGCTTATTGTCTGTATTAACTGGTTAAAAATGCCTTTTACGTTCAGTATTTTTAATGTATATTTAATATGAAATTACTTTTGATACTCAAGTACGGTAAATATCAGGCACATTTTTACTCAAGTAGTATTCCAAGAGGTGACTTTCACTTTTAATGGAGTAATTTTCCAGGAAGGTAACTCTAGTTTTACTCAAGTATGGTTTCTGGTTACTTTATACAAGACTGGGGAAAAATCATAAAATCATTCACATATATGTGTGTGGTTGTTTTTTTTTGTTTTGTTTTGTTTTGTTTTGTTTTTTTATGAATAGAAAAGTGGCATGTTTTTCCATTTTGGAATGCCCAAATGTGCACTACTCTTGCTGCTCAATATGGCTGCCAGTGTTTTAATTCTACCTTAAAAGCGTCCTGAATGTGTCCTGACATCTTATTAAATTGTGAAGTGGGCATTCAACCATACTGTCACCACGTTTATGAAAAAACTTGTTAAAACTAGAAAAAAGGAAAAAAGAAAACAATCTTGCTTGAGCAACTAGAACACAGCTAAAATTAATATTTAAAAGACACCTATCCTCCATACTGTCACATTCTGCTTTGAAATATAACTGGCTAATCCTACAAACAATAAACATTCCTGTGGAGAAAGACTGCCTTCTATCTTTAAATGGATGAGAAGTATCTGAAGTAATAGCTTTGTTCACATGGGTAGGCATGGAAGAGTGGTATTTTCATTGTCAATATAATTTGTAATTTGTAATGTAATTTGTGATGAAAATTGTAAAAAGGAAGAGGAATGAATTCAATGTAAATGTGGCAGACAGGGGTTTTCAGCTGGGACTACAGTTCTACAACATACAAGTGTTTTATAAAAAAGGAAGAGGAATGAATTCAATGTAAATTTGGCAGACAGGAGTCTTCAGCTGGGACTACAGTTCTACAACATACAAGTATTTTATAAAAACCCTATCGGGTTTCAACAGTATGTACAGTTGAGCTTCTCCTTGTGTACAACTGTTGAGGTCATGGGCAGCGAGTTTCACATTGTTAAAACCACATTGAAGAATGAAACGTAGAATGAATGACCACATGAAAGAACATACACATGCTTGTACGTGCTGTCCTCCCTATATCTTTAGACATCAACAGAGCCACATGCTACACTACGTCACACACACCGGATTCATCTTAAATGGTTCACGAGCCATTTGTCTCTCTCTCTTTAACACTTCTTTCAATCTCACTGCTTTCCTGGAAGGTGGGACTGTCAGGTGCCAGGGGGACATCAAGGGTTCTCTGTGGCCGGGTTGGAGGATTCACAGACACAGATCTCTTACACACTCATGCACCACGGTGCATTTCAGAAATGATGTCATAGTCTGTATCTGGAAAGTCATCTGGTGGGCAAGTGTTCAGGTATTTAGCCTGCAGTTGTCACTTACTCACTTCAGGACACAGTGAGTCTCTCTCAGCTGTTCATCCTGGTTTAGAATCAAAGAATTGTGGCTTATGAAATAAAGCCGAACTAAAATGAACTTCTAATAAAACTAATAATGGAGATGTAATACAAACTGGATAGCTGCTGTCACTTTCAAGCCCCTTACACTTGCAGTATTTAAACATGCTAGCCTCTGCTACAGTTAAATTGTAATCAGGCCAAACACAAAAATAGAGCCTGAACTATTCGCTTTAAAATCTACATTTAAACCCCTCCTAATGTATTTTGTGTTTTATGCCACCTAATTGAATTTGTGTCAAAGATTTCCAGAGAAAGAAAGATGGACATCAGGATTACATACAAATTAGTCCCCTTCTCTCTATTCCAAAACCAATAAGTTGATTAACTACTAACTTTTATACAAGATCAACAGCATTTTTACATGATTTTGGAAGCCCTGTCTTGTCGGGGTGGCTGGTATAGTAATCTGACTTGAAAACCTCTGTTTGAATATTTAGAAATGGCACATCAACTGAACCTGAAGGGGAGAGTGACAGAGAGAATCAGTTTTTAATTATCTTTTTGAATCTTTCCTGTTCAAGACGCTCAGCAAGCATTTTTTCTAATTCTGGATAATCAATAACGGAAAAAGCATAAATTCATTCATAGGTGTACAAATTTCTTTAAAGAACAGGAGCATGTCGTATTTTTTCCATTTGGCAATGACCAATTGTCTATTACTGTTGTTGCTCAATATTGCTGCCGGCGTTTTTATCGCAACTTGAAAGTCCGTGTGTCGTGACATCATATGAAAAGATGTAAATCTGAATGAAAGTGGTGCACAAGGGATCACAGGACAGAAAAGGACAATGAGACATGGGTGGAGCCAGTGTAATGTACTGGAAATCTGACACATGTTTTGTTGTGGTGTTAGACTAAGTGCTAATGGAAAAGTACAGGCAGCTGGTGTTAATGGTTCAGACCAGACTTTGGGGCACCTCAAAGCGAGGTACTGTTAGTGGAATGATCCAGGCTGCTGAGCAGTCATTTTAGTTCATGTAAACAACATTATCATCCGAGGAACAGTTTACAGTACTCAACAAAATTCAAATTTGGAGAAAGTTTTTTTTTGTTTTTTTTTTACTTCCAACAGGTATTACTAAACAAACAATTTACTTTTCCAATTTTTTGTTATGTGGTTTTCAATATTTGATTCAAAAAATTCCATGAAATGGTTTAATATCAGGCCAACGGTGATGAATTTAAGAGGCTGATGGCTAATTTTACATGTGTACTAGCAGTGTCCCAGCTGAGTCACTGGCCTCCCACACTTGACTCTTAAACATCTATTGTTATTATTTCTACAATAATTATATTCTTCCCCATCTTTCATTGGCTTACACCTTAATATTCATATTTGTTATACAGTTATATTCACTGAAATTGCATCGCTATATTTTTCAGCCGTGCACCTTTTTATTCATGAGGTCACTCTGCACAATTATTATTAGAATTATTATCTCTTTTTTTTTTGAGCAGTTGGGGTTGAACAAAAGTAGACGCTTATGTCATTTATGTCAAAGAACTTTGTACAATGCAATGAAATAAATCATTTGTAAGATTTCTCTGTTCCGAATATTGTTTTGGGTGGTGATTGTTGCTTAAAAGAAGCTGTTGACCATTGTTGCCTTTAGACACGATACACCGTCTGAGCAGCACCAAAACTACAGGGAAGACTGGAGGCTACAGTGATTTGCTTATGGAATAAGATGAGATAGTTGAATAGTTTGCTAATTTTAGTTGAAGTCGTAGGGAAAACAGTTTACATTGGTGGTGCTTTCCATCACTTGAGACGGCTCTTGGCACTTAAAGGAACAAAGTTTGGTTTTGAACTCCCAACTTTACCTCTAGACTGGAGGTAATGGAGGCATACAGTGCTGTTTTGTTGTCGTGGGTCATAAATACTAGAAGCTTTGACTTCAGATGTCATCTGTCATAAAGCAGACAATTAAATACTAAATATTTAAGAATCAAAAAAAGTTACCTTGATGTGACAAATGCATTACACAACAGGGATTGAAGATGTTACTGAAATTATTTCTTGGTTTGTTCTAAAGAAAGGTGTTGCTGTGAGTTAGGTCTGTGCCAATATTTGAACAATAGTACCATGGAAATGAGCCTTTACACTTTGATTGACAGCCATTGTGCAAACAGTCAAGGGAGAACTACTCTTGTAGTTGTCCTTCTGTTATATTCAGCACTTCCTCAGATTTATTGCCAGCTTAATTAAACATTTTATTGAATGCCAAAAAGCATTAGAGCAATTAGACTTTACCCCACCAATGCCTTCTACCTTTTGTCATGCAGTCTGTCTAAACTTACCTTCAAATGCTGCTGCAACAAAAAGTTTCTTGGCTGCAGGTGTGCATGTTTTTATTGTAATCCCAACGCATGTTAAGAATTGTCCTCTGGGCCGAGCCAACATTTGATATCCTGTCTATCAGAGCAGGAGCAGCTCCAGCAGCCCTCAGCATGCCTCCCATAGTGCAGACTGACTGACAGCCATAATATCCAGATTGCCTTTCACTGCTCAGTTATAATCAGTGTGTGATGGTGATTCTCTGGGGGATTTGGAGGAGAGAGACATTGTTTGGTGAGGGATGGAAACAGTGAAAGTGTGCAGGAGCAGCCGAAAGACTGAGGAGAAAACAGAATAACAAATGGGATTGCCAAAATTACTACAAACAACATTTTACAGATCTTCTATTTGTTTGTAGTTGAAGTATGTTGGTTTTTTTCTCTCTCTCTTTTTTTTTTTTTGATAAGTTTTAAATGATCAAACCCCAAGGGTTTTGTAAGTTGTAACTTTCCCTGATATAAATTTCTAATTTGTGATTATTGAGGTAAAATTAATTGAAAATATTTGGAAGGCTGACCATCCCTGTAATGTGGAATGTCCCTGACTGACTGAATTACTGAATTTTCGAATTATTCACTGACAGTATGGAGAGTGCTGTGGCAGAAAGTGAGGGATCAACAAAGATCATATGTCGAGACAGACGCTGAGACACAGGTGTCAAATGGGGAGTCCCCTTTTTTCACAGCAGGCCTACTAACGACACAGTCAGAGATAACCTCAAAGTATTACAGAACCCAGAGGAGTCTCTTATACTCGGATGATAGTGTGTGTGAGTCCACGTGCTCGTGCATGTGGACTGGGCAGGCTTCATCCTGTTTACCAGATTCTCAATTTTCCAGTCCCAAGGGCACATGACCAATCCTCCAAGAACATTTCTTAATAATATTTATCCTGGAGATACAACATTGTGTGTGTTGTGTTGTCCTTTGGATAACCTTAACGTCTTGATGCAAGTACAGTACAGAGAAGGTTTTCAGATGTCTCAACACAGTCTTGTACTTGGCCTGCCAAAGTTTTCTGGAATCTCACTACACTGTTACCACCAGTGTCCAGGTCATGGGGACCAATCAGACTAATGTATTCTGATATTTTCATTGACTGACTGACTGTGTGTTTGTGGAAAGGGTTAATAAGCTTGTTATAAACTTCTGTGTTTAGAATCTTGTGAAAATGTACGTATGATATTGTTTGTTTTGTCAAATGCTGAATCATACAGTGAGTACATAGTAAAGAGTGACCACTAAAGCTGTATCAGACACCGTCAGGTACAAGCCCGCAAACAACACAAACATATGAAACACGCTTCACATCTGCTAGGTGCCAACTTTACTTAATTCTAAGGAATACGCTGCTGCCAATTAATGACTAACATCTTATTCTGTTTTAAAATAAAAAATAAAAAAAAAAACTACCACACCCAAAAAAAAAAACCCAAAAGTTTATGCATCAGTCAAATAGCTCCTTCTATTTTTGCTACTGAACATAGAAAGAGATCACTGAGCTCACCCTGAGGTGCAGTGGGCGCTGGCCTTTATGAAGCTCCTCTGGTTCAGCATGCTGCTGCTGTGTTAATGTTTAACTGTCTGGCAGGGAGGGCTACACACACACACAGTAAAACCACAGGATGAAGTGCAGCCCAATAATCACAGCGAAAGAGAATAGGAGGAAGCGGAGGCTTTGCTTTCTTTCCTGGTTATAAGAGAGGGCAGCTGAAATTAAATGTTTCCAACCCCTTCAAACAATGAAACTTCCCTGAAATTCCCTTTTTAAAATCTACAAAACTTACACAATAACAACTTGTTGGTTAATGTGTTACAAAGAATTTTATAAATGTTTCCTCTATTGATAAGGTGTAGAAGATGATGAAGTAGATGATAATGACACTTGTATTATATGATAATACAATACTGCAGAGGAGTCATGGTCACAAGGGGAAAAAAAAGTTTTACAAAATCTGAAGAAAAAAAAAATACAGTGTGAGTATTTTGTGACCATTGAAATATTTGTATGAAACACATATTTGGAAGTGTGGATATCAATAGGAAATGAAGTTTTGAGAGTCAGGAGGTCAACCAAAACAATTTCCTCTGTTAGAATGTATTGATTTTGTGCATTCAAGCACAGCTGTATTCAAGCAGCCAAGTGGGGTCATTCTGCCTTGAAAAATAAACTCAATTCACAATTCTTTTCCTGTTGAACTGCTCCACAATCACCTCTTTACTACTTGCACTTAAAACATTTTTACATCCCTGTTCACATGGTCTGTTACTTGGATAAATTTGCGCAGACCACAAAGATTACAAAAGAAAATGAGCGCATTCATTTGAAATTGTAATTGTTTAATGTATGTAGTCAGTTTTTTCCTCCTTCCATCTTTCCTGCACCTTTTTTGAGCTTGGTCTTATACACTGGGATCATGTGCACCATATTATGTGCAGAATTTATTATGGGCGGCCTACGTATAATATTTAATCTCTCTTATTTTAGGGTACTTACAAAAAACCAAGTAGAAAAATAGCAATCACAATTGATGTAACACAGGATGAGAAATCCACACTTGCAATGAAATCATAGCAAAAGAATGAAGTAGCTTCTTTTCATTAGACTTCTCCAGTCTGTAATCATCTCTATCTTTCAAACTCTGAAACCAGATTGTAATTTACTGCTGCCTACCACAAATTACAGGCAGGAGCGCAGACTTTTGCGTCACAGAAATTTTGCAGGGTATTTGAAACTGTTGCAAATTCATCAGCTGTACATATAGAGGCATTGAATCATTCCTGATCCAAGATTCAGCATGTCTGGAAAGTATGGGTGGATAAAAGATGACAGAAGATATTTGGTGTGGTCACGTTCAAGAAGAAGCTTATATTTGATTAAATGTCAAATGATCCTGACCTAATTTAAGTCCATATTCTATCATCCTATTAAAACTGATGACTTATTTTAATAGCAAATGCTGTATGGTCAGATAACACATCACTTCTAACATTATACATTTACACAGGACAAGCTGTGCAGCTGCTTTACCACTAGCTGGAATCAGAGAGGCAATCTGACTGTAATTGCACATCATTGTATTCTTGAGCAAGGCTCAAGAGGGGGCAGTGTGGAGTCATGCATGTCAACATGGAGGGGATGCTATTTGTCCACAGGAGGCACTATATCCTCACCCTTCCTTACTCTCCCTCTCTCTCATAAACACACACTCGTGCACACACAGAAACACACAAGCAGTGTTTGAAAAAAGGGTTCACCCAGGGCTACTTACCTTGGCATTCTGTTTTATAACTACACCCTCACCAGCTCTGAATGCACTTGGTGACTCCACCGCACGCCCATCCTGCTGTGTCCTGTGGGTCGGTGTGCGTGCGTGCGTGTGTATGTGTGTTTGTGTGTGTTTATTTGAATGTGTTGGGGCAGTGGGAAAAAAGAAAAGACAGGGAGGCATAGGGGCCGAGATATCAAGAGGAAATGTAGGTCATACTAGATAGGGGGAAGAAGAATGGAAACAGAGGGAGGCAGACGGAGGAGGACAAGATACAAAGCCTCCGACAACCCCTCGTGTGTCCTCAGGCTAATGAACAGGAGAGAGAAACAGAGGGATGGAGAAAGCACTGATTCGATCACAGTTGCACTTGTGTGTTTGCGTGTCTTCTGTCTGACTAGTGAAAAAAACAACAATCTTATTGGGATGGTCCTTTCCTCTTCCATTCCTTCTTCCACAAAGAGGTGACCTAATTACAAAATCCGCTAAACAACAAAATCTAAAAGATACTGATTGCTCTCTCTCTCTCTATCTATCTTTCTCTCTGTGGATGAGAGTTGCACAGGGGTTATGGTAAATGTTGCGTCAGTCATGAAAGCCATAGTACTGCAGCTCTACTGAGGCTTTATTCTCGCCTGTTGGCATAGCAACCACTGAGTCAAACCAGGATGATCAAAGCAGACCTGATTATCCAGTTTGTATGTGTGTGTTTCTGTGTGTGCGCATTTCGGCACGTGTGTTTGAAAATACACTGCTGGATACACATAGAGTGAAATTATATTATGTGCCAGTTACGTCCCATAGCTAAAGACAAACAAGCTATAGTGGTGTCAATGGTACGTCAGTGCTGTCATTTTCATCCAGTATTAGCTTTGAATTGTATCTCAGCAGCACAGCAAGGCTCCGACATATTTATCATTCAGAGACCAACCAATCCCATGATTCATTATGCGTAATGAAAATAATATGGCAGGAAGCGACCTTGACTGAAAGCCTGAGGATTACACTTCAGATGTGCTGAACTGGTGCTCAGCTGAAAAAATAATATGTTGTCAAGGTTGCCGTGCAAAAGGATCGATGCTTTGTGATGCAGTAATAAGGGAGAGGGCCGTACAAATAAGACAAATAAGGCAAAATCCTCTGTTGGCCATACCGCCTTGGTTTGGCCTTGGCAACGAACTGGGATGCATCTAGTTAGTTTTTCCAAGCTGCTACCGATATGTTAAAACTTTCTTTAAAAAATGAAAACCACAAAATGAAGGAAATGAAAGATTGCTGTGGTTTAGATCAAAAGACGATTAGCCTATGTGCACAATACTACTTCTTATTTTAGAGATCTTCCCATCTTTATAACTCCCATCTATAGTCACCCAGCTGAGAACAGATATCACCTGACTGTGATTGTAGACAGTGGTGTGGAGACGAGGTTTAAAACGCAGCAAAAATGTTGGGTTTTCAAACTTAAAGGCATTAGTGTGCTTGTAGTCACTGACTGTACAGGACACAAAACATGGGCATTAGTTCCACATTCAAATAGCACATCCAAACTTCCACCCTATAGCATCCACTCCAGTACTTCTTACAGCAGAGCAAACTATTCTGAACGTTCATCGTAGTTGGCATAGCTATTCTGCATGTTCTGTGAGGTTAGGGGCTTATTTTACACATTCTCATAGCTCAAAGAAGGCGGTGTCTAAAATCTGAGGCAAGAATTCGCCACTGTGTGTGTGTGTGTGTGTGGGTGGATTCAGGCGTAGTTAATGGTATGATACGGTGCCAAGATGGAGCAGTTTGAAAAGAGACACAAAAATGGAGGCATATAGATAGAGATATATTTGAAGGATCCCTCTTCAGTGAGGGAAGCTTTTGGTCCTTGTACATCTTTTTTTTTTTTTTGTCACTGGGATTCAGTGCATGCAAATATAGTGGCCAACACCTTTGTGAGCATCTGTTCTCCGTCTCTGTTGATGCAGAGACTCAAAATAACACAGTGGTACTTCAGCACACTGCTCTCTCTCTAAAAGGTACAAATTATTAAGGAAGGTTTCATGGCTCAGTTAAATTTTCAGAAAGACAATCTATAAATTTTGAGTAGTATTTAATAAAATCACACATTTGGCTCTTGTGGTGAGGACAATGTATCTGCATCATCTATATTGCAATAGTAAGCCTCATTTCCTGCTGCATTACCTCATTTTCTGCAATAGAATCAGCATACACATAATATTCCAACTGACCCTGTGACATTTTCCACATTTTCTTCAAGTGTTTGTTCAAAGGCTTGCAGTCTGTCCATTTCTTCAAGCAGGTAACAAACATGTCAGTCAGGAAGACCAGTGTTAAAAAGAGGAACCACAAGATTGAGATCATGAACATGAACAGGTTTCTCACTTTTGTCAGTTGAGTAAATAATAGAACTGTTTGTTTATGTGAAGAAGAGAAGCGAGTATTTTAGTGGTAGAAGATGTGTATGTGAAAGTCAAAGGGTGAGCCTGGTGTTAGAGAATTATCGGGAAAAAAAGAAAAACGTGCCATCATTTCTCAGAAACCACAGAGCTGGTTGCCATGGGAATGCTGCAGGGAGCTCCTCAGCCTCCCACCAATGGGTTTCAACGATTTGTTACCGCGGGAAACCTGGCTTGTTGCCTAGGAGACCAGAGGCTGTGTGCTCCTGGACAAATGAATAGTCGTTCCTGCTTGGCCGTTTATTAAAAATGAAACACTCAGTGGTGGGAAAAAAAGAAAGGTGTACACAGATATGGTGTTTTATTTATTTTTCTGGTATGAGGGGGGGGTATTGATCTGTTATGTGATAATTAGATATCAGCCAGTGCGTGCCACCTACATCCAAGATATATATTCAAGCATATTGATTCTGTTTTTATTGTACATTTTGTCAGTACCGTTGTATTCTGTGTCTCTGTATAATAAAACCTTAAAGGAAGTGGTAATCAAGTAACACGAACAAATCAGTCAATAGTATAAGACCCAATTATCCAAATTATGCTCCACATTTCAGTACATGCTAATCTTTCAGCCTCTAATTGAAAGCACCTGCTAATATCCCAAAATAATTAACTGTAACAATAAATGTGTCCAGATTTATCTGTTTGTTTTGTATAGTGGACATAAAATATTGCACAAGGCAAAATTTATTCATCTCAATGAAACCTCTGTGATCTGTGGATGGGTGCAGTCATGCAAATGAGTTGATTTGCCATTGACGTGACACTGCCGACTTTTGAAGAGGTTATAAATCTAAAGTAAAGACGAGCTATGATACTTTAATAACAGTGTTGCACCATCCTCAAAGGAAACATGATTTGTACCAAGTCTGTGAAACCTGTGAAGGCCGTTCCCCAGTGCACATGAACTTTGCTCTGCCACTTCCTTGCAGTACCTCACTAACTTCAAAATGCTTAGTGGAGTTGAAGAGAGTTGGACTGTGGACTCTCCAAACAGGCACATTCTGACAGGAGTATTTAGTTTTTAGCTGTGATTTTATTCTCATGTTGAGGGTGTGAGTGTTTACAACAGCAGGGTCATGTGTATAGGATTAAATTTACCACAGTGTAGTTGGCAAACCACCGAGTTCAGCCGAGTGTCTTGTTGATATGTTGAAGAATAGGTTACAGGATATCAGGTTCGGGATACACAGAATACAATAGTGAGATAAATTAATTGGTGGTTTTGTTCTTTTTATTGGACATGAGGGAAAATACAGAATCAACAGACTTCCATTTCCAAATCATAGCAACTATAGAGGCACATATTGGGTTTACTTTTCATGAAAATGGGAAGCGCTACAGTTAGTCACAACACAGTCATGACTAGTAAGAAATTGCCTTCTTCTTTTCATTGGTTCGAAATTATGTCAAAGCAACTTTGTGTTCCACATTCAAGGGGGAAGATTTAAAGTCAGATTTCACATTTAGATGTTTCAGAGCAAAGAATGTGAATGTGACAGAAAGTATTCAAAACACGATGAATTATTGATAAGTGAGCCATCTGGAGATGCAAATGACCTCCTACTAATTCACCAAGGACATCACCTGAGTGCAAGACAGCACTGCAATGCAGAGGGAAATATCAGAAAGTATTATTTGACAGCCTACTTAAAAAAAAAAAAAATACAGCTCAATTAACTAGTTTTCAGTCGTGTATTTCACTGTTCACATCTAAGACTGGCTGATTTGATTGATTAATATGCTGTAAATGTTAAATCAGCAGTGCAAACTACATTTTTTAAAAGAGGTATTTTTTCATTTTACATGACTATTGCATTGGTGATTGTGTTTGTTATTTCTGTTTACTGTTTCTGTTGTTAAAAGGTTTTGCCTAACAAATCCGTTAAATCTTCTGGTCGGGTTTTGGTTAATGTTCATCTTATGTTTTATTTATGTTCTATCACATGTCGTGATGTGTTTTGCTGCACACATTTGTTCGTACCACATAAAAAAAAATTAAAAACATTTTACACATGTTGAGGCATTCTTTCAAAAATTAAAATCATCATATTAAAATAGAAAAAACAAAACAATTCAAGGCATCAGTCTTGAAAGGTCAATGCATCTCTGTCACATGTTTCATGAGAGATTTTAGCATGTGGTGCTCATGGAGTGTTTCTGTTTTCACAGGAAAGAGGTCATTCTGCTTCTTTGAGTATTTTTCCCGCACTGATGGGCAGCAAAAAGGAAAGCAAAGGTTCTGCTAAGGCTCAACTCCAGACCAGCACATAAAGACAAAACCACTGAACCATCCACTCCAGGAGTTCTGTGATTAGATGGAGATGCTGAACGTGTAAGAGGTGAGTCTCTTGGTCTTGTCTCTCTACATCTAATACTGTAGTTTGCTTCTCTGTGGCTGCCTGAAAGGTAAGTAGGTGTTAAGATCCAACTTTTCATAAGATTTTTGAAAGAGAAGGAGTTGCCTATGTAAATTTTGCAGACCTGTTTGGTACTCTAAATAGGAAGGACACATCCTTCCTAAATAAAAAATTGAATAGAAACAGTTTACATGAATAACTAGCAGTATGAAATGTGATATTCTTCAATTATGAACAACATATATATTATAAATAGGATTATTAAATAAATAGCAGTCTTAATTCGTAATTAGTGCAGTGTGGGAGTATTGTACAAAGAGGGCAGTAATCTCTCAGTGCTCACTTGAGTGTAGTGTGTTAGAGGGCTCAGAAGAAAGAAGTAGTTTTTATGTTGACAGACCTGCAGTGCCTACCAGCAGTTCAAACAGGTGTTGACCAACATGACAGTGGCTCTCTGCTTGCGAAATCTTCCAGGGAGGACCACTACAGCAACCAAAAGTCGCCTGTGCTGCAGGCCCTGTCTCTGTGTGTTGGCCCTGCGATGGACAGGTGACCTGTCCAGGGTGTACCCCGCCCTCGCCCACTACGAGCTGGGATTGGCTCCAGCACCCCCCGTGACCCAGAAACAGATAAGCGGTAGAAGATGAATGAATGAACACTGATAGCAGCTGAACACACTAGCTGTGGCTGGGTATTTATGGATATGTTCAGTGCTTGATTAAGCTCTTGATTAGCTTAGGGAAGGACTGTGGCCTGGTTTAACAGTGACTCCATCCCCTAACTTAACATCTGTCTTAGTTAGTGTCTTAGTCTCAGTCTAGTTTCAGACCAACGTGGTTGTCATCTCCCCTTCCAGCACGGACATTATTCAAATACACTTGTGGTCCTCTGATTGCCCCACTGGAGCGTTGGACTTAAAATGAGGTTTGGTGAATTGTTAGTCCATTGCTATCTAGCGACAGTGGAAGCAATTGTGCAACCAAAACCTGTGCTTAAGTCATTGGTATAATATTTCACTGCTGATTTAAAAGGCAGATCACCAGGAGTAACATGCACCTACACAAAGAGCAGACTGTGTCACAGTGTTTTCTGTTCATCACCAAGACTACATTGTCCCATAATGAATTGATGTCTCATAAGACCTAACACCTGCCATCGTGCTATTATCATTATTTTACTTTTATGTTGTTTTTATAACAACTACACACGGCTCTCAGCCATGTTGTCTTGTTGCTAGAGAGAAAACTTGGCAGAGGAGATGTAAAACTGTGCTGAGGTGCTTTTTGGCACGTAAAACCACAAATATATCTTCTATCTTCGAATAAGTCACTGCGAATGTGTAAAATATGGGCTCTTTAAATGATCCTTGACAGTGGTATGACTGCTGGGAGTTTTGATCACCATGTAGTCATGTGAGAAGAACTTCGCTCTCACTGTTCCTATACCTCCCACCATTAGAGGTAAGGCTAGGTCATGAATTACTTAATGCCCCTCTGGACTTCATTTGACCTCTTTCAGACTGTAATAATGATTGGGGACTTCACAACACGACTTGACAGTTTGGTGGAAACAGCTAATGATGCTTCAACAGTTGGACTAAAGCCGTGCCATCGGCCTCCCTCTGACTCCCTGCCTCCTGTTGAATATTTCAGGTTATCACTAATGAAGGAAGTTATGTCTCTCACTGTGGCAGGAGCTTTAAATAGAAGTGGAACATCAGTTCCCTGCCAACAACAGCTCGCTCACTTCCTCTCTTGTGTGTGTGTGTGTGTGTGTGTGTGTGTGTTACGCAACCTCACCAACTGGCCTGGCGTGATTCTCACACAAACACAAATGTCTGGAATTATTGAGCATGTGAAACAGATTTTCTTTTCTCTAAACTGCCTTGCACTCTGATGATATAAACCGCTAAACCAAAATGAGGACAGAACTCAAACAGAAAATGAGTGTGAAGCTGTGCTCCAGATAAAAGGAGAAGATGGCTCCCAATAAATCAAGGTGATATTCAGACCATTAAAACCCCACATAGGAGTCCCATTGCAAGTTTTTTACATTAGGACAGAGTTAGCTAACACTTTCCACCTGTCTTCAGTAGTTATGCTGAGCCCATCACATATTTAGTGAGATTACTTTTTTTTTTTCATTGAAGTCTCCGAAACTTATTTTAGTATTGTCCCAGAATCCCTTTGAATGGAAACAGGGCCAGTGATTTAATGCTACATGTTAATTACACAGATACACCATTGGTGGTGCAGTGGTACATTTAAGATGAAAAGGTGCCTGTATTTTCGCAAGGTTCAAATTTTTATTGTTTTTTTTTTTTTTCATTGAATGCTACAGATGAAAGGACAATAATGCCAGATATTGTTAAGAAGAAAATCGATTTTAAACTCAAAGTTGTGTCCTCTATAAGAAGCTGCAAGGTTTGGTTGGAAGGTTTCATTTTATTTTCATAAAGAAGAACAAGTATTACTGAATTAGAAAGTTGTATTGTCAGTTGTGTGGGACTGTAATATTAAAAATCAATATTTTTGGAATCAGGGTTGGCCCACGCCCATGAAGTGTTAATTCTGTAGTTTAATGACATAAGTAAACTATGAAGACTCCGTTTCAAATAAATTTTGTGAGATAACACCCATTTTGGATAACATTGTATGTTATAAATTTAAAACCTTTATTTGATACATAAATAAAACTGAAGTATAAATCAAAAGGAGGTGCAACAAAGTAATATCTTAGAGATTCGGGGTTGAGGAGAGAGAATTGATTCACTGTCACACTAATGGAGGATTCTGTAAATGCTGTATTTGATTACCCCAAATGTATATCTGGATGTGTCGTAAATACTGAGCATACTATCCAATTTTTTAAATTAAGCATTATAGAATTGGCAAGGAAATTCTAAGTATTAGGAACTTTATCACTGGTGCATATATCATGCAGGAGTCCACGGGCTCTGTTCTCAGCCACATTTTAAAATCCCTTCTTAACGTAGTTATGCAGACAACATACAGCTTTATGGAGGCCCTTCAGGCTTCATCTGTTTCCCCCCATGCTCATCCCTCATCTGTGCCAGTTCAACCAATCAAACAACCTCTCTAATCAGTTCTATTTCATCCCCTGATCGCCACATCCTCCTTTTACCCTCCCGTGATCTCCTGAGACCTCCTGCCAACAGTTACCTCCTCTGAAACCTTCCTCAAGTCCTCTCCAGCTCCTCCCCCTAGTAGACCTGATCAGCTGCAGTGTACCTTCCAACCCTCTACCTCCCTGCGACTCTCTAGCCTACCTTCCAGCTCCCCTTAGCAAGCACAGCTCTAGTTCCTCACCACCTCAAGATGTGTGCCGCTTCATTGGATTCTCAGGTCAGCCCAATCTTTCTCTGGGATTTCTGTTCCTGTTCTGAGTCACGATTCTCTCATATATCTCTGGGAAACCTGATGAAACCAGAATATAAGGTCTTGAAGAATTACATATGGCGTCTCTGGCCTCAGGGATCATCAGGCCTTCCTTGTCCCCCCTCAGTGCTGGATTCCTCTTCATGGAGAAAAAGGATGCATCCCACCAATAACACTCGTTTTGAGCCCTTGACTAAATAAAATGACCTCTGAGCTTGCCTGAACTCTGGCTTCTGTTTTGTGTCCACCTGGTCTGTGCCTGATATGACAGAATTTTTCACTGGAAGACTAAACTTAACCTGAGGTTGACTTTCAAAAAGAGAGCAGATAAGAAAAAGATCCAGATGTAGTTAGATGATCCAAAATATGGGCTACCTGAACAGATCCAAATTAAAATATAGCCATCAGTATTGCACCGCACTGTGTAGCCTCATAAATCATGTTTAAATTCAGTGATTATCACTAACTCACTTTGATCCTCTCAGCTGCAGACATCAGCAGATCAGTGGGCTGCAGTAATGCAGCTGGACTTAACCCACCCAGTTAGATAGGATTCAGATCTGTCTCTGGGTTCTGTTCTCAGTTACAAGGCACCAAGTGGATCTGAAAAGACTACAAATGGCCCTCATGAACAACATCATCACAGTGGCTTTCGACGAGATCTTTAAAAAATCTCTCAAAGAGTGGTGAAAAACTGAACCCCATAAAAGTCTGCATTCCTTCTAAACCCAGACTGTGACTGAAACTTGCTTCAGTCTTCTTTATCAGCCCTCCTCCTTCCACCTAATCCTCTGTTTCTCTCTCTTTTTCTCCAGAGAGAGGGCAAGAGTCTTCAAAAGTGCTCAGTATCCCACAGAGAGACAAGTGGAAGAGACAGACGCACGGGGGGGATTGCCAGCCTGCACAGATAAAGGCAGGCAGAGAGGAAAATATGGCATTTCTGCAACAGAAAGATTTCCACTAGTGAAAAAAAATGAATGATGATTAAAAGAGAAGCCTGGGTACATTAAAGTTCATGCAAAGTTAAGATGTCCAAGCAAAGTTCAGCAGAGCGCAGAGAACTGAGATGCCCTGATTTCATTTTTCCTTTTTTTTTTGAACTGTCTAATATCTTCCAGCCTCACAACCCAGTTTTGGATCCATAGTTTGACACTGTAGAGCAAAGAAATCTTTATGATGTAATTCAATGTCAGACCTACCACTTCGGTTCAGTCCCTGAAGTAAACTTACTGTTCTCAGAAATAAAATATTAAAACTGTTGTGCCATAAGAAGGTTAAACAAGTCAAACAAGATGCCAACAGCTGAATAGGAACCCTCGGTCATTATTATGCAGAATCCTCAAGCCTTGCAGTGGACTGTGTGTGTGTGTGTGTGTGTGTGTGTGTGTGTGTGTGTGTGTGTTGTGGCGCATGAGCTCTAAACACCCCAGGCTACAATGCTATTTTTAACTGACATTGGCAGAGTTGCATAAGGACAGAGCAGACAGAGAGACAGAGAAGGAAATGTTCATAGTGACCAACAAATTACAAAACTGCCCCTGATTCTGCTTTGATGCCGGATTTTCACCTCCTTTTTCTGTAAAATGCTCATGCAGTGCAATCTCATCAGCCGCCATCCTTCAGTCCTTCAGGACAGAGGATTCACCTTGACTGATCAAGCTCGACAAATATTTCACAACAGCCAAGTTAATATGATTGAAGAGAACATTAGGTTGCCTGATGGAGTTAGAGTGGGTGGGAATTTCCTTTTCCCAGGAGCAGTATACCTGGATAATAGTAGTCATGTAGGAGTAAAAAGTTGATTTATCTAAAAGCTTAATGCTTTGTATTCAGAGGTATTTTTAAAGGCCCGCTGATCACTAATCTTTATAAATAGAAATTTTCAAATTACAAATATTTTGAGATTCTGAGGCTTGTTATTAATAACCTTCAAGGTTTATGAATTTAATTAGCCTCTTTTATCTGAAAGTCTTGATTTTAAAGCTTGAAAATAAAGCTATGATAATGATGTTATAAGCTATATGTCATGTGCCCGGCAGCAAAGACCAGAAAGACAGTTACAGCAGCCAGAGGAAGGAATTCATAATAGAGAATTTGAACAATATCGCTGTGCTGGCCTGTGTGGCTTGAAAGGTGTAAGTGTGGTGACAGTCTGACCGCACCCAGCATCACAGCTGGGAGTGACCATAAAGCCTGCTGTGATGTAGTGTAGTCCAACATCGTGCATCCTGTGCATCACAGCTGTACCGCATGAGGAAAGAGCTACATGTTCTCACCACCAGCTGGCAAGGCAACCATATGCAGCAATAAAATTCAGTGCTGTGCAGATAGACAGACGGAGTTCAGGGAGATTAACAAGCTGGTTCAGGGATTCTTACACTTGATGCAATAAAGTGACATGCATTCACATTTAAAATAATTCTAAAGAAGAAATCTAGTGGCTGGGATTTGAATGACCAGAAATAATCATGAAAGTTTTCGTTTTTCTTGTGTGAGAGTCAACTTGCAGCAAACAGGCCCAAAGTGGGTCAATGGACTTAAAATAAATTGCATAATGGATTATAAAAGAGTGACACAGTTCCACTACATGCCAGGCGAATTAGTGAATATTGTTCCATTGTGGAGTTCTTTGAGGTAGATGGTTAGACATATTGTTCCAGACACTTTGAATCCAGGTTAAGGTTTCACATTTACTTCTTTTGTAAAAGATTTAAATCAGTTCTCTTCTTTTGCCCTGTAATCTCTGGTCTCTGCTGGGAGAAGAATAAAATGATCGGCGCTACTTTGGGTATTATTAATCAGCATCTGAATTACTGTGTCTCTAATTAAAGCTCCGATGGGATCACAAGTAGAGGAGATTGCATTTATCTTGACATATTAACTCTGCATTTGGGAAAAAAAAGACAGGAGTCTGCTTGACTGCTCAAGTTTCTGCATCTTAGTGTCATCTGTATTGGCAAAGCTGAAAATGCAGAGTGGCAGCTATGTTCTGAGGCAGTGAACACATGGGAAATGGCTTGTTCAGAGATCAAATGCACAACAGCGTTATTTTACTGAACTTCATATTCAAAACATACAACATACAACTTTTTTTGTTTTATTTCCGGCAGCCTAAACAGGGACAGGGCTAGAAACCTGTAGGCATGCATTTGTCCTTGCCAAACAAAGAAGTACATAAATAAATACAGGTACATATATATTTTCATTTTTATAACTAGTGCTTTTAAATGGTTTTAAATCCAGTAAGTTTGTTTTAAACACAGGCCTCCCCCAGGGCTCTACAGCTCTCCTCTCTGCTTACACTGACCGTATCTCCTGCAGCAGTGAGGGAATGGAAGTTTTTAAGTATGCAGACAACATGGCCTTGTCGGATCACATGATCGGCATGCTCTGTCCCAGTACCAGCTGGCAGTTAACAACCTGGTCGAAACATTAAGTGAGCACCGACTTGAACTCAACATCACAAAGACAAAGGAGTGGGGGCAGCAACATCTTCTGTGTTTCAGCCACTCGGCATCCAGTGGCTGAAACTCAGTAATACAAATTATTTACAGTAAGATTAACTGATCGAAATCTCCAGATAGAGTCCATGAGAGAGAGAGCCTATGACTAAAATGGACAACCTGGTCAATATCATTGCCATTTGAAAAGTTCAAGAAAAGCTGCGAGCTTAGCATCAAACATCATCTCTTAATTCATCAAGAGGTGTCTACAGCGCTGAAAAGCAACGGCAAGATTAGCCGGTGTTTTGCTTCTTTTTTACATCATTGAATGTAGTTTCTTGTCCGGACTGGTAATTTGGGAGTGGAGATGAAAAGAAATTGCTTTTGAGGAGCTGCAGCCATCTCTTTTCGGGTCTGTGAAGCTGTAGCAGAAGGTCGAACTCTGGACAAAGTGAAAGTGGAATTACAAGACTGGTTAAAGAGCTAATCTCAGCAGATATCTCTGAAACACGATAAATGCAGGTCATGACATCACCACTGTGGCTCCTTCATACAATGTTGATCGTGGTGGTCTCATTATATATATATATATATATATATCTATATAAATAAAACTTAAAATGCTGATATGACTTTGATTCATTCACAGTTTTTTATTATTAATGGTTAAAGAATTTATTATATGAAATTATATGAGAGTATCTTCTGTGATCTAGAAGGTTCTTTCTTAATCTTATGGTTTGAAATAAATAGCTTTTTCTATCCCCACATCCTCAGGGGAAATTGGATGTATTATTAGGACAGCATGTTGGAGCTAAATGTGAATTGTTCTTTTCTTTTTTTGGTTTCTTCTTCCCAGCCTTCTCTCAGCTAAACCTCTGACTGTATTGTGTACTTCTGCCATTTTGTGACTTCATCCGTACACAAATGTAAATGTACTTTACATACGTGTTTATAATAACTGAAGTAACGTTCTTTACCGGTTACAAAGAAAATGAGAACAGTGACTGTTATACTGTTATGTTACTGCATAAACTAAACTGACATCCAGATGTGCATGTTTATAAATTCTGTACTTATTTGACTTTTCATTCAAGTAAATGCTCTCCCTGAGGACACATCAGCAGACAAATTTTTAAGTACAACAGCTAAATATTTTGACTACATTTGTAAATTTTGTGAACAAACACTAGGTTCAAACTAATTGAGTTTAATGTGCACAATCGCAGACTGTTGTGATCTTCAACTTTAAGTTGTAGTAGACGAACAAATGTTATCCATAACCATCACAGATTTAAAGCATAACTAACCCTAATCCTTATCCTAACATGGTGTGAACAGATCACAGAACATGATACAACGTCTCTGTTCATCCGATTGAAAATGTAATTTGATAGGGAAGAAAAATATTATCTTTGAGATTCTTTTTTTAGCTTTTCTTCTCATACAGTACTTACTTTTGCAACACATTATTGAAGACTGCCTCTGCGCCTTCATTCACAGCATGCTTAAAATAAAAGCTCGGATCTTCCAGCTCCTACACTTTGGTTACCTGTGTCTCTTTCTCTTTGGTATGCTGAGCAAGATGGTTTGTGTTGAATCAAATCTGCCACCTGCAGCTTCCCTCCTGATGTAGTCAATAATGCAGTGAGGTTGTTTGTCCTCTGTAATGATCTGTGATCTCTGTCTCCAATGAGACCAATAGCACACAGAGGTGATTTTGAATATCTCAAAAAAACACAGAAAACAAGCAAACAAGAGAAGTGTATAATACATGTGAACACCAGGAATGTGAGAGTGTGCATTTGTGTGTCTGGTGGTTTTCAGTTTGTGTTGGTAAGGACATGTGCACACCCTCCTGTGCTACAGTGTTCGCATTATCTGTGAAGCTCATCTGTTAATCCCAGGATCAATAACTGGAGCTGCTCTTTCATGATTGCTTCACAGTGGCCTTGATCTGTCACGTCACATCATATCAGTGCCTGCTTACACACATACACACACACACACACACACACACACACACATCTCTATAAAGCTGTGCAGGAGATCACATTTGAGTCATGCACTGTGGAAGACACAGCTGGTTCCATTGTAGAATCATTTGCGTATCACATGCGTATGTTTTTTTTGTTTGTTTGTTGTTGGGTTTTTTTTTTTTGTCAAATGCAAAAAAATGGAGGTTATTGTCTATTTCTTTGATTTATTATTTACAGTTTTTATGGCCTTGGCCAACACCAACCTTACACCAGTCTTCACTCAGATGCCTTTTCCAGTGCAACCACATTTTCTGCTATTTTCTCTGCTGCAGCATCTTCAAAGGCACCTTGACATTAATATAGCAGAAAGATATTTACCCATTCACTTTCCACACACACACACACTTTCCCTGGCAAGCTTGAAATTTGGCCTGGCAGTGTTTCCAAGGTCTCTCAGTTGTATACAGTTCTTTCCCTTTGAGTCTCTTTTATGATTAGTAAGGAGAGAAAAGTGTGCACTTGCATTATTTTGCTGATGACGATAAAAAATTGCATCAAGCATTGTGCATCAAGGGAAATTCGGTTTATTTTCTTTATTGATTTGAAGGACGAGGGTGTTCAGGCGTATGACTCAATACTGGAGACCTGTAAAGAGAGAAATATCAGTGTTTTGCTTTCTAGATAATAAGATTAATACCAATAGACCCAATACGTTAGGTATGTCTTAAATCTTTTTAAAGATACAGTGAAATCAAAATGTTTTTTTTTTTAAAGGTCTAAACTTGTTTCCCCGAGCTGAATATTTTGACAGTGTTATTTCTCTGCATCCTGACTGTTTCTGTACCTTCCACTTCTTTCAGTTATTGACAGACCTGCAAATAGTTTATTCCTGTTTCCCAGCTTTAGGATTTATTTCTAGGTCTGTGCTTAGGACATTCTCCATCAGGATTATGCAAAAAATAGCTTAACTAAACCTGAACCTGGTGGATGGATGCGACATGGGACTTGAAAAAAAACAACCCATTTATTTTATTGCCAGTCTGGTTAAAGATAACTTTTTGTTGCTTTCTCAGTGAATTATGTATAGTTCAAAAATACATTTGGTTTTGACCTTTTTGTCTTTGCAAAATTTGGTAGATCCAATATTTGAAAAATTTGATCTGGTGGGAGAAAATACTGATTCCACATTACACACAGAGGTGTATTCATTGTTACCTATGTCTCTTTGTTTCCTTGCCTGTGTCCTATTTTAATTATTCAGAGAAAATGGACCACACAAAGGTTCATATAGCTTTGAAGCAGATGCTTCTGATGTCATCCCAACAAACAGCTGTGCAGTAACATTTCTTTTTCATTTCCCCAGCTTCCTCTCAGGGAGTGGCTGTTTCTGCCTGAGATGACTTATGTCAGTGGGGAACTAAAATAGAGCTCCAGCTGTAAACGAAACTAAAAGTGCCACTGTGGTAAGCAAAAGTCAACAGCTCACATGAGCCTTGAGCATTTTCTGATATGATTCATGGATCCTTCCTTGTCTCAAATGCTAAATGTGAGATTGATTTGATGACATTTTCTGTTTTTTTTTTATTTGAGAAAGAACACTTCCCAGTTTCTGTCACTGGAGTCAGCCGATACATACAGATGGACCCATCACAGGCTCTGTTCACAAACATAGCGCCCTCACAACGGTTATTTCTGGTTCTCTAATTCTCTTCTCCTCTCCCACATCTCCACTGTGTTTCTCTCCCTGTGTTTGTGTGAGTGTGGTTCTCTTGCTCACGCACACACCCCACCCTCTCTTAGCTCTTGGCTGCCTTCCTGCAGATTCATCATTAATTTATCCAATTTCTTAATGTTCCTCCTCTTCTTCGCCTTCACGTGGCCTCGGTGTCCCTCTTCAACCACCCACTGGCTTCTCTCCATTTGCACTACTTTTAGATTGAAGATCTTCTTTCTGCTTTATTGCCTTCTGTGTCATTGATTTATATCACGAAAACTGCCATGACTGAGACTCTTAATCCTATCGGAGTAATGGGGGAAAGATTTTTGCATTTTATTCTTTCTGCCCCAGAGGTTTTATAGGAACAGTTTCTAATATATATTATGCAATGAATTGACAGCTATCATTGGGAGAGATAGATATGTTCTATTTATTCACTCATTCATGTAGGCTGGTACTTTTACCTTATACTAAATGTTTCCATGTCAGACTCACCAGTTGTAATATTCCAGAGAGCTGTCAAATTTCAACTGACACAGTAATTCAAGGTAAATGTGCTATAAAGTTTATAAGTGCACGGGAAATGACTTCAAGATGAGAGGTGAGGTTGCAGAGACTCATGAAAGCACCACTATCGTGAAATATGATAGTCTGAAATGAAAGTGTCATTTGGAAGAAATACACCACAATGAAATAGAATGAGATAAAAAATGGTAAAATTGTAGGAAAAAAAAATGTCTGAAATGAAATACACAAAATTAAAGAATTAAAGTGAGATTCATACTTGGGCCAGTGTATTGTTGGATGCTGTGTACTGATGTACTTTTCAGTTGATATTAAGAAATGACAGTACACAAATGTCATGATATCTGAAGTAGAGAGTAAGAAACTGTGTTGCCATTATGTAGCTTGATGATCAGAGATTGTTTTTAACTGCTCAAAATATACTTTTGTCAGTCTAATTCCAGTAATAACTTTGTTGTCTTGTTCAACAAACAATCTAAAAAGAGCATTGACTTATTATAGGATTAGCAGAATGCTCCAAAATTGTTGGTATCAGAATGAAGAAATGCTGCTGCTGGACGGAGGGGTGTAATTTAGCTTAATTCTAGGGTATTTCTAACAGCTGTTCCTATTATTTATAAAAACATTCTCTTACCAAAGAATAAATCTCTCTGTAAATAGTCAATTGGTGTACAATGAGTAATGTCATGAATAATTGTTTTCCATCAGACATGAAATTAGTTGGTAACACAGCCAAATAAAACAGTGTGGCAATAAATGCCTTCAGAGTCATGTGAACATCAGTGGAGTTTTGTGGGTTGCAGCAAAAACAATTCTGCATTACTGTTATTCATTATTTATGGTGTGCATAAAGTGATTCCTGTCCATAGGTGTAACAGCAAAACAGTTAATCAGTAGAATAATTCAAACAAGCACAAGGCTGAAAGCCCTGGAGTGTTTAAAAGTGAGCCAGTGTTTCAGCACGAGCTGTTCGGATCGGGCGGAGTGTGAGAATGTAATGTGAGACTTTGTTTTTACACCATTTGACTTACCTTGGCACTGATCATCAGCTTCGAGGCAATGAGAAAAGAAATGATCACAGAGAAATGGAGAGGAAACGCAGAGGTATGATGAGTGTCTTAAACAGTTGGGTAATCACTGTATGTGCTGTCTGCTGAGTGTCTCCGTGCTGGGTCCTTAGCAGTCCATTTATACATCCGTCTCTTTGTAGCTTACCTGGACTCACATTTAGAACAGGCCAGATTTGGTGATCTAGTTGACTCCAGCAGCATTTTCAAGTCCTTCTCGTTCCCTCTCAAGATGAGATATTCGGTATCTGACACCCAGAAAATGTATTTATTAAAAGGACTTAGGAGGCATCTTGGTGGGTTATTTTAACAGCCATGAGTTCAGACTGTTGGGTTATAGGTTGGGTAGTCTTTGCCCCAGCATTGTTTGTGACCCAATGCTTTGGACTGAAGATGCAGTCCTAAAAGGAGGCTCATAACTGCTTGGCTTTCTTCATTTTTACATGTCGACTTCACTTGATCTTTGGATGTAGTTCCAGCATGAAATAGGAAATGCTGAGTAAAAGGTGTTGATCTGAAAAATGGCAATTTATTATTTTATTTCAGGGCAGCAGGGCGGCATAGTGGTTAGCGCTGCTCCCCTACAACAAGAAAGTTGCGGGTTTGATTCCTGGGCCTGGGGCCTTTCTGTGTGGAGTTTGTATGTTTGTATGTTTCCTCCCACTGTCATCATGTTGAGTGTGAGTGTGAGTGGTGGTGCGTCTCTGTGTTGGCCCTGTGATGGATTGACGACCTGTCCAGGGTGTACCCCGCTCTCAACTGTGAGCTGGCATTGGCTCCAGCAGCCCCCGCGACCCGGGAACGGATAAGTGGTAGAAAATGAATGAATGAACTTTGTTTCAGTCTCATGCATTTTAAATGTATTAGAAATTAAGTTGTACATGGTTTACTTCATATTTTTTGCATATAGCATAGAATATTATATACTTGTTTCATCATTCATAGTAATCCTAATCATCATTTCTTAATAATCAGAGCTAGATAGTATCAATTTCGCCTTCCGCAAGCTCCGTCTGTAAAGCTTCTCAGTAAGGGAGAGCTGCAGCATGCCGGTTATTTTGCGGGCTGCCTTAACAATACTGGGCAGATGGTTTTTGTTTTTTACAGTAAAATTCCCAGAAAAAGAAATGGTACAAAATCTTAAAGAAGATTCGATAAAAGATTTATAAAATTAAGATATCAGTGTCTTGTCTACATTGAAAGTGTTCGGTTTGTGCAAAAAGTTCAGTCTCTCGAGGCCCTTTTTACGTATTGAGACAGGACTGGGAGTGTGTTTCAGTTTATTATCAACAATGGTTCACAAGTTCTTGTAGAACTTAACCATCTCAACAGGTGACTCCTTGATTATAGTTGGGAGGTATGGCTGTGTGGTTAATCTGAAGTCAATAGGCATGTCCTTTGTTTTAATCACACCACTCGACAAAATCAGACAGCTGGCTTGTGATCAACTTCTGGACCCTGAAGTTAACTACCTAAAACTTATCAGTGAACTTCAGGAGATTCCCATCAGACCGGTGGCTCCTGCAGTCATTTGTAAGGAGGTTATACAATAGTGGTGGCAGGACGCACCCTTGGGGTGAGCCTGTGGACGATGACTTTTTCTCAGAAAGGGTACCATGAACCCTGACTGCTTGAAGTTTTGATACATTCAGAAGTTCAGCAGAGCTACCAATTTTGGGACGATAGGAAAGAAGACATGAAAAGAAAAGCCTTATACCAAATATACTTTGAATGATTTTTGGCACTTAAAAGATGGTTTGTCCTCTTGTGGTTCACTCTCATCTGTCTGCATGTAAAATGTGCATTATTTGGTCTCCTTTAGTGCAAGGTGAAAGAGTTAAAAGTATTTTATTTTTTATATAATGGCTTACTGAATAGAAACTCCTATAGACTCCTATAGCATGTCCACTACTGAATTGTAGTCAAATTTTGTAACAGGCTTAAGAGCCATGACCCTACCTATTCAGGCAAAGGTGAGTTTTAACACCAAGCTCTTATCCTTTAGGTGGATACACAGTGTATTGCCAGTGCATATAATTCATGGTCAGCATGTTTCAGACTCATCTACTGCAGGATTCACATTTTAATGCATTTGTTTCAGAGACTTGCTGACACTGAGAAACTGTGAGGACTAAAGAAAAATGATGTAAAAAGGAGAGTAGCCAAGGATCAGGACCTGCTCTTGGAAATTTATGTGGCTCGGGTTTCATTATTAAAATAAATATAATGTCCTTAAAAATAATTGTTTCAATTTATAATAGTTTTGTTTTTTGTTTTTTTAACCAGTGGTTAAAAAAAATGGGTTTTTAACATACACCACTGTGTTGGTAACATACATACAAGCTAGTCAAAGATTTTTTAATGTACATTAGTATATTTTATGGCCAACACATATTATTAATATGTTTCTGAATTTAATTGTACCACAAAACCTGCAAGAAATCAAGTGGGATACTGATGTTTCTGCTCAGTAGCGTTCAAACAATAAGCCTTTTTACAGCTGACATTTTGATGTGTCACAGTAGGGAATGCGCAGGTGTAGTTAAATAAAATTCACAATGGCTGAGTTTCATTGAGTTGCTTTCAGTTCAGGCTCATATTGTGCATTCTTTTCTCACTGTGACATTGTCCTCAATTGCTGAGACTCCTGAAAAGGACAGAGCCATTCTCCAGCGCACAATAAGCACAACATGTGTGTTTGTTAAAATCAAAGCAAAATGTCCGCTGAGGGGGGGGAAAAAAATCAATGAATGCAACAAATTGGATGAAAACAATTAGATAACAAGTCCTTTATAACCTGTCCTCATGCATTAGGACCACTTAAAAAGAAAACTATATAGCCAAGGGCTGCCATTACTACACTGGTTATATATTTCTACAAATAATCTCAATTCGAAAAAGAGATCCTGTTCTACATAGATTCTGAAAATGCTTTTTAGATGTTGTAAGACAAGCGGACAAACTAAAATGTTTCATGCTGGGTATGACAGTGATATGAACACCCTGACCATAAACTAGCAGTGAGGTCCAGCACAACTCAACAGCAGTTGAACACAAAGAAAATTTTGCACACACACAGTATACACACATAAATGCCCCCTCTCTGCTGAACCAGGTATAATATGGGGCTATATTAGGGCTGATAATAGTGCAGGTCTGCAGTGCTGCTGGTCTTGTCCTCCTTTGCCTGTTTCTACAGATCTATAAATAGCTGTGCTGATCATGCAGCAGAGCCTGCCATCACCCTGCCTGTTCTCTGCAGCATTCACACACACACTCACACACACACACCTACACACTTCTCATTTTTCCTCTCCTATTGTCTTCTGGACACAATTTCACACTGATTTACTCTGACTCCCCACCCTTCCGCCACCGCCTGTCTGTCTTTCCCTTCTCATTTTATCTCAGTTCTGTCATTATGCTTCAACTCATTTCCCTCACATGCTCACTAATTTCTCCGCATCCAAGACTTTACAGTTTCCCTTTCACTACCTCCCCATACTTCCATCCCCTTGTCCATTCATTCAGTCTCTTGTGTCCTTCTCTCGCCCCCTCTTATTGATTGTTAATGTAAGCAGTCACTACTTCCCTCTCCACATACAAGGATGGATAGATGAAAATGAACAAATGTGTATCTGTACTGTAACTATAGTGTTTACAGTTACATTTTCCTGGACTAAATATAATTCTCAAAAGAATCACCATAGCTTTTCATAACCACCCAAATATCCCTGAGCTACCAACCACCAAATAGCAATTGTGAGCACCCACACGAAAATTATACTTGTTATCAATCTGCAGTGAAGCAGAATGGAGTATTAAACATGATACCAAAGCAGTGACACATACTTCATCAATAGCAAATGACATATCCATCTCAGTGATGCCATTGTCACTCAACACTGGTTCTTAGACTTAATTATTTTTCATCTTCCAAGCCGACATACAACAGTGTGTGAAATTGTGTTGATGTCATCCATACATGTCACCACACAGAGCCCTTTTTTTTCCTGTCACTGTTTTTCATGGAAGTCCCTCCGTAGCGAGCAAGCAATGAAGTACGATGCATTTGCAGCAGCAACTCAGCTTCAAACCAGCTGTCTGAATGAACATATTCTAGGGGAGTGCATGTTCAATAGTCACACAATCGCTTTCCAATAAAGCTGTTGCCATCTGCTTACGCAGATAGTAAAATTTGTAGTAACTTGTGCGATCTGGCGAGTCTAAGACGATAAAGTCTTACTCTGCTTATCAAGCCTAATATATTCGAACAAAGCTGCAACCATTACCACCACTACGCCAAATCTATCTAACTTTGGCGCTATAAGACCAGATGCATAATTACCAACATGTTTTTATCATTTAACATTATATTTTGTCTGTTTCAAAGATGCCAGCCAAGAAGACCTGCTTCCATTTCATGTTTTAGTTCATCTTCCACAAACAGCTACAACATGGAACACCAAACTTTGGGTAGTACTGTAGACCACAGTAATTAACTGTGCATCAGATGATGGCCTGCTAAATGAGCGATCAACAGTTTTTCTGAATTTTTCAATTGTTTCAGTTTCTTCAACGGGTTTGAACAAAATGTAAAATTGCAGGAAATGAGCAGAATCGATTGGGCAGGAGAGAGGGCCAGCTACTGCCAAACCACTCACAGTTTTGGGTCACTCCACTGCCAAAAATCTCTCCAAACTTTGTATGAAACTTAGCAGCCATTTAAGAGTTTCACGGCTGGTCAATTCTCATACACTGTCAAATGAACAAGATCTTAACCTTAGAGATGTTGGAGATCAGTCTTGGAAAGAGGAATATTTTATTGTTGAAGCATTAAAATTATTGTGTTTAAGCTTATAGTTTGAGTTTTTTAGAGAATGTGGGAGTGTAAGAGGGACTGGAGGTTCAGGTCGATGGCTTCCCAGATTGGACATTCAGAAAATTACATGACCACAGAAGCTGAACAATGCACTGCAGCTGAAAAAGAAAGAAAAAGAAAACAGCTGATATGCATAGCACAGTACAATGTGACTAAGAATTCCTAATTTCAGTAGCTGAGAAAGTGTTGTGAGTGATAACAAATAAAACGGGGGGGGGGGGGGCATTGTTTAGGGGGACTTGTTTCTGCAGTCCCCGTCCACAAAAGCACATGACTTAGCGTCTGCGTTGTTATTCCTGCTTGGCTCTCCAAACTAGTCACACAATGACCTGAATCCACTGCAGGTTATACAATGACTGCAGATAAGTACCTAATAAACCTCATGTGGAGTCACCCAGGCCATTACTTTAAGCAGCAACATTGCAACATATTTGTGTGTGTATGTATTATATGTATGTGCAAGTGACATTTAACCAACCACCCCTTGCTGGCACTCTTCCCAGAACAGTACTAGTGCAAACTGTAACATATTTGACCTTGATGCATGCTCTTCAGACTGCATAGGAGCGCAGTGTGTCTTTATGTGTTGGATCCCCTTTGTTCATTTCTCTGAGCCTGGAAACTGTTCTCTCTGCCTCTGTGGCTTCAATACCACACCTGACAGCTGACAGATGTTTTTTTTGGTTTCTAATTTTAAATCAAAGATTTGCTTTCTTTTTTTTTTTTACACATCTAACGGATCAATTTAGTGTTAATTCAAAACCAGCCGAGCCCTGTTAGTCGCACAATTCTGATGGAGATCTAAATAGTTTCCTCTAACTGTGCAAATTTACAATAAGGACAATGCTTTCTTTTGTCACCACATAACAGCTGAACGGTTGAATAAGTGAGCTCATGTGAGAAGAATGATGAATACCAGTCATGTGTAAGTAGTTTGTGGAGCAGATGGACGTTATCCATTAACCCTGACCCAGTGCTTACTGTCTGGTTGTGTACTCTGTGTATCTCAGTCCTGTCACATCACCCATCCCCCAATCCATCTATCCATTAGACCGCACAAAAAATGACCCAAGAAATTTTAACAGATACTTCTTAATGTTTTTAGATCGGCATGCTTCCAGGAACAGTCTCGCATTGTGAGAACAACATTGATGGAATATAAAGTTGACGTGGCTTTATACGATACATTTCACCCCTCGGGTTTACCATCACTATATGCCCTGACTACTGACTATTGTTACACAATCATACGCTCAGCCAAGGCACACGTGTACAATTGCACTGCTTTCACAATCGCCTGTAAATACTGAGCTGCTTGGAGTCGTCCGACAATTCTGTCTGCAATGTTAAATCAATGACAAACTCTTGTCATCGCCACTTTTTAATTATGTAATTATTAAGGCTAATTATAAAGTTGAAGGAAACAGAAGCCCTGAACCTCCCAGCACAGTCATCCATCCATTTACGAACATGTCGTCACAATATATTAGTTTATCTCAATTGAGTCTTAAGATGTCAGACTAAAGTCCTCTCTGCTGCTTGATCTGGCCAACAGCTGTGGTATCTGGGAACCACCAGTTTGGCTGCTGTTTGATGTTTGTGATGCCCGCTGTTGCAAGAGCTATAACAGAAACGGTTATGAGGACTTCAACACACTTTGCCAGCATCACACTCTCAAAAGTGTGAGATTACAGATGTGTAGTTGTGCTCACACTGAAGATGGAGTTTGGAGAGAGTTGTGGTGGGAGCTGGAGAGCTGGATGTATGGAGGGGGCCTATTATTAAATTCCTAGCACACTTTTGTTTTCAGCTGCGAATCACTGCTGGTAATAGGTTTGTAATAGGCTAGACTGGACCCATAATGGAATCTATGAGACGGTTTAATCAGTTTATGTGCACAGCAAACAACAAGGTGAACTGGACTGGAGCAGGGTGATGAGGCAAGTTGTATTCCAGTCTTTAGTTAAGTCTTAAGTATCGAGGTGGGAGGAAGCTGTATGATTGTTTGGGGTGAATCCAGTGATGGGCAGGAGAGCAGCTGGTGGTTGTGTCACAGATCCTGGACCAGAAATTGAGTAGTTGGACTGGAAACTGGCAGATGAATGAAAACTGGTGGGGAACAGGAACCAACAGAGGCTGGAGTAAACTGGTAGACCTTCGACCCGGGAAACAGGGAGAAAACAGGCAAAGAGAATGGAACAATGCTGGTGTCACGCTGACGTTTCCAATCCGAGTGAAACAAAGAACTTGGAGAGGAAGACTGGGTATTTACAGGAAATGAATGGGATTCACGTCAAATGAGCAGGTGGGATGGCAGGAGAGAGGAAGGGGCTCAACCACACCCAGCCGGAGACATTAACTAGAGACTCAGACAGACTCAGGGGATAAACTGGGGACAAAGATGGAAAGAAGAAACAGAGAGAACACAAAGAAAAGACACATGATAATAAAACCACGGCTCATTTATGTCAATAATATACTAACGGCTACTGTGCACTCATGGACTGGGACATCAATATTGAGGGATGCTGTAGCTGCTGTGATGTCACCACATTGTGGTCTCTATTTTTTGTTTTATAGTTGTTTCAGCTGCTAGTTTGCTGCTCAAAAACTGTGTTCTTATTATTCTCTCATTTAACTGATTTGGTGTTTTGTTTTTTCTTCCTCTATGCACTCTGTTTCCATGTGTCCTGTTTATTCCTGCAGGAAGCAACATTTTGCCAATGAAAATGATAAAACCCTCATCCAATATATACAGTCATCCAATCCAGTGGCACATTCCTCCAACCTTTCCACCCATCCTAGCCCTCTATCAGCCCATTCATTCTATTTGTTGGTCACCCCTTTTCTCCTCATCCTTTTGCCTCTTCTTTCTATACGCTTTTATGATATGTTTGGCTCTTTTCCTTCTGACCACCTAACCTCGCCTCTCCATTTTTCCTTATTATCCTCTGCATTTGTTCAGTACTCTTGCCCATCCCTGACTCTCACTCGCCTCCTGCTTTATTGGGGCATGCACTTAAGAGAATTACTTTCTCAGACCATTTATGCTTTTTCCAGTGCCTTTTCGAAACACTCTCACCAGCACACACCCCACCCCCCTCTCTCACACATTCACACACATACATATACCTGCTCCTCCAGGACAGCAGTAGTTGAGGGCATGCGGTTTATGATGATTAATCTATTAATCCCACACAAAAGTCTACATACACGATGATTTCTGGATTTCCAATAAAATAAAGCAAATTTTGCAAGTTACATTTAGATTTAGTCCTTGACCTGAGATGAAAAGTATGTTTTAATTGAAGTCATCGTTTTTATTTTCAGTCAGTTGAAACTCTAATCAACACACTTTAGTCCCATGTTACTTTATATTTACATACATTTGGGGGAAAACATTGACTTGTAATATTTTTTAATACACCCCTTGCTCAGAGGCCATTGTGTTTCAAGACATTAGTATAGCATGCATTGCTGTACTATTCTTTACCGTCAATGTAATGTTGTCTCAGCTCATATTGTCATCAACCAAAATGGACATTTTGCCATAGATTTTATTTTTAATTCCATTTTAACTACATTCATCAACAATACTGTTTGGGGCGTCACCGATGTTGTTTAATGACTTTGTCTTCAGTGTTAAAGAGAGAGCAGAGTTATATTTGCATACAGCATTTTCAATAAAATGCATTGTGTGTATCCTCGAGGTCTGACATACGTGAATGAATGCTGTGTCTCCCTCATAAAACATTTGCATCATGAATGTTTGAAATCCTGCACTGTTCACGTCTCTGTTTACTAGTCGTCTTCCTCTGTCTCTACTGTATGTGCTTCACTGCATGTTACCTTCAGCAACCGCTGATGGAATTAAAAGTGTGAAAGCTGTGGAAGAATTGTGCATTGCACTGCCAGTGCTCATGCATATGCATGATACAAATGAAATAAGGATCAAAAAATAAATTTAAAAAAATCACATGTTGTTTCAGTAGGGTTTTTTCATCTGCCTATTCCCATGAGACAAGTTGGCCTGAAGTGACCTGGCCATCCTCCTGTACCTCCTTCTCCCTCTTTCCATTCAGCAATTCATTATCTGACCTAACCAAGCACACAAGCCCTGATTCATTTTTCTCCTTCCCTCTCTCTGCTAAACCTCCCCCACCTCCTTCATCCCCCTGCCCGCCCGCCCGCCCGCCTGCCTGTAATTGTTGATTGTCCTTTCTAGTTTATGCCTGCAGCAAGCTCAAGTAGTCACGCAGACAAACACACACATATGCACATGTGCGCACACACGCACGCATGCACTGAATCTTTATCTTTTTATAGCGCTATCTTGTTGGGCAGGGAAAGCAGATTTCCCCCCAATGAACAGTAAGCATCTCCTGCAGCCAAAAATTGCTCTGTGTTATATAACAAGGGACTTAAAGTGTGCCACAAAATTATAAACTCCATTTCCAACTCTTGTTTTCTCACTGATGTATTCTAAAGGAATGCATGACCGTTAAAGACATGGCTATTTGTGATTTTAGATTTCGCTGTTTAAAAAAAAAAAAGAGGAAGCCATGGATTTGGTCTGACTATTTATAACATCGTGAATAGACAAAGATGGCAATAAACTGTTCTGATTGTGCAGCACTGATGCTATAAGCAGCCAGGTTGCTTCACTCACACCTTGTCAAAGTGACGTAGATGTAAGGTGTACTTTCAGCCAGAGAGGGCAGTAAAATATTGCTTTTCTGATTTACATTTTGTAACCGGTCACTCGCTTGAAGAGCTAAGCTAAATACCCAACACTGGAAACGCAGCTGTCAGTTACTTTACTTTACAAGCGCATGACAAAGGTTAAAAGTTTACCATCAAAGTACAGAATTTTTCTCACCAGCACTGTTTCCAGCTGTGGAGAGCAACAACAATGTTAACATGAAGTGAAGTGAGGTAGTCAAAACAGCTAGTCACTGTGTGTTAAGTTAAAGACTGTGGGTTCGTTTTTTGTTTTTTTTGTTTTTTTTGAGTAGCCACTAAATATAGTTCTTTATATAATATTTCTATATTATTTACATTCACTTTTTGTAGTAAAATAGGGGACAGAGATGGAGAATTTTGGTGAATTTTCTAGATGCTGAAACCAACCTAACCATCCATCCAAGGCCCCAATCATTGCCACATGCAAAACTCATTTCATTAATGTGGCACGTTATACATTAGCAGACCTGCATGAATCCTAAACACAATCTTCCAATTTCTGAAAGGGTTGTTGTACAGTTCTATGATGCATTACCAACACCTTCTCATTCATTTTCACACTCATTTGTTCACTAGTTTAGCATGCAGCATGCCGATGAATCCATGCTAAGTGCAACCGCTCTTGTGTTTTTACAGCCGCCTTTCACAGCTACACATGTAATACTACAGCTTGAGTAAAGACAAATCTGCTGTCATAAATCAAAAAGTTGACAAAGACATTTCTGTATCTTTCTCCCTTACTGCCTCCACCCCCCGCTTTCCTTGTCCAACCACAGTGGTCTGTCTGCCGCCCCCCCCCCCCCCCCCCCACACACACACACACACACACACACACACACACACGCACATAAGGAGGATGGCAAGGGAGTGTAGATTATAGCTTCACCCAGCCTGGCTCTGCTGTGCTCTGTTCAGCATTTCCTCGCTCTTACAATGACGCCCTTTCACCTACATTGAGTGTCTGGCTGCCTAGCCAGGCACACAAACACACAAACTTACAAACACGCACTCATCACACACACACTCACACACGCACACACATGCACACACGCACAAACACACACACTGTCTGCCTGCCTGCTTGCCTGACTGGTCTCCTGGTCTTGTCATGCAGAGTGCAGCAGTGCTCTGCAGTCTGACATGGCTCCCTACAGATGGGAAGTATTTACCATCTGTCTACATTTACAAGCTCTCTCTCTCTTTTTTTACTCCTTATCCCCTGTCTTCTTTTCACTCTTTCAGCCTCTCCCTCTCTCTGAAGTGGACACAGGAAGAATAAATCAAAGCAAAAGCGAGGAGGAGGAAATGCTGTAGGAGGAGAGCAGATGAGTGAAAAGCATCGGAGCAGCAAAAACCTGAATGCCAAAATTGGCTGTTGCATAAGCAAAATGGTGATTAGTTATTTTACTGTTCATGCACAATCTGATTGATGCACTATTTAGGATCACACTTGTGGAAGCCAACATGTTCATTGCCAAAATTTATGTCTAAGTGCATGTTGAACTCTTAAATTAAATCAATTCAACTAACGTGAAAATAAAAAGGGTGGTAGTTTCTTTTGAAGGAAGAAACTGGGTTGCATCATGTGTCTCTGTTGAATCAAAATCAGAAATATTATGTTGCAATAATGGACTTTTCAAAGATATAAAATGTAATTATGATCAAAGAGATTCAATAATGCCAAAAGCACATTTAAGGAAAGCCAGACTCCCACTGAGTTTTGTTTCAGAAGGAATTGTGGCCCTATTAATTCAAAGCGTTCTATAATTATAGACTTAAAAGTTCTTTCAAGATATATATGAACAATTTTTGCTGCAGTAACTTGTTTCTCTTTATAGTGTGATAACTTGTTAACATTCTAATGTCTATTTGGTTTTCCTTCAAGTAATTGTTTAAAAGTAAAAGTGTATGATTGTGGAGTATCACATTGAAATGGAATCAACTATACGGTAACCTTTAGATATTTTGATAAATACAGTCATTGCCTCCAGTGTCTGTCCTCACATTGTTGCCTGGAATGTTACACCAAATGTAACAGAGAAACCACCCAGATATGGTTAGGCCTGTATTTACACAGTACCACTGAAAGGTTTGGACACACTTTCCCATTCAAATCAATAGGAACGTTTTATAAAACATAAAACTTTCCTATTGATTTGAATGGGAAAGTTTTCCTATTTTAACATTTTGTGCAATGGAAGATGTTATAGTTGCTCCTTTTTTATATATATATTTGCTGTTGTGTGTGGGGCAGCAAATATCTTGCCTGGGGCACCAAATTGCTCAGGGCAACCGTGAGTATCTGCCAGCAGTTTAGCTCAGTAGACTTTCCACTGTGGTGTCTGTGGTTTGGCGCAAGAACAGTACATTTGCCTCCTGCTGGAATCAACAGGAGCAGTGGGAGCTAACAAAAAGTGCTCAAGTTGTGCCATGAAACTTTGTTGGGTGATAATTTGGACTGCTCCTTATTAATTGAGACCTAGACACATGTCCCAAATATGACCGGCGTCTTGACAATGCATCAGAAAAAAGCTTCTTTACCAGGAGGCGTAACAGCATGTTGTTGCTGAAGCCCTAGAGAGAAGCCTGAGTGAGGAGATGTAAAACTTCACGGTTTTTGACTTACTGACTTGATCAAAACTCATGAAATATGTAAAAAAAAAAAAGAGCATTTAGCAGCTAAAACAATCATTTGCTAACTTATGTCGTATCTAATATTTTGGTCCAGCATGTTAAATGGTTGTGCTTGAGCAGCCTCCAAGAACATTTATCAGAAATTGCAATATCAGAATGCTGCTGTATGCACAAAGAGGTTGCTAAATGAGTTGAAGCTCAGAGATGTCACCTCTGGCCAAACAACTTGTCACGGTTCATATCTTGTCCATAACAACCAAGTCTAATGGTGCAATTTGGAATAAATGTCATCTTTTCCTCCCTCCTGCCTTCCAGCAAGGTGGCTGATTGTTAGCTCAGTCTTCACTGTGGAGCCTCGGGGGGCAGCAGGGTCTGAAATTTCACCATGCTGATTTGGCCAGCCTTCATGTGTGTGTGTCTCTCTCTCTCATTCACACACACACACACACACACACAATTATTTCATCCCGCTAAAGCTTCCTGTCAGCAAATCTGAATATACTGTCACTGTTTGTGGAAGCTTGAAGCTCATGTTCTTTATCTCTGTCATTTAAACCCAAATTCTCTGCGCTGCGATAGAAATATGCAAACTGGCATCTTATCCATTTAGTGATGAGAACAGAGAAGACTACAAATGGAAAGATCACACTGCAGAGTAAAAGATTTCCTGTTAGTATGTGCTGTAGAGCTAAAGCATTGGTTAGTAATTATCACAGCAGAAGTGGAGGGGGAACATTTTATCAGTGTTTCCCATTTATAAATCCCTTTGCATAAATATATCAAACATTAAGGCAGTAGGGTGGATAGAGAACGCAGCAATGATCAGTGGCGGTGGTGTCAGTGGAGCCAGTTTACAGCAGGTTGGCTCCAGTACAGCTCCACCTTGTTAATTCCACAGCCTCATTTCACCACTTCAAGGCTCTGTATGAAAAACTGCTGAAACATTGGATCATTATGTTTGGAAGAAGCTGTGAGCCGTGACGACATGAACCATTAACAGCAGTGTAATTATTGTTTCTTAAAATTCACTCCAACATTACTAGGCTTGCCAGAGGGGCCATCCTTTTTTTGCCCAGTGTCTCTGTTTCCTGCAGGTGTGTGTGTGTGTGCGCCCCACCCCACTCTCCTACAGTGGTGCACACCTGTACACACTCCAAATCTAGCTCATTGATCCCAAGAGCAGAGTGCTGCTCACTGGACAACCTATGGGCTTTTTACTCCCCTAACAGAGAGGCTGAACTATTGAGCCAACTTTAGTTTTGTTATCTTCTTTAGTTGTCAGCCTAGCTTTTTACTAAGCCTGCTTTAAGTTCAATCCTTTTGATTTCTCTATGTTGTAATTCCCAAAAGTGAGGCCTAATAAACCCCGCATTAGGCTTTGGCCTGGAAAACCATCTTTGCTCGGTTTGTTTCTTTATTCTTGTTGGTCCTCCTCCCCTGGAATAAGTTGGGGACATAATGTCTCCAAAAAGTGTTTCTTGCCCAGAAACAAAGAAAGAAAAACACTATTATTCATCAAAATTTGGTTTAATGGCAAGTCTTGGCTTTGTTTAGTTACGCAGTTACATCAGCTGAAAATGTTTGCTGATTGCTATCATCAAATTTTTAGGAGGAGCAGGAAAAGAAGCCGTTTCTCATTTGAATTTGGATTCAAAACCAAAAACAAAAAGTACGAAAAACAAATTTGGTTTCATTTTTGTTTCCATTAAGTTCAGAAAATGAATAGATCCCATTATTTTGTTTCTGTCTTTGTTTTGTAGTGGTTGGTTTTGATCCAAAAATAAAACTATAGACATTCATTTTTGTATCAAACAAAAATAATTATAGAAGGAACTGGCTAAAATAAAAAAGACCTTAAGTTTATATTTTATTTTGACATAATTTTTTTTCGTATTTATGTTTTTCATGGTGAATCGGATGATATGCTAACCATTCAGACAGAGTTGTACTAACTTTTAGCTATATGCTTTGGATTAAAAATTTAAAGAGTTTGCATGTTCTCCCTGTGCCTGCATGGGTTTCCTCTGTGTACTCTGGTTTCCTCCCACCTTCCAAAGACATCATGTTTGGGTTAACTGGTGACTCTAAATTGTTTGTAGGTCTGAGTGTGAGTGTGAGTGTGAGTGGTTGTTTGTATCTGTCTGTCTCTGTGTGTTGGCCCTGTGATGGACTGGTGACCTGTCAAGGGTGTACCCGCCCTCAGCCAGAGTGAGCTGGGATTGGCTCCAGCACCCCCCGTGACCTGGAAACGGATAAGCGGTAGAAGATTAATGAATGTTCTGCAGCACATGACATGCAGGCAGTGTTTTCCATGCTGGTGATTTTATGAGGCTGCTGCCCTTCAAGCAACATGGGAATGTTAAGTTGGTAGCTTTAAATATTTTATATAATGAAGCGCTCTTTGTTCTGTTTAAACTGTTAGGTGCCTTTGTATAAAATCAAGGCTATCCACTGTAACTGTCTGGCTCACCAATCAGCTTACTGAGCAATTTACAGCTTGATAAATTTCCGAAGTGTGACACCAAAGAGGAAGATAAGATCAAATAAATAAGTAAAATGAATACCTATCACACATAAAATCATTTATCATGTGTTTTAGACATTAGACACATTTTAGACATATTTTTTTATATCTCATTGAGTCGTTGTTGTACCTTAGTCTTGGACCAACGTAGCGGACAGGCAGATGTACTATCATGCTACAAGCGTATCTAAAATGGTTGGTGATGTTTCATCCTCTCTTGATAGTCTCAGCTGGTTAAATGTCAACGCTCATCTTCATCTGTCGTGTTTCTAACAAGCAGCTTGCGACTTGATGTTATTGCAGTTTTTTACCACAGAGATTACTCAACAGATGTGGAATGCGTAGATAAGCCTCTCACTTGCTGATGGTTGCATCCTGCTTCCTTCCGCTTGTCTTTCTTGGCCGCTAAATATGAAACAACAACAAAATGAGGTCAACCTACCGAGATCATGATGGAAAAGACCAGCCAAATCTGTAAATGTGTAATACGCCGTGTCAAATGTTCTGACATTGCATGTCCAGAGTGACTTTGGAAGAACCCACATAGATCACAAATCTGTTATATACCTCTAAGTTTTTTAAGAATAATTTCTAACTAGCATGTAAACAATAACTGTTAAGAAATAAACAATATTTTAACTGTAATGCTGCATTTTTTCTGACACTTGTCAGAAGTGGCATTGTGTGACTATTTTTAAAAATACCCTGGAGCAGGAAAAAAAAAAATCTGAGCTGTACATATAGCTATTGTATGTTTTCCATCCTTTTGATTCTCCTGGAAATAGCAGCCTCATTCACATCAAAGGTTGCTATAGCGTTGCCAAGGAAACTCAGAATATGTCTGGTATTGGCTCAGCTGTATCTAGGCAGCGTATACCACCAAACACACAGACACACACACACAGACACTCGCACACATTAAGACATGGAATAATTTTCTCCCTCTAGAACAAAATTGTGGAGCAAATCAATAAATTCACTTGTGAATCTAATTTGCTCTGGTGATATTACCGATTCAGTAATACATACTGAATACATTATGAAGAGTCTATAGTATGAGAGTGTGCCATGTATCAGAGTCAATAGATGGTAGGATGACACTTTCCAGCTCCAGATGAGTGTCTCTGTTCTATTCACGCCACCACAATAGACCGACAACATCGCACAGGCAAGAGATAAGCCAAAGGTGAACTTCATAATTCCACCTTAAATGTATCACATGCCCTATGCATATGCTTGGCTTCTGCTGCAGTGTGTTTCGACTAATATAACTTATTTTCACTGATTTAATTGCCTTGTTGTTATGATTTGGCTTTATTCCAGAAGGACAAAGAGTTTATTCCGACCCCTGCATCTCAAATATCAGCCCAGCTCTCTCACTTCTATACATTAGCAATGTTACCATTTGGATTTGAAGTACAGCAACTTAAATATCCTGTACACTAATACATTTAGTGTGCTCAGGATGTTTTTCCTCATGCTGAGTTATTTTCTAAAAGTGAGATGAAAATCATTAATGAGAGCACATAATATACATTTTTAATTTACCTTATTTCTCCTGCCATTTATTCTAGATGTTTTTTCCAATATATAATGAGTTCTATTTTTTTTTCCTGCACTGCCAGCTTGACTGTAATTTAGTATTGATATTGACTATAAAATAGTGACTGAATGGATTATTGAAGCTTTTCAGGCATAAAAAACTGTATTTAATTCAAACCTTCAAACAAAAACTAGACTCGACAGGTATCCACGGTTCCTGCCTACATAGTGATCTTTGTGATGAAATAGATGTTCTGTTCAAGTCAGTCTCCCACAACAGACCAGTTACAAAGGTGAAATTCATGATGCAGAATACATTTTACATTTACATGACTTGGTTGGTGCTAGGGGTTTTTTTAGTCTTCTTTGTGCTCTTTTGGCACAACTGTTTTATACCTTTTACCTTTTTAGATTTTGTAACACCCACCCTCCCCCCATAGGTGACTGACAAAGGAACTATAACCAGGAAGAAAAGTTAAAAAAAGAAAAATATTAACTACAGAAATGTACCTTTTACTAAACAGCTTCCTCCAGCTTGACATTTATTGAGTTAACACATAGAAAGTTTACACACAATTAAACAGAAACACTTTAAGGCATTCAGGGATTTTTTTGGAAGCTCACTTGCCGAAAAAAGAAAATGAGCAGCTTATGGACCTTGTGTTTTCTTCAGGGAAACAGACAAATAAGTCTTAAAAATACTTGATTTTTTGTTTAAATTAAATACATGTAGATTAATATTAAAACTGCATCGCTAAACTTGGTTGACCTGCTCTCCTATCAACTACCAACTGCTTCATTACTGCAAGGAAATAGATTTGAAAGGCATAAAACAACTACCATCATACATGGATATTCAAATCAGATGAAAAAAGAAGTCAAACACTGAGGATAACTTAACAAACCTTGGATGTCTGCAAGGATATTCACAACCCGTATTCTGTCTACAGCCCTTTATTTCTCCAATAGGACACTTGACCACAGTCCAACGGCCACAATTTCTAACTGTAGCTTCCTGTAATATTGGATTTTTGCTTCATTTATTTGACAACCACTATATACATGGTATCAACACTCCATGACACAAACACATTGTGGAAACCTTGGAGACACAGTTGAACGCCATGAATAGATACAGTTTGCATTGATTTCAGAGTAGAAGCAGAGGGACAATGTTTTACAAAAAAAATTCCAGTCCAGAAAGAAATTGAATTACATTCTTTCTGTCCAGATCACAGGCCAACAGGCCTAAAAGAGAAAAAAATTGAAGACCTTTTTTTCAACCCTGCGGTCTACATAACATCAAATTGCATGCGTTGTGCCTTTCCTAATCCACATCTCTTTTTACTCTATCCCTGACTCTTGTCCCCTTTAGTCAATCTTTCAATTCCAATACAAAATATTAATCTAATAGTGTTGGACATGTTGTATGCTCAGTCTTTTATTGAAGGCCACCTCCACAATAGGTGTTGTTAATCTGTGAAAGACCTGATGAAATAGCCACATCCATTAGATTTGATTAGTAAAATACATTGGCAACCAACTCTCTGCCTGATGTTGGCTGGCATTGGCTCTGAAGCTCTGAAATTATACATGGTGTAATTCAAAGGTGCACTTGCGATCCATAATGGAGGAAGAGCTGACTGTAAATCCTGGGTTAAATAGATAAAGGACATGCAAGTATGTGTTATAAAGGGCTTTAAAATATGCTTTCTGACTATGTTAGACTATAACATCTTTACTTCTATGAGCATTTAGTGTTAAATGTATAATAAAATCACTTAGACAGCTAATGTTCATGCAGATATTTTATGTTGAAGGGGAAAAAATTTTCAAAGTGCCTTAAAAGGAGGAATTGACCAAACTGAAAATATATGGCTACAGGTTACACCCTTTTAAGAGACAATGTCTTTTTTTTTTCAAGGGGCTAATGAGAAGCATTAAAATGCTGGAGCAAAATGCAGCCTTGCTCAATTCAGCACACAGCACTGAGTTTTGCTGATGCAACACTTCTTGGTCTGCACTTTATTAATGGTGCAACATTTTATTAGAATTTTGAATTTGGCATTTATACACACACATGGTGTGCCTTTAAAAAACAAAAAAAACTCTCGAAAAGTTCACATCCATGACATGAACACTACTTTTTGGAACCAATCCCACAATGCAGTATGTCACATTTGAGAGAAAATTTGCTGTGTAATGTGACTGCATCTCTCTGTGAAGGTCTACAGTGGTTATAATTTACTTTATATGTGTCTGATTTCATGATGCAGCTCACAAGAGCATTCATGATAAATAGGCACAGGTGAATATTACACTTCACCTCCATGTGATACAGCTTGCTCTCATTAGTCTCTTTAGTTTTACGCCGCATGATCAGCCCATTGTCTTCACATCGTGGTGATGTGACACACACGTGAGCGCAGGTTTGCTTTTGTTTAGTTTTTCTGGATGTGTTCTGGTTTTTGTTTTTTTGTTTTTTTATACACAGGATTCCTTATGTGCCCATTTTGGCCTCAAGCATCATAGACAATCCAAGTGCCAAAAGAAAACCCAAGGCGCTCTTTAATATCTGCCTTCAAAAACAGATCTAAAATTACACACTAATCCCCTCTCAGTGCTTGGTAAATGATGAGCTGTTATGTAAAAGAATCTTGAGCTCTCCAGAGATGCAGAAGGCTTGTGTTGAAACCATGGTGGCTTTGCCCGGATAATCTCACTACCCCCCCCTGCACCCACCTCAGTATGAACGTGGGGCTGCAGCAGAGGGGTGTGCAAAGAGTGGAAGAGACACAAAGAGATTGAGCAGGAGAAATGTGAGCACATGAAAGAGGAAAAAGGTGAATGAGATGGAGGAAAATATTAATTTTGTCAAAGCTAACATCATGCACAAAGGGAATGTGGAGGATTCCTCACCCCCCCACCCCCACCACCACCACCACCACCACATTGCAAACCTCCTCCTCACCTCCCCAAATGCATCCACATATATACACAAACTGCTCTAAAAAGCTGTCAGCACATGCACAAAGGGATTCAAAGAGAAGGGGTTAGGAAAACATCCAGAGAGATTCTTTTTTAATCTGCCTATACAAAATTCTAAATTTTCTGTATGTGTGTGTGTTTGTGTGTCTGCTTCTTTGTGTATTCATGAGGACACGAAGAGGCAGCAGAAAGGAGCAGGGGAAAGACATGTCCAATCAGTTTGATGCTGATATTTCACATCCCTCCATCTGTGTGTGTGTATGTGTGTGTGTATGTGACGACCACATTTGGATATATTTGTGGTTGCAGAGAGCTGGAACATTTGTGTGTGTGCGTGCGTGTCTGTGCGTGTAAATACTTTGATCTCCAGAGCTCCCTCGAGATAAGCTCTCCTCTGCTTGACTTCTGAAGACAGGCAGCCTGTCATGGCAGCCTCTTTACTCAGAGAAGTGTGTGAGAGAAATGGGTGTTGCAAGATAGCGTGCGGGGGGAAGGGTGGGGGAGGGGGGGAAGGGTGGGGGAGGGGGGGACTCAGTGTCCTGCCAAAATAAATTTGACATTCATAATAACAGTGCAAGTGATGTTAAACTTAATGAAGGCAAATTAAGTATAACTGGTCTCTGAAGGCTACATCTGTCAAATGCCAAGGTAGCAGGGAGGTCAAAGGTCGGGTATCCCAGAGCTGGGCCAGATCAAGTGTCTGCACCTGCCTCTGGTTTACAGGTTCCCAGGATTTTGCTGATGAAACTATGCATGACAATCACATGCAAATCATCTGTGCTATTTTGCATTTTAATTATGTACCGGCTATGGACATAAGGACCCGTACAGTGCTTTCCCTTAGTAACATAATTCAAGTTCAACTGTACACTATAGTTATACACTATATATATATATATATACAAACAGGAAATTTTTGTATATCACTGTAGGAAAAGAAGATAAGATAATACTTTTTCAAGATAACTTTTTATTATTTTATTATTTAAGTTTGCTCAACCAAGAAAATCTGTGAATGATTGTCTGTGTTTTCTTCCAAGACAGCTACAGTGAAGTCAATGAAGAGTGTTGCCATGAGCAGCATACACGGATGTAAGGCTATCAGGAGACAGATGCTGACACCTGATAGTCAGGCATTTGTCACGCCTGGAAACCCTGGCATAATAAAATGAACCAAGGCCAGACAGCAGTTGAAACTGATGACGATGATGATGATTATCTCCCTTTTTCTCCATATCTCCTTACCCTTTAAGAATACTAGGAAGGGGAAATCACTGAAAGGCCACAAGATGAGTAAATCGTTCCAAGATACAACAACTGAAGTCAGATATGTTTTGACTGAATAACTCTGGCAGGACAACCGGCCCCAACACTCTCCAAGAAAAACTGGACTTGTTGGTCCGAGTACCTTTTTGTTCACAATAGTGTTTAGTTTAAATTTAATTAGAAAGCATAAAGATAAAAGAGTTGATTTCAAAATTTTCCACCCAACCAGAGAAAACAAACGATGTGGTTGATTTTAGCCACAGATTATATTGGACCCAAAGAACAGTTGATGGCAGTGGTTTTGAAAAGGTACAATGTGTACCGTAGCATTACTGTATTCCCAGTCTCAACCAATCAAAAACAGCCCTGGTGATGTCTGCTGGAAGTAGGCATCAAGTTGAAAAGAAAGAAATCCCTGTGCACCAGCCCACAAGAGCCACAAATCATAAATTCCTGAAAAGAGGCAGCTGATGTTTGTTTCCCCCAAATGAGCCACTTCTTTTTAGAGTGCGGGTTCTGGTCCAATCCCGATTCAGAGCGAGGTGCGCACTAAGGAGAACCATGTGTGACTGAAGAATGTGTAGTCTTGGATAACAGGGCCACTTTTCTTCCCTTTTCCCTTGAAGGGTTTTAAGACAGTTTGTGTTCTGCCACACATTCCTGACTGCTTGATCTCCAGTAAAAGCATTTCCCAGGGCTGGTCGACATTTAAACACACCTCTTTCTCCACGTGTTTTCAATGGGTTGATTTGCTCTTTGAAATACCTTCAAATATCTTCAATATCTCTTTTGAAATAGCTTTAGGATCGCAGCAGAGATTGCATAACGAACACGGAAATCAACTCATAGGTGAGCTGTAACACGAGCGCTGCTAAATTTAAACCCACTGTGCTACCAGGGCCAAGTAGGCCAATATTTGCTCGAACACCACAGCTAAAGGAAATGTAGTTACTGAATGTAGAGAGAGAGTAAATCTGTGGATGTTTGCTTGGACAGAATTAGAAAGATATTAATTACTTTGGTAAAAAAACACTTCATCGTCATCACTACATACTTCACATATTGAAGGCTTTTGAGAAATTCCTTGACTGGTAGCTTGGGTGTTCGGCCCAAACCTGGCCCAAAAAAGTCCAGAAGAATGAGCGTATAAAGGCCGCGATCCTACCCCTCCACCTTGTCGAGGGCTTTTTGAGGAGCAGGAAGAGGAAGAGGGAGATGAAGTTAAAGTTAATAGCCCTCAAACTCCTAATGAGCCTTGATGTGGTGATCACCAGTTCACCACGGGCAATAAGTGCACCTGTAGTGGTGGAAAGAGGAGCGTAACTCCTGATGTGAAAGGATTCTGATGTTACCATTAAAGAGAAGGTGTGCGGGCTCCTTGGCTCTCTCAGCCGGTTCATCCATGCTGTTGCTTCAGAGCCCATGACTCTCTCTGCAGACAAACCGGTTCTGAAACACATTAAAATGGAAATCTTAGTGAAAAGCATTGAAGACATTTCACATGTCAAAAAGGATAATGTAGGCGTACCTTGAGTCCAGGTATTTGTGTTTCATCAAAAGTCAAGTAATGTTGAGTCTACGTTGTCTAGCCAGAACTGGGCACAACAAAAGTTCAGAGTCACAGAGATGTGGAGGTGGAAGAAGGAGCTTGTGGAAACCATTGACATATTATCACCTTGTAAAGTTTATATGGCATGCATTCCATGAATTTATTTATACTCCAGCATTCACTCTATGTGACGCGCGGGTGATGGCGGACAGATGCTGGCAAAATAATAAAAAAAGAAAAAAAATGCATACACAAAGATATTAGTCTGTAAGAATTCAGGAAGGAATGTAAATGTATGAATTAATGTAAATGTCAAAAGAAAAGACACATTTTAGCAGTTACCCGCATTTCTGGTGTATTTTAATGGCGTATGAATGTATTTATTGCCTCATTTATTTAATTGAAAGGCATATGAATGCATTTATTGCCTTGTTTATTTATTTTAATGGCATATGAATGTATTTATTGACTAATTTATTTATCTATTTTTAATTTTTGGCAGTGTCAGTCCTCCATAATGGATGGCTTTTGCCGACTATTGAGGGAAATATTTGGGTCTCTCAAAGCGAGCTACTTGACTGTGGAGCATAGCTAATTACAAATGTACCTGTAGGACAGGTAGCATATGGTGATTTAACAGATTGAGACAATTAGAGCGGTGAGACTGAACCAGAGTTGTATCATTTCAGTTAGTAACACCAAGTGGAACTGAGGCATCAGGTAATAATTCCTTGCAACTTTTGTCACAACGAGCAAGACATCATGCATAAGCATTTGAATACAAAGAATAAGATTAATGTAGCTTTGAGTTTTTTCCTGTTGCAATAACAGTCATAATGTCTACAATTTGTATAGTGTGCCTCTTGAATGATGAAACATCATCACTGCCACCAACTCAATTCACACCACCATTTTATTTCTGCTGTTTAAAATGTCCAGCTTTCCAAATAAAACATCACTGTCTCAACTGAAGGGAAAAATCTGAGATGAACCTTGATTTACATTTTAGTTTTCAGACATTTATTTGCGTCAAGAAGTAACATTAACCTCTTTACCAGTGTAAATATATAGAAAAAGAGCTGTGTTGAGTTGTGAGAGCTGAGCTACAATTTGTCATCAGTCTGGTAGAATAGCTAATCTTGCCGTCTCAATCTTGGCAACAGCAAGAGAGTGATGGGACAGGGAATATTGATGTCACATAGCAAAAGGCAAATTTTGTGCAAATACAAACACTGACAAGAGCAGCTCAGAAAATTACAACAGTATTATTAATATTATTATTACAAAATGGATGGAAACAGGAAATATCACATTTGGTAAGAGAATCATAGTGGGACTGCCCTTTGGAAAGGCTTTATTAGGATGACAATGTGTTGCAGCGCATCATTATAATTCTCACCTTTTTAACATTGTTATAAATTCATTCTAAATTGGCCACTGGAACAAAACTTTACCCAAGGGAATAAATTGTTTTGAAAATACTCAGTTTGGATTCATTTATAAGCGTTGTGTAATTGCTCCCTTTTCCTCTGTCCTCCAGGAAAAACACACACACCCATCTACACACACATTTCACTGTTATTCTAGTAGGTCTCTCTGGGTCTATGTAGGTCAGCGCTGTAAACAGACCATCTTGGCTATCTTTGCACTGGCTGAGGTATCTATTACTCTGCATTCTGTGTGTGTGTGTGTGTGTGTGTATGTGTATGTGTGATACTTAGGCCTTTAGGAGGTGGATAGGTGTGTTGGTCTATGACAACATATGGCTTGATGGTGTTATGTCTGGAGGTCTTCTGCCATACTTATCTCAGATGATAATTTCTCTATGTTATTTTCTCAGTAAGGTTGTGATATCACAGAAAGGGTTTCTGACACAAATGGTAATTTATGATGAAGGCCACAAATATGTTTATTTTGTAATTCTTCTGTTTCCCCCCATTGTTACTGTGATAACTTCATCAAATCCTGCCTTATTCTGTCATCAACAGCTGTGCAAGTTTTCAAAGTTGTGGATATGTTACTTAAGTGAGACATCGCCTGTATTATAGGCCTGTTCACTAAACCCCCCCGTTAAGCTTCAGGCATTGCGGGAGTGCAGGAAATGAAAGTGTATCACATTCAAGCTCCTGCTGAGTTTACACAATGCTGATCTCTCAGAGGCCATTATTATGAAGCATAGTTTAAGCCACAGCTTTTTCTCTCGTGTCACTGGTTTTTAAGAGGCCAGAAACCAACCTCTAAACTCTTAGTTTGCAAGTTTTTGGTCGAGTGTACTGTGCGCAGTATGCATGGAATACAAGAGCAGCATGAGGAGGAATTTAAAGCTCAACAAGCCCGTTTTCCAGATTGATTTCCATATAGTCTGGTTGTTTACCTAAGAAGTGAACCAACAGCTTTATTAAAGATGAGAATTCAGTTCTGACGCACATGCTAAGGAAATGACACAATTTCCCAGCAGTAAGGAAGAACTGCTCAATGGCTATGATCAACAAATTCCATGTGAGGAGATATTGAGAAGGAAGTGTTTCTATGTCCCGTCATAGTATGACGGTTTCATTTTATGGCTGTGAGATAACAGCAAATGTGTCTCTTGTTTGAAAAGATGAGACTTGGAGGGTTGAAGAGGTCAACATCACCATAGTTGTGTGTACTACTCCTCACAAGTCCTGACAGAGTCATGTCGCCTCAGTCAGTGTCTTCCACTTCTGGTGTCAACATTGTGTAGCTGTACTGATTGCATGCCCAATATTTTACACAACTTCCCAGCACTATACATATATCCCTAATTAATTGCACAGAGAAAACAGCAGTGGTGCTATTAATCGTATTCAAATGGTTTTCATGTAATCTTGATGACAAAAATAAACGATGGCAAAACCTGCCTCCTCTCATATATACATATGTGTGTGTGTGTGTGTGTATGTATATGTATGTCCGTGTATGTCCGTGTATTATGATAAACAGCTCCCATCCATTCACAGTAGCATTTTCATCAAAATTTACATTTTACTTGCAATACTCCAGCAGTAAGAAGAGAATCAGCATCACCAGGTCATGAAATTGTCTTAATTTTGTCCTCTCTGTAGCCGACAACACACATACAGACACATCATCATGTTCCAAGCCACGGCTGAGCTCACACATCTCTTGGATTTTTTTTCTTTCCTCAAATGTTTGTGTACGCATGTGGGAGGCTGATGGATGGGAATTCCGTTTGCTTTTTTCCCCCAGTATGTGTGGTTCATTGTGTATGCGGGTGTTCAGTCCATGATTTTTCAAGTCTATGGACATTGTACTCGACCACCCCCTTGGTCATCAGGGACCGTTTCATGTTAGCAAGTAGTGATCCATTATATGCGGTGTAAATGGAGATTTTGTCAAAAACCCATGATGACACTGATTTAAAAAAAAAAATACAACTATACATGTTAAGTGAAGCATTTTTACAAAGGTAATCAAAGAACAAATTGAGTTGATGGACTTGGACAAATCTGTAATTGTTGAAAAGATCAAATGTAAGTTTCTCCATTTGTAGTCATAGCTGACCTGGCTTTATTTATTTATTAGTTAGCCTCTGTTTCATTAGCTTTTGTAACTCAGTGGAGTCTTAAAGTCAGCATTTTGACTCTACAACTGCCTTTGCTGCTTCTTGTTTGCAGTATTTTGTGTAACCAATATTTCAAGTAGACAATGCTTCTTGTTTACTCCCAGGTTGTGCCCAATGTACGTGAATTTAGGTGAAGGCTTTTTTTTTTTCTGGTAATCGCTATTATTTCTGTGAAAATCTGTAAAAACCTGGAGCATATTGTTGTACATAATTTACAACAATTCCCTTCCCAGTTGGTTGTCAGCTCTACTGCCCCCTGTTGGTCAATCTGCAGCCAAAAAAAAGTTCAAGTGCAGTTTGGGCAGGGCAGGGCAGAGCAGAGCAGATTGTTGCAGCCATGGATTACACACTAAGCTCCAGGCAGCTGATCTGACAGAGAAAGCCTTTCACCAGGGCCCCCTGTTATAGCAACATCTAAAGCTTTTTACACACACACACACACACAAACATATGCACACAGCTTCTTGTGCACATTGGGATAAAAGCTCCCAGCATCAGACTGGAATGCTGAACCAAGTGTGAAGAATTGATTGGAATGTTGTGTAGGCTGCACATGTGTGTGTGTGTGTGTGTGTCTGTGTGTAATGGGAGGAGAGCTGGAGAGTTATGGCTCAAATACAGCATGCGTGTGGGAGTGTCTTCATGTCTGCTTTACATTAGCTGGAATAGTTTTAAAAATGTTTTTGTTAATTTACATATTTGCTTTCTGTCCGAGACAGTCTGTGTGTTAAGAACAAAGCTGGTATCACAATGTCATAAAAGTAGGTTAGCATAAGAAATGTTAGCATGTCCAAAGTGAGATAATGCAACACTTCCAAAAGCTTCATTTTTTACATAATTTTTGTGTATCTTAATCAACCAGACATGTATGGAGGACCACATGTTATAACTGAAACATTAGGTACTTTACTACCGGAACTATCTTTTTAGTGAATAGTCAGATGAGGAAACTTGTGGGAGCCTCCAACAGACTTTCTGTCTCAATGAGGTTGCCAGGTTTGGCTAAACCAAAACCTGTCCTCTGGCCATAGCCTGAAAATGGTGAATTTGAAAACACAGAAGTACTGGGCCGACAAGTAAAGTGTCGTTCTAGTAGGAAATCGCTATAACATGTTAATTCTTTCAGAAACAGCAAACAGCCACCTCTTTGTTTCAGACGAAATATCTCAACAACTATTGAATGAGTTGCAAGGAAACTGCATAGTTATGGTTAGTTGAGGTGCGTGGCATGAGAATAATTCTGTCATGTATTTGTGTTGAATTTCTGTTTATATACAGAGATTTATGAATAAAATTGGTTTTGGTTGGAATATTTTTGAACTCGGACAGAGAAACCAAGCTATGGCCCTGCTCTCAGTCTTTGTGCTATGCTAGGTCAAACTATTGGATGAGTTGTGAGGAAATCCATTTTGATTCTAGCTCCATATTTCCTGCACAAATATGGTATTGATAGTGTTTGATTTTTCATAGAAATGATGTATGTGCACAAAGTGTTTGCAGATTTATTCTTCAGATTTGGCCTGAGCGTTTGAGTATAATTTATGCATGTATGTGTGTGTGTGTTTGCTCTTAGGAATGTGTGACTGTGCGTAGATACCACAGTGTATGTGCATATGATATGCATCTTGGTCAGTGTCACTGACAAAACTACACTACACGAGCTATCCATGCTGCTCTTCCCTCCCCCACTCCGCCTTCTCTCTCTCTCTCTCTCTCTCTCTCTCTCTCTCTCTCTCTCTCTCGATCTCTCTGTCTACCTCTCTGCCCCTCTCCCCCTCTGTCCACCTAAATCTACCTTCACTCTCTGACCTGTTTTCGGCCACTCAGCCCCCCAGCCTAATCAGAAGATGCAGCTCTCTCCCTCTCTCTTGTATGGTTGCTAGAATAAAGGCAGCACTGTATCCTACAAAACCAGTGATGATGTCAGCTTGTTATTGACTCTCCCAGGTCTGAATGACTGAGCAGAGGATTGGGGGTGGGGTGGAATCTATCTATTGCAGTGAGGTGACCAGCCAGGCAAAAATGAGCTGTAGTGTGTATGTATGTGTGTGTGTGTGTGTGTGTGTGTTTGTGTGGTGTGGGGGATGGGTGGGATCCTGCAGTCCTCGTTTCCGCAGACATAATCTGTCCCAGTTGCTGCACACCTCTTACAGTTTACAATAAGCTCTCTTTCTCTCTCTCTCTCTCTCTCTCTCTCTCTCTCTCTCTCTCCGCCCCTCCCCCACATCCTCTCTTTCTCTTGAATAGAGATGGATGATTTCATCTGAGTAGCAAGAGAGATGGGCAGAATGGGCAATAAGACACAGAGAAAAACAGAAATAAAATTAACAATAATAAAGAGAGCTTGAATGAAATGACTCACAACATCAAACCAATTCTAATTTGTTGGACATTTTTAAGATGCTATGAGTGTTTTTGCACACAAGCCAAAAGGAATAATACAGAGAAGGGCACACTATCAATCATTTTAGCTGTGCTGCTATAGTCTAGATTTATATAATAGAACCTTGTAGTTACAAAGGGACAACTGATAGTTTATGATGTCCTTCTGGTGAGATTATACAGTTTCCATTCCCCATAAAGACAAAGTGAACACAGAATTTGTGTGATCCTTTTTTTTAAATTATATATTCAACTCCTTTGCTGTAAAAATTAAAATTTAACTCAGGTTCCTCGCTTTCTCCTGATGATCATATTTTCAAATGGGGCTTTGCATAGCTACAGTACACAGGGAGTGGGTCCTTCTCCTAGCAGCCCACCATGTTGTATTACTGTGTTTCTACAATAGCTGAACTGGGACACTGGATCTGTAGGGGGCCTTTCATGCTTCTGAATTACCCAAAGGCCACTGTAGGTTCACTTACACACTTAGAAAGGGCAACCTAAGGGGAGGGTCATTTAGTTAGTTGCAATAGAAAACCTTACCTCATGTTATCAAATCTTTGGTCCTCGAATTCTAAAGGTAACACTGCCAATTTTAGGTTCAATATTGCCATGGCGTAAATAAAATACACTGTTGTCACTATGACAAATCTAATGTTATACCATTATGATCAAAAACTTCGTATTTAAGCACAGAAAACAGTGAATTTGACCACTTCACTCCAATCAGCTTGGTAGTTGATTTTGCAATTGTTTATTCATCCTAAAATTATTGATGTTTAGTTTTTAGATGCTGGGTTTTATATGCTGCTTTCATCCATTAAAAGCTGCTAAAATAACTTAATAAATGTAATAAACAATGGGGATGTTATGTTATGTATTTATTGCAACAGTATGATTTTGCAGCTCAGTGACAGAAGTCTTTGCTGGAGGTAAAATTCTGACACATTCAAAATCATCTCCTGACCAGAGTTAAAATACAATGGACTTTGAAACCCTTTGTCACTGACCTTTAATGACCATTGCAATGTCAGCGGCTTTTCAGTGACAATCAACTTCTTTATAGTCTTGTCATGGTTCCCAAAATAGATATCTGTATTACAGCACTCAGAGAAAAAAATTCTGACACCTCACAGCACAGGGAATAGTGGTGGATAACAGAGGTCTACACCAAAGGCTGTCAGTTATGGTTGTATTATCCCTTGATCTTAATCTAATAGATTTTTTTACTAAAATCTCTCTGAACATTGTTGCTCTGCTGTCCAGCCATGATAGTCCAGCAGATAGAAGTTGATGAATGTTGATACTTTTGTTTGAGTTGATTACTACCGTGCATTCGAAGATCATGTTTTACAAGCAGCAGCACAGGCTAGGCCAGGGGTCGGCAACCCACAACTCTGCAGCAGCTGGCTTTGAAATAACTACATGGAAATAAACAACTTTATTTTAATTGTAATTCTATTTTGTGGCACAGTTATCTTGGAGTTCAAGATGACACTTGAAATTGCAATGTGAAGAAAGTTGTAATATTTGGTCATTTAAAATATGTGTCACATGCCAAGTCTATGGCTGGTGCCGTTAAAAAAAAAAAAAAAAAAAGCAATTGCTGCAAATCTGCAGCAATGTTTGCATACAGAAATCATATTAAACAGGTGAGAGCCCTGACATTTCCTCGGATATTGTTTTAAAAATGAATTTATTTTTAGATCCAGTACACTTTTCAAAACCAAGGATGAATGCAACTGTTTCAATACCAAGTACTCAATGAAGGACAAAGTAAGTCCCCTGAAGCTCATATTAAGGTTCTGTTAGAGAGTGTCATAAGAGTCAGAGCCATGCCTATTACTCATAGGCTGACATAGGCCATCCATGGAAAATCATGAAAGGGGCTATTTGTAAGTTTTATCTGCTACAAAAAAAAATTTTTTTGGGACAGAGCAGGTTTTGGTAAATGTCGGTTGCCAAGAGCTTTGTCCATTGTTGTGTTTACAAGGCAACAGGCAACACACCCACCGAGTGACGCAAAGTCTTCAGGCCACGTTGGACGCAACAGTCTATCGATATCTGAAAATGACAGCAAGGGCTGCGGCCAGCTGGTCTTGATTGGCTCTCATCTGGCTGTTGCTAAAACAGATAAATGTATCAATATAAACTTTTAATAACTTCCTCCTGAAGTGTTGCTTTGTGATTTTTTGCCCTGCTCATAAGCACAAGCATAAATCTTGTGTTGTAGCTTGTCAGATTGTCACCTGTAATTACAATGTGCTCCTGCTCACACGATAGAAACTCACTTCCACACTGTATATGCAAACAAAAATGTACATAAATTTTGTTTTTAACCACCAATACTGCTATATTAAAAGAAAAAAAAACCAGACTGGGTCTAATTCTTGGTATGTTCTTGACAAATGAAAGTGAACAATATGATTTACTTATTTGTAATATAGCAACAGGCTTTTGTGAAATTTCAGATGTGTTGGACAAAGACAGTAAGCGTGATTTGTACATCTGCTTATGTAGAGGATATAGAGTTAGTTGAGGAGGCAGACTACCTTTGAATGTGGTCTGAATGCGGTCTTAATGCATTTTGGGTGTGCTCACACCTGTACTAAGAGCTTTCCACTTGTTATCAGTTCAACCAAGACGTGTTAATGCTTGTTGAAGCTGCTCAATAAGAGGTGAACGGTTGCAAAGCTAGTTCTCTGTACGGAAATGCAAGGCTCTCTGTCCCAACTTTTTGTATCCAAATACGTAAACACATTGTGATACTATATCTACTCAGGAGACATAGTATGAAACAGCAACAGGCTAGTGCTCTGCCTGTACATACTATTCATTGTGAGGGTAACATGTGATTAACTAAATTATGTTCCGTTTAAGAAAATATTTTTAAATTTGGTCCGAACCAAATTTGTGGATCCACATATATTGCGTAACCTAGAGCTATGCTTCCAGTATTGCTAAATTCAGTTCCTTGTTCTGAAATAGTTCTATTTAGCAACCTTTAGTGAGAATGTCTCTAAATATTTTATTATCTCCCTTCTTTGTGATTTAGAGTATTTGGTACATTGGGTTGAAGAGGAACAGCCTTCCCAATATAACTAGCCAAAGTTATGGTACTATGTTGGGTAGATTTTAAAACATAGACTTGGTTGCACACTAGGATTTATTATTGGTGTTTCCCCCTCCACCATGTGAGATCACTCCTCTGTATTTCCCTCTCCCCTCCACTCAGGAGAGTCCTAAATTGTCTGAGCTGGATTTCCTAGTTGTAAATGTTAATGTGAGCTGGGATCGATGAGGATAATAAGGTGACCGGCCTCTCTTTGTCTTATCAGCCTGACAAGGCACAACACACCGAGCCGGTTTCCCTTTCTCTGATTCACACTCACAAACACACAGCATATGATGAGGGATACAAGTTGTTCCTTTCTGTTTTTCTACTCCCCCTTGCTCACCCACATAAAAGCCCACACACACATTCATGCAATATCTGTTTTTCCCTCCATCTCTGCCTTGGTAAATAATTTAATCACTTAACAGAAACAGCCAACCATGCTATTCCAGTCACCACCATGCTGAGTAAATTATACCAGTGTAGGCACAGAGCAGCCATTACTGTAAGGTCTTATGAAGATGTATTATGGTTTCATGCTTTGTTGAGACTTTGTCAGTGTCAAAATGCTAAATATGCCAGAGGTAGGGTGAGGTATTGTTTGTCCTTTGAAGCTGGTATGGGTTGTAAAGGCCAATGCTGTTGGTGTTTGTTGTGTAATGACCCAAAAATGTGGCCAGAAGAAGGTGGGTGAATCTGTGTATCATTCCTTCTTTTCATATTCAATTGCGAATCCAAAATTGGAATTGAAATAACAAATCATTATTTTGTTGTGTGTGAATCTCATACCAATAATAATAATAATAATAACAATAATAATAAATTTTGTTTTTCGTTTTTTGTAGTTTGTTTTTTTCAATTTTATGCTCAGATCAAAAGTAGGGAATGAAAAAACTGGCCAACCAGCATCATAGCGAAACATGTAGTAGAACTGCCAATTGTTATTTGAGTTACCATCACAGAGAAAAAGCACAGGCTTATATTTTTCACCATGAAAACCAAGCCAAGAACACAGGTTAACAGGATATTTTCTCACAATTTTTTGTAACTCCTTTTCAGTTTATCGAGGGATTAGAATTTGCTCACCTCTGTTTTTTCTTAGATGATAATTTGGTGTTGGTTTGGTGCAACCTTGCAATCTGTGTAGAATCTGTGGAATATGTACAGTAGCCAGGGGATTAATGATCACTGGATGGTAAAATGCATTCCTGATTGAATCCAAGTCTTAGGTTGTTTCATGTAAGTCATACACCCTTGGATGACAAAAGTAGCGGTGATGTGTTTGCTACAGAATGAACAGAGAAGGAGAAAATACTCAGGCTGAGTGCTGCATATAGATGGCGTATTGTGGTTGCCCTTAGAGCCATTACCCTGGCAGTGGTCTGCTGCACCCTTAAGTGTTTCACTGCACAACTTGCCTCAGTGGAACTGTTTCAGCCACTGTGTTTCTCTTTATTCATGGGCCAGAAAAAGAGGCAAAATTACTTACCTTCTGCTGCAATAGCCATATTTCTTCTTAAAACAAAAACAGAAACAAGCATTAAAGTGCTCAAATGAAAGGAGTGTAAGATTTCCTCCATCAAATTTGTTGGGGCCCCCCTTGTGCTGCATTGTCAGAGGAAATTCAGAGATATTGCCTCTGTATAAATGTCATTACCCATCCTCCTCCCACTCCTCTTTTACAGCAACGCTAAAGCACACACTAGACACCAACCTGGGGCTTTCTGTCTGTCAGTTTATTTCAGCTCAGTGTGTGCATGTTGATGAGCATATGCTTTCATTTAATGCAAGCAAGCATGCATGAATAGTTGTCTATTCTTCATTGTTTACATCCGTGCAAAATATCAATGTATCTTATACATCTTTCTGTAAAAGTCCCCTGCTGCTGCCTCTCCTTGGATTGTGTTGTTTATTGTGGCACCCCCACTACCTCCAACTTCTGGCTGCTACATTGAAAACATATAGTTGCCTAATTTAGCAATAACCATGTCAAAAACACCCCAAGCACGAATTTGCAATAATAAATAAATCTGCTCTTTGGCATTAATAAATGTTAAAAGTGTCAACCAACTGTAACATAATGTAATTACTTTAATTGGCAGAAAATGTAGTTTTACATCCAATTGGATCATTCACTTATTGACTGGATGGTTTTCCGGTGACAGTTTTGGCCTCATTCCAAAGAATCAGCCCTTCTCCAGTATGATCAAGATTTACAGGGTGATCAGTAATGGTTCAGCACATTATGACCATTAACCAATGAATGATAGAACTAAGTTAGATATTTTCCTGTGGCAAATAAATCAGATTCTGATTTATTTATGGTTCATTCAAATATACATTGTGAGAAAACCCTTAACAGCTGTGTATGTAGATTTTTAACATTAATTCTATATCACAAGTGTTGTGGTGATAACTTCTAGTTATTGAATTTATGTGTTGGAGGTTACTTAAGCTTATACTGATAAATTACAAGAGCGATAAAGTGTTTGTTCCTTGACCAGACAGCGTCCTACTTTATTTAGGGCAAGGTTATCCTTTATTGGGTCACTCTGGACTATACTCTACCAGAACAGGGAGTATGATGACATCAGAAGTGTTTATAGTTGTTCTGAGCAGCTACATTTTCAGGTGGAGTGAAAAGCTTGCCTTGTCACAAGGAGGGAGCAGAAATGATGTGGTTTAATAATGTGAATATTGTTACATTTTTACATTTTTCTCCAGGAAACACATTCATCAAACACTTACCTCACTCTCGTATGAAAGGAGCTACAAATAGCTTTGCAATAAATGCCAAAAGAGAGCAAGACAGAAGAAGAAACCCAGTGTACCTTTATACCTCCACAGCTGGTCTATCATGGCGTGAACTGGATGTAAATATCGGATCACACAGGGGGCTTCATCTTCCCCCTTTGCTCTGTTCAGTGTAAACAAGCAAAGGCAGTATAACTATTGGTTTTCTTGGCAATAATATGGCGAGAAATCAGTTTAAAAGGTTCACACATACACACCACACGATGTGGGAAGGGAAGGGGTTTCTGAAGCTCTCTCTGAAGATCTGCCCCCCCCCCCCCCTTTAAATTCCCCATAGTAACTGTGTTTAAATTCTTCCATTACTTCATGATTCGAACAGCAGTCAGACAGTCTTCCCTTTTTCAGTGGCGAATCTGAAACTACATCTGAGTGTTTTATTATCTGCGGAATGGAGTTAGTCAAATAACAGGTATGTTTTTCTGAATATAACTGAGAGCAATGTGTTTATAGCTTGTGTCAGATGTTTGTGATGAATATGGGGGGGCTTCTGGGGCCAATCCCAGCTCACATTGGGCGAGGGTGGGGTACACCCTGGACAGGTCGCCAGTCCGTCACAGGGCCAACATACAGACACAGACTGAGACGAACAACCACTCACACTCACACTCAGACCTACAGACAATTTAGAGTCACCAATTAACCCAAACATGATGTCTTTGGATGGTGGGAGGAAACGGGAGTACCCGGAGAAAACCCACGCAAACACAGGGAAAACATGCAAACTCCACACAGAAAGGCCCCAGGCCTGGGAATCGAACCCACCACATTCTGTAACCACTATATATGTATATAAAACCCCTAACAAGACTACTTTTATTTTATGCTCAATAATATAAATTAGTTGAACTTCATTTTTTTTAAGTACCTTGAACTTATACAGTAAAGCCAAGAAATCAAAAAATAGCTATACTGAAGCTATATCATACCTTAAAAAAATAAATCATATTGGTCGTTAAATGAATTTTAACGCAACATTTGTAAGTTGTTTTTGTAGACTTTCTGCCAACGCCCCCCCCCCTCCCACACACACACACACACACACACATACACACACACACACACACACACACACACACACACACACACACACCCCTCCAACCAGCTATTCTTCCTTTCCATACTGCGACACCCACTTTGATGTTTATGTGACTGGAGCGTGCTTCCTGCAGAAGAGCTCGGGCCTCGCTCATTTTCGCATGGCGGGTCAGCCGCTGTGTGTTTCAGTCTGAAGCCGTTGGCTGGCTGCTACTGAACCGTTTGGCTCTTTTTCTCTACTAGCGAGCGAACCTTACAATCCGGACCCGACTGTCCGTCCGGCTCGCCTTTAAGGGGATTTATCGCCACATAAGCCCGTGTATCCAAAACACGTCGGTCATTGGGGATTCCTAGCACCGCTCGGCCGGCTCTGGAGGCCGGTATAACGCGTTTTTTGAGGTTTAATCAGAGCTAGAAAAACAAACGGTGCTTGAAGGAGGAGGAGGAGGAGATTCCATATTAGGAGCACAAGAGGAGAAGGCACCCCCCCCACCTTCCTCCCCCCTCCCCCCCCCTCCTCTTGTGTGATTTGGAGCTTGTGGTGAGTGTTTCTCGTCTTTTCACGCTATTTTTGCCGTTATAAATGGTGCCCGGGCTCAGGGCGACGGCGTGCGGCCGTCGGTGCGAGGTTTGGGCCGGTTATAGCGCCGTTTTGGACCTTTATTTATCTATTTTCTGCGGTGGGGGATGGGCAGCGTCAGCGCGTGAGTAGGCGCACACGCACACATGCACGCACGCATGTACACGCGCGCGTCCGGCGTGCACGTGTTCATAGGGCAGAACTCAGTGCGTGGTTTGTGTTTGTGAGCGCGCCCTTCCTTCCTGCAACTACTGCTAGCTTTGAATTAAAACCGCCTTGGTGTTTCTTTTCTTTTTTTTCAAATTTTCAACTACCATGACAGTGTTTATACTTAATACGTTTTATTTCAGTAGGGAAAAAAAGTACAAAAAAATTTAATTTCCGTAACTCATACAAGTTAACTTTTTACCATATTTACTTTTAATTTGTTCATTTCCATACTTGCAAAAAGTGGATTCATGCTTTTAGCGTTCAGTTATTTTAACTACTTTTTATTTATTGCACTTTATTTCTACATTGATAAGTTCTTTGATTTAAGTTATGTTTGAAAGGAAGCAACAAAAATCTACTCCAAGTGTAAATCAAAATTGAAACAGTTTGACAGAGTTTTGATTTCATACCAGAGTTAAATTTACTGGTTTTGAGGTTCTGCTTCACAAACTCATAATAGGGCCCAGTGTTTATGCTAATGTTGCTTTTTAACCATGATTATCTGCATCATACTGTAGATCACTAAATATGGCAGTGTATTTTTATTTTGTCAACCTTGTGTCAGTCTTATTCAAAGATTACTAGAGTGCTTTGCAGCTGGTTGCTCCAAAGCCATGGGTGGTGTGGGGGAGGGGTGAACATACACACACACACACACACAAACACACACCCAGGAGGGCCACTTGCCAACCTTGTGAAGCTCAACTCAATGACACAATGTACCAGTCCCAGATAAGTCTTCAGTATCTGTGCAAGAAAGAAAAGGGGTTGGTAATATACAGCCTGTTTAGCCTGAGCTAATTGGGTTAAGGTGGTTTTAGACACGAATTGAAATTTAAGTCATGTAATTTGTTTTTAAATGCACAATTTCTAAATTCAAGTGAGTATTTTCTGGTAGCCTGTTGCATTCATGGTTGGTTTGCCTGTGTTGATTTGTTCTAATCAAATATTTTAGATAATATAAATCATAATGTTTCAGTTGCTAAATCCAGCACATATTTTAATGGGGTGCACACACACAAACCATATTCTTTTACCAAAAGTAAAAAAAAGAGAAACAGGGTGTATGTAAAATTTTTTATTCATTACCTTTAGCTTGATCAATAGTGGATTTTTTTAACCTTTCACCAATATTGTTCTTAAGTATTTACAGTGGATAGCACTACAATGGCTTTTAACATGTATACAGTGGCATGACATCTACTGTCAATGGCTCCCTCTACTATTAAGTTTTTCTTGCATTATTGTCTTCAGTTAGGCCCCTATCAACTCATAGTTGGCTGGTTGATGGTTAATATGTACCATATATGTTTCCAATTGCATGAAGGCTGTTTGGTCAGTTCTTTGGAATTTGGATCATTAACTACTGCCCAGTTATTTCTTCTCTCTCAGGTGAACAACATACAAGTGTCAACAGTCAGATGCCAATCAGTTTTTGCGGCTCATTCAAGTGCAACTTTGAGTGAGGCAGCACATCCCTCATTTTCTGTGTTAGTACATTGAGGCTGAATAAGCTTGTCATGCAGGAAGACTTGTCAAACACAAAAAGTAAATCTGTGGCCCCTCGATATAATCTCATGCTAACAAATTAGTCATTGGTACTTCTTCAGATGACTGTTCAAACTGTCTTGGAGTGGTGAATTTCTGAAACAGTAGTTAGTCTGGAAGTGGAGCTCTGTGTTATTGGAAACAAAATTCCAAATCAAATCATTGAGGCTGAATGGTATAAGTTTATATATTTTTATTGCATCTGTTGTCTGCTGTCATGATTACATTTATGGCTTAGTTGGTATAGTGTCCACTAATCAGGCTTCCTCTGCAAGTGTCCTTGGGCAAGATATTGAACCCCAAATTGTTTCTGGCGGCTGTTCTATCAGTCTATGATTATATGTGTGTATGTTTGAAGTACGATATGAGTAGAAGTGGTAGTAGTAGATGCTGTATGTGAGCAGGTGAATGTGCCTTACCTTGTATAGCGTTTTGAGTAATTGATAAGACCATAAAATATATAATACTATATGAGTGCTGTCCATTTAGCAACACACAACACAATAACTGAAATTTTGTAACTAACAACAACATAATTTATTCTGTTAGCTACATTTTAATCTAATGCTAATTGTCATTTAGCATCTAATGTGCCTTTGTCTGATGTCATACCAAACCAAGTTTTCATTTTGTCATTCTGAATGTCACTCACAATTTTATAATGTGAAGGTACCCATAATATCTTGGGCAGGTATAAGGCTAAATGGTATAAACATATGTAATGTGTATACCATCAAAATGTAATCAAATTAACCGTCCAGCAATGAAGTCGCCCACGTGCTAAAGCTATCATGTGCTTTTTGTTGTCAGTGTCTGTGTGGTATTGAGTCATATCTGTGGTTGTCTATGGACTGTAGTCCGTTGGAGTTTGTGCTTTATGTTTCAGTACAATGTTAAAGCTTTTTTTTTTTTTTTTTTAAACAACATTTAATAGGGCACCAACATAGCAGATGTAGTGTTCTTTACTCACTAAATTCCTTTCTGTGATTTTCATGTTTTCATCTATTTGATGTAGTGATGCTCCCAGGCTGAGAGAAAGCACACATGTCAAAGCCAGACGAACTCTGCAGTATGTCTGCCATCTTTTCGATATCAGAATACATCAGAGAATGATGAAAGTAAACATTCCTGCCTCACCACCTTTACAGTAATACCAATTACAGTCTTTAAAGGTTCTTTAATCAAAAATTAAAACAAAAATTTATTTATTTTTTTTGTAGAAAGGTGGTGAAGTATTGTCATTTGCTGCCAAGGACAAAGCCACACGTTTGGATGTGTTTTAATTCAAGCGACTCTGTTCTCTGATTTGGTAAACAGGGTGGCTATGCTTTAACTTTTCTACTTGTAAGTACCTCTGTTAAATCATTGGTTGTAGCTGTATCTACAAAGAAATAGGGACCTTGCAGTGCAATACACAGAGCTAACAATGCAGGTGGGCTGTAGCGATTGCTGGACTAAGGTCAAAGATCAAAACACCTTAAGAAAAGGGTAGCTCAGATGAAGCAGTCTGATGGGTTCATGGGTGTTGTATAATGAGCCTAATAAACGGCAATGACGTCAAATTACTTTTCACAGACCCTTATAGTGCTGCAACTGACAAGTAACATAGAAAGAAAAACAAACAGGCTGGCAGGCTGGTTGTTTAACAACATTAGAAACCTAAGCTAAAAAAAAAGCAGCAAAAATGTCACGCAGAGCTAACAAAAGAGCAGGTACGAGCAGGAGAAAAAACCAACGGGATGAAATCTAACTTGTTTGTCTGTTGCATAGCAACCGCCGTGCAATATGTGCAAGTAGCTGGGAGGAACTACTTTTTTGTATTTATTAACAGGTGTATATTCAATAGCAAAAAAACATTTAGTCATGTGGGTTTCTTGAGCTGTTTTGCCATTTCCTCCTACCGCCCAAAGACATCATGTTTGGGTTAATTGGTGACTCTAAATTGTCCGTAGGTCTGAATGTGAGTGTGAGTGGTTGTTGGTCTCTGTCTGTCTCTGTGTGTTGGACCTGTGATGTACTGGCGACCTGTCCAGGGTGTACCCCGCCCTCGCCCAGCATGAGCTGGGATTGGCTCCAGCACCCCCTGCGACCTGGAAATGGGTAAGCGGAAGAAGATGAATGAATGAATGAATGTTTTATATAGCCAATAGCTCACCGCTTTGGGCCAAGCAATGCCCCTTATCTGTGATATTATATTGCATTTCACAGTCTGTTGTGAGCTATTGCCTACATAGAACATAGATACCTAAATTTCCAAATTTTTCCATAACTTTTTCTGATTTTCCTACATGGAAAGGCTATTAGCTGCTGAAAGCTTGTGTCAGAACTGGCTTTTCTTCTCCTTGAGGCATTGGCAACTTCGTGGCTCTTTTTGTTGCTGGCTACAGTACATGTGATAATGTTAGCTAATGTGCTGTTAGACATATTGTTGTGTTCATGCTTGTTTTGGCAAATGTTGATAGTGGCTTATTTCATGTGAAATGCATCATAGGAATGTTTGTTTTGGCTTTGCTGTTTTTGTTAACGCTTGTGTACACAATTTCATCGGTGGATCCAATGGTGACAATTAGTTTGTCTGAGATTCTAATGGCCTAAGGCAGCAACAGCCTATGCAGAACCTTTTAAAAATCAACAGGAGCAAATGTTTCTGTAAATGCAAAACATACCTTGTTCTGAAACTGCGTACGTTGTATAGTGGTCGTTCTAGCAGTATTGATAGCAGTGAACTCGTATAAGCCACAGACAGTCTTCAACTGCAAGTCATTTTTCCATTATTTCTATTTCCTTTGATGATGCCATCATGTTTTGGTTAGTCAGTGTAAAATGGATGGATCCTGCTGAAGGCAGTGTTCAGTCTTAAGTATTGAAATGTGCTGTCAATGCCTGTAATTGTACATTTTACAGTTTGTGGGGAGGCAAAGATTCAGAAAATCTGATTAGCTGATGGTTGTGGTCAGTGTTTCTTAACCAGCTTCTTGACTATGCTCACATTGGTCCTGTTCCCTTACTAAACTGCAAGCAAGGTTTCTATTAATGGCCATACTGTAGCAGCCACCAGAATTTAAAATGGGGCAGTGAGAATAATCTGTGGTGTCTCTGTCTGTCTATAGCAACTGAACAGTTTCAGATGGTAATTTCGACAGAGGAAATGGCGATGTGACCAGAGGGGTCTTAGGGATATAACATGAATAGTTAGTCTATGCAGCATTTTCTGATTTGACTTTGATGTCAAACAATTGGCAGAGGACCAAAGAACAGGTTAGTTACAGAGTAGCCAGCTGAGTCATGTTATCTACACAGGACACATTGATTAGTTGGCCTTATTAAATCACAGAGGAAGAGTGGCGGTGTAGTACAGTTATGTAACCAGCGCTTGACAGTGTTGTGAATTGAAAAAGAACAGACAAAATGGACAAAGAAGTACAGTGAGTGAAATGTCTTTCTTACTTATGTAATTGCCTGACATCAGCTGAAGTGACACAAATATGGAACAGCCTCAAATCCATGTGCACAGATGAGGAGATAGATTAACCATCATTTATTATAACATCTATACAAGTACATTGTTTGTATGAATAAATTTGGTGATGGCAGTAATTTGAGTGATTGACTACATTAAATTAATCTGAAAATGTGTAATGTTATACTAAAAGTCAAGCAATGGCTCCATAATATAAACATAATTCCCATTTAAAGCAACTTTGACTGTGGACTTACCATGCCCAATCTCCTCCATTGCAATATAATGCTGAGTACTGTCATGGTGGAGTTTGACGGGGAGTGTGGCATACTCTTATCACAAATCTATCATAAATCTATAGAACACAGTTTTTATTATTACCTTAAGCAGACAAATATGCCATTGTTGACAACATATTGCTAAGGTGAGCTAGTTCAGCACGGTAGTTAAATGGTTTTCACTTTATGAGAGCTATTTTTAATTGTTGCAATTGCACCATAACCAACTTTAGTGTTTACAGCTCTAAAATAAACAGAAGCCAAACAAAAGGTTTGCTTACCACCAGTGGAAATGCCCCTTTGAGAGTGAAAAATTTGAATTTGGTGCTGGACTCAAGTTTTTTGTCAGACTGGTTTGCAAGCACATGTCAGATATTCTTTAATGGCTGCATATAGTCCAAATGTTTGACATATTGTCCCACAATCGCTGATTTTACTACCACAGATGAATCCTTATCTGAGTCTGGGTCTGGCTTAGGCAGATATAGTTAGTTATATGCTAACAAACAACGTAAATACAGAACTCTGCTTACTGTGCTTACACACCCTCTAATTACCAGTGAAAAAACCCCCAACTCATAAACTCTTTATTCTGTGGCTGATTGAGACTCAAATGTGAGGACATACTACGTCAGTTTTACATAAGCAGCCACAGTGGGTGGGGCCTACTCCAGAATTTCACAATGAGGAACTAAGTGCAGATGTGCTTTCAGTCTTAGTTTTAATTTCACGGGAATCCATGTTAAACAAAATGTCATTCACTACATAAAGTAGTGGAAAACATGGCTGGAGAGGAACTATAATCATATAGTTTACATGCTGTTTATGTGTTGAAACTGACTAAATATAACTGGAACATGTTCTGGTCTGTGAGAAACATGAAAAAAGTTTTCAATTCACAGTTCACTCGGTTGTATAGGTGGACAAAATTCTTAAAAAGTACATGTGTTGGAACTTTTAAATTACAGGTCAGTTGTTCTTATGTAGGATTGCCTTACTTTTATTTGTGTTTGTGTTTTGTTTTTTGTTTTTTTTCTCCCAAGAAAACAAGTTTCTTGCTTTGCTATCCCTGTGGGAACAATTCATTGACAGAAAGCGTCCTGTATTCCTGTTGAAGTCCCTACCAGGACATAAAAACCAGTCTACACACACACTAATGCACACACAGCTGACAGCAGTCACATGGTGTATGTAACAACCTCAGGGGTCAAGTTCACCATTGTGAAGAATGTGTCTGTGCTCAGTGCCCCTCCCCCCTTTACCCTCAAGCTTCTGGATTGAAAGGCCTGCAGCCGTTCTTTCTCTCTGCTGCAGAGGAGCTGGGGATGTGTATTTGCACCCTGAAGCTTATGTTCCAACTTCTGGCAAAGTCCCAATTAATCATATGAAATAAGTCTTCCGATTCCCTTTGAATATGGCAAAGCCAACACAGACATCCTGATACTGACAATAAGAGAATTACCCAGTACGTTTACACGCACTGAAGAAAACCAAATTATTCGGTTAATCTGACCGTAATCTGATTTTTAAAATGGATATAAACTGCTTAATCCAACTGAAATTAGACAAAATTGGATTTCTCTTAATCTTACAAACACACCTAGTTAATGCGATTCATAGTTGGATAACACCATGTATAACCCCCATCAGATTGAAGTCAGGTTTTGCGGATTTACTTGGAAATAGGAGATGATGACAGAAGTAAAGCAGTTGTTTCCATAGTCTTTTTTTTGGTTAGCACCGTAACAGCAAGAGCCATCATAGGTCTAATTTGTGTAATTTGCATGTACAAAATGTACAAAGCTGTACCACTATCAATCTCCTTGTACACATAGGTTTTTAGTCAAAAGGCCACCAGCTATGAGGTAAAAAGGTCAACTGGAAGTGGCTCAATACCAACCAGTTGAAAGGGGTCAGTGCCACCTATTGTTGTGGAGTCAGAAATACTTCGGCCAAAAAAATAAAATTTCTCCTTGGTATGTGTACTTGGACAAAGCAGTTGTCCGAACGACTGACAATGTCAAACTATGGCTGTAGTTTGACTAACCCTGTGCATGTAAATGTAAGGACTGATGAGTTTATAGGGATCGATCCAGCATTTAGAAGACCAATTTAGTAAATAAAACCATTAAAACGCCACTGTAGAAGGTTTTCTAATTTGTTAATAAATTAGTTGGATTAAATAACAAAAAGCCCACAGTTACGATAAAATTTGACTATACTGTTAAAATTGAGGCAGTTTTGTTTTGTGTTGCTTGAGTTATTAGATTTTTTTGTGCTGTGTGGAGTAGCTCAGATTGAACACGTTGAGAGTTCTCTCTTAACTGCATTCAACAAAACAGCTGGTTCCAAAAAACGGAGCTTCCCTCATACGTTTCCATTGAGACCACTGTGTTTGCACAGCAGGGGAGCTGTGCAGAAATTTGATCTGAGCTCAGCCTATAACACAGTTAAGTCCAACTTCATCTTTCTACAAACTGTGATAGTCAGATATTTTAAAATATATGTCGGGTAGAAGACTGTTAGGCTTACTCTGTAGTTTTGTGGTTGTGTAGTAGCATTTAAATATAGAATTTTCGTTGAGGCCATAATTTTATTTCCAAATTAGTTTTGAAATCACATCTTTATAAAGCATAAGTTAGAGCACTGACATTGCGCCATTCTGTTTTAATCAAGGTTCACATTCATCCGATTATCAGACCATGAATTGCATCAGTCATGTTTGTACAGAGCTACAGTGTTCACATGATAATTGAAACATCTTTTACTCCAGAGATCCACTTATGCAACTGCTGTTTGCTGCTATAACTCCTTTGGCCTCCACCCTATGTGCTTCTTTTTTTGGTGTTATCTATTTAACGAATAATTCATGATCATGTCTGTTTCATAATGGAGCACTTATAATCAGTGTGGTACGCTAATTCCTGTGTAGATTCTTTGAGCGCTTTCTCAAAGACAGCACTTTCTATGATTAATATCCCTGAGTTAACAACAAAAATCACATTCGGTAGTACATGAATGCTCACTTTGCTCAGTGGTTGATGGGAACGCCCAAATACAGCTGGTGTCCCTGTGTTGCCAGAAAGAAAAGACAAAGGGACAGTGGGCATTCCGCAGCTTACACGATGGGGTTGACCCGCCAACACCACGATGCAGCTGCACTGTGGATGCATATTTTGTTTCTTAGTGTGGATTGCCAATTCTAGGGCTTTATTTCATTGCAATCTTGCCTTTTCATGTGTTTGATTTTGTCGGTTGATGAATGTTGTGGCCATGTAGTGACTGAAATTGTGAGTGATACCGGTCAGTGGGAAGGTAAAAGACTTAAAGTTCAGTTCAATTTCACAAATTTTTCAAAACGTTTTTATGGGTCTTACCTTCATTTTAAGTTTTTTACTTCTTTTAAGTAATAAAATCAGTGCCAACAAATTGGTAGAGATGTGAACGTAGTTTTGTTTTTTTATGGACTCATCATAAGGCTTAGTCAAAAGCTGAATCGTTGTAAAGGCACTGGGTGTTGGAAATGTATACACATGGATGGATGTGGCAATGTCTTGGTATGAATCAGACCATACAATTTAAAACAAGATCCCAAACATTATGGGAAAGCAGCTTAATGAATAGGCACTGACAAATCTTTCTAAGAAAATGAACACATTTGTTCTAGAAATGGAAAGTTGTAACCTACTGGTCATTTAAACACAGGCTTTGACCAAATTGACGTCAGAAGCACTAGTACTGTTCTTAGAAGGGGCCCTGTGTTCAGACCAGTGATTTCTCAAGTGCAGTGGAAGCATCTCAAGTTGTGACAACTTGCCTGCTGTTAGCTTTGTAGGCCTGCTGTCTCCCTGCTCACTGTAGGGTGTAGGGTTAGGGGTTAAAAGCAAAACAAACAGGTAGCGCTCCACCAATGGATACACCTCTTGTTGAGTAAAGAAATTAAGTTTGGTGCCCACGATATCCGCAGCCTGTCTCTCTCCTGAAAAGCTCTGTGTGGAATTGATTTAACAGTTTACTAGTTAGTCTCTACCACCTCAACCCACTGTTGGGGTGTTTCTTGTGTACTTCATGAGAAAGGAATTCAAGGTGTGTTTAATGGCGGCTAATGTTATAGGATCCTTGCTGTGCTCTGATGCATTGTCCTGCATTATTATCAGGATGGCTTTGGACAGGCGCTGCTTTAAAAGTTCATTTGTTTATCTTGAATGCAGGGTTAAATCTGTTATATCTGTGCTTTAACTCAGATGGTCTCATATGAATTTGGATCAGCCAGTGTTAAAAGAATGCTGATCTCCGTTTGAGTTTGTGGTGTTAGCATGTACTTCTGATCTGACCTGATTTATTTTTTTTGCCATTGTTGTTGAGTGAAAGCTTGTGGTGCATAAGCTTCCTTTTTAGGGAAGCTGTGATTTCTTGTATTGTGGCTTTCTTTATGATTGTGGTAATGTCTGACATGGGTTACTGTGACTGTTAAAGAGGGCTTTAAGATGCATCATGATAAATTGTTTAATTCAAAGTGAGGGAATTTTCCAATGCAGTGTGGCCTTTGCTATTGTGGTATAGTTATATTGATGTCCCTGCTGTGTCAGGGTTCCCTCAACCCTTTGCTCACAATTCAAACACAAGTCTTAGGAATTTGAAAACCAGACGTGTCTATTTTCATGCAGCACAATTTCCTTGCAAGAGATAGATGGGGCAAAATTTTGAAAAAATGAAATTCTAGTTCATTTTATTTAATGTTCTCCCTGAGCAGATACGCAGATTCACCGCTATTTATTAGCAATGTTTTTCCAAAGGAGATAATGAGTACAGATATTGTCACTGCTCTCATTAATTATGTTTTTAGTCCTAATCAGCCTAATCATTGATTACGTTTAATGTCTTATGTTGTTTGTAGCTCTCTTTTATTTTTTTTTTTGAGGATAGCAGCTCACTTGTTTTCTAAGTTTACCTACAAAGGTCTAACAGCACTGTGCCGTACAGGTAATGGGTTTCTTTACAGTATTTGTATGCTGAAAGACATGATATCAGGGAGGGGAACATTTTCTCATATTCACCTGGGTGTTTACATCAATGCCAACTGGAGACAGTGCCAATAAATACTTGGGTCTACTGCAGGGATTTGACCCAGGTCTGATTGCTAGATGGAGCCACAAAACCAAATGTTAATGGGTATTTTGAATTGTGGAAGAGTAGCTATAGAGAAGTTGCATTACATCAAACAATAAAAATATGATGCTAAGGTTCTGCATCAACAGGTAAACTTCATAGATTGATATCTGTATACTCAGGTCCTTGAAGACAATAATATTACCCCGATCCCTGTGATGTCATACTACAATATCTATGATAAAACAAAAACAAAAACAAACCCAAAAGGTATTTTAACAAGTTTTTGTTTTAAGTCCAGCCTACAAAATTGTAGTTTTTACTTTTTTCCACCAGAAGCAATGTTTGGCTTATGGAGCAAATACTTTTTGCTTTCTTATTAGCCACTTAGCGTCTTACTGCTGTATTGTGGAACTCTGTAGCCCATTGGCTAAAATTTTGAAACTATAGCTGTCTTGGGAGTTTTCATGTGTATGTTAGTGTGTCCCAAAATCGCAGACTTAAGCACTCTACTATATGTTGTACTGCAGGTCAGTGAGAAAGGAGCAGGCGAATGAGCAGATGGCAGCTGGCCATCTCATGGAAAATCAAGTGTTCGTGACAGGAAGGCATTCTCTATAAGTAATTATAAGTAATGGTGTAGCATATAAAGTGTAGTGCCAGATTAATTTCAGATTTTTTTTCTCTTTCAGTTTTGTGAACAACTGTGCTTAATATTCACCAGCTTGCCTGGTAGGTGAATACTAGCTAAAAACTAATTTCTTCTAATTTGTTGACATTATTCCAATGCCAATACAGAAATTAGAAATCTAGCTGATCCAGTTTCAACTGTTAAATTACAATAAATCAAGCTAAAATACCAGCTGTGCCGAGCCTGTGTGTTGCCATTCACCAACTAAAATTGATGCTAAAATAAAATTTTTCATAGCCTATTCATTAGCCTTTCCCTTTGAGCTTTTATCTAGGAACATATGCAGAAGGGTTAGGGCAGAAGTTGATTACTTTAGTCTGCACTAATATGAATTCAGTGAATGTAATTTATAATTGTGTTGCAAGCCCACCTGTGAGTACTCTCCTTGGATGCCTGGAAGCATATGCTAGTGGTCATTCCCTTTTTGAAGGGCACAGATGTTTCATTTGCCTGCATGGCATTCTTTAACAAACCCTCAGCAACCTTTGACACTTCAGCGTTTCTCTGGCCACACCTAACTAGTCTGCTTCCTTTGTGGAAATATTATCACTCTCCCTGTGCTTTGCAGCCTTGGCTACAGATGAACCAGCACTGTATAGAGAGGGTTAAAGGGAGGGGGGGCAGAGGCATCCAGGGAAAGGATGACTAAAGGAAAGAGGCACATGAGGAATGAAGGTCAGAGAAAGTAGGGGAGGAACCATGGGGAGAAGGAGCTTTGACGCAAAAACAGAATGGTCGGTAATTTTTAGTACACATCACACTATTATGCAATCCATCCTCTCAGTCCGAAGCCATAATTATCACACATTTGAATTGCAGTCTCACCAAAAACATTTTAAGCTTTACAAAAAAGTGTTGATTGCGGAACATTTGCATTAATTTACATTACCCAGGTGTTGGTTATATAGTGACTACCACTGTACACACATTGATAGTGAACATACATTACATAATAATAAAGTAACAGTCACATGGCAAGACCATTCAGTCCCCATGTACTGCCCTATGTACTTTAATTAGCATAAACAACACAGATTATTTTACATTTGGTGGCCTAGGTACAGATGGTGAAAATGTTGAACCACTAAGTGAATTTGTGTGAATTTTTGAAACCTGACTTGAAGGCGCCCTGTGTAGTATTGTCATCAACAATAGAGCCTTACAAATAGCTTTGTGTCTCACTGAGACTCAAAGCTTTTGCGCAACTTTATCATACACTACCAGTCAAAAGTTTGGACGCACTTTCTCATTCAAATGAATAGGAAAGTGTGTCCAAACTTTTGACTGGTAGTGTATGTCATGAAATTTAACTCCAACTGTAGAACTCTTTCCTAAAACACTGTTATCAGTTTTGTTTTGTTTTATTGAATGTAATTCAACCCTCTGACCGAGTCTTCCATGTTTTTTGTTACAGCTGCAGAGCCCATGGTACAAGGCCCTGACTGAACTTACTGGTGGTGCATACATACATACTACCGTGGTGAGTGATGTACATGTGTTTTTTGTTTTTTTTTTGTTTGTTTGTTTGTTTGTTTTTTTTGAGGTGCAGTGTTTCAATCTTCCTCCTGCATGTCAGAATTTGTTTCTGAGCTTGGACATAAAAATATGAAATATGCATCTATTCACCTTGGTCTTGTTTTACTGAAGAGAAAACAAAGTTTGGTTTTATGCTTTTTAACCACCTGTGACTGCCAGAAAATTTGACAGCTTCACTTTGTTTTCAGTTGAAAGAACAGCACAGTCTTTCTGCTTTTTATATGTTGTATACTGCTTGTATCCAGCAAATTTCCTGTTAACTCTAGTCACCAACAATCTTAAATACAGGACAGGATCCACAGAAGCTATCAGTCTCCTTGGTGATACTCATGTTTGTTTACAATGGGATACCCAAGTACACTCTGCCTGACTTGCTGACATGGTTCATTCAGTTCTGTGGTTGGACCAAGATTCTCTGCTGTCACCCATTTTAGCAAGTGGCTGTGTTAATGTCAGGTCAGCTGTATTGGAAGGCTTTGTTTTCCTCACTGTACAGCCCTCAGCTCTGCTTTTTGCAGTACTTAGTCATCCAGTGTTTGTGTAAATTACTGAATTGGCCAATAAGCAGGCATACATGTACTCATTTTTTTCACCAGTCAGCACTAAAAACCCAAGAACCAAGTCATTTTACCGACAGAACAGGAAACCGTTTTCCATTGTTATATTAATGAGTCGCAGACAGAGAATTAAACAGAGGAAAATGAATGGTGATACTGGTCTGGTGTCATTGTTTTCATTTTGTGCAGAGGACAGCATATAGCTCAGCTTGGTGAATTTAAAGTAGAGCTTTTTAGGCCAAGAATTAAAGACAACACCCCCAATGGCATGGCCCTGGAGAAACCTTCCCCCAACACACTGAGTCATTGAATTGCTTCACAAGTGTAAAATGTTTTTCATGACTGCAGGGGCATTACAAAACGTCACATATGTTAGAATACCATTAAAGAGCTCCAAGCCACCGGCTGCTGGTATGAGGAGAAATCTGGTTGGTTGCTAAATCTTGCATGAATTGTGAAGAGTCTCTTGAAAACATGGCTTTAAAGACTTGTTTTTATTGATGTTGCTGCGTGGAACAATGTGTTACTCCCAACAGGCTCTTGCATGAAAGAGAGAAGAAAGAAGTATTTGTTTTACAATGATTTAGGGCCTAGTCCTGATTCAGTACAGCAGTTTGCCTTGAAATTAGCTTGTATGCTGTGCTTCTGCCCCCATTCTCAAAATACACTACAGATATTTTAGAGACTTCTCGGCTAGTCTGACGGGAGAAGTTCTTGTCCCTGGTTAACCATGATGTTCGAAACCCTTTGAGTGATAATGTATAAGAGTTGGAGAGGAATGATAAAGAAGGGAAAGTGAGAGAGTTAAATACAGATAAGGCCAGTGTAAAGGAACATGGGATTAGCTTTGCTGCTACTCTGTTTTAATTTGTCCACATCTTGGCTGGGATCCAAAAAATTAAACGCCCTGGTGTTTAGTTACAGCTTTGCAATATAACAATCTCTGGTTGCCATAAAAACTGCAACAATGCTAATAATCAAGTTCTAGTGTGAATTTTCTTGTATCCTATCCCAGAAAGGAGTTTGACTATGTTTGTTGGAGCCACAGTGAACTTTAATAATGACAAGATTTATTTAAACATTAAAGTTTCAATCATTCATACATTAAACTAAATACTTTCCAGCAAGGAGATTGAACACCTATTAGATTGTATGGACAATGTTAAGAATAAGAACGTGTGCTGAGCTCTGTATCAAAGTAGCGTGATGCAGTGGGAGGTCATTGGGTGCTTACACAGGTAAGGGATTGTACCATATCTCGTTCTAGACTCCAGTACCGGTCACACTTACCCCCGGCTGTCAATAAATTGGCTCATCCTGTTTGTCTGTGGCATTTGCTTCCACAGTTTGTTGCTGGAAATAGATGCTTGCCTGGTTCTTAGGTAAGGGTATGTGGATTAACAGCTTATTACACTAAAACCTCTCAAAACAGCAACAACAAAAAAACAAAACAAGGCTTTAATCCAGGATTTCACAAAATTGTAAAGCCTGCACAAATTCTGCACGGAATAGATTCATTAGAATCTTTGGTGTGTCATGAGATGCTGCACTTAACGAATCAAAAATCTTGAGTTTTGTGTTGCAGTGATGCGTTGGTGATTCACCTCTGATAATTTGGTCTTCGTGCCAGAGTTCTTAATCATTTTGTGAATTGGTCCCTGAAGTAAACTTGAACTCTAATATTTGCATGTGTTGTTCCCTAATCTCATGATAGCTCTTCTTCTAGTGGTAGTACAGAAAATGGTAAACTCAGTGGCTGCTATTCGCGAACTGTCATTTTCCTAAGGTGCTTTAACATTTTAACCACCACGTGTATGTGGTGAATTTTGCATTTTGACATGTGAAATAAATACACTTAATAGAATACACCTACAGAAACCCTGCAATGCTGTACCCTATACTGCTAGCAATAACCGTGACTTGTTCTTGTTATTTGCATCGCACTTGACTTTCATAGGAGATGCTTCAGGGGTTGGCAACCTGTGGCTCTTTCATCCCTCTGCTCCCTGTGGCTCTGAGCAAATAATATGAATAAATAAGGGCTATTTTAATTAAATTTTATATTAATAAAACATAAAAAATATATATATATATTTGTCGATCCAAATATGTGTCCCAACTTGATTGTGTCACCTGTTGCCGACAGGCTGGTGACTTATTTTGAGCTCTCGACCCCTGGACACCCCCCACTCAAAAAAAAAGAAAAGTTTCTGAGGAAAACTGAATGTAGTTCTTTTATTTCATAAATGCAACAAACTGCAGTTCTTATACACACAGCATAACTAATGAAACTATCTTCATTTTAGCAGTCAAATAGCTTTTGTGGCTCCAGGTGGGTTTTATTTGGTAATGCTGAAGGTTGGCAACCCCTGAGATGCTTAAAGTGATTGGGATTCTGATTTAGACAAAAGTGTCTAATCCAAACCAGCACGGGAGTTTGAAGTGAGGTAACAAATGGCGATTCAATGGCCCTCACTGACCTGCTGCCTTCAGATCGACACAAGGTGCCTTGAGCAGGTTTAAGTGCCTGTCAAGCGAAGCTAGCTGGTAAAGGATGACATGCTACCATCTGTCACGACAGACAGCTAGCCTCTCTGACCTCACATAGGCCATGTGAGGCAGAGCTAGGCTTGCCAATGCAATCTGTCACTCCAAAAGACCAGGAGAGGGGGAGGGGAGAGGCACATGCACATTGGAGTTCATTTTCATTGTCATTGCTCCTTAGGAAAAAAAACCTGGAGCTTTATATAATAACATTAAAGGCAGTCTCTCAGAGGTAGTGCAGCTTTTTTGGTGCCCTCTCAAATGTTTACCAAGGTTGCTGTTGCCATGTAACACCTTTTGCTTTGCTTCTTTGAGGGCTTTGAGGTAACTGGAGGCTGGGAGTAGACCATCTAAATTTTTTCACACCGCATTTTGCCTGCTTGTGGCAACACTGCAAGTGAGAATCTATTTTTCATGTGAGATTCTAACTGGGGACAGGAGGATTGGATGCATTTTTAAGTGAGAGACAATGAAAAATCAGTTCAATCCCTGCTGCCTGAATTTCCTTTAGCTCCCCCCTGAAAATAGACCCAAACTCCCTGGTGTCAGACAGAGCCCTTAAACAGTAATAAGTCCCATCTCCACCTGCAGTGGAGAATCAGAGCAGCAGCTAACCATGCTTGGTTTCCTTGAAGTACTGAAAGAGGAGATGCTTCAAAGAGCACAGCATTTAAATGGTGGAGTCAAGAACACATGATACATGTTGCAGAGTTTTCTCAGTTTCATTCTCCTTCAGTCTGTCACATTAACAAAATAAAGTGCTCAGGCAGTTTAAGTACAGTCAGCAGCCACATTTGGTTGTTAGCACAAGCACTGCTTTCATGTTGTTTTGAAACAAAATTGCTATCCACATACTGATTAAAGAGGTTGTGCCAAATTGTTTTAGCATGTTATGGCAGAAATGAACTGTGTTCTTTTTTAAATATTGGAATTGAATGAAATTTTAGTTGGGAAACAATCAATTGCTCTTAAATCTGGGGAATATGATCTGGGCCTGGGTGTCTCTGTAGTTCTTAGTCACACATTTTACCCCAGAAATGACAACTCAGGCAAATTCTTTTGTAGCTCCTGTGAAATTTTGAAAATGGCTGTGAGCCATATAGGGATTTTGATTATCTTTTGATGAATTATGCAGCCCTAGAGCAAAGTAGACCCCACGAAATGGTCCATTAGCTCGTGTGGCTTCATCTTTTTTAAAATAAAAACAAACAAACAAAAACTCAGCAAAATTGTACACTACCAGTCAAATGTCTCTATTTCCTAAATGAATAAGTATAACATGGAATTTGCATAATAGTTCAGCTTTTGACAACTGTTTTGTTGTTTTTCCATATCTAAAGTGAAAAAATAAAGCCTGGGGTGGCAACCTCATCTACACTTTCTTCCTCAAGGAGAAATTCTGAACCTGCACAGAAGAAATATCAGAATGGTACGCATACATTTTTAGCTTGAAACTAAGTTGGTGGTACTCTTTGTATTGAGACGAAATGCATTACAAAGTTTCAATACATTACTTAGAATTACTGAACAGCATAAAATATAAAACTGTCAGCCCCAGGCCTGAAACAAAGCACTTGTTCACATCTGCATAAGCTGTATTAGGTGTGAATGCTTTGGAACACCAAGTAAAGGTTGGAGTGAATAATAAAAAGACGGAATAGTTTGTTATTAAAACTTGTAACATAACTTGTATCCTTTAGTACTAACTTGCACTAACAAAAGAGAGAAACACACACCATGCACAAACATGAAGTGAGGTAATAAAGGTTCTAACTTAGAGCGAGCAGCTGTGCTAAGTGACTAATGCAAGGTTACTTATGTGTTACAGTGTCTATCTGTTGCCACTTCCTGTGGAATTTCATTTTTTTCCTGCAAGCAGCAGGCTCAAAACTCAGTGCATTTACTAATAGGTGGTTGACTATTAGGAGGCAGCTTCAAGCAGCATATTGTTGAATTTGACCAGTGATTGTGCGTTACTCTCTGGGATGATTGAGAGAAATGGTACACGCATTCATACATGCAAATTATTTATGTGGATTTGTGATCATTGTTGCATTAACCTGCACTAAACATTCTTTCCTTGTGAGGCAGTTTTAAGTGTGATGCATGCAGCGACAGTAAAAGCAATTGTCCCTCATCCACTATCCTTTAAAGAAAAAAATGTGTGCCAGTTGGTGCATTTAAAACTTAAATCTCTGCATATCATCTGTACATGTTATCACTCCTGTTTTCTTGCTAACAGATATTACATAGTGGTAAGGTGTAGTAATATTTTTATTAGACCTCTTTCAGTGAGTTAAAACCTTTTGATTGGATCTCTTATCAGGCTGCGCTTGAGCTGATGAATTACGTATGCCAGTTGATAAATCAAGACAAATATAATTTACTTCACATTTGTATTGATTTCATATAATGAGAGACAGATGGAATGTCTCTCTCTCACTTGTCAATATCATTTCACCCTTGCTATCTCAGTGGCATGACACTTTTTAACCATGCTGCATGCCACTGTAATTGTCACATTCTTATTTTCTTGCATAGTTGGCCATTTGTGGGGCTCGTTTCCTCCTTTCCTCTGTCATTCAGCTGTGACTTGATTTAAGATTGCTTGGAGAGGCCAGTTTGCCACTGGCATCAGTCAGAGAATGAGGGAGAGAGGAGGCAGAAATGCAGAGACAAGAGATTCCCTTCTCCTCTCCCATCCCCCACTCTGTGCTCCCACACTGTCAACACAGAGGATCCGGGCTGCAGCTGGTAGTTCCACAGCGCCGCTGCCGCGGGAAGGTGCTGGAGGGAACTACAGCTCACTGTTTACAAACCTGCAGTCCTCCCCAGACTGTTGCTGTAAAATGGGATTTAAAAAAGGGTCTGAAGGATCTGTGACTCAACAGTCTGTAGGCTATCATTTCAACCAAACACATCAGTGACTTTACTTCATACTCTGCCTTAGAGCTGGGTGGTATGACCAAAATTCTATATTACTGTATTTTTTCAGAATTACTCCGGTTTCACGGTATTTGACGGTATTTTTTTCATGCGTGATTCAGTGTTGACCACATTTCCTTCTTCTTTACATTTATTGGCGGATTGCAATACCAGCTTATAGGTGCATACTGCCACATACCGTACCGGAGTATATAGAACGCGATCCTGTTTACAATAACACACAAAAAAGGAGTTCATTCACTTACTAAATTCTGTTAAACAATCCGGTGTTTACTAAGAATTTTAATACCTCTCTCTGAATTTCCCTCACTCTGTCACCACTAGTTCCTAGTATTCCTTCCAAATCTCAACCCCGTTTGCTCTCTCTCACCCTTTGTTGTAACCTAATTCATTCATACTGATATCCGACACATTGTAATAAAACGGAAATGTTGAGCACATACTAATGCACTGTGTACCACCACAATATCTACGCGTGTGAAATAATATAATACGCCCGAATATATGTTTTATCGCACCAGTGCTTTTTGGCACTAATGTGTCGCCATACCGCCTGTCCAGAGCTTCTTTTATCCATGTCCACCACGCCCAGCAACTCCACTATTATTTCCACTCTGTTCAATGCGTGTTTAGCGGCGCAACAATGAAAAGGGTCCCTCGTGAAACAATTTACCAACGTGCTGCGTTCCGGACATGTTTAGGCTATTTAAACCGGTGTTGCCGGTATATGAAAATTCATATCACAACAAATATAAAAATCGGTTTTCGGTACGAACCGGTATACTGCCCAGCCCTACTCTGCCTTCCCGCGTGTTCTGTATGTGTGAGATTCAAATTGGCTGAAGTTGTTTTTAGTTCAAATGAGTCCTTGTATTTTCCATAGCCAAGATGTCCTTGTTACTCAAGATTCAATTTAATTGATCTCATGCAACACAAGAGCATTTAATGAAATTAAATTCCCCCTAAGCTTTTTTTGGGGGGAAAAAAGCTTAATAGGCAGATGAAGTGAAAATAGTATTTTTATGATTGAGTGTGATGGATGAATCCAACAGTCTTCCAGCCAGAAGCAAGAACTAGCTCTGTGGTCTGGCAGTGTGACATCCATTTCTTCTGTGTTGTTAAGATTCTTGGTGCAGACATATATCGCTGATGGTAGCAATGATGTTCTGGTCAGTTGTAATCAGTCCCTCCTATTTTGGCCCATGCATATCCCACGCCGGATGTGAGATGGTTCAAGATGGGAGATTCTCTTGCTTCTCTGTAAAAGTGAATAAGAACATGAGAAGTTTCTTTACCACAACATAGATGTATGACAATTGTTTCGGGTTTTTTGTGATGCTGATTTCACGAACCCAGTTTATCTTGACTGATGTCAAGATTATGATCTAGGCTGTTGAATGTTTCAGAGTCACGCAAGATTTATTTTTCTCACAGCCAGAAAGAATGGCAAGGCAGCAGGGAATACCTTGACTTCTGAGAATGTTTGAAATAATCTCACCCCAGTTTGCTTGTTGTAGGACAGTAAGATATATTAGGCCCTTCATGCATACAAGTCTAACTCCTTCAGAGATGTCCCTCCAGCTTACCTGGCATTGCACGTGTTGAGGCTCAGTTTTTACCACCGCAATACAAAGCCCATGTCTCTCTCTCTCCACTTTCGGTATCTTAATAAGAAGCCCCACCAGTGTAATTTTCAAAAATGACTGCATTTAGCATACTCTACTATCACCATTTAACTGAAAGTCTTTAAGCGTTGGATCATATTCCAAATCATATATTACTAACAGAATCTCAAATTCAGAAAAAAAAAAAATGTTTAAACAGAACCTGATGATTCTTAAAATGGAAGTAATGGCCCCAAGTTATGTCTTTGTAGTTTTTAATGTGGTTGCTTCTAATTACTAATTGTGTTGTACACACATTGCACTAGTGTGTATGTGTTTCAATCCTTCCCTCCCGAGCAGGTTAAATGGTAGCTGAGAGAGAGGGAGTGTGTTTGCATCTGATTGATGAGCTGTTGGTTTGGTTTTCTAACAGTTGATGTCAATGATTATTTTATGTAAAAGTATTCCAAAGGTGTACTATAGATTTTGTCTGTAAGCCCAAAGCTTTTAGCTTTCTAGCAGTTTTTCGTACCAAGTACAGTTATAGTAGAAGGAGGCCTGTCCAGTTTAGGTAAAGATTTAGTGATTTGTGCTTGCAGCTTTTTTCCCACTCTGCTGAGAAAAAAGTCACTTTACCTGAAGTAATTTGTCATAAATTTGGTTTAATATTGGTTTGTGATTTGTTTTCATTTTTTTCCAAATCCAATTTGAGCAGTTTTTCTGATATTTCACCCTTAAAAATGTTTTAAGCATGTTGGTGCACTGAATCTTTTTTTCCTGATCACGGTGTATGTATTTCTGTTGAGTTGTGACTGTTTTGGAGCCAGTGTAGTCTCTTGTAATTAACTTATGTTGAGTATATTCTTGGCTAGTTTATTTTTGACTTGCTCACATTCTCAACAGTGGCAGTTTATGTTCATTTAAGTCATAAACACATGCTAACCAAAGAGTGAAGAGGCGGGGCATGTTATAAAGTTAACAGGCAGCTGAAATGTTTGCAATATGAGCCTCTACAACGCAAGCAGCTGCTTATGATTTAATAATAGGCCTAATTACAGTAGTGTACAGTACAGTATGTATGTGATGCCAAGGCGGTCAGTAACAGCTCATGTCGACAAGACAAATGGTCACTTTTGCAGTTGCAGTAATTGTGATTCAGGTACTTCTGACATGAAGACCTAGTTTACATAAGTTTTTTCTGTCTGCTGTATATCTGATCCTCAGAGCTGACTGCTGTCTCTGTGGGAAAACAGTCATTTCTCAGAGTCCGGGCACAGATAAGTATCACAGAGCCAAAATGCCAGACAACATTACTTCTTCTTCTGCTGTCTTGGCTGCAAAGTTGCTGCTGTCCCCTGAGTCATGCGCAGCTCCCCAAACAGCTCAGCCGTGGCAGTTTATTCTGTTGTGAAGGTGACGCAATTTGTTCTGAGTCTGCTGCTGCTGTCTTTATTATGGACTCTGCTGCTGTTGTTGTTGTTTCTGCTGCTGTTGTGGTGGCGGTGGTAGTGGTGCCCTGACTAGACTTTACAGGTTTAGCAATATTGTCAGTGGTCAGAGGAGTAGAGACACTGGACTTCTAACTGTACACAGAGCCCCTCAGGCTGCCATTACACATTATCCTCATCTCATTTTCTCTTGTAATCAATTAACATGGTAGCATCGCTGTGGGAACATCTACTCTTTGTTGATTGTCTTATTGCTCAATAAAGGAAATGTTATTTATGAACGTTAAGGCCACGGACCATGCTAAATGCTTTGGTTTGCCAGATTAGGAAAATCTAACATCCCAGGAAGTGAAATGCAACCCCAGTAAACAGTGCTTCAGCCACCTAAATGCCATTAAATGCACAGAAAAACCTGCTTCTCCTGGCAGAGTGAGCTGCAGAGACCGGGTTCCAGGCATTACACGGCTGATTATTATCAGGGGAAATGGGCTTTGAGCTGGTCCTTATTTGGAATCATCTCTATGGCTCTGAGTTTTGTTTTATTTCACCCCTGTGTTGTAGTTGCTTACCCTTTGGTTCATAAAATAAGCTATTAAAGCTAACTTGAATCATGATCCTCTGTTCTGTGTCTAGGAAGATATAAGAAATGAAGCATCACAGTCCCACTGGACTTTTCAGTTTGTAATGGACCTAGACTTTGTCATAACACAAATGTTCCACTGCATCCAGGGGAAGCAGTTGTACCACACACCACCACACAGTCATTAGCTCACGTGGACATATAGATGACAGAATGCAAAGCTTATAAAATGTTGTAAGTCAAGTTGAGACAACTGGCCTTCCAATCAACATGGTGAATATCTATTCATGAGGATGACAGTGATGTAGGTGGAGCCAGCTGGTTTATCAACTACAGGACATGTCAGAGGAATTGATTATGGACTTGTTATTCTTGTCATGTGACAAAAGGGGGCAGCAGGAGGCATCTATAACAACTAAATACTGCGTATTAGTAAAACTGTAAATTTATCAGTTAATCTTTGATTGCAACATCAGCAGGTGTGCGTGCTTGCACTTGCTGATTAACAGTCCGTTGCATTATGTCAAAAGTTGCAGCAGATACAAATCGTGGTGCTAATGTGCACTGAAGGCTGCTGATGCTCCAACAGATTCCTGCCTTTATTGCTCTGTGGTCACTTTTCTTGCATGTATTTATGGGTCTCAATGTCTCTGTGTTTTTCAGGCTAGGTGTGTGTGTGCTGACCTCATGGTGTAACAGGAGTAAAGATGAGCATTAGCAGTGATGAGGTCAACTTCCTGGTCTACAGATACCTACAGGAATCAGGTATCTTTTCAAGTCCTCTTATTCATTGCACCTGCCTTTTTCCCATTTTAAATGTCCAGCCAAGTGACGTGTCATCATACCTATACTAATCTTTGTAAAGCTATAGTCAAATAAGTAAAATTCATTAAAAGTCTACTAATAAAAATATAGGAGAAAAACGAGAGGGTACATGATATTTTTTTAATGGCAATACAAACTAAATGCTCCTTTTTTTTCAACAGAAACTTAAGAATCCAGCAATAGCTTTTTTCTGTGTACTGTATAGGCATAGAAATGTTTTATTATTAAAATATTTTTTGTCTTTGTGTGTGTGCGTGTGTTTGTATCCTCCTGTCTTCTCTCCTCATCTCTAGGGTTCTCCCACTCAGCATTTACATTTGGTATTGAGAGTCACATCAGCCAGTCCAACATAAATGGTGCTCTGGTTCCCCCTGCTGCCCTCATCAGCATCATTCAGAAGGGCCTGCAGTACGTTGAGGCTGAAGTCAGCATCAATGAGGTGGGACACACAAGATATGGCACTGTTCTGCCCCATACTGTGCTCCCTCTGTGCTTCCTCTCTAAATCCTTTCCCACTCTCCAGGACGGGACGTTATTTGACGGGCGGCCCATAGAGTCTCTGTCCCTAATTGATGCGGTGATGCCGGACGTTGTTCAGACAAGGCAGCAGGCCTACCGGGACAAAATGGCCCAGCAGCAGGCTGCCACATCAGCGCCGGCATCTGCCACTGGAGGCAGCATCGCCGGCAACGCCAAGAATGGAGAGAATACTGCCAACGGGGAGGAGAATGGAGCCCATGCCTTAGCAAGTGAGTAATAGTAATAGTGGTATAAGGACAGGCAATGATTAATCATTTTGGGTGATAACAAAGCTATAACTATTAAGAAACCTTTTCATCAGACAGGAAAGTCCTCTTTGGTCTGGTATAGTTTGACAAATTTGAATTTCTTCCATGAACCAAATTATTCAATTTGCATATTCTGGTCATTTGAGAACAGTATGTAGATAGATCACTTATTTTCAGTGGTAAAAAGAAGTAGATGGCCATATACTGCCAGAATGATCATCTAATTGCATCAGTTATCAAACTCTGCCCAGACAATCACGCAGACCTGATGGAGGTAGACGGAGATGTGGAGATCCCCCAGAACAAGGCCATGGTCCTGAGGGGCCATGAGTCAGAGGTTTTCATCTGTGCCTGGAACCCAGTCAGTGATCTGTTGGCATCGGGGTGAGTCACCTTCCCTTGCCAACCTTTCTCCTGTGTTCCTGCCCTCTTACTCTCTCTGAATAAAACAAGTAAAAACTCACTTATTTAATACAAGTTTGATGCTTTTCCGCCTGAAATATTTCCCACCTGCTTCACTTTTCCTGTTGTTGCAGAACAAACAGAAGATTATTTAGATCTTTCGATCTCTTTAGATCAGTCACTGCTATTTTTAGTTAGTGACGTGATATGCAACATTTCAGAGTAAAGAATAGACACCTTTGTTTTTATAGACAGTATTCCATTTTCAGTTTTATAAAATGGGACAAGCAGGAACCAGAAAGTGTTTGAGCTGTATAATAATTAATTGACGTAATCAATGAAGACTTGTTATTTTGATTTGTTTACTGACCTGTGATATTTCATTATGATTGTCATTGTTTTTTTCAGTGCAGTTATTTATTTCAATTTAAAATTTTAAATTAATGTGGGGGGAATTTATAAACCAAGCCAAATTGAAAAATATCTCACAGCAGCAACTTTAGATGCTGCGTGAAGCAATAAACATCCATCATTCACAGTCCATTACAGTCAGTTAGGCTAATGTCTATGCGCTCCTGGACACTGGCTCAAATGTTTGTGATTCTGTTTGTGTGTGTCAGGTCTGGTGATTCGACGGCTCGTATTTGGAACCTCAGTGAGAACAGTACGAGCAGCTCCACACAGCTGGTGCTGAGACACTGCATACGAGAGGGAGGACAGGATGTCCCCAGTAACAAAGATGTCACCTCACTAGACTGGAATGTATGGACACTAACGCACAAATGCACACACAACAATACACCATGCAGGGCCCACTGCATACATAAGCAAAGCAATGCATTTTCTGTAAACAGCAGGTTGGCAAACAAACAACAAACACTTCCACCAGAACATAACTTGATAATATCCAACAGTGGAGTATCAGAGGGTGGAATTTTTCCTTCAGTTCAGCCAATGGGCTGTAAAATTGAGCCAAGGGCAGAGGCAAAAATTTCCTGGATAGTATCCACACTGATGGAAAACACAGGCCTCTTTTATAATACCAGCTGAATCACAGCAAATGTTCATTCAGCCTGGACTCTTTAGGCAAATGCTGCAGCCAAAAATGACAACACGGGTCTGGAAATATGTTTGGAATGGCTTTGTGGGAAAACTGACAAGCACACACACACTTGATGCCTCTCTCTCTCTCCCTCTCCCTGTCCCCTTTTCTCTGACAGAGTGAGGGCACACTGTTAGCAACAGGCTCCTATGATGGATTTGCCAGAATATGGACGAAGGATGGTAAGATGAATTCTTTTGAGATAAAGTTTTCAACTCACAGTTCTATAATAATATATATTATTTTGTTTCTGTTTACAAAGGTTTGCATGCTTTTTACCATTCTAACCCTAATAATGTCGGTGGCATCATGTTTCTTGTAGCTGGAATGGATTGATAAATCTATAGTTTAGTAGATACATGGCTCAGTTAATCCTTGTACAATGCTGCCACCTATAGGGATATTTACACATTGCTGTTGAATTAATTTGTCATGGTTACTGTGTTTTCCATTGGCTCTTTACATGCTTTCTTATTTAAATCCTGTATTGTTACTTATTGTAGTTACTTTACATTGGATTACAATGGATTGTGTTTCCATTCTCTGTGTCCTGCTCCGTAGGTAACCTGGCTAGTACACTTGGCCAACATAAAGGTCCCATCTTTGCCCTTAAGTGGAATAAAAAGGGCAATTTTATCCTCAGTGCAGGAGTAGACAAGGTAAACCAGGCTGTTATATAAATGAGCTCCTTTGCTCAGAACATATTGCATGAGATAATGTTTTTGGTAATGTCTTAGCAATAGTGGTTACATTGTGCACTTTTTGTTGGTACTAATTATACTTGTACATGTCTCCGCCCAGACAACAATCATTTGGGATGCCCATACAGGAGAAGCCAAACAACAATTTCCCTTCCATTCAGGTACTGAATGCATCTTCACCACTGACCCTACAACCTTCTATCAGTTTTGTATTGGATATTATTTCTCTCACAGTTTATTTTTGTCCTTCATAATATGTTTTCTTCTTGACTTTTTCTCACTTTCAGCTCCGGCACTAGATGTGGACTGGCAGAGTAACAACACATTCGCCTCTTGCAGCACAGACATGTGCATCCACGTTTGTAAACTAGGACAAGACAGACCCATTAAAACATTCCAGGGACACACAGTAAGTGTTTTTTGTGTATTTGCATATGGAGTGTTTACTCATTACTGACCAAAAGTCGATGAGTCCTAAAAACCTGAAGGAGCTGGAAACATATCTCAATTTTTAAGATAGACGGAATATTTATAAGTGTCTGGTGTCAAACCTAATAGAAGGTTGTTTTGCCTTCATTTCAAAGTGTATCTGTGGATGTTGTGAGCACACAACAAACTGTACATGCATACCCCCCTTCATCCTTCTCTTGTTTTAGAATGAAGTAAATGCGATCAAGTGGGATCCCACAGGGAACCTGCTAGCCTCCTGCTCAGATGACATGACGTTAAAGGTGAGCTGAGAAAAACTGGACATCTTGTGCCATTTTTCACTCTTACCCTTGACCTAAAAGTATTGGGCCATTAAGAATGTACAATGTATTCACAATGACTGGAGATTCTGGAAAAAGAAAATCCATCTTCCCTGCCCTACAATTTGTAAATTATAGTTTTATCTTTGCTAAAATCTTAATATTGGGACTGAGTGTATAATTAAATCTGAGTTATCAGACTTGCACATAAAACACCTGCAGCTGGATGATTTGTCACAGTAATTGATAAAGTTGTTTTTTTTTTTCTCTCTCTTTTGTTTTCAGATTTGGAGTATGAAGCAGGACTCGTGTGTCCATGACCTTCAGGCCCACAGTAAAGAAATCTACACCATCAAATGGAGTCCCACTGGCCCCGGAACCAACAATCCCAGTGCGAACCTCATGCTAGCCAGGTGTGTGTCTACGACAAGCAACACATCATTAGTAATGAGGTTCCAGGTGTTTAATGTAAAAAAATCAAACACTCTGGCCTTTTTAACTTGTGATACACAAAAATTCCCTTCTCTCTGTTTTGAATTCCAGAGAACCCATAAATTGCAACTGGCAAAACATTAATTTAACGCATTTAATGACTACAAATTAAAAAGTTGTTACACAGAGCATTTGAGATTTAGCCAGTGGGATTGCCACCTAACTATCAACCTATTAAACTCATTGTATTTTAGCAATCCTCTAGAACAGGAAATGAAATTTGTCTGATTTGAATTTTTTATTTTTTTTGTGCAGTGGGTCTCCACTTTATTGGTTGTTTCAGATCAAGCGAAGCGGTGTTATTGTAACTAAATAGCAGTAATGTAGAAACCTGCTGTTTTTTTATGACATGGTTATGATTTCTGAGCACAACTTTGGTCTGTGCACTTTTCAGCACAAACTTCCGTTTTTTTTTTGTTTTTTTTTAAATTAATTGATATTTCTCTCATTCTGTTCTATGCCTGAGTCAACAGCAGCACCCCCATAACCCTGCTTGTTCCTGTCTCCTACCCCCGCAGTGCATCGTTTGACTCCACAGTCCGTCTTTGGGACGTGGAGAGAGGCATCTGTATCCATACGCTGACTAAACACCAGGAGCCGGTCTATAGTGTGGCTTTTAGTCCCGATGGTCGGCATCTGGCCAGTGGCTCCTTTGACAAATGTGTGCACATTTGGAATACACAGGTAGGAGGAAAACAGAAAGGAGAAAATGTATGTCATCTCTATATAAATGTAACACTCTGAATATCCCTTTAAAGGGAGAGCAGATAATTCTGTGTAAAGTTGCATATTGAGTGGAAATAGATACATAAAAGGACATCAAATCAACAACACAGCAGCAAAGCTAACCTAAAAAGAAAACTTACCAGGGATTTAAATACATTTTGCAAACCCAGTGCAAGTTGTACAGACAGATGTGGAGAGAGAATAATGAGGCCTTTGTAGTTCTCTGTATGTTAACTTCTGGACACACCAATGCTCCACTGGTGCCTGCTGGCTGACTAACCAGTTGGGGCTGTGAACAAAAACATTTGCAAACTGATAAATGCCAAGAAAACCCAATGCTGATTAATTGGAGGAACTGAAGTTACCCATCTGTCAAGCCGAAGCAGAGCAGCCCTGGTATCTGTCTTCGTGCCCCTCATCTCTCTGGGGTTTCTCTCACATTGTGATAACCAAGACAAATCCTGGTGGACCGCTAAAACGTCCATAGTGTCTTCCCTGGTCCATCAGCCACACTGAAAGGGCCAGTGAGGAGTGTGATTTAGGCTCCCATTGGACTTTTGCTGTTCTGACCTTCTCCTGTTTGGCCATCTCTCCCACAAGTGACCTCCCTATCAGTTCCATTTAGAACTCATAATCTGTCTACTTTCCATCCTTCCTCATTAACGGTTTAGCAGGTGCAAAAACTGTCTCCCCTTTTCTCCTTCTTTTCCTTTTCCTCTACATGAGCACAAAAACCTATACATATTTATAAAAAGAGGCTTTCTGAAACTTTTTCAAAATAATGTGTCTGTCCCTTGTTTCTGCAGACGGGCGCTTTAGTTCACAGTTATAGAGGGACGGGGGGAATCTTTGAGGTTTGCTGGAATGCAGCAGGGGACAAAGTGGGAGCCAGCGCATCAGATGGATCTGTAAGTCTACATGGGGGCCGTTTGGATGGACGTGCAGTGGCTTTTTTTTTGTCTCTAGTTTTGAGTTGTAATGGTGTTCTTTGTTTTTCCTCCTCAGGTGTGTGTACTAGATCTTCGGAAATAGCACTGCTGTTTGTTGGAAGCCATGGACCGACCATGAATGTGTACATAGCCAAATGACTGTCCCTGCCTGCCCTGCGTACTGCTCACGCTTACGACTATGGCCCCGCCCACTGACAGACAGGAAGCAGGAAACAGGAACAGGAAGCAAGCAACCCGACACAGCAGGTCCAGATGCAGGGATGAACAGAAGGACGGACAGACAGACATACAGACTCAGATGGATGGAGGGATGGATAAGGGCGGATGGAAGCGACCCTCTCTATCTGTGCGGACTCTTACAGAGATGCAGAAGGGACGCAGTGAATAAAGAAAAACAAAAAAAAGGAAAAAAAGTTACAGATCCGTATATGTACCAAATTTGGAAGCTATTTTGCTTTTTCTTTCAGTTTTTTTTCCCCTTTTTTTTCGATCTTCAAACCATGCTCATCTTCATCAAAATGAAAAAAAATGAAAAAAGTGTTGATCTTTGTTCCTAGCTGGATCTCATTGTGCAGACATATCAACTTCTCCACCATAAGACAGGATGGCACTTAGTTTTTTTTTTTTTTTTTTTAATTTCAGATCTCTTGTTTCAATGTTTTTATATTCTATCTTGGGGGGGGTCTGGTCAGGCGAGAGTTTTACTAAGTGGAGAAGTACATATACACTGACACACTCATACATGCACACCAAACTACGTCTTTGTCATGACTTCAAAACCTGCTGACAAACCTAAAAGGCTCTGTTTCCCCCTCATATTTCACCAGAGGTCTCTGCAGTTGTGAGAGAGTCAGAATGCAGTAATTGTCATCTTTTCCCCAGACGACAAACTCCGGATTATCCTCGCACACCCAACTGGGCACACAGCTGCGTGTGGTGACGTATACCCAGATGCTTTAAAAACAACTCTTTTGTGCACTATTTGATGGTTTGACCCACAATTCTCTTCTCTGGACTCAGTGATCACAGTTTACACGTCTGATCAGACAAAAAAAAACAAAACAAAATCCCTCTGCTTGTCTGAATGTTCAAGACTGCTCTTAATTCTGGGTACTGCAACAGTACACAAGGTCCCATCTCAAATCAAGACTGTCAGCCAGCAAGTTCCTTTTGTACCTTTTACTAACAAACCAAGTCAGTAGAGTTAAAACAGCTGCAATTTGATTTAAAGGCTTCAAATGAAGCTGTCAGCGCTGAAACATCCCATTTAAAGGTGCTTTTGCTACTTTGGGCTTTTCAGGTGGAGTCACTGAGGGCAGAAGTTATCTCTACGAGTTAAAGGGCAGAGCCAAAAAAAAAACAAAAAACAAAGGACGTAGCTAATATCATGGACACCGAAGCTGCGTTCAAAATCACTCCCCTGTTTATTATTGCCTGTAAACTCCATATTTTATTCTATAGTGAGCAGAAAATGGAGAAACTTAATATGTATTTTTGGGGATTGTTAGTAAACTAACGTCCTCAACGTGGACTCTGCTTTCTGTGTTGCATAATAAAATTAGGCACTATATAAAGTATATATTTTAGAATATAATCATAATGTGGCAGTGAGTAAAGTAAACAGGAAGTGGTTTTGTACACAGACTCTCTCCGTTGTCAAAATGACCATACCAGCCTGAAACAATGACGTCTCCTTTAATTGATTTATTTTTTTGCCTCCTTGCTGTGGCCTGAATGAATTCTCATCTTTTAAATAGTTTTTTGACCAAAGTTTTGTCTTTAAACTTCCAATTAGGTTGGCAAGTATTTTCCACTTTGGGAAATATACGTTCCTTGGCTCGGCTCCGTTTGACGTTTAATTCAAACAGCGACTTAATCGATACTTGGATCAACTCTGCCTCAAGAGTGAAGTTTTAATCTGGTATAATATATATTTTTTAACTGTTTTAATAAAACAACCTCCCCGCATTTTCTCTGGCCTGGGCTTTAATGTGACAGACGGGAAGAGAAAGAGACTTTATATGTTTTCACTCCCGGACATTTGCAGAAATAGTTCAGTGTCGCATGCAGACAGATGGGGGGGGGGGGGGGGGGGTTTCTTTCCTGATGTATCTAAACAACATCCCTGGAATGAGGTAGCTATTCAGAATCAGGCCCAGAAAGCAGATCAAACACAAAAGCAATATTTGATCATTTTAATTTTGGTCTGCTGTGATTGATGATGTGTAGGGCCGGATTGTGGGGGGGCGCGGGGGTGGGAGAGTTGGCAGTCACAAACAACCTGGACGTGAGCTATCTGTCGTAGCTAAAGGTCCAATGTAGAGTCAAAATTGTACTTTTGATGTATTGTAATTCATCAGCAGTTCTTCACCAAAATTCAGCCCACATTTTATTCTGAGGTTCCCGAGTGACGAGACATTTTATACTCTTTTAAAGACAAATTAAAAGTTGCATTTTTGTAATTTCTTTGTAGATTTGAAAAAAGAAAGTGAATAAATGACTTATTGGCAGTGTTAATTTACATGTTCTATAAATTTTAAGGATTTTTTTTTTTTTTTTTTTTTACTTTGATGCTATTGATCAAATAGTAAAGGTTGACCCTATAATGTAAGGCTTACTGAGCTGAGCTGTCATTCTGAAGGCACCTTGCGTGGGAAGTTTCCCCCCCCCCAGGGGCAAATTACCACTAAATTTGTCTATGTTTTAATAAAGAAATGTTTCACTTTTTCTTTTGCTTGGATCTTTTTGGCAAGCCTTGTCCCAGGAAACGAGTTTCTCTCGAATCTCCTCTTGGCTTACACAGAACACAAAATTAATAAAAACAAAAACTGTAACTTTTCAATCAAGCCAAGATTCTGGGGGAGTTGTACAGATGTTCTGTGTGAAAGTGAAAGTTGCTCTGGAAGCAAATCAAATGTTTGATGGTCATATTTGTGTCTAAAGTGTGTGCAGTCAAACATTTTGAGTTCATAAATGGATTTTCCTTAAAAATATATATATCTATTTGAATACAAAAACTCTCAGTAAATGTGTTTGTGTGGCTGCTATAATCCACATAAATACACATTAACAAACCTGTTCACCCCCCCACGCCTGCTCTCAAATTCTCTGCTGTTAGAAAAAGGTTTGTGCGCTCTGAAGTTTGCCTGCACACATGTTCAACCTGCTAGTCATACCGGCGTGCTTGAAAATGGCTGTTTTGTTTTATTCACAAACACAATAACCAGTAGGCTCACTGGTCAACCAGGACGTATAAATTGTATAAAATAATATGTTCATCTTTTTCTGGGCTAAAAAAAAAAATGTTCCTTGCAAATATTTCTTATTTGAGTCAATCCCAGCGAGGACTCATCAGGAACTGGTCAAAAATGAAGTCACGATCATATTATTCTATACATGTTATGCTTTAGTTTGGCTTCTGTTTGGCTTAAACCAAAAACTGCCTCCAGAGCATCTCTGCTTCATCTCTGTGTAATAAAATGCCAGATTTCTACTAAATGGTAAGAGAGCGTTCATGTGTTCATGTGCTTTTAAATAGATTTTTTTTCTCTTCCCTGTATTTAAAGCCAATGTTTTCTAAAATCCTTGCAGACTCCTCTGATGTGTCTTTAGGTCTGTCACAGTGCGTCTGAGTCAACATGGCCGCCTGTGTCGCCATAACAGAGCGACCATGTTTGCCCAACAGCATCTCTCCAATGAGTCTTAAAGCCTTTGTTTTGTTTTTTTTTTCTTTTTGCAACTCATCACATCGATCTGTTACCATTTAAAATCAGATCAGTGAAACAAAAGTCCAGAATAAAATATATTTTGATAAGAGTTTTGAGTTTTTTTTGTGTGTATGTGTAGAAACGCTGTGCGGCCTCAGAACTCAAATATCACAGTGAAGCAGGAGGTCGGGGACAATCTTGTTTTATGAACAAAATGCAAAACATATTTTCACTTTTGTAGCTTTAATATACCAATAAAATGGGGATTTCAAAGAACGTGAAACTGGTAACATCCTCATGCTGGTGCACAGCAGGCTATGGTAAATTTTAAGAGGCATGCTTCACTATTACAACAGAAAAGGAGGATTTTTTTCCCTCTTGGATTATATTTGGATTCTTGTCTTTCCTACAGCAGCAGACCACTGGTGGACCTTGAAGTTATCAAAAATCACATCTACAGCTAAATTATTTCAGTTTTTTTTCCTGCTGCTGCAGATCAAACAAAAAATGAATTGAATGAGACTGATGTTTCAACAGTCCTCTTAAATCCAACAGAACAGAGATCAGTAGCATCCATCAGACATCAGTACTTGGCCTGGGAATCCTACTAATAGATGGAGAAATGTCTGTCAGTGCCTTTCCTTTTTTCTGTGTATTGCTGAGGACAGGAAGCGCAGTTGAGAAAATTCAGGAAAATTGAAAATGCAGATATAAAACAATCTATATAAATTCTGCACGATCATCTGAGAGCCCACGACAAGGCTCAGACTGTGAGCAGCAGAGGGGGCGTGAGGGGCGGACTACAGTTCAAGGTGTCTGAGCTGCCGGCTCTTATTCACGTCCGGGCTGCGAGACACTTTCTACAAGATGAACTGTCTCTGCATCATTTTGTGCAAAAAAAAAAAAAAAAAAAAAAAAAGCAACAACCAAAATCTCTTAAGCCTCTGCAATGGCTGCAGAGACCGAAGATTGGGAACCAGGATCAGATGGAGAGGAAGAAGGAGGTTGGACGGCTGTGTGTCCAGAAAAAAAAAAACACCTTTAAAAAAAACTCCTAAATGGAGCCGATCCTGCAAAACTCACTGCTCCAATTATTATTATTCATGTGTGACAGATGACGACTGCTTCTCCCCTTCCCTTTGATTTCCACTCACTCACCACTACCATTTATTTCACATTTATTTTGCGTACGTTGGTGAACAGCAGCTGCCTGTTTAACCTGACATAATGGCCATTTGTCAAACACTCCTAAACAAAGTTACTGTGGCTGAGACAGACTGAAGCTGGTCAGAGCTTCAGCAGGAGTCTGAATCTATAAATAATTATAATTAGATCACAATGTTTTCACTCTGTGCCACTTTCTGAAGTGACACAGAGGGAGCTGAAGGGATCGAGCCTTCGTGGATTTGCAAACAGAACCCACCATGAAGAGCAATGACACACTCTCCTCCTGGGGAAGGAAAAAAAAAAGGAAAAAAAAAAAAACCCCAAACAAAACTGCTACAGCAGACTGCTTTAAAGTTTTTTAGACTGACAATGTCATCAAATAGCAATTAGCTGTACAGGGTTTACTTTAGAGCTGAAGAACACCTAATAATATACATTCTTAGTTAAATTACTTTGAAACTGCATGATGGCTCAGCTATAGTCTGATTATTATAGTCTGCAATATTAAATGTAAATATATATACAGATAAAATATATAACTATATTTACAGTTTTACATCATTAAACTCTGACATATATTTAAGTGTAACTCTGAAAAAAAAAAAAAAAAAAATCTGTCAGATTTACGAATTGGTTGTGTTTTATCAGGACTGACATCTGCTCCGTCTGTCCTACAGACCATTCAAACATGCTGCCACAAAAGAACTGATACACACTGATTGCTGGAAGTGCAGCAGTAAACACGTTTGTGCGACGTTACTGGCTGTGACTCACACAGGATCAGAGGACATATAAATGAAGCTGGAGTTCAGCTGGGCAGATTTTTAGTCTCTATAAACCCAGGGGTTAAAATAGTTGCCATCATGGTAATTTCACATGTTGGTATTGTGTGTTTTTAGTCAGCTGTGTGTCTTAGCAATGACTTTGGTGAGCATGTAGCTAGAATCGTGGCTGGAGGTAGGAAAAATGAAATGCACCTTAGCTGTTGATCTTACAGTTTTCAGATGGCAGCAGGAGTTTGTGAAGATGAAAGCACTCTCGAAACTTCTGGATTTTGGCAGCTTTGACTCTCTCTGGTCTGTTTCTGAAGCGGCTGCTTGATCAGTGCAGCACGGACAGATTAGCTGCCATTGGAGTCCCAGTGAGGTTCTGGCCGTGCGGCTCATGGTTGTAGGAAGGCAGGTAATGAGCCACGTCGGCCAGAGTCTGCAGGACGTCGTAGGTTACTGCAAACAGGAAGTAGGTGGGCAGCAGCCAGGTCAGGCTGAAGACACAGTCGCCCACAGGCAGAGGGACTGCAAGGTGTCTGTGAGGAGAGAGAGAGAAGGTGGGGCACATTTCATTACATTACTGTAGACAAACTTCTCATTTCTTTGTATGGAAGGATCCCTAAGACATGTTGTGTTTCTCCATTTAATGAAGAAACCTGACATGACAACTCCCATGCAGCTATTTATGCACATTCATTTCACAGGTTTCTAATTTCTTAATGTGTTTCCTGAAAACTGCATTGTGTAGGATGTTTCTGAGCAGAACAATCCCTTAATAACAACACCAGGGCCAAAAGATAAAGGCCAATGAAAGAATAAACACTAAGTTGAAACTGTGTGTTTGGAGATAATATGTTCAAACCTCTTTCATTTTCCTCCTAGAATTTAAGGGGAAATGGCAGAAGGTATAAAAGAGCACTTGAATCTGCTTGTTCTTGCTGAAGGGAAACTGAGGAGGGAGTCAGATGGCAGGAACGGCAACAGTTGATCTGGATGGTTGAAACAAACTGAAAGGAAGGAATTGGCTTTTTGAATTCAGAGCAGAGAGAGCCGTTTTATGTCTGATGTCTTCCTTGCTACAACCAAAAGGAATTATTACTGCTTCTCCCACAACTGTGGATTCTTTCTGACACCTGGTTTTCATATTTAAAGACATTTTTGGAGCATGCAAAGATAAACTGGGATTAATAGGTGACAGCTAATGGCCCTGGAGAGCCACCCCGGAGAATCCAGGGGCCCCTCTTAGCAGCAGGAGAGCTGCTGCCCTCCTTTGACTGTTGGTTGACCTCTAAAAAAATCTCTTTCAACCTACATGGAAATACATACAGAGAGCTGTGAAGGTGGGATTAAAAAGAAAATGGAACTCTGACATCTATCTCTTGGACTGACAGAACGAGGATATGTTGAACATATAACCTCCTCACAGCTACACATCCCTCACAGTGAAACTCGCTCCACTTATCTGAGCTCCCTCTGCTCCAAGAAAAGGTGTCATTTGAAATCACGCCGTGACTTCTTTACTTTTCTAACATGTTTCACCTTCCCGATGATGAATCAGCTGCTAAACTGGTAGATGTTGACATTAGAACTGGCTGCTCTGTCCAACAGTGATTCCTTATTTAATGCCATTTTCCTGGCTGGTTTTTGACTTCTTCACCTGTTATATCCTTTCTCTGCTGAATTAGTGTATTGCCTTCATTTTCATTCCATGTAGCATAATTGCATGTGTATAATTTGCTCCATTACTGTTGTGACAGACTTTTACTTAAGATCAGTGCATTTATTTTCATGAATGCTAACCCTTTATAGCAACGGCTAAAATTACAAATAGCTTCATAAAATGTCACTGAAGTGTCACTGTGAAATGGGAAATAATTTCAGCTCTGACAGCAACAAGAGAAAACAAAAAGAAGTATCATTCTAAATTAAAGTTTTAAGTAACCCACAGAAAACCTCTTTTAACCTCACTGACAGGCTGCTCTTTGGCTTTACTTTGAGTTAAATAAAACTCTCACACACCCCGGGATCTCAGATGTATTGAGAAAAAGCAAAAGCACTCACTGGAATCTGTCTTCTCTGGATTCTCTCAGCATGATGAAGACAAACAATCCCACTTCAGTGTTGAGAGAGAATGACACAACTTTGTCCAACATGACAACAAAACCCTAAAGGAAGTATGAAAAAAAACCAAAAAAAAAAACCTGCTGCAATTCAGGAAGTTCACTATCAGGATAACAGTCAGCATTTTTTATTTTTTTTATTTTACTGTTTGTGTGTGTGTGTATTTACCCTGGGATCACACACTGACACGATAAAGATGACGACAAACCCAAGCAGTGACATGAATCCTTTAGCCATGCTGCAAGAAAACAGAAGAGCATATAATCAGTTTAATTAGGCAACATTAACATTTGAACAGCATTTTAGCTAAATGACACATCACACAGAGCCCCTTCCTGAAAGGAAGGGAGACAGAAAATATACCGCAAATTCAACAACAAACCACACAGTAAACAGCCTGTGTAATAGGCAGTGAAACTTTTTGCCAATAGCAAATTTTCTGAACAGTATAATACACTTTTAAATGTTTGCTTTAAACCATAACTATGGCAACACACTAACATTTTTCACATAAGCAATGACCTGGACTGCAGCTCCGTATGATTTGTGATTAGTTTCAAAGTGTTGTTGTACTTAAATTTGTTGCACAGACTATTTTTGGTTGTTTACAAACTCACAATAGAAATTACATGTACTAACTAGAAAGTGAAACAACAGTATTGCTAATGCAGGGCTGCGGGGTTGGGGGTGGAGCCAATGTAAGCTGACATTTGGCGAGGTCGTGGTGCAGCCTGGACAGGTTGCTAGTCTGTTGCAGGGCTGACACATAAAGATCCAACCATTCACGCTCACACTTGGGGACTATGGGGAACTATAATAGCTTGAGGTTTTATTTGGCCAGAAACAGACTGTGCGTTTGACCAGCTGATGCTGTGTAATGCAGAATGCTGAATTGACATCTGTGCAATCAGATGTTGAAAAGGGGGAAGGAGCTGCCTGAAATTTCCTAAAAGTTTGTGACATGAGCTGCTGTGTCAGGCCATGTTTTTTCATCTTTTTAAGGCCGGGCCACACAAAACTCTTCAGCTTCACTCCCCCTCTCACCAAGTTGTCACTGCTCACCTTCTTGCTGAGCAGATGTGCTGTTTACTTGGCAGATTTCGCTCCCAGGCCTTGGACACCCACTCCAGCCGTCTGCTCCACAGCGCGCTCACCAGACCGTCAACTGGCAGAAACACCACCAGTCCAGTCAATACAAACAAATGCATAATGCTCAGGTGTGTACTAGCAGCAGCAGCAGCAGCAGTATTATTACTAACAGTTTTATAAACTTTACCAACTAACTTCCTGATCCTGCGTCTTACTTGTGTGTTTCATGGCAGATCCCATCACCAGGAAGGACACAGTGACACTGATGGCTATAAACACCTGGATCAGCTCAGCCACCCAGGAGTATGTCCTGTAACGTTCATTAATAATCTGCATGGGTAGGTGGGGAGGGCGATAGATGATGGTGGGGGTGGAAAAGGAGGACACAGAAGAAAGGAAGCATGCATTTTTTTGGTATTTTAGCATCTTAACTTTTGACGTAACTAAAATGGCACAAAAGTTATGTTTTGGTTATATTAGGAATAACTTTGAACAGAATGCTGCTGTGCTGTTGTTGTGACTACAGAAAGGCAGATGATTTTCACTGATTAACTTCCCGTTTAAAGTTGTGCTCATCAGTGATATCACCACTTTACATCACTTACATCACTTACTCATGGCCGTCCCTTTGCATAAACTTTACTTTCATGACGGACACAATTAACTTGGATCTCTGTCACTATCCATGAGACTGTCTGAGGGCAAATTGAGTCCCATTTCGGAGTTGGCTGATTAGATGTGTGGATCTTTTTCATAAAAATCGTGCAAATCTTACAACGTGTTTCCCTGAGCAAGATCAGGCCAGGCCAGCCCCAGCCAGCCGCTCCAGCTAATTGCTGCATGTTTCCATTTACTGTCGCAGTAAGTTGTTAGCAGGGGGAGTTGTTAGCTAGAAGCACTGTTTCATGTATAATTGAATCGAACACACTCAGATGACATGTTGCCAGATAATGTTTTCACCGTAAACCATTAGTTGGCCCTGTATATATTGCACAATGACTTTCTATTTAGTTAGTCCATAGTGTGGCTATTACAGCAGTGTCACATGCAGCTTAGGGCGTAGAGTAGGAAGTATGTGTACTGCGGTAGAGCAATTGAACTGTGACATAATTTGAAGAAAGGGGCACAGAAATGTAATATATTACATACTGAGACACCATTACTATCAGACTTTTGGACAGATAAAGATACAGATTTATAATGCATGTGAAATACACATTGTGAAATTTGGATGTTTACATATGCAATGAATATCTAAATAATGAATGTTTATTCAGTATTTGGTGTAGATGGTAAAAAAAAAAAAAAAAAGAAACAGTTGTAGCCATGTTTTAACAATCTATGTTGAATTTTAATGAATGTAACATTATTAAAATACAAATTAAATGAGTTTAATAATTCTAAATAAAAATATTACTTTAATTTTAACATGTGTATCATCTCATCAGTTCTCAGGGTTTTGGAGCCCATTGCATGTATTGACAGACTTTGGGATAGGTATATAATCAGGTAATATGATATATCATATCACATTAATAAATAATGAGGTTTGAAAATGAATATTTACATATATGTTGTCATTTTTACGTGCTTATATCAACATGCAGAACTTACATTTGCTTTTGGGTGTATGACCGAAGGTTTTTGTTTGGAGATGGCTGATAATCAGAATGATCACTGTAGCTGTGATGTGTTTGTCATGATATTCAGTTAAATCAAATTCAACTAGACTCTTTGACTTAACTATTTAACTGCACAACAACGTGTTGTTGAAATAAGCTCTAGTTAGCTATAGTTAGAATGACCACTTTCATGTTTTACACTTACAGTTTTGTTATTTTTTCTCCTTTTAACTTAAACATCACTCCACTCCCCAACTTGATGGTTCTGATGTGTCTCCTCTCCTCAGTTGGATTCGTTCTGGCCTGACTTAAAGGAAACCTTTAAAGAAAAGGGGACAGAGAACTCGGCTTTCTCTATCTCTCGTCCACCTTCCAGGCACTGCAGTGGCAGTTGGGTTTATGTGTTGTTGTCCTTAAGGTTTTGGTTTGGCGTACATTTAGATCGATTGGGAGCCATCGGTGTGGGTTTCATTATATCCTATGGCTCTTTTTGAGAGCCATCATGTAAATTCAAAGGGACCTATACAAACAGTGTGGATTCTTACCTTAGTCAGGGGAATGGTGGCAATCTCTCCTGCTTTCTCAGCGCTAACGGAAAAACAAACATAGGGAGGAGAGAGGGCATTTTAATCTGAAGGAAGTGACTGAAGTGCGGTTAACTGGTCTTTCCTCCTTCAGCAGCTACTGTTAATGTGCCATTTAGTAAATCTTTACCCAAGGATGTTTAACAGATGTAATGTCACGTCACCTGCAACAGACTAACAGCAGATTCCTCAATCTTTCAACATGCATGGCCATTGCATCAATTCAAATGGAAATATAAGATATTGAACAAATAATTCATATTTTAAAATATTTTGGAAGATTTTTCTCCCTACTTCCTTCATAGATGGAGGAATTTTATATTTGAAGAAAAAAAAAGAAAAAAGAAAAAAGCAGAAAACCAACCAAGCTAGGTTGGTTTGAGTTTGAGTACAATGATGTAGATAGCGCCCAGTCGATCGGTTTGGACTGGATGGCTGAGTCACCTTCACCACATGCAGGCAGGAGTTTATGCTCAGGAAAGACTCCATGGTGCTTCCTTGGCACTCTGCAGAGTTACAAAGCTTTACGTTGATCCCACACTCTGGATGGATTGTTTACTGTTTAAACATACACATATTTTAATATTACGAAGGGGTGGTCAAAAAACTAAATAAAACTTTCACTGTTAAGTTGCTGCTCTCGCTTGGTGTGTGCTTCTTTATGGGGGCGTAGCTTTGCACTGATGTCACAAACTCAGTGCCCCACCCCACAACAACAACAAAAACAACCACAAAAAAGTGACCGAACTCTCACGACAGTGAAATAAATGTCGATTAGTCTATGAGACTCGAGAGACTACATCATTGATGTCTTGCTGGGCTGATGACACAGAAGTCCACTTTAGTTTTCAAAGAACCATAACATCCCATAGCCTAGTGACAGGGATGCTCCTCTGAGGGAAGTGAGCAAATGAGGGCTTGTTAAACCACTACAAAAATGCAGTTTGAGTTTTTGTTTATCCTATTTAAAGTGAGTTAGAGCGGTCATCTAATGGGTTGTAGAAAAAAAAAAATTGTGAAACTGCACTCTAAAAATCAGGAATATTTTCTCTAAACGCTGAATGTTAAAAGCTGGTTCTGGCAATATGTGGGCATTATCATCACTCCTCACTACCTGCTGAGCTGAGCCCTGTGTAAGCTTGCAGGGTGTGAATAGGTTTTATATAATTCTATAACACGAGTTCAAGTTCCACACACATATTCAATTACAATTAAAGCAGACAGGCATAGTTTAGGTTAGAATACTTTTGTAAATGACAGGTTTTAGCCTGTGGATTTAGATAAAGTAGCAAAAACTGGAAACTGCATTGGCAGGTTTATACATTAAAAAAGTGGAGAGGTATTGATCAATCACAAGACTTTAAGATTGGTTTCATAATATATCCCTCTCTCTGATCCTTAAAATGTATCCCTTATAAAAAGGGCTGCCCTCTCCATAAATTAATCTTCATTAGGAGTAAATGATATAGAGCCTGGATCTCTTCCCTCTCCCTAGTAGCTGGCCAGCTCCCAGCTTGCAGAGGGATCTCCTGGGAGTTACAAGAACACTTCAGTGAGGGAAAATATTGTCCTAAATATTAAATGAGGCAAATGGTAGTAAAACATACGGTAGGCCAAGGCTAAAACTATGAATCAGTGTTTCCATTTTAACTCATTTTGGCCATTTGTCTGCTCCTGCTGCAATGTGCTGCAGGTTTCATTAGTTGTTTCTCCTTCTCCTTTGCAGCCAAACAAAGGCGAGCAACAACTTCAACAAGAGGAGAAAACAAGCACAAGAAGTACAAGAAAAACAAAATAAAACAAGACCTAAAGCTGATGATGTAAACAGCATCAGTGCACAGTGTGTGGATGACAGTGGTTACACAGGAAACGCGTCCCGCACAACTGCATAGTCAAATTGCTCACTCACAGTGGCTGGGCAAAAGGGCCCAGATTTATTCAGATGAAGGTGACTCAGTCATTCCAAACATTTAACCCACCCCAATCTAAATAAGTACCGACTACACTGTTGTAGAGTTTGGTATAAAAATGTTCAGTGGCTGTTTTATATGAAACTAGCCCACACACATAAAACCAACCGTTTTTGGTTTGTGTACAATTCCTGTACACAACAAATACCCAAATGCATGGACATGAGTACATTACTTCACAGACAGTTTAAGCTTATTTAAGCTGAAAATCAAAATAAGACTTGGTGAAGCGGTGAGTTCAAGTAATTGGTGTTCATATGACTAAGTGTGTGATTAAAATCAAAATGAAAAGTAATGTTTGAGTGGTTGACACATATTGTGGGGTGATCCAATTCACATCACAGAGAACTCCAACCTCCAAAACATTCCTTAAAGTGGATTCACGCATTCACAAAACAATTTCAACAAAAGTAAACATTGGAAACTTCACAAAGCTTGCAACGTTGTATTGTGTAGCATTAGTTTGGCTCAGTGTGGCCAGCAGATTAAGGACCAAGTTGATGTCTAAAACACGATATAGACCACATCCGGATATTTCATTTTTATCAACAATTTTACAACTATTCCCGGAGATAATAATAACAATTATTATATTATCCCATAAATGAGGAACATATAAAGAATGACTTTTAAAAAATTATCATGAGATAAAAGGATTGAAATAATGACTGTACACACAACTTCTATCATCTTCTGTAAAAAGCTATGGGTTCAATATAAAGCCCTGAATATGAATATGAACAGTAGGGTTGTCAGATACAAGCGATGAAGGATAAAATCATTCTGTGTCTATTATACTAGGCATTCCTTTTGTCAAATAATTTATAAGTATAATTATAAAAGCAAATTATTAAAGCATTCAAATTACTGCTGTTTGTAGGTAAGAAACTATATTCACAGAAACTTTAGAGAAAATTTAACTAATCCTGAAATGTTGCACTTTAAACTTCCGAGTATGACAGTGTTAAGTGTGATAGTAATTGCTTCATGAGACAGCTAATAGGACCCGAATTAACAAGATCACATCACATCTGCCTCACTACATTCTTTCCATTGTACCTTCTGCTGCTCAGCCAGTGGCTTTTAAACTCTGCATGGGTTGTGAGATGCTGAGTCACAGCAGGGGATCACTGAGACAGAACTAATTAAGAGGACTATTAGCAGCAAAGACACAACATTGTATGCATCATTTAGGGTGTCGCAAATCGCCAAAGCTAGTAAGCCTCATATGGTAAGGAAACAGCTTCTTGCTGGCTTTGAGCCAATGTTGTGAAATGAAAACAAAACCAAACGAAACTAAACAAGAAAAAAAGAGTTCTTCAAGAGTAACAAAGTAGGAAATGTTCCAGTTCCAGATAAATATGGAAAGGCAACAGATTTAAGATATGCAAGATTGTGTTTGGGCTCCCCAGTGACAATCTCTTGGGCGTGCTAAAACAACTGCCGTCTGTGATGTGATGAAAATGCTGAGAACTGACAAACCGGATGAAAAGGGCAGCTATTAGCAGAGTGTATAAATAACTAAAAACTAACTATAAAAAACTGAGTAGCCAACTGGCTGGCAAAATAATAATGGTCTCTGACAGATTTTGGAAACAATGGCGAGAACTGCTTTACATTGTTAATACGGCCCCAAAAATGTTGGGAAGTTTCAGCCATCCATCCATCGAAAAAAAAAAAAAAAAATTAAATCATTTGACAGCCCTAGTAATTATTACATATTCAGCTAATGAAATGCAAAGAACCTAAATATAGTATCATCTCCTATACAGCACATCTAATCTTACCTTTTTTTTTATTAAAAATAAATATTGATGGGAATGGCTTGCAGACTCTCCCACCTGTTGCTTCGCACTGGTGACATCTAGCTTATGGCAAGGTGCCCACTCACTACTTGACCTGAGAACAGCTTTCTTTTTCTTTTCTGTCTTTTTTTTTTTTTTGTGACATCCTTCTCAGATTGTGCAAAGTCCCAAGCTGGCACATCTGACACCTGTACTCACCTGAATGCCCTGAATGAAAGCACTGATGGCTTCCCCTCATCCATTCTGATGAGGTTAAGGTTACAGCTCTCGGGAGTGGAAACATTCAGAGGACTATGTGCTGTGCTTTCCCAGTACAACCTTGGTGTTGAAACAACAGGGAGACGCCATGTGTATTCTACTGTCAAAAGCAAGCTTATTTTAAATTCTGATTGGATGTATTATTCTCCAGGCCCTTCCAGTTTATAACACAGACAGAGTGACAACCTATTTTTCTGCAAAAGGTTTACAATTGAGGGAGAAAAGGACTGGTGGCAAAGCCTTTGGGCCGAGGCAACATGTACAAGGAGGGGACTTTTTTTTTTCCCAATTATTTAATTTTTTTCAGTCACTAAAGCATATTGGGAGCTTTCTTCAAAAAGGTGAATGAAAGTGAGGAAAACTGGAGGTACAATGAAAAGGCAGCAGAAACAAAAAGATGAAGGTACAATTTAAGACTACAAACTTCACTGCAGGTATATGATTATGTCAAAGAGCTTAATCTTGATGATTCTTATCCTAAATTGTATGATCGTTAGTTATAGTATTTTATCAATTACTTCCATTTGTGCAAAGTGGGTTTTTTTGCATCTGGAAAGTATCTTGATCATAATGTAATGAAACTTTTCACTTTTGTTGGTTTTCAGTTAAGCATTTTCATGAAAGTGAGAAAAGTTATGCAGCAACTTTGTTCTCCGTGTGTGTAAGTTAGTGAAGTATTTCTTTTTATCTGCCTCTGCCTTGATCCACTTGCACTAGATTCAGTGACACAAATGTTGCTTGACTTTGAGGAGAGAGAAGACCATTTCAGGACAACATTTGTAAAACTGTTGGATATCAATTATATTTTCAAATAGAAGAATAAATGGATTGTGCCCGTTTTACTGTTTGGTGTTTTTGCTTTTGCCAGTCATTGAATGTGCCCTCATTTAATTTCCGTACAGCTTTCTGACTTGTCAAAAAGACAAATTAAAAATTCCCCCTCTCCGTACACAGTCATTTTTTGGTAAAAGAGATGACCTGAAATGCAGACAGACTACAGAAAATTACACAAACTAATTATCAATCGAAATCTGCCCTTTTTCCAGAATGGCGGCATAGTGGTTAGGGCTGTTGCCCCACGGAGCTGTTGAAGGTCGTGGGTTCAAGTCCCCGGGCCTGGGGCCTTTCTGTACTGAGTTTGCATGTTCTCCCTATACTTGCGTGGGTTTACTCCGGGTACTCTGGTTTCCTCCCACTGTCCAAAGACATCACGTTTGGGTTAATTGGTGACTCTAAACTGCCCGTAGGTCTGAGTGTTGTTGGTTGGACTGGCAGCCTGTCCAGGGTGAAATTTTTTTTAGTGTAAAAACCTAAATATGCTGGGTGTGGCAGGTTTTGCTAGGTTTCTTATATATAGCAAAAAGTTATTTATAAGACATCTGTAATTTTTTTATTATACTGAAGGGGTGACCTTGCTATGTCTTTATTCACTTTCAGAAAAGCCACTTTTGACTGTGTCCACTAAGACAGTACAGCTTAGATGGATTTCATTAGCACAGTGGCAGGCTTGGACATAATCAGGTGTCGGAGACAGTAATCTTAATTAAACGTTTGATGATTTGCACAGCACATCAGTCACAGTGTAAGTGCATACACGCTTTAGAACAGCTTGTATGACAACAAATGAAGTGTATAAATTATGGAAATGTGGTCACAATGTAATTAAAATGACACCAGTAACAATGAACACAATCAGACTTGTCTAATTCTGCTGACCAGATACATGATGGGAAACGTTTTCATTCTCCTTTTCATGGAGTGCTAGTTTGAGTGCTACTTTTTTTTAATCTGCTATTATTGCCTACAATAACTAACACTCTATAAAGGCCATCGGGGCCTTCGATGGGATGGGTTGACCATGTGAATCACTCTGGGGTGGTTCTGTATACGAGTCTGTACGTGCACAAGCAAATGGCTGTAAAGCAGGTGAGATTTATCATTGTTCATTAGACCTCATACAGCCGGTGAGGGAACACACTTAATAAATACCAAGTGTGTGTCTGTAGGGATGGCTCCTGTGTGCATTCTTAGTGCTTGTTTTACTCATGATTTGATGAATGAGAGCCCAGAACAGGAATAAGGCAGTCACCAAAAGCTCTACGTTCTCTGTGTGTAACAGGTAGGCAGTTAGATTTTTCCTGCAGTTTGTGCATCCCACAAATTTACTTTTACACGAGATGTTTGGTGAACTGCAGGATATCCAAAAGCAAATAAGTGTTTTCGATCCAAATCATATACAGCAACACCTAAAGCCAGCGGAGAGACTGAAGAATCCCATGTCCTCACTTTTTATGTGTGGTATTACCCCCTTCAGCCTGGCCTTCAACATGGCTTTTAAAACACATCACTTCTCTAAAAAAACAAACAACAACAAAAGAAAAATGTGAAACCAAATGAGGTAAACAAGTACAGAGAAGGACTGAGATAATTGGGATTCAAAGCAAGAACTATATGCTGCTCACCACATTTTTTAAAAATAAATTAATAAGTAAGTGAACTGTCCACTAGGGGACAATGTTGTTCTATAAAAGGCAACACTCTCTGAAGCAGAGAGAGGAGAATACCTGTCACAGAGGTTTGTCTTAGCCATGTGGGTCACAGAGGCTCTGCTTTTTAAAGAGATGAACAATGAACAGTGATGGGTGGGAGTGGGTGTGTGGGGTTGGAAGCGAGAGAGAATAACACAGAAATAAAAATTCATGCCAAGCAATCAGAATGAAAAACGGTTGTTCTGCAAATCAGAGGAATGAAAGAAGAATTAATGGGAAAGGACGGCCAGAGCCAGAGAGCTATTACAATTCAAGGATGCTTTGAAACAATTACATATTCAGTACAAGAGCCGTTAATTGTGCACATTCAAGCACTTCCCTGCTGATGTATCATCACTGTCACCTTTGGGCATCAGTGTAATAGCATACTATACAATTCTGATGACAAAAAGCTAACTTTGGATCATAAATGGAAATGTGCAGCTGTTTTTATGGTGTCCGAATGGGCGTGAATGATGTAACAGTGCAGAGTGGAGCTTCATGTCTGCCAAGTTATTTAAGGACTGGCCTGATATCACTCAATGATATTTGATAATATGCCATTCTACCTAAGATAATGGAGGATAATTTGGAATGGTTGCTTTGATAGGCTATGGTTCCTCACTCCTATTATTGATTCTGCCTCTCAATCCGCCTTAACAATCCTAAACTCCACAGCAAATCAAGAGAGCCGAGACTTTAAACTGTTGTGTCCACTGATGTTTTCAAGTGTTTAAGGCAGCAGACATTTGAGAAGCCTTAATATCTGAAAATCTACAGATCCATGATAACTGAGTAACAACTACATCTGCTGATAAAGACTGCGTAATGCTCGTGAGCTCGATAATAAGCTAGCTAGCTGACCTAGAGTTGGCAATCTTTGACAATTTCTGTGTGATTGAAATCTTTACCTTGTAATTTAATAGCTTTGCAACATCTTTTAACTGGAGTTTTTTTTTTGCCTATGTCAGCCCACACAAAAATTGAAAGAACACAATTAAAGGATTAGAAGTTAGAAGTTAATTGAATTAAGATTAAAAGTAAATAAGTTTTTCCACAGAAATTGAAGGCTTTAAATTTCAGATGGTGGATGGATAGTCAATGGTTTGTCAAATTTTATGTGACTTCTTGAACATTAACTGTTTTATTTTGGATCCTGCGATCAGGTTAAAGCATTGTCCTTTTAACATCAGTATTAAGTCACTAATACTGTAAGGACTGCGGCTGAGAGTCTAGGCCCTTCATTAAAAAACATTAGTGTGGTTCATAAAGTGAAAGCTTAATCCCAACAAAGAAATATAAAGTAATAGGGATTCAACGCTGTGCCTGCAATACTAGTCACAATACAAAAATTCATCTTTGCTTTGCGTGCTCTGGCAACACGCCACGCTGGCACAAAGACACAAAGTAAGAGAGGAAGACATTTAGAAAAGACTTACTCTTCGAGCGATATGTTTGAGTACAGCTGAGGGGGGGCTGAGGACTGAGGATCAGCTGGGTTCCTGGAGTCATGCTGGGTTGTCTGAACAGCCATCCACCTCTCCGGTAATGACGTCTGGGGAACAATTTCCAGTACAGCCCAGCACCTGAAACCCGGCCAGATATAATTATTAAAGAGTTATAACACCTTATGAACTAAAGGCTGTCATTTATTAGCACACTTATTTCCCTACATTCATATTATGGAGCTAATTTTTAAAACAAATTCCTATCATTAACCCTACCATAAAAAAAAAACCAAAACAACATATACTGATCAAACTTTCAACATTTTACATGACTACTAAAAACCCACTTCCTTATATACAACAACCACTAATCATGTCTGTAAAACTATTTGGAGAATTCATTTTGTTTCTAATCAAATATTATATTTTCCTTGAGAAGTGAAGCCAAGCCTCAAAAGAGCTCTTTAAAAAAAAAAAAAAAAAAAAAAGCCGCCAATAACTTATTAAAAACTTAATTTAATTTATTTGATAGATAATGCTTTACAAAGCTAATCACACCATGTAAGGTTTGGTGCATTGTTGTGTGCCAACACCAAGCTGGATTATCCTGATCCAACAGACAACACTGTAACTTACTCAACAAATTCCATTTGCGTACATGTAACATCTTTTTCTTGAGTGCAGGGGGGGCAGGATTAAACACTTTGATGATGTGAATAGATTTAAATTAAAACAGCTGGTAGATTTTTCTAAAACTGTTTTGAGATTTGTTGCCTAAGGACCAAAAACAAGCTTCAGATTGTTACAAGAGGATGTTGCGAGACAGGGCCATTTGTCACAAAGACACACCACCGCCTCTAATCTAAAGTAAGACACACATTCTTGCTTAGTCACCAAGCACCAGGCTGCAATAATCAACATTTTTATATGAACAATAGATCAAATGAATGTGTAATGAGAACAAGCCGCAGAGAATTATCAGCTAACACTGCAGATCCCCACAATCTTTCAAAGTATTGTAGCCTTACAAAATACTGTCACATTTTTCAGCTGACTGTTTTTGGTTTTATGGCACAGACAACTTTAAATTTTTTTAAATTTATTTAAGGAAAAGCCGTGCACAAAACCCAAATCATTTGTTTGAACGAAGACATTACAGTTTTGTTGTTGAGCAAGTAACCCAGGAGAGGAGGACAAGTTTGTTAAACAATCCGTAATGAAAGACTGTGCGTGCCAAATGATGTTAAATCCGCCTTGAAATCAAAGTAAGAAGAACAAATACGCAGTTCAGTTATGATTTGCCTTATTTTTTAAATGCACGATTTCTCAGCGTAAAGTTGTTCAACTCAGCAGAAGTAAATTGTTATTATTAATTTTTATAAATTGTTAATTAAGCTGATGATTTTTTGAGCTGTCTCTTACAGGGTGCTCAAGAAATGAGAGTAGAAGCGACAACATACAAGCAGGAGTATGATGGTCCTTCATTGGGAAAACTTTTGAGATCTTTCAAACAACTGCATAACAGTGGAGGCACGGTAGTCTTTCAAGCCCGGTTTCTCCTTTTTGACTATGAGATTGCTGCAGGCCTGACACCGAAACTTTGTACTTTTGAGACCTCCCAAGGACATAAACATGAATTAATCACATTTGCCAGCAAGGCATTTCCACTCTTAACTGAAATTATTCACTGCTTTAGTTTTGGCAGGTCACTGAATCACAAAACATGCTCAGTCAAGAAAACCAGTTGATCTTTGAAAACTGGTGGTCTCATTTCTGCAGCTGGCTACACAGTTTTCATATTCTCATATTTAACTCCCTCCAATACGACAAATCCACTCCTGTTCTTGTTTTTCTTTGTGTGCTCATGATAACCCTCCTGTGTAACTTTGGCATCCACTTCCATGTGTGTTGTGTATCCTCATCACTCAGCCTTACTGTGTAAGCCCTCGAGGTTTACTGTGCTCCCTGTTGAATTCCTTAGTGCTGGATTCTTCAGAGAAGAATTTCAAGAGCAAAGCCTTTCCAGAAAGTACAGAGAGTCAGAGAGAGAAAAAAAAGAAATGCAGCTGTGTCGGTTTTGTGTATGGCCTCTATTCTGGATACAGTGTCTTTTGGTCCCTTTTACGTTAATTAGTGTCAATCCTTCATCTTTCATGGCTTTAAGTGTCAATAAGCAAGTAAATGATATACTTCCTGTGATCTTCACTAAGCTATTACAAGGTAAAAAAAGGAAAAACCTAAACAAAAATGACACAAACTGGAGAAAACAAAGAGCTTCACATTTTCTTGCTGAAATAATTTCCCGAAGAACTCATTGCATTTGCATTAAATAATGAAGTGAGAAAACATGCTTATTATCCAGCAAGCATCAACTCCAAGTGATTACCAAAAGTTTGGACACACTTTCTCATTCAAATGAATAGGAAAGTGTGTCCAAACTTTTGACTGGTAGTGTATACAGTGCATAGAATCCTCATCAGAATTTTACACCATTGTCTCCTGGTGCTGTAGAAACGTGTCGACATGATTTATTCGAAACACTGCACGTTAATTTTTGTCTTTTTATTGTCTACCAACTTTCTTTGATTTGGACTACTTTTACCATTAGGATTTATATCATTCTGCAAAGGTGGCAAATATACTGCCGCAATTAAAATGTCAATTACATGACCATGACACATGCAAAAAAGGCTATGTTTACGTAAGTAAGGTAGAATTTAACCAGTTTAAATTACTGTAATTTTACCTTGAGCCAAGTTACAATTTTTACTGGTGACCTTTGTCCATTTGAAAACACAGCACTTCGGTGCCACAACCTTCTTGTTGTGGGGCAATAACGCTAACCTGAACTGGTCAGTATGATTAACCATTACTGACTTACATGTTTACTATGAAAAGACACATTTGAAGTTGCGTATAGTGAGCAAGTCTGTCTTGATTAAGGTGATTAGATCGTTATTATAACCAATTTTTCCATATTTTTCCTCTACTTCTCATGCAGATTATAATGTCATCTATATTCATGTCATATTAATGATATAAACAAAATGTATCCCCCCCTAACTGTAACCATTACAACAAATGACTTAAGGGTATTAATTACCCTTAAACCAAGTCTTAACAATGTTTTCAAGGTTAAGACTAAACTCCCAGTCTTGATCCTTAGTCCCGCATGGCTGAAAAGTCTTTTAAGCTTTCATAAAAATTTTAAATATGTACAGCCAGATTCTAAATGGAGTTTATGATGACATTATATTAATTTGTTAACTCCTGTTTCCAAGGTCAAGAGTGAGTTTCACTGTCACTGTCAGAGGAGAAAGATGAAGAAGGACTGACATCTTTAGTTTTACGTTTAAGTAGATTGCATGAGGTTGACATATCCCAAATTAGAGAGAATGTTAAAGGTGGCGTCATCAACAGCCAATATGGTTCCAACCAACACCTCCTCCCCGATTTGTTTTTGTTTTTTTTTTAATTGTCAAGGTGATTGGTTTTGGAAGAAATCAGCCTGATAATCCTTTAGGGTACAGCTAGTCCGAAGGTATTCTAAAAACAAAAACTGGAAAGAGGGAAACCGAGGATAAATCACAAGTTCTTTGTTTGAAACCAAAGGCCATAAAGTTAGGCTGCAGGAAAGAGAAAGGAATTCACAGACAGGTAAATTCTCCCAGCTCTCTGCGGCACTGGCAGTCGGTCTCTTTGAATCGGCAGTGCAGAGTGCAGCTCTGAGAGATTTATCCATTCATTTGTTGTGGCTACGCTCGAATGCACCCAACAACACACCATTTCTATTTTATTCTACTAGTCTTTCACTCTGGAGGGTGGCTCAACAGAATTATGTCCCCAACGATAATTATCAATCAAAATTATGGTCTGAAAAATGGAGGCAGAGGAAACTGCTTACCAGGACGTCAAGTATGAACAGGACCCCCCAAAAAGTAGTAGTGTGATAAGAAAGAGAGAGAGGTGAGGGAAAACAAAGTGAGAGACAGGATTTGTTTGTCTGTGTAGAGTGAGCCATCATGATTTCAGTCAAATTATGGTATCAAACTGTGCTAGATGTTGAAGAACAAATCATTTCAATTCTAATGTGTTGGATATTTTTGATCTATCAGATAATGTGAGGTATTTGGTATCTCTGGCAGAGCTGGAGGTTTTAAATAAGTTAGATACCCATAGAGTCTTAAAACAGCAAACTCTTTGCATCTCTAATGTATCCTGATCTAAAATTATATGTATGAAATGAAATTGTCTGCATCTGTGAAGGTACAGACAATTGAAAAATTTATGTTCTTTGCATAACACTGGTTATATTTTACCAGCTCTAATAATTCTAGTTGCATTTTACACAGGTGAAGATCAATCAATTGGAAGAGGGTCACTCAAAACACCATTTTTTCAGTTGAAGGCATTCAATAGAAAATCTAACTTGTTTGGTCCCCAATTACTGTCATTCGGTCGTTTGACTTCAGTCAGAGTCAGATTTACTGGCATGTATTAGGAAAGCAGAGACAATACTGTATAAATAATACAGCAGTTTTCTTTTTAAAATTTGGAAATAAATCCATGAAATCCATGAAGTCCATGAAATTAAAATTGGCTTGTTAATCAGACAAATAATTTGTTTGAACAATGGCCCTTACTGTACACACTAATAATAACAAGATATCTTCATTGTTTAGTTCCACACATGCTTCAAAAGCTGTGTAGACCTAAGGGTGGTGATAGTTGGTGCCTGAACACCCTGTTTTACAACAGAAGCACAACCTATAGATAGTATGGATCTGCCTCAGGCTCAGATCAGCAAGCCACAAATTTACTAACAACTTCTCGAAAATAAGCTTGCAGATGGCCAACAACTGATACTCAGAGACTCAATAAACTTCCTGACACAGATAGCACAAGCCTGGTGTAGATGGCCATATGTTCAGATCTCTGAAAATGTTGGCCAGGATATTGGAAGAGCAAACCAAAGTCTGAAAAAAGAGGTACTTGGGGATTTGAAAATAATATGTGTTGGAATAGGGGGCAAGGATTAGCAAAAAAGTCAAACGTTATCTAAACCTGAATCCCCAGTCAACATATAGAATCACTCTGTGTCATGTTGTGTGATGCTGGAAGACCCTGATGCAGCTGTTGGACTAAGAGAAGTTTCTTTTTGCCTACTGTAATGTAATGCTGAGATGAAAGTTATGGCAACATGTACCAATAAAAGTACGAAAACATGAAAAGAGAGTTGGAAAAAAGAAAAAAGATTTCCCTCTGTGTGCTTTTGTAGAGAGCAGCCCAAGTATGAGAAAATGGATGAAATGCTGCAGATCCTCTTAAATCACTTATATAAACATACAGTATCTGCCACTTAAGAACAAATTTGTTTGCATGACTGTTTCTCACATGAGAGTCATTGTGGCCTGATTATGTCTGATACATCCCGCTGGTGTTGCAATGGCATATAAATCGAAACGCAAACCATACATATCTACAGCAGCTCTCAATACGTATCAACTGTAACTCTTTAAAGAACTCTGGGGTGGATGAATTGCTCGCCAGGGTTCATTGAAAGTAGATGCACATAAAACTTTCAAAAGACTCCAAATTGAAGAAAGGTCAAACATGTAGAGTCCTATTAGATGAGCAAACCAATTTAAGTAAGTAAGGGGTTGGTCTTTAACCACGAATTTACTGAACTAAAAATAAAGACACAGTTTTTTGTGTGTGTGTGTGTGTGTGTGTTTTTTATGCGATGTGTTGACCAAAGGTGGTAAGTGAAAGTGAAGCCTGTTTTTGGTACACAGACATAACTCTGAAATGTTATCATGAATCGATTTATGGAGGTGCCCTGTGAAAACCTGCCATTATAGCACAATGCTTTGCCACGCAACGCTGCTTTCAAAATCTGGTGTGTAGGTTGGACACAAAACAAAAAAATGTAGCCTGAAGCTCATAAATCTCGGAGAAGTCTCCCTGAGGAGAGAGACTTATTGTGTGGAGCTGCTGTAAGTTGTTTTGCCAGAAGCTGATCAGTAAAGTACACTAAAGGTCAGATACAACCAACTGGGTATAGCTCAGTGAAATTCGTCATGGATGTGCTGCTCACGCAGCAGTGCAACAGAGCATTTTCTTGAGTTTAAATTGGTTGGATTTTTTTACATTTCATTTCATCCAAATTTCTTCAATTTAAAATTGTAAGAGTCGGAACAATTCCTTGTAAAAGAGTTACACAACAATAATTTTGATATTGCAACCTATATGACTGGGGTATGTTCGAAGAGGCACTCCCATTGATTTTATCAGTGGGGTTAAAGTGAAAACAACAATATGGTTGTTTAAGTTGGAGTTCTTTGTTGAAGCTCTTGGTAGTTAAAATATGTTTTTCTACATACAGTATAGTGAACTGGGTTATCAGTGTAGGTGAACATATGATCAAACAGATGTGGCAGAGGGTTAGGGTTAGGTTAAGAATGGAGAAAAAGAAAGTAGTCAGGATGGTGTGGATTCTCTGCATCCTGTGCATTACATTTAGTGACGTGGGACTATGTCTGTTTAATTCGTTTCATTTATTTAAAAAGTGCTATTTGGAAGTTTTCTGTGCCACTGAACCTGAATGTTTGTCTGAAGTGGGTGGTCAAGACTGTCAAACTGATTAAAAAGTGAATTCGTAAAAATCAAGCAAATTAGCAAAGGGTACAATGACTGTGTGTAGGTAACAGCATTTCAGCTGTTAACTATATGGTAAATGTCTTGTAAACTTGATATTCTCTCAGACTCGACAAAGCATCTCCAGAGCCACAAAAGACTTTAGACAACTCTTTCCATGTCTGAGTGGAAGTCCATCGCTAGAAAATCAAGTCAGACATGTAAAAGTGGTGGAAGTGGTTTCACAGAATCTTGTTTCTCTGTTTGTGTATTTTTGTTTTTCATAAAACTTATTCTGTCTCACAAACTGACACATACACACAATAACCAATTATTCGCACATGAAGCTATAAGCCTTCCTCTCATGACCCTGCGTGTATGTGTGTCCCAGTTTATCTTATGGAAATGAAATAACTGAATAACGCAAACACATTCACAAACAAACAGAATCGGTCTGATTCTGGCAGCCAATATCCCTGCAGACACAGCTGCTGCGTTCGTGTGGCTACTGTTTAGGATGGCAAAACTTATTAACTGTGAAGTAAGATTTAAATACCGTTGTATATATAAGTGCTGCCAGTTTCCTGAATCCACAACCCTGGGGCTTGTCGGGGGCGGCAAACTGCCACCTCTCCACCTGTCTGAGACTCTTCAGCTAAAACATAGGTTCATGCTCTCCGGTGCATCTGGAACCCTCTGCGGATGAGTGCCATGCCAGATGGCCTCCGAACAGTGTGGAGAAGATTTGCTCTACCATACTGCCTCATCCCCATATTCTCAAACCTTTCCTGAGGGTCTCTGCGGGGCTTGTCTCTGCAGCTGATAGCTCTGTCTCCCAGATGTTCCTGAAGTGCTGTCATACACGAGATCATTTCATCTCTCACCCTCCATCACCTATCATTTCATAAAAGCTAAATTTTCTAAATGTCTGCTTAAGGTTTACTTTGTGTGCATAACAACACTTCAGCCTTCATCCCAGAAAGGGTTTTAACATCCACTATTCACAAATGCACCATGCTTTTAATTCCCACGGACATTTACCACAAAAACCTATAGGTAGTCCTTGTAAATTTAAAATTGGGATATTTTTGATCTATTACTTTCAAGAATTTTACCATATTTAACAGCCAAGACTAGGTTGAAATTTATAGGCTGTAGCTCTCAAAAATAGCTTTGTGTCCTTGGTGTCCTGTGGTGCTCTGCCCCAGGACACAATACACCAGATGTTTCCCTAGGGAAAGTTGTCTGCCATGGTAGAGGAGTCGATTTATAAAAAGCTGTTAAATGTTACTTTGTATCAAATATTTTCCTTTCTTACAAATGAGCGGTATTGTCCATATTTTATTTGTCATATTTGCTTTTTCACAAGGGCGGTGAAGTAAGAGTAGTTAGAAGTTAGAAGTTTAAAAACAAGAGCAGAGGAGAATAGAGTTCCTACCAGAGAATGTTTAAGACTGTGCAGGTTGTCAGACCTCCAAGAACTGCTCTTCGAAACCACAGGATCTGGTCATAAAGGAAATACAAAACATGGTAAAACAATAACATAGTATGATCATAACATCCCAATCCAACACCAGCAATAATCACTAGGAATTAATACCAAATTATCCATTTATCACTCCCTAACCCCCACATTATATCATTTCTATGCAACTGAACGGTGAAGAGAAGCATTTGATTGACAGTGACACACTTACTAGATTTGATCCGATACCCTCTTGTGTCTTTGTATGTTTTTATGCAAAATACCTGTGTACAATGCAAAAAAGCCTCCTTCAAAGACACTTTGGAGGCAACGACCTTCAAAAATACAAAGCAAATCAGGGATGATACATATTTTGTTGAGGTGGCCAAATTAGATGTAAGTGGTTATACCCCTAAAGGGCCGTCCACACCAAGAACTATAACTATAACGATAAAATGCCAGCATCCACACCAATGAACGATATCGTTGTGTTGCTAGGTTACGCCAAGCACACTGAGTGCTCGGCGCAACGGTCAGCAGTGGAGCAGAGATTTATTTATTCCAAGGGTGCGCCCGATTCCGTCCCAGATGTCCCTCTTCTTGTCTGTCATTCTTGTCATACAGAGCTGGATTTTTTTGTACCTCAATGATAAGCCTCTCTCCTACGCCGTCCGCCATGTTGAATGAGTGTGTGAGTGACGTAGTGACGTGAAGAACGTCTCGACCTGTCATTCCTGATGGATTTTGATTGGCTGTCAGTGTTTTTATCGTTCATCAAATCGCTCTGAAAGTGATCCGAACGATATCGTCCACCACTATCGTTGTTGTTATAGTTGTAGTGTGGACGCTGCCAACCACTTGAGTTAAGAACGATTTTTAGAACTATATATTTATAGTTATAGTTATAGTTCTTGGTGTGGACGGCCCTTTACACAGGGTTTGTTATCCTGACAAGTGACATTGATGAGCATGCACTATTCCATGCACAGAGCAAACAGCTGCTTTTGTGGCAGTCATCCTGGACAAACTGTTCAGAAAGGGGCTGCATTTGTGTTTGGAAAACTGAATGCTTTGGACTGTGGGACAAATCCTGAGAAAGATGATGATGACGGCTGTTAGTAAAAGCACTGACATAATGACAAATTAATAATCTACTACTCCACTCGGCATCATATGAAAAGTGTGGACGCTATGAGTCAGAGATGGTCTAACACTTTTATGCAGAAGGTATCTCAGCTCAGCATCATAATGCTGCTGACTAAAGAGAAGAACAGAGATTCAGCAGCATAAAAAAATGAGACTCATATTTTGCAGATTATTTCACTGAATATACATGTTCAGTTTTCCCATAGTTTGTGGTTTGATTGGGCCTCATCTGTTTTTCTGTAATATTGTATTGGCATCCGACTAAATAATTCAGCCCACCAGCTATTCATCTTAATCTCCATCTCTAAATCTGACTTTACACAGAACAGGAGAAATGTGCATCAATTTGTGTTACTTTAGAGCTTCTTTAAATACTTTCAGAGGAATTCAATCTGTCATATCTTGCATGCATAAGGAATACGTAGCTGCATGCCAATTTGTCAACCTATAGAGAGCTTGTTCCCGTATTTCGAAATGACTTCTCACCAATAGCTCCGCATACTGTTGAAACATTTACATGGGTCAATGCGTTATTCAGAGACAAGACAAATAACCTAACTGACCCAACCAGAGGGTTGGGTTGGTGACCTGGCAGAAAGAGAGAGACACAGCCAGTTGAAACAAGCACTGCTTGACCAACTGTGGGATTAAAAAAAAACCAAAACAAACACACACACACACACACACAAAAACCCACAAAAAAAACCCCAACAACAACAAAAAAAACAAAACAAAACAAAACAGAAATTCATCACTTTGGGTAGCACACTAATATCCACACTGAATATGTGGAATATCTGAATGTCCATGTAATGTCTCCGCAAAATTTTCAAAAAGGATTTGTCAACCAGTTAAAGTTGATTAAGCGATAAACAATTATTTTCAATTAAACATTCATAAAGCACCAGAGTTTAACCCTAGGAGAGGTCTGTGAATTACTAAGTTACTAAGCCCAGGTACATAATGACCAGCTTGTCTGAGGTTATATGGTGAGAGGGACAGATTTCCAAGAGGTCATCACAGCCTCAGTGTACTAACACAGGTGAATAACAATGCAGTGTGCCCTAAACCATTTATAAATTTAGCACAACAGGTCTGCAGTTCCACCAGGATAACCAGGATATAGAGGGCTAGATTTACCTGTGTTCTGTTGTGTGAGATCTGTGAGAAAAGCATAGGCATCACATTTACAATCCCTCCTGTTGAGACAAAAACACAACAGCAAGTAAATCTCGCAGGCACAGACATGAAAGAAAATCGCTTTCAGAGGCAGCGTAGTATATCTGGAAAACAAAAGAAATTCCTCAAATATCTTAATCTCTTAGCCTAAAAATAATCAACAACTATGACAAATACCAAAATGTAAAGCAACACAATATGTTTCGTAAACCTCATTAAAAATCAATAGATGTGTGTGTGGAGAATAATGGATGAGAGAATTTTCAAATATAGTTTATGGTGATACTAATTTAATAGATATCACCTAGTCAGTGACTTCAACTTTCAAAGTTTTGGTTTCCTCACTTGTTAGGGGTCCGCTACGTCGGATATTTTGGTGTTTTCTCCCTTTTGCTTTTGCTTTTTCTTTTGAGGTGTCAGCCCATATAAGCTGCAGTGAAATCCGTCTCATCCTGCTTTAAGAAGCTGCACACCAAACTAAAAGGATTGTATTAGTCTGCATTTCCGTGGGTAGTCCTGAAGTCCCATCATAGCCAGAATGTTGTTTGAGTGCCTTTTAAATTTTGACCGGAGTACAATTTTGAGGTAAACATAATCCTTTTTTAATCTCCGGGAAATGATTTAAAGTTGTTCTATAGACTGTTCCGCACAACTAGCAATGACAAACTGCAAAGCAGCTGTCATAGCTGGCAGTTTGCATGTTCAAATGGCCCTCAGAAGTAATGAGAGCTGGAGGAAGTACAGCCTGAGCTGTCACGCAAACACTAATGAAACAGAGCAATAACCCGTTATACTGCCACAGCTGATGTGTTGCAGAGACTTCAGCGCAAACACTTGCTGGTGGTGTGCATGAGAAACTTTGAGTTGGAGTTGAACACTGGTTTAGGCCTGAGCTTAACACATGCTTGAATGTATTCTGGGATATTTTCATTCAATTTATTTTATCAATTCATCTTCTGGGGTGTTCCACCTTCTTTGTGTCATCAACTGAATGTTATTAGTTGTGTCACATTTTCATTAGTTTTCCAACCACACTGTTAAAGGGTGAATGTACAGTTATGGATGTGGTCTATGCCATCTTAGTTCATAGACAATATCATGTCATGATAATCTTTCCAAGAGCTTAATCATACATGTCAATTTCATCCTTTTTAATTGTACTCTGGTCAATAAAAAAAATAAAAACACCATCATAAATACGTTAAAAAATCAATACATAGGCAGGTTCAGTTTAGCCTGAATGCAGACATAGCTGAGATAGCATGTAATCTGATATGTGACTTTATTTCCATGAAAGGTAGTTTTTCATGTATTTCTTCCCAGACAAACAGTAGGAAGATGTAGGGCAATGTGTGACCAATCTCCTCTACCTCTACATTTTCTCTCAGAGGCTCATTTTAATCACTGCTGAAGCTGCCTGATAATGTGCATGTAATGACAGCGAGTACACGCATTAACATAGGAAAAAAAAAAAAAAGAAGAAGAGGAAGCTGCTTCTCACCCAGAGCCACTGTGCCCATTAGGAATGGTTTCCCCATCTGACTGAAGTCACTGCTGCTCTGAAGGCCAACCTCTGACCCCACTGCAAATGTTACAGCCACCTGAAACAGACACACGCGCACGCACAAAAACAAACAAACAAACAAACAAACAAACAAACAAACAAACACACAAACACACACACACACACACACACACACACGCCTTTTGTAACGAGTCTCACGAGATTCATTTAGCCAAGGTCAAGATCAAGTTAAAGACTTAAAGAAAGACAGTATTTTAATTTCTAACACACAATATGTAAATTGCTTTTACAGTTTTATTCATGTAAATGATGTTGTCCAACTTATAATGGCCATTTTGGGATTTTTCTTTTTGTTGCTTAAATGACAAATTTTTTACTCTATTATTTATTTTATTTACTATTATTTTACTCTTTAGGAAACAAGAGATTTAGTTTTTATTTACTTCATTAAGAAAATCATCAACAGGTTAGAAGAAAGAGTGAAGATCTAAATTGAGAGACAACACCCTGAAACTTGAATTTATGAAACCTTTCATAAAAAACACTCAACGACCACAGTGAACTTAGAAACCTATGCAACATTTAGAAAGCTATGTCAGTGCAGCCAGTGTGTGAGGCCAAAAAGAGAGTGCCAGAAAATAGAGCAAAGTGTAACCTTTGTGTTTTAGGGCAACAAAAAAAAGCGCCATAGTCTGTCAGCTAATGGCCAAAAGGAGATGGGGACACTCAAGAAAGCAGCAAACCATTTTAGAGCTACAGGCGTGTAATGGAAGTGAAGGTGGAAAAGGTAAGAGAGGACTGGAGTGAGAGAGAGAGAGAAAGGGGAGAGTTATGAGGAAACAAGATGCAAAACTGAACAAAAGCCTTCAGGATGAGTATTTGAGAGAGTCTCAAGTGTCTCATCATTCTCACGGAGGAAAAAAAAAACATATTTCAATGACCTTTAACTGTTCAACACACACACACAGTCTCAGAGATTACATTGACTTGCATTCATTTTCTGCCAATTGGATCTAAGCTTTAGCATAGCTACACTTGCCTACAACTAAACTTAAAACATGCTTTCCCTTTAATGAGTTACATGGTGAGGACTTTGTTTTGGAGCCCCATAATATCCCCGCACAAACAGATAACACACACACACAAAAGCATTTCCCATGAACCAGACTGTATTATCCTCTTCCAAGTGAGGCTGCAATATTCCCTTGCTGTGCTTGGAAACCAGCAGCATTAAAGGTTCGATGACAACTTTATTATAGGTGAAGGTCTGGAGTCTTAACCAATTAGAAAGCCTGAATAAATGTCACGCTAATTATTTCCAGAAAGCCGTGAAATTGTAGTCGATTCTCCGTGAATAATCTACCTTCCAACACAATTCCACGGCTCGGTGCATGAGATTCATTTAAAAGTGTGTATGCGTTTTGTGTGTGTGCATCTGTGTGTAAAACTGTGTTCAACCAAATGTGTGGTCGTAATGGCCAAAGTTTCATTAAGGCCTATTTCACAATGACTTAATAGGTCTCTTATCAAAGTATATCAACTTGATTTGGGCTACACTGTTATTTTATTTAGTTGCAGGTTTTTGTGTGAGGCAATCAGTGTGAGGCGTTTGATTTGGATGAAATTATGGAAGGGGGAGGAGAGGAAAGGAGAAGAGAAGAGACAGGAGAGGACCCATATGGGAGAAACAGGTGTGACTTTATTACTTTGCATGTGTAGTTTTTCCTGGTGCCCAAGAGGGAAATACTACGATACGAATGAGTGCTACTGGTGGCACTGTTTTGAGGAAAATTTGCAATCACTAACGTCAAAGTCAACATAAAAATAAAATAAACTGCAGGCACCAGCATGCAAACTGATGATGATGTGAGGTTTGCAAAAAAAAAAAAAAAAAGGGGGGGGGAGGGTCACACTGACAAACTCATTTTAGCCATTAAAATTTATTTATTTATTTTTTTAGTCAAATTTATAGCAGTGCTTTTACATTAATGATAGCTTTAGCATGCTTTACAATGTTAACCATATTGGTGTAACATGTAGGCATGCTAGCATTTGTGAGCACTTTATCTTAACATAGTTTTCAATTGTGTTTTTCTGAAACTTTCTGTTTTCCCCAGATGTTGGTTCAATTATTTTGGTTTAAAATAATTCTCCTCTTTGTCCAAATTATTACTTGATGAGTTAACTATGATCCAAAGTCACGGCTCTACTATAAAGTCAAGTGCATATACAACCTGATGCTCGATATCTCATAGTTGTTACACCTGTTAGTACGAATACAAAATACTGATGACTGAAGTGTCTTGAGTCTGAATTTGCTGCTCACGAAGGTGAATGACTTGATTTCAGACACAGTCCAGTGTTTAATAGGCAACTCACTGACTCTCCTGCTGACTTTGTTGTACCCTTGTGAGGAACAGACTCCATCATCATTCTCAGTACATTGAATCGTGTCAGTAATTTCAGTATAGCCCACCTTTCCCCTGAGGAGAGGTCCAGTAAACCAAAATAGACACAAGTCGGTGGGAGGTTCTGCCTGACGTACACAGGCACACCCAAACTGACAGACAAGGATAATTAAACTGATACACAAACTTGGGCATAAACCATTTGTTGACGGTCACATACTCCAAGATGAAATATGTACAGTAGGGGTGGGAATCTTTTACTATCTCACAATTTGATTCAATTCCGATTTTTGGGGCTATGATTCGATTCAAAATCGATTTTCAATTCAAAATGATTTGATTCATAATGATTTCTGCTTCAATCTGTAGGTGTGCAAAGGATCCTCATGATCTACTCCAGTCTGCTTTGCAAGACAGAATGACAAATGGAGACATTAAAGTGTCTTTTTCACATTTATGAAGTTTTAAACATTTATCCATGCTTAGATGGAATTGTTGCAACTGTTGCATAAAAGCAATATCACATATTGCTTAAGTAACAAAAATAAAAGTGTTTCTTTATAAAAGAAAATAGTGCAGTTAAACATGGGTTCCCCAAGTGCTTAATCCTCATTTTGCAAACCTTGCACACTGTGAAGCTCATGTCAAACTTGGTCTTCCCGGGCATTCGGTAATTAGGGCCCTATAAAAATCACAGAATTAGACATTAAAAACGGAATTCATCATAAACACAGAATAACAGAACTGGCCGACATTTTACATAAAAGTTTTTTTTTTTTTTTTTTTTTTTCCAGAATAAAAAGGAATGTATCCGTCAGGAAAATGCTCCGCGGGGGTCACTAATAATGCACGCCTCCCTACCCATGAATGAATGAATGACCTGACCAGACTAGACCAGACACGGGACCCCCCCAGAGACCAGACCCCTGCAGAGAGTAGAGACTAGACCAGAGACCGGACCCCACTAGAGACTAGACCTGACTAGACCAGACCAGAGACCGGACCCCTGCAGAGAGTACAGACTAGACCAGATCAGACCAGACTAGACGAGACACCGGAACCCCCCTCCAAAGACCAGACCCCCCAGAGACTAGACCGGACCAGACCAGACTAGACCAGACACGGGACCCCCCCAGAGACCAGACCCCTGCAGAGAGCAGAGACTAGACCAGAGACCGGACCCCACTAGAGACTAGACCAGACCAGAGACCGGACCCCTGCAGAGAGTAGAGACTAGACCAGATCAGACCAGACTAGACTAGACTAGACGAGATACCGGATCCCCCCTCCAGAGACTAGAGACTACAGACTAGACGAGAGACCGGAACCCTCCACAGAGACCGGACCCTGGTCTTTTATTCGGAATAAAAAGGAAGGGAAAGGGGGGGTGGTCAATAATAATGCACGCCCCCCACCAGTGAAGCGGCCATCTGAGTGCTAAGTGCTAAGTCAAACGAGAGTCACTCACTGAGCTCAACACAAAGAGGTTGACTATCATGTACTTCAGTGGAGATGTCAGTAATCGTTGGAAAACCAAAGAACATGGGGATAGAAGAAATTAAAAAGTTTACAGTGGATTTGATATTTCCACCAAAGTTGTGGGATGTATGTTTCATTGTTTTATTGTTATGTTTTTGCTTAAATTTGTGGAAGCATGAAAGTTTTAAGTTATAACTGAAGAAATTGTCTATATTTCATTACTTAAAACACTTTCTCCAGATAAAATTTGCATAAAATGCTAAAAACAGAATTCTCAGAAATTAAAAACCGAAAGAAAAAAAAACCAAAATGGAATTTATAGGACTCTAGGTAAAATCAAAATGAGTCCAAATCTTTGCCTTCAATGAGGACGGGGCCAGTTGAATCTCTCTTTCCTCCATTATTGTAGTTTCCTCCTTGCTTTGGTGCTTACCGTGCATGTGTATGTTCCAGGACCGGCTCCGTGGTGACGTCAGGACGTCCCGCATACAAAATGGAGGCAAACAGCCTGCGGATTTGTTTAATTTAATTTTTTTTTGCAATTTTGGGACATTTTAAATCGATTCTGAATCATAGTAAATGAGAATTGTGATTCTTATATGAATCGATTTTTTGGCACACCGTTAATATACAGTGACCATCACTTTTACAAAAATGTGGAGGCTGAAATGATATAAATTGTTTACCTTATTTGTGTCCTAAAAGAAAATAAACCATCTCAAAATCCCATCAACTTTCTTACATTGGCCTTTGTCTCATCAGCATCAATCCCAATCAATAAGGTTGCCCTGCGGGGGCTGTCCCCACTCTGTCCCACCACAGACTGCCAGCAAACTCATTTAAATCCTGCTCCAAACATCAGTCAATTTCACAAGTTGTTTACTTCCAAGGTTTCACATTCAATTTTCATAAAGTTGACTTAAAAAGAGCTGGATGCACCAATCTAACTTCAGATTTTTCAGCTCTCTGAATGTGTTTTTTTTTTCTCTCTCTCTTTTACTGGAGACACAGCTCCCTGAGGCCAGTGTTTTAGATATTGGAATAAATTATAAACACCTATATTTAGGATTATGCTCCTGTGATGGGAGGAAATCAAAGAGACCACAATACTGATTTTGTTTTGAGAGTTTTTGGAAATCCTAATAATTTCCACATATTTTTCACTTTTAATTTTGAAAAAGAAAATCCACTGTTCATTTATTTTCAGCTTGTGTCATACTGAAACAAGTACAATACTAATATTCATAATTAATCTTTTCAGTATTGAGTAATAGGACACATGTAATACCAGTTGGTTAACACAAAGGCTAGTTTCTGATGTTAAGCTGACATTAACTTCCTCAAGTCTTTTCTTCTTCCTATCACCTCCTCTCCCTGTCTCCCATCCTCAAAAGTCTTTTGAGGGTTACTGGACACTTTTCCAATGTCCAATTGATCTGTGCTGACAAAATATGCTCTTTTGAGGAGTCTTAAGTTATTACTGTACTCTCAAGGCAATGATCTTAAAGCGCCTCAGTGAGTGGTTCAATGGGTGCTTTGCAGACTTTCATTGCCCTGGGTTTTGCCTCTCCGGTTATTGACATTGTGCCATACCATGTCAAGGTCTTTGGTAGTTGTCGAAGACATAATAAACCAACATAATAAACAGCTTTATTACAACACTGAGAAACTGCCCGCATTATTCTATGAGGAAATAACATTACAATATCTAACCCTGCACAAAAGAGAAATTTAGCTGGTAGATATCAAATTTTAAATTTCAATATGCAGACATTTTATATGTTCAAAATTCCTGTCAGCATAACTACCATACAACTAAATTATTCGACACTCAGCCTTAATTGTCTAGTTTTGATTTATAGGTCGAGATATATAATAGTCTTTGTCATTTATGGGTTGTCTCACGTAATAAAATAATGAAATAATAATGATCCGGTTGCTGGGTGTTGAGGTGGAGTGTCACAATGCCGGGAAAAAACATTATGATGAAACAGAGTGATGGCCCAACGCAAATGGCATCGGGTGGTGCCGAAAAGAAATCACGTTTGTTCCAGAAAAAAAATATAACTATATCATAATATGATTTCTAAAAACATCTCATGTCTCCGCCTCATGTCAACGCCTTTGATGCTTTACTGTAGCTGCTGACTGAAGGTCAAATTTTGCCAACCCTTTCATTTGCCATGACATCACTTATTAAAACGTCTCTCCCACCCTAACCTCTGCTTCCTCTATCTTGGCAGCTCAGGGCCTGGAAATTGCTGTTTTCTTTCAAAGTACACCAAGATAGAAACATTAATATTTCAGCCATAAAGAGAAAAATCACATTTGCTGGGCTATAAATGGCTGGTGCTTGACGATAGTGTGTTTTATTCTGATGCAGTTGGCCTTGCCTGACCGGCTCTCTCTCATTTTGATGCAGAGTAGAGGGAATGGCTCTCAGTGCCTTGCTCCAGAATTGAACCTCTAAATCTTAACACCCCAGCGCCCCGTTTGGGACTTAGCCCTAGGACACTTTTCTTTCATATTGTGTGTGTATTTGTGTGCATGCCGATATGTGTGAGTGAGTTCCTGTGTTAATGTCTCCATCTACAGGACACTGATGAAACAACAACTACATCATAACAAGGTGGTGTGATGATTTGTAGGCATCAGAAATTACCAACTAAAGCACCTCTAAATTAGATTGTTATGATTTTTTATTTGTGCCTGTGCTATCAGTGCAGTCTAAAATCAATCTGTCCAATTTCTCTATTGTTCTTCAAGGACAGAAGATCCTTCAGGGAGTCATAAAGGCTCCACTGGCTACCTCCTGCTCTAGGGGGATCAAAACCAGCATCATTGATCTGGTGTTGGTGTGGATAGCTTTGTTCCTGTAGCCCCTGATCTATCCATTCATCCTCACTGTGGCACTTCGGGCAAGATACTGGCCTCATTGTACATTGTATGTAAATGTATTTCTGTGCACGTCTGTTTTTTGCCCTGTTCATTTATTCATTTCCTGATATACACATTTCAAGCTTGCTCTTCTCAGTTCAAGCCCAGGGTTGTCTCCTGGACTTATTAAAGATTTGTTCAGAGAGCATTCAGGTTGAAGAAGCAAATATTGTGTTGCTGCCAACAAGGCAATTTTCTAATTAATCTTACTATTGTTATATTAAATGTTTCATACTATGTGATATTATTCATGTTATCAAGATGGAGGGCTCATTCTTGATGTAATATTATATTACTAGACATTGTTAAAAAACAAAACTATCAAGCTTGTCATTTTGGAAAGTGAACAGTAGTCATTGTAATAATATACTTTTTTCCTCTTTTTTTATACATGATTCAATATTATAAATCCATGAACCTGTAATTTTAAGCTTTTATTTGCAGAATAAGTGGCTTGAATTATTAAGGCTTTTAGTTTTACCCTGTAGACACTCTAAATACATAATATCATAATCATATCACATTTTAAGAATAGAATACATCTTTTACAAATAGAGCATTTATTAATGCAAACTAATTCTATAATAAATACAGTTACTAATTTTTAATGCTCTATCTGCTCAGCCCGGGGAAACCCTCAGTTCATTTCTGATGTCAAAGGAGTGTTAACAGTTGCAGACCTAAGTGCCTCTGCACAAAAAGGGACAGATCTACAACCAATTAGAACAATCAAATGTGAAGAATAGCATATACATTTAATTTCTCCTAAATCCTCCAGGTAGTACAGAAATCATTTATATTCTTATCAACAAATGCTGCAGATACAGGTCTTCTACACAATTCATTGATTAGTGCTCCTGTGCCAGACATATAGATGATTGTCTCCCGCCCATCTTGTCTGAAGTTGGACAGAAATCAATCAGAACAAGAGGGGATCTTGACCACTCTACAAATAAACATAAGCTCACTGAATAAACTAGTTTCAAAGTAGTGCCAAGCTATGTTAGTCAAGTAGCATGCTTCCCAAAATGTAAGCTAGCCAGTGAAAACAGTGAATTTATATTTAAGTACCTGTAAATAACTGTTGTAAAACCTTTCTCCTTGTTGTTTTACTTAATCAGTGTTTAATTAAACAACTTAATTTTTGTCTCGTGTAAAGGGTAGGAAACAATTACACAACCCAGCTGATGCCAACTCTACCAGTGGAATACAGCCTAATAACTCTGACATCCAGCTCATCCTACTAATCCCTGCAGCATTCGCTCATCTGCCATTACGTCAAAGACTAAACTAAAGAAACATATACAAACTATTGAGGAAAAAAGTTAGAGGGCATACAAGGAAATGGAAAGCTCTGTCCTTGGGGGCATTTTATGTAATGAAAGAAGTGTGACATACTCTATTCAGGAACAACAATGGTTAAGTCTAGGAGGGGCAAGGTCTATAGAAAAACAATGGAAAGCTGTGTAAGCATTTTCTCCAGTGATGGAAACATTTTTCCTTCTTTTTTTATAAGTTAGGCAGTTATGTTTCAGGGAATTGGAGGGAAGTGCAGTAACATGTAGCGCTGACACCAAAAAATAAATGACAAAAGATTTAGATGTTTTGTACTTCCTATAAAAGACTGAGAGCAATTTTGAATCATATATTGAATAATAATCATTTAGTAATTTGGATGCCACACTATTTAGTATAATGCATTGGCTCTCATCCACAACAAAATAAATCTTTTTAATCTAACCTGTTATGAACACCCAGTGGCAACACAGTAAGGCTTTCCAATGAAGGTAATAGCTATACATATGAATAATATATTTATTATATCATTAAAATTGAGATGATTTAAGATAATTTAAGTTCTTTTACATTAAATTTAAGGAAAACAGGATTTCAACTTGTCAGATTTAACGACGAGACACATATTTCTAGACCGTCTAAAAACATCTAGAACAGTGTTTGTTTTCTCCACTTGCCAGCAGCAGCTGTAGCAGTAAGCTGTACAGTTCTTAAAGGTAGAATAACCTTTTGGGACTGTACTCTGACACAAGATTAAAGACTTCCTTCAAGACCTCCTGATGAGCTGCTGACACTCCCCAATATCGGCATGCACTGCCCCCGAAAAGCCCCAAATCATTACCCACAAAGTGGGAGCTCAATAAGCACCACAACATCTGCATGAGGCAACAAGCGTCCACTGTCAATTCCATCTATTATGCTGGTGCTAACATACAGAGCGGTCATGGTAAAATGAAATGAAAGGAAATACACTTTCGGGAATGAATAAAGATGAAGATGATATTAAGTGTGAAGCGTGAAGGTGACAGAAAACTATTATTACATTTTTGGGTTTTATTTAAACCCTTTAAGAGGGAGAGAAGAAGACTACACAAAAAAAATCATATATAGGCAAGTATTAGATAGTTTTAAGCCTTATTTTTTTCTTCAGGCTCTGCACTTAGTAGATAGTTTCTAAGTAGTACAAAAACATAATTTTAATCTGAGTAGTTTACATTAATCTAGAAACAACAAAAAATAAGTAACTGGACACTTGCCCTCTTAATGTATATTTGGTAGTTTGTTCACACACAAGACAGCTAATGAGTGGCTAAGTGATTAATGGGAGCGAAGATTAAATTGAGGTGGGGTTGTCTTTCAATAACGAGGTGACTCACAAGTTAGCAGCTGGGTACTTTCTTAAAAGCAGCATCACTTCTTCATGGTATATTAGATAGTACACTAATTCTGTATGGCCTTCCACTGCTCTCAGTGAGGAAGACAATGAACCCCGTTCCTCCTGTGCCAGTTCATCTTGTCTTGTTTGTCAACGTTCCAGCTTTCTGGTTCTAGTGAGCTCCTTGTGTATTTGACTGGATTCTATTCCACGATTTCAAGTTGGCCTAGTGTTTGTGTTCCTCTAGCTTTATTGACTGGCTGGCTAGTTTGAACTACTGCTGTGATTAGGATTGATCCCTGAGTTGCTCTGCATATCTGTGTCCTGCCTGGATTGTGTTATCATGTATTTTCAACAAAAAAGAGATACTGTCTGCGCTTCCAGCTGCTGAAGTGATTAATTCAGATTAAGCCTACACATTGAAACTAAACTGAATTGAAAAGTGAAACTGAAATGAGTCAGTTGTGTGTCATGTTGCGGGTAGATTAACAGGTCTTTAGATTAACAGACGCATACACATCTTGCGTGAATGAAGTTCAACGCTGGAGTTTCTTCTAGACTGATAAGCCTGTTGTATTATATCAGGAAGCATTTTGACGATAGTATCAAGTATGTTTTAAATATTAAATACCCTGGGAGAGTAATGGACCAATATAAACGTAGAGTAGACAAAGCATAGGACTCATGAAATTGCTTTATGGAGGAGAGAGGGAATAAATTAAATAAAAAAAAGAAACTGTATTGTTTTCTCAAAAGTGTAACTACAACTACAATAAAAGATTAATCTCTGCTGTCTATCTCTCACTCTCTCTTTTCGCTGTTTTTATTCTTACCAAAGTGCGAACACCTCTCTTCTTTCATTCTACTTTGTTGCTTTGTTTTAGTGATATGTATTGATGTATTGTTTGGCATAAAGAGGAACAGATGATAATAGTTTAGCATTTCATTCCCTTGTATGAGATGGGTGCTAGATCCATTGTACAGATCATATCCCATTTATCTTTATACAATTCTCAAAGAAAGGCCTTGAAATATACACGACAGGGATATACAGCAATGCATCACTGTAACGCAATGAATCACCTACCTAATAGCTTTAATAGCGGTCATAAAGGGGTGTTAGTTCAATAATAGAGAAGAGACAAGCCAGGATATTCCTCTGATGTATTCCTTTTTAATTATGACATGGTGGCAATAAATCTCTATTTGCTTTGACTCTCATGAGATTGAGTGACTAAGATTTCTACACATTTGATAAAATAAGTACCACATAGCTACAGTCAACTCAACATGTGGAAAATTTCATCTATATGGTAAATCACACTATTTGCCTAACCTGCCAATAATTGTCAGTAATTAAAATGTAAATTTACAGTGAACACTGAGATGTTTATAGCAAATTTAGCAAACACTGAAGTCTGAACCTGCGGTACCATGGTAATGACTTCTTCACACTGCAGCAAGTCGATAAGATCTATTAAAAATCAGGATCATCAAAAACTAAGTGGTGACACCTAGTCACAGCTTGTTTATTCAAAAAAGGTCAAAACCATGCAAGCGGTCAAAATCAGGCAGAGGTACAGTACCAAAAAGCTATTTAAAGGCATACGAGGAACAGAATCAGACAATACACTAGAAACTCACAGTAAGGAATATGGGAACACTGACACAGGGGACAAGATGATCCAGCAAAGGAGGTGGGGGATAATGAGACACAGGTCAAACACATTAGGGCAGGGACACAGCCATACAGGCAGGAAAAAAGCTTGACAGGAGGACAGGGGTAAAATGTAGACTTAAAAAAAAAAAACAGGAAATGACAAGACACGGCAAGAACCTAACTAGAACCTGACAACAGACCACATTACTGATTGGTCCTGAATTTAAAGACCTGATACAGTTCTCTTCCTTTAATTAAGCTAATTCTTGAGTCCAAGTGGACTTGATATAATGAAACTACTGGGAATTCCTGATATATTGCATTCACAAAAATGGACCAGTGGCTGAACAGGCGCCATGAAAACATAATCTCAAAGGCCGTAGTGGACTCTAACACAGGGACATAAACACTGGGGTGCTTTTATGTCTGAGAAGTATTTAATTCGTTATTGAGGATGCAGAACAATTAGACAAGTAAAAAAAAAAAGTGCTTACTGTAATAATGAGCAGGATTCCTTTCAGGAGGGTGAGCAGGGAGGTGATTGGCTGGATGACTGTGTGGGCTAATAAGATGCCAAGAGTGAGAATCCAGGTGAAAACTGGGATCACATAGATGTGACTGTGAAAAAAAACAAACAGAGTAACACATTTGAATAACCTTATTTATATTCAGAGTCGTAAATGCCACAGCCTAACGGCAAATGTTGGTAGAGACAATGATTTCAGACACACCACAGCACCTTTTCAAATCAATTACCCCCCACTTTTTTTTTAACCTCATCTATGACATACATTCTGTATTCTTGTTTAGGTTATGAGAAAAATAAAGCCTAGTATTTTGAAACCTTGGGCCACCAAGACAACATCTGAACAGTTAGGTTTGAAAACCTATCAGGCTGCCCATTGCATATATTTAAAAGTGAAAGACAATCCTAGAACATAAGTGCATCCTAAGCGTTGAAGAGGTGTTGACATGTTAGGTATTGTTTTGTGCTTCCATATCTGTAGTATTTCATTATACTGTATATTTAAAAGCCCAATTTAGGAAAAGAAATAAGATCACTCTATGCCACACGTCAGCCTCATGTTCTGTGTGGGAACCATGTTAAACTGAATCCTATGGTGGCTCAGAGAGTTCATCACACTGTAGATTTAGACAGCAAGATTTAGACGGTCAATCAGACAGAAAACACTGCAAGTACTCATCAATCAACCACATAAACTGCAATTGCTGCAAATATACAAGTGCTTTCAGGCACACTTAAAATAAGAAACAGGGCATCCACAATCAATTTCTGTGAGGAATAATTCTCTAATTTGAATGAATACTAATACCAAGCAGTGACACAAAAACAAAACGGTGTTATGGCTGATTGTTAGCTTATCATACTAACTGTATTAAACCCTGGGGGCATGATTATGAGATTTAGGTTCACAAGCCTTTGGAACAAGGGTGACCTTCTATTCAGTTTAATTAAACACATGAGATTTGGCTATTTAACATGGTTTAAGTGTTTTAATCCTACAACTTTAAAGAAAGAGAGAAAACAAGCATTTTTAAAGCCAAAACTCCACTGAAAGATTATTAAGACACAATTATCTGCTCCCTGGGTTGGGACTGAATGTTGGTAATGCTCTAAACCTTGCAGCCCGCAGTGGGGTTAGTTTCCAAGGCACCCACTATTCTACAACAGTGGGACTAAAAGGGGAGTTTTTGTGCAGAGACCTGCAGTAACCTATTGATTGCGGCCCCTGGGGAGGTGGAATAAGGTGGTTTATCCAAAAGAGGCTGCCCAAGGTTTTTTCACTCCAGTAATCCTGCCTCCTACTCCCACAACGCATCACAGCATCTCCCCTGGTGCTGAGCAGCCCAATAATGAGGCACCCAGGCGTGTCAGTGGTACAACTGACCTGCAGAGTGTGAATAATATTATTTTGGTTAAGTATTTATTGGGCCATGGCAAAGTAAATTAGACCTGTTAAATGATAAAGGTAATTATAGGCTTGGGTGAGGGGAAACAGGATGTGTGTCCATGTAGCTAGTGTCTGAATCGGAGCTGGGGGAGTAGGGAATATTAAGTTAGTCAACAGCACCTGTAAGGATAGTGCACTATTCAGTTTAAACATAATAGCATGCTTTATACAGACAGCATTACGGGGGATCCTAGGGCTGTATAAAATGTAATGAATTGAAAAATGTTGTCTTATGGTTACTTGTTACATTACTTCTCTGGAGTGGAGCTACACGGACTGAATCTCTGTTGTATATCTGCATTTCCATAATGTGAAGTTACCAGTGGCCCTCATTAGCATAATAATAAACACATTACTGTGCACTTCACCTCCAGCTTATGTGGTGATTCGACTGCGGTGGACCACAGAGACCAAGCTGATATCATCCCGCCATCTAATTCCTGAAACAACTGACAATAAGCCAGCCGCTTAACCTAAATTAAATTAAGGTTCAATGAAAGTAATGCATTTAAAAAATCTTTCATGCCATTTTTAAATCACACATCAAGATCATGTTGTATTGACTGATATCAACAATTAATACCATTAAGGGGAAGAAGATTCATCCAACATGTTTAACCAACCTCTCAAACACACACGATGTGTTTTGTTTCATTACATTTATTCTAATTTAATACAACTACAAAGGGTAGATTCAGTTTAGTATTGAATCCCAAATAAATTCAATTCTCATTTGCTATCATTCATTGATTTTCAATCTCTATATGTTGATACCACAACCATTATTCCACAAGCTGGCTACAGCAACAATGCTTTTGAGATAAACATCAACATAAGATCAATATGTCATGTTACACATACGGTTATCGCTCAGTGGTAGTGGCAGGAATGTGTTTGTGTGCGCCATAACAATGATTAGAACGACCCATTTCAAGGTTATATATCTCGAACAACCTATCAAGTTACAGGAAGGGTAGCCACAATCTTTCACTCCACAGTGACATCAACGAATAATGCAGAACCATCGTGATGTCACTGTTACTTGACCTTTGACCTCTTTTTTTCCCCTACCACAGACATCTCGAAATATGACCACCAAAATCTGATTAGTTTTTGGGTCCAAGTGAAGTGTTTGAAACAAATTTGAAGATATGCCCATCTCTATATCTTATCTTGATCCTCCACAACTTCTTTCTATATTTGCTTAAAACAAGTTGCCTCTGAGGGCTACTTAAAGCAAATGTTTTTGTTGTAAATTTTATTTATGTACATTGAGCATCACACAGACAAGTCAAGAAATTTGTTGGCAATATGTGAAGGAGCTGGGTGTTGGTGAACATTACAAATGTGTTTTTATAGTCCTCAATCCAAGCAAAATGACAAGACAGACTTTTGTAGCTCAACATATGCTCATTTTCCTTTTAAATTTATGCATCTGTCAGCAGTTGCTTGCTGAAAGTGCTAATCCTTTAGTGGGTTCTCAGCGAAAACAGTGAAGTGTTCTTTTGGAAAGGTGAGTTACAGAAATGCCCATCATATCTTATCAGCTACTGTTCTGAAGAAACAGAAAATAGTCATGAGTTTCTGAGTCTTAATGCTTGTATTATCAGTGTAGGACTATGATTTGTTGTATTTATTTATTTTTTTGGGTATGCCTCAGAATGCGTCACCATATTTTACAAATACTGCTCTGATGTTTATATAGCTTTAAAAATTTGCACCTTTCCCAATCAGAGATGATGCGTGACCTCTCTTTTCTAATATTACAATACATGTGTGCACCTTGAGTTTCTTAACGACTGCTGAATTGTACATCTAAACTAAATACATACATAAAAACATGGTATAACTTTGAAAAGTTGTATTTACTTCTTTTACTTTGTGTTTTGGTGATTCTGGAGTCAGAAAGATCTGCTGACTGATTCATGTAACCTCACAAATGTCAACTTAAGAGGCAAAGAGGCACCAATCTTTGACATCATTCTACAATGAGTGGACAGAATATTATTTTAGTTCAACAAGCCAAAGGGAGAATCTTATTGAAATGCCCCAGTTTAGCTTTAATTCATAACATTACTGCAGCTAATGATCAGATGTGGAAAGCTTAGCCTAAATGTAAAAGAGATTTGAGAGATTTATGAAATGTTGCTTATGTAACCTCCAGGAACTCACGATAATAAGAAAGAAAATGGTAAAATTTTTGTCACATATCAATAATATGTGACATATTAATACTTCCTATTTCCTTAGTTGCTTTGGGTATGTTGAAGACTTACCTGACATTAAGAAGAGCAGCAAAGGCTTCACTGCCTGCTAAAACATAACTAATTCCAATAGAAATACTGGAGAGAAACAGAATAAAGAAAGGGGAAGATGGAAAGAGAATAGAGGGGAAAATAAAAAAAAAGGGGAAGCAAAAGAAGAGAAAGAGATTATTAGACAGTAACTGGTCTAATCATCTACTGTCACGTCTACTTCCATCTAAGATAAAATCAAAACTTGAACAAGCAGTCCTGAACTGTATTAAACATTAGGATGTTGGCTCAACGTGGAGCCTGAGACTATGAGCAGCCAACAGATTTGATTTAAAAAATCGTTTCTTGTTCGCAGTGAATTGTCTTGATCCTCCACAACTTCTTTTTATATTTGCTTAAAACATAAGTCACCTCTACTTAAAGCAAATGGTTTTGTTGTACATTTCATATCTACATTGAGCATTACACACACAAGTCAAGAAATTTGTTGGCAATATGTGAAGGAGCTGGGTGTTGGTGAACATTACAAATGTGTTTTAATAGTCCTCATTCCAAGCAAAATGACAAGACAAACTTTTGTAGCTCAACATCTGCTCATTTTCCTTTTAAATTTAAGCATCTGTCAGCAGTTGCTTGTTGAAAGTGCTAATGCATTAGTGGGTTCTCTAAAAAGCAAAGTGTTATTTTGGAGAGCTGAGTTACACCCACACTCTCAAATCTCCTCTTTCATATCTTAAAAGGAATTTCCAACAAATTTAAGAAGTTTCATGCATGCTAGTCCTTCTCATCTACAGCAATCTGGGCCATGTTTGCTTATTTACTTACTTTTTTTACGAATTGCCAAAGACGCAAAGCAAAGAACTGAGAAGCAGTGATGTCAAAAACTGCATTAAGATGATTTAAACAAAAATGCAAAGGAAGGTTTTCTTTCTAAGTCAACTTAGGTCATCAGAGTAAGGACATATTTGCTGCTATGCTATGCTTGAAAAAAAAACAACACAGATTCCTCTCCTATAATCTGAATTTCCCTTCGGGGATTAATAAAGTATCTATCTATCTATCTATCTATCTATCTAATCACAGAACCTCGCCCCATATAGATTTTTTTTTTTACTTATTGTACATTGAACATGTGCTTCCTGACATGCAAATGACAATAATGAACCTTAAGCCTTAAAACAAGGTGTAATTCAAATATCAGTAGCATATAAGATTTATCTAGCAACCTCTTCATCTATCTAGTCCAACATGTCACAACATTTAAAATTTAGCAGCACGATTACACCTGACAGAGTAAAATTTACTAATTTGCTTGAAGTAAACAGCACCTACTGTATAAACAAATGAAAGGAAAACCCAAGTTAAATGTCCTTCATGAAGCTCCAAAACTGCTATACTGGATTTATTCATAGCAAAAAGGATTATTGTTGGTCCATTGTATCCCTTTACAGCCATAATTTACAGTTAGCAAAGTGCTACTTCTAGTATGATTACGCATTGTGTCACAGAGCAAAAGTCATCTCAAACCTGTACCATTAACATGACAATGACTTCAATGAACATCAGGGCAAAATCAAGCACATCTGATGAAACTGGATCAACATGGAGTGGAATTCATGTCACAAAGAACTGTGGCATTTTTTTCAGAGCAAAAAGAAGGAACTACCCAATACTACTATTAGTGTTGTGTTTCTAATAGTGCTCAGTCTTCTGCACTCAGTCACTAAGCACCAATCTCTGAAGACATCAAGCAAAGGTCAATAACTGCAGTTCTTTGAATGGTCATTTGAGGCTTCCCACAGACTCCAGTGTTAAAACACCCAACTTTAGAGCACAAATAAAAATTTTTACAGTCTGCCATGAAAAATATTTTTGGTGATACAGCTAATTTCAGATTTCCTGACAACTGTTTTGGGAGGTGAATCTATCTATAGCTAACCACTTTAAACTGCTTCTTTGAGTGAAAACCAAAATGGCAACGGTAATTCAGCCCACTCCAAGCTTCAAAGCTGATCTTCAAAAACCAATAGGTGACACCACAGAGACTGCATCTATGTTTATTTAAAGTCTATGGTGTACACACAGCCCTATATATTTATTACACCGAACTACTATGCTGCAGTCTCTGTCAGAAAATATTTAGTTTTAAATATCTAACCTACTGAGAATGCATGTGACAAAGGTTATAATGTGTGCTAATGTGCACATGCACTATATATTCATATCTTTCCAGATGAGGCACAGAGGATAACTGTGTCATTATGTTTGTTCTGTGCCATGTAGGGCAGAACATAAAGACCAAGGGGCACCAAGGTTAAGAGATGCAGGTCATGTTTTCTGTGCTGTGGGTCTATGTTCGTGATGTGTGAGGCCGAGACTTGGCATTGATCGACCACTAAGCCTCCTTGAACACAATAAGGGAAATATCGATTGGCCAGATGTTACAGAGCTGCTCCAGACTGATAACAAGCCACCAGTGAAGGTAAAGGCCAGCAGAGGTTTGGAATAGACACACAAACATCCAAATACAGCCCTGTCGATGCTGCAAGCACTACATAGAAATACAGAACAATACTATATATATATATATATATATATATAACATACAGACAAGCAAATACCCCCAGTGTTAACAGTCACACCCAACTATAACTGAAGCCAGGTTTTTGGGTGCTTTTCACAAATAAACAATAAATATGAGCCCAAAAATTACTTTTCCGGACCATTACTTTTACCGAGAGATGCAGATAGACCATTAGATTGGAACCAATGGAAAAAATGATAACAAGCAATGTTTTTGCTTCTTTTCAACTACAGTGTGTTTGTAATTAAAAAGTGAAAGTATAGGATTTGTAGGTCAGTAGTGGCTGCACTGTAAATCCTCAAACAATGAGAACATTTCCACGTACATCGGTGGTCTCTTGATTCAGAACTTTAATGCATAGCATCAATTAATAGCTCTCAAATTGAACTGAAAGACAGAAAAGTATGATTGAAAACTGGCCAATTACCTGAAAAAAAAAAAAAAAAAACTTATTGGACTGCAAATGCCGGAGCAGTAATCATATTTTTTCCTTGTTTGGCTCCTGCTTGTAACTCTCAGTATCTGAAAACTGCGCCGCAGAAGACAGTGCCATAAAGTCTGAAGCTCAAGGACAGTTTTACACAAGTCTGCTGCCCTTGCTCAGTTTAGAACAGTGATGTTGGCTGACAACGACACTGAAATGACTTAGCATGTCTCCTACTCATCTCAAAGACATTGTTATGTTGAATATGTTTGGATATTACGCATTGTTGTGGTAATTAATTGTGGCAAAGGTCAAAACAAGTGAAGGTAGCATATTTCCAGAACTTTCAAGAAATAAATAACAACTTTTCAAAAAAACTGATTATATTAAAGGCAGACAGTATGCAAAATCTAAGAGAAAATGTAGTTGCAATCATGAATATTAGAGGTAGGTGTCTGATTATTAGGATTTTGGTGCTTCTATACAGTATATTTAAGGGAAATAAATGAAGGACAGGCAGAAATCATATACTAGTCACTGTTATGATGAAAGGAAGAAAGAAGACACTTGTGGTTGATTTCAATTCAGTAGAAAAAAAAAGAAATTTTGTTCAAGCCAAGTACAGCTTTCATGTCAAATATCTGTATTTCTAACATCTAAATAAACATTCACGTTATCACCATCAAACACATATTAAAGTCATTATTAGGACACCTAATCTTTTCATGTAAATGAACAGTAACTTACAACTGGAAGAGGAGGATGCAGTTGAAGGCGTGGCTCATGGGCCGCGAGAGGAAGATGTGCCCCAGCAGATGGAGGTTGGGATGCAGGCCCTCTTCTTGGTTGTGCAGAGCAACTGCATCTGGATGCAGTAAACCTGCATCTAAAAAACCAAGACAGATGTACAAGGCTATCAGTTCATTAATGACTGAATTCAGATATAAGTTACCAAACTTACAGCTTTATTTCATCACTGTGGATTATATAAATTTACTTTCTCTTTTAAATTTTTATCATTCATTCATTTTTCCATACCTTACATAAACTACTGATTTTGCAGTTTTTATTTGTTTCTTCTTTTCTTTTTTGGATCACCTCAGCTGACTCATCTGGACTAGAACAATGTTCTCCGACTAACCCAGGGGATCAGTTGCTCTTTTTGGTGTGAGCTCTTTCATGCATGCTTGCAGGGAGAGACAAAGACCTTCCTGAACAAAGCTAGTTAGAATCCGCTGGTTGTTTGTGGTGTAATATCTTCAATATAAGTGATACTGGCAGAGTGTACATTATTTAACGTGGCGGTCAAAATGAGCATGTTAAATTAATGGCAAACAAGCATGTTAAATTGATGGCGATACAGAAGTCCATTATATAAGAGTGGGCCACTGACATACAGAAGCGTAAACACACTATCATCTGTGCCAATGTTGAGGTTTAAATAAAAAAGAAAAAAAGAAAACACATGCCAGTCCTGTACACCAACAACTACACAGCATGAACATGCATCTTTTATGGCCAAGAGGTGTTTTTGTCTGATTTGATTAAAGCGTGATGGCTTGCTTATTTGAGGGGACACTGCTTGATGAAAGATTTAATATTTATTTCCCATTCTGCCTTTTTCTCTTGTTAACTTTGGTTTTTCACTTTGTTTTATGGAAAACATAGTGGATAAAAAGAAGCTCCTAAAAATCTTCTGTTCCAATTCGTATAATTTGAAAGCAGGGGTGGTAGTATTCAGATCTTTCACCTAAGTTATAAAATGCCAGTGTAATAACACCCACAAGTAAATGCCCTGCAATCAAAGTAAAAGGACAAATTGTACTCAGTATGAAAAATAAATACATTCAAACTCTTGATACATATAATATTATATGTAAGATTGTAGCTGATTAAAGCAGTGCTAACTTCAACTAAAATTGTTGTGAGGTAAATTCAGCTATATGTACAATATTTCTACGGAAATGTAGTCTAGGTGAAGAATTAAATGTAAATAATTAACCTTGGTATATCTTTCTCCTTTCCTTTAGTGTGTACGAATTAAATATTAATGTTATTATGTTATATCATATAAAAAAAGACTATGTTTATTATATTCAGTTCCCTTTCAGGCACTTGTTACTTGAATTTACATTTCTTTGTCATCACTTGCACACCAGTAAAGTGCACAAAGGGGTGCTAACAGGCACTTGGTTCATTACACTTTTATAGGCTTCTGGCAGTTCTGCCAATCAGAGGAAGGTGGGTTTAAAAGAGGCCTCTTCAGGGGGGCAATATCAGAGGCTCAAATTGGGGGACAGCAGAATTGGCATTTTGATTAACTTAAATGAATCATGCAATCATACTTTAGTGCTGTCAAATAATACAATTTTAGAGCTGAAAAACAGCCAAGTAGGTCTCTTCACATACAACCACGTGAAAGTTTTAGTCAAGTAGAGTGAATAAATACATGTCCTTTTCTAACATTACGAAATATATATAGATATATATATATTTCAAAAAGTACACTGCTCAAAAACAATAAGGGATTCAACACTAACAAGAAAATAATTAAAGGAGATAATTACTTGCCAAAAGAAGGCTTAAAATACATCTAATAACTATCTTTTTTAGCAAGACAGACTGCTGTTGCCACTGTTCTGCAAAAGATAGATAGTCTAGCTTTAATTGGCAGTAAGAAAAACACATGGCAGGCAAAAACAAAAACCATGAACACCACCCTAGGAACTATGGAACCAGTTCAAACAGCAGAAGTTCTGCATGGAATTACAACATATTACTGAAAAAGAGATACGGCAAGTTTTCTACTACAAATTAGCCATTACACAATATATTTTTTACAGTCAGTGGGTTACGCAAGCAGCTTATAAGTAAAGACCAAAGAACCCACTGGTCCAATAATTATAAGGCAATTCTTAAATCATGGAGTAAACCCTTTGTGAAGGTTTTAGTATAAATGGGTTCATTTTTTGTAGACCAAGCTCCAGCAAACTACACCAAGTTAAGAAAAAAAAAAAGTTTTAAGACTTGCAAATAATTTTTTCACAAGAAAAGGATCAAAGTTAAGGTTAGAGAATAAGCAGCAGGTATTCTCAGATATCTAGCTTCAAGGGTTATGCTGTGTTTATGTATTTCTTCTCAGTGCTCTTTTGGGAATTAATGTGTAAATACACCATGCATTGCATAATCTGCCTCAAAGATACAGTAGGTTATATCCAGTGTTACATGCTGATTAAGCACTGAACCAGTTCATTAACAGCGTCATTGTGCAGTCTGACTTTCTGCTTTCTTTTTCATTTCCAGAGGTTCTAATACAGTTCGATAAAACTAAGAGGTCAGACATACATCTAAGCCAGAGCAGACCTAGGTCCCGAGGCATTTAATGAGTGATGACGGCATACAGTGATTGACGTAATCCTCAAGAGACATACCCAGTCATTATCAGTTCATATTCCAGGCAGCATGGGGGAGGAAAATGATTACTAAGTCATAATTCCTTAATAAACGAGGTCAAGCTATGAATGTCACTGAATGTGGGTTAGAGAATCTGTGAAACAGCGTTGATTAAACCACTTTTCCAAGTGGTAACATCATCGTCTTCAGAATTTAATAGTTTTTTTTAGGAGCAAAGCTCTTTTATGGATCAAGTAGTACAATGCCCCAACTACACAACCAAACTTCAATATGTCGGTGACATCATGTAGCAGTCCTTCGGCTGTTGCCCATGACTTGGGAATAAGGCTCTACAGACATACAGGATTCAGTTTCCTTGATAAAGCAATGGCAGACAGAACCTCGAAGAAAAACAGACTACAAGTAGCATATTCAACGCTGAGTTATGCATGTGTGCACATATGGCTGTCCATTCACAAGTTTAATAAGAGAGCTTGACATTTTATTAGCAAATAATAGGATCAGTCTGCAATAAGCCTCATCACTAATCCACAAGTAATCATGGCTGAATGGTTTTCTGGGTATTGTCTGGTATCCCTACGGGTTTGAAAGTGTAAATACATCTGAAGAGATTTTGGCCACATGATGCTTGTAATGGAGATGGTAAAATAAACGGAAGTGAACAGGGGAGCTTAAACAACAACAATTAAATATCACATTATTTGATGGCTATTTTGCTTCAAAAGACCTTCTCACATCCAGGGAAAAGCATCTTTTGTTATTCACTGTTGAAAAAATGGCTTTGTCATAGTGCATGCATTTGTTACACTGGTGCATGTGCACACACACGCATATGATAAATGTGGGCCTCTGGTGTGTGATGAAGTCAGAGGAACAGGGCCACTGGCTTTCGCTAAGTCTAATGGTTTATGGATAATATCAATATGCTGGGATTTAATTTTTCAATCCAAAGAGTTTTGTTGTAGCACTGCCTAGTATTTGAGGTCTGATTATTGTGGAATTGCCATAGCACATATAAAGCACCACAACAAAACAAAAATTAATTGCAAGCGCTAAAGTTAGATGATGGAGTAAGGGCTGTCATAGACAAATACAGGCAAGTAGGCTGGGCAAATATGAAATTACCTTTACAGTACACTTTCCATTTCTATCATATTATTATCTTTGACAAAGATACATTCTAGTTATACTACTCCAATCTGCACTTTGCTGAATTTATGTTAAAATGGACAAGTTCTGCTATGGCTACAAAACCAACACAGTTAATGCTAAATAGACTGAATATCAGAAAGTGGCGAGACAGTCAGACCAGTCTGGAGCTGGGTGGTTAGCATGCTTACTTCAGTAAGAAAAGAAATGAGGAAAAAAAAAAAAGGGTTTCTTTCAATTACTGGAGACGCCCCATTTCAGCTGCTGTTAAAACTAATGCTGGCTGCATAGCAAGAGCAACTAACCTAACCTAACAAATAGCTGCTTTAGGCTAATTAAATCTGCAACGCTAAAGGTCCTTACCAAATTATGATAATGCACTGGGAATTTGGCAGCTTCCTATCACCCTCAGAATTCTTGGCTGGTTAATGCCTCGAAATGGTGATTATAAATTAGGTTTTTATAAATTCGTTCTAGAAGGTGTGTGTATCTCCCCCTCTGAGACCTATCTGATTAATATCTCAATATGAAATCAGTGATCCAAAACATCTTGTTAACAGTCAATATAATTCAAATCAGCCCCATCCCGGTGCAGCAGCTTACAATGCAGTATGATGCAATTCAATAGTGTGTCACGATGATGTAGCCATTGGATTGAAATTTATCTTACAGCATCTCATTTTGTAACATTTACATATTTGGAATATATGGAATTTCAGTTTTACATTACTTCATTTTTATACAGTAAAAACAGTGTTATGGGGTGACAATCTAACACAAGCATAAACCCAAGCACTAGTCTTTTTAAACAAAAGTCATACATTGTTGGTTAATGATGTCACATTTTGTGTTATTTTACCTCAAAACAAACACACAAATGTTGGTAGTATGTGTTGGTAGCGGGGTTTCTTACCCGCTTCTGCATTTTCACCATCATCTTCATCCTCATCTTCTGTGAAAGCTGGATCCTCCACACTCACCTGATCCAACACAATGCACTCTGCAACATCTGTCTGAGAACATGAAGAAATAGAAAAAATTTTGACCTACTGTCTAGATAAAAAAATATTCTATGAGTTGCTCTGGTGGCTTAGTGGTTAAAGCTCAAACATATGGGTACACTGATCCCTGAGCAAAAGGTCAGCAGTTGACTCTTGACTGGAAGGACCATGAACTATATCTCAGTCCCTGGCTGTTTCTCCACTATAATTACTGAATAAAGGCATAACATGGCTATGTACTATTATTATCCATTAGTTTCACAATGATGAGTTAGTTTATGATTCATTATGACACAGCTGGTAAAATATTATTACAGTGATAATTTTTGCATAGTCTAACAGTCAATAAGCCTTTGGCACTATCTTGTTTTTTAGATTCTCTGTTTTAACTGTTCTTTCATGTTTTATGTATGCCTTTCTGCCTCTGGCCCAATCCTCATTGTAAATGAGGACTGGTTCTCAATTGACCAACCTGGTAAAATAAAGGTTATATAAATAAATGAATAAAATAAATTGTGTCAAAGACTGAATGCATGTATTCCAAAAATAAACTACCATATTCCAATGACTTGCACCTAATTACATTTTGCATTATTAGTCTGTTTGCTCAAACAACTTGTAGAAAAGATGACACATAAAAGATTTTAAAAAAAAAGAGCGTACACTCAAAGTGATATTAGTTATTTTAGATGGGCATGTTTCAAGTGTCTAAATACATTTTCTCTGTGGTACCTGCCCAGAGCACTACATCACTCAGCTTCTTTGTCATTGCTCCAGCTTGCTTCTGCAAACAGGGAGGGCGCAGAGCCAAATCGACTGAAAGTAACCTTTTGACAACAGATAAGTAGCTCATTCATACAGCTCCAAAGTAAATAATCCAATCTAATCACTTTAACTCTTCTTTAAATCAGCTCCAGTGTTAGATTGTCTTTAGTCCCACTGAATGTATGACAGCAGATCCTCCTCTTTTCCGTGAAGTTGGATGTCAAATTCTAATCTAAGTGTGACCAGTGGAGTGTAAGAAGTAAAAAGCAGATTGTGTTTTTCTATCTTACCTTTAGAGATTCCAGCTGCACCACCTGACATTTCTGAAGAAGTTCCACAAACAGATAGATAAGCAAAGCCTGAATAAAAAAACAATGGAAAATATATGTTTTATATGTTATTGATCTTGTTCTCTAATGAGAATTCTGGTTACCATCACTATAGGCAGGATATTATGGAAACCTGATTTCTTCAAGTAGATATGAGAACTTTTCTCATTTTGTATAGGGCATAGGACAGGAGGACTATCTTCTACAAATGTTAATGCAGAAATAAGTGAGTGCAGTATTATGAAGGGACGGATGATCACTTAATGAGTTCTGATGTAAAACATCTGTCCGGTTCTTTAGAAACTGCAGTCCCAGAGAGTTATTTAAAGCTATAAAACTAACTTTGTGACAGGGATTTAGGCAGATCACTCAAGCACAAGTAAGTGTAATCAGTTTTTCATTATTAATGCAAATGTTAGACTCCTGTTATATTAGAAGGTTGTATCGAGGCAAAACATTTTATTTATTTATTTATTTATTTTAAATCACAAACAAGTATCCATCATCCTGCCATTTGCCCACAGGTCAATATGAATTCTTTAAAAAAAATAAGAATCCATTATGGCCATGTGTTACTCACCTGGACAAAAAAGCCCACAAGAAAGGAGACAAGGAAAGGCACCAGTCCAGCATGGGCTATTGTCACTGGAAGTCCTAGAAACAGATATGAAATTCATTCTCACTTAAGTAGATTTGAAGACTTGTGCAGTTTGATTTTATTTTTATTGTTTTAGCATATCTACCCGCCTGTCTGCCCATTTCTCTGCTCATCTTTCTCTCTCACAGACACCCCTTTCCGCTGTGGCTCAAACTTACCATAAAATTTAATGGTTAGTACTCATTTCAATATGAGATTTAAGTGACTGAACAAGTATTAACTTGGAAGGGCTCCACCTTTGTGGAACTACATGAAGACCCAGTTGAAAACAAAGTAGTTAAATGTAATGTGCCATGTAATTTCCACCTCTACAAAAATTTCTGGTGTTAACTACACTTCATAAACCACAGTTAAATTTGGCTTGCCAATGAAAGCCAAGAGATGGACCAAGCTTTAATTCTGTTCAAAATGAACCGGTACTACGAAAAGAAGAAGAAAAAAAAGGCTAATGGAAAGTTTTTCCAGAATATTATTTGGGACAAACATAAACTACACACATTCACAGAACTTCACTTCAGTACAGAAACCTTTCTTACACAATAATGACTGGTTGACATTGTAAGGCTTTCCCGTTAATTTATATCAACAATAATGGATTTATCTAGAGAGTGCCGATGGTGTGATTTGTTGTGGGGTGTTTCCAAACTCCAACTGTTCGTGTTCACAATATCCAAATAAATCTAATTTGATTGACGTGTCCTTAATCAAAACGGCCAACAGTTGTGTTCTCCTACAATCATAATGGTTCTTATTTGTGTTCCCTGATCCTAATAGTTCATTGTCTTCCCTGATATGTGTGTCCAATTTCCATTGTGGTTTTCTAAAATAAGCAATTATCAGCTCTGTCTTCCAAAACCTGTGTTTGTGTTCTTCACATCAAATTTGTGATCTGATTTAAATGCTTGCTAACTGGGAATAGTTCCTCAAACCTATAACGAGATAGGGGAAGCTCAAATAAATATGGTCATAATTGTTGTCATTAATTGTGTTTTCCTCAGACCTAATATAAAGTTTGTGTCAAGCAGCAGATAGAAACAAAGTAAAGGTGACAGACTGGCTTTTGAATACTCTGCTAACTTTTGTGATTTATATGTGATACGTAAAAAAATACAAGTACTCACCTAAGATTCCAGTCCCTAATATTGTTGCAATGGTCAAGAAATCTAGGAAGACAAACAGAACTGAGTGAGATTAATAAAAAAGTATTTTGAGTTGCAAAAGTAAGACCAAATTCATAATACAAATACCTCTGTCAAGAGAAATATGTCAACAGGCAATGCTGGTAATTCAAGGAGTTGGGGGACAACATAGTCAAAGCCTGACTTCACTCCATTATTCCTGACAAAAGTCCCAAGTCCTAATCTTTCAATTTGTATTTCATTATTTGTCCTTCTGCTGGTGTAAAATAAATCTATCCATTATTTTTATATATTATTTATTTTAATGCCTATTTCATACATTCCAAGTTTTTAAGGACTGTATCAAAATGATCAAATATATTAATTAATACATTCAATTTCCCGATCTAGGACATTTAAGAAGACTGTGGAATAATGTACTGTGTTGAAAAAAAGAGACTGACAGTCAGCCCAAACTCAAATAACCTTAACTTTAATAACTTTCTACCGCTCCATCTGCTTTTTCAATTTTTTTGCAGGCGTAAAATGAAACATATTTCTCAAAACCGCACACATCATCTCTCATCGTTTCACAAAACCAACTAGTCCTACTTCACCACGATCACTCTTAAATTCAAAGCCAACATTATAGCAAGTCACCTGACCACAGACGCCCCTTACTTCACAAGATTCCCCCTGAACTGCCGAACAGCAACATGTGCAACATAAAAAAGATGAAAGAAACTGTTACTGCAAAACATCAGTGTTTACCAAAATTTACCATGTGCATGTCTGATTGTGCTTGTTGCTAGTAACTTAAGTTGATGTGTTATGTGTCCACAAATTAGCAATATTTCATGGTCGAAATTTCAATTTCAATTTCAATTTCTTAATTTTTTTATTCACATTATATACATTTATGGGTCGTGATAAAAACTGCAGGATATTTTGCGGAGAACTTTTAACCCAAAGTCCATAAGAGTATTGTCCATGCAAAAATGTATTTACAAAGTAGTGCCCAGACATGGGAACGAAAATCATTTTGTAGACACTTCTTCTTGGTTCACCTTAGGGCCTATAAGGAACAATAAATTCCACCAACTACCTAAAAGGATGTTTTTCATGACTGTGGGAACAGCCTTTGAAGCATCGACCTCTTCTGAAAGGTATTCTAAAAAGCACTATATGCCATAAATCTTCACCGTGTCAAATGACATGCAAAACTCGTGGGAATTTTCTTAGTCAGGCACTACAATCCTAGCCCTCTTCTATGGCTCCGCTGAAAGGGAATCACCTGTGACAACAGAGCTTTGTCTTAATTGGCTTAAAGCTTCACTGACACGGATGATGTATTCTATATTTTTATTCTAACCTCAGATTCATTTCTCCTGTGGTTATCTCGTCCAAAGCGGATGCAATTTATTTGATCTCTTCCTTCTGGCAGCTCATTTTTATATATTCACACCAACACTACAATTTTCTTTTCCAGCCAGAAAAGCTGTAAAGATGGTTAAGCTATGGATTTTTCAGTTGTAAGCGAAGTGGTGTCCTTGTGGGGGGGGGTCATATTGTTTTATGCCAGATTTCTTTTCTTTTCACCCTCAAAACAATATGGTGACACTGCTTTTTTCATTTTCTGAAGTCTGTGGTTTTCAATAAAGCAGAAATACTTGAAAATGTTTCAGAAACTGTTTCAAAAAAGTATTGTAAACTTGTGTGTCATCTAAAAATTTTTAAGTTTTGCAAAGCAGTGTTGGAGTAGACTCATACTTTTAAATTTCTTTTATGAGACAAAGTCATAACTTTGTACCCAACTGGACTGTGCCATGGCTATTGGCATTCTGCTTCAAGTGAAAGCGTTTAAGCCATTCAGCCATCAGAAAAAAAACAAAAACAAAAAACAACAAAAAAAAACAACCCAAATAAAACAGCAGCTGTGCATTTTTTTCCACAATGAGTTGTGAACAACCTGCTGCTATGGCAAAGATGTAGTGATTTCTCCAATTGGTGGCATGTTGCAATCAGGAAATGGAACAGATATGTCCCATGTTTCACTATATCATTTATACATTTAAAAATATATAGTTAATTTTTATCAATTAACAAAACGCAAAGCAAATGAACAGAAGAAAAAATCTCATATCAATATATTGTTCTATTTTGAAAAGCATTTTTACTTTGTTGTATGTTTTCACACCTGCCTAAATCCTTTGTACAGCAATGTATATAAGACACACACACACACACACACACACACGTATATGCAGTCCCAAAATGCTAATGAGTCTAGCATCAAATAGTTACAGTCACTGATTCTAAAGGGACATTTATGGATATCACAAAGGGACACTTAACATGTCCAGATATATTTCAGTCCAAGGTCAAAAATTAGGGCAGGCCTTTAGGCCCTTCTTTACTTCTGGCCCCCTTGGTGAAACCATACCCATATTCAAACAACATAAAGGGCCGATGCTATAATTCTTCCGTGCTTCACACTGCATTTTCTTTGCTTTTTGCCACCAGCCTTTAACTCCACAGGCCCCTGCCCTGCTCTGAAACACTCTGCACCTCTGACCCCAGAGGACTTTACAATTAGACGCAGAAAAACAATACCAGTGAAATGTACTATTCCACAACATAAAGAAAGATCTAGCTATTGATGACACTGAAGAGCAGCTTGGCATAGCAGATTAAGGTTCAGGTCCCAAACAGAATTTCCCCCAAAAAAGAGAATTACAAGCAGATAATATTTCAGACCACATGAAGCAGCATGAGAAGTCTACAGACCATATCGCAACCTTGAATACCTGGTGGAATCTATCACAAAAACTACAAGCAGACACGGCTAAACCAAGATCTAAATTTCTCTTACTGCTTGAAAGAGACAACAACTCAGACAAGTTATGAGAGTCTGGCAATGGAAAGTAGAACTGATGTCTCTGTTTGACCCAGTCAGGCAAGAGCAAACTCAGAGTACACCTCAGAGAAATCTACAGCAGATGTCTCTGCTGCTACAAGCATCTAACAGTTGATGCTGTGATTTTCTTTCGTGTTAGGTACTGTGGCACTGTGTGGTATAATGTGTTGTTTCATAAAAACAAAGTGAGCAAGATTGTGAACAGCACCAAAGCTTCAATCGAGGCAGTGAGGTAAAACATCAAGGCAGTGATGAGATTTCATGGATAAAACCGAAAAAAAGAGTGCCAAGGAGATCAGCAGAGAAGCCTGAGGTGAGATGAGCTGCCCAAAGACACATTGGTAAAGCAGCTTTGACAGTTTGAGCATGAAGGAAGTCAACAAATTCGGTCATCTGAAGGAGAGCTCTTCAAGAGTTTTTCCTACCTCTTACGGATACAGCCCTTCTCACATTTACAAGATTTTCACAGACAGAAGCCTTATATGATCTGTATGGATTTCTTTACACCACTGACATAATGAGAAGCACTAAGCGGAGAATTTGGATGAAAGCTGCCACAGGCTGGAGCAGAGAATGGATGTGCTGATATAGAGGACCTGTAGCTGGAGATAAAAAGGTGGGTTAGATCCTTAATCACACCTCATCACCAAATGGGACTCTTACATTATTTATAAACATGAGAATATCCTGGACATCTATCCGAATTCAAGTAGAGCTCTCAGACTACTTCTCACACTCCTTGTGACAGTAGCTTCAGGTGAGAAAAGTTTCTCATCACTGAAACTCATGAAAACATACCTCGGGTCAACTATGCCCCCAGAAAGTTTGTCTGCACTTGCCCTCCTCCCACTGAGCATAGAGTCAGGAAGTCACTGGGTATGGAAATAGTGATCGCAAGATTTGCAGGGGCAAAGCTGTGCAAGGCCAATTATAAGCACAGCTATCTGAATATAGCCAAGTTACTTATAATGTACCACAACAGACTCTGAGGCTCTCTCCATATATTCCCATACCTACTAAAACTGAGTTGGTGTTGGAAACAAAACGTAATTAAAAAAACCCCAAAACAAAACACAAGGGAAAAGGGGAAAAAGAATGGAGCCAAACAAAATGAACAAGCTGCAATTTTCACATTTTGTGACTGTTCAGACAAATCAATTGCTTGTCTGCTACTAGTTTCTTAAACATAATAACCAAATCAGTTGAATAAGGCGAAGTGAATAAGGCGAGTCCATAAGGTGGAGAATCACTGAGGAAGATGAAGCCATGTGACCATCACCTGATTATTACTTGCAGTCAAAGAGTCATACTTCAAGTTGCTGGAGGAAGGAAGAGGAAGAGGAGGCTGGTGATCGAGAATATGAGAATCAAAGGAAGGGCAACAAGGTACTGAAGCTATTTTAAAGCAAAGGCACCCATTACAAACCTTGCTGTTTTAAACAGACAACTAAAGTCAATAGGCAGCTGATTTAATTTGTTTCACCCAATTCATTTTGTAAATATAATTTGATCTCCTACTTTCCAAAATAAGCATTAACACATTTACTATGGGAACTAGACCAAATGAGAGAGAAAGAGAGAATTTTTTTTTTTGTTTTTTGTCTCTGCCTTTACATACCACATGGGTGAAATATTTGCCTTTTCAGAGGGTGAAAGAGCCTCAATATGCTCAACACACCTCAACCCTCTCATGTGATGCCTTAACTTCAACAAACCAGTGAGAATTCTCTGAATAGCTGAGCTGACGCCTGACTGAAGAGCCTCCAGTTACTGCAACTAAACCCTCTGCAGACTTGGCCCACGCTGAGGGCAGGGAAGCCTGGTGCTCCCAGTTCTGGAGAGCCGGAAGACACTGAAGGAAAATAACTTTTGAGAAACAAATCTTAACTGCTCTAAGGCAAATATTAGAAAGAGCGAACTAAATAGCCAAAGGGCAAACATACATAAATAAATAAGTTGCTTGAGAGAAACGTTTTTAGCCCAAACATTCAGAAATATTCAGTTTGTCATTCTCTTGGTTACTATTTTATTTGCAAAGATTTGTTGGTGTGTCAGAATCTAAACCAATGACTTAAATAAGGTTTATGTTATGATTTGGTGCTATGCAAATTGAACTGAATTGGAGATCAATGTTACTGTTAGATTTTCTTGCCCAAGTGCGGAAAGTGCTCTAAGATGGATAGCTCCAGCATCATGTCAGCCTCCAGATTGCCCCATACTGATGTGACAAAACTTCCTCTGGCTCACTAAAGACCTTAAGAATGACCAAAGAAAATTTTGGGGTTCACATAAGTAGTGAGGTTCTCAAAATGAGGCTTTCTGAAAATCTTTGCTGCAAATTTCGATTTAGCAAATGGTTCTGAGGTAAAACAGGTTTTTGAAATGTCAACTGGGAGCCAGGTAAGGTTTGCCAGACAATCAAGCAAATTATATTAAACCTGTCTGTAACACCCTGTTGACCCCCAGTTGACCTAAATTCCCAGGCAGGTGAGGTCACGATTTATTACAACCATCTCATCATCACTCAACTTCTTACATCCAACTTCTTAATTTCAATAGCAATTTGATTTGATTAATGCCATTCCTGCTGTGCCAAAACTGCTTCAAGTGCACTCAGTAGTTTTTCACCAGTAGAGGCTTGTGGTTCAAATGATGACATATTTGTACCGTATAAACTTGACCTCTTAATGGCACTAAAACATTAAAAATACTTTTTTGCTTAGTTTTTTTTAATAAATGGAGCTGTTAGTTATTTGTCAATTTGTCCAGTCCAGTATTGAAATAAATGCAGCAAATATGAGGTAACCATGACTGTCTACTTTACAGTGAGAGATAAAGGATATTTGCATCTAGGCCTCACATAAGTTGTCAACTGAGTCCTCATTGCAGTGTAAGATAAGGTTGTAACTAGAGGTTTCACAATCTTGATTTAAGTCGGATATCGACTGAAATGACATCACAACTTTTGAAATCAAAGGTAGAATCAAGAACATAGCTACACCCCCAATGTCATGTCCCACAGGTATGTCAAGAGAAAAAACACACACAAATGTTAAAATGTTAAAAATACTGTGGATAACTTTGTTGCAAAGACAATTTTTTGTTGTTGTTATCTGGCGTATTATGATGCCAGAAGATTTATGAATTAAAATAAATGTTTCCAAATTTGAAAATAATATATTACACTGTTAAAATTGATGAGAGTTTTGGCTTTGGTTTTTGAGTGTCTTCACTTCAGCCAGATAGAGTTAGATGGAAGAATCACATAATATTTTCATCTTTTAGTGTCAAACAATTTGCTCACATAGATAGTATTTCTTCCAATCTGCGGGTAGAATCATTGTAAAAAACACAGCCATGTTGTGATTTTGTTTTCATGGAAAACAATCACACTATCAATGATTTGTGGTGTTGTTCTATGTGGTGGTCCTCTGTGCACTGTTGAATGAATAAGCTTTCATGATTATGCTACAGCTGTTCAGGACGGACAGTCCTACACACTCAGCTGTGAGACCTTTTTCTCTGATGACAACAAACACCATCAACCGGCCCCTCTATCATCACATGCTGCTCGTTGTATTGACGAGGCAAGTCACTTTTCTGTCACAATCAAATCCATCACTTGCACTCTACGGACCTCCCATCATCACCAGAAATAAACTGTCATTTTAATTCAGTCTGATCCTTTTTCATTCTCTTATCAATCCTCCTCTGTGCTCTTCCACAAACCCTGTACATATGGCTGTGGGACATATGGCAATAGTAATTAGAAATGTCATTATAATCTTATAAGCTGCTGAGGCATGTAATACAATGACTCAATAACTTGTGTTATGGAGACAAAATTATGGGAGTGAGCCAGGAACATGGAAAAAACCGACCCTACTAGATATTTGATGGCAATTTGATATAGATGCCTCAGACATTTGCCCCTAGGCATGCCAATTTCTGACTATATATATGTATACACCCGTATTTATTTTATATTCTTTGTCTATTGGTTTTCAGTCAAAATACTTACTCGTTTTTGTTTTCAATAATTCAATTATTTGCTCTGCTTAGCTTTACTTGCTAAAATTATTTTAAAAAGTGACATTCGGTTGACACTTTGTGAATTCGGAGAACACTGTTTTAACAAACTGACTCCGAGCCACAAATAGGCCCGTGCTAAAAGTGATAAATATGCTACCTTGGTAACATAGTAAAATCCTAGCAATTCAATTAGCAAACATATTCAGGTATTAAGGGTAAAAAAAAACTTACTTTGACAAAGTGTCAACTTTTGGCGTCCTTTCACGCGATAAATTGTCACGTCAAGCTAAAAAAAACGGGATAGTTAAATGCAAGCCAAACTTGTCATGTTTAGCTTTGGTTTGTTTGTTTGTTCGTTCATTGATTTATTTCCTGGTGGGATTTGCCTCGTCTCCACGTTTGTTCTCGCGAGGGTTTATCCCCTGTTCTCCGCCCTTCAAAATAACACGTTAAATGGAGGCACGGTGAAATGACGTAATGGGCGAAATTGTGCATTTATTCTTTGGTGACGGGCCGATAATTAGGCGTTTTTTTGTTTTTTTCTGAACGGGTTTGCGAAGCCTTAACCGGCATTTGAGTGCAAAACATCGTGGTGCGTCGGTACTCACAGCACTGAAGGTAAATACACCGCAACTTCCAGTGTCTGTCCTGGTTTTTCCGCGTTATTTTGATGGACAGAGTGCTGAGACTGGTGTCGGGGATGGGGCAGGGGGATGTTTGGTTTCTTATCTCCTCTGCATCGGTCGCCATCATTTTCATTACCCTCTCTTTCCCCTCCTACATCACCTCGGTCTCTCTCTGCTCCTCTCCCGCCCCTCTCCGTGGCGACGCGTGAACGCGCACGGTTGTCTGGATGCTGCACGTGCCCAACGATGCTTTTGAGAGAGAAAAAAACAAACAAACAAAAAAAAAACAACAACTAATAAATAAATAAACAGGGTTGGACAGTTTAAGAAGTAATCAGTTATAGTTACTACTCTCAAAAAGTAATTTAGTTAGTATTTGAGTTACAGCATATTAAAAGTAACTAGTTCCCAGGGAATGGAGTTAGACTATGGAGTTAGAATTTTTTTTATGTCCCAAACAAATGTTGATTTATTTTCCCTTTAAAAGAACTTTAAATTCAACAGTTTGTTTAGTTATTCATAGGAAGAATTTTATATGTAATATTTTTAAATGAATGAAATGGATACACATATATTCATTCATTCATTTGTTCATCTTTTACCGCTTATCCTATTTACGGATCGCAGGGTGCTGGAGTCAATCCCAGCTCAGGGTGAGGGCGGGTTACACCCTGGACAGGTCGCCAGTCCATCACAGGGCCAAACACAGAGACAAACAGAGACCAACAACCACTCACACTCACACTCAGACCTACAGACGATTTAGAGTCACCAGTTAACCCAAACATGATGTCTTTGGACGGTGGGAGGAAACCCATGGCGAAAACATGCAAACTCCACACAGAAAGGACCCAGGCCCAGGAACCAAACCTATGACCTTCTTACCGTGGGGCAACAGCACCAACCACTATGTGCTGCCCACATCTAATACAATAAATTATTAATAGGAAACATTTTAATGTCTGTACTTAAAGTTTGTCAACGCTACTTTTGAATTGTCTCAACTTGCCATTGCCTCATTGTCCCTGTTTCAAGAAGGGGCTTCAACAAACTCTGAGTCTACCCCTGGACTCCAAGTTGACTTTCTCCGACTTGGGAAACTCAGTTTCCAGTTTCAGAACAGTTTTGAGTTGGTTCGATCAACTCTGAGTTCAGCACCTGCACAGTGACTAAATAGAAAGTAGGTCTATGCTTATCTCCACCTGGACTCTCATCCAACAATGGGCCATATTAAAGTAGTGCTGGGGGCCCGGCTCAGGGTCAGGGATCATGGGTCAGCAGAGTGGGCTGACATTAGTAACCCCTGTCACCCAGCAGAAGGCCTGTAAGTAAGAAACATTTATTTCAATAGTCCTTTTTTATATCACAAAGTACATTACAGTGGCATATAAAGACAAGTGTACACTGTATGCACATTAGTGTATTTCAGGAAGGAGACAAGTGACTTACACTGTACAAAGCTTTAGGCTGCTGACCAGCCTCCAGTCTGTTGCTTAGGGTAGACTCACAATATATCACCATATATCTCTGAGTCATGCACAGGCCCAAGCCACTCTGCCTCCAGATTGGTAATAATGTGTGCAGCATCACATATGGTCTTAACAGTGCAGAGAATGAGAAATATTACTTGGGGCATCGTGTAACCTTTGGCATTTTGAGACACTATTCAGTGTGCCTGCACATTAATACTGTGGATGGACCGTTCACATAACCAGCTTCATTTTGTGAAGGAGCAGTGAAAGGAATATTTCTCCTGGTTCAGGGTTGACCAACTCTGAGTTTTTACTACACCCACTTTCTGAAACAGGCCCACCATTAGTCCCCCCCCAAATAATAGAAAGGAAAAAAAGCACTTTTCAGCTCCTCTTAGGCTGAGAGAGCTGCTTGTGACAACAGTTGAACAGGCTCCATTGCATACACACAGTCCATACAATTGTCAGTAACAGTAACGGCATTGTAAAGAAAATATAAATTCCTCCTGGGTCACACGTAGCATTCACAGCTAAACACAGTATTGTAAAGGCATAAAGTGAAAGGTTTAAACACAGAAGTACACCGATTCGTATCGGTCTTGCAACGCAAAATTTGATTGCGTCTCATTAGGTATGAAGAAATATAAAGTAGTCCCACAGTTCTTTATAAACAACTCTAAAATTGATAGGAAATAATGGGGTCTATACTCGTAAGAGACACAAAAATTCAATGTATATTTCACAACAGATTTTCTTGGAAAAGGAGTGATGTTCACTAACATGGATTCAAACACATTAGTAAATAAATGTTTAGGCTTAAAAAAGTTTGGTAGGCTGACAGTAAGAAGAGGTGTAGGCCTAAACCCCTGATTGGGGTTTAGTTTAAACATGTCCTAGGTTTATACCCAGTCTAGCCTGAGATATAGCCAATAAATGTAATGACTAAGTGCTAAGATGGCAACACTGAAGGCTGTGGACAACCCCATAATAGAACCTGCTTGTACCAGGAACTCCAACTCTGTGACCTTACATTCAGATGGCCAGTCATAGAAACATGACCAGTCAGACTATTTTTCCAGCTGACTGTGACTAGCAAGAACAAACAGAGATGTTTAAAATGTAATTTATTCCATTAAAATTCAACAAGACTTGAACAGTGAAAAGAACATAAACCATGGCAGAAAAATCCCCGTATAACCTAGTTAATATGTTGTCATGTCATGCATACAGGCTATATCGAATCATCAAATGACAGTCCTGAATATTAATTTAAAAGGGACACTTAAAACTTTTCATAGGTTTCTTTTTTTTCCCCCTTCTTTTTTTTGAAAACTACAGCTGAGAAACCAAGTAGTGCATGTAGTCGTAGGTGAATTCAGAGGCTTGGAGAATTCTTTCGGTGCAATACAAGACAAGCACAGAAAACATTCACTAAAATGTGCAAACTCCAGTTTCAGGGTTGCCTAATTCTATTCAAAAATATGTGACATTGTGTACTAGTGAAATTTAAAATAAATACTGTACATAGTAGACTGCTTGTGGTTGAAAATACTTGACTTTTTTTCAACCTGTGAGTAGAGAGCATGGCCATAGGCCCAGTGCAATGACACACTCTGTACAGCAGATCATCACATTCATGTAATGTTGTTTTAGTGATATTAAATAGTGAATGTCTATACCTTCTAAGATACTTCTAGCTACATTGATCATTGTTTCATTGTTGTTGTTTTTTTCTAATTTTTGAGCAAAAAAATCATTATGATTATAAACAACAGTGTAACACATAGGCATGAAGTCACTATAATGAATAACAATGAAATCATGCTGTGATGCAGACTTGCCATTCTGTAACAGATACATCATGCCACCTGGAACCAAAATCAAAATTATGGTATACAGTAACTGTGTAATATCACACATGCTATGCAGCAAAGTCTAACACAGTGTATCTATAACTGATTAAATCGAGAAATAGTATCTAGAAACCTACACTAATACCAGAAGCTGCCAGATCTTGCCACATAAAGAGGTGCATCAATAACAGTACCAATGAAGACTTGTCAACTTAACACAATATATACAGGTATTAGAAAGTCTAGAAAGACAAAACAGGGGGATTTGTGCTCAGTTTGTATGTAAGTCTGCTTTTTCAAAACATTCAACACATATTAAAACAAGAAGCCAACATGTGCTTTGCATTATTGTTCCTGTATTTTTTTTCTTTCTAGTAAGCATCCACTTTTTTAGTATTTTATAATTAACATATTAGTACAAGCGGTGTGTTTAGACTTAATGTGAACCAAGAATTCACTCTGTAATATGCATGCAGTCTTTTTATTAACCACATGCACCCAAGCAGACACAGTAGACATGACTACGTGTTATTTTTCTATTTTCTATTGATATTATCAGCTAGTTAATGTGAAAACTAGATATGTTAACAACACAGTGATTAGAAATTGATCAACTGCTGCTGAACCTGTAGTAATTGAAGTAATTGATGTAATTGATCAGCTGCTGAACCTCCAATAATGCATTATATCAACTAGAATGTGGAACTTAATTAAGTTTTTGGTATACTATTTGTATTATGAATTAAAGCATTGGTTTTATTTATTCAGATAAAAGGCACATGATTTAAAGCAATGAAATTTTACATTTTGTTCCCTGAAAAAGTTTAGATTTCTTATCATCAGTATTGCAAGTCTGCTTATTTACAAACTGGACAATTAAATACAAATCAACATCAGTTCACCTTACAAAATTTTGTGTATCAAATCATTGGTACAAATTGAGACGCAATTAATAAAAAACACACATTTTAAGCCTAAAAATGAACTATTTGAATGCATTATTATGACCATGGAAACACTAAATACTAGAATAAAGTCAGATGCAACTGCAGACAGTGCTACTTGTTTCTTTCCAGCTCCTGAATCATTTCTCAGAATATTTTAAAAGTACATCAACTCTACAAAATTCAGACTTTATAAGAAATTACAAGGTGCAAAATTTAAGCTCAGCTTGCCCTCCTGCCCTCCTGCCCTCCTTTCATGCTTAAAAAAGTATATCACATTCAAACCATTACAAATAAGATAAGGTATGAAATAATTACTTTATGGTATAAAATTGTGTTCTATGAATTGCTTTCTAACAATCACTATTCTAGGAAATATCATGCCTAACTACAAAAAACCTGAAGCCTCAATTGCTGCTACTTTTTTTTTAAATATAGATATTAAATTACATGATGATGATTTGAAAGAGAACTCAGCTCTCTATTCAGGCTTGTACAGGCCAGCACATCAAACTTAGACTCCTAAATGTCTATAAGTAGAACAAACTGCTACACAAAGACAGAGATCACTGTTGATGGCATTAATTCAAGGCAGAATGTAGGAATAACAACGAGAAAAAGGAGAGATAACACTTACTATTGCCATTTAAAACATTAACTGTAGCATAGAAAATGGGAAAGAAGAACAAGTGGGGACAGGGAGCAATTTTGAAATGGCTGAGTAGATATTCTGCTGTCATGTGTATTATGATGCCCCCTTGCATTTGGCTGTTTTCAGTGTTGTATCTTTAAATTTACTTTTTGTGTTGCTAGGTTTCCATGTAGTACAGCCACATTTGACTATGGCATAACTGGATGATTCCATAACTGTGGAAACATAAGCTTTAATAACAGCCGTTGTTATGGATGTGTCTTAACTTTTATCGTGTCCTTTTTACATTTGCGTTTCCTCTCGCTGACTCCAATCTTTAACTGCTGCTCTCTGTCATCACCTTTGTTGACCTATGAAAGGTGTAAACTGCTTGTCATGGGCCAAAGCTGGTGGGGGTGGACACGCACCCCCACCAGCTTTCCACCTGCTAACGTTGTCAGTGTCGTTGTCAGTACAGTGGGTGTTGACTGGGGCTACAGGATAAACCAGAAGCAAAACCTATCTCCAATGGTAAATTATTTTACATTCCGGCCACAAAGACACACTCATTACTCTAATCTGTAAACACACACCTGAAATCTTTATCTTTATAAAATTTTATCACTTTTCTTTGTGCTTTTCATCAACTTCACTGGAAGAATAAAAGTTCATCTTTAATTATTATTGCTTAAAGCAGTAGTATGCTTCAACAGCTGTTTTCTGTGGTTTTGAATCTGAGTTATTGCTCTTTAAACAAGTGGCGAGCCATCAGATGTCATGGCATACAGCTAAATGTTGTTGATGAGTAGGCTGATATCAGAATGGCTTATTACTTAACAAGGCCCTTAGGGATAACTAACATTAAAATTAAAGTGCAAACAAAATAACTACTGAATACATTAAAGAAACATGGGTCTTATTTTCACAAATTTGTTGATTGTGATGTTAAATTTGAAATTCCAACTTTGAAGTGGTTAAAGAAATTTGGTTCAAAGCAAAGCAACATGTAACAGGGGAAAGCAGCATGTGAGAGCCTCCAAAAGTTTAACTTTATCCAAAAGATTTGTTTTTGAGCCCAAAAGGAGGACAGAAACTAACCAAATTAGCCGTTCGGTTAAGTCAGCGAACATTTAGCAACAAGAGACCAAATGGAAAGTTTAATTTGAAACAATTTAGGAAGCTGCATACCTAGAAATACCTTCTTCTAGAGTTGCATTACACATATTTTGGATATGTCAAGGTGACGAGTGCAAATCATCCAAGCACTTTAGTTTTCAGTGAAATTAATTGTTGAGGGTTTTCAAGGAAAGGACGTATAAAAGTTTTCAAGAGAAGAGAGAAACTATAAAAGAAAGCAATAATCTAAAAATTACAGTGCGCTTTTTATGACTGATCAGCTTAAATAGAAGGAAAGTATAGTGCAATTTCAGTGACCTCATTTCAACTTCTTACCCGTTTCTGGGTCGCATGGGGGTGCTAGAGCCAATCCCAGCTTCACCCTGGACAGTTCACCTGTCCATCACAGGGCCACATTTTGTAAATATTAATTGCATATCAAAGCTCAAATATGTAACATGTTAGTTTCAGTACATTCGTCAATCTTTTTTTTTTACAGTCGTTCACGAGTCATTCAAAAATGTCTAACTATTGCATTTTGCTGCATGTTGCTGATTAAATATTAGATATTGGGAAAGTTCGGAATCATAAAGCCACAGTAAATGACACAGAGGGTGGGAGTTTAACTCTTTGTTCTGTTGATCAACATCATGTAGTATGCGTATATAGTTAAGCCTTGCAATTAGATTTTGGGTGAGGTCAGTCGGGGGCGGGGTCAATTGGTTTCATGGTTCCAGATGTGTTTGAATTTGATTGACCTTATCAGTGGCAGTTTTTGCTGTTGAGTGCATTAAAGGTGATTCATGGGTCTCTGCCAGACAAGATCATTTTGCGTCATTTGGGTAATTTTCAAACAAGTCCAGGCCAAAACACACCAGCCTCTCAGCTGACCGGATAGCCCTGAGGATGAGAGATAGAGACTGGTTCATGGTGCTGTGGCAAAGCACTTCTTTGTTGGCAGAGTTGTGTTTTACTGATTTGCTGGTGACACTGCAGTGCAGGGCAGCTTCCTGTGAAAACCTGAGGATGGAAAATTGAGGAGTCTTTCCTGGTAGGCTGTACAACAGGTTTCTGTGGAGAGAGAGGAGAGAGAAAGGGAGAAGGACAAAGACACACTATTTTATTTGTATAGTACCATCATTTCAGATTATTTTGTGTAAACCTAATTCATTTAAAGGACACCCCATTTTAGCTGTGACATCCAGGTGCTGAAATCACAGGTGATAAACACTACGATTTGAAGTCAATCTGTGAACATACCATTCATTTCCAGTACAAGTCCGCTCTTAAATAATGATGTAATAACCCAGCCTTCCTCTTCAGGCCTTACAGTTGTCTGTGCTGCATCATCCTTGCTCAAGCTCCTTCTATTGCCCAGCCATCAAATTTTATTTTCCCCAACACATGCCTCCATCCATCCCAGCATTCTTTCCTTTCCTCCTGCTCCCATCCTCCCCTTTTCTGTTGACCACTTCAGCTTCTACCCTCTTGATCGGTTATGATCTGCTCTTTCCTTTCTGCCTCCAGGGATGCAATGTTAGCCCAAAACAATATTTCACTTTTTTTTTTTATCTGCCTGTGTTTCTATTTCTCTACATTACCAGTTTCCATGTTCTTGGTTCCTGCATTTATTTCTCTGTTATCTGTACCAGAACACCTACCTGCCATATTGTCCACCCATCTGACTGTAAGAGACTACACTGCATCAAGCCTGCCTGCATTTCTATATTTCTGTCCTGTGTCTGTGTTATCAGCAAATCCCGACAGTCACTGCGTAAAGAATAGCTTCATACTTGTCGACAAAATGGCAAAGTGTAAAAGCTTAAATTATCTTGAAAATTAAAATGGCATTTCAGACAGCGAAGGAAAAAATAAAGTAAGGGTTGCAGGTGTGAGATGACTATTGCTATACTAAATGAATAATTGCTTTGCTTGATAAATATAAAATTTTTCAAGACAAAAATTAAACGAAGTTTCGTGTTTGCATTAACTGGTAAAATTAAAGGTCTTTACTAAGTTTCAAGTTCTCTCTGCTACCGAACAAAATAAAGGCACCTATTTGAGAATTTCAAATGAATAAAAGTGGCATTAGTGTTATTACAGAGAATTCATTCATTCATTCATTCATCTTAAACCGCTTATCCGTTTCTGGATCATGGGGGTTGCTGGAGCCAATCCCAGCTCACTCTGGGCAAGGGCGGGGTACACCCTGGACAGGGCCAACACACAGAGACAGACAGAGACCAACAACCACTCACACTCACACTCAGACCTACGGACAATTTAGAGTAACCAGTTAACCTAAACATGATGGACTTGTCTTTGCAAACTCCGCAAAGACAAGGGTATAAAACCCTGGCAAACTGATGTGGAACTGCTCATGTAATATCTTGTGTTTTTACTGGTATACACTTGGATACAAGGCAAAACAAAATCAACTCCGAAAAAAAAAAAAAAAAAAACCCGACATGAAAACTTCAGGCTTATATTTTCACCTCTGTCTAATTTTCTAAAAATGAATCATTGTCCTTCAAGACCCTCCTTTCCATGTACTGTCTTCCTGTGGTACAGGGTACACAGTAGGATGCACACACATAAGGAAAAATACATTTATAAACACAGGCAAGCCTTTGGGGGTAGCATTTGTGGGTCAGAACGGCAGAGACTGTGGAGGGTTGCTCTCCTCAGGGCTGAAATACATTGATTTCGCTTAAAGTGGCTGAACAGACGGTCTTACAGAGTAAATGGAGTGATTCTTCATCTGTTAAGACACAAGTTGTGAGCTGTAGGGTGTGAAGGAACACTGACCTTCAGCACACAATTTAGACTGAAAGTCAGAGCACTGCGATGATTCTTGATCTTACTCCACTACACAACACCAGCATATGACACCAGTGAACTCCTGTGGGTTGAGGGTACTTACTGTTGTTCCTGAAATGCAATGTTTTTGGCAGCTGCTTTGATATTTAAGATTTTAGACCAGGACATGAATGCGTATTTCACCCACGCTTTCCAGCACATTATCATACATGATAAAACACCTTTAGCAAAAATAAAACCAACATTGATATAAAACAATAATTCCGTTTTAATGGGCTATTTCCTTTCACAGGTTACTGCAAGTTATAAATCTAATCTATGTTCTGAAAAATCAGTGGCCACCAGGAAGGTAGAAAAACCAACACAATCAAAGACAAAATGTCAGTGTTGGTCCTTTTTGTGACGGATATTTTGACATGTCACAGTAGAAAAATCTGAATGATTAAGTGATAAAATTAAAGATGGCTGAATTCCATCAAACTGCTTCAGAGCTTGTTGTGTATGGTGGCACGCTGTCATGGATTTTTTTTTGGGCACTTGAATGGGAACAAACACAACTGTTGCTGTATCTAATATCTGCGTTTTAAAAGAAAGTGTTATTTCAACAAATTAAGGAAAGGAGGGCCATTCAAATGCTTCTCTGGTTAAACCTCCATTTTCATTTACCTCTTTTTTTTTTTGGTCACTTTGGCAAAGCACAGTGAACTAATGACAAAACCATCCATCCATCTTCTACCGCTTTTCCGTTTCTGGGTCACAGGCGGTGCTGGGACCAATCCCAGCTCACTCTGGGCGAGGGGCAGGGTACACCCTGGACAGGTCGCCAGTCCATCGCAGAATGACAAAACCAGCATATCATTTTGATGTGGCAACTGTGTTAGCAAACAGCTGCCTAATTACAGTACACATCTTGCAGACACAGTGCAACATTAACATTCATTTGGACCCATATTTCAGAGCTTTTTTCATTGTAAGCAGGTGCCCGTCTGAGAGTGGCAGAAATTAGTCAACACAGAAGAGTGTGCAAACAGTAAACTGAGCTTTTTATTTATTTATTTATAAAATACTGCTAAATGCTAAAGTGGTCATGTTAAAGGGAACTACATTGCCAGATGCTGATAACTATGTTTTCTCCAGATGCTCCTGGATTTGAAGTTTCACATTTTGTCATGATCTGCTAAAAGAGCTGCACAACCCACACTAGAACATGAAAAGTGTTCAGAAGGTCCCTGAAGTGGATGTCCATGCCAGCTTCTGCTAGATGCTAAAGTGCTTCCATGCGAAGTCAACCAGCAGACTGTCACTGTTAGTTAGCGTTGTTTTGTAATTTTATGGATAACACTGAAATCCTGTTCCTGCAAAGGCTGCATGAAGGAATGCTTCATAGAGCTGACACAAATTCTGAACAAAGCATGTTTGCTGAAAATGATAATTTGTTGCAGCTAGTTGCATTGTTGTGAACTGGCAGGTTTTCAAGTTGCAGGCCACATTCTCTCCTGCAAATAGTTGCAACTTTCAGTAATCTTCCTCTGAAGCTAAATAAGTCTAAAACAGATGCACACCAAGAGCAACTCAACATCCCACTATTCTGAATTAATGCCCCATTATTCAGTTAAAGATAAAGATAGAGACAGTGACAAGTAAAGAGCTTGGGTCTCATGCTTTTTTGTTTCCCATTAAATGGACCAAATAAATAGCTTATTAGTGAAAGCCATGCAAATGTGATCAAAAACAAGAAGAACCAAAAGACTTTAGTCTTTGTCCAGCTTCTCTCTAGTTATGTTAGCTTGAGAGAAGCTGGACAATTCCACACAGAAAATAAAACGGGGCGCAAGAACAATCTTCTGGGAGATACACGCAGCAAATATGGAAGGAGCAGGATTTTTGAGGTACTGGTACAATATTTCATGACACCAATGGCATTAAAAAACCTTTTCATATGCAATGCAAAAGCCTTTAAAATGCTTCAGCAACAAGGTTATCTTATCTGTCCATGTACTTTCACCAGGAGACTGTCGGCCACACTTTGCTGGGAAAGAGTTCTTTTTGCTGCACCTCCAACTCCATATAAAGACATCTGTGTGCTCTGGCCCTCTGTAGCCTCACATCCACTCTTAAGTGAGGCTGCATCCTGCTGGGCAACACAACAAATTGGGTTTAAACTGTGTCTACAGGTCCCAGGTGTCACTCACACAAAAGCAGCAGTTTCCACCCAACACTGACAGCTCCACAGCCTGGCTGGATGGGCTATTGTGCCTCTTTTTTGAGGTTTATTATGCTTCATCTTCCCCTTTTGCAAAAAGACATTGAAGCTTAAGTAGGGTTATGAGTAGCATCACCTTTCTTCCATGGGCATGTTGGATATTTCGAGACTTGGTACACCTTAAGAGACTTGAAGAAAATGATCTGCACACTGCTGATAGCTCTAGGAAGTTTAAATAGAACCACAGGTCTCAATCTGCAAGGGCTATTTTCAAAGAATAAATTCCAAAACCAATTATTTAGAACTGCATGTTGAATTTGGAAATGGACACATTGAATTATTAAGCCAAATGTATAAATGCTGGACCTGCATTCTTTTCCTTTGTGGTCTTGGAAATTTCACATCCGCAAATTGTGTTGTGGTTTGTTTTAAGCTTACTTACAGATATTATCATACTGATATTTAAAAGGCACAGCCCAGGTTTCCCATATTACACATTTAGAACACGCAATGTCAGGTAAAAATACAAATAAAAATTGTGAATTAAAATAATAAAATAAAAGTGCAATAAAAGTGTTAGCAGTAACAGATTTGTATTTTCAAACAGTCGTCATTTAATGAACTAAGAACCCACATTGATCAGTTGACATTAGCTAACATCTTTTTCAACCTTACACGGGTACTTAAATGTACAGCTCTGTAACTTCCTTAAAATAAACTATAGTGGTTTGTGGAAATCATCTTGTATTCTTAGTACTAAATTTTGAACAAGTTTTGGATTTAAATCATGTTTCCTATAGCCTGATTTTGTGGAGAATTTGGAAAGCTGACTCTTGGATCTGTGTTAACCCAAATTTGGTTGCACAGGGGAAAGAATGGACTCGTATTTCCTTTGGCGGCATCAAAGAGTAATTCATATCATCCAAAATCCCAGTTAGAACCTTAAACCTTTTCTGTGTCCTGAATATATGACATTAGAGCAATGGATATGAACACTGAAGCCAAAGATCAATTAGTGCCAAGTCCACCAAGGTGTGAGATGTGAGACAGTGCAGTCACATAACCAGCCAACTGTGGAGGCTATTGCGTGTCTTGCCCTAGATAAAGTCTACTTGAGCCAGACACCTGGGACATAAATGCAGCATGAGTGAATGCAAAGAGCGAGCAAGTAAGGCTGGATCTGACTGATGTCTTACCCCTGCCATTACTGATGCAGTTAGAAGGAGTTGCAAGTTGCCCCGTCCATAATTCAGCACCACCTCCTTAATGTTTGCACATCAAGCAATGAACTACACAAACTAAATAACAGTGTTGCTTCAAAAAAGTAATTACTTATAGTTTCTATGGAGTTTATTTGAATATTTATAATACAAATTGAATATTGGATATTTTTAAATGAATTAAATGGACACTTTATCATGAAGGTACATATAAGGAGCTTCATGGTTAAATTCCCACACCCCTGTGTTTTGTGACCCTTCATGCTACTCCCTGCCTGCAAAGAGGTTGCAGAATCAGTGACATCTTGGCAAACCAATTCTCAGGACTTATCCATTTAAAATAAATAAATTAATGAATTAAAAAAAGATTAATTTTCCTGTGATAGGTATATCTATAGTCATGCGGTTTAATTCCAAAACACAAAGTAAAGATATGTCAAATATAAGGTGCAATTTCTTTGACTGGGTTTTGATAATTTAATATGTAACTTTGGTGAGAGAGATCTACATTACCCATAAACATTGTCAAGTGTTTTTAGTGTTGCTTGCACATGGAACACACCCATATAGTTTTTCTTAGAAGACAATGTGCCATGACTTGCACACTGTACAATAACATGGAGCTACCACTGTGTATTTTTTATGTTTGTTTTTTTTAACAGTTGCATTGTAGTCCAACCATAAGAGGCATTATGCAATTTTTATGCATCATTATTTTTAAACATTTTTTTTTACTTATAGGGAAAATATAAGAAAAGAAACAAAGAAACAGATGATTGGAAGAGGAATGAACAGTGATGCATCCATTCTGTGCATGTTCTGCACTGCAGTATGTATGTATTGCAGATGCTGCTTAGGTCAGTGCCTTCATCCGGAATGAAGTGAGTTAGTAGAAGCATCTACTGTGTACAGAAAAGTGCAGGGGACCGAGGATGAACCTTTGCGGAACACCACAGGTCAAAGGTGCCACAGAGGAGGAGGCATCAACAACAACAATGGGAAAAAAGTATTTAATAAGAACAATTCAAGCCAGCCTAAGAGGCAACCCTAGCTGAGTGTTACGGTACATACCATATAAGAGCAAAGTCTCTTCATTCAGTTCCAGATATTCCTGCAAGACTTTGCCCCTTCTCTCTGTCAGACTTCCTGTCATTCTACACTGCCCAATCAAAATGAATAAAGGCATTACACGTCCAAAAAATTTAATAAATAAATAAACAAACAAAACATTAATAAGGCTTCCTTTAGGTCAACCCATTTTCAGGGCAGTCCACCAAAATCTGCTTTGCGGTATCGTAAAAACAAAATTATCACTGGGAAATAACCCGTATCATTGATGAGAAAAAGTTTTGTTTCAGTGCCATGAATGGAAACCTGAAGAAACCAGATTTTCTACAACGTTCCATGAAAGCGGTAATTTTGGAGATGGGTCTCAAAATAATTAGAACTAAAGGTGAACATCTGGTTGACTACTACATATTAAGAGGCATCACAATAGTGCATAAATTACATATTGCTGTGTAAAATACAGACAAATTGAAAGTAAACATGATTCAAGACTGTTTGGTGCTCTTAGTCTAATTGTATTAGTCCTGAGAGGGATTGGTAACTTCCTTTATAAATGAGTGCTATTTAGCCCTAATGTTTTGCAAGCATGATGGAGCAGCTAATTTCAGCTTGGATACTAATGGCAGTCTGGGACAATTAACATGTCTGTTACTGCCATAAACTGTGAATAACACTGAACAGCAGACGCCATCAATTGTGTTCGCATCTTGGGGAAATGTAGACAGCTAAAGAGCTGTTGGGGGCAGGCAGGATTTTACACCAGTTAGTGTGGATGCTCAAGTCAACAAAAACAGAAGGGCTAATGTAAAAAGACAGAAAAAAATGTATAAAATAAAGGTGAAAAAGTCCACACCATGAGTGAAGGTATGCTGTTCTCCAAGAGAATGTGATTTGTTATGAGTAATTGTATTTATTCTTTAGCTTTCTTATTTTTCTTTTAGCTGAACCAACTAAATTAACTTCATCAACCAATCTGGAGCTCACACTTTTTCTTATACACCGCACGCACCGTTGTGAGCCAATGAATTACTGCTGCTCTGCTTTGAAAAGCTGCTGCTTTGAAATTCAAACACAGCTGTATGTAAATTATTTCCTTTTCTTTCTTCTCTCTTTTTGTCAGAAGAAAAATATATGTGTTCACTGTGAAGCTTTATGTTGCATTGCTTTATGTCACATTATTGCCGTTGTGCTCCTTATGCAGAACAAGTTGAAAAAGATGAGGATCCACTCAATGCAAGATGGATGGTGGCTGGGCGGATTTAAATCATTGCTGCAATAATATGGGACTCCATGTGATTCAGGGAATGTGTGAAAATGGGGAGGAGAGGGGGTTGAGTATGTTATTCTTTTTGGTGAACGTACGGAAGAGTTTATTTGGAAATTATCATCAATGTCAAGGTCATTAATTTCTCTTGTGTATGTGTATTTTTTTTAAATCTATTTGCTATTTTTCGCTCATATTATTTCATTGAGAGACAACATAATATGTAAGATTGAGCAGCCCTGGAAGAGCATGTTCACTTCAGCACTGTGTACGAAAGTTTGGATGAAATATTAAGTAAAAACTTTTCAACAAAGTTAATTCGTCCATATGTAAATAAAACAGGAAATACATTAGAAACAATGAGCAATAAGAGCCGTAGCTCCAAAACATCTATTTCAAGTTTTTGTCTCAGTAGTACAGACACAGTGTAGTGAGAGAAGTAAAAACAGTCTGTGAACACTGTGGGAGAACACTGATAAGCAAACCTGATAGAAACGATGACCATTTCACTAGCTTGCGTATTACACACTATCGTATGCAATCAGGATGTCAAAGTATCTTTGATTTTGCAAAACTGCACTGCTAAATTGTCATAGCACAATTGTGGGACTGTGACAGTGCTCAGTTATTCCAATCACATAGCTGCCTTCTACTCTCACTCCTCCAGACTCCCGTCATCCTTTGCAAGATATATGTAAAAAAAAAACAAAATAAAAAAACAGAGTTGGACATGGCCAACAATTTGAAAAAGAGATTTTAGTTCCATTTCACCAATTTATGAATTGCAGCAGTATTTCAGGTTTCCCATTTTATGCCAAGAATGACCAATATGCTGGACAGTTGGCACAGTTTTTAAAGGGCAAAGGTCTCTGGAAGAAGCATTTTGAGCGCCGTTTTCACATAACAGTCCAAGAGCTGAAGAAATAATAAGAAGCATCAGTGAATCAGGGCCAAGGACTTAAAGCTGATGTCTGTGGTCAAGAGTCATGGATTTTGGAAGTTAGTGAACAATTCCATTACTGCCACAACCTCAGCAACTTTTGCTGGAGTTGTAAGGACTTCCTGTTATGAATGTCCACAATGTGGCGAGACAGAACACCCACCAGTTATACGGCATGTCATGTTGTGGTGTACGATGTGGAGCATACACACTGTAGCTTTCATGTAAATCAGAAGATGTTTATGTTGTGAGGACGACTTCCTGTGTGCAGCAGATGGCGCTCTGACTCTGAGTCAGTGTTGAAAAATAGATGTATTCGGAGGCGGTGGGGGGGGGGGGCAGAACTTTCTGTTTTATGGTGCAGGTGTAACTGACTGAAAGATTTTAATAACTTTTCATATTCAAAGTCTTGAGATGATACTGAGGGAATGTAAAGTCATTTGAATTAAAACTGTAGAGGGAGTTTGTGAAAGTCAAATTGTGGAAATTACCGAAATTAGACGAAAATTGCAACCTCAAATCAAAATGGCTGACTTCCTCTTGGAGATAGTGTATCGTTACAGAGAGATTAGTGCATCTGGACACGATACATATTTGTACAAATTTTCATTTTTCTACATCAATCTGCAGTGAGGGACTCAACTTTCTTGATTTAGATGCGTTGACCAAGTCTTTTGTTGAACAGCCAGACGCATAATAATAAAGAAGAAAAACTCCTGGAGGTGATGACTTAAACATTTTGAACTCTAAATGTAAATTTACTCAGTTTTTTAAGAGGTTGGCTTTATGGGAAATGACATTTCGAATACCTCCCATCACAATACAATGCTGTTCCTACCTGTACACTCCAGATGGTGTCTGTGGGATGATGAAACTCTTCTCCAGGTCACGGAGCACGTCATTGAGCATTCGTATGTGGGAAGGGTCTCGCTCTTTGGGGTCATTGGCGGGCCGCATAGTTTCTGACTGAAAGAAAGCGGCGTGGTCTCTCAAAGATGAGGCCGAGGACAGAAGGGATGGAGTTACCATGCTTTTCTCTGGACACAAACATGGATAAAAGAAAAGAAAAGATGCAATAAATGGACACATTGACCATAACTTTTAGAGGTCAGCTAGACCAGATCCCTTATTCATATACACAATATAAGCTTAGAAAAGCAGTGATATTGAAAGGGTGAGGTGAAGGTTTCATGCTGAAACGTACTGTGGTCTTAAAAATGCTCAATATTTAAGACTAAGTTCTCTGCTTCTCAAAGGAAGTTGTCACTTAACACTTTTGACAAATGTTTGCTCATGGAGGGATTTGTTGGGTCTCTTTGAATAATTTTAAAAATAGTTATGTCTAGACATGATCTATATGTAAAGCGCCTTGATGTAACTCTGTTATGATTTGGCATGATATTTAAAAAATTTCGATTTGATTTGGAAAAAAAAATTATTTGATGCAATGTAGTAGACTTTTGCTCTGTGATAGGCTGGTGTGCTGTCCGGAGTGTGTCCTTCCTATTTCCCAGTGTGAGCTGGGATACTCTGCTGATATTTGCAAAGTTAGAAATAACACACAAACACTGAGCCAGACCTGTACGACTAGTGAGGCACACCTTCAAAATATGATCAGGGCTACACAAATGGACACATCCAACGTTGCAAAACAGGACATAATTTAAAACTTTCCTCTCATGTTTCTCTTTTAACCCACCGTGGCATCATCCACTCAGTACACTAAATTAAACAGACCCTGCCCTCTTCACTCATGTCTAACCAAGGATCAGTTCTCCCTCTCTCTCTCATAGACACACACACACACACACACACACAAATGCTATATTCATTAGCTTGTCAACACAGAGCTGGCATGTTTTACAGTACACTTGGCACTGGAAATCAATTACCTTGCATTTACAGTTAATTGGCTTGTATTCTTGGCTCTATTAAATTATATCTGACTGGGCTTGTCTTGGAAATGTTACTGTTTGTATGAGGACAAAGATTCATGTTCAGGTGTCTGAGAAATTACAGGAGCATAATAATAACACTGTTTGCATTTCTGCAGGTCATCTAACATAAGTTGTTTACACAACACAAGTTGTTTACTGGATTGCATCAAATTGCATAACTGACAAAATCCTATTAAGGCTATTTGTTAACATACCATATAAGATGAGCTTTTGAATTTAAAAGATTTCAATTTCTGAATGGGTTGTTTACATAAATCAAATGAATGAAAGAATATTAAAAGAATAAATATGAATTTACATATTGAATGGATGAATTGTCTGAAACAAGCAAATAAAAAAATCAGTCTTAAAAAAAAAAAACCCCAAAAACAATAACAAAAACCCCATATATTTCATTTTCTAATTCAATATGAATACAAACAATCAATAGGACTAGATGTAAAATGTTTTATATTTCAATATAATGTATTTGATTAAAGTGATGTGGTCATTTTCATCCATGTATATAATGGAATTCAGACACGGTGAAGTTAAATCATCTTCATCTTCCTCCTCTTTCTCTGTGTTGATTTGGTCAAATGAGATCAACCTGGCTCTGCTCCATTCTGTGTCAACTATGTCAGTTATTCAGAAATGCACCCAAATTCCTCACAAAATTTTGAGATCCATTTGCTTTTTCTCTTCCTATAATTTGCTGGCAGAGAGACTTGGTGTTATTTTAATAATAAAGTGTTTTTCTCTTGGTCTCATAAACAATAACTGCCACAGGTATTGTAGGGACAATGGATGGAGATTTGTACAGTTGCTCTAAGAGCTCAGCGCCCTGCAAGAACTAAGAAAGTACATGTAAATAGACAAAACAAAAAGAAATAGAGAAAGACATTTGTTTAATGTGTGATTTTTGGAGTTAAAAGCAGTGTGCGCTGAGGTATTGTGATGCATGTATCACAATACCTCTGTGCACAGCTACATCACTTTGTTGTATCCACTGGAAAGGCCTCCATGGTATCGTCAGTATTTAAAGCACATTTGTTGTAAAATTGATGAATATTTCTGGCTTGTGGTTGTGTTTCTCCTGTTTTAAACGGATTCTCTTAAGTTGCAGTTTGTTTTGAACTGTCAGGGCCACGGTGAAAGATTCCAACATTAATGTTCTGTTGGTGACAGGGTTTATTTCTTTCCTTAAGCAAGTCTGCAGACAGAAAATGATGCATAAATTACGCCTGCAGCACCATTTTCTTTCTAAAAGGGTAGATTCAGTAACTCAGAACAATGAATGAAAGACACGATTTGGTTTTGCTGACCTAGTTCACAGAACACATACAGTACAGAGAGACCGAGGTACAGAACAGCATGTACAGACATTATCTGAAATTTGTCGTGAAAGATTCATCTGTCCAGACATTGTCACTAGATTTCTCTACTTCTAACATTTGGAGAATATGAAGAATTTTCTTTCTGGGCTCAATTATTTTACTTTAATCAAAAAGACACTTTAAGCTAATAACCTCCAACATCCCAGTCTTAATCAATGGACCTTGGAATGTGTTTTTGTGTCTTCTGATCAGCATGTATCTCAGCGTGATGGGAACAGACACAGTAGGGACAAAAATAGATAAAGAGAGCTGTTCTCTTTTACAAATTTGAATGGCTATGGCTGCTTGCAACCAGCTGGGACTCATGAAATATTGTTTGATTGTTGTAATCCATCACATCTTTTGACACACAGGGACCTTTTTTGGATATGTTTGTAATTGGGTGCGCAGTTGGGACTTGGCCTCCTGCTAAACATTTGGCGATGAGAGAGAGTAAAACGAAAGAGGTTTGGAGTGACAAGGCTTTTTTATTTCTGCTTGTTTAGAAATGCTGAGGTTGGATAAGTGGATCTAATTCATCCTCATTTTTAATAAGGTTTATGTCTAATTAAATCCCATTTCTAATTCTTATTTATGTATCATTAAAGTCAATAGAAAACTCCGTCACTGTTTTAAATAAGTCATAAACGATAGATATTATGTGAATTCTCTGTACATTATTATCATGTTATATTATGTGAATTCTTTTCAACTACATAAAAAAAAAGGGGGGTGAAGATTTAACTGCCTCTTTCCTTTCCTCTTGTGTATGGTGAATGAGACCAGGGGCCAGGTGCAAAAAAACTGTAGCTATATCAGTGCAAGTGTGTGTGTGTTATTTTTATGTTATATTATGTTATGTATTATTATTATTATTTTTTTTTGGGAAGATTTATAAAACTGAGCAGCCCACACGCTGGCTATGCTTTATAAATCCTAAATCAAATGACCAATTCAATTCGAATATAAACCTAAGCAGGCTTTGAGCTACTGTCTTGAACGTAAGTAGTATGTTTACATGTGATCGTCTCAAGCTCTTAAAGTTGATACATACTCTTAATTTATGATGTATATGGAGGTAGAAACTGAAGCTGGCTCTGATCATCATCACAGCTACATTTCTCTGACAGACGCAAGCCTCATTCCCTCTCCCACATTTAGTTATAGATGGATGTTTGTACAGTATATTTTTATACCTCTACCTCCACTAGTCTTTTAAAAATGAAGTGTAATTCACCCTCTTGCTCAGGAGGGATCCTCCGACAGTTCCTAAGCTGTTATTCTTACGTACGGCCGCTACACACAGCTATGCTATAGTTAATCTGTAAAAATTGTCACTGTAGCAATCACATTGTAATGCACTTCACAAAATACTTAACGGAAATGGATGACCTGGAAGAAAACAGAGGAAAAAGAAGATAGGAAATGATGAAAACAGCATTGAAAATAAAAACACATTCATTTATTTTCTGGGTTTGTATTTGATTCTGCTGCACAGCTTATTTTATTTGAGCAGATAAATTTAACCTAGCAAACTTACATTCATCTGGGCTGAATTGTATGTGGGGTTCACATATTCTGAACCTTTGTTATTTTATAATTTCCCACATATTTGTTGAAAAAGACAAATGTGCGACTCTTGTACAAATGCATCTGGCTGCTTGGTCTTTTATTTTTCCCCACTTTCTTGTTGAATGGTTTGGTGTTCGCCTAATCCATGTATTGATTGTACTGGACAGTCATAATTGAACCACCTTTTTATTTAAAACCATTTCACTGATTAGAAGCTGGGAGCTGTCGGTTTCGCTGCTTCATGTTCACATGCAAGTGCTTTTCAAAGAGAGTTCAAAGAAAAAAAGGACTCACCAAAGTCAAGGTCATAACATGTCATTAAAAGTTAAATGTCATCTAACACTTAACAATTCAACATCTAAAGAGAAATTTCAATATTATCAAATTTAATTTCTACTTAAGCTTAAGTAGCGTACCCACATTATTATAAACAAGTTATGCTCCAAAACAACTGTTCTTGAAGCACTGAATAAATAAGTGGCAAGCTGTAAAAGCACATTAGTTAAAATATAAATGAAAAACGGAAACAAACAAACAAAAGAACAGACTCAGAACTTTTCATTTCACGATTATAAATATATTTATGGTAAGAGAACATGCTACACACAAAGCGCAACTCCCTTGGTTGCATGCTCTGAATGCTTGTTGGCAGATGTCTTCTGAAATGGAAATCTATGTACCAAAATGTAAAGAAGTCCAGTTAAAACAAAATTTCCTCAAGCATCCATCACTTGTAAAATCATCGTCAATTCTAAATAAAGAGTTTGGCCATGTACAAATAAAATATGATTTCAGTTACCGAATATTAATTTGATCATTCTACTGTAAACAGACTTGTCTACATGCAAACACTGTGCTTAACTACCTTCTGTATGGGAACTTATTAACGGTACACACTTAATATTTATTTCACTGTGATACTTCATTGGTGATACTTTACTTTTTTTTACTGACTTGTTCATTTTTCTTTTTTCTTTCCTTTTTTAATAATAACCTTATTTATATAGCACCTTTTAAAACAAAGTTCATAAAGGACAAAAAAATATACTCGAAAAAGAAAGAATGAATGTTCACATGTATCTCTCTTGACATTGGTATTTGTGCTCTTTAAGTAAGTAAGTAAGTCAGCTCGCTAAATAAATCCGTGCAAACAACAATCAATCAACTCTTTGCTGTGACAAATGGCATTTAAATTGAGGTGTCTCTTATTCAGGCCAGTCATATTGGAGATGTTTCTACACATTGGTAGGAGTCCAACAGCGAAGTCAATGGGCATGGATTGAAAAGGCACACATCTGTCTTTATTAGGTCTCACAGCTAACAATGCATATCAGTGAAAAAACCTCTGCCAAGAGCATGAAGGAACTACCTGCGGAGCTCACATAAAGGATTGTGTCGAGGCACAGACCAGGGAAACGCTACAAAAACATCTCAGCCTCATTGCAAGTTCCCATGAGCATAGCGACCTCCATAAAGTCAATATAAAAGGTGTTAACCAACAAGAACACTTTTTCTAAAGCTGACTGCGCGGCCATACTGAGTAACCAGCAGAGAGAGGCCTCGGTAAGCAAGGTCATCGAAAGTCTGATGGTCACTCTGTATGAACTCCAGACGGTGAAACTTCCAAGACAACAATAACCTGTATTCAGTCAATCCGGGCTGAAACAAGATGTCTGATGAAACCAAGACTGAACAGTTTGGAGTCATGTCTGGAGGAAACCAGCTCAATGGTTGAAGCATCTTTCAGCAGCAGGGACTGGGTCCATGGTCAGAGTTGAGGGGAAGTCTAATATATTAAAATTCAGAGAACTTAATGACTACCTGGGCCAGAGTCTTCAGGACCTCAGACTGGGCTAAAGGTTTGCCTTCCAACAGGATTCTGAACAAAAAAAAAAAGAAAAAGTCCTGACTTGAATTAGCTTGAGCTTGAGAGGATGCCCAGGCTGTCATCACAGTTAGGTGCTTCCACTGTGTACTGAGTAAAGGATTGCTTAATGTTCAGGTGATATTTCAGTTTTTTCTATCTTCTACCGCCTATCAGTTTCCTGGTCGTGGGGGGTGCTGGAGCCAATCTCAGCTCACATTGGGTACACCCTGGACAGGTCGCCAGTCCATCGCAGGGCCAACACACAGAGACAGACGGAGACCAACAACCACTCACACTCACACTCAGACCTACGGACAATTTAGAGTCACCAGTTAACCCACACATGATGTCTTTGGACGGTGGGAGGAAACCGGAGTACCCAGAGGAAACCCACGGGGAGAACATGCAAACTCCGCACATAAAGGCCCCAGGCCAGGAACTGAACCCCCATTTTCTTGTTGTGGGGCAACAGCGCTAACAACTATGCCTCCATGCTGCCCAATATTTCAGTTTATCTTTTGTAATAAATTTGCAAAACACTCTCAAATGTATAATTTTTTTGCTCTGCTATTATGGGGCACTGAGTGTAGACTGATGAGCGAAGAAATAATACGTTCACATGGACACGCACATTTACTTTCATTTCCTGAGTATACCAATCCCCAGCGCTGCCAATAGCCCATTCTACCTTTGTGTGGTCATGTTTTTCAGGAGGAAAGACAAGCGCTGTGAGTAAGCACAACCACAACAGTAAATTAATGGAGATTTATGTCGGATCAGAAAAGACCACAGGCAATTTCATATGAAAGGCAAAAAGAAAGGAGAATTGTGATTAAAAAGTTGAACAAAAGGTTTTGGGGGTTTCAATTAGCTATGGCTGTTTGATCTGAGAACCCTCCATGACTGCCAGTTATGAATATTGCAGTGCTTCATGCTGGCTGTGAAAAATCCATTAAATATCACGGGTCCTCTGCCACAGGGGGCTGCTAAAACACCCAGACCAGACACACACATACACACACACACACGACTCATACACCCACTCGGATGACAATTCCCCAAAACACACTCACAGTAATCTTTGAAAAGACCTCAAAATTACATGTGTCACTGGCTGCTGATATTTACTTCACACAAACACACACAGATTCACTCACAAAAACACAGACAGACATCACGCACACCTCTGCAAATATGTGAAGGAGACAAAGATTCTGTGAGCAGTTGAATGTTTTTTCTAGACTTCATGAATTTGTTCCTTTTATAGCAACCATGACAACAAAGATAATGTTATGAAGGTCTTCTTTCAGCCAAAATCTCAATCTTTACTGATAACCCCACAGCAGCAACTTAGTTACTGGGTCAACTCTATTACAGTTAAATTAAGTGCAGTTCACTGATGAAGATTTTAGTGGCTCGATGCTCAGAAAAACAAAACAAAAACTCAGGAATAGCTGGTCTTTGATGCATTAAACTTGTGGTTTGAGATTTTTTTGGGCAACGTCGACATATTATCACCTCACAAGGTAAATGTAGCGAGCCACAGAACCCGTCCGATATGATAAAAGAGAATACAACATTCTGTAGAACTGAGGACAACTCGAGTAAAGTTATGATGAGACTCAGTGGTTTTTCACTTTCACACTGGGTTCATTTTTGAACCGTTTCTATTGTTGAATTATCCAGGACTCTGAACTCTCGTCTTTCTATTTCAGTAGCAGATTGAAAGTATTAGTAGAAAACCTTGAAATGGTAATTTTCATTGGTAAAGTATTCTAAATTATAAGATTTTCAAATTCTACTGCCATCTTTTTTTTTCACTCGGCAACCAAACCACAATTATTTATCATACCTCAGTATGTTACCCTACACACACACACACAAAACCATCAAACAGTATTCATTTCGTTGTCCCACTCCTCCTCCTCTTCTCTTTCCTCCATCTGGTGCCTCTGTATTTTTAACCAGTAGAGATAAAAGCTTTCTCCCACCTGTTTTCTGGCTGAGCAGAAGCTGTTTGGTATAAAGCATTAAGAGTATCTGCACGTTTCACATTGTCAAATTTATAACTTTAAGACGTTTATAATACCACCTGGAATTAAATTTAATGCCAATTTAATAACCACAATAAAGAATCCAAAATCTGTCACCAGCAGCTTCTTTCTGATTACACACAGCTGATGAAAATAGTAAAATTAAATGTAAGCATAAGGAAAATGGCACTCGGGGAGGAAGTGAAGGGACATGATGTGCAATTGTGTATTATAAAGTAGACGCAATAATTTTTTTTTTAAAAAGCCCATTCTTTCATGACCTTTATTTATAACACCACAAAACAAAGGCCAAAAGTGAGAGCCACACTAGTCTGGTCCCATTCCTGCAAAATTACAGGATTTGGGGGATTTATTTAATATTATTGGCCTTACTTTCCGACTCAGCAGATATATAGAAAATATATTTGCTAATATCCCTAATTTAAAATATAGTTAATAGCTAATATAGTGTCCTGTAAACACATCCAGATTGTAGATCATTTAAAAAAATCAACTGGACACATTTCTGTCCATCTGATTATTATTCTAATGTCAATGAGAGATGGTCAGGGTCTACTAGTTGTATTCTTGTTAATTCTATGGCAATGAAATGGTGAAGAAGATGGTGCTACTGAGTTCAAAGGTTGCTGTCTTACCCACCTTCTAGTGGTGGTTCATGTCTACAAATAACAACAAATTGTTTGATATTCATGATGTAGACCAGTGATCAACATAATAAGAGCACGGATGCAGCAGAGGGCAGCTGTACATCAGTCCACATGATGGTACGATCCTTCTCTGTCATTTGTGTTTTGTCTGGATGATGAGGCCTTTTTACCTTGATGTAATGACACTCAGTGACTGCTGTATCAATCTTCAACTCGGCACCGATGTGCAAAGTTGCCAAGATTGCGTATAGCTTTCATGCCAATACAGTGCATCTGAACTGAATTGATAGAGGGGAGAAACTAGGAGCAGACATCGGAGTACAATGGCAGGAAAAGTGATGAAGAGACAGACAGAGGCTATGGGCAGGTATAATAATAAGTCATCTCTCTCTCGGGTCATAATCTGCCCATTAGTCTTAGACGGGGAAGCATAACCACTCAATCTGGGCCTTAATGGGACAGTGCTTACATGCTTAGACAGAGCCAGTGAACCCGAGCTGCTGAGCAATTGCCTTGGTGGTACAATGAGTGAGACTTGAAGTTTGAGCTGCAGCATATGTGGCGTCTTCTCCCCCTTCACTTTCATTCTCTGTTTCATGTGTTTATATGTTTACAAGATGCTGTTATATAGATTTAATCTATCTAAACATGAAGAATTAAGTCTATGCCTCCATTTTCTTACTGTTAATCCATGACTAATCCCAAACAGACTAATTTAAAGACTGAATTCATTAACCATTCATGAATCTCCCTCTGTGTTTGTCAACTCCTATACTTGTGGATCTTCTTGGTGCATAAGAAAAAAACTTTGGATTTTCTTTATGAGTTTGCCAATGAGAGAATACGGGCTGAATGCATCAAAGCCACTGTCGCATGTCCTCTTTCAAAGGTCATCTTCATATTCCCGCTCCGGTGTGACTGCATAAGATGATTTTGGCTGAGACACGCTCAGTTATTGAGCAGCACGTTAACTGCTGAATGTTTGGCTGTTTTAAGTTACGCGGTTCAAATCAGACCTTGCCTAAAATGCTGCATTCTTCTTACCAAGGAAGTTGCATACTTTGAGTGATAAATATGTAAATCGTTTTATGTAGCTTGTACACTGAGGAACGCTTCCCTTAATTTAGCATATAACTAACCTACAGTTTATCTAGCCAAGTGCCGCTGAAAATACGCAGTGTCCTAGATTTTGCTCTAGTCCTCTTAGCAACACATACATAGCTTATATATTCGCCCAAACATGATTTTAAGAGTTGATGGTATTGATTGCTATTGATTTTTTTTTAGACTGCATTTACATTCTACATTCATGAGCAAACACGAAATTCCATCATCGCTCTATACTGAACATACTTTATATCTTAGATTTTCTTCATCCTACAAATAAGTTACTTTTGTTAAACTGGCTAAATTTAGATGCTTTATGCCACCTTTATCGTGATAGCCGGTGACATCAACAACCTAGAGGAAAAGGCAGAAGAGGTTACGAAATCAAACTGGTAATAGTAACCTGGAAAAAAAAAACAAGTTACTGTTATATATTTAAGAAAAGTCACAATATCTCATAAGATTGAACTGAGACAAGACATTTAACTGTGTAATCCCAGTGTCCCTGTCTCTGACCCCTGCTGGGATAGCCTGTCGCATCTGTCGGCAGTTCAAGGATGACCCTCTGCAATGTACCAGTTCTCAGGGGCTTTTTACATAAGATCGTGCCATTTGGTTCAGTTTATTGGTATATTATTCCAGTTATACGTTTCCAGGTGTTGATGGCATCACATGATGAAATTGGATGCAATTTCTACACTAAAGCTCAACTAAACGGACATGAAGGCGACGCAAACAAGCCAGAGTGAGGCGTCTACAGAAAGGAAAACATAGAAGGATCAGGAATGTAAGAGAGTGGCAGACAAAGGACATTTTCCCGAAGGAGAACAGAAGAAGAGAGGCTTCCTCACACCCGTTACAGAGGCTCTGTGTGTTAACGTGAAGACATTCCTCCAAATTGTCTTTTGCTCACTTGTGGTTTTCCTGAGTGTGTGTGTGTGTATGTGGCGGCTATCTTGGACTTTTATGCGGAGGCATAACTCATCTCCAATGTCCAAACAGCTACAGTATCAGTCTCAAAGACATGTGCCAACAAACATGCGTACCGCAGTGTTCTATCAAGAATCCAACTATCTGCTGCACAGCACAGAGTCACATCACTGTAAAAAACACATTTCTTCACATCTGTCTATTTACTTTTACTGTATGTGCTGCAGGTCTGAACATAATGAACAGCTCAGTGTGTTGTGACAACTATTAGCTGTACTCACCAGCAAAAAACAAAGTCTAGAGAGAGCACAGCTGCCCCATCTACCCAATTTTATTGTGAATGGCTTCATAGTAAAATGTGCTTCAAATGTGTTTTTATTTGATCAGAAAATAAAGAGCATTTACTAAAACTACACCAACGTCCAATTCTTTCAAAGCTGCAGTTATTCTTTATTGGGTTTTTTTATTACTCCAAACTGTGCTCTTCTTCTATTATTTGGATTTGCCTAAATGCATCTGGTGAGCTAGAGTCTGGCATAGCACAAGCTGGCTCACTGTCAAGGATTACAAAAGGAAACATGATGAAGCTGTTTCACCCATTTGAAAAGTCAGAGATCTCCTGTGAACTCCAGTTCAGAGGGCTGAAAAACACAGCTGCTGCAGTTTTATAAATATGTATATTTTTAGCAAGGTCTGATCATTTATGGTTTTACCTGAAAATAAAGTGAAAGCTAATCTGTGAAAACTGCTGCTGTGTTTTAAGATCCCAGCAGTTAATAAAGTAATTTGACTATTGCTGTTAGCTCTCAATTCTGTTGACTTGTGCACTCTGGCGTAGCACAACAAGCAGTTTAACTGAACTTTTATGGTGATCTGGACTCTTTTTGATCTGATTTGATCCCCCATGAACCCCAATGACACTGCAAATTATCACCGTTCAGGCCATCGTTCTATATGATAATGTGAGTTACCTTTGAGTTTGTTTTGTACATCCAATGCAATGTCCAGAGGGTAGAATGGCAGCACAGCATCATTTACCAACCGGAGAATGGCCTCCGCTGTCATCTGTAGAAACAGTCAAAAGAAACAAGATTTTAACAGACTTTTCCCACAAATGCAAAAGTGTAACTCTAACATAAGAACAGAAAGTTTGATTAGTTAAGGTATGATACCTTTTGTAATAAGGTACCCAACTGCACAACAAATACATAAAACAGTTTTCAACATATTATTAGTAACGCACATATTAAGAGAGTTAGCCTATCTCTTTTTAAGGCTGTCATAGGAATGCTATTAGATGTTTCTGTCTCAGCTTCAAGGTTGGGAAAGATTTTTCTTCACACACATACACACATACACACACAACAATAAATATAAATATAATAACATCTTGACTCAAGGTCTACCAAATACCGTCTTCCTGAACTTGCAGCTAAGCCCAAGGAAAAGCTTAGTTGCTATTTCAGGGACATTCTACTTCAAACTTAAACATTATTTTTTCCCCCTGATCTTTGACTTATAAGTAGAAAATTCTAAATATTTAAATACTAAAAAAAAGGCTATAATGCCAAGTGATAGGCAGTCGACATCTTAAGGACTAAATCAGTCAATAGCAGGCGTTCCAAGTTCCACATGGTTGGATCAAAGCTTCTCACACACCTTGTTGTAGTTAAGTCTGATTCATCGTATCAGATGCTTTAATGTTTGATATACTGAAACAAGCAAAAAGAGGAAATTTTCCAAAAACATTTGATGGAAATATTAATTATGACATTATTCATAAAGTGTGTTAATAAGGGTTACCATGAAGAATTCTAAATTCTAAAAAATATTCTGTCAAGAGCTTTTCTTCTTTTCTATATTTTTGTAAAATACAACTATGGACATTAATAGTTTTCTCATTTAAATTTTTTTTTTCTTCCTCCATGATCTGGGGCAGTGCAATTTCAAAGACTAGCTATTCTTCAAATACTCATCTCCTTCAAAAATTCAACTCTATTTTGGTGTGAATGCGAATTGATTGCAATTTTCCAAATAAATGTGAACCCCAATGCTCATAACAAAACACATCATGTTCATTTCTTTGCGTTCACTCTTCTTGCTTGCACGAATTCACTCTGTGTGATCATGCTGCGTCTCGTCCTCCACGCCATCACAGTGCTCAGACCTCATTTTGCACCCAACACATTTGCACACACTGTTAAATAAAAATCTAAAATTCTATGAAACATTGTTGAAACCTGTTCATACTGGTAGGACAAAAGCTCTCATACCAGTATGAAAATGTAAATAGCTGGGCCATCACTGGCTGTGGTGTGACCAAACAGAACGGAGATCCCTGCTTGTTCCGGCACCCCATACCGAGAAACACTGTCCAAATGGCAGAGATACAAACAGTGTCACTTATTCAGCTGTTCTTTCAGCAGGTAAAAGACTTAGCAGGACTTTGACATGGATTTTTAGTGGAGTCTAACATCACTGCAACTCAGTTTACTAACACACACACAACTGACATTATTGATGAATTGATCCTCTCATTTCACACCTAGACTGTACCATTCTCAGTGGAAATACATCCCTGGTTGCATTGCAAAAGAAATTGTATTGTGCCATGGATGGAATCAGCTTTATCAGCCAAGGACATCACATGCATGGTTTAACCTGAGCTCCATTCATTAACACGTAACAAATATACGACCACCTGCTAGATAAAGAATTGGATGTAGCCCCTTGTTCTTCTCTATTTCTGTCCTCTGATGGATTATTATTCACTTCACCCTTTCATCATGATCGACCTTTCTAATGTCATTTTTTCTCAAAATCTTGGCCAATTAGTTTTTTGGTGTTTTTGCCTTACCTTAACCTGCTATTTTGTTTGCCACCCTTTCATTTTAATAAGAGCCTGCACCTCCACGTGTTGATGCAAAATCTGGTGACTCCTACCATTGCAGCACCTGAAAACGTTCCAAAGACCTTCTTGGGATGCTTTAATGTAAATAACCCACATAAATGTTCATTGGTAGATAAGTCTTTTCCTTGTTTATCTCCGGTCTTCATTAGGTTTATGGAAATATTTAAAGTGTATTTGTCCTTCAGTATGAATCCCTCTTCACAAAGATGCAAACCAAAGGGTATTATTAATTCAGTGCAAACGTCTAAAATCCTCACTAGTCCAAAAGCCCTGGACAGTAAAAAATTCCCACTGTTCCACTGTAGGATTGATCAACTTCAGTATCTTTCTCCTGTTTGTCGTCTTCTGTTACTTTCATACATCTCAAAGCTGGGTTTGTCAGTAAATCACAGTCACTGTGAAATCCTGCTGTTTGGCCTCGTTTTTCCTCCTGAGAAGTGCTGTAGAAACTCTATTGAGCTTGATGGTGTGGTCACTTTTGGTCTGTCTGAACGTGCTTTGGTTACATCAGCTCCAGTTTCTTTAAAGTGCTTTAGAGTCCCATGCACTGCCCTGTCAGAAACCTTAAGTGTAGCCATGATTTGATGTTAAGAATGCCAATCTTTGCTAGGAATAAAAATTTGACTTCTGACACATTCACATACTGGGTAGCAAATGCCACTTTTGTTACCCAGAGAGACCACGACCCTTAAATAGTGCCATTTTCATCTTCTCCCTTTATGTAACATGACATAAATGCTTAAAACTAGAGATTTTGAATATGAATATGAATACTTTTGAACCCCAGGATATCTTGTGCATTCAGAAACAATTTAACCTTGTAGATTTGTTCACGTTGCAGCCTTACGTTAAAATTATTCAAATGATCATGCCAAAGTTGTTTTAAACTCTGTCTTTAAAAGGAAAGTTGGCATTATTTGAAGTGGCTTTGTGTCAAGTACTTAGTATGTACAGTCAGTCTATCACCTGCAGTAGATCTGGGTCAGCAGGTGACCAGTTGGAAGACAAAATCTGTCCTGACTGGTCGACTGAAGCCAAAAATACAAATATGCACTTTTGACTGCCGCTTGGGTTTAACAGATCTGAAGACCAAAAACAAGAAATCTACTTCCACAACTATCTGGTATCTTACATTATCTACCTAAGCAGCTGTCCAAATATAACTCGCTCTAATTTTGGTGTAGAGTGTACAGATCTGTTCTGCACCTCTGCGCTGTTGTCACTGCTGCTGAAATCAATCTGGCAGGAGGGGAAGATTGGAGCATTGATTTGAAGCTGGTGAGTAATACTACTGCAGAAAGCATACATCAAAAGCCTGTAATGTGGTGGGACAGAAAAGGCCGTTGATTTCTTATTTATGGCCTTATTTCTGGATCGTCTCTTTCCAAGACAGAGAGAGAGAGAGAGAGAGAAAGAGAGAGAGATGGAAAGGGAGGGATAGAGAGGGAGAGAGAGAGAGATGAGATGGTTAAAGATAATGATGGAGGAAGAAAGGCAGAAAAGAGGCTGTGACATAACAGAAAAGAAAAGGACAATTCATATGAAAGAAAGAAGACAGCCGGAGTGGAGGGGTAGGTAGGAGCAGACTTGCCGAACCATCTGCTCTCATGTTTCCTCTCTTCCTCTTCTCCTTTCTCATGACATACCCTCCTCCCTTCTCTTCCAATCCCCTGACCTTTCAGATTATCATGAAATTAGTGCCACCTGTCTAAATTAGATTTCACGGATAAAAGGGCGTTAAACTGATGCCACAATCTCTCTGAGTTCACCGAGCACTTATGAAGAATTAGTATTATTATTTTATTTATTTAGCGAAGGGTTTTCAACTGACACAGGAAGAAGAATATGAAATGTGGGACCTTGAGCTTTGGCCATCAAAATCAAATCACTTCATTCTTGAGTTCAAGTAAATGTTGGTGCTAAATTTGAAGGAGTTCCTTCGAGATGTTCTGAGACATTCGCATTCATAGTCATCAGGTTGTTAAAGCCTTCAGCCTCAGCTGACATCACAGCCTTGACTACTAGCATGGAGCATGAAAAGCTCAAAAATTAAGTTGAATAATATAACCTTGTTGTCTTTGTTTTACCATAAAGCTACCAAATACCAGAACAAAGACCAGACATGAGCTGAAAATCCTGATTGGTCTTTGAGTGAATGTGAAGTCTAAATATGCTCAGAAAAAACAAATAACACGTTGTAGAAAATAACAAGTTGTAGAAAAAAAAAATCAACCAATGAGTTAACCTTTGCCCAAGACATATTTGCGTTTCGATGTGTTACTGGTTCCAGGTCTCCCTGGTCCTCATTGGACTTTCCTTCCATTCTTGCATAGTTTATTTTTCTCTGCTTTCTCTTCATGCTGCATAAATTTTTTTTCCAATTCCGTTTTTATTGTGTGTGGCCTTTAAGATAATCACAGCGACGTCTCAAGCAAACAATTTAAAGTCAACAAGCTCTGACTGCGTTGGATTTGAGTGGGACTTGTGTGATCTCGTATGTTCAGATAAATCAACTATGTGTGAAATGCTCTGGCTCAGGGATGCCTTGGTACTTTGCATTTATTGTTGTGATATTTATTATAAGCATTAAACACTGATCTATAAAAAGAAGTCTTTCATAGAGATTTAAAGGAGGGCAATGAGGTTGTTCAACTAATTAGCATTGAAGGGCTATATACCAGAGTTTAGGACCCGTGATGGTGAAAACTTTCCAATTTAAACCTGGGGACAGACAACAACTCCTGGTCAGCAAATTTCTGCCTATAAGTCACCATATTTTATTGCATGTAACGGAACGAGTTCTCCAACTTGAATTTTTAATTTTGGTGAATGGTCATAATAGTTATAAACAATTATTAGAAATCATGTGAATTGCTACTTTCATATTGGAATTGAAAGGTGCTTCTGCAGGGTAAAATTTCTAAATTAGTTGACTCATCCAACCAACACCAAGTTATGTCAAGTCTCATGTCTCTGAGCTAGAGGCCAAGTTAATCCTCCAACACTGTTATAGATTGAATGGGAGTTCTGCCATCTAAAGATTTAGTAGCATACTAAATCATCATATGTTCTATAACGTAATAAAAGGGACAGAGTCAAGACATCTGACTTAGACTGGGCTATGAGAACCCAACTCGAGACACAAAATTACGTTTGGCCCATGTGATACCTTGTTGTAAACGTGGGAAACAACACATTGAGAAAGTAGCTTTAGCGGTTGCGTCAGTAGTATTCAAACCAGACAATACAGTAGTAAATACAACACCCATACATTTTATAACTTCAGTGGTTTCTCTTCTTTGTTGGATCTGTAATTAAATTCTGGAGATCTGATTTGATCGCAAACTTTAAGGACTTAAATAAACTTATTAGAGGATGACACAAAAAGCTATTCAACACCATCATGCTAATTTACAGTACTTGGACTAGGTTGCTACTGTATTTTGCCGAGTCCTTATGATTTAAAACTTGACCAACATTTGTACCGGACTCGTTGGGAAATGTACCTGGAGCCATGGTCCTGAATTTACTCTGCAGCTCTGCTCTGTTGTCTGCAGAGTTGCTGCTGATATTTGAAGCATTTTGGAACTTTCTCTGAGTTTTTCACCCATACGTTAGTATTATTTACTTGGTTTTCATAAAAAGAAGTCAGCAATTGTCCACTATAGCCTCAGAGTTCTAACGGTGATGAATTACACAAACATATTAAACAAGAAGCTGTTGGATGATAAATACTGCTTTATTTATCATCAGTATCATAAGCATAGCAGGCCAAGGAAATGTTTTGATTGATCAGTCCATTGGTAGCACACTGCATATAGAGAGAGCCAATAAATGGCCAAGAACAGAGCCCTGGTCTTTTTTTCTGGCGAGGGCTCACCTGAGAATAGGTTGGTGGCTGAGAGAAATTAGTGGAAATTATAAGTTGTTTAAGAGTCAGCAATTATGAGCGAAGAGCATTATGCAGTTTTACATCAGTCACTAACCACTTTGAAATCATATTTAATGTGTTTAAATTGGAGCCAATTTTGGTTTTCCATTTCTGCATGTCCACAGTCTTCTCTGAACATAAATGGTCATTAATCCAGAACTGAGTATTAAAAAAACAACCTGAAGTAGCTCTGCCAGCGACAAGTGGCAACACATCGACCCGTAGTGAATTCTACAGGTTATCAGGTTGAAACTACTGAGAAATGTGAGAAAATTTATGTTAAAATTGAAGATGGAATATTATAAAAACTGCAGAAAAATGATCAGAGACTTGCATGTCTTTGATGAAGACATTCACAGGTATAAAACATAGTTAACAGAATGAGTGTGCAGTCATGACAAAGCTTAGAGTTTCAAAAGGAAGTGAGAATTCATGACCACACAGTAACTACCTCCCAGGTTTGCTAATTTATTTGTGAAATATGCATTGCAGTCTCAAAATTGGTTATTTTTTAGAGGATAATATGGAAAAAAAAAATCACATTTCTGCCACCCAGTTGAGTGATAATATTGCAACTTCAGTTAAAATAGTCATTTTTGCAGTTCATATTAACTTAAAAGAATACAAAAAACACAACTGGATTTTTGCATGTCCCCTTTCGTCTGAAGTATGTGATTTGTAGGCTGTGGTGTCTTTGTAGCCCCCTAATGCTTGTTTAATATATGTTTTACCTTTATCCATAAAACTAAAAAAGCAACCCCTGTGATTTGGATGTTCTACTTGCCATTAAGTGATTTTGAAGATATTTTTAAATGTGCAGCCTCAATGTCCTGGTGAGCTTTCAAATAAACACATGAAGTTCAGTACAGTGCCGCACGAAATGCTGGCAGTCATTGAACCTGTGGCACTGATGATGCAGGATGACATCAGCAAAACTGTGAGTGAGTCATCCCCTCAAGACATAGACTTGGTTCCTTGTAGTTCTTGGCTTGTTTGTGATAAGCTTGTACAAACTGGATCTGGAAAAGAACACACAGCTTTTTTTTTTTTTTTTCCTTTTCAAAACAAACTGACAGACCTTCATCTGTGAAAATATGTTAAGGCTTCTACTGAGTCTGAAGAACAGAGAAGATTTGGCTAGTTAACCTAGCAATGTGTGGGAGCACTACATGTAAGCATGGAAGTAAGAATAGAAGCCTGTGATATTTATGTAGAATTTCAATTGGAAAATGATCTATAGCAAGAAGACAAACTTTGTAGCACCAGTATGCCCAAGTTCGGGGTCTGCAGCAACTGTACAGTCATCACCATGCCACAGAAAGTAACATGGTAATGACTGTCTATGATGTAACAATAGTTAACATCGTCATTGTTTAAAGGGATTTTGTTGTCTCAGTAGAATAAGTAAAAGGGTTTAGCTAAATTATAATTTTTACCTCAATTTAAGATCATTGTGTTGTATGATTTTTTTTTTTTAATCGTGGTCATGAGTTAATCTGAGAGGCTATTTTAACCTTTGTGTTAACTGTGATTTTTATGTCTGAATGGATGTTGTGAAGGAGACGGAGAGGTAGAAAAGGAGACTAAAAATGTCAAATATTCCTGTTCCTGTGTTTTACCGCCATTTTCTTGTTGCTTACAGTGAGGAACCCTTTTCAGTGGATTCTAATTTTTTGTCAAAGAAACGACAAAGCAGGGGAATGTGTGTCCGTGCATGATATAATAAAATTTCTATGTACAAGAGTGAAAACTGAGGTTAGTTAAAGACTCTGATGCACATCATGTAGACATTCGGTAATAACCTGGCTAACCCCCCCCCTACTGTGGGATTCATTTGAATTGAATTTTGTCTACTTCTGCAAAAAATAGCAAATTTTTGAAGTGAAATTGCCCATCATTGACAGACCTACAGTGCAGCTGACGACAAACCTTGAAAACAGAAACAGAGGACATGTTGAGGGTTTGGTGCTTCAAACAGCAGAGGGCTCTGCTGTGACATGCTATCTACCTCGATTTTTCTCTCTCTCATACACACAGAATAGCTGTAGTGTATTCTCAGTGATGCATAGCAGCCAACTCCTGTCCGGATTCGGTGGCATCATTTGCAGTCCCAGTCTACATAAATACATGCATGTAGACTTCCAGAGTGGCGGTGCTACCTTGGAAACAGGGTAGCACTTACATCTACACTCTCATCCCCACAGGCGCATGTACACAGATGGAGCAGGCAAGAAAATGAAACGATGACGGTCAAATGGGTAGATGAAAGAAGAAGAGCAGGTGACGGACTTCATTTTCTCTTTCTCTCTCAGTGAAGTGGTAATTCTGTCCGAGGCTGCAATCTCATTTGCCTGCCTGCCTGTTTCCTCCTGGGGCCTTTGGAGTGATGGAAGGATTCTCCTCTGATTCAGGATGGCTGGTCCTCTGGGCCAAAATAGGCCTCATGAATAAACCATACTACTATGTAGTTATGTAATGACAGCGTATGAATAGATGCAGTATGGTAAAGTACAGTAGCGGTGTCATTCAGTTTCTTTTTTCAAGCTTTCGGTTGAGTGCATAAACAAACATGACAGCACACATGCAGAGCTTCTATAGTGGTACTCAGATTTGCTGCTGAAATTAAATGAAGCTATTCGAGGTCATGTTATATTCCTTTTTTCAAACATACATCAGTAAAACATGACTGTATCCAGCTTTTACCTTGTGAGAATGTGTGCTATGACCGGGTATTGGCTGCAACACTAAATATCAGAGCACTTCATTTTGACATCACCGTGCTAATGCATTAGCTGTGATAAACAGCTTATATGTGATGGGGCAACACGAAAAGTTAGGAGGCTCACCAAAGTTATAACAAATCTCCTTGAAGGGGGACAGGAGGGTCTTCACCAAATACTACTACAACTACACATCTGCACTTGGATGTTTTCAGGCTTTGAAACATGTGCACATCCCTGTGCATGTGTGAGTGTGTGTGTGGGGCTATTTAAATTTTTTCCTGACAGCCCCATCTTCGAAGCCACAAATGGCAGCCTCATGATAAAGTTGCAGGATCATCAAAATCAGTGACTCTCCATCCTTTGGAAACCATGAATGTCTGAGCTAAATTGCGAGGCAATCTGTCCGCTGGATGTTGAGCTATTTTGGTCCGTGCTGGTCTGATCAACAAACAGACAGACCGGCATTGTCATCCCAAAGAGCCTGCTGGCGCAACTAAAAATAATTACACCGTGTTAATGAGCCCATGTTTTGGGAAAATTCAAGCTGTGCTGCTGGATACGGCGAAGTGGCATATGAAGCTTTCACTATAGTGACATTTAGCATAATTATAATGTTGAGTCAATGAATAGCCTTCAGTCTGCAAGAATTATGCTCAAAATGACTGATCCATTATTATATTAGTCATGCAGTGTGTCTCATTGCTTAAGCGATGCTGCAATCAGGCAGTCAGACTGAGAGCAAAATCTAAAACCAAAATTGACCCAAAGAACAGAAAGAAGCTTTGCCATAATTTTGGTCATTTGATGCAGTTTTGGGATTTTTGAACAGTTTGTCCAAAAATATTTCTCATCGGACTTGTGTGTGTGGAGAGAGTCAGCAGTTCAAGATGAGGAGCGGCGACGAACACTCACTAAGACCTGGGGAAATTTTTCAATTTATAACCCTTTGGAACAGATGGGATGAATAAAGTTAAAACGGCATAACAGCCACTAGTTGCACAAACAAAACCAAGAGTGCTAAAAAAAAAAAAAAAAGCATCTTATATTATGGAGATGCATTTTACCTCTTACGAAGCCATTAAACTTAGAGTAAAACATGTTTTTTCATTCAACGGAGAAAGCATTCTTACATGTTCAACATAAATGTTGGTTGACTTAATAGCATTACACTTCTGCTGACTCTACAGCAGCCCACAGCAGAATAAAGTCATCTTTGTCTTTTTCTCCTACGGAAAAAAACCCCCAAAATGGTCAGATAGTGTTTGCAGCAGGGAAGAAGTCAACTCGGGGCCTAATTGCACAGGGAATTAAAAATAAAAAGCTGTGTGCTGGAGTTGGACTGGCGCACAGCTGGTGCTACGCTGCTCTTGTGACAAGGAGCCGTCTGTTGCCTCCAGGCAAAAAGCAAACCAGACTCTTTAGCCAGAGAACAGTTTTTCTCAGTCATTACAGTTCAGGGTTGAAATTGCGTTTTGGACAAAATCGGTAATTATATTTTTGCCTGAGAAAAGTAGGGAGGCTAGCTGTGTTGTAGTTATTTTGTTTGATAATGGGTGAAATAGCTAGGTGTCCTGTGACAGGTGCTGCTCGCAGTGAATCCTCACAGGGGTGTGCAGTTTTGTTCACTTCTATGTCAACTTTCTGCTCATGGTTCTAAAATTATCATCTTTTCGGTTATTTCTAACAGTATTTTCGATTTTGTTTGTGTCGGCTGCAGGCAGGTCCTTTTGAGCAAAAATTGCTCTGGTAACCAAACTTCACACATCCTGTCGACAAAGACTAAGTTAGCAACTGACGAGCCCAGAGAAATATTACAGAAATAACTGGACAGAGACTCTGAGGCTGAACTGTGAAACCAGTGTGGAAATACCTCAAACCTGTATTCTATCTAATGACCATCAGATGCCAACTCCACTGTTTGAAAAGAAAAAGGTTTCTCTAATTTATTTCCTAGTTTATGGTCTCAGCCTCTATTTTCAAGTCTTTGTTTTAGGATAGGAAAAGAAAGGAACTATAAAGAGGTTGAATAATTTTCTTGAATCTGACACGGTGACCATCTGAAAATTATAAAAAAAAAAAAGATTTTATGAAATTTTTATCTGTATGTATAAGGGAAGATGGTCAATCAACATTTACATCAAAGTAATGTTTTAAACATGTAACATTTAAGTGTTCAGTCAAGGTTTTAGTTTACGTTCTAACTTTCTGTCAGTTATTGAGAAACATAAAACTAAGTGTGTAGGATCAGAGTTTCAGTTGCTGACCTTAAAAGGAGTAGCTTATACTTTCAACAAGTCCTTCACCTTTAACAGCCATATGGCTCATTGTTCCCCGCTCTCGGGTACAAGCCAGCAGAGCGAAAAGTATCCAGAAATTTACTGTCATGGTAACAGCAGCGGTTGGTTTATGAGTGGAGACGATGTGTGTCATGTCAGTTGTCGACCTTCTGCAGAAAAATACATGCATTACGTGCATTGATGCTGGCTATGTTGCTGCTCCCACAGCTCCTTGTCTCTCCAGAGTTTGCAGTCAGCACAACCAGTCGAGGTATTCAAACAATAAAATGTAACTAAGGGTCATAATGAGCTGCTTTCAAAGAGCTACCTATGGTTTTGAATTTTGGGGCCTTTCTGTGTAGAGTTTGCTTGTTCTCCCCGTGCCTGCGTGGGTTTCCTCCGGGTACTCCGGTTTCCTCCCACCGTCAAAAGACATCATGTTTGGGTTAACTGGTGACTCTAAATTGTCCGTAGGTCTGAGTGTGAGTGTGAGTGGTTGTTGGTCTCTGTCTGTCTCTGTGTGTTGGGCCTGTGATGGACTGGTGACCTGTCCAGGGTGTACCCTGCCCTCGCCCAGTGTGAGCTGGGATTGGAAGCAGAAACCCCCCGCGACCCGGAAACGGATAAGCGGTATAAGATGAATGAATGAATGAGCCCATATGAGTGATATATATTTTTAAATGAAAAATCTTTCATACATCAAATAAATGTAACCTCTCTGTCATGTAAGGAACCAACGATTTCAGTATCTAAATTTTCTAAAGTAGTCAGACTGGTCAGACACAGGTTGAGCCACTTTTTGGTCAAATTTTCTAAATGACTTCTAGTCCCGACCTTGAGGCACATTTGAACTACAATTTTCTACTCAGCCAGTTCCACCCCAAGGCATAATGTCCCAAGATATGGTTGCTTGGCGAGTTCTGACATAACTGCCTCTATACTCATTAATAAGAAACACCCTCCCACAGCCTGCTGTTCATTCAAGAACTCATACACTGTCGGTGGAGATGGCCAGTGCTAGCGCAAATATTTACAGACACAAGAAATGCAATGAGCTGGTTTCTGGAAGACATGTTTTCCTTGCTTCAATGAGCCTGAGTTTTGATAACAGATGGTTCCAACGGCAGCGCCTCTCCCCAAACAAACTGCGTGTGTGATGTCCTGACATGAAACAAATCAAAGGAAGATATCTTTTTTTGCCCATAGACAGCCAATTACAGAGAACCTAACTGGCAGAGCTTTAATTGGATAAACTGAGTTAAATCTAAATTGCACCAGATTGAAGATGACAATGCTAAGGGAGAAATACAGACTGATCAAATATTTTAACCAGTCAAACAGCCATTAGATATAACAATTATTAGAGCTTTCTGATTATAATAATAGTCAAAAAACTCAAAGAATTCAGAGCAGAAACTCAGCTTGGGTTTTGAAAGACTCTTTCCGGAGAGCAACGTTGCTTTGGCTTGTGCTTTTTATTTGCTCGACATATTGGGCCAACGTGGAGCTAATTAATCAACACTTTGGTGACTTCATAGACTCGGCATGCGTGGCATATGTAGCCTGAAAGATTGATACTGCAAATGGCAGCGCTCAGCACTCAATTTTGTGATCAAAATCATTTGTAATTACCTCCCCAGTGCATTTCATAGTTGTTTTAATTCCTGACTGTTCACCCCCCCCACAAATGTGTTTTAGATGTATCAAATCATTGCTGACGCCCTTGTATATTCCAGCTTGGGTCCTTATTAAAAAAAAAAACTGATAGTGAGCAGACATGAAGAGAAAATATGACATGGGTTGGTGACAAAGCTACACTGAATAAGTTTCTTATTATACTGATTGAATGAACAATTGTCCAAATAAATACACTCAAATGCTGCATTTATTGGTGTGCTTGTTGAATGTTTTGCAATGAAGCTGTTTCATTTGAGAAATAATTGGCAGCTGTCTAAAATGAAAAATTTAGTCATCCCTGCAGTTTTCACATGTTAAATCATAACTTGCCTTCACTTACTCGCCATATTTCTATAGCCAGTAGACATGACTGTATATTTCCAGCTTGGAATGGCTGGACGAAATATTGTTCAGCTAACAGACAGACTATTCCACTTCCAAAAGGTGAACTAGTGAGGATGTGCCCTTTAAAAAGTGTGGACGGACATTCATATACTTAATTTAACTAAGGGTGGAGGAATCTTAAAGAAATATTGATTTTATTCAGGTAATTTCTCAGTTTCTTTTAAAGACAAATTGGGGATGTGAGATTCATAATGAGGTAAAATGTATATCATATGGCTTTAATCATGACTGAAGTTAGTACTGAGAGTATTGTGAAGATAAATCTGCCAACAGAATGAGGGGGTTGTTTTTGTGCGAACAGGAGGAGAAGAAAAGGCGTTATCGACCCGCCCACCCCCCTCATCTTTCTCTGTTCCTGTCATAATAACTGCAACTGCAAAAAGTCAGATCTGCAGTAAAACAAAACTATACGGTGTAATCAGCAACTTCCAGGGAAGACCTATATAATCTATTTTTTTTTTTTTTTCAGTAAAAGGACAGTCTCAGGAAAAAAAACAATCATCAACATCTATATTAACTATTTAATTATGATGAAAGAACAAAATTGGAAGTGAACACACACACACAAAAAAATCAATGTCATATCTAAGACATTGTGTGAAAACTATTCGCATTTGTCAAATACAAGCTCTGTTGTTTCATGTTTCCACGAGGATGTTGGTACATTTTCCCTTGTAAAATTAAAAATTGACCTTTTATTGACGTCAAGGTGGCAGCAACACAAACACACGCAGGATGACAATTGCAGCATGCTCATTACATTTCTCTGGTGTTTTTGTATCTACTTTGTGGAAACTGGATGTCGGTACTGGGTGGTGAACGACTTGACGTGCCCTGCAGTACGTCACTCAACCTTGATTCTCACCGCACGGACTTCCATATTGCTATTTGTATAAAAACATGTCTCGCTGGGGTTTGGATATTTGTTTGGAATAAATCTCATGTTACTCATGGTACCACATTCAACATCGACTGGCTCTTCCGGCAGGCATCGCAGAAACTGATAGGAACAAAGGGAATGTATATTAAAAGCTGGACAGAATAACAAGCTTTTTTATGTTAAGCACAGAACTCAGTATGAATATTCATTAAGTGAGGGAAGTTTTTTTGCTGTACACAGAATTCACGAGTCACCTGATCTGACGAGAGAGATGACAGAGGTTTAAGAAGTAAAGCAAAAAAAAAAAAAAAAAGGAGGATAAACCATTTAAAAATTGATGGGTGAAAAAGTAAGAAGGAGGAACGCGAGGAAGTGGTGAAGCCAGTGGAAGAGGAGAAGATGATCTGAAAGAACAGGAATGTATGCATGGAAAGAGTGAGGAACAGCATCAAGAGTGGAGGAGAAAATGAGATGAGGTAAAAGGGAAAGAATAGGTCATGAGAAATGGAGCAGAAGTAGAAAGAATTGAGGAGAAAACACATCAGGGAAAAACTGGAGAAAAGGGCCATTAAAGGAATCAAATGCTCTTTGTGCTCCAGGAAACATATGGTGCTCCTGCTAACTCAAAGAATGATACAAAGTCAATCGAAGCATGCAGTGCAAAAAAAGGAGTGAAGAATACAGCAGGCTTTCAGAGAAAGTCCCACATCTGAAGTGATGAGAACACCGACAACAAAATCATTCATGTGTCCCTGGTGGATCGTTTGCTCTCCATAATGCTTGGCAATAACACTTGTCAACGCTAACACAACTAATTTACAACTTAAGTCGAGCTACAATAAAATGTGCTGCGGAATATGTACAGAAACTGTTACACAATTTACTCAGCAACAATACTAAAACCCTCCTTTCGTGTTTGCCTCAGTTGTGACCCATCTTCAGGTTTATATGTTTGCAAATTTGATTGATTACAATACGATTTTGTCAAATCCTCAATAACATCAATGGAAAAATAAAATTTGATTTTACAGAGAAATACAAATGTAAAAGTAAAAGGCAATATGATCTGATAAAAACTGCTGTATATTCAATCCATCCGACCACCCACGCAGCCCGTCATCATTTTCAAGTTACAATTATGTGACATAAGTAAAGTTTCAATGCAACTGGAAAACTTGGGAGAAGTTTGAAGTACAAAGTACAATGGCCATTTAATAAACACAAATGAAAAGATACATAAAAAATGTGTGGTAAGCACTAGCTAAGTATGTTAGCGTGTTAAAGGTGTTTGGAGAGGAAGCACTCTCAGAAGAGTCTTCAGAAGACATTCCCGAAGACAGAAGATGACCCCAGCCTGATTTAGCATTTTTTTGCACCACAAGAGAAAATGGTCTGGACTGTGATTACCTTTAATGCAGGGATGGCAATGGCAGAAGAGATTCCTTGGAGTTAACACAGCCGGCCAGAAGGAGCTGAAAGCTGTACGATTTCATCCAACCAGACAGCCGCAAAACCCAGAAGTTACTTTGAAAGCAAGCAGTGTCCTGGTAAGTGACTTGAATTCGACTTGGGAAGCTGCTCCAATGGAGGTGGGTAAGTTGATGAGCAGCAGAGTCGTATGTACCCTTTCGGGATGATCAAAGATTAGACAGGCTGTCACATTCGGCAAGGTTTTCACTGTGCAGAAGACGAGGCCCGGCAAAGGGACATTTTCGTGGATAAGGTGAGAGAAGACCATGTCCCGGACCAAGAACTTGGTGGTCAAAATCAGGTAAGATTTTTTGCAGAGTCAGAAAAGCTTAGTGAAAGGTGCCATTCCTTCAACCATGTGGATTTGTCAGAGAGCTGAGATCCATGTCATGGGGCCATCTGCAAAGCAGTGACAGGAGAAACACTGCAAGAGGGCTGATTGGACCCAGGAGGAAGGGGGGGGGTGATTCTTTTCACTGGGAAACAAATGAATACATCCAACCAAAAGTAAACTATTTGCAATTGAACAGAAGTAAGGACACTTAATTCAAAGGTTTGGTGGAGTTCGCAGGTCTTATTGTCTCTTTAAGGTTTTCTACAATTGTGCGCATTACGGTGTTTATTAAACACTTCTGTTAACTCAGCTTTCAGGTGGTTTGATGGACTACTGGAACAGATACACACACACGCACAAACAATCACTGCACACATTTTGGGTCTCATGGGAGGGAGCTCTCGCACTCTCATTCATCTTTAATACCTAGGAAACACAATGAAAGCCTCCCTCCCCCATCTGCCAATCATCCAGCCTTGATAACTCATCTTTTTGACTCCCTGAAGAAATACGCACGCACACACACATCCTTTTTGTGTGTGTTGACCTGTATCTTTGAGGTCTCCATGGTTTCCATTCTCGCCAAAATATCCAGCTCCTCGACATCAACAGCAGCTTGGGAGAAGGCGCATCACATTTTCATGTCCATCTATTGATTAAATGGTAATGTCAATGAAATTTTCATCCTCTGCACTGTTGTGAGAGTATGTGTTAGAGAAAACAGAGCCATAGTAGCCCCTATGATAACAAGAAAATAGGTAAAAATTGACAGGGCAGCAACATAAAAAGAAAAAACTGTGAAGGAGTAAAAAAACAAACAAAAAAAAAACAAACAAAGAAGAAGGCAATAACAACATAAAACTAGGAGTACTCTTGTGTTATCACAATATAAAACAAACAAACAAAAAGCCTTCGGCTGTTTAGCTTAGCATTGCAGTAAAACAGCATTGTTTGATTATTACATGGATTTTTATCTGACATATGACCTTGTACGACTTTGTGCGCTTGAACGAGTTCCATTTATGTCTGCAAGTTTTATTTATTTGTTTTGCATGCATGCTAATAGGACTGTGCATCCATTTCAGCATGAGTGGGCATATGCTCTCCTCAGTTACCCCCAAGGAGAAGGAGAAGAGCATGAGCTCATCTGCAGGATTTAAAATCATATATATCTTTTAACAATTTCAATTTAAGGGCCATTTTGCCAAATTATAAATTTGTTTCTGGCTCCTCTAATTGGCTTTAGTGGGACTTGCAACACCACTGCAGGGCAGATTATGGGAGTGACTAACAGAGAGAGAGAGCAGAGTGAGCGTGGGGGAAGATGGGAATCGTGAGTATTCATGAAAAGAGAGAAAAAGAAAGACATCTTCAAGCATCAAAGCAGCCCAGCTTTCCAGTGTGTAAAATAATTAAAACCTGCAAAATGGAGGGAAGACTTTATAAGTCTTTGAAGCCATCAAAGAATCGAGACAAGCAGTCGGTCAGTTAAGGTGGGAGATTTTCAACAAGCTCCATATGCAACAAAGTAAAGTCTCAGGGTCCATAAAGCACTGAATTTCAATGTCCTGTAAATCTTTACAAGTACCTAGAACCAGACCTAAACGCGTGTACTGCTATTCCACCTCTGTCCGTGTGGTTGTTTCATGCTTTGCAGCACTTCATAATGCACTTTTGTTCAGCTGGATGCAGTCAAATATACAACAGCCCACATCTGACTTTACTGAACAGTCATGATGAGTGTAGTCAGGTGTGAACCCATATAAATCACAGAAGCAATGTTTGAGCGAGTGATTTAGAGAGAGTGAGCGGGGCAAAGGGGGTGAATCGATGCGCTGCGCCTTGGCGGCAACCTCTGAGGTCAAAAACTTTAGTAACCACCAAAGTGACGAAAACCGCAGCCCAAAAGTGAGCGTGGTGCTTAATCTTATTTTGGTCTCGCTGGGGAACTGTGCGTGAGCTGATTTTTCACCAATTTAGACTTTAAGGGTTAGCATTATTGAGATGCTTTCCACAATCTGAGATAAGTACAAGTTTCTGCTCCACTCGTGCCCCTCCACTTTTCCCATTTTTGGATTAGCTGGAAGTTAGACAATGCCAGGCACGAACAGGACGGCAAAAGTGGAGCTACTCAGCTTCTAAACAGCTCTTCAGAAATCTTTGGCCGATGTCATGGAGTCGAAGTTTATTTATGGCCTATGGCTATGCTCGTAAGATTTTATCCAACCATTCATGGGGAACTCATGTAAAAATGTACCAAACATCATCCATTCACTTCTTATGGGTGGGTCAGATGGCTGTGAGTGGTTGGATGGCCATTCAATCTCCCAAACTTGACCAATAGATTTTCATTTTGCATGGAAGTGGGTGTATGTACGCTTGTGTGTGCCAAATGCTTCACGACAATATCTTTCACCCTTCATGTTTGCAAGTGTTTTGCAGAATTGCAATCTGGAGTAAGGAAATAGTATTCCTGCCTTGAACGGTTAATTTCAGTTGGGGAGTGAGTGAGAAGAGAAATAGACTGATCCAAAGCAGCAGTTGATTTAATTCTTTCTTTTTTTTGTAGGATATTTTTTTTCCTCTAAATATAAAGACTTTTTCTTTCTTTGTGTCTATTTTGCCTATTTGTATCTTTTCCCAACAAATATAAAAACAACAGAAGACACATAAATCATTCATTGAATATTTAAAGGCTAGATAAAGATCAACTTCAGTTGCTTTATGTGTTTTATTTACTTTTGCCCCCCATTCTGAATTACAGCGTAGAGCCTTTGCAGTTTGGTCAAATGGAACCTCTCACTAAAACTAGCTCACATGTACATAACTGGTCAAGTCTGAAAACAGACAGTTGTTACTGAACTGTACACTGTGTAATGTGTTTCTGATGTCAAAGCTTAAAAGAGATAAATAGTTAGGATTAAGATGCAATCTATGCAATCTTAAATCCAAAATATGATTGAAATATTTGAATCATTCAGCGTTTTTTTCTACTCTGGAAATCAAATGTTGCTCACTCACAGATTCAATTCAATTCATCGTAATCTAGCACCTTCATGTTTCTACGTAGACTATGCCGGTCCTCCATCACGTGAAGCCACCAACTTGCTGTTTCCTTAAAACTTTTTCCATAGCTACCATTATTTGACAACTTTCTTCAATTTTGCAGTTCCTGTCCTGTCGGAAAAGTTGTTCTCTTGCCAAACCGCTTGAGACCAGAAGTCACCTTTTCACTGAATGTCTGGATATATACGAGCTTACTCACTGCAGCACTTCTGACTACATCCACATAAAACATGCTGAGTCCCATCCGGTCCAAACTAATTAATTTTGCTTTAATTTGACAGTACAATTAGCTGCTAATATTCATCAGCTCTCTTCTCATATTCTTTGATAAAGTTTAATTTTGTGCTGACTTGAGCACGTATGGTGTTCTGCTTTCATGCCGGCCCCAGAGGTTAACTTCATGCAATACCCTTCAGATTGGCTATTAAGTCACTGAAAAAAAAAAAAAAAAAATTCCACAGATTATCCTTGTGCCAAATCAGAAGCGATAACTTGTCTGCTTTGTCATGGATGCACCCTGTGCCATCTGTTATTGGAACAATAACTAACCACTGCTGGAAATACTGATGCTCTTGTGCCTTCTCCCATCTTTGTGAAGTCTCACAGTCGAGTTAATTACTTGTTCTGACAGTTCCTCACCAGTGGAGCCATTGTTCATCCAACACCACCCACACCAGGATTGAAGGAGTTCTGACTGCTGTGTTCACACATTGTTTCCCTACACTCAGAGCCACCAATATTAAATGTATTGTTTTTAACCTGCTTATGCTTTGTTATGAATGAGATAAAATATTGTGCACTTATAATTTTAAAACAATACAATGCTTGCCAATTTGAATATTAAAATTTTTTCACTATTAGGGGTGTCCTCAGCTTTGTTTGATAATGCAGGTATTCCAGGTTTAAAAGGATCAAACCATAAGGTTATAATTCTGTACATTGTTAAAAAAATTTTGCTAACTTATAACACACTTCGAATTTTTAAGGTTGAAAATGGATTTGTTTTGAGAAAAAATTGCTATACCTGAGTGTAGATTTAAATGATATATCCAAGGTGTGCAAAGAATGAAAGAATACATTCTTAAAAAAAATATATATATATATATATGTATATATATATATACATATATATATATTCAGGAAATGCCTGCCATCCAGTCTGTCACAAATTCTTAAAGCTACTACTCCTCTACAGGAAAAGATATTTGAGTAGCAAGACTAATGCACTTGACGATTTCAGGCATGGAGACAAAAGCCTCGAAGAAATTTTTTTTTTGTGCCTCGAGTTTTGCAATTCCACTTGTCTTGTACAATGGCACCAGTGAGACACTCTACTCCAAACAGGGCGCACTTCACTGAACTCCTTTTTCTCTCAGTTATAAAGTGGGGTCCAAAAGTGTTAGATCATTCATATATTTTACACATGTGACTGATGATGCAGAGAGCAATGGAAACAGTAACATTTTGTTTTGCTGAAATTTCATTATAAACTCCAGACAGAGGGAGACTGATATTTTATTAGCTCAAATTCGGGGTGAAACAAACTTACTTTAATTCTGTTCACAGAAAGGGTTTCAGCAATAGTTTCCAAAGTTTGGTGTGTAAAATAATATGGACAGGTGCGAAGCAGAGACAGCGACAACACAGATTTGTCCCTCAACAATTGGTTTCATTGGAATAACTTAATCATCGTTACTATCACATCACCTGATATTATGCATGACATTTTCAAAGGAGTATAAGAAAAGAGTAAAAGCTGGTTCTCTCTGCTCTGATGGACCCTTAGAATTGACTCAATGAAGTCTATCCTACACACTTACAATTCCACCACTTTAAAGCAACTAATGGAGCAACTGTTTAGTTGGTACTGTACAGAAAATGTGTTGTCCTTTGCAATGTGCCAACAGGCGTAGTTTCTGCTACAGTACGGCCCCATCCCGGGGCTTCAACGCAGGCCTCTACCGTTGTGGAGTTTACATTAGCAAAAATCTAAAAAGTTTCAAGCCAAGAAAAAGTTTAAATAAATTAAATGTGCTAACTACACCACCCATACAGTCTATTTGCCAATAAACAAATGGCAAATAGCAGACTACCAAATTAATGGTGGTGAAACATGATCAAATGTAATTGTATCATTCAATTACTTTGATGAAGTAATTAAAGAGTTGTACTATTTATTATATTACTAACAGATTAGTAAGCAATATTTAACCTATTGTGCATTTTTATTTATTTTATTTTTTGGGGGGCTTTATTTTATTCAGTAATTAGCAGAGAGCCTATGAGGAGGAGGGAGAGAGAGAGAGAGAGAGAGAGAGAGAGAGAGAGAGAGAGGAATGACCTGCCACATCGGTCCCAGGTCAGATTTGAACCCGGGACACTGTGATTAAGTCGCACGCACTCTAACCTTTTCAACCACCAACACTACGTAACCTATTGCATTTTGAAAGTAACTTTGCCAACACTTGTTGTGCTCAGTATGCTTTGCTTTAAGTTAGAAGGATAAGGTTTTGGTTTTACCTGTACCTCTTGAAATTTCCTAGATTTTGTATGTATGGTCAGCTCGGGATGAGAACATTTCTGCCTGTAGCGAAACAAAACTTTAAGTCCAGACTTCCCCCTGCTTTTGTGCACCACAAACATGACCCTGTTCTTTTCTTTACTGTGTAAAATACTGGACCGGAACACTGGATTTTGCTCCCCAGGCATTTGAAGGGAAAGCACAACAACATTTGGATAGCAGAAAGAATTCTATAAAACTTTCAGTAATGTACAAGGTTCAAAGTTTGGAATTAATCTTCCTTTGCTCTCTTTTCTATTGATAAAGAACTTTCAAAACACCAAACAAGATCACAGGCTTTAACAGAGCCCCATCTAAACTAGATTGCTAAAAACCTTCTGTGCCAATTAAATTTCTAAACTGTAACTGGACAAACATTGTTTGAGTAAGCTGTTTAACAAATGTTCTTGGTGGTCAGTTTCTGTTTCACATATCTTTGAGGCTTGGTATTAAAAGTATAAAAGGTCATGTTTCTGGTCAGAGGAAAGAATTGTACAGTGGCTGAGCAAGTATCTTACCTTGTTATTCCTAAAATTAATAAATCATTCAATGTGGTGCCATATTTGATCAAGCAGTAATTTTATCCAGGCGATTTTTCACAGAATCATCTAATCTTTAATCAGCGTATCTCTACTGGTATATAAAAAATAGGCCTCTGGTGCTCTGTGCTGAACTCTGCCATTCTGTTGCTTTGCTAAAACCAGTTTTCAGCCCTGGGAAATATGAAGCAGCTCAGATGAGCAGGCCAGCAGCTTAATCATTAGGCCTGATGGATGAGGGCCTGAGCTGGGCAAGGGGGGAAGGAAAAGGGGCATGGAGGAGGAGGATGAGCATTAGACAAGAAGGATGGTGAGAGATGGAGTGTAAGTGGGAAAGAAAGTGTGGTTGAGAGTGATTTACAGGAGAAGCGGTGGAGGGAGAGAAACAGAGAGAGGGATGAGCAGAGGGGAGACATGAAGGTGGCCACAGAGGAGGGTCGGTCTAACAAATTACCTTCTCCTCCATTACAAAGGCTGTCAACCTGGATGCCTCTGTCAGCTTTCATACACACTCACACCCGTCTCCATGGCACACACAAAACACCGGGAGGCATAACCTCACACATGCGTCCTAACTGAAGCATACATATGGCTCTCGCGTTTGCTTCACCGCACATGCACGCGCACGCGCACTCTCCCTCCTGTTAACAGATGATAAAGGAGGTTGTCATTGCAGTGATCCGGACTGCTGCTGTAGTAACGTCATAGCAACTCCAGAGTGTGTCGGACGGAAGTGACTGTAGCTGTCAGCCACTCATGTTTAATAGCGTGCTGTTGTAAATGGGACTGTTACGACAGAATGTGTGGCTGCTTGGTTGGCTGACTGACTCCCCCCCAATAGGATAATTGTCCTCTTCAGCACAACCTAAAACTTTACCTGCTGCTCAGAAAGTTCCAAAAATTGACAAATGAAATTCATCACCTATATTATAACCTATTAATGTTTTTTTTTTTTCCTGTGGCATGTTCCCTTTTTCAAATATTCTTCATAGAAATCACATATTGGGGACTTATACATTCATAGGTGGATTTATCTGGTGGGCATTAGCATGCTTCAGCTATATGGGACACAGGAACATCAAAAATGAAATAATCAACTTGAATTTAAGAGAATATCAGGCTTACTTTGGTACTGATTACCTCCAGGAAATGGCTATATTGACTGAGTGCTACATGATGGAGATTAGTTTGCTTTAAAAACTGCAGGTGATGATGGAAGACAGCTGTCTCCCATGGGTTTACCATCGCTGCCAGCTCTCGCACACAAACTCGCTGTCTTCAACTCATGGCAAACTGCAGCCAATCCACTGAAAAATACCCAAGACGCCGCTTTGGGGCTTTGGGGCTCACAGAACACTTAGTGCGTGTTAACCTGTGGATTTTACTGCTGCCTGCAGAGTTTGATAATACCTGCTGGTGAAGTCTGGTGGATAGTAAAATAAGTTCAGTGTTAGTGTAGCATCTGAACAAATATGACAGGGAATTAAGTTCAAGTTGCTTTTATCAGTCTTATCAGCTTTCCAGCCCACCTTTTGTCACTGTGGAGTCTGCAATCAGCGGTGCTGATAAATTACAAGGGCATGCTTCTATATATTGTCCATAACATTTATATAATATCTCCGCATGACACAGGCCAGGTCAGCAGTACCACACACCCATCCTCCAAAATTACCATGCAATTGAATCAACACCTCTATTTAACAGTTTCAATAAAAATTGCACATTATATTGTCCTGAGGGAGGATTTATAGATAGATAGATAGATAGATACTTTATTAATCCCCGAAGGGAAAGGGTTAGGGTTAGGGTTAGCACTAACAGCACTGATGCATTACAGAGCATCAGTTTGAACCGGAAGAAGCTTCTACACTGCCAAATGAAAAGTAGTTTTGTTTTCTTTATTACTCAATAACCAAAAAATAGCTGCAGCAGAGTGTGCGTTGATCATGGGCATAGCTGCCATTATACGAGGGTGGGACGAGTTCCATCAGTCTGTCCACTCAGTGCTGTTTTCGGAGCATCAGAGCCACATCATCAAATCAATCAAACTCCAGTCCACGTTCTCACTGCTATCGGCCAATTCTTGTGTATTGCGCACACAGTTCTAGTAGACTAATTATCAAGTCTGGACAATTCTTGTGTTAAAAAGTGCTGATACTACTTTACAAAAGTTTTGTTTTTTGGCTGACGTTTTTTGGCTGAAAACATGGACATAAGGAGCTTTCTTTCAAAGAAGAAGCAGTCCATTAACTTCTGCTAACTATGTTAATATTAGAGTTGACTCTGAATAGTTTTAAAATCAAATTCTGTTATTACAAAATCTACCCATTATTTTTCACACACTAGTCAGAACAAAGTTCTGTAAAAAACATAATCTTTACAGCAAAAATAAAAAGAAAAGGTACAGAAGGTGGATAATGACAATGCATAGTGAAAAAAAATTGTTTTCAGTACAACCTATACAGGAGCATGTGTTGATGAGCAAAGTTTAAGCTCTGACATTTAAGCACTGGAGGTATTTCACAGATGGTATGGCACTGTGATTTTCTTTGGAATTTGAATGAGGTCCCTATTATTGCTTTAAAGACATTGGATCTGAAGGGTATGTCTTGTCAGCCAGTCTCAGTGCCACCAGCAGCTCACACTTTACATGATGGGCAGGTGAACAAGAATGATATCGGTGTGTGGTGAAGGCTAAATAATTGTACTCGGCAATTAAAGTAAATTTTTATTCATATAGTCAGTTCACAGCAAAAGTTCTATCCATCCCCTTTCCAAGTGAATATCCTATTATTTCCATGTATCTATAAATACTTTAATTAGCTAATTGAAAATAAAGAAATAAGTTGCTTGCTTAATTCCACCTTCTACTGCATATTTCTGCAGGATATTTAACAAAGTATCTAATATTATCATGACGATTATATATTCAGCTTTTGTTTTTCAAGCCTGGCGGTTGATCTTTGAAATGCAGGAGTTTGGCTAATCAGAGATTTATTGTGGTGTTGTGTCATAACTTGAGAAAGAAAAAAACAATGATAGATATTTGCACGCTTGTGGGAAACCTAAACAAAAACTACAAAGGGACAGATGGATCCTGTGCATGAAATTAAATATAATCTTCTATCTTCTTCACTATTTATTTGGCCTCTTGCTAATCTGAAACTTTTGCCTGGATCTTATCCGCAAACATGAGCTGACATTTTACTGCTCCTGGCTTCGCTTCTCTGGTTAACTGTTGCTTTAAGAATTGATTTTAAGACCTTTTTGATGACTTGTAGAAGCCTGAGAGGACATGCCCCAAGCTATCTCTCAGATTTTCTACTGCCCAGTATCTCTTACAGCTCCTCCATATAATCAGACGTGGTGCTTCTAGTCGTTCCAAGGTCTACATTGATTTATAAAAAAAAAAAAAAAAAAGATAATTTGCAGCCTCGCCTTCATTACAGTAGCCAAATAAACAATTTTCATGACACCATAAACCAGAAAAGGGGCAGAAAAGGAACAAAAACAAGGAGGGACATTGCCCAATAAAGTTGGAGGGATAGAGAGGAGTTTAGGTAATTGCAAAGCTAAAGAAACTAGCAGATATTTAACATTGCAAAAGAAATTCTTACTGCAGTACAGTAACAACCACTAAAACCCCTTCACTTTTTCAAGTATATTTTGTGCTCTGGCAACACAGTAGGATTGAGAATAGCTTTACAGAGAGTTCAGATGGATTACAATATGTGAATTTAACATAATACATGTAGAAAAAACTAAAGAGCTACAGCTGTGTTTGAGTGGAGGATTCTGATGAGACACTGCTATGTTCTTGGATTTCAAGGTGAACCTGATGGATTCATGTAAATGACTCAGAAGCAGACATTTTTTTCCCATTACATCTTAACTGTCCTCAGATTCAGCCTAAAATAACATGCCTTGAGGGAGTGGGCAAGTTTAATTACATGCCTTGTATCTTTCCGTTTTCAACACATTTAGTTGAAGTGCTTTCAGCATGAAGTGGAAATCCCACAGCGATTACTCATTATATTTATATGTGCTGGATATATTAAGTATTCATATGTGAATGTGTATGAATATGGAAGCTGTGCTTTTTAAGCTTGGACCATGAACTGTATATGTATGGCGTGTGTATCTGAAAATATTAATTCAAATATGGGTACTACGGTAATCGGCCCTGTGGATTATTGTTCATTATTCGCACCATGAGGGAGGGTAGATGTGTGAAGAGTGGGGAAAAAGTGAAAGACGCGAAAGGAGGGCAGAAGTTTGGGCACGGTAAAATGGATCGGGAGGTCTGTACTATGCAGGTGTGTGGTCATCCATCAGTGAGCCGTTCCCCTATAACAGGTGGCAGGCCCATTAATGGAAGGTCCCTGTGTGAAAACAGCGCAATATGTTTTAATGATCGTGGATCTCAAAATGGCTGACTTCATCTGACTCTTTAACCGGGCTGAAAAAGTTACAAGAGTAAAGTGGAGTTATGTATGTGCCTTAAAGGAAATGTAGCTTCAGATCCTCCTGACATTACTGCCATGGATTTATAACCTCGTCTGTGATGATGATGATGATGATGATGATGATGATGATGATAATGAGCATCTAAATGGAAGTCTGAGGCGACACAGTTTCTCATATGGGCGAATCATCCATCCTCAGTGCTCCTAAGGCTCAAGTTACAACACAAAGAGAAGTTCAGTCTTCAACACACAAGCCAACGCTTTGGTGTTAGTGAGCAGATAAGCCTGTGTTTTTCCCTCCTCCTTTCTAGCTTTGCTTGATCTCCATTATACGCGTTTTGCTGTAATGTTTTCCCTCTTCTTGAGCGTTTATCAACATGGCAGCTGGTGAGGCTGGAGAGCAACAGCATTGCAGAAAATCAGCACAATAATTAGATTACAAAAGCTTTTGTTTGATGGGCGACACCGTTGTGGGTCATGCTTCCGCACGTACAAAGGAATAAAGATTCACATTAACGGCATTGTTCTGCTTTTGCTGATTGATCTTATTGTGCGGTAAATGGCAGGCCTTTTAAAATTCTGAACATTTAGATGTCCTCAAAATACATCATGAACGAAAGATGCATGCTCCACCAATTAGCGGGTAGCTGTGATTTGAGACTCAGTATGTACTTCCCTGCTATTTAATTCACGCACTTGATTACTCATCTGACAAAAACAACAACAAATTTTTCATCTTATGATTACTATGAAGCATCCTGTTATCAGAGCTGACAGCCAGTCTGATCTGATCTGTATTAGTTACACACACAGACATTAGACCTGGAGCAAAGACACTACCTGAGCTGATAAGACATTTTATAATTTAGACCCAATCTGCAAAAGGGGTCTTGTGTCGGGTCTTTAGCCCTGTGAAGTCCTGGCAACATGTGTCTTCGGTGATCTGATCACAGGTAGACAGGTCTACGATGCTGTCACTCTGACAGACAAGTCCATTGTTTGTGTGTGAGAAAGACAGAGAGATAAAGATTAAGAGTGGGTGATAAAGAGATGCAGAGAGAGAGCAGGGCAAGGAGGGGTCAAATGAATCAATCCGCTGCCCACAGCTCAACATTACAAGGTTTGATTTGCTTAAAATACAAAAATAATTTTAGTTAATGATGAAACTGTTGCACGATTCATTACACAGTGGGAGAGGATGTCAAATGAGTAGGCAGTCCTTCAATCCGCCCAAAATGTTTACAGATTCACCCTCACACTGCTACCAAATAGGTGTGCATTACACCGCTTTTCTACAGACGGGCTGGCTTTGATGAAAATGGACTGGATTAAAAACTATTCATTCTACCTTCTAAAGAATACTGACTTAATTCACCGACAGTAAAGTTTGCCACTCTACGGATTTGTGAAAATGGTTCCTCAGGTACTCGAGGGTCAATGGAAACATGAAACATTATCCGTTTTATTTCTCGACTTGTTGCTTGTTTTTAGAAACGTCTAAAGTTACAGGCAGAACTTCATAACACTGTAAAAAAAGACTGATGCATGTTCTTTATTACCACTTTAGAAAATTACCCTTTGTTAATTGCTACAGACTTTTTTACCTTTTTTTTTTATATCACCTGTGACGGAACTTTCCATTCAGAAATGCTTAGCTCCCTTTACTGAACACACCTGAAGCTATTTGCATTCTATGATGTGAGACGAGAATCGGATGTTAAGTGGAGGATTCACAGAAATGATTGCTGATGGGAAATACATTTTACCAGGAGAAACCTTTTTGGGAACCGATGGACATCAGTGGCATTAACTGTTAAAACCAATGACCCAACGTTTTTTTTATTTTATTTTTTCCAATGAGGACACACTGTGTTACTATCAGAGGAATGAGATATTGCCATTCTTGTTGATTCTGCACGTGGGGAAGAGGTTTGGGACTTCAAACGTCAACCTCTTTGCTTGCAGGTAATTTTACAATTGGGAACGACGCCTCATATATAATTATTCCCTAACTAACACAGTTGTTCCTACTCAGAACTTCCCAAGTCCATTGTGTGTGCCCAGCAGTGTGCAACAGGGACAAGCAAGAGAGCAGGCCAGGGCTCTCGGTTGCTGGCTAGATCAATGCCAACCTCGCCTTGGCAAGTCTGGGAAGGGCAGCTTGTACAAAAAAGCCACGCTTTAAAAAATTTGCAAACACAAACAGTGAGACACACAAAGGGAGCTAAGGAGACAAGAGGAGAGCTAGGACAAAAGTGGGGAAGAGACGCCTGTTGCTACCTGCCACCCCGAACCCTCCCAAACGAGCTGTGTGTAAAACTGCACTTGACAAATGAGTGCGGGGACGCCGAGCATAGGCACAGTCCCCGAGCTACAACACTAACAATGCACATACGGCAATCCATAGAGAGAAAGGGGGACGTGTGCAGTGGTGTGTGTTTTGTGTATGTGAGGGAAAGAAAGTGATGGGGAGAATGAGAAATATACATTTGGCTTGAGAGTGGTGAAATAAAATTTCATTTGAAAAGAGGAACTTTAAACTTTTAAAGTATGAAGACTTCTAAGTTTTAAACCTCATTTCTCCAAACATGTTCCACAACAAAACTCATACTACTTTTACTTTGTTGTGTGCTGTCATTGTTCTTAGGTGGTGCAATCTACCGCACAGAGACAAGAGGGATAGTGAAGGTCTTTGTTCTGCTGTACAGAGACAACTCTTACCAATAATACCAATTTGGACAGTTTTTAAAGGAGTTTTTTTTTTTTTTTTTTTTGGTTTCTTATGTCTGGATAAATTATTTTCTGATAAGTAATGAGACTGCCTGACATTTGCCAACACACAAAAGGTAGAAGAGAAGTCACACAGTCTTTCTTGCTTCCTTTAAACTCCTCCAAATCTGAATATTTAACATGGGGGATAACATCCCCGCCACCTCCCATTTGCCCTTCATGATGACATGTTATGTCAGACTTCCTTGGCCTTGTATTTTTATGTAACTGACATTCTGCCGCCTCTCTCGCCTTCTCTCTTTTTACTACTTGCACAAATTACATCTGGCACTTTGCCTGATCTCCAAGGATGTGATGATTGAGGCCAAATGCCAACCCTTTTTATCCTCTGTCCACTGTTTCTGCAATCATACTCATATGCACAGTTTATTTTCATCAATGCTTTTGCTTTTTGACAATAATCTATGACTCGTGGTGTTTTTTTTTTAAACATTTTACTATGCAAAACACATCATATTTGTAGCACTGTTGCATCCGGCAGGCTGAGAGGCTGTCTGAGTAGAGCTGAAGTGGGGAGTGTAGAGGGGGAGGTGTGAGGCAAAGGCACTAGATGAGTTAAAATGTAGGGGAGCTTACTTGCACCAGCACGTCTGACGGTTGCAGCAGCAGCTGCAAAGAGCAAGTTACCTAGTAAGTTTTGCAGTTTGCGATAAAATTGCGAATTTTTCTCATAAGATATCCATCTTCTACTGCTATTCTGTTTCCGGGTCGGGGGGGGGGGGGGTGCTGGAGCCAATCCCAGCCAACGTTCTGGGCACACCCTGGACAGGTCACCAGTCCATCACACAAAAACACACAGAGATGAACAACCACTCAAAGTCACACCTATGGACATTTTTAGAGTCACCAGTTAACCATTGATGTCTTTGGACGGTGGGAGGAAACCGGAGTACCCGGAGGAAACCCACGCAGGCACGGGGAGAACATGCAAACTCCACACAGAGAGGCCCCAGGCTGGGAATTGAACCCACGGCCTTCTTATTGTGGGGTGACAGCGCTAACCACTATGCCGCTGTGCTGCCCTCATAAGCTATCATCCTAGAAAAAACAAACAAACACAAATTTGCCTTAAAATCTGTAAATATTGAAGTGAAAAACCTGAAAGTGTATCATTATTACAGAAACACAAAATAGCAGAGGGGGTTTTCTCATGATATAATTTGTTGTTTGACTTGTTGGACTTGTGTGGATGTTTTCTATCAGCAGTATCTAAAAATACTAATAATCTACAGCAACAGAGTTTGTTCATGTTAGTTGCACCTCCGCAAGGGGGCTCCGGGAACTTAAAATAAAGCAGATAAAGCAATTAAAAGCAGCTAATCAGCTAAATACAGCTAGGCATGTGGCAAAATGAACTGATTTCTAGTACCTCTGTTGAGAGAGGAAACAATTACCATCTATCACTTTTCTCAGTGCATGCCCTTGTCAACTCTTATGTGCATAAAAGACTCAAAGCTCTATCTTTGCTAGTTTCAGACCAACTTAATTTAATTTTTCCCTCCAATAAAAGATCACCTACAACATTGTAAGCATCCACGTTAACCAGTCTTAGAATGATGCACTGCTGCATTGCGATATTAAGCCAAGAAAGAGAGATCAACCAATAAAAATCTAGTCTTAAGTCAACAATATTTCACAGTTATGTTAAGGAGGCACTGTAAAACATGTCGATGCGTGGTTTTGCAGCTGTAAACCACACATAGACTCTATAATGCATAAACAGACTGTACTGACATTCCAGTTCAGATGTTTGAATAATACATTCTTCTTTGTGCCATATATACAAAACATCCCCTTTAATGTCATGGAGGTTAAAGATGGGGACAATATGCATCAGGGTGGAGTCAAATTTGATACCATACAGCATGTATTACTTTTTCATTCATCCATCTTCTACCACTTATCCATTTCCGGGTTGCTGGAGCCAATCCCAGCTCACACTGGGCGAGGGCAGGGTACACCCTGGACAGATCACCAGTCCATCACACAGAGACAAACAACCACTCACACTTAGACCTACGGACAATTTATAATCAGCAATTAACCCACACATGATGTCTTTGGATGGCGGGAGGAAACTGGAGTACCCGGAGGAAACCCACGCAAACATGGGGAGAACATGCAAACTCCGCACAGAGAGGCCCCAGGCCAGGAACCGTACCGGCAGCCTCTGTGCTCTGGGGCAACAGCGCTAACCACTATTCCGCCGTACTGCCTGGAATGTTTATCACAAAAATTTGAGTCACATAAATGATGTGCCCTTATTTTTGGTCTTTAGGTCACTGGTAAGTTTCTCCTCTTCTCTGTGCAGATGAATCAAGGAGTTGTCAAATGGAAAAAATGAGAACATCAAGAAAGAAAAATGAGCTGCCAACCAAGACCCTTTTAGCTAAGCAATCACCAACCAGCAGGGACAGAATGGATTTGAAGGTCGCCCACACAGTTGACAATAACAGCATACACTCTTGATACTGTGACTATAGAGGCACACCTTTCAGAACAGTTTTGCCCTTGTTTCAAATCTTCACACATCTTAAGTCGATCTGAATTGAGCAAAGTGCGTTTTTTTTAACTCAAATAATGTATGATGACTGCAGAAGTAATAGATAACCTAATCCACAGACAGCAGCACAAGTCAGAACACTGTCGTTGCTTTCGGCTCTTACAATAAAAGGTACCCTGTGGCGTGTCCTGATCAGCAGGAAGAGTTGCAGTGCAATGTTTTTACAAGGCCGTACCTGTTTTCCTTTGTTCTTAAAACACATTCATTCATCTTCAACAGCTTATCCATTTTCAGGTCACGGGGGGTGCTAGAGCCAATCTCAGCTCACATTGGGCGAGGGCGGGGTACACACTGGACAGGTCACCAGTCCATCACACAGAGACATACAGAGACCAACAACCACTCACACTCACACCTAAAGACAATTTACAGTCACCATTAACCTAAATATGATGTCTTTGGACGGTGGGAGGAAACCACAGTACCCGGAGGAAACCCACACAAACACAGGGAACATGCAAACTCCACAGAGAAAGGCCCCAGGCCCGAGAATCGAACCCCTGACCTTCTTATTGTGGGGCGACAGCACTAACCACTATACCGCTATGCTGCCCTCTTGAAAACAGTGGGTGCAAAAACATATTTTGCCTTGTTGCACTGAACCTGAGAGCTACCTCAATTTCGTTGTATTTGCTACAATGACAATAAAGAGATTCTGACTCTGATATAGTAATGTCCCTATGAAAGAAACAACCACTGATCTAAATGCAGGGAACACACTGAAAAGAAACTGGCTTTGCTTTGTTTTATAGAAAAGGAACTTACTTGAAATTTTTAAATCCTTTTTAGCTGTTCAGTTTGGGGAGCATCATTGACTCTTAGTGTGAAGCTGCTGCAGGAAAGAGGGACTAGATGGAAAACATGTACATTGTGAAAATGATGAGAAGCATAAACTAAATCCTAAAAGCACCAAATCAAGTGAAAAGAACAAGACGCCAGTTTAATGATGCTCCAACTTGCTGAGAGGTATTTTTATAAATGAGCCCTCTTTACTTGGTGTGCAGTATACTGATATGATGAAACACGTTTTTTAATTATTGAAAATTCTGTATTTAAATAATGCATCCTCATAAATATTTTGATTAATGATACATTTAAGAGGGCTCCTCTAATACTAAAAATAAAAAAATTAAAAAAAAAGCAAATATTTGAACTCATTATGGTTGCATCACAATTTGTTTTGCTTTGAAACACAGTCCTCAAGAGAACAGGTGTTACAGTGTATTTGCAGCCACACTAACCAGAAATGTACAAAACAAACAGAATCGGACAGTAGTCTCACCACATCGATGGTCCCAGTTTGTGGCCAGCCCACAACTCCAGTTTTTCCACTTCTCTCGTCATTATTCGTTTTGTTTTGGGTTTCTTTGCCCTATTTTGCCTCTCTCTCTTTCTCCCATTCTCTTTCTCAATCAGCTGCCATTTTGCCAATTTGCCACCACATATATATTTATGTTGTATGTATTCTCCAATCCTGCGTCCATTCTTTACCAGAATGTTGTATTCAAAGGCCAGATCACTGCCTGAAAGCAAACCTGGTTCAGGGGCCTCACTCCCATGAGCCAGCATCTTCATGCCATTCTCCAGTTTCCCTGATCTCCTTTGCATAGTCCCTAGCCAGCCTCACTCCCAGCTCTGCTCTATTCCTCTGTTGCTTTTGAGGAAACAGCAAACAAATCACACCTGAATTCCAGAGGGAAGCAAATCAGGATGCAGGTGGTGGTAACTTGGGCGGCACAGTGGTTCAGCGGCAAACAAATCGAGCACGGTCACCTTCCTGTTTAGGTTAATTGGTGACTCTTAATTGCCTATGGGTGTGAGTGTGTCAGCTGGAAAGGTTGTATGTCTCTACATGTCGGCCCTGCGATAGCCTAGCCGCGTGTCCAGGGTGGACCCCGCCCACGCTGAACATCAGCTGGTGTTGGCTCCAGCCCCCGACGACCTGCTTAATTGATAATGGCTGGATGAAACCAAGCCGTAACTGCTGGCTGTTAAATTTGCTATCAAAGAGCTCTAAAAGCGTGAAATTATGTTTGATTGTTTGGGCCATTTTCACCTTTATTTTTATTTTTTTTTCATTTCACTTAAACCGAAACTCCTGGCTCCAAAAAGTAAAACCTGATGCTGTGGGTCTCCAGGACATTGTTTGAAGGTACTAAAACAGATCTCATCGCTGCCCACTGTTGAATTATTGCTTCCACAACTAGAATGAATATACCCACAACTTTTACCCCAGCTATGCTCTGATAAAGAATGTGGATGTTCCTGAGAATGTCAACTGGCCTTGTTCCCTACGATGGGAGGAGGAGACCGCTGCTCCATTAGCCGATGTTTGCTGTTAATAAAGTAATGGAAGGGTGCAACGAACATCTTTCTTTGCTCCTTTTATTGCTTACCTGACATCACTAGAATCCAGTTCCATTCTGGCTGCCAGCTTGGCTTTTCATATATAGTAGATATTCCTACTGTGTGACCTTCTTCCCTCCTGGTGGGTTAATTTCTTATTGATAGCATTTATTAACCCCTCTGCGGTCAACCTTAAATTAACTGAGTACACGACCGTTAACTCTACCTTCTTCATGTCACCACCAGCTATTTGTTCCCACCCTGCTAATCCCGTTCCTCCCACACGGGTCACAGGTAATCAAGCTTTGATGGCCAGGTGGTTATTGGATGCGGTAGAGACGACCAGTACCGACTGAAAGGGTATGGCCCTGAGGAGTGTACATGGATTCCAGCTCGCCTCATAATGGACCTTTGCTGTCCTCCTTCCCTCTCTGCCTGCACTCTTCCAGGAGCTCACCTCTAATTCAACCTTCAGCCTGCCAGCTGGCCTGAGCCCCTTCACCGACACTCCCGCTCACTTTACAACTAGCAACAAACTTACCTTGAATGTGTTCTGCTCTTAACTTCCGCTTTTGAGTTCCACTATTGCATGCAACAAGACATTCCACCCAATTCACCAGAGAAAAAGGCTTGTGTTTTTGTTTTTTTGGTGTAGATACTTGTTCTGTCTCCCACATGCCCTGCTGTCCTAAATTAAACTGTTTCTATCCCTTCTCTCACTCTCTGCAGTGCTGAATAAATTTCCCTTTTTTGTTTATCTAAGTGTGCTGAGTAGCTGAAAAACACAGTAGGTTGATCTTGTCCTGCCAGGCAGCACTTGTAAACTATGTGTAATTTCACACATATGAGGAGCCAAAACAAGAACGTACCATAAAGAAGTGTCTTCATTTAGAGCTGGCCCTCCATAAAAGATAATCAAAATGCCAGTGTGCATTATGTAATCTGTAAACTGTGACAGCTATCATACAGTGCTTGACAGCTGTGGTGAACTGGTGGCATTTTTAAGCAACGAGTGTTCCTCTCAACAGCGAAGGCTATTTTAAAAAGGCCCAATCTATTAGCTGAAGATAAAAATCTGTTTTCGGCAATAGCTTACATAAGTGGCATGTATCTTATCTTTGACTTTTACAGAGGGGTCCTTTGAAGAATGTAATAACAGAAGATGTTATTATATTTAACATAATACTTTACACCCTTACATGCATATATATGAATTCTGTGCTGTATAAAAAAGGAAAAAAAAGGAGGTGCTTATTAGAGGGAAGTTTTTGTTGTGTATGCTGATGCAACCGGCTATTAATAGAGCTGGCGTCTATTAGAATGGAGGCTGCTATTAGAGGAAATACGGTATTCAAACTTCATTCAATATATTCCGTCTTTCATTCCATAGATCATAGAAACTTCTGTTATACCATGGTCAGTGTGAATACTCTTTTCTGATTGGTCGGCAGGTGTGCGTTAAAACTGTTTAATGCACACATAGTTCGGCTAAACTTTGTAGGCTAACTGCTCTAAATTCATCCGCGCCTGTAACCATAGCTACATACCGAGCTTAGTTGTATTTTTATTTTATAAACAATAACCACACAGTGGAATAATTTTGACCTAAATCAAGCTAAATTTTAACTTTTAATAGCCTACTTTTGGCTTTGTTAAAGCGATTGAGCCACAGTGCTCATCCCGTCCTACTGTGACTACTGTAACTGGCGTGGTTGTAAAAGGGACTAGTTTATTCCTTGTCATGACAATGGTAAGGTCTTGCTTCAAAAACTTTTGATTTTGAGTGCAAAACTTTCACCGAAAGTTGGCGAATCCTTTTATTCCTATATTCTTGGAAAATGACCATGGTATAAGCGGGTTAATCCACATTAAAACCGTTTGAAGCACACCTACTCGTGGATTAACCCTTACATAGAAACTGGGCTTTCTTCTTCAGATCTGCTATCCTGGGAATTTAAGTCAAAACAGTCATTATTGCTCCTGCACAGCCTGTTTCATTGGCAGAGAGTATAATTGAATACTGTTGAGCTTTGATTGTCGCGATTAAAATGGATGGTGACTTTTTTGCTTTACTTACCTAATGACCCTGGTAATTTCATCTGCTATGCCAGCTAAGTGACTGACAGCAGCTGGCTTGCAGTTGCTTAGCAACAATGTTCTGCCCTCTGATTTGAGTCAGTAAAATAAAGTTAATGCAGCATAAAGCTGGAAATCAAAAGGGAGAGAGCTTGGCTAAATCTTTGAAAATATATATATATATATATAAAACAACTACAGCGCAAACAGATTCGGTAGATTGGAGGTTAAAATGAGGTTGAGTTAAAGCTGAAGTCCTACAAAATGTATGATGCACAGTCACACCATGAATGATCCAATATTCAGAAAAACAGAAGAATATGTCCAATACCAGCCACAGTTCAGAAGTCTTTGTTGCTGCATGACGAAATCTTAGTGTGTGAAACTTCTAACAGATGTTTGATCACAAAGGATAAGAACACTGGCAAAGACTTCATGTTTGTGAAGAGAGATGTACTGATATCATGGCAGTAAGATATCCAACACAGACAGTCTGATCGGTATCATTCCCCTCACATCAACACCCTAACCATGACAGATAATGTTCTTGGCATGCAGGTGAAATTTCATGGCACACCACAGAAGTTAAAGCCCTGGGAGTCTTCATTCCTGTATGTAACACAGGAACTGGGACTCTCACTTGTAGCAAAGAGTTGGACATTCTGGTTAAGTAAGCGGAAGCTACAATTACTTCTGCCTGTGGAGATATCTGAAAACACATTTGATTTTCAAGCCTAAAAAACCCCAGACACTGTAATTTCAAAAGCCCTCATGTACCCCTCTGTGACGTAGTGAGAAAACATGAAACTTTGCATGTTTGTGCTTGAGTTTTGGTTGAATTCATTGAAACTGCAGTGTTAATTGTTCAAACGTCTACTTTTCCATGCCCCTTGGCTTGTTTTGCACTTGACTGAATATTGTCACGCTGTTACACTGTATGGGAGTCAATTATTTTTCAAAATATATAGTGTTCCAGGTACAAGTAGGAGTAATTGTGATGGTCCTACCTTGGCAATGGTTTCATGGAACTTGAAAAGTGGATCCAGGGTTTTTGGCGAGTCCACGGGAAACTGGGCCTCTGACAGGAAACTGGTCGTCTGAGGGTAAAAGGGGGAAGAAGAAGCAACATTTATATATCCGTATGCTGTGCTTTCTTTTCAGGACAAACCATTTTCTCATTCTGAATTTTAGTCATTATTGTAAATTACAGTCATTACAACATTCAGGCAGAAATGTTCACTTTTCTTTTTTTTTTTCTACTCAAGTGCTCTCTTCAATTCTAAGAGTAGAAAGAGTAGAGTGGCCTGACAGGCTTTTGACAGGAAACAACACGGAAGGCTCTCAAGGCCACAGAGCTGCCAGGACGTTTTGTTCTACTGTCAAATATGCACACACACACACCCACACTGTCCCAGATGCTGACACAAAGTCATGTAACCATGACTGCACATACCCAAAAACTACCTTCCTGTCACCTAAGCATACTTTTAATATCCCTGAACAAAGCAGAGGCATTGTGACTTCAAAGTAGTAGTGTTGCCTAAAAGGATGGCTTTTTTCCAGAAAGTCAAACTAAGTGGCAGACTGTTAAGAATATCAAATGTAGAACAACAAATGTTAGACTACTTCTGCATTACTTGTAGTTTTCAGACTCATTATCTCTGCCATAGTCAAATTCTATTTTACTTTGGAAAAAGGTCAGTTAAAACATTATCCTGATTTATTCCTCGTGCATGAACATAAAATGTGTGTCTACGTTACCATTTGTATTGAAAACTAGGGGAAACCCCATCAGGCACAGGGCGAACATGCAAAATCCACACAGAAATTGAATGCGTAACGTTCTTGCTGTGAGGCAACAAACACTTAACCGCCAGTGTGTGAACATGTACTCATGAAATTGGAATGTTTCCGAAAACACGTGCATCCCAGGAAGCAGGATGGATGGATGCTTCAGCACATGAACCATACTGAAATCTCATCACCATATTTTATTTTGACTCCAGATCTTATTTGCCCGCTTTGTCTTTAAAGCTCTTAACGGACTAGCCCCTTTTCTATATTTCTGAGCTTCTCCATCGCCTCACCACAACCAGAGCCTTAAGGTCCTCTGACCAACTGCTGTTGGTGGTGTAAAGTCGAGAGGTGACAGGGCCTTCGCGTTGGCTGTCCCTACAATAGGCTGTGAAATAGTCTCCCCCTCCATATTAGCTCCTCCCAGACCACTGAGATGTTTAAATCCTCCCTGAACATTCACTTTTTTCTCCCTGGCATTTCATCCAGTCTGAGCACTCACTTTTTTTGTTGTAATGTTCCGTGTATCATTCTCCTTTTCTGTATCTATTTAATGTTTTATTATGTTTTAACCTGTGTACAGGACTTCGGTCAACTGCTGTAGTTTAAAAAGTGCTCCATAAATAAACTTGAACCTGAACTATGCTAGCTCACATTACACTATTAGAGTTGAGGCTGACCTGAACAAAAGCAGCAACATAAAGGAGAAAAAAGCTGCAGACGAATGCAGCTACAATGGCCAAATAAACACCACTACACGTATCCTGAGGAATTATTGGGTTAATGAAAGGAAAACTTTCAAAGAAGTTCTTACTTCTCTCCACTCACTAAAGCTTAATTCTGCAATGCACCTGAACAACAATCTGCCGCAGTCAGTATGGCCTGTATGGGGAATAGAATATTTGAATTAATAATTGACATATTTATGGATTCGTACAAGCTACAAGGAGAAAGTTTCATAAGGCCTTTTGGTATTGCTGCCTCCGAATAAACGTGTGAATTATTTAGGGAAACATCTGCCTTAAAATATGTTGTTGATGTCACGTTGAATGTGTGTCGCATTTCCTAAAAAGCCTCACCTCCTAATCAAACACGTGGATTTATCTCTGATGCGCTCTCACAGTGTTGGCTTCGAGTGCTCTTTGAATTTAGCAGATTTTTGCAGCTGTCAGGGGTCAAGCTGTGCTTATTTTGCAGTTAACAATACACATTATAAAGGCAACGGGGGTGGACCACACCTACGCTCATATGTACTTAGACATTCTTATAACTCATTACTATATTTAAAGCGTTACTTTAATTATTCAATTGATATGTTATTTCCTAGAGACCCATAGTGAAAGACCTTAACATGAACTATGTAAAACATGGCGAATGCTGAAGGTCTCGTTAATGGATTTGCTCTCATTTCTTCAGTCTTCTTTAATCACTAAAACTGAACATTGTGGATTATTTTCCAATCCAAACAGACATTCCTCTGTTCAAAATTTATAAATTCATAAAGGGACACTGAGAGTTCGGAAAGATTTTGATCAGACATTGTTATCGGGATATTGGGCCAGAGACGTAGCTCAATGGTAGGCCGCATATTTTGCATGCAGAGGGCCCTGGGTGCAAACCCCAGCCACAACACAAACCGGTGGTAGGATTGTGCCGGTCCCAAGCCGGGAGAAAGGAGGAGGGTTGCAACAGAAGGTGCATCCGGCATAAACAAATCATCCATGCAAGTCAAAGAGCTGACTTACTGTGGCTACCCCAAATAGGGAAAAAGCAGAAAGATGGAGAGAGAAAGAGAGAAAAAAAAGGTTATAAGGATTTTGATCATAACATTGGAGAGACTCAGCTGCATGCAGTGAGACCCAGACTGACATGAGGAGTACAAAATCTGCAACCAAAAAACATTTCAGAGCAGTTGAAACCAGATAAAACAATTAAATTTTTTATCTGGTTATGCTTGTTTGTTAGCTTTTAACTGGCAGTGCCTGAAGCGGTTTTAGTCATCAAGCTAAAAGCACTTGCTTCACTGCACTGCACTGACTGGCAGTGCAGAGAGAAGTGACCTTTTATGTCCACTGATCTCATCACTTAGGCAAGCGCAGGGCTTTCTCTTCCCCTCCTGCTGGATATTTTGGTTATACTAATTTGACTGAAATACTATTGAGCATGTTTTACCAAATTGATCATCTGACCAACTGACCAATCAAATTGGACTCAAAAGTCAGCGTTAAAAAAAAAAAAAAAAAAATCTTACATCATGAAACTAGAGAGTTTATACCGTCCCTAGAAACTAGAGACGAGATGATGAAAATAATCTGTAGTATGATAGTTTGATTAATTAATAATATGGCCAATGCATCTTTGTCATAACTGACATTGACAGTGATGGGTTTTCCTGCGGCACCATAAAGAAGGGAATTAGAAATAGACTAGTAGTACTATTGTTTTCCACACTAATATCTTTCAGAGCACGGAGACTAAAAACACCCCTGTTTTTCACCTGTCCACTGTGGTGATGTGAAGAAAGGTTGTGGCTAAACTTAAGCTTGGGGATGATAAATTGAGCTGTAGCCTCAGACTAAGTTTGATAAACACATAATCATTGATCAAAGCACCTCACATGGCAGCTCGGTGGTTTCCAATCGCTCGCTCTCTCTTCTGCAACTGTGTGTGTGTGCACCACATGTATGAGATGACATTGCGTGGAACAGACATGGCAAACTCATCTGGCTGTGGAAGAGGAGTCAATTACGTTTATTCATTTAATAGATTTTTTTTTGGCTGATATACTTGTTTAAAATTAATCCTGCAAACTTTGATTGATTTAGAGTTACCCGAATAAATCCTTTAGGACCTGTATCGGTTCAAAAGTGTTGGGGGAAACACTTTATGGTAGTGTAAAATATGAAGTGGTTGGTTGCAGGTATAATTCTTCCTCCATTGGGATGGATTTTCTCTGTGTTCTCCGGTTTGCCCTGCAGTCAGAGGACATGCAGCTGGATACTCTGTGGGTGTCTATTAGTATGCATTTTACCAGGTGTGTGCAGAGATGGGATGCTGCTGCTCTGCCTTTGTTTGTAACTGCTCTTCCAATCATCCACTCCTTGTTCTTTTTTCCGTGTCTCTCTCTCTCCATACAAATTATACAATTGATTCACTTCCAATAGCCATGAAGCCAAGTCCCACACAGACGCTGACCTGTTCTTCTGACTAACGTGTATTAGTGATTATGTGACTATGTTTTGCTCCAACACAGTTCTTTTTACATTCATGTAAGCACATTCAAAATGAAAGCTGAAACTTAACGCAACAGACATTTAATTTCGTTTTGCCTCCTTTACAACAGAGCTGAAGTTTCACATCCTGAAATCACTTTGTTTTTCATTAGTCATTTTGAGCCATTACAGTATGTTGTGCATAGGATTGTGTATATTGTTGCCTCTTATCAAGTCTCAATCTGGAAGGGATGTTCACTACTGTGGATTGACTTAAAAAAATTACTGAAGGAAGGAGTTTAACAATGGCTGAATTTTAAGGCTTTGATTAGCTAATAAGTGAGAAATCAAAACATGTGCTTGTTATATAAAGGGGCAGGTCAAAGCATAAACTAGGTGAAACGGTGAGTTCAGGTATGAAAGGGAACATAACACCATATGACTAAGATGATTAAGCAGCTGATAGCTAATTCGGGAGCTTGGGCGAATGAACGGGAAGTTGCTTAACAAATGCAGGGCGAATCTATCTGCGGAAGGAGAGCTTCTTTTTCTTTGAAAACTAAAATTTGGGTCAATGTTGCCTAATAGCCATGCCTCGCACCACTCAGAACAGCCAGCTGGGAGAGCAGTTGTCCGACGAGAGCGGCCACGTCGAATTCCTTCGTTGTAGCCTCCCAAGCTAGACTGGTCCTCGACTGAAGTGGCTGTTGGCCTGTCTCGTGCCTCTTCACCGGCAATGTTGTCCTTCGGGCGACTGGCTTGGTGATTAACTGGATGTCTGAATTATTCCTCTCTATTCTGATGAGGGAACAGACGGGAGCAGCGCGCAGCATCAGTGGCTCTGGTTACCAAGGCAACTTGGGACGCTGGGAACTGGGTGCAATGCAGCCGAACTTGTTCCGATCACCGGTAGTCTTTGCTTCAAGTCTAAACTTAGCCCTTGTTGCTAAGCAGCTAAGTATTGACTTCTGGGTTTTGAGCCACGTGGAAAATTATTATTATTTTTTTTTTCATCAGATCTTCTGGTTAAGCTCTCCTCTCCAGGACTTTTTCGCCGAATTTTTGCCCGGTTTGTAATGTTCGTATTGACTGTTTATTGGGGGCCAAGCCACGGGCGTTGTCTGGTTATCGGCGCGACTTTGGTCCTATCAGATTTGTCCCTCTAACTTTAGGGCGTACGAGGGAGGTTTTCCCTTTCTCTTTCGAAGTTATGCCTTTCATTCACCCAAGTTTACCCACATATAAAATAAAGGGATTTATTTTTTGCATGACTACGGACTGTGTATGAAGTTTCTCTCTTTTTTTTTTCTTTTACCGAACATTTATAAGAAAACCAAGGAAAGAAGAAAACCCTGAACACATAGGTTGCGGTGCTCGGTCAGTGCGCCATCGGTTCCGGGGGTTCGCCATCAGGTGGCGCTGGGGTTATATAATTGGAATAGTCCATTTTTTCTATCTCCGCCAAATTAGTTCGTAGAAAGGTGGTTCAAACAGCTGTGAAATCCTCTTCCTGCAAGGAAACCAGTTTGGCATGTTTGCAGTCTCTTGTTTGATGAGAATAGTCTTTTTCCTTTTATATCAATCCTGTTGTTCTTGCTGGCTTGGATACATTCCATAGCGGCAGTTTACGACCGCCATCTGCTAGTGTTATCAGTTCAACCCGGGGGTAAACGTCACAGAATTGTACCTCTCTGAAGGGAGGTTTAGCAGGTTTTACTGATTTGTGGTGTGAATTGCAATTTAGTGCCTGGGAAAGCAGGGTCTCCTGATGCCAAAGTCAGATAGGAGTCTAGGATGGCACTTAGCAGAGATCTGTAAAATCTCTGGTTAGAGCAATAGTCTCTTTGAAAGTTCGAGAGGTGTGGGAGATTGAACTCCCCCCCCCCCAAACCTCACAACAAGTATGTACATCTTCTTGGCAGCTTGATTTTCTTTTAGCATAGTTTTCATATTACACATGTAGAGACGTATTCACCTGCAACAACAATACGATTTCTGTTGCAATTAAACATGTGAATGCTGTTCCAGTTTCAGGCTGGATTGGAGAACACACCGTTGTTGTGTTCAAATGAACTAAAACAACTGCTGAAAAATTATGACTACAGAAACACTTTCCCCTCTCTGCTTTTGCGTTATCGCTCTCGAACACAAACACACACACAAAACGTTTAGTCAATTTTACCCTTTCTGATATACACCAATGGCAAAGTTTTTCTTGAGCATGAAGGACAGTGATAGCAACTTTTACTGACATTGATGTTCTACCCATCACCGAGGGCAACCCATTTGCTTAAAAGTTATATATACATGAGACTGTAAACAATGAGGGCAGGGGCGACATATTGTAACATGTCTGTAGAAGAGGCATGGTATCTTGCTAAGTTCCTGTTGCCGACATGAATTTGCTCGGCAAATGTTCCAATCATTGGCTGTTTTATTACTTCTATCACAGCAATAGTTGTGGCAGGATAATTTACTTTAGTTGGCTCTCATGTCCACAGTTTAACTTTATTCAGCTGTGTGTTTAGGGGCCTCTTTCCATGGGGTTGGAAACATCTTACCAACAACCCAAAGGAGTTTAAGTTTTGCCCTGAGATGCAGGCGACACTTAGTGACTGTGAATATCTTATAATATAACCTTTAAGAATCATTACTTGTTGAGCCCTTTACAAGACAAGTGGTAAATCTACTGGACACTTTCCATCTCGAGTTTACAATAAATATAATCCTGCAGTGACATTAACAATATCATCACTCCGCTGAGCCTCATAATCCGAGTGCATTATTATTTTACTATAAACAAGTGAACTATATTTGCAATAGAGACATTAAACGTCCTATCTGTGTAGTTCCCTTTCTGTCACCGTCACAGCCAGCCTCGCAGCCCTGCACTGTCTGTAGATGGCAATATGTTTACCACTGGGTGTCTGGAGTGCAGAGATCTGAGGCGTGTGGATATTATCACACAGTTTCCTGTGTAGAAATCCTTTCTTTTGACACCAAATGACAACTCATAGAAAACAAGTAGACAAATAGTATACATAAGAAGTAGAGATGAAGCAGATGAAAAGCTACGCCTAACAAATTCTCACCGAGTTAAATTATCAGTCAAAAAATATGAAATATGTTCACTCGTGTGTAACTGACAGTGGTACCAAAATTATCTTAGGCGGTATTACATTTCTAAAGAACAACTCAATACATATATATTTATTTTTTCTGCCACCCTATCTAGTCATTAGGCACTTTGGTGAAAACCGATCAATTGAGAGCGTGAAATAATATTGTTCGGGGTTTATTTTCTCCTTATCTTGCATGATCTGTTTCTAGTTTTTCAAAAACAGCTTCGAGCGCAGTTTTCACTGGGATAGTTTCTTTGTTTGAGGAGAGTCAGGAGAGCCTTTTTAAGATCAGGCAATATACTGGCTTTTACTGACCTTGTGCATAGATTAGGTTTCTTTTATATACCAAGACAGGAGAGTCAGTAAACCGAGTATCCCTGTTCAGGCCTTCAGAGGGGTATTCTCAACAGCATGAGCCATGATGATACACACTGTATACTGAGTACTGATACCTGCTAGTAGATGAGATCACATTTTCGATAATGCACCAAATAGAACAGACTGTTTGTAGATATGAAGTCATCATTACATTGTTATCACTGATTTGTCATATTAAATAGCTGTCTTTTTTCTTCTGTAGTCTGGTAAAAATAAAAGATGAGGCCAAAAGGTTATAAAATCAAAATGGTGATCAATTATATATCAATACAATCATCATGTGCTGGTTTGAAGAAATGCACTCTGTACTAATTCCATATAGACTCACCATAAATAAAGGCCATATATTACTTTTTGAATTACCACAATTAATAAAACATCTTTATATTATGCCATGTTACGTTTTATTTTTGACATTATATAACCTTCTTTCCCATTGTAAATTCAACTCTTTAATGCTCTACCCTGTAGAGGAACTCTGATTTCTATTCTCTGGAATGATAATTGGTAATAATTAAAATTATTTCAACACTGCACAGAGATAAAGGAGGTCAAGGAAAACACAGCAATTTATCTTTTGTAGTTAATTTATATGTATACAACTTCAAATCCTCTTGAAATTATTTGGAAATTTACTCATATCTTTAGACCTTAAGTGCTGCAACTAAACTTCGAAAAACATGTTTGTTTTATTCACTTTGTAAATGCCCACATCATTAAATCTAACCCAAAAGAATGTTTAAAAAAAAAGGTTCTCTGAGGTACTCTTTTGACAGAGTGATGCTAGCAGTGTCTGAAATCATTAATAAATTGTTTATACGGGAGACAGTATTTCTATAGAGACCCCTGGAGACAACTGATGAAAGTAAGAGCTGAGAGAAAGGAGGGTGAAAACCAGCATGAAAAATTCACAGGACACTCCTTCAGCAAAGTCTACAATACTGCATCAGTGGATTGTTCTCAAAAGGATATATTTTTATATATATAATGATGTGATCTTACAGGTTTTACGAAGAAGATTGCAGAAAGTTTTGAGGGTTTTTGGAATCCCGTTGAAATTTGCTACTTGGAAAATAATAGAAAAAAGTCTTAATTAGATTCTTTAAGATACGTGTGGAAAAACTCATGGACCTAAAATCTATAGACCTGTGGAAAACAGAATAAGAATAAGGCTTCAATGCCTATTTTTGTTTTTGTTTTTTTTTTTAACTCTGGCCCTGTGAGGGAGATTCCCCCTATCCACCTGACGAGTGGCTGACTCAGAGCAAGAGGTCACTGTGAGGCCTAGATCTTGATGCCACAGCTACTGCACTAAATCTTAAAGCCTTGAGAGACTCAGGTGGTTCCTCCAGACACATCTGTGGTTTTCTGCTGATACAACTGGAGCCGGAGCTGATAAACACAGACTTTGGACGGTCAGTAACAAGTGGCTCAGTGTTCCCAGAATCAGCACTTGGGCAGATATAATCAGTTTCATTGTTTATGGTTAATGAACCAATAGCGTAGTCAAACAGTCCTCTACAACCTCTTCTCCCTCCTTTTGGGGTATTTTCCCAACTACGGAGGATGAACTATCTATAGTTCTCTCCCTGAGTATATTAAACTATCCTCAGGGGTTGCTACAGCAGAAATGTGGTAACATTGTGCACCAACACCGTTTTGGTGAATCCTCCATTGTCTTGATATCAAGCTTTGCGTCAATAAACAATCCTCAGCGGAAGACATGCTGGACCAAATCACTCTTTCTTCACCACTGATAATAAGAAATTCCCTAACAGACCCAACATAAAAGCAACTGCTTCTGAGCAGAACCAGCGATTTGGGGGAATTTTTCTGCATCTACCCCCCCCCCCCCCCCCCCCCCCCAAAAAAAAAAGTAATTAAATGAATAAATAAAGCAAATTTTCTGATACAGGAAGGTGGCACTCAATTCTAAATTGTGTCAAAAAGCGGCTGACTAGTCAGCTGAAACCAGATCTTGAACAATAAAATCAGAGATATGGGAAGCAACATAGAGTCAAGCTAACCAAACATCAATTAGATTCAATCATCAAATGGATTGTTTTGAGCTGAGGTAACGCTGAATCAATAAAATTTGTGGAAAAAAAAAAAAAAAAAAAAAAAGCTAAAGCATTGAAAGCTTTATCCAAAATCAGTTTATCTTGAAAGTTGAATAGCAGCTACAAACATTATTTAAACTACTCTCCTGAATGACATGACGGTAAAACTGATAATACAGAAAGAAATATATCAGAAATCACACCTACAGACATACTACATTAGTGGTGGATAATACACTGCACAGGGAGCGAGCCATGTGCCAACACATGAGAGAGATGAAAGCGGTAAGGGGAGGCAGAGACCGCTAATGAGGGGCTGGAAAGAGAGGCAGCGGAGAACAAAAGCGAGGGGAAGAGGGATACAAAAAAAAGAACAAATAAAGAAACTGAAAATCCTTGAGAGTGTTCGATAGGTTAATGTAGTGAGTTGATGTGAAATAAACACCCAGATGGTCATACGCTTTTACCGCTCCAGGAAAAAACAAGTGCGAAGCGAAGAAAGAAGCTTCATTGTCAAACTAAGTTCCACCCCAGCTGGATTTCCATAGATTTTTTCTTCTTCTCTTTTGCTTCCTCTGTCTTCCCTTCAGTCTATCTGCTTCTCTTCTTCCCTTTTCCAGGTGCTGGATGTAATTGGATTCCTCTCACTGTAAAACTCTGCTGGGAGAGGGGTACACCAAGTCTGTCATGCTTGTAAAATATGCTGAAGAAATGAACAGTTGCAATTGTCAGCCCCGACAGTGAAAGTTTGCTGCCAGCCATCATTAGCGGTGTCTTGTGTGTACACTTGAAGTCCTAGGATGAGGCTTTATACACAGTATGTGCTTATATGTGCTGCTTTTTATTTCATTAATGCAATTGGATTACAATCGCAAATGCTGCAACCTCCTTAAAATTTTCAGACAGCAGTTCAGTGTTGCACGCTAATGCAAGCGACGAAAGAGCATGCTCAGGTATAGGAATAGTTTTAAAACAAATCCACAATGGAAGAGAAGAAATAGACCACCAGGTCTATGCCACGGACCAGAAAACCCATGGGAGACTATTTTTCCAAATTTTAGCTGGACTAACTAGCCTCTCACCTTCAACTGGGTCCACAGTTGTTCCTGAATATGAGGAGGAAACCCATAACTAGCAGGAAACACGACTTCCAAATCCTTTTTTGGGCCCTTGCTTTGTGTCTTCTAAAAATGTGGCTCACTTACAGCTAATTTACCTAAGTCTCAAAACATGGAACGTATTTACACTACATGCCAAGACAAAAAATACACACCTTTTTGGCACAGTCCTGACAAATTGACCATTATACATGTTAGAATGAGCTCCAGGCTGTTGTATGAAATTTGCTTCATCGTGTTTGGGTTTGTTTTTCTTTCCTTTTTTTGATACTCAGGATTTGTTGTCTGACAAAAAAAAAAAAAAATTAAGACAGCCTAATCACATTTCAAGAACTGTATTGCTAATGTTGTTACATTGTTCCATAATTCTTTATTTTGCCATTTTTCATGTCATAGTAACAAAACAAGCACTTGGCAAAGAAATGGACTTGAAATTTAAAATGTGAAGGTATGCTAAAACGGAATACTAAAATTCATAATGAAACAAAGACATTCATCAGAGGATTCCTGCGGGTGCTCATGATTAATTTGACATGAAAACTAACCATCGTGTGACAAAAACACACAGCTAGATTTCATCATATTCTTATGTTTTAAGACAAATATGCTCATGAAAGATGTCCATTTATTCTGAGGAGTGAGCTGTCAACTCCAGTCTGCCCAAATCTGTGTTGTGGTGTCAGACTTTTGTCTCCTCTGTTCTTTCTTTCAGCTCTCAAATCTTCCACTTTCCTTTAAATTCTATAGAATCACTGTCCATTCCTCCCCTCCCAAGTTGCAATTTTTCAAAAATTGCAATTTGCAGTCCAATTAAAAAAAAAATAAAAAATCTCCGGAAAATTGAGCATTATGGACCACAATAACTGCGAAAAAAACACTCCACAAGATCCTGGAGGGACTGCCCAGTGGAGGAAGGGTGAGGAACTAACCCCATTAATGCACCACGGTTTAGATTTCAGGTGTGATTTGAGTGGTAAAGGTGTCGTTTATTTATTTATTTATTCATTCATTCATTTTTTTGATACACATGACCTTTTCTTGGTATGCCTTCCACTGATTTTCCCTCGAGGCTTTCCTCTCGTCTTCTTGGCATAATTTCTCAACTCTCCTTCATCTTTAATTGGCTATTTTTTCTTTATTTACCTCTCACTATCTGCTATTTGTTTTCTCCTCATAGATCTCTTCTTCTGTGCTGCTGCAGTTACTACAGCAGAATGTAGGAGAGTTCATGTCTGATTAAGCTGAGCCATCAAGCCATCAAGCTTTGTTAAAGGTCTGTTTCTCCCCTTTCAAACGAAATTTTATTTCAATCAGTTCGCTATGAGCACCTTCTTTCATTATTCTTAATCATACTGTATTTACCATGTGCTGATTTGGCAGAAAGGAAGAATTTACAAAATGGAGCCAGCATGCATGCTACTCAAATATTTCTGTCAGCTGTGTTTAGGCAATGCAAAATCACTAATAACATTTGAAAGTGGACCAACAATATTTTTGTGGATCAGGCGTAGTGCACATGCAGACACATTCATACACTGAGCCCCAAAAAGGCCTTCAACAGCACCTCATTGTTGATAAAAATGATATTTTTAGGATCTGTCCTCCAGATCCAAAGCCAAAAACTCTGAGCGCCGAAGAATTAAATTACAGATCCACCTTCCCCTTCACTGCAAAACAGACCTTAAAAACAATTAATATTTAAATAACAACAGGGAACTCAAATGAAATATCTGCTTTTATACACACAGCCTGCTGTATTTTACTCCAAGCTTGGTTGTTACAGCGATTAAATTGGCAAAACTGAGGACTGAAAGATTATTCAGATTGAGGTGGAATTCAAAGGTACCTTATATGAGCATTTGACACTATACAAAGACATCATAAAAGACTGTGATCAGTTTGAGCCAAGATGGAAGCAACACACGGAGAGGATAGTCAGCTACGGGCAATGTACAATAACACTGAAAAAGGTCATCAAATTAGATGTTGGGACATGGTTTGGTTTGTGATGGCATCTGGTTAAGCGACACCACAGCAACATGGCTTGCACACCTGCTATTTATTTGCCATGACCTTTGATAACTTGCAACTTTAAAAGATCAGAAATCTCACTGCTGTTCGTGTTAATTCACACCAACTCTGGCAGAGCGTGCTTGTCAAAGAAATTTCTGTGGTCCACAGGAAATAAGGCATTCATGGCAGCAACGATCTAACAGGTCTAAATCAGGCCTGGCCATAACTAACACCTCGAGAATGTGCCTATATTTGTGTGGAAATGTGGTCCAAAAATCACGCTCCCACACATGTGCACTGAACTGTATGCCAGTTCCTCATACACTCCATCTATGTGGCAGTTATTTGATTATACCCCGGGGCACCATGTGAGCGAGAGACAATCTGAGCAAGAGGCGGCAAAAGAGGGAGGAAAAAATGAAAGAAATTTGAATTTGACAGCAAGACAGCAAAAGATGGAAAGACTGTGAGCTGGAAGTGTGGAGGCTTGGATAAAGAATCGTAGTGACAGTGCCTGGATCAATAGTGTGTTGAGATTTTCATTTGGACACTGTTGGGGTTCCCGAAGTCAGGTCAGTTTTTATTTATATATATCCAAAGCATATGAGGAGTCATTCAGGGCACTTTTCAGCACATACAAAAAAAACAGAGGAAGCGCACATCCTCTGAATCTCTCTGTCTTTCTCTCTTTGCCCCTTATATAATAATCATCATCCTCCTCCTCTCCTTATCAGTTTCCCTTTCGTCAAGTGTCTTCACCACTGAGAGAACAAAAGGGACAGCTGCAACCTCCTTCTGCTGGGGAGAGCAAGTCAACGGGTAGGCAGATCAAAGCTCCATTCACTTTTTAATTAAGGCAGCGCTGTAAATGAGGGCTGTATCATTAGCAAGTGTCTGGTTCAATCTGTATTCGGAGTTGAGTGGGTGGGAAATAACTTGACCTCATCATTAGTAACGATGTACTTGTTGTCGAGTCCCACAAAATAACACCCCCCCCCCACCAACCCTCCCACCCCTCCCTATTCTATAACTGCAAATCAATGCAGCATTAATGCAGAGTGGGAGAGCTCTGCACACCAGCAGAGCTGCTTCAACACTGTCCACACAGCTCTGCCGTGACATGAATAAACTGAACAATCATTATCAGATGTCCTGCAGATCATTCAAGATTACCTGAAGAAGAGCTAAATAAATAGACCTGAGCAAGAATTAAACGATGAAGCCTCGATATTGTGTGGTTAAATTTGAAAATCAATCACACAAAAAACTCAATTTGAGTGTCCTGCACAAAAGTACATGTGCAATACAAGTGAATGACATAGAAAAGAATTAAACATTTCTGAAATCTGAGGCCACTTAAGACCAGTTGTGTGTTTTATGAAGGGCTGTGATTGCTGTATTGATAGCTCACAAAAAAAATCAATCCACTTCTCTCTCTTTTTTTCCCTCTTTCCCTTCTCATCAAATAAGCGACTGCTCCAGCTGAGCTACTAAACAGAGATCCGGCCCAAGTCAAGCAATTGTTATAACTTGCTCAGGCTTGTGGAGAAAGTCGGGTATGAGCGATGGTTATGTAGTGTGCTACGTCGTTACCCACGTGTAAGAAAATAAATCTTGAAATGTAAAACCTCCCCTGGCACAAAGTACTGTATAAGTCCAGCTGTAAGTTATGTATAGAAGAGTGAGAAAAAAGTGAACATGGCCAGTGAGACTGACTAGCAGGGCTGCTCTCTTGATCAAACTTCCACAGCTGTTGACCTCGTAGCCACTTTGTTTCATGCCAGTTTTTTCGGGACATTTTGGCTCTAGTTTGTGGCACCTGTGCTTATATTACCAAAACTGACGTGAGACAAAAATATGCAAAAGAAACCTAAAGATTCTTATAAGTTACATGTCCAATTTTAGGAATCACCCTCAGACCGTTTTCCTTGTGTTCTCCTCGTCATGTGCCTCTGCATTGTGGATCCAATTTTTGCTTTTGGAGAAATCCTAACATCCATTTTTCCGCATTTGGTGTAGCCCTTTTGAGGTGTTTGCAGTCCATACGCATCCACAAGCAACAAGAACTTTTCCAATTTGCTTTGAACGTGAATGGGCTTCTCAGAACTTGATTTCACAAACCTTGACAACATCATGACGGTGGGTGTCATTAAATTATTTGCTTTGGTATCAGTGGATGTATGGCGGAAACTTTAGGATGCATTGTGTCTTGCATGTATCCTTTCAAACAACAACACATCATGAAGTCAAATTACACTGCATTATGTCTTACTTGAGTTGTGTAAGCACTGTCAGGATGTGGCCAAAAAAAAAGAGAAAAAGTCTACAAGCCCATCGTGGACATTACTAGTCTATTGGCATTGCGGAAAGGTGTCGTGATTTTACGGGGCAACCACATGGAACTACCTGGATGACATAATACCTGCAGTTTCCCACGAGTGAAATTGGTAATGGTCCCTAACAGCAAATATAACATGATATTTGTTTGCAACGAATTGAACCAACCATAGAGATTAACCCAAAAGCATTTTACGATTCAGTGAATTTAGATTGTAATCTGAGTTTTGAATGGATGTTTGAAAGGAAACGTCCCGAGGTGGGAAAACATTTAATGTGTCTATTACACTTAATCCTCTTTTTTTTTTTTTTTGCCTGCATAGAGCACTATGTTAACAACCTTACTATTTTAGAGGGAGTAATGGGCAGATTGCTCCCACATCTTCATGAATTCCATACAGCATCATTTCTATGAACTTCATGCAGCATCATGTTCCTCCCTACACCTTTTTTGAATATCCCCTCCTCCTGCTCTCTTTCTCTCCCTACTCTACCCAACATCCCCATTCAAAGCCCAACAGTGGAGATTAGCAATGATCTATTGGTATTTGCAATGAATTATTTGGCACCATAATAACCAGGGGTGTGCCAAAAAACTTGATTCATATAAGAATTGCGATTCTCATTTACTACAATTCAGAATCAATTTAAAATGTCCCAAAATCGATTTAAAAAAAGCAAAAAAACAAATCTGCAGGCTGTCTGCCTCCATTTTGTATGCAGGATGTCCTGACGTCACCACAGAGCCGGTTCTGGAACATACGCATGCGCGGTAAGCACCAAAACAAGGAGGAAACTACAATAATGGAGGAAAGAGATATTCAACCGGCCCCGTCCTCATTGAAAGCAAAGATTTGGACTCATTTGGATTTTACTGAGAGCCCTACATAATCCGTTTTATTTTTTTCCAAAATCTGCTTTAATTTTTCCCATATTTGATTTTTTTTTTTTTTTTGGGGGGGGGGGGGGTTCATTTTTGAGAATTCCGTTTTTGGGCGGGGAGCTGTCTCTGGAGGGGGGGTCCGGTGTCTTGTCTAGTTTGGTCTGATCTGGTCTAGTCTCTAGTCTCTGCAGGGGGTCCGGTCTCTGGTCTGGTCCAGTCTAGTCTCTTATCTGGTCTTGTCTGGTCGCCGTTCCTTGCTGTAGCCCAGTCCATCACTCATTACCAATTAACAAATTAACCTAGTCATGTTCAGGTGCCCCCACCGGGAATCGAACCGCACCCTTCTTATTGCGGGGCGACAGCTTTAACCACTACACCACCGTGCTGCTCAGGTCACCAATTAACCTAGACATGTTCAGGTGTCCGCACTGGGAATTGAACCGCACCCTTCTTATTATTATTAGTTATAATTATTATTGACGATGATTCATAAGATCAATAAAATGTAACAAACTAATTGTGACATCTGCATGTTTAAAACCTGAGTGGTAGGGATGAACTCCTACATAGATGAATTAGGTTGATTGTGGTGACATTTAGATGATGTGGGGTTTTTTTCCCAACTTTGTCAGAATGTTAAGGAATTAGTTCAATATTAACCTTCTGAAAACATTTTTCAGAGTTCCTTAACTAGCTGTACTGCAGACGGCCAAGGGCAGAAACAGCTTATCTGTGAAAAGGACACTAAGACAGGAGGCAAAGGCAGATGACTGAATATCATACTTTTCATTGCAATTCACGCTTCACTGGGAACAACGGTGCTCAGTACCCTTTGGCTCTGTGGCATAGCCTACAATTTGGACAATCATATGCATTGAAATGGTGGTCGTCGCCAGATATTAATGAGAGGTTTCTATGGATCTTGACAGTTATATGGGGAAAAATTGCAGATATCCTCTAAGCTGAGCAGCGTGGGATCTTTTGAGTATTTATCCATCAGCTGTGGACCTGAGCAGGCTCACTTGTTTTTCCTGAAATGCTCTGCTAGCTTTATCACACCAAAGTTATGTCAAGTACTTTGACGCATTCTTTCCAGCAGCTTAGGTGTTTGTGCTTTGAGTTTATTCATCGATCATATTTGTCAATACTCGGCTTCACACCCAGTATCATCTAGAGATGCTCCGTGTAGCTTCGCTCCACTGCTTCAGATTGCTAAAAGGCTTTTCTGGGGGTTGAAGTTATTAAAATGATTATCAAGGGAAAGGTAAAACAACAAACTATTTTTTTTGATTGCTACAGTAGATAGACATGTCCTTATGGTTTCATGTTCAAAAGTAGCAACAGTTCATGGCATCATTTCATACATTGGCCATGGTTATGTAAGTTCTCTAAGACCAATGAACTATCAGACTAATGGCCTCATTTCCCCTCATTTCCCATATCCTTCCAACATTCATTCTTTCATTCATCTTCAACCGCTTATCCATTTCCAGGTTGTGGGGGGTGCTGGAACCAATCCCAGCTCACACTGGGCAAGGGCGGGGTCACCCTGGACAGGTCACCAGTCCATCACAGGGCCAACACACAGAGACAGACAGAGACCGACTCAAACAACTCAGACTCAGACTCAGACCTACAGACAATTTAGAGTCACCAGTTAACCCAAATATGATGTCTTTGGACGGTGGGAGGAAACCGGAGTACCAAGAGGAAACCCAGGCAGACTGGTTTTTAAATTAACAGTTTGGGTCGTATTTATAACTTCCTGACATCTACTGTCAGAACGGTGGTGGATATAGCGACAAAGGCCTTGTCGAGAACTGGCATTAACATAGTCCCAAGGAAAATCCAATCACATAAAGACAGCCCTTGATACAAGTGTGAATGCATTCGAGACGTATTGAGGATGCATTTCACCTTCATCCTACTCACACTCAACTGATATACCAGAAAATAGCCTCTACTTACCCGGCTCTCCATCTCTCTATGTGGCATTTCCACTAGTCTGTCATAGTCAGGCTGACTAAAAGCAATTTTACATCTGGTCTTCGGTTATTTGGAACAGCAATTAACACTTGGGTTCCCTCAGGGTTTATTAAAATGTTTTAAGGACTAGTTTACCACTGAAAGACACGGAAAGTGTCTTTGCAAGCAGCAGTAAACGTGTGATGCCTGGGTAGATCTGGTGAACCTCTTCAGTTCTGGCTCTTAAAAGCATAAAGATGAGCATTTACTCAAATTAGTGCATTTCCAGTTACTTAAACAACTTAGACTTCTGTGAAAATGCAGTATTTCTTCCTGCCTTTTGAACTGGAGCAGTTTGATTGAAAGGTAATGTTATTTTACCCCAAACAATGACCAAAACAATGAAACAGATATTAGCTGCTTTTGAGATCTATTTGCACATTCACCACAGAGCAACTTTTTAGGTTTCAGTCATTTCCAGTTGGGTTTCAGGCAGAAGAACACAAGACTACAAAAAAAAAAAAAGGCTTTCCAATTCAATTCATGTCTCAGATAAATTTATTGTAGTCAGGCCACAGATAAAAAAAGAATGTCTGACCATTTCTTTCAATTACTTCTCAGGAGATATACTTCTTGCCACCTCTCATGCCTAAAAGTATTGAATTTACTGTGGTGCAGATTGAAAATGCTGCAGCAGGACAGGACAGCTTGTTTGTCATGAACAATGCGGTACAACAAGGGACTCAACCGCAGAATCCAATCCATCACAATAATTCTGAAAAGCTGTTACCAGACATTGGTCACTTTAATTTAGTGTTGCGTTTATATGCCTCTATAAAGATCAGGCTGAGTGCAACATTCAAATCGTAGAAAGGCCAAATATTGTTGGATAAAGGCAAACTGTATCACAATGTACTATAAATGAAGCCTCGTGGTGCTACAGAGATGCCTGCATGTTTTCAAATCACATTCTCCAGATTTTTGTTTGAGAAAAGCCCCAACAAAAAAAAATATATATATCAAGATTTCTTTTTGTCACAGAACATTACATACAAAAATAATAGTCATGTATACAATTTAAATATCAATATCAATAATAAAATAATATCTATAGGCTTTAGGCTCTTATATGAAAATAATAAAAAGAAATGTTCAGACCCTTATGGATACTGTGCAGTGTCTGTGACCCTCTGGGTTGAAGAAACAAATCCCGATGTTTTCTTTGCTGATTTTCTATAAGTTTGCATGTATGGCCATATGTGCGTATACATGTCTTTGCCCCTTCTTTACAAGTGAATTCCAGCCCTTGAGGGCATCTTCAAGCGTACAAAATGAGATGCATGTTGGCCTGTCAGTCTGTGTTAGGACTGCATGACAAGACAACGCACACAGACAGCAGTGGCACCGGGGCATTTTGCATGCATTCAGTCACGTATGATCCCATTACACTCACTGAGCTCACTGTGAGGGCGAAGACAAACCAGCTAAAAGACACTCCCAGGAAAACCTGCTCTTGTGCACGGCTATACTCAACGCATGGACTAAAAATACATGCAATCGTACAAACACATATGCAAGCATGAATGGAAATACGGTGAAACACTTGGGAGCCCAGAGATATAGATGCGGGCTCACATACACACACACTAATGCACACAGACAAACACACAAAGTAAGCTCACCAAGATAAAAAGGGTTGCACAGAGGTTTGAACTTCAATTGGCCTCACACCCTCCATCTCTCCCATTTAGAGTAATTCGAAAAGGGAATGTGGTTGTGTAATATCAAACAGAATAATAATAATAATGATGATGATGATGATAAAAAAAGTCATCTTAGATTGAATTTAATATCTACCAAACTAAGAAATATGGGAGTTAAGACAGTTGGTAAATCTGCAGTAATGCTTTGAACTGCCTGAGACAATGCTCATCAAAAAGTCAGGCGAAAGGCTGATAAATCAGTTTGTACTGAATCTTAAACATGATGGAGCTCCCTCCTTGACCACAGCTATGTAGAAAAAAACGAGTAAAACCTGTAATAAAATGTTATTTTCACACACCTGTTTATTCAATCCTTTATTAAATTCTGTTGTGCATGTGAGTTTTTTATACTTTCTGCTTTCAAAAACTCCCAGTTAAAAGACGACGACTTTTTTTTTTTTAGTTAGATGGACTAAAAGGATATTGTGATTATCTAAATGTTTATTCGGGGGCATCTTTAAACTGATGAGGAAACAAAGGAAATAAATAAACCTAATCTTTGGTGGCTTTGAAAAAGCATACTGACAATGGTGGAAATCATTCGTTTTGGCAACAAAAGCCAAAAGTATTGATGTCAGAATTTCCATCAGAAATGCTTTCTGCAAGACAGAGCCAGTTCTGCAGTAAAGATGCAACTGCACTTTTGATGGCTTTCAGTAAAACTAAACTCCCTTGCGATGTCTTTCTATCTTTTAATTTACATGTGTTGTGGTTGCATTCATCTTCACTAGCTGGCGTTCTTCCTCTTTTTAACTCACGTCGGTGCCATAAATCTTGGAACCAACATGAGTCTCTATTGCCACTGATCTAACGGTGTGATGTAACCTCTGTCTGTGTGTGCATCCAGTGTCACACAAAAATATCACAGTGCATCATTGGAAGGTGAAACGGTCTAAAAATGTAATATCACATTGATAGTGACCAAAATAATCATTGTGTTTTTAAAAAGTGCGCACAACCTGAACTCAGTTTACTAAGTGAATTTTTGCATCCAAACATCAAAATAATGCGTCCAACTCATCTGATGAGGCACAAGGCGAGGCCTGCTCTCAAAATACTGGAATAGTAAATGTGTTCATGTCTTTCAGAGCATGGGCTTTGCAAACACACCTGTACCTCACCCAGCGTCGTACTGTTAACCAGAAACACCACAGCTGCACTGAGCTCTGGGATGACCGAGTGAGCCGCAGCCCCCAAAAAACTTTTAAAGACGCACAATCTGCAAACTGAAGTATACCACAAGGAGGCTGACCAGCTGCAACCCCTGTCCCTCTCTCCTGCATCTGTGTGCATGTGATGACATTGATGGAAACAGAAAGACAAATCCATCTGACAGTTTAAAAGTAGTAAAGTAATACTTTTTTTTTTTTAAATCTCAAAATTTTTAATTATAATGATCATTAAAAAATTAAACATCAACATTTCACCTCTATGTACATTTCTTAACATGGCTTGTATAACATTACTACGAGTGAAATCCATTCATAAATGACCTAATCACGGGCAGTCACTTTTGACAGACGTGGAGATGCCTGACAACGAATGCCAGGTACGAATGCAGCCTGAAGAGCGCAAAATTGCCCTCTAGCTTCCAGAGAGTCTGGGAGTTTGGCTTACTTCAAATTTTGGCAGCATCTGTTTTCTGAGAAGGTAATCGATACCGATACTAAACCCCCAATCCACTTGATTGGACTGAACATCTGTTGAGGGTGCGTAAGACTGCTGTGTGTTATGCAGATATGTTTGAGCGAGAGAGTACAACTCAACTAGAAGGACAGGAAGAGAGAGAGAGAGAGAGAAAGATGGAGGGAATCTTTCATTTCCTATTAAAGTGGTGTGGATGATGCACAAAGAGGGGAAGATACCGAAGAGGACAACTATGAGAGAGGAATAATGAAGATTAATAACTAAGAGATGCAGTGGAGGGTAAACCATTAAATTAGTGTGCCTACTTTTTTTTTTTATTAGCAGAATAGGATTTACTTGCCTTATTGGGCCAACATTAATCTTTATTATATGGAATTCATGGCATATGCGACAAACCTTGGAAGTTAAAGGAGGATACTGACTCGAGAGAGGAACCAAAGAATAAATGGATGTTTATCATAAAATCTACTTTCATTTAAACATGCCGTTGTGACAGTTTCCAGTCAAAGTTTCCCACAATGTTTATTCCTCTTGTTAAGACAGAATAAGTGATACCCACAAGAAGATAGCAAAAGGAGCGAGACATTGATGATTGATAAGAAGAGGACTGGATGCTCAGGGAACCAAAAAAAACAAAAACAAAACCTGATTGTGAAGGAAGAGGAAATGTGCAGTGAAGGAAAAAGGAAAGGTTTGAATTATGCTTAAACTGGATGGATAAGATTCCTTTTCATGGTGTTGGATGACAAAGGATCAGGGAGAAAGATCTATTTTAATGCTAGGTGTGAATAGGACTCGTATTGATCCATGCCATCTAGTGTACAAATCAGGACATTAACATCAGATCATTTACTTGTCAACAAGTTAATCAGCATTTAGTCTCAAAATCTAGAGAAGCCATGCTGAATCCTCTTGGACGGCCAATAGTGCATGTAAAGATGCATTTCAACTGCAGGAACTTTCCCCAGAAAGTAGAAACCTCTTGAGGGACCATGGCCCAATCCCAATGTTCACCCTACTCACTACCCCTAGCCCTCACCCACTACCCCTTAACCCTCGAAAGGAAGCCACAAGGGGTAGGGCTTTGTAATCTTCCCTAAGAATTGGGACACCACCTGGTATGTCACCATGAAGTTTACGTTCGGACACGCAAGCGACTGTGTAGTCCCAGCAGCAACATGGAGGCTACAGTTCATGTAAATTTCAATCGGCATGATTTTATTTCCATATGTAACGCCCTCACCCTGTTCATACTCTGTCTGCCCATATAATTTTTGTCAATATATTAAAAACAAAAACAAACAAAAAAATACAAAAAACAACGAGTCTACAGTCGCGATCGTTTTTTTTTAGCATTCATCATGCTTCGGTTGATAAATAAACCAAGAGGTACATGGAGAAGAATACATCATCGACGTCAGTTGTCTCTTGTGAATTTTCTGTGTTTTTTTTTCTCCGACTTCTCCACATCCTCTCGCTCTCTGGGGATCGCAGAAGTCAGCATCGGAAAACCCTCGCTCTGCAGGGCTAGATTCATACCCCCTACCCCTACGTAAAAAAAGGAATTGGGACACAACTACCCTCGCGGGAACGCGCAAAATTTAGGGGTAGGGCTAAAAAGTAGGGGTAGGGGGTGTATTGGGACTGGGCCCATGTGTGTTCGGACCAGTGGAACCAGAGTAAAAATTAAGCTCCTGGTTCCATTGATTTTCTTTCAGTGGCCCAGGAACTTTGGGGCTGCAGCCTGCAGTGGTGAACATTTCTGATTAGTCGAGTTCCCACAGCGTTTTATTTCACCTGCCATGTTTAATCTGTACAACTATGGTGGAGTTTTAGGGACAGGATAAAGATGTGATATTACAAATGAACAGTCGTAATTTTAGAGGAAAAAGGTAAATATTACGACAATAACGTAATTTTTTGAGAAAAGGCTGTTATATTACAGTACCTGTGGCTGTAATTTAAAAAAAAAAAGTTCTTTGTTTCTAACTAACCCCTTACATTACCTTCGTCATCTTACGCGTTATAGCAGTCAGAGAGATTTTTGAAAGGATGCCTCTCTACTTATTTCTTTTTCTTTCTTTATCAGGCAATGGAGCTTGGATCTGGGCTAACTTAAACAAACAACAACAAAAAAAGATGCATTTAGGTGACTTTGGACTTACTGTTACAATCCTACAATTTTTGGTGACAGTTTTATAAAGCTGGTTGGGTTTTGTAATACTGGAAAATCTGAAATAGTCAGTGCATTCATCCACTCATTACCACAATATCCCAAATTTATTTCTAGAGGAATAAATGCCAGTTAATAGACGACATGGACAATTTGATAAGGAGAGAAGATTTTGGAAGCGAGACCTTATAAATATGTAGAAATGTACCTCATTGTCTATTGCTATGAGACTTCTAACTTACTGCTTTTTATCAGAGGAACTTTGTGTTTCAAAGCTATTTTGGATTTTAGATAAGACAAATCCTGCGGTCAGCTGAGCTGATAAGTTCCTGTACAATGTGAGTTTAAGTTTAAAACTGAGTTCTTTCTCAGAGCACGGTGGTAATGATGTAACATCTGGCAACTACTCTTTTTTTTTGCAGCCACAGTCGGTTACACACGCTCTCAGATGAGGCTGATTTAGTGTAAATCTTTGTTCAGTGAGATTTTGAGATGCATCAGGCTGACGGGAAGGAGAAGTGACAGCAGCAGTGATGTTTCATATAGGAATAATTACACGTGTGTGATATGTCAAACCATTAAATCAGCTGCCACCCTCCACCTGGGTGGAAAGATGTTTGACAAAGGTCTCTGTTTTTTTTTTTTGGGGGGGGGGGGGGGGGGGGGGATTTCGGTGCACTTTACAAGAGCATATTATTTATAGAAATGCAGAGTGGAGCATTTTACTCACAGTTTAATAGTCAAAACAGTGGACACAAACATAGTTATTATGGTGCATTTTGACTCAATCCAAAAAATAACATCTTACTGCTATAAGTGCTGTGAAAAAGCAGCAATCAGGGTTTATCCCCACCTTGTTACATCCTTGTATTTGAGTATTTTTTGTTTTTCAAAAAATGGCCCAACCAATTCAAAAATAGAAGGACATGGAGAGATTGACCAACATTTGTTGACAGACTGCTACTTCCGCATCATCCTTTAAATCCATGAATTAATTTTTGAAAAGTTCATGGGAAGTTGAAATTTGATCATAGATATTGCTCACTCTCCTTTGCAGTGCCACCGCAGTTGTACTTTGAACTAAAAATAACACTTGGCTCAAAGTAAAGTTAAGCTTTTCGTGCGACTCAGAAGGATACGATGATAAATAAACTCTTTTATAGACAAACTGCTGCGTCATTAAAAGATTGTGAGCAGTTTTCTGAACTATTTGGAGAAAGAAATTAAGTTCTGGACATCCAGAAAGTGCTGATGAAGTTCTTCAATAATGTTAACTGGACCAAACAGCTCATCTACCAATAAATCAGCTCTGCTTAGTCAGCAGCTGTAAGAGTGTGTACTTTATTGTTTACATGGAAATTAGTTGACCGCCCAGAAAACAGATTAGGGGATAAAAACAACTAAAAATTAACATTTAAATGTTCTTTGGAGTACAACCAGCCTTGAACTCTCAAAGTTATGTTAGTGGGAAGTGCACACTAAGTTACTCTCTCCACCGTGGCACAGGAAAAAGTAAGCTATGAGAATGACATACCAAAGTTTCTTTTGCTTTGGCCACTAAATCCAAATGAAATGCTTAGATATGCCATTTTATAGACACCGTGTGTGTCTGTGTGTGTGTGTGTGTGTGTGTGTGTGTCTGTGTGTGGGGGGGGGGGGGGGGGGGGGGGGGTGTTATTGCTTGAAACATTCCTCTTGTTTAATTGCTGCACATGTGACTAAATGATAAAACCTACCACACAGTGTAGAATCACTAGGTTTACTGTTGTGATGATAAGACTAATAACGAAGGCTTGTTGTTGTTGTTTTTTTTAACCGATGCTCATCTCAACAATGTGTGTACCGGCTTGTATTAAACAGCACTAAATTCCAATCACCGGCCTCTCATGATTCGTCAGCCATGTTTTCTCAACACGAGCTGTTCAGTGCTTCAGATAAACTCCTTCCATTGTTGCCTATTCACACATTTATGTCACCCAGAGAAACATGAGTCTCATTCAGACTCATGTCTCCATCCAGTAGGTAAAGTAGGTTGTATTTTTATTTTTTATTTTCCTGTATTTTGTGGTGATTACTGATTACTTTTGTAATAATAATGACTAATAGGAACAATGTACTGCTCAACAGCCAAAAATACTAAGACTTGTATAAATTATGTTATTGGTGCCCAAAATAAAATCGACAAAACTGAGAGCACTTGGCTTGGGCCTTACTGTTTACAATATACAGTAATAAATGTTTTCGTTGTCTTCATGGGTTGTATTTGTGAATTTAAATTATATCATCTTTATGCTATTCTTGTGATATATGGGTGACACGTTCACCTCCTCCCTCTAGTGCTGGCACAGACAGCTGCCCTTTCCCCTCACCTTTCCTCCTCCCCCCAACCCTGTCTCATCCCCATCTTCAAGGTTGTGTATAGAATTAGCTCAAATGAGAGATAGGCAGATAGGCATTTGCATACATCCAAGCATGTGGGTGTGTGCTGGTGTGCCTCAGCTTCTCTGACTGCTCCCTGTTCCTCCCCATTTGAAGCACCAACGGGAGTTTGGCCTAACAGCTGTGCAGAGGAGAGTGAGTTGCAGACGTAATATCTTTCTGTCATTCCTCATCAGTTTCAGACTTCCAGGACAGTTGGAGGCACTGACAAATATCTAGCGCAACTTAACAAGCCTCCATTTACTGTGCTTTACAGCCCAGACATGCACCTAAAAAACACCATTTGAAATGGATGGAATGCCATCATGAAGTGGTGCAATAAACCGGCATTCCTGCTGCACGAGCCAATAATAAATTAAGAACCGATGTGATGAAACTGCCGCCATCTTCAAAGCATCTTGTTAAATATGCATTGAATGACATATTTGAGGACGTATGTGGAATATGCATCTCACTTTCCACTCCACCGCCACTTGTTCAGCAGAAAATGTGGGTAATACTCAATCACGCCGTGGGATGGAAAGTATCTCTGCAAGTAGCGCTTCACACATAATCATTGTCTGACAAGTGGAACTAGATTAAAGGCAACGAAAGTAAAATCTGTTATACAGCCACAAAATTCATTCTAAAGCGTCACACCAGGAAGTGGTGCAGTGAAATCCACCTGTGTTCTTGACTAAACATGTGCTTTGACATTTTGGGCAAGTTGGCCATAGCCAGGAACATGCTAGTGCAAGTCCATGTCAAGTGTGGCCAGTAACGGAACAGTAAGTTCATTCTGGAAAATAAACTTTGTTTGTGGGGAATTTTTATTTCCACAGGATATATTAAATGTAAGCAAGTGGTGCAGTATATTTATGCCATTCTAACTTATGATAGCATCTCTTGTTTTGTACCAACCAGCTCTTACCTCCCTTTAAGGTGAGTGTTAATGCAAAAGATTTGCAAAGAAACATCAGATATTTACAACTATTTTTTATCACTACTGCTTATTTATTGGTGTTAAATCATGCTGCCAGTGTTTGTGCTGTCCCTGTTTGGGTCTGATCAAGTTGATTGTGTTTTGGCTTCAATCTAATTATCACTGGGTATGTTTGGTTTTGGTCAGACTGTGCTTGAGTCCTTTCAGATTGGGCTTTTGAAAATATATTTACACATGTCTGGTTCAGATTGCATTTTTCAGGGGTTTGTTTTGGATTTGGTCTGACCTCCACCAAAAAGTGAAAGAATGGCAAACTAAAACTATCAAGCAAAGGTAAAACTACTGCTGGGACATTTCCCCACAGAGAAGAGTTCATGGAGATTAACAGGACAAGATCACAGGGTTATAATACAATGGGGATATCTGAGGTAAGGTACTTGGGTAGATTTCAGAGAAGAAACTAAAATGAAACCTAAAGAGGTGAGACGAAACAAAGAGTTAATGAAGAGGATGATTAAACTGCCCTTTCTTTGTGCGACAGAGAGCTCAATATCAGAGGTCACGCTGGGGGGAAAAGGTCAACTAAAAAAGATCATTATTCTGAGCTTTTGTTGCTTTTGTCTTCAAAAAACAATGATTGAATGATGAAATGTTTACTTACAGTGGGATAATTATAGCTTCGGCTGATGCAGTGGGAGAAGAAATTCAGTGAGCTGATGTTGCGGCGGTGCTTAGATCTACTAATACCAATCGTTTTGCAGCGCTGTCCTTTATGTGATGTTACATTTCAGATGGCGCGATTGTCAACAAGAAGCTTAAGGATGTCACAGAGAGTAGGGGGTCAGACGTTGCAGCCCTGCTATTGTGTGGAGAGAACAATAATAATGGTCTCTGGTCTGAACGCATTACATGCCATTGTCAAGATAAAAATCCGTCTGTCTATTCAAGCTAAAATATCCCCAGCAATGTTTTTTTCAAGTGATGCCATCTCATCTATCATGGTCAAAATCTTTGTGATTCTTCAGTCAACAACTTTTTATAACAAACAAGGGGGCACCGGTGGTGGAATGGGTTGAGCACAGGAGCTATAAACAGTAAACTGCAAGGTCTTCGTGGGTGACCCTGGTTTTAGTTCCAGCTGGTATCATTTGCCGTATAAAAATCTTAAAAAAAGAATTTAAAAAAAATCCAACAACAACCAAAAACTAACTTTAGAAAATGATTGCAGAGGGCGAATAATCACAGGCTGGTGTGATGACTGCACAGATGAGAAAACTTTCATGAATTGGGAGGAAAAACAGATGCTATAAGAGCAAACAAATGTTCAACGAACCACACTCCCGTCATGAACACCGTGGCACTGCTACACAACATCTGGTGGTTTCTTAACACATTACCAGCATCACAACTCTGTTTACCAGGCAAATCAGGATAAATGAATACAATTACAAATGCAGTAGGTCCCATAGGTCTGTTTGGATTATTGAACAACCAAGAACAGAGAGGCGGAAAATGTTGTTGAGGTGATCATGTAGTTCAAGCCATATGTACAGGCTTAGATTAATCACCTTAACAACTTCAGCTTGCACTTCACTTTTTTTCTCTCTGTATTGCTGGAAAACAGTCCAAATATTGGAAAGCTGCTCCTCACTGAGACATATATATCCTCAAGTAATCCTGCATTACTAGAAATCGATTAGTTATGCGCTCAAGGGCCAGATGCATAAAAGCCACAGACAAACCTGATTTCCATTCTCATAGTCAGCCATCGATAGATCAAAACTATTTAATCAGGTCCTGGTGTTGGAAAGATCTGTCTGCTTAACTGATCTCCCAATGAAAATAATGGCAAAGAACAAATAAAGCTTTTTAAGCTCCCTAAGAAGTGATCTCTACTAAGGCTTATTGAGTAGTGATTGGAAGTTCGGATCTTTTTACTCACTCATGTCTTTTAATCTAGTTCAGTAAAATGGAAGAATCTTTTTTCAAGTCATTTTTTCATTTGGTTCATTGGAACCAGTGTGGCGCTGTAGCTGTCATTTGGTAATGACTGAAAAAGCACGGCTTTCAAACACTGAAGAGCAACATTGTTTGCTTCACTTGGCATATAATACACAAGTTTGCTTTTGTTAAACTATTGAGCACCGTTTTGGGCCATAGCCTACTGAAGTTGAAATGACTGATTACTTCATTTGCCGGTAGGAGAACGCTCCGCCTATCATTAAAAAATTCTCATTCTATGATGGCTGTTCAATTTAGCCTACCTGGTCACTGAAAACCCGTAGTGTATGAATTTGTTCCAACGGAAAGGCAAATTAAACATCCATCCCATAGCTACATAGCTAACAACAGTAATAACAGAGTTGGTCATGTTACTGCTGTAACCACGTGAATAATGAACGAAAGATATGAAGACCCGTAGCTATGAGTTGTGAACGAATCACTCATTTCTACACTGAGCCTGCGCAGCGGCCATGAGACAAGTGAATGATTGACTCAGGACCCGAAGACCCTATTACCTATTACTGAGAGCTATGGATCACTAATTCATGTACATGTAAGCCATTAGGAACAGTTATAAACATGCACATATATACACAGAAACAGCAAAAAGTATGAAGGTAGGTTAAATTTTACTCCACATAATGGTGCTAAATTGACTTATCCTGGGACAAAAGAGGCAAAAGACACAAGGACAGTGTTCAAGCTTTTGGCGTTTTTTTTCAGCATGTTAAGCAGTAGAAATAACCTCATCCGTTCAATGTATACGTTAGAATAATAGTATTTACATTACAGTACAATTGTAGTCATACTTCTGGCATTGGAAAATATATATATATATATAAAAATAAATGCTACAAGCTTGTTCATGATTCCTATGGATAAAAATAATGCAAGCACTTCACTTTAGGAACCTAGAATATTAACTTAATATTGTCCCTGTTTTTCATGACTAAATTTGTGCAGTGGAAGGCAAACTGCTGCTTACATTTCTTTCACAACCAAAGGGCAACCTGTCTGCATGATTACCGCTAATGTTACCTCTGGACTTAACTTGCAACTTAACGTCATCAACAACAACATTTACAGCAACGCCACCAATTGAAAAAATAAATAAATAAATAAATAAAAGAAATACCTTTTCTGGACTTTAGCTCTTCATTAGAGTCTTTCAGGTGGAAATGTATAACTTTGCTTCGTGTTTAGCAGCTTACGTTCCATCAAGCTTTAAAAGTTTATATTCAGCATCATTGTATTTAAGCATGTGCCATTCTGAGGGATCCATGTCAGCATTATATTGATTACATATGGGACCCATTGGAATCATCCACTGATCAGTACCACTGCAGTTCAGTCTAAATGCTATTGTGCTACTGCTAATGTATGCATACAGGATCGTACCGTAACGCATATTAATGAATCAGACTATTCCCAATTCAGTTCTGTTGTCCCTCCTAAATAAAGCCAATGCTGTGGATTTCACCCTCCACTACCTATTATTTTCAGGTTGCGAGAATGCCTTGAGGGTGGATAAACATCATGAAATCTCTTGCACTAATTAAGCTAAAAGTTGCCAAGCCAGAAGTTCCAAATTTGAGTGGGCTGACTTAGCTTGGGCTAAATCTCTGTTTCCACCCCAAGGCAGTACAACAAACATCAATACTGCATTTTTAATGGGAGTAAATGGGGGCATGCATAATTTGTAAGCTATGTGATGTGTATTTGTTGCTTGTATAAAGACATAATCCATTTTGTAAAAATAATATCATTAGTTTTATAAGCTGCAGATGGTTGTTATCACATTCCATCCCAGATGTGTCGGAAGTGGACAAATTACTGTGGTGACACACTGCAGGTGTCTTTTATTTTAAGAGATGACTATTTTCGTCCACATATGATCTGCACAGGCTGCTGACAGCTGTGTGTGTGTGTGTGCTCACCAAGAAAGTTTCACTTCCAATTAAATCTGAAGATAAACAAGTGGTGGCCTATGGCAAACTCAGCAGTATATCCATTCACAGTATAAATCCATTCACAGCCTTCTGTTAGACTCACAATGTGACTGTATCTCGCATGTATTAGAATGAATCTTCTGTTCTCCAGTCATAAATCTCACCATAAAATGAATCTAACGGAGTAAGAGGGTCATTGGCAGGCAAAATGAAAGCAGTGGAAGTAAAACAGCCAGGGAAACGTACCTCCTCCGTTTTGGTCTGCTCGAAGGCAAACTCCACTGTGGGAACAGCCAGTTGGTTGGCAAAGAAACTCACATCTCCAGGCAACTGCAGCGAGCTGACATTGGGTCCAGGGCAGTTCCCGCCACGGATGCAACTCAGCAGCTGTCTCTAACGAAGAGGAAGATGAAGAAGAAAAAGGAAAACCACAGTGAGACAGGAAAATTGTACTTGTCAAAAGGCTGTGGATTTCATTAAATAAAAAGAGTTTAACAAGATGCAGCCATTGGGATAGGAGGTTCACATAAAACTTGACTTTTCTCTTGTACTCTTGTAATGTTTTCTGTTAACACGGTGCTAAAACTAAGTAGTTTTGTGATAAAAATGCATTGTCTTGTGAAACACGACACAATTTTTTCTTTTTTTTTTGGGGGGGGGGGGGGGTGCTTTTTATACCTTCATTTCAACCTGTAAGTGGCAAAGAGGCCATCAGGAAACAAAGAGGGAACGAGAGAGGGGAGTGACCAGATGTTTCATAGAATACCAGGCATTTAGTCACACGTCGGTTCAGGGTTTCTATTATGTATTTGTTCATAATTTAGTCTAGAAACCAACTGAAACAAAGCCATGCTGAAACAAAGCCAGACACATAAAAAACATTCTGCCAGTAGAAGTAATTATGTCAGATATGTTCAGTATCTAAAAAAAAAACAAAAACTACAACAACACCAAAAAAAAACAAAAAAAAAAAACAATCGCGGTGCCCTTGAATAATTATATTGCAGTATCTTTGGACCGCAGTCACTTACTTGCTGCAGATGTATCAGCTAGAAACTTGAGTTATTTGTGAGCTTCCTATGACTTTCCCAGCCAAGTGTTTTTGAATTAGATAAGCTATAGAAGGTCGAAAAAGTGGAGACTGTCCAGTCTGAGCAGCTAAGTGAGATCAATGTTACGTTTTATTCTTTGGCTAGCAAGTGGCAATAGTAATTACGACAGGAGCAAAGGAGGAAGAAGTCAATAAGAAACTATGTGAGGCCACAATCTGAGCTTTTGTCACAGTTCCTGGCAGCTAGCATGTAGCTTTCAGTCTGGCTTGACTGATTTCTAATGTTATTTCTAATGGTTAGAACCACAAGGAAAACATCTGAAGCCAGGGAGGAAAGTGGAAACAGAGCGCAACAGTCAATCAACTGGAAGCTTATCACAACTGTCCCTGATGTCGCCATGTTTTCCGTCACATTGCATTTAATTAGAGTTCCCTGTTATCAAGGTTCATCAAGGCGAGAAAGCTCTGGTCAATGGGAGAGAACAATGTTGTCAGCCTCTACTATTGTTTAAAGCTGTGACACATTTCCATTCTGACTGAATGAAGGCCAGTAAATAGTACCTTTAACTTTGGCTTAACCTATAAATGAGTACCTCAGTACAAAGACTTTTCTCTTTTTTAATCCAGCACGTTTCTATTTACTCCCACAAAACAACTGGAAGGACAAAAACATTTACATGCATATCAATATTCATGAAGGGCATCTCATTACCCACTTATGGCTAATTGTGGGAGTTAACAGAGTGGGAATAAATGCTTGTTCATGAACTTGCACACAGACTTATAAGAACATTGTTTGGCATATTTAACTTTCTTTTTACTTGCAGCGGCCTATTAAAGTGGAAGTCATGGAAAGAGCCGTGCGTGAAGCCTGTAGTGTTTAAAACCACACACAGGAAATGATGCATTTGAGATGGGGTTGTTTTTTTTTTTTTTATATACTGGGTAATTAGTCCTAATACTCATAGTCATCATGGCGCAATAGACAAAGAAAAACAAAATTTTTTATTTCATCGATAAAAAGTAAACAAGAAAATGCACCTAATCACAGGAAACACGTTTTCATTGAAATACTAGTCATCTTTGGTGGGACACCAGACTAAAGACCGGTTTCTGTTTGATCAGCTCAACATGCTGCTCGCCTACACATTCTGAACACAGCCCCAGTCAAGCCCCCCCCCCCCCAAAAAAGGGGGAAAAAACACAAAAAAAGACCCTCTTTATAAAAATACTCCTGCACACTGACAACAAATTATAGCACTTCCACTCCACTCTTTAGTGGTCAAGTTAAAAAAAAAAATCTGCAACAGAAAGCTCTTGATAGAAATGGAGCATAATCACATTAGTTACTCAAGAAATCCCACAGCAGGCATTGAGTTCAGGGAAATCAAATCAATGCTTTCATGCAGTAAGCTCTGTTTGTGGCTATAAATCATAATAATTTTACTATGAATCACATTAATATATATTTGTAATAGAATTAAAAATATATACTTTGGCTCAAGGTGAGTATCTCTGCGACTGTATTGAACACATGACATCATGGTCATTTGTTTATTGACGAGAGACCACTTGCTTTATTTTGGAAATACTGACATTTAGATTCAGTCAAAGACGACCTTCCCAAGAAAAAAGTTAAGGAGATATCAAACTTAATTGTAATCCCCAAATGTCATATCATTATCGGCTAATTGAGCCACCCGATTAGACATTTTATGTCATCTAATTTGTATGCGTGTGGTTTGATAGACTTCGACCTTTTGGACTCACATCTGACCTGGGACGTCGACTGCATGCCATTTTAGGAAGACTATCACTCTGAAGTTATTCACAATTCAATTCAACCAATGTATATTGTAACCCACTTAAAAGCTTTGAAGATTGAAGTCTGAAGTGAGAAAAGATTTCGTTGCCATATGATGGTATTTATTCCACAGCTGTGCTCCAGAAACATCGGAATAGTCAGTGAGTGTGACCAATGTATGATTGGTAGTGGCAGATGGGCTCGTTTGAATGTTTCTAAAAATGCTGATCCCCTGACATTTTCTCCCACAAAAACCATTAGAGTTTCCACACAATGGTGCCAAAATCAAACAACATGGAGTGAGCATGAACATGTTGATGTCAGAGGTCAGAGGAGACAGGCCAAGCTAGTTGCAGCAGGCGGAACAAGCTGTGGTAATTCATATAACTACTTTTTACTGCTATGATGGACATAGAAGCATCTCAAAATGTGCAACATTTCCATTTTCGTTTTAAACATGGATTTGAAAATATTCACATTTCGGGCTGATTGTAGTTCTATTGGTAATTTGTTCCAGTCTTGTGCAGAATAATAACAGCTAAATGTTGCTTCACCATGGCTAGTTTGACCTCTGAGCTCCACTGTCTGACCTCAGTCAGTAGATTTCAGAGCCCTCCTGGGCTTATATTCTATTAATATGTCATTCATGTATTCTTGAGCTAAACCATTCAGTGATTTGTAGAGCAATAGCAGAACTATAAAATCTATTCTGTAGCTGACTGGGAGCCAGTGTAAAGACTTTAAAACTGGAGTAATGTGCTCTGATCTCTTTGTTCTGGTCACCACTGAGCAATCCAATTTGCAAGCAAGAATGCCTTTGGACAGACTCTCACTGTCCATTTTGTACCCACGATTGAACACATTAAAGAGATGTACAGTTTTTCTCTGGAGTCGGTGTTTAAGAAAAACACCAGTCACCATAGATCAGAAGTGTAGACATGAGTCACTATGACTGGGACTTGATTTCAACAAATTCAACGAATTGGAAATGACTCGAGACTTGCTTGTGACTGGAAATATGATGACTTGAAATGACTTGCAGTATTTATTGCCGATGTAAGCCAATTGCAATCACAGAAACATTTTTTTGTTGATTTTCATCTGCTCCACTTAGCACTCAGAGCTCACAGCTATTGAGCCATTGACTAACGATAATGTCTCTCCAATAGGGCCAGTATGTGCCCATGCATTTGTGTGTGTCAGCCACAGCCATCAGTAAATGTTCCAAGAAGTATTGCATTTGCTGTTCTATTGTGCTTCTCTGTGTTGGAATCTGACACATGAAAGAGCAGATAATTTTAGAAGATTTATTTTTTATTTTACTGACATTCAAATATTTTATTAAGACCTTCCGTCATATTTTTTATACCATTTGTTCATTAAAACATAGAACATTTTATTTACCTCTCACTCTCTTTCTCCTGTGTTGTGTATCATTTTCTTTACAGTGCTTTGGTTTGCAAACTCTTGTTGCATTATTGTGCGTCTGTTATCAGAGTGTGCAAACAGACAGGCAGGCTAAAAGTATTCATGGGGGTTTATGACAAGGATTAAGTTCTACATATGAATTTACCTAGATGAAAAATTACATAATCCTTAAATCTTTCTGAAAGTGTCCACATATAAACTATCATGACATTGTGGTTTGTTTGTTTTTTCTTTCCCTAATATGCACCATCTATATCCCATCAGGAGATCTGTGAAGATGAGGGTGTATAAATTTGTATCCATCGAATGAAATAATAACAAGAAATTATAGTAAATTATTGATACTAAATAGAAAAGGCTAAATAGGTCACACTCTGTGGATCAATATTCTGTGTTCATACAGCATTTATATTGGAAGGAAGTGAAAGTCCAACTTAAGTTTGTGAATGCCATAGGGATCCAGTCTACATAATAGAAGTCCCCTTGACTCTGGCTCCTATCTTATATTGCCAGGGGAGAGAGAGAGAGAGAGAGAAAAAAAAAAAGATTCTTGTGTTGGATGAAAACCTACCTCAACCTTTCTCCTTTGTTTTCATTAAACTGTGATTTAAGAGAATATACAGCTGCTTCACAGAGAATTTTAGGTGACCTTAGGTTGCAGAATTTACTTGCAACACTTTAGAGCTTCTGAAGTGTTTGAAGTCCAGCAAAAAAAAAAAAAAGTAAAAGAAAAAATATATACTGCCGCTTAAGTCACAAAGTGGGAGCATACTGAGAGATGGACCATCATTTCATCAGCTGCCGGTCTTAAATCCAACATACAGTACAAGTGTGTGTGAGTGTGTGCGTCCATGTTGGGACGATAACAAAATAGAGAGGTTTAAAATAAAAAAAGTGTTGCAGTGAAAGAAAAGATAAAGACAGGGAGTTAACAGGGGGAGAAGGGGAGCGAGAGAGCAGAGAAAATGGGTAATTTCAGCCTGTTGTGCCACACCAGGAATCAATATTTAATTTCTTTGCCTGCTATGATCAGAAGGGAGTGAAATCATTTTGAGATCTCTTACCACTCGATACCTCTCAGTCGACAAAATCATATGTGCTACACAGAATGGCTTGTTGGACTTGGACTTAAAATCTTGAAAATAGATAATCTTTGAGTGTGAGTATATTGAGGCTCTTTCTTCTTCTTTGAAATTATCTTCCTTTCATGAATAGAACAGAAGTTGCTATCTTTTACATTTGATGGAGAGAGCAACTGGTCCTGTAATTATGTGCATCAGCATTATGACACATTAAATAAGCAGAGGGCAGAAGTGAACGGGGGTGCAAAATAATCAGAATGCAACAAGTGGCGTCAACAAAGTGCCAAATGGTAAAAACAACTTTGCATTATGGGTGTGATGATAATAATAATTTCGTTCTGCACTCTGGATGCTAGAAAAGCCATTTGCAGCTGTTCAACTTGCATGTTCCAATGATCCAGTAATGAGTGACTGGGATATTAAAGAGAGAGAGAGCGAGAGAGAGGGCAGGACAATGGGAGAGAAACAGAGGCACGGAAAGTGGATCAAAATCATATAAAACAAGTCTTTTTTTGAACTTGAACTTGGTCCTGAAGAAAAGACAACATAGCAGATTTGATAAGGAGTCTGAATACATAAAAGATTTTAAGATCACCTTAAAAAAAAAACAAAATCTGCAAAATGTTTTTATGTGTTATATAAATTTTCTTCTTACTAAATATAAAACACACTTTCAGGCAGATTGTTCTTCATTCACTAAAATCAGGGCGACGTCCCTGAACGTATATCCATACAGTCACTAAGTATCCACAGAGACAAGAAGGATGAAGTTGGCTATGCCTTCTGAAATTTACTCTGAGGACTTTTGCTACATTCAACTGTCACAAGTTCATAATACGTATATCTAGAGTTATTTACAACATCCAATTTATGACTCTATCAATCATCAAACTATCATATTAACAGGAAACAAAGACAAAGGGAGGGTGCATGTTTGCTTTTGTGCCTGTGTGGGTTTCCTCCCACAGTCCTAAGACATGCACATCTAGGTTAACCGGTGACCCTGAATTGCTGGTAGGCGTAAAAAAAAAAAAAAACAAATATGGGAAAAACAAAAACACAAGTACAACTCTGTAAATCATGATTACTTCATTGAAATAACCAATAAGTCAAAATATGATAACGACACGATGAAACAGATGGCAATGGACATATAATGTATCCCATGAGGTAAATGATTAATGCATGCTGCATATTTACGTGCATATGGTGTGCATGTGCTATAAATATAGAATATTTATTTCCAATTTAATTAGAGGATAAAACCCATGAGATGCATCATCTTCTATCACGGTAAAATACAGTTCCCTTTGAGCAGCTGATCAAATGATTGCTGAGCGGGTTAAAAGTCAACCTTCCAGAAGATTGCCCACAGAGAAACAGAGCACTTAGGGAATAGGCATTGATTCATCTCAACTAAGAGCAATTATGTATATTCTAAGGCCATGGGTTATACACAAATTAGACTGTAATCTGTCTTTAATTCATTTAGGGGCTATCTATTAGGGATATGAATCTCAAGAAAACTGTATGACTGTACCTGCTTCCATCTATCACAAACAGGGAGTCGTATGCAGCCTGGGTGAGCCACAAACTGCTGTGGGATGAATGCATCACACTGCGGCACCTGACAAATGTCACAGCCACGTGTAATAACAGAGCTCATTCTTCACTTAGTACACATTTTCATGTGTATCCCCCTACTTATGTTATGTCGCTGTCACATGACGCCGTGATGGAAAAGCCACAATGGCAGTCACATTAATACTGTCTCAGGCCAAGAGGCTTCTCCCCGTGATTATTCTGATTCAAGGCATCTACTGCAGTCAGACAGTGGCTTTCCTCACAAGACAAGAGCCGTGGTAATTCAAACATATTGCCGGCAGCATACTATTTCAAATGTAATGCCAAGCGATCTGTTGAACCATCTTGGATGGCTTCACGGCCGTAAAGTCAGAGACTCATTCTGCTGATTTATCATCAGCATGTTTTCCACTGTGGGTTTTTTTTGGGGGGGGGGGGGTGGGGAAAAATATAAATTAGACATATAAATTACATCTCCTTGCATATTCCCTAATGTGGATGAGGTCCTCATTTACCATTTACAGTTGATTTCTGAAGTTGGCCTATTGTCATTTCTTTTTCGTGTTCAAAAGCCTGTCATGGTGTCATAATTCAATTAAAATATCAGCCGTTACTTTTTCCACTCAGTACGTACTCGAGGAGCGAGCACAAGAGGATGATTTGCCACAATGACTACAAATTCAGTTTGAAATACGCCATATTTGGAAATATGCTGTGATCTATGGCATTTACTACACTGCATGGATGAGCTAAATTATGCATTATTTTTATTTTTCGGGAATTGCCTTCATCCAAGACTTTTACAAGCTACTTTTTTATAATCTAAAATGCACTTCAACGTATGTTGTTTTTTTGTTTGTTTTTTTTTTCCATTTATTTTCTGAAGTCGCCCAATTTGTTGAACAGCCAGATGCTGGGTTAGGGTTAGTTTGGACTTAAAGTGGGTTGACCAATAACAACAGTGACAAAGCTCTCATGCTTGAAAAAGAAAGGGGGAAAAGGACATGGCCTCAAGAAATACTACTTCCCTCTAACACTAGAAAGATGTTTTGTATCATTAACTCTTTTTCAGTGGATAGAACAATGTACACTAGCCTCCAGTTGTGGATAATTCACACAGAGTTATAGTTTTTGACAAATGCATTAATAAACTCTTATATATTATTATTGTTGCTTGGCAGAGTGCCCCAGTTTTCCTGTGTATCTCAGACTTTGGAAAACAAACAAAACAAAAAGAAAAATGCACCACTTGCTATAATAGTCCATGACTCACTTGAAAGGATTAACAGTACGCCCATTCCTTCTTCAAATGATTCTGAATCAAAATACCATCAACCTGCCAAACTCTGCAGATGCCAATAGATGCAGGTGGGTGAAGGAGAGAGTGAAAGGCAGAGAATAATGTCGGGAAGATAACAGTCAGACAGAAACACAAAGAAATATTCAAATACCACAGTATGAATCTGTAGCTGATCTAAGGAAACACTCAGCTCATATTTTTTTTCAGGATGTAAGTGGAGTCTATAAAAGCAACTTATGTATGATGGCTAAGAAATTCAACTTTTTATTTATAGATATATAATCAGCTTGGCTGGGAATGGATTGCTATAATACATGAGATCAGTTTGTATCCACTGGCTCATAAACTGACTGACATCATTTATAGAACAGTGTTAATGACCAACTAATCCAAAAGAATGAAGTAGCTCATTTTTTATAACCCCTGAATATATGGTGTCATACAAGTGGCCATGCACTGATTGGTTTAAAAATGGATGCCACCATGTTTTTATTTTTTTTTTAAACCAGAAGAAACCATACAATATGACCATATTATTGTCATGCAGGGCGCGGTGTGTGGTTCAATCCGTCAATGACACACCCTAATGCATACCCTGCTTTCGCCTCTATTGTCCACAAAATGGGATCATAATTTAAAAGACCAGCATCATGTTGTATTTGCAGAATTGAAACTAGAGACTGAGACCATAAATCATACACAAAAATTTCTTTGCAACCATTGCAGTTGAGTTTTTTCTGTTGCAAACAACCCAAAGTCTCTAATAAGGTCATAAGACAGATGTAACGAGGGTAGACAGACAAATTCAGTTTTTCCAGACTGGTAACTAAGCAGCTGTTAATGCTGCCATTGACTATATGGCAATAGCTGACCTTACCTTCCATTCAACATTCATTTCAAGATTGAAAAAGCTCTTTGACGTCAACATGGCCTTTCTCATATTGAAGCATCTCTGTTGCCATGACTAATGTATCCCTGGCAGTCCTCAATGCCCTATCCAATTCACTTTGTTTTATTGTTTATCTATTTGTAAAATCGGGGAAATCATATTACCATGTCATTGTTTACATTATCCTGCTGTCAAATTTTCTACACTGTAATTTTTCTATACTGCCAGTTTTTCTTTAGGCACCGCAGATGAAATTCTGGTAAATCATAGAGGCTGATAAGCAGCGCTTCGATGCACAGTTGAGGGAGAAAAGTCGACAGTGACTCTACATTTTGAAAGCAACACAGAAACCTGACTCATGAGTCAGGATATTTTTCTAATATTTGTATTACAGGCATAATATAAATCATATGTCTATGTTCGCACAAATAAAAAATGTACATGTGGAATCAAAAACTCAATAACACGAGTCCATGACCATTGCTGAGAGAGAGGAGAGATGAAGCTTCTACCATTATGGTGCTTTTTCACTCTAACAATGCACTGTCCACTAGCCACCATTTGTTTTCAAATGGAGGGAGCTGCTACAGGCCGCCCACGTGCCGGTTGGAGAATAGACACACATCCATGGAACAATCCCCAATTAAAGCACAAGACCACTTTTATTTGTTTTGTTTTCTGCTGGCCACCAGGGCGCCCCTTGTCTCACCTCCGTTTGCTTTCTTTCTCTCTTTCTACCTCCTTGTTGTCCCTCCACCTTGCGTAAATCTCCTACAAAAGGGGCATCTAGTTGTATTATAATTGGTTCCCAAGCACCCATTCCAAAACTATCAGCACAGCAGCATCTCGATTTGGAAGACAGGTCCCAGCAAAGTAAGATAAGTAGGAAGTATTACGGCCCTTGCGCAAACATGATTAATGACATGCTTAGACTTGTTTCTAAATATTGGGAGGTGGGGAGCATACCTGGGGCAGCTCAGAGACTCTGAAGATGATGAATAAAGCGATAGAGCGTGCCAGAGACAGCTGCCACCGAATGGACAATTAGGTACAAGAGACAAGACGAGACGAGAGGGTAAATAAATTGTAAACGTGGCGGGGGGGTTCTTGCAGGATCCTGAGGTCGGTTAAGGGGTACTTTGTAGAATAGTAATAATGCATTTGACCCTTTTGATTGGTGCTAAAACATGCTAAAACACTCTTGTGCTGGTCAGAACTATAAAGGTTGTTTACACAACACTAAAGTGGAAACATTTGTGCAGTATTTTTGTTGAAAGCTTTCTAAAATATAGTTATAGGAGCAGAGGGGATTTTGTTGTGATCAAGATCAACAGACTAACCAAGCTAAGCAAGGGTACTGGATAAAAATCTTTCTTTCTCACACATGAGATTGGTTAAATTATTTAATTAATCATCATTAAATCAATCCTGTTTTTGCAAGTGGAAAGCCATAACCAATGGCTAAAACACAGATATATAGTAGGGACACAGACACACACAGAACAACATGTCTGATCGTGGCCTAAACAATCGCTGGGATCGTGTTTCCTGACGTTTATGTGCAGCCACACAATGTAGCAAAAATTGTGAATATATTCAAAAAAAACACACTACAAGTCAAGGAGAAGGCACCAAATGAGAAGCTGGAATGAGAAAATGTTTTACATATTGGCTCAACGTGAAGAAGTTATGTGATCAATATTGATATTTTTCTGCTGATTGAACATTCCCGCTCCTGGCACTTCTTATGAAAGTTGTTGGATGTTTCCACCGCGCACGCTGGCAACATGCTGAATAACTTAAATGTTAAATGTTTTTCCACACAACTCACCAAACAGTCAGTGCATTAAGTTGCGGAAGTCATCAGCAGCCCCCCTGCAGCTTCTGAAATTTCTTTCTTGTCCTTATTTCTACCTGGACTAAACCCAACCTACTCATGGCTCCTGAAAACTTGTTTTGAAACAAAAACTTAAACACCTGCGCAAAATGTAGGAGTTAAAAGATATTTACAGACCTCCCGATATTTCCCTTCAGAGCTGGTAGGGACCAAAATCAGAGCAAAAATAGTGTATTAGACTCCCAGTCATTAGGTGAGCAGAGATACATTTCCACATGCCTGATGATGTTGCTCTGTATCTTCTGATTCCATAGAAAAGCAGCTGCTTGCTAACAAATTCCTCATACCAACTTGACAGGGTAATGACTACGCCAAGTTTGTATTCATCAGCTCTTTCTGTTTTAAATAATCACAGAAATCATTTATACCTTTACAACTCCAAGGCTGTCAGTAAATTCAGACAGACGTTAACAATTAGGACATTCAAAACAAGTCATTTTGTTGTATGCTGACAAAATTTTGTATGGACATCAACTGTGATCTGATAAAGATGATACTGCTGGATTTTAACTGTGCACTGCATGGCTACTGTAATTTCTTTCTGTCAGATTTGATTAGCAGTGTAGATACCATATAGAGCTAATGCAAACGAGGATAGTAGCAACAATATAGTCTCTATCCTCCTGAGTGTGAGAGGTAATTAAATAAGCAATATTCACCCTCGCTGCAGAGCAAATGTGGTGCCAACTGGGCGCATGAAGTCATTCACTGACAATTACACTGTAGATAGGAAGATTTGCATTGAAGAAATTGTCAAACTAAGTGAGAAATCATCCGCAGGCATATAGAGACAGCCGGTTAAAATCATACACAAGCAAAATCCCCTTCTTGTAACAGCTGAATTTACAGCATCATTAATGTCCAGTTGCTATTTATGACCAGTAAGAACGATATCTGTCCTAAAACTAAATGTTCAGGCTTCTGCTTTAGGCATGAATAGCTTCACAGAATGAATGAATTTTATACGGAGGGGAAAAAAAAAAAAGTTCAGAACTTCCAAGTCTTTGCACACGTTGAGTTTTTTTACATATCCCGTTTCATTAAGGACCATCAAAAGTAGAAGTTACTTTCTCTCAAGTCTCTTTTTTCACTGCTTCTCCTTATATGACTTCGGCACAGGCTGTCTGTAGCTTCATTACAGCAGAATGTCACAGCGAGATTGGGACATTCCTACTAATTATTTAGTTTATGGTAGTGCAGGGGAATTGTGCTGTACTTCTTGCCCAATCGTGACCTCTTGTACCTGCCCCAGTGGCTGACAGGAAAACGAACTTTCACTGTGAATGGATGACTAACCTGCAGACAGAAATAAAAATACTGTGTAGCATAACCTGAAGAGATGAAGCAAGGTGAAGGAGAGTGAGAGACGGCGATAAAATGAGAGGGTGGGGAGTTGCGGTGCTTGCTGTTAATGAAAGAGGAGATTAAGAGGTGATAGAAGGAGACACAGCAAGGTGGAGGGAAAGGAGTGTTGTGCTTCAGGGAGGAAGAAAAGAGCAAAAAAAAAAAAAAAGGAGGAGGCAGTGGAGGAGGGGGAGGGAAATGAGAGAGTGAGAGTTTTTTTTTTCAAAAAGGTAAAAGTTTCCAAAGTTTAAAGAGATGGTGAAAGTTGTGAAGAAAATGTCTGCAAGGGCTGAACACATCTGAAAAACACCCCCAGGTTGGAATAAAGACACAGTTTGGGAGGCTGAATCATTGCATTACTATACTTAATCAGTGGACTCGCCATTGCAAGATTCTGTGTGCATGCAGAGTGTGGGATGGCTTCAGAGTGAAGTCGGTTTTATTTTGATCATACGGAAAAATGTCATCCTCCTCCTTCCACAGAATAGCTGGCATACTTTAAAGAATATGTCTCCCTACTTCTTGTGACTATATTATGCACACAATTGTACCAGCCGTGTTGCCAATCTGTTACACAGACCAATGATGCAAAAGATGAAGAGCCCAAAGGGAGCTTGAGGGAAACAAGCATGTACAGAAGTCAGCTTAGGGAGTCCGATGGAGGTAAAATAAGGCAGGCAAAGGTGTCTTTCCAAACATTATTGATAAGAACAGAAATATGGAAACATGGAAATATGACATTATTGGAGCTACATATTACCTCAAAATTCAAAATCAATTTCTTTCTCTAATTACATGACGTTATTTCCCCCCTTAAATTACTATATACCACCATATCATAAGTATAATTAAACTACAATATTAGAGCAGGTATATAAGAAGAGATGGTAATAAAGCCTAATGTAAATAAATTTAGCGATTTTGACCAAGTTACACGAGTAGCAGTATCATTATTAATAGTGGTCATCTCTCTATTTATACCTTGTATGTAAGATAAGTCCTTGTTGCAATAACAAGCTAAATAACAGTAGTAATGACTGTGGTAGTGGCAGTGATATTAGTAGCAAAAATGTAATATGATTAACAATAGCTGGTGGGGTATATATATATATACTGTAATAACAGAGTAGGCAGTGGAGGAATAGTAATTACTGTTAACGTACCGTACTGGGATCGTACATCGTTATCTGATATAATACTCTTGCAGGATTAACAACACAATTTAGGGCAGCTTTTGATGGCAGTGACTAAATAGTAAAATAATAATAGGGCAATACAATGAAAAGCATGGAGGATATGAAAATCCACTGAATGGATGTTTGACAGTTGGATCTCTGAAGCTTTAAACTGCAGTAATGTGGAAATTTTTGTGGTGGCTCTAAAATTACGAATCAGCGTTCTTTGTCATGTAATTAACTCATATTTAGTACTGAACTGAGTGGTGGACTTTTTTTTTTCTTTTCCCAACGTTAGAGACTGGACAGAGCCTTTAGGAGCCCAAACAAGTACAAGCACTTTACAAGTAAATCAAGGAGTGGTAATATTTACCTTCTGTATATCTGAGGTGAGTTGCAGCAGAGTAGGAGAAGCTGTAGCTCTGAGAGTCTCTGTGCCTCTAACTGGAGAGTTCAGACTGACGTAAGCCACTGCACTGCTCTGTAGTACAACACTGTTATCCTGCAGGAAGCCCACACAGACAAAGGTTATCATCATTGCACTTGAAGACACATTCACTGCATTTCTAACACTCTATTATACCATACAGCTTATCTGCCTATGCATTCAGTTTTTTATGTCATTAAATACATCAGAATATATGTGAACAATTACTCTATCTATCTATTATCTGCTTTATTCCATTCCCTCACCATCATATAGCCATTGCATATAGCATCGTATGTCTATGGCAGTGATTCCCAACCGCTGTGCAGCGGTACATACAGTCATGGGAAAAAATTAGGACACCCTATGAAAGCCTGTATATTTTTTAACATATTTGGACATACGGATATTTAATATCAATTTTAACAATACTGAGGAATCCAAGTAATATAATTGAACAATTAAAAATTAAGAAAAGCTTTTTTAAAACTTTCTGTAAAATGGAATTTAAAAGGAATGCAGTGTCTGGTGAGGAATAAATTAGGACAACTCCACATATTTTCCCACTTAAAATGGTTAAAATCACACACAGGTGTATCACATCAGGTGCACATGATCAGAACATCGTTACCCAGCATTTTGAAGGAGGCTTGCCCTATTTAAACCTCAGACATTTAGTTTGGTGTGCCTCTGACTGTTGAAGTGAGAGTGAGCACCATGGTGAGATCCAAAGAGCTGTCTGAGGCCCCCAGAATGAAGATTGAGGCCACTTATGAGTCTGGTAAGGGATTTAACAAGATGTCAAAAGAGCCAGTCCATCAACCGGAAAATTGTTTACATGTGGAGGACCGCAAGATGTCATCAAAGTCATCAAAAATCCTAAAATGTCATCACGGGACCTACAGCAGGCTCTTGCTACTGTCGATGTGAAAGTGCATGACTCTGCTATCAGAAAGAGACTACACAAGTTTCACTTTCATGGGAGGTGTGCAAGGAGGAAACCTTAGCTCTCTAACAAAAACAGAGAGTTTGCCAGAGAGAACGTAGACAAAGACCATGACTTCTGGAACAATGTTCTTTGGACAAATGAGTCTAAAATTGAATTATCTGGACACCAGAACAGAACACATGTTTGGCGTAAGCCAAATACAGCATTCCAAGAAAAGAACCTCATTCCAACTGTAAAGCATGGAGGTGGAAGTGTCATGGTTTGGGGATGCTTTGCTGCAGAAGGACCTGGCCAGCTCACCATCATAGAATCCACCATGAATTCTACTTTGTATCAGAGGGTGCTTGAGGAACATGTGAAACCATCTGCGAAAAAAACTTTTTTCAGATCGATGTCAGAGACTGGTAGATGGCTACAAGAAGCGTCTCACCGAAGTTATTTCAGCCAAAGGGGGCAACATTAGTTATTAGGGGGTAGGGTGTCCTAACTCTTTCCTCCATTAAAATACGCATTTTTGTTCATATCTTTTCTTTGATGAGTAAAACAATGTAAATTTTTTGTTGTTTAATTGCAATGAAATCACTTTCTTTTCCACAAGAGAATTTTTAATTTTTAATTTTTTAATGGGGTGTCCTAATTTTTTCACATGACTGTAGGTGTGCCCTGAAAAATCATCAGGCGTGCCGTGGAAGATATCCAATTTCACCTGACTGGTGCTCAAAGCCTCTAGAGCCTATGTGCTGCAGCGCAGCAGTTGGGAATCACTGGTCTACGGTGACTACATTCATACATTGGAATTATTCATGCAGATTTTTAAAACACAGAGTCAATGACTTCTGACCTCTAGGCTGACATTTAACAAGATGTTCTTGTGCTTACTGACCTTTCCCCACTCGTAAGACCCAATGTTTCCCAGAGCTGAGCCTCCCCAGGAGCAAAACACAGTGGTACGGTCTGGGACCCATCCTTGTTTGGTCTGCTCTGTCAGTGCCGCAATGAGCTGATTCATAATGGCTGAAGCCCCGCCTCCCTCTTCACTGTCATGACGACTGCCAACGAGGACATAACGATCTGAGAACAGAAGAAGAAAAAAACAAAGAGAAGAGAAAGTGACCCAATTTGTGTTGTTATAAATAAAGCTAATATGTAGTGATAAAAAATGTTTCTCATAAAATCTGTGACTTTTGACATGTCGGTCAGATAATAGTTGGCATGGCAAAGCTATCAGAGGAGGTCAGTGTACCCTATATGTTTATTAGTTCATGTTCATGGAAATTTTCAGTAAAATGTTTTGGTAATTTTTAGAGGAATTCATGGGGAGTCTCATGAAACTTTCAGAACTTTCTGTAAATTACTTGGAAATGTTCTGGTAATTTTCTTAAACATTCGTGGAAACTTTCCAATTTTCAGGAACTTTCATTGAGAATTTTTGAAAACTTTCGTGGAAATTTTCTGGTAACATTCAGGAATTTCATTGAAATTTTGCTGAAAATTTTCAGAACATTTCGAGAAGTCCTCAGTAATTTTGGGAAATTTACCTTGAAAATTCCCAGTAATTTTGGTAAATTTTGAAATTTTTGAGGAAATCTTTCTGACTTTTTTTAAGCTTTCGTGGAAAGTTGTAGGGAAATTTTACAGTAAACTTTTGAGACCTTTTCCTAGAAATTTTCAGAAACTTTAATAGACATTTGTATGATATATTCTGGACTAAATATGGACACCTTCATGGAAACATTCCAATAAAATTCAAGAAACTTCCAGGAAAATTACTGGCACTTTTCCAGGCATTTTTGGAAACTTTTGTGTTTTGTGTTTTGAAGCAAGGTGGGGGGATTTATTTCGTTTTTAATACTGGTCCTTCAGTCAAAAGTAGACAAATCTCAATAATGGTCCAAACACACAAACAAAATCACTACTGAGTTCTCAACACATGTCCCAAGACAGAGGGTTTACTCCAATTTCCACTTCTTGTCATAGCAGCTGTTACTCTGGTAAACTATAAACAGTGCAGTGAAAAAAAATTCAACCTGTTTCAGACTCCCAGCTGTTCATTTAACTTCTGAGTACCTCCTTACCACCTCAACCCACTCAGGTTACCATGAGGTCAGCTAGACTGAGTATTTTCAAAACATATACTTTAACACAAAACTCTGACTTAAATCTGTCCTTCTACTGCTGGGAATCACAATTTATCTATATAAACACATGACTCATATGGCAATATTCTCTCCATCCCTGCAACAGTAGTTAGTTTGTCTCTGCTTCAATGCCCAGAACATGAGATGACAATTTGAATGCTATAGATAATACACGACATCTGAAATGAAATTGGCAAACTGCTCCTTGTCTACCCTACTGCTTTTCAGAACTTTTATCATTCATCTCCAAGGATACATTTAATGATAATTTCTTTTTTGTTATGTGCCACACAGTCAAACATATTTTAAGTGGCAATTTGTTGGAAAAGATTATATTTTGTTTTCTTTTGTTTTTTGTTTTTTTAATAATGTATTTTGATCCTGGCTTCAGACATAATTCCTTTAATTCATGAATTTGCTGTGTTTACAGTGTTGAAGATATCAGTGAATTCTAAATTATTTTTAAACATAAAATGGCATTCAGAAGGTGTATGCAAGCAACATTTATATTTGAAACATTTACTTTTGTCCACAAGGTTTTTGCCTAAACTTGAGAAGATGAGTACCAAAATATTTTTAATTTGGCTTATTCCTTAAAACATTTACATGAATTTTCCCGGCTTATTTTACCAGATCTTTCCATGACAATGTGGAATCAGGTGATTTCTGCTTCCCGGACATTCTTATGACTTGCCTCAAAAACCCAATCACAGCAGTTTTTGGCAAAAGCTCGAACAAAAAGGATGCTGGTGTTTCATGTGAACAGCCGCAGAGGGTGGGCGGATGGTGGGCTTCATGACTCTCTCTGTGGAATTGTAAGCCAAGGCAAAATGTGATTTGATTGTGAGAAACTATTGTAATTGTGTTATTTTAAGGTATAATGAATAACACAAACACTCCTCCTGCATTTTACAATGGGCTCCAATCTCTTCAGCTTTTCAAATGTCACACACCTTTTCTTTCATTTTGGATATTTTATATTCCATTTTGTTTCATGCCAAATGTTTTGATGAAGGGGTTGCCTTTGTGACTTGGATGCAAAAGCAGCTATCTGTAGGCCAAGGGAAGAACAGAGCAAACCTCTTCACTCAAACATAACGCGCTGATGACTTTGTTTGAGGAAAAAAAAGAGGTGCTCAGAGAACCCTGTTGGCTTAGCCTCAGAATCTGACAATGTATTATTTTACTGAGAATTGCTCTGAGGCTAAATCATCAAAAAACTATTACCTGAAACTGCCTCAACTCAGTTGTATGTGAGTTCAATTTATTTCACTGTTGAACTGAATTCAGAAAGGATTAGCAGCAAAGACTAAAATTAAAAAAGACTTTAAAACAGTAATTAATGGAAAAAAAATGCATGTGTTCTCAGTGCCCGTAGGCCAGGACAAATTATGACAATTTGTCATGCTTGGGAAACTCACCAGCTCACTGTCACTGCACAATTTTGTGTTAAATTAAGTTAAGCTTTTGCCTGGTTTAGCCTCATTTTTCCCTAAAACACATAAGAATAGTATAAACAATCTCTTGTACTTGTAGCAGAAATGCAAATTGCTCTTTTAGTGATTGTTTAATCAACTTTGAATGGTTTTAAAAGTGTTACTGCAGTCTTGGAATTGTTTTTCGGTTTATGGAGGTTTATACAAATGATCCATCTTCTCATTTTCCCAAAAAAATCTTCCTCTGGATTTCTGGTTTTTAGTAGTTCCTACAGCAAGAGAAACGTTATCTTCACAGAGAAGATGTAACATACCATTTTAATCTTTAGCCTTCAGTTTGTTGTAGACATGTCCCAGTGCAGTTTAAGCAGCTTCATCTGTAGCCTTTTACCGATACTTAGCAGATCTGTAAAGGGGGTCCTTTATGACTGATATTTGAAAGCTTTAGGCTTTTTTCTTGTTAGTCATCTTCCAAGATATCTGGAAAATGATTACGTTGAACGAACACTCAAAAAAAAAAAAAAACCAAAATAGTCCCCAACAAATTAGTTTACTTCTGTTAAAGCATCATTTGCTACAAACGACAGTGCCAAACTGATTGAGGAAATTACGTTTGAAGTGTGCATGAATATTCATTTTGTTTGGGGTCGAGATAAATTAAGAATGTGGAACAGACATGAGCAAATGCCAACAACCAGTTAAAGGGTGGCTCCTTCGAGAGATTTGTGGCCCATATTATCTGCTTTAGTGGCCCATTATGGCTGCCTAATATCACACTGTAAATCAGCGAGGTAATTTTCCACCAGTGACTGGGCAGGACAGGTACAGTAGCAGAGTATTACTATGAGTGGAGGGCAGGTGAAGGAAGATGACGTGAGGGTAAGGCAAAGGGAAGATGAAAGGTTTTCTCTGCAAAATGACATTTAAAATAAGATAAGGACTGAAACAATTGACTGTTTTTGTTTTACATTTTAATATAAAAAGGATAGAATATGTGTGGAAATGATCTGAGCTGAAAGTGGGAGAGCACCAAGAAATAAAAAATAATAACTTTGTCAATATAAATTTAAATTTATTTACAAAGTTGTTTGTTTATCTTTATCAGACTTGTCACTCAACAAGTGGAGTATGATGAAGAAATCCAAGTAAACTTTAAAAAGACAGGGATACAAAACAGAAAAACTGATGAGCATGCAACTGTTAATTGACTACACATCATTTGAAAGAGGAGTGCACAACATTTTACATTATCTACGATCAATGTTTTGCAAGAATAGTTCTCAGATTTTGCTCCTCCAAACACGAATGTGTGCATTTAGCAGAAAGAGAACCAGATATTTTCCTGGACCTGAAAGGTTAGCAGGTATAAACAACTTTATAAATCGATAATATGTAAGAGCATGAGGCTACGGAGTTGTTCTGCCCCTTAAAAATCAATACTTTGTAAGTTTGTTGCTCAGGTCACAACCTATAATTGTTTGAACTAAAGTCATAAGTTGAATTCAATAATTCAATCCATAAAGTGTGAAAAATGTTAAATAGCATACACTACCACTTTCTTTGAATGAGAAAGTGTATCCAAACTTTTGACTGGTGGTGTAAATGTCATTTGAACTGCTTGCTCTTATCCAATCAACCCCCAAATGAATCCTCAAACTTACGACAAATAAAAAAAATAAGGAAGTATACTGAACATAAAACAGAGCTGAAGAATAATCCATTATCAAAATGTTCACTAGTCAGCTAAAAGAAACAAATGTCTCTGCTGTTGTCACCGCTGATGAGAGAATTAGGTTTAGAGAGAGGTTGCAGATTGACAAAATGTGTGACCTAAACTAAATAAGGGACAGGTCAGATTTGATGAAGCGGTACAAGATTTCATGCAACAATTTAATGAGAGCATCAGAAGGCCGTGTGTTCAGAGCCCTTTGTTAAAGCGACAGGCTGCTCCTGTTTAACAAGACTGATTCGGGGGTCTGATTATAAAACCACAGAAAGGCGAGTCATTCCACCCTCATTCTGGCCACCGCCTTTGGAGTTGAAGTGTTTGTGGACACTCTACGTCTAGTTCCTGTAATTTGTTCCTTTGCTGAGCAGCTACTGGGAAAACTGCTGATGTCTTTAATTCATACACACCTGGATCAGGTTGACGGTAGTCACAGATGTTAAGCCATAGAATTTTTTTTATGTTTGGAGGGACTCATGTTTAATTTCCTAATTAAATTAATAATTGTTTACTGGAGCTGTTGCAGCATGACTTATACAGCAAAAACTGTCCAATCTGACGGGATAAGAGTTTCATACAATAAAGTGCAAGTTAACTGCAACATCAAGGATAATTTTTCATGAACAAAGTTAAATAAAGGACCCGCTCGTATTAAATATTCAAAAGACCACAGAATCCTCATGGTCGATATTAACCCAACAATTAGACCTGAATATTTCACTTATGAGAAGATTAACAAATTGTGTTAACTCACAAAAAAGTTTGTGAAACAGGATCAATACTAAATCAAAAGTAACCTTTTAAAATAATACCTGTGGTCTTAATTGGAGGTGAAAATGACAATCAAACTACTCACTTGCTTTACAGTTTGCAAAGACTTGCAAAAGTCTTTTTGAAAAGAGATTTTCAAAAAGTCATCCAACTTATGAATAAAAGTGGGGAAGTTTGGGCGCAAAGACAATCGGTTCAGGTTGGAAACCTCCTCCAAGTCCACATGTGGATTTAGTTTTTTTATATTAAATCATCTCAAGTCCTCCATTGTTCCCTCATTCATTCATTTTCTACCGCTTATCCAATTCTGGGTTGCAGGGGTTGCTTTAGCCAATCCCAGCTCACATTGGCTGAGGGCGGGGACACCCTGGACAGGTCATCAGTCCATCACAGGGCCAACACACAGAGACAGACAGAGACCAACAACAATTCACACTCACACTCACACTCACACTCAGACCTACGGACAATTTAGAGTCACCAGTTAACCCAAACATGATTTCTTTGACGGTGAGAGGAAACCGGAGTACCCGGAGGAAACCCACGCAAATACAGGGAGAACATGCTCCACAGAGAAAGGCCCAAGGCCTGGGAATCAAACCCACAAACTTCTTGCTTTGAGACAACAGCGCTAACCACTATGCCACCGTGCTGCCTCCTCCATTGTTCCCATCATAATTACCACACAGATGACCTATGGGCTCAGGTTGTGAGCTGAACTATTTCTTGCCAGAAAGCAGTACATGGAGTCTGAAGTCTCCACTGGTTTCCTTGCAACTGCTCCATTGGCCAGGCTCGCCGGTTACTGTTTCCAGTCTTTGTGCTAAGCTAAGCTCACGCTGACCTGCTGCTACATCTAACCTTCTGCAAGTAAAAAGTGAAGTATTTCTCTCACTGCCAAAGCATTGCTTTATTGTATTCTTCATTTCCGACAGACAGTACAAGAGCAGCTCTTTTTAAAACAGCCAGACTTTGGGAATAAGTGTATTGTGCTTTTATTGCTCAGCAGAATAATAAGAGAACAATTGCACAGTGTTGTTTTCTGTTAAGCCTACCAGTGCAATATTTAAAATACTGTAGGAAGATTAAAAGAGCACAGCAAAACAATTTAAGAGTGGATTCGAAAGGAGGTAACTAACAATAACCCGGGGCCAAAATACAGTGGATTGCTGCAAGACACATTGAATATTTTGGTCTGTGTTTCAAAATGAAACTTCAAAGCATTTGTACAAACCTGGGTTCCTCCTCCCTTTGAGGTATCCCACAACATTGTAGATTTTCTTGCTGGATAGCTGGTTTCCAACAGTCAGTGTAATCTTCTTTCTTTCTAGGGGGGAAAAAAAAGAATGAAACAAACTTTAAGATAACCTTCAGAGGGGAAACTTTTTCTGAAATTACCTTCAAATAATTTCAGTGATTATTGACTATCACTTTGTTTTAACTCGATGCATTAATGAGCAATTTGGAATAAATGCAAAATATATATGTACAAAATATATTCCCTTTAAAACCCCGGACATTGGCAGAATGCTGCTATAATGGTGTTTCGCAGAGAATGAGATTTTCTTTGTGGTGAGTTGATAACATATTGTGACTGACCAGTGAGCCTAGTCCGGGCAGACACATAGCAGCACAAAAGTTCGATATCCTTTATGTTATTTCATAAGATTGTGTAGCTAAAATTAACTTTCACTTTCCCACACGGTGTGTGTGCTCTGTGTAAGTGGCTGCTGCTCTGTTGATAATCCTTGAAATAAGAGTGAAATGACACACCACCCACTTTACACTCTACACGCCTGACCATGCTCATTCGAAGACCAACATCCCCACAGGATGGGGAACCGTCCATGGTATCGGACTGAAACAATCAAAGACAATTGGGTTGTGCTTTGCACCAGGCTTAAGATAGGGTGTACCTCAGAAATAATCTTTTTTTTTTTCACACTACCCATCGACTGCATAGACCAGGATACCATGCTTGGTAAAAAACAAAACAAAACCAAAAAAAACCCAAACAAACAGAATCAGAGGAGAGTTGTGTGTTATTCATCCAATTGTAGAAAAATGTCAGGTTTTTTTTGTTTGTTTCCTTTTGTTTTCTTTACAGCACAGAAGTCATTCATATCAGCACTGAAATGACTTTTCCCCCCATTTCAGCAAAATAAATGCCTTTTACAGACAGAACTTAGAAGAAATACAAATAGAGATTAAAAAAACATAACCTATTATGTTGCTATGACATTTCCTTGAAAGCATACAACAGCAAGTTGCATACAAACATATTTCAAGGACATGTTGGTACATCTAATACATAGTAGGAAAAGAAAAGAAAGTACTTGGTACATACATTTTTTCCTTTGTTTTGAAGGAAGATCACTGAGCTCAAATTAAAAGGCTTCTTGTAGTAGTACAGCCATAACCATCTTTCCCCTTAAGATTCCAAACTTCATGGGATGCATTTTAACAGTAGAGGAAACTCAAGATTCAAATGCATTTTGGATTTTTGGATCAACTTTCTACACTATTCTAGCAGTTGATATATCAAAAATGGCTGAACTTAGTTTAGTTTTTTTTAAAGCTATTACTAATGATTTATTTGAGTGTTTTGGGTGCAATGAGGTACCATCTTCACTTTCCTTTAAAACCAGGATGAGAGGTATCGTACTGATTTGCTATTACAATGGCACAGTGTTTCACGCAGAATTATATTTATAGTCAGATGATTCCATAGTTACTGGCCAGAGAACACGGGCATATACTGCAGCTCTGCACACGCCAAGAGGAAAAGATGGTATTGCATGAAGTTCAAATAAATTTTTAAATCATTATGAAACTTTGCTGGGACAAATTTAGTCTGGGTGATGAATATATTTAGCAAGAGGAACAGGTTACTATATTATCTATAGGATATATGTTCTGGGTAGCAGGAATGAATGTACTTAAAATCAGCACATTTTCCTTTTTAAATTTTGGGGTTGTTTAAGTTTTACTCTAAATCCAAATTTACCAGTTTTACCAGTACAGCGTCTCAGGTCACAGTTACAGGTGTTCTTGTCACTCTAACTAATTTCATGAATTGAACGTGCGAGTTATGCAAAGCATCTGTAATGTCAGCAGTAACTGGCTAATGGGGTGACCAGTTGGAGTGATATTGAAATAATTGCAGACTCCATTTGTGTTTTCTGTCTGCTCTGATCACAATTGTTTGCGCTACTGTGATCGTGTGTGCGAGTGTGTGTGTTAATGAAACAAAGAGAGCGTGATCTTTTCCAATCAAGAGAAAACTGGATGTAAGGCGTGGCTTTTGATAATAATCAAATTAGATAATGATTTGAAAAAAAAAAAAAAAAGAAGTTGCTGAGGTCTCGCCCTCTCCTTTTATATCCAATTTTTCTCTTTGCCACAGTCCTCTCTCATTTTTCATCATTAACTGATGTTATTTAATTGTTTTGAGAATTACTTTTGTCCAAAACACAATTCTATTTATTTGCGGTATAAGCTTATACAGATTGCACACAAATTGGAGGGAAATGGAAATGAGAGAAATACTGTTCACGCAGTTAATAGCCTGTTAATTTCCATATTAAGAAAAAGAACTAACCTAGTTTGAGACAGTTTTTTCCACTTCACCAAAATACAATGAAGAACTTGAGCATAAAGCTTTACCACAAATGTTTTCAAAACCTGTCTGATGACTAATCAGTCTGAACAGAGCTGTTTCTCTGAACTTAAACTTATCCCATGACTGTCTTCCACTCAGTAGAAGAGAGACAGTGGAAATGCTGAAACATGCTGGAAAATGCTAGAAAAACGCTCCAAAAAAGGATTTACCAAAAATGCAAAAATCCAAACACAATGGCATACATGCAGGAGAGGCATAAACCCAAAGAGTACTACTTCAAGGGCGTGACAGATTCGCACTCCATCGACTCACTTTCAGTGCTGGTATATGGCCAAGGCACCAAAAAACACAGAATAGTGCTTTATAAGGAGTTAAATAAATTCACGGCAATTTTTAGCCTTCACAGTGTTTTTTGACGATAAACACTTAAAAAATAGATGATATAAGATAAAACTTCAATGTCCGTTTGCATGGAAATTTGTGTTGCATCAAAAGCAATGTCCTATATGTGAAGGATGGAGCTCACAGAGACAGCAAAAGATCACACTCCAACACACACACACACACATACTGTACAGTGCCATACGGTGCTTCTGACAGAGCAGTCGCTGGCTATTGTGTCTGCCAGCTCTACTTCCTTGCTGGACAGCTGAGAGCTCTGGGGGGGTTGATGGCTGGATATCTGAGGGAAATGCAGATGAGGTGCCAGTAAAGATGTGAAGCAAGCGCTCAAACTGTATGTGACAGAGGTCCCTTGCCTACAGCCTGACAGCCCACTTTTCCAGCTCCGCTCCTGTCCTTCATCTCCTGTCTTCCCGCTCAGCCTCTCGCTCCTGTTTAATGCATTATAAAAATTCACTGCTTTCTCTCATAGGCACCGCATAACCCATTTATCACTTTTGACTTTGGCACAAATGACTTTGGCTAAAGAGCAGGGATGAAACATGTGGCCAGTTTGTGTATTCACTCTGTAGACATACAGAGTGAGGAAGATTTGTGATAGAGTAATGAATGGGCTTATAGATTACTGTGGGTAAGAAGTGACTCTGAATTAAGTTTGGAGTTATGATGAAAATATTTACAAAGGACAACAGTCTCCACGTTAAATAAAGCATTGAAGGTGAAAGCAGATTTTCATTGCTCCTCTGTGTTTTTATAATGAAATTGCATCAATTTCTGCCCACTGCTTGTAAAATAAAAAGTGAAAGGAGAAATATCAATGGTGTTATGTGTTCCTCTTTCAGCGATTGTATCAAGCATAAATTAATTATGATGTGACAAACATGATGGGTTGCTCTGTGGTACAAAAGTTACACAACCTGACTACTTCTGAAATAAACTCTTAAGCAAGATTTTTCACCCATCTCAAAGACCATTTTTCATGGCTAACCATGAACTAAATAGCTTTTACTAACAGACAAAACTGCAGCAAACACAATCCCCTATTTCTTAGTGAGCAGTGTGGCTGTATACTGTGCTTGTAAAAAGGTCAAAACCTGTAAGTAACAACAGATGTCAATAGATGGAAATTGTTAAACATGGTTTGAATAGATGTCATCAACAATTTTGTATGTAAAAAATATTGTAAAGGTTTCCAGGGCACACAACAAGGTTTCACCACCCTTGCATATGTTGTAATCTGAGTGTCTCTGTTGTTAAACACTTACACTAAGTCTGAGACAGTGGTGGTCCATGTAGACGGTTGGAAATGTTGAATAATCTTGGTTAAGGCAATAGTGGGCATTTCTCCCAATCTGATATGCTAGTCTAAGTCACAACTCAAAGATTTGTGATTGGTATTTGGTATATAGTAAGAATGTTGCCAACATTTTAAACTTTCTTTAAGTTTGGGCGGCAAAAGGAGAAACTATTCACCTTTGATTCCCCTTTGTAAAATATGGAATTTTTTAAAATAGGAATCTTAAATCATGCCATCTGATTGGTTCATAAGTGCTGCATAATGTGCGTGTACAACAGCTATGATGTTGGATTATTTTTCAAAGACCTGCATCACTGCTACTGAGGAGGCTTGTAGCAATGAAAGAAAAAAAAACAAACAAAAACAAAACAGGCTAGCTAGCAGTTATTTAACTACATTAGAAAGCTAAGCAACAAACACACACACACACACACACACACACACACACACACACAAAAAAAACCAAAAAAACCAAAAAAAACACAGTCGAAGCGAAAAACAGAGCAAACAAAGGAGCAGGTAGACATCCAGCCGGAAAAAAAAAAAACAAAACAAAAAAACAAAACCCAAACCCAAAGTGGTTAAATAAATATGTATGGTAGATTAATGTGCTCTATGTGCAGGAGAGGACCGATAACCAACTTTTTTGTATTTATTAAAAAATGTATATCATTGAAAAAAAAAAAAAAAAAATCAGTCGTGGGTCTTTTTTCACTATTTATTTTTATTTTATTTTTTTTTACATAAAGCGTTCATTGGCCCAATGCAAACCTTCATCTGATATATAATATGTACACACCACAACCTGTCATGACCTGTTGCTTGAGTATAAAACAATTTTCAACAATCTTAATTAGTTTAATGTCGTGTTTAGGGGGAAAAAAAGATTAAAAAAAAAAAAAACACATTGAAATTAAGTAGGGCAGCACGGCGGCATAGTGGTTACCACTGTTGTTTCCTCCCACCGTCCAAAGACATGCATGTTTAGGTTGATTTGCGACTCTAAATTGTCTGTAGGTCTCAGTGTGAGTGTGAGTGGTTGTTGGTCTCTGTCTGTCTCTGTGTGTTGGCCCTGTGATGGACTGGCGACCTGTCCAGGGTGTACCCTGCCCTCACCCACTGGGAGCTAGGATTGGCTCCAGCACCCCCCGCAACCCGGAAATGGATACGCGGTAGAAGATGAATTAATTAATTAATGTATAAAACCAAGTTTCAAGGCGGTTTTCAACACACTGAATTTTTTCTTCTTTAGCTTCTTGCTGACCAACACCTGCTTCCATGAGAGATTAATCCCCTTTAGCAAGATAGCAAGACAATTTTATTACCAATGGCTCCATAGGCCCAAAACTTTCAATGACATCTCATGGAAAGAGCTGGTATGCAATGAATTTATAAATATATAAAATAAAAGTCATAACTCAAAAGCATTTGAGGATGATTCTCTGCAGGTTAGGTTGTTAAATGCAGAGTAGGCTATTAAATGCAAGGTTGAGAAGAAAAATCAGTAAGTGACTGTAGGAAGCCTGCACACAGCAATCAATAGTGGTGTAATTAAAGGGCCTAGGAGTCCTTTCTATAAAGCCATTTCAAATTGCTCTGCTTCACTTGCCTCTCCCTCCGTGGCCTTGCAATATAATTGCCACGGAAATTTGTTTCACTTTTGGCATTTGTTCTTAGTGAGTGAGAAAAGGGGGGTGGGGTAGGTAAAGCAGAGAAGAAAGAATTACATGAACTCAAAAATTAAAAGAGAAGGAAACAAGCCAAAGGAATTCAGGCAAATGTGACAATATTTCGACAGAAATCTACACTCTCCAGAGTTAACCCCCATCCATCACTTTCTGATTTAGCACAGCAGCTTAATCACTACAGAGCCAAAGATCTCTTGGTGTTACTTTTAAAACTGTGCTTTTTGTCTTATGTTTTTTTTAATGATTTGAATGCTCCAGGAAGCAGTGACACCTTGTGTGCTTCAAATTTTCTCCTTCGATCTCAACCACATCTGTGGTTGGGCTAATCAATGGTCTTGCATCTGAATGGTCAAATTTCAGACAAATACAAATCGATCATGAAATGTGTGTCACGTCATCTGAAAGTTCATTTTTAGGGGCTGAAAGGAAACTTTGGCAACTTATTTTACTATCAGTGAGTTATATTAGTGGGCCATAATTAACCACAAATAAAAATTTTATAGTTGAGGATGAGCCAACTTGCCCAGTCAAAACCTTTAGTGGTGGTTTATGAAGTGTAGGCAAGATGATTTGACCCTGTGTCAGACCGGCTGCAGCACTCGTCAACACAGCCAACTCACTTCAGTGAAGCTGTGAGGGGCAAAAATATTGTTGTGTGTGTAAGTGTTTATTCACGTGCATCAGGGTGTAAATGTGTGCGGACCGTCAGTCAGGTTTGCCAGGGAAAACAGAGGCCTGCAACACACTCTAGAGGCAGTGATGGAAGAGCACGGTAATTGTCAGGTCAACAGTCAGACTGCTCAGATAGAGTCAGAGCCGAGGCCCCAAGGGCTGATGGGGACAGGGTGCGTTCAGACAATATGTCAATCTAAAAGGGCTGAAAAGTTGAGGGGAGTGGACATGCTTCTTCAGACACGCACACACTCCCACACATACAAATGTATAACCGCAGTCATAAGGAAAACACACTGTATTTACTCAGATAGAGATGAGAGATAAAGACTGCAGGAATACAAGACTCTGAAATGTGGCTGTTAAAAGGCAAATGCAACATATTTTCTATACAAATTTGATATAAAAAAGGAGAATGATAAATAATTGGTTGAGAGGCAGATGAGCTTTCCACAAAAAATAAGTCTGGACCAAATATACATATATATAAAAAAACTAACTATACACAATCAAGTGAGAACTTGAATGAGTTTAATATTGTAACTTTGAAAAAGATAAAATATTCCCAAAAGGACATTCCTACGAACATGTCCATAGCTCAGGAAAGCATGAGTATAGATGGAAGGATTGGTATACACGGTGTGCTGAGTGCAGTTTACACTACTGTAAGGGTGATCACATCTGTTTAAGGTCGGGCGGTCTGTATCGAAGCCCCCTGGGCAATTAACCAATTGTCAACCAATCCAGCCAGCCCTAATTGAATGGGGATTAAAAGGGAAAAATACGGAGAAAAGGAATTAAAGAGGGGAGGGAAAAAAATGAAAGGAGGTCGACAGATGGAAACAAATGATAGCGGGATCCCAAGAATGGTCACAAGTGCAGCCAATCGATTGGAGACAGATTACATCTCTCTAGTAGTTGCTCTGTTTCTTCTCTTTTGTCTCTCCCTTTCGCATATCCATTCTGTCCCCCGTTTCAACTCATTTGATGTAATAGAAACACTTAAAAAAAAAGAAAAAAGAAAAGAGATGTCTACCTTGGAGAGCCACTGGATGCAAAATAAACCAAGTCTGGACAGATGCCTCTCTTCAAAGAGCTGGCACAATTTCATACAAACACACTGAAATAGTTCTCTTCAAATCCAACAGTGCTCTGGTCAGAGCTGGAACAGTATCAGATGTCTAGACAATGTGACACAGAAAAACACTGACTTTAAACTGACAGACCCCCAACACCGACGGTACACCAAGATACACTGAAATATATATATATATATATATATATATATATATATATATACACCCAAGATTATTAAAGAACCGGCAAATGGTATCAAGTAAAGCGATGCAAAAAAAATAACAAAAAAACATTTCAAACTCAAAATTCACTTCCAATTACAATCAAATACCACAAGTTGTTTTGGAATAAGAACACAAATAAAATCATTAACACCGTAGGCGCACACAAGAAAATAATACGAAGGCATAAGTGGTATATTTATGCACAATCTGCCCTCCTGCACTGAAGCATCAATTGTACTCACATCTGAGGCCATTGATTTTTGGGGGTGCATCACTGATTATCTGTGTGACTCTCTCAGGCACCATGGGTGCGTAACGGTGGCAAATTTCATGTGTGTGTGTGTGTGTGTGAGACAGTTATCTGGGCAACATGGGAAACAGCAGAAAGCAGTGTTCCGGTCAGTGACCAGCTGCTTGGATTTATTGGGGAAAAAATGGTAACGGACAGGCCTTATGCACGTACAATGGGGCAACATGCTGCCAACAAGAGGTGTTGACGCCCTTGCAAACCTGCCCCCCCCCACCTCAGACCTTTAATAACTAACAAAAAATGCTGGGGAAAGATAGATTGAGGGGGTTGAGTGATTGAGTGAGGTTAACATGAAACACGCAGGAAAAAGGATAAAGGAGGGAGCAGGAGGTGGCAGTATAGTATTCAGTGGTGAGGATACTGAGACAGGAGAGGCTTAAGAGTAGTGACTATCCCATAATATTGTATCCACCCATCTTCCTTTAATTTCTACACACATGCAAACACTTTACCAACCACGTACAGATTCAGAGCTGCAAATGCCGAGGCCAAGGTCGCCTCATGGAGCAGCATCGTAGGCGACCATGCTGCTTGCTTCTCGAGAGAAGCACACTGTAACATACATTGAGGATAACGATTGTCACCATTAGCACAAATTCAGTCTTCTGCATTTCTGCATTAGGTGTGTCTAATAGAGGAATTTGTTTACAAAGGTTTTGAGATAGGACCTAATTCATTTGACATATTCTACCAGATATAAAATCAAGCCATTTCAAGTGGTGTTTTTTTTTTTTTTTTTTTATATACAAATATTTCCTTCTCAGAAATGGCGGGAACCAGTGACTCATTTTATCCAGTCTGGTTTAACCATCCTTTGAAGTCATTCCCTCATAATCTAATTCACTTTTATCTCCTTAATCTTTTTTATCCTATTAGGCTTATTTCTACCGCTCTCTGTCCCTATATGTGTATATATATGTGTATATATATATATTATTTTATTTTTTTACCCACTACTTTGCCATTTGAATGACAGGAAGATATCCCCACTCTCCTCTTATCTTCCATTAATCTCTTTCCAAGCAAAGGAAATTAAATTCTCACAATGCACTTTCTTCGCTTTTTGTTTTCAGATATTTTTTGCTGGAATTTATGTGTGGGTTGCTTAAAAGGAGACAAACTTTATGGCAAAGACATTGCTGTACTTGCTGATTTCTGTCTTCGTTCACAGGATGAGCACCTTTTTAGAGACGGTCTTTTTTTTTTTCTCTCCACTGGCATTTATGACTATTTCTTGCTTCCAGGGCCAGTAATATCCTGCCCCAATCCTTTTCATGTTTTAGTGCCCCTTGGCTTCGGAGAAGATTGCAGAAATAACCGTAAAGAATAAACAGAAGAAAATATCTTTAATTTAATCTATCCAGTCTCTTACTGTGTGAATTAAGGTCTTGGTAGTTCATAAAGGAAGAGCTTGTCCCCACATCTCTCTACTCACCTCATTCACAATAGGTTAATTAACAACTGCATCTCATTTATGATGACCTCACCAAGAGACTCACCCGAGAGCAAAGTCATATTTGAAAGCAATCAAAACTGTGCCCAAATAAAAACAGTTCAAGTAATTAAACAGCACAAAATAACAAGAGCATGGATGGTATACAACTACAATAAAAATAGGAAGCTAATAAAAGAAGGGTTAAAGAGCAGGCCTATATATAAAGTTCCCATGACTGCTAATCTTTTTATTGGCTTTTTTTTAGATTGCACTGTGTTAGGCGAGACATGAAATATTGGACTGAAGAACATTCACCACGAGTCACTGACCAGCCTGTTGGGCGACAGGTACAACTGCCTATAACACATAGACTGAATGTTATCTCTGCATGCCTCCTTACCTTTATCCCCATTTCTTTTCTCCTTATCTGCACTTAGGGTCAACAGATATGGGCTCTTCAAACTCACTATCAAAATACTTTGGATTGAAGTTTCTAAGGGCTATTACTTTGTGGTTTGGAAAAGTGGAAGAGCTTCTGAAGCTGAATTAAGACTATAAAGAGGCCCAGAAAATGATTTCCAGGATGATAATGTCATTGCCATTACGGTTTAGTGCCCCAGTAACTTGGTACAGTAAACAATTTATCCAAATCAAACACCAAACTATCAACCAAAACTGCTATGGTTTGGTTCAAGTGAGGGAATGACTGCGATCATGATTCAAGGAATTGAAAGAGGATGGTCTGTCATTTTGTTTAATATTTGCTGACTCATCCATCTATTGCAATGATCTCCTTCTGGTGACTTTTAGGCCAAGTTTCAAAATCAGATTTCCTCGGTCTCCCTTAGACTCATACTAGCCACTAATAGTGTGACCTCAATTCAAAGCCGAGTCAGGTTTCTAAAAGGAAAAAAAAAAATCACCAGAGAAAAAGGTTCTGTACACTGAGGACAATTTAGATAGACAAACACATCCAAAATGGTCAGAGACAGGGTCAAGCAAATATGAAAAAAACCACACACAAGAGAGGTACAACACGAGGAGAGACTGAAATGGCTTGTAAGAACAACAAAAAAAAGTAGAGTGCACTGTGATAAAGTGGATGAGAACTTGTCCCTTGTATACTTTTCTAACCCATTACATCATATTATTTCTTCGTGTCCATCTTACAGTCCTGTACTTTGTTATCATTGTACCATTGCTAGGGTCACAGTGTATCACCTATTATCCTGGGTTTGTTTGTGGTAGCAGGCCACCCAGCAGTTCCTGGTTTTTGTCATGGCTGACATCATCGGGGCAAACCAAGTCTGGGTTTTTTTCTTTTGTGTGTCAAGGCTTCTTTTATTTTCTTTAGTTTGTTTGTTTGCTTTAAAGTTATTATTGGGGTAATGTGTTAGGGTTGTACACTTTTTTAGAGAGATTTATGAGCTTGTAAAAGGATAAAGAAAGATACAGCAGTTGATTAATTATATTGAAGTTACTGTGTGGAGCTACCTGCCATCTTTTGGTTCAGGCTGAAGCAGAATTGGTGTGAATTGAACAACCCTTATAAATAGTTGGAGTTCAGGACCCTGGAGGGAGGAGCGGTTAGTTTTGGGTTATCACCTTTATCATCAGTAATTTTATGGCTTTTTCCCCAAGTTCCATGTGAAAAGGAGAGTACTGTGAAAAAAACGGTCACATTTCAAAACTGGAAAAAGTCTGCTGAGTCTGTCTACCTGTCCTTGACCCTCGAGCTAGATTATACTACAGGCACGGAGGTGAAATACGCTTGGAGAGCAAACTGCATGAAATTGAATGAAGTGGCTGAAAAAAAAATAAATCCACATGATAATAATTGTTCCACACCTGTACACACGAAATGAACTGAGTATTATCTACTTAAATTGATGATTGTGAAAATGGTTGAAAATACTTATGACCAAGATCCTAAGGGACTAAATCTAAAGGCAACAAATTGTGATACTGAACAATGTTCAATGTTGTTGTGAGCAACTTTGACAAGGGCCAAATTGTGATATCTAGACATCTGGCTCATATGCTCTCCAAAGCTACAGCTCTTGTGGATGTGTCCATGAAAGTACACATGCACTGCCATCCATTCAGCCTGTTGAAGATGCTACTGGGTTTTTTTTGTTTTACTTTAACTTACAGCCTCTTCCTTTGACTTCTATTTGTTATTAATTATTTTTGGAGTAACTTTTGGAAGTCGTGCCCTCTCTAAATATGCCTTATGTTACAAATGTCACTCAATTTCATTGGCGACGGAGGACACTATACGGATAGTTTTTTCCAGGGATCAACTGATCGCGCTGAAGCCGGCTGGCTCGGTGAAAAGACCAGATGATATCCCTGCAGAGGCCTCGAGAGTGACTCACAGAGGATGCAGAGGAGGAACACTGTGATGTGGGAAGAGAGCAGGGTCGAGTCAACAACGACTAATGAAAAAGAGGAAATATGAGCCATGTCTCCCCTCAGTCAGACAGAGTACCGAGAGTGCAGCATCATGTGCTTCACTGAGACATGGCCGCACCAGGACATGCTGAACCAGAATATCTCTGTCAAAGGGTTCCTTTGTACTGTGTGCGCCGACTGGGATTGCACCGGGAGCAGAGTCATCCATACAGTAACGCAGTAGCCAAACTTCAGACTCTACACCCTGAGCGCTCTCATCACCATCTCAAACATTTACCCAGAATGTGAGCTACCCGACCAGTGAGGAGAGGACCCTGGACCTGATCTATGCTAATGTCAAGGACGCATACAGCTCCTCTTCCCTCTTCCTTCCCTCCACTTGACTACCACCTGGTTCATCTCACAACCTGCTATTTGCCTGAGGCACTTCAGGACTACTTTGAGGTGACAGACTGGCAAGCGCTCTGTGAGCCACACAGAGAGGACATGGATGGGCTTACACAGTGCATTACGGTTTAATTTAACTTCTGTCAGGACTTCACTGTCCCAACAGGACCATCTTTTGTTCTTCAAGCAACAAACGATCCTGAATCCAAAGAAGGGAGCCTTCCGGAATGGGCTGAGGTGAAAACAATTCATGGTGAGGTCAAGAGGGAGCTCTAGGAAGTCAAGGAGAAGTACAACACAAAGCTGAAGTGGAAACTCCAGCATAACAACCTGTAAGAGGTGTGGAGAGGAATGAAGACTGTCACTGAGTCTGGGCAGACTGACATCAGGGAAGTCGAGGACAGCATGGACAGGTCCAATGAACTAAATCTGTTCTTCAACAGATTTGACACTGTGGACTGAAGCAAAAGTCTGATGCCTGGTGTGAGATACAGGAAAAGCTTCAATGTCATCTGCATTGCAGTGATATGAGAAGGCAACGTATCCAAATAAGTGAACCCATCAGGGTAATGTGTACTGCAGAGAGGATGGCTCCCTGAGCAGATTCCTGCAGTACTCCTCTAGATATGGAATGAGATAAGGACATTCATTATTTCCATTATACACTGAGGTGAGATAGGTTTCAAATCAACAAAGCAGTTCACCTGAAGTAAAAATGTCCGAGAGTACAAAGAGGAGGGTGTGGACGTTCCCTGCACGTTGTCTGAGGCTATTGAGATCCAGCAAGATAATATCTGAAGCCTGGAGTGTCTCAACAGTGTTATTTTAGTGTACTGGCCACTACTGTTATAGCCTGACTGATCTGGATCAAGAAGATCATTCTATGATAGAACTTTTTTATCCTTACGCTCAGCTAAAGGGATAAGAGAGGGAGTTTAAGCGACTGACCAGTCACCACCGACTAATGGTCGTCTCCAGGAGGTTCAGATAATTGACAAACTGATAACCACAACCTTTTCAGATCGGGAGGCAAAGATGACACAGTGAGTGGTTTGTGTCTGGTGGCGCTGGTGGAGCACTGAGTTAAGTTTTGAACTTGGAAAAGAATCTTTGAACTTGCGGTACTGCTGATCTTATCATTGTAAATGTATTGGTTTGGTAGCGTGTTTGTTGGATGAAAATTCAATTGCCACAATTGAGAATTCATTTGAGTCATTCAACCATGGTTGAGGCAGGTTATCGTGGGCATGTTCAGTGGAGAATTATTTTGGGATGTACAACAGATCTGCAAGGTGCTGAAGTTTGGCTGTTTCACACAATTTCAGGTTAGAATGAGATCAAGCTCTGTGAGTCAGATGGCTGCTGGAAGTATTTAGTTGATTCAGGTCCCAGCGAGTGTCAGAACTGAAAATTTGTTGGGTTTTTTGGGTCTTTTATTTTATGTATTTATTTTTTATTTGCTTTTTAGCAGATTGATACTTTTGAATATGCCAGAGAGCACAGCGATGAGTTTGTGACACACAGCTACCCTGGTTAGTATGGACATATTGTACGTGTTCAGGGTAAATTAGACAGATCATGTTGTCGGTGGCCCCGCTTGGCGTACTCACTCGGTCAGACTCACTGATCTTTATGTAGGCTGGTATTGCAGAAACAGAGCTAATGAAATAGTATGATTTTAATTGAACACAGCTGTTCACGGTCAGGATAGCTTGAAAACAACTGATTATGTAACACAAAGATTTATTTTCAGGGGAGCATGAGGTCTTTGACACATCCATACTGCCTGAAACTTAGGAAATGATGCACAGTTAATAGGCTCTCAGAGTAGTACCACTTCCATTACAACTATAGCATTCGCATGCCCTGTGAGCATATCTGGATTTTTTTTTTTTTAATTCCTTTTTTTTTCTCTCTTAAAGTCTGGCCTACATTTATCAATGAAGGTAGGCTAAATAGCAGAAACACTTTGTATAATGAAGTGTAGATCAACAACTCCTCCCATATGATAGCACAGTTGAATTATTGCAATTGAATTGTAAAAGAACTTTACCAAAAACCAAAAATTCTAACTTTCATGAAGGAGGATTTATGGCAGGCCTGTAGCATCAATTTTTGACACATGTTCCTTACAAATAACCAGCTGATTGCAAGTATCAGTTGTATGCAGGGGCTGCAAATTCGTGACTGGAATTAACTGGTTGCTGTTGGTACCATCCTCAGCTTAACACTGACACACCTAGAAGACTAAATGAAGTTCCTGAATTTTATAAATTTATCATCATCTCAGTATCGGCTGTTTCAGCCTCCCATCCCCCTTTTAAAATGTACTGCATTAACATGTTTAAAGATAGTACAATTTAACTCTCTTACACTCTAATTTTATTGAGAACATTTTCATATTTTACATTTCCAAGTAATTTTACTTCTATTTGAGTAAAATGACCTTTTTAGTTCCAGCAGCGAGCAGCCTTTCATATGTCTAAGTTCCCCCGTCGCCCTAATTTTTATCGATTAAAAGCTGATGTTCTGTCACAAATTGTTCTGACCCTTTCATCTTTATACAAAACATCTCAGCCTGGGAAATAAAATCAGGACTAGCTATAACTTCATTGAAGTTCAGCGGATAAAATTCTCACTCTGGTGGAACAAGACCAGAGTGGTTTGACCCTGAGCCTAACATACTGTCCACAAACCACATATAAACAGGACAGACAAATGCACAGAACAATATATTCTTCTGTATTAAAATTCTTGTGATAATAAATACTAAATATGTTTCTCAATTGGTAAAAAAAATATGTGATTCTTGTGAAACAACTACTGTTAACTTGGCTTCAGTATTCTGGTACCTGTGTTAAGAGGCATGCCCAGAGGAATGCAGGATTCTCCTTGACCGGTAGATGGAGAGGACAGTAATGTCTTGGCCAGAAAGGCGGAGATTGGCTGAACCAACAGAGATGTCAGACTTCCTCCAGCTTCTCTTAACATACCAGCTAGAGAGAAACACAAAAACACAAAAGAATGAGCTAAATGGAGGTCAAGGACAAACAGACCTTTACAGATCTGTGTAACGGACATGCTTCCTTTTTCCTCTGTCATTTCCTTCCTTCCGTTGTGGATATTTTGTCAGCAGTTCCATTCAACAAGTAACAAATCTGTTTTCTTTTTTGTGAACTTGGTCTATTTTAAAAGGACTGAGGAAAACCTTGTTTAAGTCAGTGTCAGATATTTCACTCAGGATTATCGGCAGATTTCTATAACATAGGTGGGCACACAGAATGCATATGCTGCCTGTTTGCACTCTCCTATGCCATACAATGCATATGAGTTACATACATAGGCATGGGAGTAAAAATCATGACCTACAGTAACAATGAAGGATAAAAACAAAAGGCTAAAAGGAGCAGAGCCAATGCTTCACTGTGGTCTCTTTCTAATTATGACTGGCATTTGAACGTGTAACAAGTTTCAGATTTGTTGTCCTTGAGGAGGAAAAAGTAAATCTAGTTCCAAAACAGCGACTTCAGTTTAAATCTATTAGTATTTGACAAAAATTTTGCTTGTTTTATTCAGATTTTTTTTTGTGTACCTTGTGTCGATTGGTATGTGTTCCACTTTTCACTGGGCGGCAAGGCATAATGCAAGTAAATTTAAATAACTTTCCACTTTGTTTGGTTCAGATTTCAGTGTGTTTGCCTGTGCAGTCTGTGTTATTTCTTAGGACTGGTATAAAGCCTGAGAGCTGAACTTTGGTGTGGAATAGGATCACACTCGAGTAACTTTTCCAATAACAAATGATGTCCTAAATGCAAATGTTATCTCCCAATAGCTTTTGGTATTTTTGACAAAAAACTATTTGCTGTAGCAATATAAAGTCACAGAGGTAGGGTTTTGTCAGTCCTAAATGGAATGGCAGTCATGCAGATAGACATGAATAAAACATGCTATTTTATCAATATGCATGGATCTCCATTAATAAAACACAAATAACATTTTTCATATGCTGCTTAACACACATAGCTAGAAAAGAAGAATATTAAAACTGAAAACTGACTAAATCCTTTTTTTTTTTTCCTTTTTTGTCATTCTCTGCAGCAATCTGCTTGGCAATTAAAGGCCTCATTAGTCACATTCCCTATTAAATCACATCATCAATGAGGTTATCTGTTATGGGAAGTTAAATCCAGATTGTGGGAGTGAATTGGAAATGAAATGGTTTTGGCTCTTGTTGCGTATGCTCTGAAATTAAATTTGAAGGAGGGGCGACAAGACATGCTCATGAAAACTGGGACCTAAAAATGGACAATGGTTTGAAGGTGAGATATTCACCGATACAAAGCGATAACGCCTAAGATTAGCTGTAAAATGAACAGAATAAGTATTATAATTAGAATTTGCTGATGGTTCGAGTTATCTATGGCCCAAAATTGAACTGGATTCTAGTATGAATTCATCAGGATTAACAAAATCAATGTAATTACATCATTTAAAGTTATCTGAAGCAGAAATGCTAAAAGAATGGTCTGTTTGTTAACTCCAGAGTGTGAAGATTTTCTGATTCGTCATCATGTGATCCACAACTGTCTTTTGGTACTTTTGGTAAACTGCTTCAGAATTATTGCCTCTTTTTTTTTTTGTCAATGAAAAAGTCAATTGAAATATGATTACACTAACCATGGAGTGCAGTCCTTCAATAGCCACTCCACACTGCCTTGGGCCCTGAGCCTTTGTCTGCTGAGGTAAAACTAGCCAATATGGTCAGAAAATACAGACTGACCAAAGCTGTTGCAAACTGACTGTTAGAAAGCTCTGGTTGTAGTTTAAGGAGGGAAAAAAAGCATGTCTACAAAACTGTGACTTAAAGTTCAATGTTTCCTTCTTTTTTTTTCCTACAATAACCGCAAATAGAAAATACATTTCTACAATATAATGAAAGCTTACATGATTTACAAGATTTTCATTTTGAAAAAAAAAAAAAGGCTATTTGATTTCGAGCTGAGCCGACGTTAAATCTCTTGCCTCAGTGTGATGTAAATACAGTATCACCGTGAAATTCCAACCACACCCTGTCAAAAGGATACAAGTGTCAACAACAACAAAGTCAAATGTATGGAAATGTTGTCGAATAAGACTGTTAGTGAAACTGACCCACTAATATAATTGTTGTCTACAAATCTAGTACAGCAACCCCACAGTTGTAACACACAATGAATTTCTCCATTCAGAAATAGGCTACAGTGCTCACGCTCACTGTACACATTCCCAGTATGACTGTCGTCTTGCTTACAGAAAAGGAGCCACATTTAAAACTACCAGAAAAAAAGTTATCACCAAAAGTGTTTTTTGAGGAAAAAATTTAACTTTTCTATCAGGTGTATTTTTTTGGATACTCTCCTGAGAATCAGAATCACTGATCTGTAGGCTCAAAATATGAAAGACTAAGATGTGTCAAGCTGGCGGTCAGGTTAGGTTTGAAAATATGAAGACATGACTCGTCACACAGGGATGGTTGTATCTGTATCTGCTTGTCACAACCATCCCTGAAAGAAATGGTTACTGACTTTAATTCTAATTGTTTCATTTTAAAAACAGAGATCATCAACATAAATCATTAAATGTTTTCCCTTACATTGCTTGATCACTAAATATCACAGCGCTCATGAGCTCATTGTTTACACTAGTAAGTCCTTAGCAATGTCTTTACAAGACTTGCGACAGTGCTGCACAGGAAGTCTGTCTTATCAAACAGGAGAGACAGTAACTGAGATAAACGTAAAAGCGCAGTTCTCTCTCATGTCAGTTCCTGTTCATTCTTATGAGAAAAAAAGAGCAAGGGCAATGTATGATCAATGAAACAATATACCATTGGTCTTATGTATTTGGCCTACATAACCTAGATTACATTTTGAATTAACGATAATCAGTTGCATGCTAAAAGTCAGTGAAAATGTGAGCATGCCAAATATCGGAAAGAGGAAGACAAATAGGGGAGTTCTACATCCTTTGCTCGAGAGGGCTTCAGATGAAATAAAACAGGACATATAAAAAATCACAATAACATGGATGATAAACAATCTTTTTCATTTGGAATATTTCATTGATTAATTATTGGTATTTTAGACATGTTGCGACCTTCCCTGTAAACTGGGACAGTAGTAACAGTGGAGCAGGTTTGGAAATCAATTTTGAAACCTGCACATATTTCATAAAACCACTGAAACACATTGTTTCAGTAGTTGACATCTTGAAATGTATAATATTGCATATTGGCTGTTCCAGTGTCAACAGTTTTTGATTTATTGGAAAAAATAGCAAAAAGTGTTACAGCCGTCCCTGGTCTCCCCTACTTGCTGCATCCACATGTAAAACTTATTGCCTGAATCTGTCAAATATTCATAAGACTATGTCATAAATTGAGGAGAGCACAGATTCACTCGGGAGAATTTTTAAATGACACACACATTCACTGCCCTGAAAAAGAGGCCTGAATGCTTGAACTGTATAAAAGTGTCAGGAAAGATCAATTTGGTTACGAGAGCAAATATTGAATGAATGAATCTTTATTGTCATAATACAAGAATGCACAACGAAATTCAATTGGCTTCTCTCGATATCAAAACAAAGGTCAACTAAAAACATTTGTCATCTAAAAACACGCATTCTATAAGTAAACGGGAAACAATAAACAAGAACGCTTTGAAAGTTGTAAAAGTGTCAGTGCTGAATAAAGTGACTGTGCAGCTTAGATAGTAAATAAATAAATAATAGAGTGCCTTTCTAACTTTATTCACTTTCAGGAAGTGACATCACCAACCTACTACCCAACCAGAAAGTATTTTGAACTAATTTAGTAATATTCTTACAAATCGATTGCATGTGAACTTTCTATTTATTTTTCAAGTGTCCCTTTACCCCGCAAAAAATTAGATTTTACAGCACCTTCACATAATATTCAGGGCCACTGCACTGCACTAATTTTATTTCACCCAGCTGCTAGGATAAGAAACTGTTGACTGTTGAAAATAAAGTATTCTGTTACATTTCTGCCCTTTGTCAAAATCATACATCATACACAAAATCATACACAACATACAAGAGGAGCAAAGCAAAAAACCTGCATCTTTTCTCCTCATTTCTACAGCCCGCTGCCTCTTGTATAGCCCATTAACTTAAGCATATTGTTACTTTTCTGCTTCCCTTGCAGCTGATCCATACTTTGTCCAAGTTTTGTGAATAATCTATATTCTAACCTTAGCTGTAAGGACAAGTTCGGCAGCCCTTGAAAAATCCCTTGAGTTTCCTTTTGAACCAAACTTCTAGTCAATAGCTTTCTGTGGATGGTCTAGAGAGTGTCACAGCAGCATTCCAGCTCTACACGATGATTAATAAGGCGTGGATGAGAAATGAAACAAGACAAAGAGGAGTAGGGTAAAAAGGAAGAAGTGAGAAAAACCAAAAAGGGAAAACCAAGGCGAAAGGAGAAATCGCAGGGCATTGAAGATAACTGGGAGAAAAATATGGCCTGAGAGAAAAAGAGATGAGGAGTTGGAGAGGTGAGGAGAGGGGATAAGACAAGACATGAATAGCAGATGAGGCGACAAGTAAGGGGAAGGTCAAAAGAAGACGAGTACAAAAGAGTGACAAGGCGAGAGGTTGAAAATACGCTCAACTTCATGCGAAGTAAACAATGTGAATGAGTAGACGGAGAAGAGAAGCAAAAGTGTTACGTCAAATGTTATGAGTATCTACCAAGGAACATTTCAAGTAAGAAATGTTTATAGCTCCCTCACAATCTGATTCGTAACTAGGGTTTTTCATTGTATTAGCATTTCCAAATAATTTATTTTGCTTTTTGAATCCACTCTTCATCATCCTATCAAACTGACTGGTGCCTTAACGGCAATAAAGCATAAGGAGAATACACCTGGTCATAGCAACACAATCTAAAGGTTTTCAGCAAAACTCACTCATTTCAATATAGTTGCTGCCAATAGTGGATTTGTTTTAGTTTTTTTATTTTTTTTTCCCAGTTCAAAATTCAAAGAGTGCTAATATAAAGTATAAAGCAGTTTTTGTATTGGATGTTGTTTTGTTGTAGAATGTGATTAAAATTTCTGGAGGGAAGGTTAACTATGACTCTCAAGGCACAAGGTCCCATAAAAACTTTCCAACTTGGTTCTTACTTTCTAACTGTGTTTTGAATTTGTTTCAAAATAGATAATAACAGTAAGGCTGGAAAAAAAAAAAAAAAGGTTTTGGTCTCCTGTTAATACACTTACATTCGCTTTAGTTTTATTACTCCAGAAAACATCCTTGCCTTTGGTGTCAAATATGGATGTCTCAGAGAACAAAGTTTCATTTCCTTTACCCATTAAAAGTCTTTGATTTGGAGAAACACAAGTAATATTTTTCTGACAACAACAAAACGTGAAGGATAAGAAGAAACCTTGTAGCAATTCATTACCACACACTCCAAAACATCCTTCATTAAAAGATTATTGAGAATGATTGTCTTTGATGTTGGACTTTTTTTCTTCACCCTCATCCTTTCCCACATAACTTGTGTCTTGACAAACATCTATTGCAAAATGTATTCTAATTTATGGCTTGAAGTAATTAGGAAGTCCTGGAGAAGTTTACTTGTGCTTTCTGTTGACTGGAAAACACTGAATGTCAGATGTAAATAATGTGTCTGTCAGCACGAATGGTAGAAACTGACCATGTACAAGTATTAAGTAAGTCATTTAATTTCTCTCCCTACAATCATCCAACACTTGTATTTTTGGGGATATTTTGGCAAAATGGATTTATAACATTCTGACAAAAAAAGGGAAGCCAGTTAAAGGTCGATTATGACCATGTCGAGTTCAAGGCGTCAAGAAACAGCTGATATAATTTTCAACTTAAATCCATAAAAAACTAAAATGCAAGGTTCTAATTACAAGGGGTGATTTGTTTGGCTTCAATATATACGAAGTATTTTCTGCTTTTGCATCTTCAGACTTTCCGAATGAAGCTGCGAAGTAGCTGCAGATGAATGCTAATGTTCATACCAACAGCACGATCTTTGATTTCTAAAGCTAAACTTGTAGCTCATTTTCAACACGATATGTCAAAGACCGGTGTCGGTCATGGGCAGTAAGACAACAGAGCATTAGAAGCAGTTTAGCATCAAAACTTTAGCAGCACAGAAATATGATTGCTTTTTTATGTACAGTGTGTACTCATTTAATGGAGTGCTGCTGACAGCCAATCACTGACGGGGCGGTCCTCCCCCTGTCTTGTTCTTTCCATTTCCATCTGACGCATCATTTCTGGGTCTGAGGTATTTGCCGTCCACAGGTATGGCTGCTCGCAGCTTCATTTCCCTGCTCACTTGATCTCTTTGTGCTTAACCCTCGTGTTGTCTTATGGGTCAAAAATGACCCGAGACCATTTTTAACAGCACAGAAAACCCCCAAATCATCTTTTGTCATCCTGAAATTTGACGACTTCTCCTCCAGTGAGCCAAACATTAGAAGAAGTGAAACATTGCCTGTATTCATATTTCCATGACAGCTGTACACAAAAAGGGTACAAAAATTGTCCTAGGGGTCATTTTTGACCCGGCAGTTATACAATCATTTACACACCACAAAAAACACAAAAGCACACACATACACATTAAAATTCAATCACGCTGCTGTATTTTAGGGGTTTCATGAAGGCTGTATACAGACAGTGAAGACAGCACGAGGGTTAAGGTTCCTGTGTGTGCACCTTCCGACTAATTTTGCGATGGTACGTGTCCTGTCTTCGTACTATAGTACATGTTATTTTATTTAAGTTGCTGAAGTTTGTAACCTGCCCCTTGTGTGCTCTGCTCCCCAGGACTTGGGTTATTTCACTGTCACTGGTCCGCGTGGCGTTTGTTTTTTTGTCGAGATTGTCCTTCCCCTTTCACTAGCTCCTGCCCTTCAACCAAGAGGCCTCAGTGCTGATTAGGTTCCCCTTCCTGTATGAACGGTGTGTTTTTATAACTTCATAAGAATTACTTTGCCAAAAATGTACTATTCCGATATAACCTCTAACCACGTCTCTTCCCCCTGAGTAGAATCAACCTGTGTCCCGTTTGGTAAGGTCAATAATTCCCTTGATGAAAATCCCAGAGTGTTGTTGTTGGGAGGCAAATTTATCTACTTAGTATACATACGTGAAATGTTGTATTTCCACACAAGTTTATTCCTCTCTCTTCTTTAGCTCTACCATAGGAACACAACTGTAGTTGTTTTTCCTTGTTGGGTGCGTGACCGATATTAATATTCCTCTTATTCTTGCTGTTCTAAACATTTTAGCCACAGGGGTGTAGTCTAATTTAGCAGATTAAAACTAAGTACTGTACTTTTTTTTTTTTTTTTTTTACAGTAGATGAAATGTACTTGTACTTAACTTCAGGAGATCCATTTTATGCCTCCTTATACTTCCACTTCATTACATTTCAGAGGGAAATATTGGAGGTTTTACAACACTACATTCATTTAAACAAGCAAGCTACTCAAAGTACTTGAAGAACATTTGGGTTCACTGAAGTATGCACATGTGCTATTTTGTGTTCCTTTTCACCCTGGAGAAAAGCCCAAGCCCATCTAATTGTCACTGTGTGGTTTGCCTTTAAATGTTATGGTAAGGCGCTTTTCATTTAATAGATGTGTTCAGCAGATGCCATGCATGGAAAACATTGAGGAATTTTTAGACAATAACTCGATGTCCTTTTGTAGCAATTCCCAAACAGCTTCTGTCACTCCCTGCTATATTCCTTTACTTTCTCTAATGTACTAATGTATGTGATGCCTTACTTTACCTTGTTTTTTTTTTTTTTTTCCAAACAGCCAAAGTGCTGCACTTCTTTCCCCATCAGTTATTGTTCCTCATGCAATTCCTCACATTCTCCTCTTACAGAACTTTTATTTATTTATTTATTTATTTTTGTGGACTTTAACCTTCTCCCGCACTTATTCTCCTCTCCTTCTGTCTGTTATGAATGTTCAGAAATGCAAGAGCTGAACAAATCAATACCAACAGTGTCCATGTTCTGAAAATCAGTCTTTTACTGGCCACTGATATTAACTGATACCTGGATTGAAAGGCTGGCGCTATACAGCAAGGGTTTCTCTTTGTGTAGACAAGTGCAACGCTCCCACATCTTGCCACAAGGTAAGTGTTTGAGGATCTGATTTCATTTTTATTTAATTAATATTTACTTTTGGGTAATATGCTGTAAAAATGCAAAAAATCATATCTAAATATCTAATATGAAAAATGTGGCCTCTTTTAAGTTTTTATGTCATCATTTTAGCAGGCCATTACTGAATGTCCTTAAGAGTCTGAGAGGCTGTTATCTGATGGGAATTATAGCAGATGTATTTATGTGTTTCTGTGATACACTCTGTGTTCTCAAATCTCTCTATCAGAGCCAGCATTTACTTTTTGAGCAATATGAGCTGCAGTGGCTCTTCGGTTGGATCACACCACAGGGGCCAGCCTCTGCGCCATATGTGCGTCAATAAGTCTCGGCTGCCTATGATGATGTTAGTTTTTCTTCCTTGGAGCACTTTTTTCAGGCAACATCCCACCAGCTCTACAGTTTTTGTAGTGCTTGTGGGACCCAGTCATCTAGCCATCACATTTTGGTCAAAGTCACTCCAACTCTTACACTTGTCTCTCTTTCCCACTTCCAACTCATCAACTTCAAGGACAAAATGCTCAGTTGTTGCTTGACACATCCCACCCTCTGACTGTTGGGCCTATATAATGGCTGAGGGGTGTGCATATTAACATATATATATATATATATAAAGGAAAACCTACAACAACAAAAAAGAAATCATCACAGGTTTGCTTACATTTGGTTGCTTCATGACATTAAGTTTGGATCTCAAATATGGTTTTTGGTATATTAAAGGCTGCTAACGAATACTGAGTTTTAAATTTTTGTCAAGGGTTTCTCATTTAGGATGGATGCAAATAGAGAAAGCATAACTTATCAAATGACAAAATGAATTACAATGTGTGCACGTTAAGTGAATTATTAAAATAATATTTCCTACTATGTTACGGCTTCAGACTTCTGCGAGGCTAAACCTGGTTTACATACAGTAGTACAGTCACACAGATGGCGTTAAATATGACCCTGGATGTTCCTGTGTGTATGCACAAAAGCAATTGTGGCAGCATTTCCAAAGTAATTTCATTTCAAGGCATTTGGAAATGTGTCAAAATTTGCAGACACTTCTAGTCCAGATTTCAAAGCTATTTTTACATGAACCTGTTCGGTTCAGTTATTCTTCCGTGCATTCATTCATTCATCTTTGACCGCTTATCCATTTCCAGGTTGCAGGGTGCTGGAACCAATCCCAGCTCACACTGGGCGAGGGCGGGGTACACCCTGGACAGGTCACCAGTCCATCACAGGGCCAATACACAGAGACCGACAACCACTCAGACTCAGACTTACGGACAATTTAGAGCTAACCATGATGTCTTTGATGTCTTTGGACGGTAGGAGGAAACCGGAGTACACGGAGGAAACCCACGCAGGCACTGGGAGAACATGCAAACTCTACACAGAAAGGCACCAGGCCGGGAACTGAACCTGTGACCTTCTTATTGTGGGACAAAAGCAACTAGGCCGCCGTGCTGCCCCCTTCTTCGGTGCAGTGATTTTTAATTTAATAATTTATTCATTCCTCAGCAAAACTCAAGTGTGTTGAAACTTGCTGACAAACAAAAGTTATTTAAAATGATCAAGTAAAAACTGTGTCATGCCACATTTCTTGAATAGACCGACATATATCATGAAATTAAATGTTTTCTTCAAAAAGTCTGTCCATATAAATTAGTGTGTTTCACTTATCAGGTAACATTCTCTCCGTGATGTTATTATTTTCCATTTCCATGAAATATGGTTTAGGGGCTGGTTATGGATTACAGTTGCTATTTTTCTGTTTCAATACTGAAAAAGGATCATCACTAAGTAACTAAAAAAACAAGCCCATTTTATGTCACACAGTAAGTTCAATGCTGATTCGAGAAGTCAATAACTGGGCTGCATATTTATATCTTGTAGGACCACATTATGTAGGATAAAATAATAATAAATAATGTCCCATAGCTTCATTGTTTAAAAGCATATTCTTTCGGAAGAAGCCTAAGCAGTGATGCGATCCCTGAAGTCCTCATTGAGTCAGAATGCGTCACAACCTATCTGTGTTTCAAGAAATAAATGGCAGGGAAAGCAAAAGTTTCCCCAAGAGGTTTGGGTTCTGTGGAAACATGAGGAGTCCCTTGAGATGGCAATGTAGCACAACACCTCAACCTAAGCATGTCCTTTGATGCCAGTTTTATGCAAGAAACATCACCGCACCGGTATATCCTATCTCAGATTAAAGTAAATTATTCCTTCATCCATGTGCAACATACTGTCTCATAGAGGTAGTCAATAACCATATCATACATAGCATGACTAAAGTCACATGCAGTATAATGTACCATACTATGCTATACCATACTATACCTCATAATTCTCAAAATAAAGGATAATATCATAGCGGATTAGATTATTAACCACTGGACAGAGTTTACCATAAGCCACTGATTATACACTTGGAATTATACCTCAAAGAAACTTACTGCATGCTAATTCTCTTCTTACTTACTTAGAAAATACACCCACTCCAACAGAGATCTTTGCATTTTGATGCTGTGCAGTTTTCGGTCTGAATCCCCCAAAAAATCAGCACCGATGATACTAATCAAATGTCATTAAGATGGGTGTGGCTGTTTTTTAATACTTATCCACTATCAGTTAAGCTATGCAGACAGTTCCTTCCTCTTCATGCCTTTTTTTCCCCCCTCTGATCATGTCCAATCAACTGAGTTTATCACTGGTGCACTCCAATCAAGGTGTAGAAACATCTCCTAGATCAACAAGAGAAATGGCAGAAAACTTCCATGTGCAAAATGGCACATGAAGATTTATGTAAATGTGATATTTGCCTCCAAAATATCAAAATAGGAAAAAGTATTAAAAAAAAAACAAAAAAAAAACCTTGAGGGGTTTTAATCATTTTGGGCTTAACTTTATGTGACGTTCGCATGGAGTGCACAGCGCTGTTACAGCCGCTCCATCTGTACTGCCTGGCTGTGTGGTAATAAAAGTTTTTATTACATTTTTCTGTCGGGTCCAAAGTGTTGGACTGTGTTAGCAGAGACAGAAAGAGAGAAACAGGTAGGCTGATCGAAAACCAACTGACATTGCCATCTATGAAGCCATGTTGCTCACATACTGCAGCTTTAAAGAGAGATGCACTCTAAAAGACAAAGTACGTTGTCCTGGATAACATGTGATGTAACACTTAGCATGTCATTCAAAGCTTATTTTACAGAGTCAGACAAATATGGGATATAACGTTCAGCCCCAGGACTCGGCTCAGTCAGCTCGAGTTTATTGTGTACGCGTCAGTATAAACATGCATGTGCATATTGCTGAGAGAGAGTGAGAAAGACAAAAAGAAAGAGAGATGGTGGAAAGAGAGAACATTTTAGACAAACAGGATGGCAGGAAGCATCTTATGGCTCCCCACGGTGATCAAAGCAGAAGAGGGAATGCGTTACAGCCAATAAATGGCACAGGATGGTCCTATCCTCTCATCCCTGTGGATATGTGACACCTCAATATTAGACGCTTTGCTAAGCTCACACAAGCAGAAAGAGATGAAGGACCGCCAGAGACGGAGACAGAAAGGGAAATAGAGATTCAGAGGAAAGCAAATGCAGCCTCGAAATGAAATCCATTTTGTTTTTAAATGATCAGGATGTTATCATCTTTTGCATAGTTCTGTTCCTGTTGTTGCCTTGGCAGCCCAGTCCAGTCAGTGACAAACACTAACCTTTGTCTAAATTTACTGATATTTAGGCTGCTAGTTAGTAATGTCTATGTGAAGTGTTACTATTTGCTTTTGTTTGTTTTTTGGGTTGTTAATTTTACGCCTTGATAGGTATTACTTTTCTTTTATTTCCCAGTATCTCTGTTCCTTCTTCTCATTTATGTCATTTTGTAAAGTTGTCTACTTAGTAGATAGACCTGGACATTATGGATACTATTTTACCCAATACACAAGCTGTATTTCAGAACATTTTACTGATGTACATAGATAAATAAGAGCCATGTGTATTTTTCATTTTCTAGTCTATTTTTCTTTAGTTTAATTCAAATTTCTGGAGAAATTGTATAAAAGGAAAACACATATTTTGAGCACTGAGGATCCTGACGTGCTGTGTATCGGCAACAACAGGCAAATGAAAGTGATGTAGTTGCTATGGTAATGTGCCGCTCACACTACCCTTCCTGTGTAGACACAGCGCAGGACATCAAAGATTCAAATAAATAAATAATAATAAGCACTGACGCTACTTGGATCCTATATAGTTTAAAATACGATTCAGTTTGAAATCTCTCTGTAACAAAGACAAAAACAAAAAAACATCAAAGAGATTTTATGAAATATTATACATTATTTTCTTCTTCTGTGTTTGTCATTATGGCACAATGTGAGAACACCTACTGCTGCAGGTGTTAAAAAAATCAAGGTACTGAATACTCCTCAAGAAAATGGCCAACTTTAAAGCAAAAACAAACATGTTCACAGTTGTGTAAATAATAGTGCGTTTCACTGCTGAATTACAAGAAGGCTAGGAGTGCTGGAAAAGAACTGGTTCATATAAGTTCATGTGCAACAGCTAAAATTAAAATAGTTCTACGATAAAAGTACAGAACAAGCCGGTTGAACTGTACTCAGAGTAAATGTGTTGCTGCTTAATGTTTCAGGGAGAAGGGGAGGTTTAAAACATCATAGAGTGATGATAATGGTAAAACTATTGAATTAAAGAGCTTTCTTTAGTCAAGGGAAGTACCGAAAACATCTAGTTGGGAACTTTGCAATCAGTTCATACAACTGATAAAAATACGAATACACAAGTTGGCAATTTGTTTGGAATGTTGATCCAAAACTGATGCAGTCTACAATAAATCCTCCTTCATGAAGGTTATAATGTTCAGTTTGTAATAAATTTGTTTGCTGTTTGGTGTTGATTGAGCTGTAATCACTGAGGATGATTTCGTGTGTTGAGCTGTTGAGCTGTATGACTCGGAGAGAATACACACAGGTGTTACTTTGTTTATATTTATGGATAAGAAAATATGGTGGACAAAATAATAGATAGAACTGGAAATCAAGACAACAGTCCTTATGTTTTTTTATTATTATTTTTGTGTTGGCATATCATTACTCAATTCATTGTTATCAGTCTTATTCATTATTCTAATAATAATTGGTAGTGGAATTTGCTCAGAAAAAAAAGTCATTTATGAAGTTAAATCTAAATAAAGAAAGGTAGACTCAATGAACACTGCATCTCGCTTTCTGACCATTCCCATCGAGTCAAATAATATGTGACAAATTATTTATTCAACAAATCAGTTTTCCTTCTCTAGTGTTCACAAACAGTTTTTGAAGTTAAATTCTTACAACTGCTGCTTGCACTTTCAAATATCTATCACAGATAGATAGATAAGTTTGATGATAAGAACACCTTTCTTCTTTTCTTGTGGTACAATAGTTTCTCCTCTTTCAGAAATATCAGAAAAAACCACCAAAGACCACGAAGCAGTCTTGATATCTTCATAGTATTGAATGATAAATAACAGATATTAAAAAAAGGCAGTCTATTTGATTTTTGTCAGTGTAAAGTATGGGCATCTTTCCAAAAACCTGGTTCTGAATGCGGGCAGCTTAGTCTAGTGTGGGTGCTATTTATTCTGCTCAACGACACAGTATACATTTGCAGTGTTACTGTACCAAAACGTCTTCAACTGCTATGCCTTGATTGACTTTCTGGTCTCATTTTCACCCACATCTGGAATGCTTTCCACAACCAAATTGTTCATGACTTTGAGGTTAAAATCAACAAGTCCTTTCGTCCCTCCATCATCAGTGACTCTGCCTTTGCAGTGAATCATTTCACATTACCAGCAGTGGTAGGGCCAGACTGTGATCAGAAATATATTAGCCACATCATTTATTTGAAAAGGGTCACTTTTTTGAGTGGGATGTAAACTCAGCGCACTGTTTAAAAAAAAAAAAAAAACAACAACTTTGAAACTGCCATCCATCACCACATCGATGCTATTGAGCTGATGACCACTGTGATAAAAGACATCCTAACTATTTCCAAGCAGTTAAATTGTTAAATTGATGTGTCAGATAGTCTTTCATTAGGAGATTTCATATCTTAAACTGCCTTTTCTGGAATGTTTTTTTCTATTTATGCATCACATTTTCACACAATCATCATTCTCTCACTCTTGGGGTGGGAAGGACTGAACTATTAGGATAGGATATCAAAACATACAGTTTTACCAGTGCAGTCGGTGTACGTTTCTATCCACAGCACTGAAATGTAGGATTTGAAGTTTGTCCGATTAGAAAATATCATTTGAGTCCAATTATGTTATATTGTCTATTGTTTCTTCCTGATAGACTAGTGTGTCTATTCCAGGAGATGGTGGAAGATGGTGGAAACCAACTGATGGGCTTCTTAGTGAGCCAGCAACATGTTGTTTTAATAGTTTGATATTCCTGAGCTGCTGAAGTGGTGGGATCCAGGGAATAACTAATCCTTCTCTAATGATGATGGTGTTTTAATGAAAGCTTAATGGCACTCTTAACACCCTGGTGTAGTTACTGTTGTGTCAAAGACAGAGAAAGATGAGGAGAGGAAAAAACAACACTGCTGAGAAGAGACAAAACTAGAGATGTGTGGGGATGAAGAGCACCGAAGTCCCCCTATCAAGTTTCCTAAATTCCACATACGCTGATGCACCACCTCCCGCACAGTCTAATTCTTACCATGCATCCCACAGCCCCTTCAGAGCTCAGTGCAAGACTGGTGTTTGGCTCATTAAGAGCCAGACATCACGCCAAGCAGCACTGAATGTTTAAATGGAAATGGTAATAACAACTTAATGGCAACGCTTATCTGTTATTACATGGATTAGAGCAAATTGAGGTTTTACCAAAGGTTGGGTATCAAACATGATCTAGTTCTCTGTATATTTGGCTAAAGATGTCTTCACTGTGACCTTATTAAGATAATGCATTTCCTCACCTGCGAATCTACAAAGCACGACTTCACCAGGAGCAACTCAGGCAGGAGGAACTGCTCACGTAATTAATCCTAAGTATATTAATGCCTCCATCTGTAGCCAAAATATAAATTCATAATATTAACATAAGCAGCACAGCGGCACAGTGGTTAGCGCTGTTGCCTCACAACAAGATAGCTGTGGGTTCGTTTCCCGGCCTGGGGCCTTTCTGTGTGGAGTTTGCATCTTCTGCCCGTGCCTGCGTGGGTTTCCTCTGGGTACTCCGGTTTCCTCCCACCGTCCAAAGACATCATGTTTGGGTTAATTGGTGACTCTAAATTGTCCGTAGGTCTGAGTGTGAGTGTGAGTGGTTGTTGGTCTCTGTCTGTCTCTGTATGTTGGCCGTGAGATGGACTGGCGACCTGTCCAGGGTGTACCCCGCTCTCACCCAGTGTGAGCTGGGATTGGACCCTAACCCTAACCCGCGACCTGGAAACGGATAATAGGTAAAATATGAATGAATGAATGAATGTTGTTTTCACCACTATTTGGAGTTATTGGTCCTAACTATATTTAGCTGATGGATGACGTTGTCTTGATGTCCTAACCTGAGACTGTCCTCCTGGAAAAAACAATCCCCCCTGTCATCTTTACAAGGCACTTATTACGACTCATAGTTTGATTTATTGTTAGGTGACCTCCATCTGCCGTAGTAATTATTACAGGAGCAAAAGAGGAGGTCAAGTGACATTGTATGGAGTTCACCTTAAGAAGAGATTGGGGTAGATAGATTGGTCCACAAAACAAAGGACTGCTACCCTTTGGACCTTGGTTTGTTGCCCGGGTGGAAACCAACAGTCAGCGCTGTTTCTTTTATCCGGGAGTTTATTCATGTGTTTTGTTGCTAACAGAATGAAGAAGGTTCTCTAACCCTGAGGTAATGCTTAGTTTAATAAAAAACTAAATTTTTTCCTAAGCATTTTTAGTTTTGATGCATAAACCTAATTAAAGTATGGCTTCTTCACAACATAAACTACCTGTCCATCGACAGTACAACGCCAGCCAGGTAGGTCCAAACATCACCTTCATAAATGAAGGATTTGTTGCCTAACCTCGTTACTTTGTTTCAATGAGCAGCCTCTGTCATCATTTTAGTACACAAGTCTCATTTAATCTGCTTTACAACTGTTTATTAAATGTCTTACATAGTTTTTAAGACACAATTTTTAGCTGAGAAAACAAATTCAAATCCAACCATTTAGTGGCCAATTTGTCTTTTGAAATGGTGAAGGTATCTGAGAGCAAGGTTGTTATCTGAAAGGAAACCTGCATTGTCCCATTTTTTTCTCACATAAATCTGATGATAAAATTATATTTTTACTTGTTCTGTTAAAAGAAAAGAAATTACCTGTCTGCTAAAAGAACATACAGGAGTTAAAAAGAAATGTGCCAGAGGTCCCTTGCATTTACACAAAGAAAGATAAAGCACCTCTGTGCTTTATTCAGAAAAAAGAAATTAATATGGAGGCTGTAGCCCTGGATTACTTGCTCTTGCCAACAAATGAAGAGAACACACACCGGGATTACACACAACCAAGCACATACTGTAGGCACACAGAGCATTTACCAATCTATGTGGACACACAGGTCATGCCACTCGCAATTAATTCCGCTTGACAGAGTGTGGCAGCATGCTGTACAGTCGCAACCTCAAGAGAACAGCCAGGTTAGAGCTAAAGATTCAGCCTGAGACAATTTCCACGATGCTATGAAGGGACTTGGAGTGCAATACTGAATCTAAAGCCGAAAATCTTGCACTTGCATTTTAAACAGTGCTTCAGGCCTGAATTTATTCTGAGTGCACATGCAGAATACATATTGAACTATATTCACAACATGTCTGTAATCCGAATGCTCAGCTGAGCATGAAGGCATCTGTTAGAACTCCATACATCATGAATCTGTGCTGATGTTCAACGGAAAGAAAATGAATCTTATCTCATCCAAAAATTATCAGATAAGGACTTTGGCTTATTATGTAATTCATTTCTTCGGTTGGACCTGACATCTTGAGCCCCAGTTTGTGGACAGTCAAAACTCAGTGGACAGAGATTGAAATCTATGGCCTCTTTCCTTAATATCCAACAACACTTTTGACCCAAGGCCCATTTCAATGTACCAAAACATTTTTGCTCAAAGCTAAATTTCATCCGACTAAATCGTAATGAGTTTCAACTGTATACTGTAAGTTACGTCTTTGTAAGCCATTCAAAATGGGTTACTGTGTCAAATGCTAAGTTGCTTTAAATCAAAGAATTGCATTATACTGATTGGCAATTGAAACATAAATAAAGCATGCAGTGGTGGAAAAACTGTTTCACAAGAGGGCACCACCACATTGTGATTATGGAGTGGGGCTCCACTGGCTGTAGTGCAGACAAGTGGCAGACAAGTGGTTACTGCAGCATAGATGGACTCAGTTAAAGAGTCTGACCCACTGCAGTTGGTGTGCTAGCCTGAGGGAAGACATGCTCTGCTTGTGGCTTCAGCCCAGAGTGGTACCGCTAAAACAGTTTATGGAAAGAGAGAGGGGGGGGTCGAGAGATAAAAAGACGTAATGACACTGACGAACAGGGGGAATGAGTCAGTAAAGGATAAACACACACTGTTTGATTTGACAGACTTTGTTCAGGCCAGAGAGAGTGTCTTTTCTCCCTTCACTTAGGCTGTGGGGGTTAAGAGCCTCACCCGAGAATGCATCGGCGTGTGTGTGTGTAAGAGTGGCTTTAAAGGATCCAACCTGGGCTCCATGAGCATACAGCTAACCTGCTTAAATGCTGGGCCATTCTTCGCCCTGCCTCTGGAGCCACACTGTCACAAATTAGCCTTTAAGTTGAGTTATTTATTTTCTCTGCTCTTGGCGAGTACAGAGATTTGGTGAGATGTCAAGCTCGCTTTGACTTTCTTCAAATCCCCCATTTTGACCAAATTTTGTGGGCATAAATGTGGGCCTTCCACAGCACCCAAGGACACTTAACAAGAGGACCAAAAAAAAACCAAAGAGCTAAGACCTCCATATGAAATGCTTGGATTGCTGATTGGGTAAATGTGAAATTTAATTTGACTTTTAAGACGGTTACCACTTGCTAACGATGGTCCTGTAATATCCAGTCTCAGAGATCTCTCCAAAGATGTCTGATTTGTGAATTTAAAAAATTTTGCAACATTGCAATTCAAAGGACATGTGGTGGGGTGCAGAAGGCTAACAGTAAATACTCCATCCTGCAAGACAGGATAGTGGATGTGGGCATCATTATGTAAAGGTTAAACACAACAAACAAAAGTAGGTCAACTTTGCTTAGTGGTCAAAATTCTGTACTCTATATGTGAGCTCGGCTTTTAGGTTAAGCTGTATCAGTGTCTTGACAGTTCTAATAGTTTTTGGAAATGGACAATCTGAAAATTATGAACGCTTCATGCAGTGCGGTCCAATGTACACACTCAGTGACCTGTTTATTTAGTACACCTAACTAAAATAAATGGAGTCTAAATGCATGGAGCACCATCGAAATGAATCCCATAAAAGGGTGATTCTTAAATTATGTATATTAGACACCGTATGAATGTGTGTGTATGTGAATATGCTTTATAGTGTAGCAATTTAAATGATTGCTAAGTCTAAAAAAAGTACAATGTAAGCAGAAAGACCTCTCCCACAATCCAACTTAATCTCAAACTTAAACCAGCAAAGCGATCAGCAATAAATGGACACTGTTCTAAAACAACTTCAACAATACTCCCATGATGGTATGACTTATTAAAGCACCGTTATATTAAAGCTTTGGTTGTGAAGTGTTGCAGATAGGAAAGTCAAAACTAGTAATGACTACATATTATAATGACCATCATATACATATGTGGAAATGAAGCTGACAAGAGGAGAAAGCAGAAGGGAAAAGTAAAATGTCTCTGACAGCTGTCATCCCCGGTCAGTAATCCTCTCCTCTCCTACTGCACATTTAAATAGGAACACATTTTTGGGGTGGTTGGAAAGGCTGTGTTGTTGTGGCTGTTACAAATCCTTGTTGGAGAAAACACTTTCACATTTGGCCAGACTTAAGTGTCGGTCTCATCCCAAATGAGCTGCAGGGAGCAACAGCCAGAAAGGATAGAGGCACGAATGGAATACAGCTTAATTGGCTCGAAGATGCAACTGCAGCGACAATGGGGGGGGGTTGCTCACTAATTCTACCTCAATGCTTATTGCCATTCCCTTATTTTGTTGGGAGGGAAGACTTGAGCCCAATGAAGAAAGAGCAGAAACAAACAAAACAAAAGTTGTTACAGATTGCTAAACATGAAAGGACGAACAACAGCTCAGGAGAGAAATTCAGAGAATATCAACTACTAAATCCAACCCATTGTTCATTTATTAATGTAATCTCTGCTTCCCTCATCTCATCCCATTGCTCTTCTTTATTCATTACCAAGATAAAGAACCTGAAATGTTTTGAAAACAACAATGTGTTCTTACGACGCCACTTCCGTTGAGATCGCCTCATCCACAAATCTACAGCTTTGCCCACCACTGGATAGCAATAAAAACTCAGGTCCTATCATTTCTGACAACAAACTTAAATGAGAAATGCAACCAAATGCCAACATGTTCACACTTTCCCGACCTCTTTTGGGAATTTTTTGCAAAATTATCGTTTGTATTGTGATATAAGAAAACCCTAATCTGATTCATTTGCATCATCTTTTAATAGGATTTATATTTTCCTTTACATGTGACCTCAAAGTCAGTTGCTGGATGCTGGCTTCCAATTAGGCGTCTAGACTTTTCAATCTAATTTGAATATGCTTTCTCTCAATTTATTTTACAGATAAATTGCTAGTGTCGTTTTTTGGACTAGAAAAAGAATGAATAAATAAATAAATTGAAAACCGAAACAGAATGCATGGTGGCAGTGTTGAGGTTAAACAACTGTAGGTGTAAAGTTTAGGCATAGTCCAACCAAATTTAACTGGAACACTTAACTTCTGGGGCCTGCATCACAAAGCCAGATTTCAGTTTAGCAAGGTAACTTCTGGGTTAATCCTGGGTTTTCAGTGTCACAGAGCTGGTTAACTTGCTATTGGGGCATGCTGCCATGGTAATTTATGCAGAACGGCTATGTGGCCCTCTCCAAAACCAGGGCCAAGATTGACATGACCTTCAGGGTCGTCAAGGCCCATGTCACCTGTCTCCGATGCAAAATCATTTCTGCATGCATTGGGCTACACAATGTAGCGACCATCTGCAAGGAGAGGATCCCTCCTGTACTGTAAAACCCCCACCCCCTGATATGGCAGACCCCATCGCCCTTGATTACCCCTTAAGGAGACCAGTAAGAGAGGCCATCACTGAACATTTTTTAGTTAAGCACAAAACGTGTGTTTTTTCTTGTTTTTTTATTATTTTAGTTTAATTGTTTGAATAACTTTTTCCATGCTCTAGTTTTTCCACCTCGAGATTAATCTTCTTGATCTTAGGTTTTTTATACTCTATATGAAGCTCCAAATGTTTTTGTAAAGTGCTCGCACAGTGTCAGTACTCACCTGATACAAATCACATACATAAAACAGTGGCTTTAGCATAATAAGTAGCTGATAGTTCTTTGTATAGTTCACTTCATTGCCAACGTTACACTGACTATCTTTATGAAATAAAGCTATTTACATCTTGTGACTTTCCCCCCACAATGTACGATTAGCAGCATCTTCCATCAAGGGGGGTGACCCTCATTATTAGAAATTACAAGCTCCTCTGCAGATGTACTCCTGCAGAGGAGATCCCAGTCATGTTAATCCAGCTTTGTGATACAGTCCCCTGGTTAACTTCTTCAAGGAACTAAAAGGTTGTTGTGGCCAACAGTTTGGTTAATTTCAACTGCAGTCTGAAGTCCTGGGGAGATTACATAAATCAGACCAATGACGTATGGAGAAGCAATCAAAGTAAACACACAAAATCTTCCATCTGGTGGCGCGAAGAAGAAATCGAAGGCCATATGACAGTGTTGACGCCATGTAAGACGACGTCTTTGGTCCAGTGGTCGTACGTTTTCATCTCTTTATCCAAAATAGCTCAATCGGAGAAAACATTCTAAGCATGATGTAAAGGCAATGAACGTGAAGCTGCAGACTAAATATGGTGGTTGTAATAAAATGCTGTAGTTACTCAACCAATCAGAATCTGAATTTTGGATCGCATATGCTCCAGACAGCTAGCCCTACATAGTATTGTAAGTCTCTGTTGCATGCCACACAGCCTGCCTGATGTACACACACCCACAGACAGAGCCTCGTGACATGCCAATATACCATGACCATTTGACTACACCAGAAGAACACTTTTCTGAGTTTCCAAAATGTCGATTTAGACTCAAACTGAGAATTTAAAAAGGGTGAATCGATTTCTGAAATAAATATTTTTCTCTTTTAAGCCGTGTGCATGTCATGCATGGGAAATATTAGGACACACAGACACTAGAGCAATTTCTAAGGCAGCTGTTCTCAAAGTGGGGTGGGGAATAATTCATTTTTCACTATAAATCCAAAAGTGGCACAGCGACAGAATGTGAAAATTAACTAATGACTGTTTTGCTCATGGGTTTCCAATATTTTCTGTAAGAAAACATCTAAAAGTAATAATCTCATCAGATCGGGGACTCTGCGACAAAATCTTATCAGTGCAGCCACAAGTGAGGCTGCATGGAAGGAAAGGTTAGACTTGCTTCCTTACTTTGACTGACTCCATGGGCAACTGCAGAAAATTAGCAAATTTTATCACTAAAGAAAAAATAAAAAAGTCAAAAGATGAACAGCTGAAATAAAGTTCCCTGCATATTTTTTGTCACAAAAGAAACGTTAACATAACTCATTTAAGTAGTGACAGCTTTTTTTTGTTTTGTTTTCTTCTCAAACTAGCTTGGCAGCTCTCCAGAGGCTTTAAATCAGCCATCAAAGACACAATGTGGGAAAAACAATAACAAAGACACATTTATATATAGATAAAATCACGTTATACAAAGAAGACAGCATTTTCAGCAAGGCTTGCATCTATTCTTAAAATTATTGCTCTGGCAGTATGTATCACGTCAGTTGGACAGATCTAAAGTGCGTGGACACCTACCCATTCCCAAGGCATCATTATGGAGAACACTTGCTCAAGTGCAATGAGTCCAGCTATAGGAACTTATAAGTCATTGCCAGGTTAACCATATGTTATTTATTTATTTTTTCTTTTATAATCTACCTGGTGAAGCACATTCTGTATAGGCAAACCATCTATTTTCAGCTGTCTCCAGGGCTTTGTGAGGCAGTGAGACACAGATGTTCAAATTTCCCACTGGACTCTATTCTTACACACATGCATATTGTGACGGCACCCCCCCCCAAAAAAAAGCAAGAAAATAAACCTCTGGGTGGAAAAATAGTCTTGAGAATTACAATATTTATGCCAACGCAATTGATAGAAGATACTCTGTGTAGGCCACATCTCAATCTGTCACCCTGTTAAATTAGAAGAGTTGAGTCTGGGGTCTACAGACAACATTTGTAGCCTTCGTTGTGAACGAGCATGAGACGCTGCGAATAAACTGGAGTATGCAGAGCTCAATTATGGAAGCATACAATGGATTCACACCGCAGCATGATGCTGGTTTTGAAAAGCAATTAAACTTGGCAAACAGAAACTTTGACAGTTACAAATAAAGTGAGATGAGCATCAAAAAAAAAAAAAAAAAAAAGAAGGGAAAGAAGGAAAATGTGTTTGCACACGTTTCCTTTGATAACGTAAACGGGAGAGGAATGTAGAACTTTGATCACTCGTGCCTTCTACCTTTCTTTGTTTACAGTACATTTCTTTCTCCACCTCTCCCACCTGTCTTGTGCCGTGATGCAGCGTGTGACAAAGCAAACACCTCATTCTGTCACAGTTGCCGTGCTAACAGGCTCATTGGACTGCCTTGTTATCCAACTCAAATAGTGAGACCCCAAGAATCCACAGTGCATTTCCATAATGCTATTGACCAAATGCCGAGATGCAACACTGCCGATTAATATACACACACCCATCCAGTATTTTGCATGTCTATTCCATCAGAAAACTTCTCGACGTGAGGCAAGGAGAGCCAATTTGAAGCTCTGCTGCACATCCAACATTCCCTCCCCAACCACCCACACCCCACACATGACCCTAACAGACATGGCAAAAACTGGAGAGCAAAACATTTTAGGAGACAGGAAGTGGGGTAATGAAAGCCAACTGTGTCCTTTAGTGGGTTAAACACACACACTTGATGCGCATGATGGATCAGCCGTGAAATAGGCTGGAAGGCAAAGTTCAGAAAAGCCACTGTGACAGGAATTTCAAACAGGATGTACTTGTCTATCTTTCCAACCGCGATGCCAAGCAGCTTCAGTGGTGTTTAGATTGTACAGGGTAGATAGTAGGATCATGTATGACACGTGGCAGACTTAGCCGTTGTGACAGTACAAGAGGATTATACCAGAGTATGAGGATGTTGGGGGGGGGTGGCTCAGTGAGCTGAGGGGTTGTACCTGACGTGTAGTTCCAATTCAAAACCAAGATTATCGTGCACATCTGTAACTCAGGTGATTTAGCATTAGCAGCTCACTCTTCCATCCAACAGCGGTTACACTGCTCGACAGACCTTAAAAAACACACAGTTAATAATAGTTTGGCTGGCATTTTTGATGTGAAACTTCATTTCCTTTGCTAAATATTTCCTGAAATATCTGAGGTAAGTTGTGGTGTGAATTCGACAGCTAATGCACATCAAAGTTAGCTTGTGAAGGTTTTCAATCGATATCAAAGGGGAAATAATCCTGGTGACATCGTCAAGGTCATGAAATTATGGAATTGGTTGAATTATGAACTAGGTTTGTCAACCCGAACGTACATTACTCGCTGCACGTCCTCTTTTATTGCAGCTATTAGTTGTGTCATGGTAACGCTTGTGAAATATTTACATTCCAGCAACTGCGCATCTTATTTTGTCTCTCTAGTTGGTTTTTGAGATGACATGTCTCTAGTGTTTTTTGAGATTGTTGAGGTCAATTGATTTTGCAGCAGGGGAGGTTGTCAAGAATTGTACTGCAATTTGTGGAGCTTTATGTTTAGCTGTAAAATTGCAGGAACTTTCGAAAATTGCGATTTGAAGAGGGAAAATGGACAGTGGTTTTATAGAATTTAATGGAAAGTGGGAAAAATTTGATGTGTAAAATGGCACAGATGAGATGAAAGTCTGCTATCACAACACAGATTTGGGCAGACTGGAGTGAACAGCTCACTTTTTAGAATAAATAAGCACAATACTGGAAAATGTAAACACTGGGCAATGCATGTTATTTTACGCTGTCAAAAATATCAAGAAATAAGGCATGTCATAGAAAGATAAAGGTATGATTTGACTATTGTATTTTTTCCCCTAATTGTATCATATAGACTCAGATCCAGTTTGGCGGTAATACACCAATTCATTGTGTGCCAACCACCAATAAAACAAAAGAAGAATAGACGCACCTTAATTCTCATGCTAAAAATTCTCATGTCATTCTCATGTCAAAAAATGTATTTGGTAATGTGTCGCACCTCAGTTACCATCACTGTTTTTGTGTTCCCATGGTGCATTGCAACTTTTTGCTGGAAAATATCAGGAATTTTGAAAAATTGCAAGCCACCGCAAATATTGCAGCATTTTTTTGAGTAGCATTAATTATTGCGCTCACAAGATCGTGATTTCTTGGAGGGACTGTCTACTGCGTCATTACGCTACCATTTGCATCTGAGAGTTTGTCACTGAGGGTCTCTGAGATGGTGAATAGGCCAATTAACAGAGGATTTACGAGTAATGTAACATTACTCTGAAAGTCCCTGGACAACCAGCAGTGACATCAAGTTTTTTCCTACACAGTTGTGAAGTGATATGACACAGTGGTTCTGTGGCAAATCCAAGCTGACTGCTCCCAACTGTGACAGTGGGTGCAGTAAGATTCCAGCTTTCACCCAAACAGGTCAGTTCAACTATGAATTTAGTTCTATCAAACTACTGAGTATTTTTCTTTTTTTTTTTTTGTATTAAATGTTAGCCTTTCTAGAAAACTGATGATAAATCGGACGTGAATACCACAAATTGGAAACTTTTGAACTCAAGTGAAAAAAAAAAAAAAAAACCTTGTCCACATTCCATAGTTTAAAATGTAGTATATGCATTGGTTAATACTGTTACACAGTTTGGCGTTGACTTTGAAAATCTTTAATGTCCCAAAACGGCAATGTGGTTTGCAGCAGACGTAAAAGCAAGCATTCCTTCATCTCTCATCCAAGCAAAATTAAATTTTCCCATACAGATACAACAGACACCAAATGAATAAATACAATGAATACATGAAGTCATTATAATTCCACCGGTGCAACATATCCCCTCAAGCTCGCCTACAGCTTATTTAAAAAAACCAATGGCAGATGGGATAAATGATTTAAGGTATCTATTTGATTTGGCCTTGCAGGGAAAAGTATACCATCTCTTGGATGAGAGAAGTTGAAACTCTGCCCTTGCCCTCTGAGAGGATCTTGCTTTATAAACAGAGTCAAGACCATTTAGGCTAGTGCCAGTCATTGATCTTACTTTGGCAGTAAGAAAAATTCAAACGAACCAAAATTAAACAAAAACAGCCTTTGATTTTATTAAATAGTGGAAATAATGGAGATAATAATTTTTTTTTAAAAGTACAAAAAATGATGCTTTACTTTAACATGTGCTTCTTATCTCAAAAAATACAGATCTATAGCTAACAGGCCATGCATTAAAGGTGGCGATGACTCTGTGACATAAACTAACTACCCTGGGCCAAGCTCAACACAGCCACTCACTCACCACACTCCCCGTGTTTGACTCCTCACATTTTTCAGTCTGTCTCACACATGATGCATGCATTTTTTTCTGTTTTGTTTCCCTTGTCTGTGAGCACCCAAAGTTCCCGAAATATTGGAAGCTGATGAAATAATATCATCTTTGTGGCTCTTATTCCCATCCCACATTTCGCAACGCATCTCCACCATGACCACTGTGAATGTGTCATCGTTTGGTATCCCTGCCACAGACCTAATTCATTCCTATCTGCAAGCAGACATTAATAAATCATAAGGAGAAGCTTTCAGAAGCTTTAACCTCCATGCATAATTCAACCCGCGCTGATGCTAATGCTACAGCTGCAGCTTCCACACTCAATCGTTCAGCAGTGTTCCACTAAACAGCCAATTAACTGTAATGAATCCGGCAAAGTCCAACTCTCAGCAGAATGAACAGAGAAAGCACTTTCTCTTGAAAACTGTGTGAGCTAATTCCTGATGAGAACTCACTAAAAGTTTGTTTTCACCTTGAAACATAATGGGAGGTGAGGCACCGACTCAATAGCTTCACTTTCAGCAGGCTTAAGAACTGTCTGCTCCAGTTTTGATCTTGATTCAATTGTCTTCTGATAGAAGTATTTTGTTGCAAAGGGGACATGGTGAAGTGCTTATTTCTGTCCCTGCTCCTTTGAGATTGTTCCTGTATGTGTATTATCATCACAAAAAAGGGCCCACAAAGATAAAAACAGTAAAGCAAGAATGAGAAAGCTGAAAGTGTTATTCCACAAGTAATGTTCAAGCAACCTGCAATGTGCTTATGAATGATACAAACTAATGTAACTTTTCATTCAACTTTTTACTATCATCAACATGTAAAGCCCAGTTTTGACAAGTTGGCTTTGAACTGTAAATTGATGGAAAATCATTTTTTTAAGCTCATTTGGAATAAAGTGCGGAGATAAAGTTTATTTTGGATGAGTCTACACTTCAAAATGTACATCATGCCTGATGTTCATTCACAATTGAGAAAAAGCAATGTGTCCTTCATGTGCTGGATAATGGATGAGCGTACTGTGCCCACAAGAAACTGGGTTCTCCATGTTTTCAAGGAGTTTGTACAAACAGTTTTTTAACAGACTCTTGAGGTTTAACTGACAACAGTGAACCAGAATTTCTACAGAGTGAATAACTTATTTGAGCCTCTTTGAACTCAACAGTGATAAACAGGATTTAATTTCATTAACACACATTTCAATCACTTTAACAAAACAAAACCTACTCAGCATATATATTAATATATATATTAATATGCTGAGTTTTGTATGGTGGTAGGGTTGTGGCAATCCAACAATCATCAGCGCAAAATGTCAACAGGCCGTAATCGTTGCCAATGTCAAAATGGTATTTGGCTTGTTTTCGTTTCATTTTGTTTTGTTTTCATTCCTCTTAGTACCAAAGTAAGAAAAATTAATTTTCCTTACCTCAGCTTAATTAGTATAACTTTGCACTATTACAGATACCGTAGTTTGTGCTGTAATGCGACTAAAAAAAACTGTGATTTCATATTCGCCTCCTTTCCAGGGTCAAGTCCTGCTACTTCTGGGATCCACCACAAACCAACCTCTTGTATGAAAAATTAGTCCAGGCTATCCATTTAAAGGGGAAAATTGATGTCTTGTAGCAGCCTTGTATTTAAATCAATATGCTAATGACTACATTTTCCATTCATTGGGTTCATTTGAACCCAGCTAAGGTCTTAAATAACCCGAGGGGCCTGCTGAAAAGCTCCACCTGTCAAACAGTTCAAAAATTTACACAGTGAAATAGTTCGAGCGTTCTCTATTTGGCTACATCACAGTAACACTGAGAGTGAGATGCTACATGTTAAAGGTTAACACAATTAATGCAATCTCAGCCATGCACACGCACACACACACACACACACACAGTGGTGGATTATCAAAGAGAGCACGTACATAGAGCAATCTCATACTGACGACCAGCAGTTCTCATTTGTTAAACACAGCAAGGGGCTACAGAGAGAAATCAGTTCAAAACATACCCCGCATATGGCAGCTACATTCAAAGGATTGAGGAAATTCCCTCACTACCAGGGGCAAAAACTTGGCAAAAGAAGTGAGGTGTCTGAGATGAAAAGGGTGCCAGGAACAATTATTCCCCCCCCCCCCCCAAACACACACACACCACAAAGGAAGAATGCGGTGTATATTTCCCTGTTGTAGTCTGATCTCTTGTGAATCTGAAACAAGCATTGGTCTTTGAGAAAGCTTTTTTTTTTTTTTAAATCTGTGCTTATGGACAGAAACACATCCAAACTCAGCATCAGTGCCGTTAATGATGCTGCACCCAAAGGGGCACCCTAACCCCATATGTACAGACACAAAAAAGACACACATCATTGAACTATCTACATCGCTCACAACTGATTTTACGTTTTACAGCTTAACTATACAAGGCTGAATTCAGACTTATAACTATAGATGTCATTATTCATTGCAATTATTCGAGTTGTACACCTGAAAGGTTGAATCCCAATCTTTGCTGGCATATTTAGACATCATTCAGCGATTCACCCATATGGGTGAATTAGATATATGTGTCCACATATTACAAGTAGAGGACACTGCAAAAGCAACAGTGTGTATAGTCCATTGAAAAAATATCACTGCTGTGATACCTTTCCACAACTGTAAAATCCATGAAATGCAGGTAATGACAGGGGCCAATGGGGGACAATGCCACAACATTAGGTTTTGATTCTGACAGTACAAAAAGTAACTCCAGGGCGAGAATCACTGACATTGGTTCTAATATTTAGATTTTTTTCATGATACAATGGATCTGTAAGACATCCACATACTGATATGGCTTCTTGCATTTTAGCATTTCCTGAGGCCATTTATTTATTTAGGAGCCTGGAAAATTCTAATTTTTCAAAAGAATTGAAATAGAAGAGTGAAGTGAAATTACTTTGGACTCAGCCTAACTGGTAATTCATGCCAAAGGTGACCTGTTTTGTTTTAAAAGCTCAAGGCAAAAATACTGGGGAATCCACGACCTGACTAAAGTATTCGACAGGACATGTTTACTTTATGAATGTTTAACTTTTCCAATCACAACTACAGTGTTTTACAAGCCTAACATTCATTCAGTCATTCATCTTCAACCGCTTATCCGTTTCGGGGTCGCAGGGGTGCTGGAGCCAACCCCAGCTCACTGTGCGAGGGTGAGGTACACCCTGGGCAGGTCGCCAGTCCATCACAGGGCCAACACACAGAGACAGACAGAGACCAACAACCACTCACATTCACACTCAGACCTACAGACAATTTAGAGTCACCAGTTAACCTAAACATGATGTCTTTGGATGGTGGGAGGAAACCGGAGTACCCGGAGGAAACCCACGCAGGCACAGGGAGAACATGCAAACTCCACACAGAAAGGCCCTGGCCCGGGAACCGAACCCACAACCTTCTTGTTGTGGGGCAACAGCGCTAACCACTAAGCCGCCGTGCTGCCAAGCCTAACAAAATTACACCAAATATAAGACACAAAATCAGGTCTCCATTTACCTGATCTTAGTTCTCCCATCATTCATCTCTTCGGCTTTCCCCTTTCTCCTATTCATTATCTGCTGCATTACTTGTTGGCGACAAAACCTTTTTGGACTAATAACATTCAGTCTAATTCCACTGAAATTGTGTTCACTTTACTTAAAAACTATTCATTATGTTTGTCTATGTTTTCAATTACACTGCTCACCAGGCTTTAACATATCAAATCAAACAAAACGAAGTTTCAGTCGTCAGTGATTTCTCGGTCAGTTCCTTTGAATGTGCCTGCATTGAGTCGACTTTTCTCTTGGCTCTCGTTCAGCTTGGCCCCAAGTGGCGAGACAGTTATAGGGCAACCAAGAATATCCAAGATGTGAAATCTTTTCCAAGATTAAATTAATGCTACAGCAGCATGCTGCATATCAGAATAGATGAATGCGGGAGCAACATGGAGTGAACCTGACAGCGAACACCTGCTGATGATATCTAAGCAAACACTGCGGACTCTGCAGGAATCTGCACACGACTCGATTCTTTTTCTATCCTCATCCATGCAGCAATGCTTGAGACATTCACAGGCATGGAGAAGACAAATGGAAAATATAGACACGCACATACACACATACACCTCTTCCACTGTAATGAGTTTTTATTGCATGCAATAACACGGTGAGTTCTTTCACATCACCTACACACCCACTCAAGAAAACCCACGCTAACACACGGACATGCATGCATATATACATAAAATACTGCATAGCATAATAGGAAAATACGTATGTATGAGATGGCAGAGGCTTTGATTTGCTGTGGCTGTCTCAGCAGGCAGCATATGACAACAGAGCGGTGATACAACATTACACGGAGCAGTCAAATTAACAAGCTGAGGAAGGAGGAGGAGGAGAGGATGGTGAGAAGGAAGACAACAAAGTCTAAACAATAAACTGAGAGGTGGGGAAAGTCTGGGGAACATTAAACAGAGCCCTGGAAAACAGTAGAATTACATTGACTCTAAACAGCTCTTCTACCGGCAGCATTTCCACAGGGGAGGACTCTTGACAGCTTCTTCTGTCTTATTTTTCTTTTTTGAAAAGGGAGGTGCTGTTGACACCACTGAGAGCTGAGCATGTTGTAAAGCTCTTAAAACAACCAGGGCCTGAAAAGTAGAGGAATTTCAACCCAAGCAAAACAGGTGCAACAAAACACCTTTTCAATATTCACAAAAAAACCGGCACCAAGTACCTCAGTTCTCACATCCTAAGTGCACATTAAGTGTATAAAAATGGCCTACATATCAGTAAAATGTAGGGAATTGTAAGTACAAGTCTAAAATGCAAAAAGATCCTCCCCCTGGTCTCTGCTGTGGCAGCAGGAGATGTAGTGATGCTCCCTTTAACATACAGATACAGTACAGCCGGTCTGTCTGACAACCCAGGCTTTTATAACAGTGCACACTGTCACACTGAAGAACAAATGCAGCACTGTAACAAAAAATGCCATGCAAACTGTCTAGAAATGGCCTATAGATACCGTACATCTAATTTGTATGAAAGATAATCGCAACCAGACTATGTTTACCACTCACTTATGTATTTAACTTACCCGTTTGCAAGGTTGAAAGAACTGTAATACTGAACATCTCAGTAAAAATATACAGCGACCATACAGCACTAGGAATGAAAAACTGGTCTCTGACACAAGCAACCGATGTGTACTTTGTATTCCCTTCAGCCAAGTAGACCACCTCACACACATACACACATATATATAGCTTATTGTACTAATGGACCATCTTAACCCAATGAAGACTAAGACTTGTTTAAAGATGAAGCTGGAGATATGCAGCTAACTATTAGCAACAGGGTTCCTTTATTCATATTTGCCAGTTTCAGGATGGCAACATTAAGATCAAGCATGTATGTTTATCCCACATAATTACATTTAATATTTCACATGTAATGCCAGTGCAATAATTCATAAGTAACAACTTCCATCTCGCAAGTACATACTTTATGGGATATGAACTGTTGAAGACAGCAATGTTCCTGAGGGAAAAACATGTTTTTCTACAAGGTCAATAATGGCACATAAATACTGCATGACTGTATAAAGTTGTATGTTACACAAGTTCTTCAGATAGGAGCCGGTATGTCCCTATATCAAGACTGATAATGCCATATTTTTATTACATACAAACATCCTCTTGATATATGTAGATGCATGTTTTCATTCCATATCTGGTAAAATTTGTAAATGTACATATTTTCACTTTCATGTGACTTTTATAGGAATTGCATTTGTTTTTGTATATAATTATTTTTATTAATGTCCTATGAGTGTCTATCTTCGAAAATATGAACATTGACAGACTTTGGGATGGACACATATTCATGTAATATGTCTATAAGCAAAAATACCTCTTTGTATAGGCTACAGTATAAGCTACAGTAAACTGTCTACAGCATAAACAAGCAAACCCACAGTTTAATATAGTAAATCCAGGAAATTTTGTAGATTAGGGCTTTAATGTCATGTCTGTTTATTTAATTTTGACATTGGTTCTTTGCCTGCATCATGTGCTGCTATAACGTGAATGTTAACGTTTTTTAAGCTAATAAGAAAAAGAATTAGTTCTCCGGCTGCTGAATAAAGTATGGTTGATTTGAGTAATGAGCTGTCCTTTCACATCTTCTGTTCTTCTGAGCTGTATTAGCATCAGGGACCTGAGAGCATTAAAACTAGTGAGAAATGCGACAGCCAGCATCTGTCTCTCTCTCTTCCACTTTAGTCCTCCCCACCCCCCCAACACACACACCATATACATGTTCACACAGCAGTCGAGACATCTGGTGGGACTCTACTGGGTCTTGCTACTGTGGTACTGGGACTCTTACAAGGACTAAAGATTCTTCAGCGGTAATGACATGTCCCTATTGGCCAGACCCGGCAGAAAAACAGGAAGTGGGGACAAGACTGGGGGTCGGAAAGGTCATCCATCTTGGGAGGTGGATTTAAATACAGTAGAAAAGAGTCAGAGCGATACAGAGAGATATAAAGTCCTCAGCACTGGGCCAAGGTAAGAAATGTGAGTAAGTTTTAAGCATTGGCAACAATCCAAAGAGACGGTACCGAACCGATCTGTGCTTACATGTCTCAAAAGCCTCCTGTATAGATTTGATGCAATTTAACCATTAAATTTAAAATTTTATTTTTTGTGCAGGTTATCTACTTCTATTTGTATTCGTATTGTGAGCATGTCTCATATTCTGCCATTTTCATACCTAGATAAAGTCTTAGTTAAGGTGAAAGACCTATCACATATTGGCAGAGCGCCTTGATATTCACCCAAAAGATATTTTTCATCCGGTGTTTTGATCACGGTAGTGGGGAGCAGAGTCTAACATGTAGGTTCAAAATCTCCCAGTGGTGTCCAACTGGTCAGAGATTTGGTGAGCGTTCAACGATCCCTCCTTTATTTGATACCCATTTGAAAGTTAAACTGTTTATAGCTAATACATTGACCATATAACAGATTAAACTAAAAATCAATTTGGTCATTTATTTGTTTGTTTGCTTTAGCAAATTTTGTAACCGTTACGAACTGAAAATAACATAACAATAACAACACGTATACAACGCATATGTAAACACAAACCACTGCTCATTAAAACACAGTCACTCACCCGTGGTGGGATTTCCTCCGGGGTTCAGGGTGACTCTGAAAGCCTGATTCCAGGTGTGGCGACCAGGGGGACCGTCGCACGGGTCAATGTAAAGCAGGACTCCCCCAAAACCCAGCTCAGAGAGTAGGGACAACTGGACATCCACACAAACACACAAAGACGCAATGAGTGAGAAAGAGAGATGGCACTTTCATAGTGTTAAATGTGTGTTAAAGCTTTTCCCACTTCAAAAAACACAACAACTATTCATATGTATGAACACACCGGCGTCGAAACTTTACAGTGCAGTCACTTTGCACTTTGAGCTGCCTTGTGACAGAAAACATAACACTTACACATTAACAAAAATAAAGAATTAGTATTTGTGCTATATAAAAAGAAAAGATTAGATAAATGAAAAAAAACAAACAAAAAATGTTGTTTATGGCATTTCAAGTCCACAGCACCACAAACTGCAGCCTTCCAAATGAACACAAGCCAAATCAACACAAATCTACACAAATTAAAAATGATCCCCTTCAGGAAGGTATACTTATAACAGGGCTAATGTTATTGACCACATTAGGTGTAGTATTGTATGATGCCAACTGAGTGTGTATTTCTACTAAGAATCTTGAAAGTAATATCCGGTTCTTTAGTGGGCAAACACTTCATGTGGGTCACAAGCTCCATTTAATGTAGTTCTGATGAAGTGGCGTATACAGGGTTTATCACTTATTCCTTTTACTGCTGTAAACAGGACTGATGATGAGAGTGAAGAGCGAGTGAGTGGAGAAGAGAACCAGAAAAAAAAATAAAAGCAAAATAAGAAGTGCTCAGCTGGATGTGACCATTAACCCAAGCTCATCATATGTCATTATATGCTTTCTAATATTAATCATTAATCAAGAAGGTGGTGTTGTTAATACTAAATTGACTTTCTTATTATTTATCATTTTTGAAGTAGATGCGACTTCATCATGACCAAATCATGGCCTCTGGGGGGGGGGGGGGGGGGGGGGGTGCTGCAGCAGTGACAGCTGCGCAGAGTAGTATTTCTTTCTTGTCCACGGAGGATGTAACACCTTTGTCTTTTTTGAGCATATATGACTATTTTATTGAATATGTGAAACTCACTATGGTCATGCTTCACTCATCACAACTTTGTCCTTCATATATATGTACGTATGTGTGTGCGTGTGTATATATATATATATATAAATATATATACACACACACACACACAAACCCTTGAAAACACTCCTTCTTTGTGGGACCCTTAAACTAATGTCACCCTAGCAGAGCAAAAGCACACAAGCATTCTACAGGCTTTATGGATTTTAACTGGAAGCGAGAATCAATATATATTTATGTATATAACTGTGCTGGTGTATGATAATATACAATCATAAGCTCATATGGGGATTCTATACTGTAAAGTGAGCTGGTATTAATGAAACCAAATGAAGGTGTCCTGTATGTCTAACATAGGGCCTGCTGACACTGTCACACACACACACACACTCATTAGTAAAAGTACAAGGCTCATCAATCATTTTCCCCCACTTATATGTGAAGAGTGATCATTTCTCTCAGCTGCTGACACATTATGAAGCACACATGATCAAATTTGTCACAAACTGTGGGCGAGGAGGAAAAATGGGCCAGCAACCTGTTGCTGAAGGGGTCCCGTGTGACACAAGTCAAACACTGATATAATGGATTTTTAAAAGGCTAACAGTGTGGATGTGAATGCAGTCCGGGGGCCCCTCTTTTAATGTTCCCTCTCCCTTCTTTTTTGGTAGCCTCCATTTACTCCTGTTATGGCCCATTAGCTTGTCATTTTTCACTAACCTCACACTTTGAAGTAGATTAATATTCAGTGAATAAAGCAAAGGAAACAGCTAAAAATAAATCATTTGATGATTTTCTAGTTAAATAAGGAGCTAGATTTATTAAACTCTAACTTCCTCATTTCACTTTTTTCTTTTTATTCTTTTTTTTTTGCAACAAATCAAGAATACTTTTGGTGACGCTTTCACCGTTTGTGGGAGAAAAACATTTTCTGCCCTGGTCTGCACAGGCATCAAATATCAGGCCTAGTATGAAGTTAAAAGATGTGTAGATGTATAATTCATTGTCAGCATTCATTCGTTCATTCAATCCCAGCCAATCCCAGCTCACATTGGGCGGTGGAGGGGTACACCCTTGACAGGTCACAAGTCCATTGCAGTCATTGTCAGCAATTGCATAATTTTTGTACAGTACCACACATTAATTTCATTCCTGTACATGTGTTTAGTCATCTGTTAAGCACATCAGAAGTAGAGATGAAACATTTCAAGCTAAACTAATATCACCCTAAAGCCCAACTTTTATATTAGCACTGAAATTTAAATCATCACTACAACTGAGGTTAATTATTCTGGTTAATTTAATTAAGATGCATACCAATAACAATACTTGGTATGCAGGGACGGATGCCGGAAGGCTCCCCCATTAGGGACTGCTCTACTGGGGGACTTCAGCGTCCATGTCGGCAATGAGAGTGCAACCTGGAAGGACATGACTGGGAGGAACTGGGAGGATTTGCTGGGAATGTCTAGAGGAGGACTCAGTCAAGTTGGTCTTCCATTCACGCCTCTGACAGAGCTTCAACCACATCTTGTGGGTAGCTAGAGCTGTGGCTTAAGGACTGCTAGTGTTAGTCACTGCAGCATTCACTGAAACTGTAAGTGGAAGCCAGAGGAGAGGGAAGAAGCTGAAGAAAGAGTCCTATAGAGCATATGCTCTGACAGCCATTGGTAGGCCATGTGTTTCATGTCTTCGGCAGTCGCAGAGGCAAAAACCAAGGTATGGGAGAAGTTCGGTGAAACCATGAAGCAAGACTGGCAGGGGAGGAGTCGCTGAAGTGGAGGAGTTCAAGAATCCCCTGGTCTTTTTAATGAGTGGTTTTAATGACGGATCAGGGCGGTGTTTGCAGGAAGGTGGATGCTATACCGGTCCATTGTGGTGAAAAGGGAGTTGAACCATAAGGCGGAGCTCTCAATTTACCAGTCCATCTACATTCTGAACCACACCGATGGTCATGGGTTCTGGGTAGCACCCAGATCGCAAATACAAGTGGCCAAAATGAGTTTGCTTTGTAGGGTGGCCGGGTGCAGCCTTATAGACAAGGTGAGGAGCTTGGACATCCAGGAAGAGGTCACTGCTCCTCCACATCCACATGGGCCAGTTGATGTGGCTTGGGAATTTGGTCAGAATGCCTCCCATTGGAAGTTGTGCAGGCATGCCCAGGACTCACTGGAGAAATGACATCTCTTGACTGGCTTGGGAACGCCTTGGGAATCCTCCCAGAGGAGCCAGAGGAGGTGGCTGGGGAAAGGAGTGTCTGGGCTTAGACTGCTGCCTCTGCCATCTGGACTGGGATAAGCGGTTAAAGATGACGGTGATGATGACGCCAACAGGATTAGTGTCTATATATTCTCTAACATCTTTTTATTGATGAGAAAACTGCTCTGAGTTAAATTGTGGCACACATCCAAGCAGAAACAGACTTAATTGATTAATATTTTGCTAATGCCACGTCTAATGAGGGCAAATATTTGCAGTGAAGATGTGTATTCAGTTATGACAAATATATGGAAAAAGTGATATCAAGATTTAGTGATACATGACTAGCCAAATGAAATATGCTCTACTACATTGTAAATAAAAAAGCAAAATCCTGGTGCAGCAAGCTCTATTTCTCATCTCTATAATTTCTTCAAAGGCCAGGGAGCTTTAGCTGGTTCTAAGTATTGTAAAGATTATTTTCAAAACTCGATTTCAAACCCCATCGGTAAATGAAGTACAGTTTTACTGTCGTTCCTTTCACTTATTTCTAAAGATCAGAAGATCTCATTCCTTAGTCTGGCTAATTATTTTGCCTGGTCCAGAGTTGTTGTATCAGATAACACTCAATTGGAACATTAAATCATGTGTGTGATTCCCCTTTCCAGCAGAGCAGAGGAAAAGCGCTTTGATTTCATCTTACCTTGTACAACAAAGGCGCTTGGCCAAGCTTGACCAAGGCAATCTGGTTGGTGAGGTTCAGGCTGTCTTTGGCTCTCCTCAGGTCATCCACACTGCCGTACTGAACATCCACCACCTCCCCCTGATCAAGAGAAGCAGCACAGGAGTGTGGGGATTAGCTCTAACATCTTACAAAATGGCTTTTAACCAAGCGCTTTCCCAAGATGTTTGTGCTTAACACACAAGCCAGATGTCAGGTGACCTTTATGTCCACATACCCCAGTCAGCTGTGTGTTTGCCAGCTTCTAAAGACTATATGACTATATGAACTTACTCTGCACTGATACTGGGATTCCCAAATATCACAGACATCGACAACTATCGTGACACAACTACCCTGAATTTGATTTCTTTTTTTAAATCCGCATGAGCATCTTTTTTCATTTTTATTTTTGTGCTACTTTATATGGCAAAATTCACATTGAAGATTGAATTTGGCAAATCTTATATTAATTTTAGAGATTTGATGAGTTGCAGCTGTATCTTGAATTATCCTTGATGTCATCCTCATGATCAAGAGCACAGCAATACAAGAAAATCTGAAAACAAAACACAGGCAAATGCTTTGTGTTTGCATTTGTGTAGATTTATGCATGTTGGTCTGTGACTGAGAGAGTGTGGTCACGTCCCAAATTAAAGTGACCTAGAATGTGTTGAGGAAAGTCAAAGGGTCCCTCTCTACCTTTACGTTTCTAGATCTCTGTCACCCATCTGTCACCTTCGCTTGCGCTCTCTCTCTCTCTCTCTCTCTCCCTTCCTCTCCATCCCCCTCCCTCACTGCATCACCTGGGCCGGATTCATTTTTCATGTGGCCTGGGGGTGAATGTAACACAATGCTGCAGCGGAGAGAACGAGAGGGAAAGTGCGAGGGACAGAGAGAAACAGAGAGAAAGAGAGAGAGGGAGCACGAGAGCACATCTTTTTGCATCAGGAGAACCCAGGAGAGGCGAGCGAGAGAGATTTATCGCTCCTGCCTGCATTTGCATCATAAAAGGCCTCCATTTAAACTGCAGACCATGGAACAGTACAAGACACAGCAAATTGAAATACAGACGAATCTCTATAGGCAGTGAGATGGTGCTGCTTGAACTGGATCCATCTCTCTTCTTCCTCCCCTGCCTTTCTTCTTTCATTTCATGTCAGGGAGGAAATTAAATTAACAATATCATCAGCCTCCACAAGATGAATCCATGTGGACCGTTAACGTGCTGAGAGGATGAATTTTTCCTCTTCAACCAATCTAAGTTCTTGAAGACAATCAGGAAGCCAACAGTTTCGATGGACATTGCTGGTGTTGAATATTTTTGACAATTTTTACCAAAACCTATAATATATATTCAGCATGATAAAATTAATTTCTATTTAAGGACACATAACACATAATGTTACATAAACATGTATATATGAAATGTGCTGGAAAGGAAATCGGTCGTGACTGTGCAAGAATCCACAACGATGCATCTTTGGTCCCCACCCCTATAGGACTATAGGAGTAAGGGCGTTTTTATCAGCTGTCAAAGGAAATCACTCACTTGCCCAATATGCTGGAGAGTTCTAGAGGTTTTCTAACCTGTTAGGAGCCGCCACAAAATGGCTTTCAGGCAAATATAATCCGCCAGAGGAGCAATGCTTTGGGAACACTTGGTGACACTGACCTCTTTAGACAATACAATATTGACAGTAACTTTGTGGCCGACACTGTAATGTAGAGAAGAAGACATGTTATCTCTGTAGAAACTGGTGTCCTGCTTTTGATGAACGATGTTTACATTTTACATTAACATTTTACCTCAGGAAGATAGTATCTCCTCAGTAAGATTGGACTGAAAACTTTGGCTTTAAATAAAATATGATGTTTTTGGTCAATTTCACCTTCTTAATTGTGATGACAGATATTCCAAATGCATTTTAAAAGATAATATTTTATACAGTGTCTATTATAAAACTATGATTTTTTTTTTTTGCTTGCTTTAAACAATGAGGTACCCCAAACCAGGTAATAACTAGTATAAAGGAGATGAAAATATTAGCCGATACGCTTCCAAAATTGTTTATATTCATATGTTATCAATTATTAGAGCTAGATTGCACACTACTATTACCACCAGTGGCCTTGGCTTTCATAAGAGAAGTCTTGGTACGTGCTGCAAGTGCAAAGGAGTTCAAAAATATCTATATCATTCTGGGTACTGTCATGATGATTCCAAGTAGGGTTGCACAATTAGTGGAAATAATAGTCAAAATCGCAATATGGCCAAGTGTGATGTCAACATCACAGGAGGAGCAATTTTTTGGCAAAGGTGAAATATGAGACAATATTGCAGTGCTGCGGAGACACACTCCAACACATTTTCCCCAGCATGTTTGGTACAAGATCCAACAAATATCATGTTACTGCTCTTTCAATATTCTTTTCAATGAAAATGAAATGCAAAGTTTACCATTACAAACAAAATTGCATTTTTGAGATTGCAGTACCTGCCAACGTAATCACATCTAATTCCAAGACATAAACTGAGCGATTTGATTTATGAGAAAACCTTAATATACACCAGATTGAAGCATTGGACAACAACAGAAAAAAAAGAGCCATTGGAATGAAAAAAAAAAAACAAAAAACAAAAAAGCAGGAGAATAAGAGAAACAGATGGGATAAAAAGAAATTCTGAATTCTCTTTCTTTCCCAGCCTCTCTGTGTATGTGAAGGGCTGGGAAAATTGTAAAGAAAGGAGAGCGGCATTGCAGGGAGAGGAGAAGGGAGGTCATGGATTGTTTCTGCAGTCGACTGATTGAAGGGTGTTCAAATCCACCCTGTAATTAACTCTTATCATATCAAGTAAATTAAGTGTCTTCACAGTCCCGCTGTCATTATGGCAGACAACAAGGAGAGGCAGGCTGAAAGTTGGGAAAGGCGTTCACAGAGGCTTCACAAGCTACCAGCTACTGCACATTTCAAAAGATTCAACTGCAATAAAACCGAGTTGGAAATACATAATATTATAGTTTGAAGCTGCAATATACAAATAAAAAAAATTGCACAGTTCAAAGGATGCTGGACACAAAAGGGGAAGAAAGTGATTTTGCCTTCAATTAAATATTGTAAAGAAAAGTTTAATAAGTGAACCAGGATGGACCTCAGAAAATGTTTAACATCCAAATACTCCACCTTTTCACATTTAATGGAACTCATTTATATGACATCTTCTTAGTTTGAGATCACTTATCAAGCAACGTGCTCAGCATGTTGCACAGTTAATCCATCAGAATTAAAGAATAATATGGGCCACAGATTCTTCAAAGTACATTAATGCCCCTACGCATGGCTGTGTATTAGATGTCTGTCCTCTCTTCCACAAGAGAACGCTGAATTTAGGTCTAAGCTCATCGGTAATAAACCTCATGCGCTTTGATGAGGGATATGAAGGATTAAAAAGGAATGTAGATTGTCAGTGGCTGTATACTGCAAATGCCACACTACAAGTACAAAGTGGACACACCAAAGCAAAAATATTAGACTTCATCAGAGAAAATTGTGTAAGATTGTTGTAGTTGGCTGGCAGTATAAAGCTATTATTGTATACTGAACTTTAAAAACAAGTCATTAACATGAGGTCTTGTCTTATCGTCCTAATGGGAAAATTGGGTGCAAAGTTACTTACTTTTTTAGGAACTCTGTATTTAAAGCGGGGGCAGTCAGCATAAAACACTTAACCTAAAAATCCAACATGCTACATTACCTAAAGCTGTACATAGTCACACTCCTGTGTGGCAGAGTATTCTCCGTCACATTTTGTACTGCCCTCATTTCATTAGATCCCAAAGCACATTGCGCTTATATTTGCATATTAATGTGGGGAAACTGTCTCGATACCAAGAACTCCATTAGCCTCTAAAGGACAGAGTTCATATCAATAGCAGCCATGATTTATGTGACAATAAGGATGACGACACAGCACTAGTTTCTAAATAACCCCAGTTAACTTAATTACAGATCTTATTAGTAATCCTCACTATCTTAAATGCATTGTGGCTGAGGTGTGGCTAATCAAGTGTCAATTTCATTTAAATTAAAAGCTATCTGTTGTATAAACTAAAGAACAGTATATTGTAGTCCAGCATTTAACAGAGGATCCTATAAGTAGTAAAAGAAATTTGGTCATACAAAAGGTGAACCTACTACAAAAATATGCATTTCAATTTCATTTTTGAAAGATGCTCTAGTGTCGAAGATGTATTGAAAATAAATTGCCTCAATAAAGGCAAATAATACGTTAGGATACCAGATGTAGTTGGTTGTTATACAGTTTAGTCTGTTGGGATAATTAATAATTCATTAAGATATCAAGGAGTTTAGATTGTTCCAACAACACAGTTTACACAGCGAAGGCAATCTAGACCCAAAGCACATGAAGACCTTCAGAACTATACTGTCGGAGTGCTTTACTTGTAATAGAGACTTTGTAATTGTTAGCGTGGGCTGTTTCTGTGAGAGTGGTTATATAAATGTGTATCGTGTGTTTATGCATGCGGTGGTGAGCGGCGAACCTGCAGGATGTAGGGAGTGTTTGTATGGAAAACAACAAGGTGTGTGACTTGATGTAAAAGGAAGGAGGGAAAAAGGAGCCACTGGGGATTGGGATACAGCAAAGGGGGGGGGGGGGTTGCAAATACACCTTCAACACAGTACAAGAGATGCATTAGGACCAGGCCAAAGTCTTATTAACTCTCCAACTACAACCAGATTCTTCCTGAATTTTCTGTGTTTGTGTGAAAACAAAAAAGACGACCCAGGATCTGCAAGTAAAAACAGGCATCTCATTATTGTTACCCCATGTGATGATCTTCCACAGTAGAGTGTGTCTCCTGCCTGCAGATGGAGCTCATAATCTACTAACTTAAAGAAAGCGTGGCTATCTTTGCTTGGCACCAAGCCTCCAGCTGTTGTCTGTGAACCTACTGTAGCACCAGCTGAGGGACTATGTAGACTCCAAAACCACTGCATATCCTCCCTCAGCAGTTTCATCAGCCATCATCTGCGACCTTTGTGAGCTGATTTCCAATGCAATGTCAAAGGCTTAGTCTATGTGATCAACCATATCCTGTTGCCCCGAGCCCAGGAGTTTTGACTAGGGAGGGCTCATCCTCACTCCCCTCCATTGGCCTTGACTTTCAATCCCGAGCAAACAACTCAGTGCTGGAAATAAGCTTTTAGAGCAGCCACATCCTCGGCTGCATCCTCAAACCTTCACACAGCAGAAGTCCTATGGAAGAGATTGTAACATTCACCATAGGCAGCTATCATCCTGCTCCGGCAGTAGCACTATCTGGTTGGTGAAAAAACTGCTCAGCATTACAGGTCTTCCTCTTTTCTCATTGCAGGCTCTGTCTCTGGGAGTAGCAGTCGCAGTGACCCCATTTGCCCGTCTGGCTTTGACAGCAGAAAAAGTAGTTTCTAATAAAGGGCAGCATTACAGACATTAAATCTTTCTTCAAAGAGCAGAGTTCCCAACCTCTCAAATACAGTAGAACTATATGGCTGTCTCAGTGTATTTGTCATCTATTGCCCAGAGGCACCTCACCTGTGGTGTGGTGTAGGATTCCCCTACTTTACTGAGGGATTAGTCAAATCTAAAGTCAGGTTTTCCTCACTCCTTTTTTCTCCTCCTTCATTGGTTTAAATTGCCAGAACTCCACTTTTCTTTACAGGGCAGCAGGCTGTGAGCCAACTTCCTCTTCCCTCTTCCTCAATTCTCATTGTAATTCTACACTCAGAATCGCTGCCAGGGGTTACTGATTTTACTTGTCTCATGGCCAGCTTGGCCCATGGTCTGAGTTCAGATGCTTGTGTGAATGTTGCAGTGGTCTGATTACAAATTTTGACAAGGATATCCAACTTCAAAGGCCATAAGGAGTCCATACGCTCACAGACAGACAGACCAGTGGACAGTAATTCTGGGCAATATGAAAAAAGAAAATAAAGAAAAAGAAAAAACAGTGCTTCTTAAGTACAAGTGACTATCATGGGTAATTAGAGTTTATCCAAAGTCAAAAGAAGAGAAAGGTTGAAAGGTGAAAAAGGAGAGTATACGGGAAAGAGGACAGAGGAGGAAGTGAGGACATTTAGCTCACTATGGCTGTGTTGAATTCATCAGATGCTTTTCCCCACAGCCTATCCTCACAAGGCTTAAAAGTGAGCACTTATAAAGCATCAGTGAGTTTTTTTTTTGATGCTGTGATGTTGAGTCATGTAATGAAGCTTGTGCCTTTACCCCAGCTTACCTTCGAATTTGCATCTGGCTGAATTCAAAAGTGGTTTGAAGTGAATTGAATCTGTCCTCTTTGTAAATAATTCATGCCATGGAGAAAAAGAAACTTAACAGTGTTATTTAAACGCTGGGGTCAAACAATACTTTAACTCAATGGACAAGCAAAAGTAATCCGTGACAAGTAAAAACACTGACAGCATGAAATGTTACACAGCAGAGGTTATTATATGTGGGAAAAAACAGCGGTTTTTAAAAGTAAATACAGATAACAAAAATGTTGACAGAAACATTACTTGTCTCTACTGCTTGAGGTTTTGTCCTTGTCTTTTCCTTCCAGATTGTTTCTGGAAACCTTTCCGAATATGAATTCTGTAGGAAATTACTAGATAATGAAGAAGCCTGTAATTATTTATAAACTGATTAATTCACAGTGAAATATTCAAACAGGGCCATTATAAGGAGCAAGACAAATCAAGTCAAGCCTCACATGAAACCAAGAGACCGTTGGGATGAATTTACACTAGAGAGAAAAAAAATACAAGGTATGATCAACAAGGTTTAAAATTTGGTCGGTCAGTTATAATTAGTTGTAAAGTCTGCTATATCCATGTTAAAGAGACATGAATGGTTAAAGGTACCTTGATATATCGAAGCACTACAAATATTATCTGAATCATTCGTAGACTATTATGAGCTTGTATAGTAGCAGGTTAAATGACTAAAGGACTCAGGCAAAACATGCTAGACAATATTCAGAAGATATATCGCATGAATTAGAAGTTGCCACCTGTTCTTATGTAGGTCCCATATAGTGTTCGCTTACTCTACCAACGTATGTCTGTCTTAGGTACTCTTACATGTCCTCACAGCTGTGACCAGATGGTTCTGAGGCTCTATGGGGAGGCTGTTCTCTCGCTTCGCTTGATGGATAACACCCTCTGGTGAATGTTTACTGTGCCAGGAGGTTTTTCTGTACTTCATGAATGTTGATGTTGACTGGGATGCTGCTTGTATGTTTTCTCAATGTGTTCTTTACAAGTCCTGTGGCTCCCGTGACAACTGGCTCTGTCTCTGGTCTCATTTTCCACATCCACTTCTATTCTTCATCGCTTGGTAATTTCCTGTTCTATATTATATATATTTTTAAAACCAAACCAAAACCATCAGCTTGCATCCTATTTCCTCAGTTATACTGTGTTCTAATACATTTCAATAATAAATGAGATCCTAAAAGCATGCAAAACAAGCAGTGGTGTGGCTGAGGGTTGAGAAATGCATCCTATAAGATGGGCGCAGGATCAAATGTAACAATATCCACTCTGTCCAACACTTCCTATGGAATATAATAGAGGTGTAACCTCATAAGATAGTAGAGATGGTTGCTCATATGAGGTAACCCAGCTAACTCAGAATCCAGTCATGGTCTTAAGCTGTTTACATGAAGATTTGATTCCCCCCATGACTGAGCTGCCGTGTAACCATGAATAAGCAAGTTAAGGAAAATCCCCTTCCCTCTGCTCATTGACTTACTGCCCAATGCAGTTTCATTCATTCAGTCATCTTCTACCGCTTATCCGTTTCCGGGTTGCAGGGTGTGCTGGAACCAATCTCAGATCACAATGAGCGAGGTTGGGGTACACCCTGGACAGGTCACTAGTCCGTCACAGGGCCAACACACAGAGACAGACAGAGACCAACAACCACTCACACTCACACTCAGACGTACAGATGATTTAGAGTCACCAGTTAACCCAAACATGATGTCTTTTGACGGTGGGAGGAAACCGGAGTACCCGGAGGAAACCCACGCAGGCACGGGGAGAACATGCAAACTCCACACAGAAAGGCCTCAGGCCCGGAACCGAACCTGCGGCCTTCTTGTTGTGGGGCAACCGCGCTAACCACTATGCTGCCGCATTCACTTAAACAGTTTTGTAACAGTAGGTAATGCCAAAAAAATGACCCAAATAACTTTCCTGTAATAATCACTTACTGGTCATAGGACGACTGCTAGGGCTGTTATTTATTTATTTTTTTTAAAGGTTTTATACTTTAATGCAATGTAATCAATTTGGCGCCCTCAGTGTTTAGCCGATAGGCCCACAATATCTCTAGTGGGTTCAGCAGTGAATCCCAGTGTCCTGAGCTCAGCTCACTAGCTCTCAAGGCCCAAGATTCTTTTCTCCTCATCCACAGCTGCTGACTCCCACAAAAGCAGCTCTTGAAAGATCTATTACTGCCTGCTGGTGGGCCTTCCCTCGTAATTCCATCTCCCGGAGTAGCCACGATGCTGATGTGGCACTCAACCTCCTGCAGCCCATCTTCACTGGCCAGACCTTTGCTCTACAGCCTCACTGCTGCCCCTCAGCCTATAACTCAGCATACCTTAGCGTCTTTCACCTGTGAGCCTCCTCTACAGCGACCTCCCAGGGCACTGTTAGCTCAATAATGTAGATGAGCCAGAACAAGGCCGACCACAATACAAGATCTGGCCTGAGATTTGTAGCCCTAGTCTTCAAAGGGAAACAGAGCCTCAGGCCCAAATCTGCCACCATCTTCCAGCAGGGTGCCCCACCCAGTTGTCCATTCCCTGACAGAGTTGGGGGCCCGGCTTGACCCTCTCCTTCTCAGACAAATGCAACTTCCAGCCAATGGGAGGTGAGGAGGTGGGGGGGCTTAAATCTCATCCTTCAATTTTCCAGCACTGCTGGAAGACACCGTGACACTTGGTTGTGCTGCCAAATTTAATGGCCTTGTGCGAGGCTAGTCTTGCAGCCCACCAGGAAGTGTTTTAGTGTTATTGGAGTGAGAGAGTGGGAGCATGTGGGGTCTCTTCACAATACCACTTGGTGAGATTCTTAGGAGATGGCAGGACATGGTAAAGACCACTCCACCCCTGCTGTACTGAGCCCACAGTCCAGGCCACATGTGGCACAATCACTGTGCCTGAGTGCTGCATTTGCCGACTCTTTTCCCAGTTACCAGGATGTGGGCAGTTTGAGGTACAAACGGATCACTTGAATCCATCAGAATCATCTCTAGCCTAACCCCGGGACACTTGTACTCCTCAGAGAGACTTAAGATGGGAAGCTGTAGTATTCCCTTGGCACAGAGGCCTACACTACAAAGGCATCTGGGAAAATCAAGCCACTTCCTCGGATTTGAGTGGTAAATTCTCTCCAGTTTTTCAACCCTTGAGATCAGAGCTTGATAAAAGGGTAATCGGCCACATCAGACATGGGAGGAGGCCGAACTGCAGACACCAGAACTTCAGTTTTCCAGTGAGTGTGGTTCTGTGGATGTTCTCCAGCCTGCTGGCCACTTCTTTCCTGAGCTGGTCTACTTGCTCTGTGTCTTTGAGGGAGGCATCATACCACCAACCAAGACTCTTTCCAGGTTTCTCAGAGACTGTTGGGATTGCAACATCGCTGATGTAGAAATAATGCTCTGACAGCTTTCCCTTGATGATGAAGATGCTTTTGGGCTTGCTTGGCTTGATGTTCATGCAGGCACATTTAATGTTTTCTTGAAGCTTCCTCAACAGCCAAGCCTTGGTTGTGGTGAGTGTTGTTAGGTCATTCAAATATGCTCTGATCAGGGCCAGTGAAGAATGCAATATTAAGGATGAGTCATATTACCAACCTCGTCACATTCCTCTACAAATATCGTTTATGATGTGACCAATAAACTAAGCATCCATGTATACAATCTATATTTACTCTGATTAAAAAAAAGAGATTGTTTAAATATATGTTTTCACTACTATGTTCATACAGCCAACACACCATCACTAAGGTTAGCTAAAAAGTAGCAGCTGGTGACTGTTTTAATTACAAACTCACAAAAATTTCTTCTACAGTTACTTTAAACTTCCTCTTAATGGTCACTCCGTGTTGAATTTAACCATTGTTATTTGTAAGATCCTCAGGAGACAGATAGGCTGCTGTTATTATTTTGGTACCCGGACATTTCAGGTCTTACGCTGAATGATAGTAAATGTAGTGACAGCAGTTGAACCCACGCTCAGAACTTTTGCAGCATTTTGTAATATAAACAAACAATAGTTTCAAATGAGTGAATGAAAAGTCCTTTTGCCCCAGATCTTGAGCCCAAGGAAGATGGGGCATTGTTAGGCTTTTGCCCTAACTATAACATCATGGTGTTGCACTACACAAATGTGTGTAACGTATCTTTTTAATTCATTAAGTGCAAATTGCATATCATGTTCCAAAAGCACATTCTCTTCTTTTGGCCCACATTGAGAAAATAATGCCTTCATGTTATTTGATCTTTTTTTGTGTGTGTGTGTGTGTGTGTGTGTGTGTGTGTGTGTCAGAGTTCCTTAGGTGCTATCACAATAGTGGCACCAAAAGAAGGACTTATTTGTCCAGCTTAATTGCTCTGGGTCTCCATCTAGTCATCCATCCATCCATCCATCACAAACACCATATTTAATTATCTGAAAGCTGTGTTTGGATCCTGCAAATTGCTGCCTTATTCAATACTGAGTGCGGGAACAGAGCAAGAAAATAATCTGGTGATGGATGACTGTGACCGTCGTATGCGTAGACTGCCGACAAACAACAGCTGGATGGATCAAGCAAAGGCACAAAAAAGGAGAGCAAGCAAAGAGAGAAGGAGGGAAAAGAGCGAGGAAAACTTGGTATTCAGAGACTCACTCCAACTTTTCATCTGCCCTCAGGCCGGGCAAGGGCTCAAGGGAATAACAAGTGTCTCCTTCAACCCTTTTCTCTGTTCCCAGGATACAGCAAAGTAAAACCCTCTAAAAATAGTGTGACTATATTTCTTTCAGTGCATGTGTGTGCACATGTTCATGTGTGTAATGAAGGCAGAGAACATGCATAATGACGTCCATTAACCTTCACAGTCCTGAAGGATGGTGGAGAAGATTTACAGCGCATCTAGCATGGAACAAATACCACGTTGAAATTTTTCCTTCTTACTGCATTGAGTTAGCTGGTGCTGTTCTAATTGTGAAGTCTATTCTTATCTGGCTGTAATGTGTAACTTGTGTGAACTACCTCTTGTCTGGAAAAGATGGCCTGAGGCACCCACACCAAGAAAATTTCTCCATTTATAAGAAAAAAAAATCCTTTTGGTACAACCCACCTAAATCCAGTGAATACAGTTTTCATTCTATAATGTGCATTTATATCACATCAAATGCTGCAATGAAGAGCATGTCATTTTTTTCCATCCTAATTTGGACATCGGTAATAAATAAAATAACAATAATTACTGTTTATTTATTTCATACTTTTTTATACAAATGATCAAATCATTTGTAGTATCTTAACTAATTGTATTAAAGATAGTAAAACATTTAAATAGAGGCACCTTCGAAAAATCTGTTTAAGAAGGTATTGAATAAATGTTTTGAGACAACATGCAAACTAACATAAATGGGCTGTTTGTGCTTGAGGTTAATCTGAGATGAGTTGTATCTCAAATCATGTTGCACTTTGATGACCCAATTGAAGTTAGCTGTTTTTTTTTTATACTAAACAGGAAAGGTTGGGAATTCATTGTTCTAAACTTCAGTTCCCTTTAAAATATGCTGGATTTTTACATCTGAAATGCATGTTTCAGATAAAACTGGCATATCTGATTAACTACACTATAACTATGAAAGAGCACATATCAGTGTCATTTACAAAGTTTCAGACTGTGCACTGTACAAAAGAAGATTGTCCATAAATTGTGTGCATAGTTTGCGACAGACCGAGAAACAGAAAGTGAGCTGAGATTGGCAATCAGAGCAGAGTTACAAGTTAGACGTATAGAGGTGATTACAGCAATGCAATATATCAGCTATTTCTCAAAAAAATAAAAAATTCAAAAGCCAAGTTCACATATCTCCCCTGTGTTTCCAAACTAATGTTGTTGACATAGTGGGTTAAGCTTTCCTTTGTGCCACTGGAAATACTGTATGTATTCACATCTGGTGTACACTACTTTAAATTCCAATTAAAGTAAGCCATGATGAAGCCGCATCTTGATTCTTTTGCACATACAAAAGCTGTGTTGACATTATTTTATAAACAAGGTGGAGACAAAGAGGTCAAGCCAATTAGTTTGACATTCTCTTGGGAAATAGAAATGGAACCATAAATTGTGTTCTTGTATGATTTACTGAAAAATGCTGAGACACACTGGACCCTAAACTCTAGTTTAGCTCTAACATTTAAAGCCACAACCTCTGGGTATGACCTTTGCTAGTGTGCCTTCACTGGCCAGTGGCTGGAGACTTAGGCCATCCAACAATATAAAGGTGATGACAGGGAGGAAGAGCTGGAGGAGAACGCACCAGCCAAGAGGGTGAAGCAACCTTTGCTTTGAGAAATGTCAATACATGGGTATAATATGTGTACCTGCAGTGTTCCAACAGCAGAGTAGGCCGCGTAGGAGAACTGCTGCTTCGGTATGTCATTCGGTCCACGCTGATCACAGTGGATCCCATTGGGCAGGAAACACTGGTGATTGGATCTGTCAGTGATGGTGTTGGGAGTCGAACCAGGCAGGCTGAGGAGCACCGTGTGATTAGACAGATGGACATCTGTCAAGCCGAGTCCCACCCACTGCCTGTAGAGATACTTGGCTCTGGCTTCCTCACTATCGTCTGACAGGCTGGAGAAAGACCTTGAAGCAGGAGACACAGAAATGCTTATCGAGTCATGCAATACAACAACATGCATCGCTTACCCCAAAATTAAACAAATTACTACACTTTGTAGACGTGCTAATGAGATGTAACCAGTACTGGAAATGTTACTTTTAAAAAAGTAATTTCTTATCATCACTGGTTAATTTTCTCAAAAAGTAAGTAAGTTAGCAATTGAGTTACAGCATTATAAAGCAACCAGTTACCAGGAAAAGTAACTATTGTGTTAATTTTTTTTTTATTTATCAGTATTTTCAAATAGTTGATTCTTTTCAGTTTAGTGGAAATTCAAAAGTTTATTATTTATAATAAAAACTGAGCCAGGGCAGCACCGCGGCATAGTAGTTGTGTTGCCCCACAATAAGAAGGTTGCGGGTTCACTTCCCACACGGAAAAGCCTTTCTGTGTTTGTATGTTGGCCCTGCCATGGACTGGCCACCTGTCTATGGTGTACCCCACCCTGGCCTATTCTGAGCTGGGATTGGCTCCAGTGCCCCCCGTGACCCAGAAATGGATAAGAGGTGCCCCAGGATACAAGTGTTTTAAAAAAATATAATAATCCTAGGCCTATATATTTTATAAAGATATATTTTTATAACTAGATTAGCTTTCATGGGTCTTTTGTTTGTCAGATTTTGATGGGAGTGTCTGCCTTGCAGAGCCTCATGCCACAGCAAAAGTCCTTGCAGTTGTAGGTCGGCTACTCAATACTTGCGATTATGCCATATAATAATTTAAAGAAGGTTAAACCATTATGCGCATCCTCACAGGATGATGAGAATACAGTAATGTAGTCACTTTGTCTGCAGTCGCAGAGGCCTCCAGAGGTAACAAATGGACATTGTTATCCTTTTCAACAGAGCACTGCTGGGCAGGAGGACGAGGGTCCATCAAATTGTACAGCACAGATGAAAACAGTGAGATGTTCAGTATATGCCACAAATAAACTGTAGAGCTCATGTAGAACTATGTGATTTTATGTCATCTTCATAAGTTTCCAGTTACTAGAAAAGGAGCTGTATAAAATGCATTTGATCAAAAAAATGAAAAAAGAAGAAAGAAAAAAAAACAGACATGGAAATGGTGTACTTTGACTGCCAGATTAAAAAAATTTGATCTGGAAATATAAATACTGAAACACAAGTTGGTGGTGGGTGCAAGGTCACAGGTGAATAGTGATAGTTGTTGGAACAATAAAAAAAATGAATACATAAAATATAATGCATGCATTTGTGTTTGTGGGAAATAAAGAAGTCAGAATAAAATGAAAATTTGTCTTTTTTTGACTGATCTGGGAGCTGGTGGTGGTCTCAATCTGTGAAGTGATTGTGGAATATATATGAAGTCTCTGACTACTCTTCCATCCTGGATATCTGCAGGGTGGATGGGGACTTCATCGGGGTCTTCTATTTGTAGGACATAGTGGTGCTCTCCTTTAATAGTGGAAATGCTATGGAGAACAAAACATGCCACATCAATGTCACAGGCCCCCTCATGGGTTACTCTGAGGTGAAGTAGGACCTGGAAACTTGCTTTCAGCAGGCCTATCCTCATCTCCACCTGGACTCTCATCCAACAATGGGCCATACTGAAGTAGTGCTGGGGGCCTGGCTCTGGGTCAGGGATCATGGGTCAGCAGAGTGGGCTGACATGAGTAACCCCTGTCACCCAGCAAAAGGCCTGTAAGTATGAAACATTTATTTCTATAGTCCTTCTTTATATCAAAAAGTACATTACAGTGGCATATAAAGACAAGTGTACACTGTATACACATTAGTGTATTTCAGGAAGGAGACAAGTGACTTACACTGTACAAAGCTTTAGGCTGCTGACCAGCCTCCAGTCTGTTGCTTAGGGTAGACTCACCATATATCACCATATATCTCTGAGTCATGCACAGGCCCAAGCCACTCTGCCTCCAGATTGGTAATAATGTGTGCAGCATCACATATGGTCTTAACAGTGCAGAGAATGAGAAATATTACTTGGGGCATTGTGTAACCTTTGGCATTTTGAGACACTATTCAGTGTGCCTGCACATTAATACTGTGGATGGACCGTTCACATAACCAGCTTCATTTTGTGAAGGAGCAGTGAAAGGAAAGTGTGTGCTTTGGATGACTTTTGATGACAATGACTTTGGGAATTCCTGAAAGAAATTCTAATGACTAATCCCAGTCTGAGGTTGTGGCACCATGTTATTAATGGAATTTGATTTCTAACCGTTCATTTAAATTGGTTTCAATTCATTCACCTACAATCCTGTTGAGATAAACATATGAAAAAGAAGGCTTAGAAAAACAGTCAGATGTTGAAATGACAACACATCTAGAGGGAGTCTCAGAATAATTTCCCAACGTTTATTTGACTCCCTTAGTTAATGTTGTACTCTCTGCAAAGCAAGCTCCTTATCTAAAGGATCCTTGAATAAAGGACATATCATGTTCGGGACAAAAACTCTTTTTATCTATGCTCTACATCGACAGGCCTCCGTGACAGATGGACCTGGGTGTTTATTCAGTTAGTTTGATTACCTGTTATTGAAAAATTAACGCTGTTTATTTTAACGCCATGATTCCAATCAACAGGTGTGACTGACAGCTCGATGCATCCTAGAAAATGCAGTTTTCCTTTCCCTGAGGGAAGTGCCTCAAAAAAAAAAACCTACATTTTTAGCACATGTGCTCTGGAGTCTCTGTGGGCCTATTTATTATAATGACTCATTAAGCCCACCATGCACTGCAAGCATCATATGTGGCTTATACTTAGATAGTAATGGCGCTAGATTTTTTTCTAAGCGTTTTACTAAACGCTACAACATACATGTAGGACATGTTCGTTTGTTGCCATTGCAGAGTAAAACCCTCAGAGGGTGACGGAAGTAATATTGTTTTCATATAAAATAATATTCAGTCATCAAAATCCATGAGTGGCAGTAGCTTATCATTTAGTCCAGCTGCTCCACATCAACTTCGGCTTCACATTTCATCCCATTGATTATTAGACAAGCTTTGCCCTGAATGCTAATAAATAACTGAGACTGCTGATCTATTGAATCAAGAAGTCGCAGCCTCAGAAATTAGACTGATCGATGGAACAACATTGAGTTAATTCTTATTCCTGTGAAGGAAAGAATAAATTATCTGTATAATACATGTGTTATATATACATGTAAAATTTGTATTATTATTTGTATTATTAAAGTTACCAGTGCAGGGAATAAGACAGAATTTCAGACCTTTTATTTAGCAAATATGATGAAGTTCATATCCACAACAGGTTTATTCCTTCTCAAGGCTCTAAGAATGACCACATTATTACGCTCTAACAAAATTATTTTTAAAATGGAAAATGTTTGAAGGGTTCCTTCAAAGATTGAAATGTAGAGAAATTCATTTAACACAATTAGTCAGTGCCTTGACTAATTGCTTCTCAGGTTCATGATCACCTTTCTCTCAACAGTCTATATGAACAGTTCCAGTGTGGTTTCCACAGCCCTGAAACAGCTTTTGTTAAACTCACCAATGACCGCCTCAGGCCCGCTGACTCTGGACAACTTATGATCTTTATCCTTCTTGATTTGAGTGCGGCCTTTGACACAATCTCCCAGACCATGCTCATTGACAGGCTTGCCTCCATTGGACTATCTTACACACTCCTGGACTGGTCTAAATCATATCTCTCTGGCCGTACTCAGTTTATCCAACTTAAAACATTTGTTTGCCAACAGTGCCCCCTCTCCTCTGGTGTGCCCCAAGATTCTGTCCTTGGGCCCCCCATGTTCATCATCTACTTCCTCCCTCTTGGTCATATTTTCCATACACACAACATCCAATTTCACTGCTACGCAGATGACACCCAGCTCTACCTGTCCGCCAAACCCGCCTCCTCCCTCCTTCCCACCTCCCTGTCAGAGTGCCTTCAGGATATCAGATCCTGGTTCTTCAAGAACTTCCTTAAACTGAACAGTGATAAAATAGAGGTTTTTCACCCTCCCACCTGCTCACTTAACCACCATGGGGTGAGAGTGTTTAGCCGCTCAGCCCCCCACCCCTGGAACTCTCTGCCTCACAACATACAACACTCCACCTCTGTCACCACCTTCAAATCCGAACCTTTTCAGACAAGCCTATCCCTTATATCAGTTTACGTGTGTATATGGGACTGGAATGACTTCACTTTCACTTTTACTTTTCACCATCTTACTTCTCTGTTTGTTTATTTTACTGCTTTTTGTATTTGTATTTGCCAATTGGTTGTTTTTTATCTGTTGTTTGATTTTATTGTGATGTTTTGTAAGGTGTCCTTGAGTGTCCGGAAAGGCGCATATAAATAAAATGTATTATTATTATTTTTATTAATTAATCTTCATATTAGCAAAAACAGTGTTCTTTACTAAAACTCTATGAGCTTGGTCTCCATAATGAACCTCTTTTTCTTCATCTCACCCTCACACTCTCAACCTGAGCTGTCAACCTCAGACAATCCAATTTTCCTAATTGCAGGGAAGAGATGTCAATAAAATCTGATGCAGGCTTTATTTGAGTCTCCTCTGCAGGTTCTTGATGTTTACTTTTTTATTGTTCTGTCTCTGTGGGGACTGGGCACAAAAATTCAGCAATAAAGGTGCACATCATATAACGGCTGCTTTTGTATTTCAGAGAACTGGTGAAGAACAAATGTGCCAATGAATAATGTATCGACAATGAAAGAAATAGAGAGCAATTATCAAATTTAATATTTTACAAAAAAGAAAAAACAAAACAAAACAAAAAAACTGCGTAACTTGTGAAAAAATTTTAACTTTCATGATTTGTATCAAGTGGGCCATTAAAGCGAAAAGCTACTAAGTAGATGTTTATTACTTAAAATGTATGTTACTTTTTACAGCTTTTACACAGAAATTCTCTTAGTATTCATAACTTATTGTCCAATTCTGTTTATTTTATAAGGTTAGAAGATATGCCAGTGCCATGTTTCGTGCTATGTAACAAACTAGAGGAAAGATGTCTGTTTGGAGACACTATTGTGCATAAGACTGTGTTTTTGGTGAACAGTGAACTGAGCAAGTTATGAACATGCACCCAAAGATAATGTAGCAGTAAAGTGCTCAAAAACTCTTTGCCAACAAAAAACCCCCAAAATATAGATCACTTCCACATAATAACTAACTTTGCATCTTAATCATGTTTTAGATATTACAACAATATCAGGATCAGTATGTTGCCAAGCTGTCCAACCTGTCATGCTAAACGACTCCCCTAATTTCATCCTGACGGCGAAACTCCTGCAAACTCAGATTGTGAAATTTGTTGGCCAAGAGGAAGTACATAAGTGGTGGAGGGGGAAATGGCTTAGACACATGTGGTCTACAGAACAGTGCATCACCGTACCACCACCAGGTACAGGCTGTTCCCCCTGCTGGAAAACTGCAGGCAGCAGAGCTGGCCCTGTTTTAAAGATTTTCTCCCATGAAGACCTGACCTATTCTCAGGTTGGGCTGAAACTCCAGTTACAGGAAGTCCTGAGGTGATGGAACAAGAGAGGGATGCCGCAGACTGCAGTGGGTTCGACTTGGAGAGCACCAGGACGAGCTTGTCCGTCTCTTTGAGCTCTGCTTGCAGATAAGCAGTCAGATATACTTCAACTCTGAGGTGGTTAGTTGGCAAGATCCTCACTCAGCCATCACAGTTGTTGAGCAAGTACTCAATTATACAATAAATGACCACAACAAATTATAGCTTAAAAATTTAGTGTTTACTGCTCAACTTGTGACTTACTTTGACAGTATATATATCACCGAATTCCTAATTCACTGTATTTTTATGCCTCACCCTCTCAGAGACATTTCCAAAATTGTTGAAACACTCATTTTATGCATTATTGAAAAAGTCCTGTGGATATAGAGAGAGCGAGTTTAAATGGATAATAACCACTGTGATCTTTTTTTTTTCTATTACTATATGCAAGTGGCTGGACAAAAATTGTGCAGACCTGTAGTGCTTCTTTCTGTGTCTAGTCTGCAAGTGTATGAGTGTGATATCTATATCAGTCTCAGCAGCAGATGGCCCAAACACTCAATTCTGCCATTCTCTAGTCAGCAGGGCACATTGCATAGCTCGCCAGGAGGAGCAGCAGGAGGTGGGTGTGTGCGTGCTGCTGGCTTTTCATGCTTGGAAAAGAGTGTGTGCATTTCCGTATGTGCGCTCATAGAGACCTTTGTCTACAAGCCAAGCTATTGGAACGATTCCCTGCAGTCTAAGACACATGCCCAATTCTGGTGACGCTTTATGTCTCATGAGTCTTTGAGTGTGTCTTTGTTTACTTGTGTGTATGGATCTTCACAGCTGTGTGTTTATATTGCGGCCTTCCAGTCTTGTTGTTTTTGAGGATGTAACCGTTATGACAGTTGGAAGAGTAGACTTCCATCTCACCACAGTGTTGTGTATGGTCAATTAATTTTTTTTACTTGTATTATTTTTTATTTTTACTTGGAGCTATTTCAGTATATATACATAAACACACAGTACCACTCAAAAGTTTGGACACACTTTCCCTTTCAAATGAAGAGTAAAATGTATTCAAACCTTTGACTGGGTAGCTGAAATCAAGCAGTCTGACTGGTTCATAAATGTTGTATAATGAGTGCAATCTACAGCTATGACGTTAAATTACTTTTCACAGACTCAAGTCACTCCACAACTGACAATCAACATAGAAATATAGAAAGAAAAACAAATGGTTGAGCTAGTAGGTTTTTTTTAAACATTGGAAACATACACACAAAAAAAAAAGACAGGGGAAACGACATGCGGTGCTAACAGCAGGTAGACGAACAAAAAAAAACAAAACAAAAAACAAAAAACAAAAAAACAGAAGGGATGAAATCTCGCTTTTTTTGTCTGTGGCGTAGCAGCCGCCATGCAATATATGCAGGCAGCCAGGAGGACCTGCTCTTTGTTTTTATTAGGAAATGTATGTTGATGAAAAAAAAAACATATTGCTTTCTGTTTCTTTAACTTTTTCCTCATACTTTGTAACTCTTTTATAAAGGCAATAACTTAACAACATATCTCAAAAAAGGGGCTACTAGCCCAACGTGAACAACGCCCATTATCTGTCATATATTAAGTCCATTCAACAGCTTGTCATGAGTTTTGCTAAAAGGAATAATAAAATATAATTTCATCCATTGAGAAGGCTTGCAATTTAGTTCCTATGTTTATTGTAGGGAGGGGGTAATACTAGGACAAAAGATTTGCCCTCTACTGTTGTCACAAATAATTTTCACAAACGGCAAACTTCACAGTGGTAAAATTCCCAAAATATAATGCAGAGCAGGTTGGTTCATGAAACTTACGTGTTCCCAACCTCTAATATAATGGTTCATAGCATCTGGCACCTCTGTTCCACAGGCTCCGACGCAGAGAGTGTTTTAATGCTGAACCTGAGTTTTCTAACACAGCCTGAAACCTACATAATAATGCTGTCAGATAATGACACGCTACCTTGTAATCACGTCACAACGTCACTTCCAACTAGTTGTCATGTCAATGTTGCAGTTCATGTTCGAGCAGACAGCTGCTTTAATACCATTTTGCTCTACAGTTTCTGGTTTGGATAAGTGACAAATAACCATTTTAAACCTTTGAATGCCAACTATCACTATAACTTCAGATATCTGCTGCCTTGTTAGGGTTTCTAAGCAATGATTCAGGGAAGAGATAACAAACCAGCTATTAACATTTGTCTCCAGTGATCCAAACACAGACAGACAGCCATATAACTACAGTGTGAACATGTGTGAGATGTATTGAGGACAAATCTGGTCACGCAAAACACATTTTGGGGCGTGCGTTTGGATCTCACTGTCCGATGAAAGGAAAGTGAGAACACGCCAGATCCACTGTGACACAAAAAACAACACAAAAGTATATACTCCTGACGAAACAATATCTTTGAGCTCACTGTGCTTTTCTTCCCTCCCTTCTTCTTCGACACTTCTTTAGTTCACTGCTTGCGTTGATATTTCCAGCCAATGTCAGGTTCTGACACTTGAATTTATCAGGACAGAACGAGGAAGGTATGATGCGTCATTCCCACTGAAGGACACCGGTCACTCAGCACTGTGGGCCACGATGCCATTTTGTGATTTTGATTGTTAAATTTTAATGGATCCAGGTTTCACACAGCACTAAACCTGTCATTTCAGAAGGTTACTCTGCCATTATTACCACGTGGAGATGTATCATGTTGAAGACAGATGGCTCTCCACCTTGACATTTTCCTCTAGCCAATAGGATTTAGCTTGGATATCATGTGCACGTTCCGTATTTATATTAGGGGTAAAAAAAAAAACTACAAACTAGTTCTGAGATTTCAAAATCGAGAAAATCTGTTTCTTCCATGCTGTGTAACCTTTCCTACGCTGACAGAGATGCACCGATTGTTTTGAAGCATTAATAAACAGGCTGCATTTGAAGCCCAGTGACCGTTTTTATCTGATGAGTGGTTTGAATCATCTCCTCTGAACCCCTACTACCCCTAGACTGACTGATAAAACTTCACTCAGTTGCAGTTGTTGTATAAGATGGTCTTTAGTCTATCATGTCTTGTCTCTTTGGCATGTGAGCTTTAATTAATTCTTTATTCTCCATATTGATGACATGGGGTGAGGAAGAGAAAGGTTTCCCAATCATGATTTAAACCATCAGTTTAAAATCTGGATCCTGACTCCAAAGCTTAAATTTCAGTGGAAGTCTAAAGCATTTGTATTATCAAAGCTGGAAAATTGTAACATTGCCTCAAAGCAAAGTCTTTAGCATCATTGGACCATCTCTTTTAAAGAAAGACAGCCAGATCAACTTTGTCAAAGTGTGAGTTTTGGGTGTGAAAGTCCGCTTCAAAAAATCCACTTCTTTCACATTGTGCATGCATTTTTTTATGACATGTTTTATGCTTTTTATAATGATAATGTCTGAAAGCTATTAGCATGAGAGCAAGCAGATAAATCACATGTTCTGCTCATGGAGAGTATGCATATAATTGCCTTACTGGGATCGCTGTGTGCTTTCTCGGGCCAAGCAGACTTGGAATATGAGTCACTGTTGCCTCTGTAGGTAGCTTCTGAGGATAATATATTCCTGTAGCACACAATCATTTTAATAGCTCATCCATTTGTTCAGGAGACAATTGATTTTCTCTATTTCCATACACGTTAGTCACATTTGATTTCTCTCGTCCCATTTGATTCGTCACATTTTCAGAGTGTGGAGCCTGTGCTCATGCTCCATGATAGGAAATCTTTATTCAGGTGCCAGGCCTAGTGCTAAGGTGGAATCTAACTGATGATGGAAACTGCCAATAAAGAAGATCCAGCACATCACTGGCTGTTTCTAGGCAGTGCTTCATTGTAAAACTCAAAAGGAAGGAATTAAACATGTACAACCACTGAGGGTTCAATCACTGAGAGCAGGATGAGTCAATTCTGGATCAGTGTTCCTCGAAATAATAGCGAAAAAGTGATAAGTGATATATATATATTCATTAAAATCTTTTTTTATCCAGTAAATAAATAAGGCACAGTTCAGAATGTGCCATTTCAGCTGCATTTCACCCACAGTATAGTACTTTCTTAGCACAGACTCCTGATGAATATATGCGCTTGAAATGGCAGTGTTCTTACAAATGTCAGCAGTTCTCCTCATCACGGGTTACACTTCAGCACAACTGCCCAACTTCACAACTGAGAAAATAATCTCAACTCAAATCTCTGCCTTGCTGGAGATAAAAAAAATGCTAGAGAAAGTAAAATTGTTACAGCTTTCAGTCTGGCTCAAAATCTGGAAAAAAAATCCTGGGATAATTAGCAACCTTGATAAACCAGGCAAAGCGAGAACACTGAATTATCCAAGGATGTTGCCTCATCAACAAAACAAACAGAGCAGGTGACTTCAATAACCTTCAAAAGTGCCGAATAAGACAGTTTCACAGTCCAACCCAGCATTTTGCTGATGCTGAACAGCAGACTTAGGACGTCGGGTTGGGAGGTGAGACTCCCAACCTGACTCATTTGATCGCTTTTCTGATAACTTCTGATCAGACATTGGTGAGAGTTTTACCAGCATAACCCATACATGAGTTCCATTATAAATGGAAAAGCTAATTAAAATGTTTAGAAACTTGGTCAAATTTACTTTAAACTGGATAAATTTTATCCAAGACTCAGAGAGAGCACTAAACAGTTAAACCATTAAACCATTAACCATTAAAATCACATTATTAAGGTCATAGATTTGGATAGGTTGGTAAATGTTTATAAGAAGAAAGGATAAAAACATGACATATGGTGATAATAATTTCATAATTTCAATGCTTATGCATAGACTGGTAGCCTAGCAACCAGTCATTTTCTTGGCACTTTGCACCCTCCATTCTCAAATATAGACTTGGCAGTTCATTAGGAACATCCAGCTAATACCAATGCAGTCTAATACAAAAATCCTACAGCAAATCTTCATTCACAGCGGTTATAATGTTCAGTTTTACCGAATGGTTTTTGAAAAGTCTTCATTGACTTGAATGATTATTTTGTGTGGAGGCGCTAATCAGTATTGTATTACACAGTGAAGTGTTTCTTTTATTTAACTGGCCTTGATCGACATGAATGATATGGACGCAAAAAAAACAAAACAAAACATAATTTTCTTCCTCTAAATCCTCATTCCAGATGGATAAACTAAAGGAAAGGCCCAAAAGTGCAATATTTTATTCCTGCAAATTTATATTGTTTCCAAATAGTGGCTATTGGTCCCCATAGCATTACCCATATCCATCATTTACTATTATATATGACAGACATGTTTGGATAAAACATCTCTCAGTCTATACATTGCTCTGGACAAGGGGAAAACAAAAGGCAAGGCATCTCTATTAAGAATGACAAAGCTGGCAGAAGCAGTGAGGCAGCCGCAACACACCCATGGACACACACTAACACAAAGACCATACACTTGCTTCCTAATATGATTTTTTTTTTTGCTTTCTGAACCATATTGTCTGCTACCCACTTAAGTTTTCCTTTCTAAAAAAACAAACAAAAAAAACAACAACCTAAAACTAATTTTGCTTCAGCCCCTTGCTTTTTTTTGCTTTCATCAGTAACCTCCACTACAGATACAAGCACAGCTTCGTCTGCCTTCTCACCTTTAACACACCCACAGACTTTTCTAGATGGGAGGGGGGTGTGTGTATGAGAGAGAGAGAACAAGACTAAACAATCTCAAAACAATTATGTGACCATTTGATGTTCACAATGTTGTCATTAACTGTATCCCACGTGGAACAAGCTGCGGTTCATTAATTATATGAAATCCATCGTCCACAGCTAGTCAAAGCAGTCCACATCAACTTGAAAATCAGATTCTTCGAAGTTTGAATTACATACATGCTTTTAACAGCAAAGTAGTTTGTGTGATTTGTTAGCAACACGAGATGACAAGTAGAAAAAAGATTGCATGCATTTGTGTCCTCCATTTCATATAACTGTTTTCCTAAATAACTTCCCCCAACCCTTAAAACATTCGTTTGGTTTGCACAATTGCATCTCATGATGTACAGTTGAAACAGTAAGTACCAGATGATTATATGGTACGTTTATATGTTCCAACTTCACAGATAGACAAAGAGCACCAGAGGAAAAAAGAAACAAACAAAATAATAACAAAAAAAATAAACCCCAAAACAAAAGAAAACACGATCGTCACATACTGGATTAATGGCCAATGGATTGTGACCTACACCAGTTGTGTCCTCCATATTTAAGCAGTGGAGGCAAAATTTCTCAGCCGTACTTTGTTTAAATGATATAAACACTCACTCAAAGGAAAAGTAATACAAGAAATTTTTATTTGGCCCTGAATTAAGACACAAGTATCATCTTTATAACGTTAAATAGTGTTTGTCAGTCATAATCTCTTTCTCATCTGGACATTTTCCTGCATCCTCCTCAGCGTATTCCTCCACCTGTTGCCTGATCCCTAATTAGCCCTGTGAGTTTCCGTCTGCCTCAGCTTGCTGCATCTCATCATCTAATTGCTCTGAGTATTTACTGAAATAAAGCAAAGGAGAGCCATCTCCCCATTTGCTTTGTCACATTCTGTAACCCGCCTTAGCATTCCTGACATGTTTTGCATAACCTGTTCTCCTTCTCATTTGCAAGAAAATTACGCTGGTTATGGTTTGCTGGATGCTGCCAGACTGTTGCCGGCTACAAACTCACAAACAAAAGTAATTCAGAGGTGCAACATAAAAAAAAATAAATAAAAAAAAAAAGGTGGCCAGGCGGTAAGAGCAACATTTTACAATGTGTATTTCTTTTGATCAATGTTAGTAAATTTTATAATTAAAACAGCTGGGGCCATCTTTTTTTACTTTTATGAAAGTGCTTCTCGTGCAAGCTTACCAAATCAATAACTTGTGTTCCTTAGTGATGTCAGTCTTGTCTGCTAAGTCTGTGTTTTGGGGCCCAATTTATATACTTTATATACTAGTTGTGTTTCCTCTTTCGGCTTTTCCCCTGTTCGGGTTCCCCACAGCAAGTCGGCTCTGTGACTTGCATGATTGATTTGGCCACAGTTTTTACACCAGATGTCCTTCCTGGCGCAACCGTCCCTGTTTGTCTGGGCTTGGGAGCGGCACAAGCCTAACCCTGGTTTGCGTTGTGACTGGGGTTTGAACGCAGGGCCTCTGCATGCATGCGCTTGTTATAAACGTTATAGTCCATGCCACGTTATAAAGTGGCACAAACTGTGGATCTGTCACACAGTCCCTTTATTTGCATTAAGCTGTGCACTGAAATGAAAACCATTCCACAACCATAGTGGACCTTAACCACATGATGGAATGAATACCTTGACCAGCAGCAACAACATCAACAGATTAGTCAACAGTGAGCCTACAGTTTGTATGCTGAGCAGCATACACAAGCAAATACTGTCAGACCTTTGCCAGTTTACTTCAATAATTTTGAGTTTTATAGCAATTGTTCCCACAGACACATACTCCATGTAGATAAGATCTGCGGTAAATAGCTTGCCACATATAAGATTTCCACCATGTCAGAAACACAACATCAGAAACAACAAATTCTTGATTTATCAGCAATTTTAATACCCTCCTCTGTCAATTCATCAGTAAGCACGTTTACATGACACCTAAAAAAAACAAATTATTGCGTTAGTCCGACCAAAACTGGACTTTTAATGTACATATAAACACGTTAGCTCGACTGAAATCGAGTTTAAAATTGTCGGACTAACACACCCAGATAATGCGATTGAAAGTCGATCTACTGCTGCATGTATACGGACAGTCAGACTAGAACTGGAGGAGGTGATATGCGCATGTGATAAAGTTTCGCGCTAAGTTATGACCCGGAAGTCGAACGGCATTTAAAACATAAACGCAAAGGTAGGTCAGACAAAAGAACCCGGCTAACTGCTAATGTGTCGAACATGGCAAAGTCTGCAGCAAAAGCTCATTTTTGGACAGATACAGAGGCTAACTTGCTAGCTCACCGGTCTTTTTTTCTTTCCACCTCTGTTCTGGTCTGTGACATCATAGGTCAATCGATGGTGGCCCATTACCCACAAGCCGAAAGACTATCTATCGTATGGAGGCGACATGATTTCAACAAATATATCGATTTCACTCCCATGCATGTATACTGGGACAAGGACAGAAGTCTGATGAGATGGCTTTATTTAGCTATCACCATAGCTTGACTTAACTGTGCGTGTAAACGTACTGACTGTGCCTGATCTGAATTGTTCCAACTGTTAGCTAAAAGTCATTTAAGGCTAAGATTGCGAGTACAGAAATTGTAGGGCTGATAGGCTGGTAACCTTTCTGCCACATCCATATATCACTTGGCCTCAAGTGGAACAGGCTTGCTTTTGTTGAGCCATGCTGACACCTGACATCATTATCATACAGACAAGCAAAGCAATCATTCTATTTTTCTCTTTTTTCTAGTTGCCATTATGTTACAGTGACATCATTGAATCATATTTTGGCACACACGCACACATTTAATTTATGTGATTTCATTAAATGAAACAAAGTCAAGATGAGTTTGCCTTTGGCTGAGGTTCAGAGGTCTGAAGGCACCAGTCCAATTGGCACAGTGAATAATCCTAATTGGCTGCCACAGAGGCAGTGTGTTCCCTGTCTAACTGGAAACCCATTTAACTACATACAAAGTTTTGAAGAAGATTAGCAAGAAGTTTAAATATTTAGGTTTTTGTCAGTTGTACCCCCCTAGTGTACAATTTCCTACTGAGCTGCCTGTAATGTGTTATAGTGTCCCAGTTGAGGGCATTTGAACAGATAATCTGTCTGAGCAACTTGGCTGCCCATTTTCAAAAATGTGGCTAAAAAATGTGTCCTAATTTTCCTGGGAAATTAAGGATCCAACTGATTTGTAGTGGCCCAACCTATGGAACTGTTAAAACCAAGGACCTTTGAACTTAAGGTTTTTGTGAAAATAAAATCAAGGTTACTTTGCTTACAAAAATCCTTTCTTGACCAAACGAGCTCATCTTGATTTGGCCTTCATGGTCTACAACACCTACAAAGGACCGTATCGTTTGTATTCTGTGTCCCTAGAAGGATGCAACCCCCTGAAATGGGACACACACATTTGATATTTGATTCTGAAAGTTTTGCACTGCATTTGGATGAAAAATGTAACATTTCAGGATAATTGTGGTCCATTAAACTGATCCAACATTTCATACAGGGAAAGTCCACACTAGTTACACACGTCCTCTTTGATTTTAAAAACACAAGTTTGTGTAGCAGTAAAGGTATAATATAACAGCAGGGACATTAATAAGTATAGGTTATTTTTGCCAGGGCAACAGCCAGTTTGCCCTTTTTGATTGAGCTGCCCATTCAGAGGATTAAAAAAAAAAAGTTTATTAAAATGTATTAAAATTAGCTGTTGTATAAATAAATACAAGTCGAAATTGCTTCAATTAGATCATATTAATTCAAAGCCATATAATGAAATTTGTTTTAATTTTTTGATTGACATATGAGCCTCGAGCAGAGACACTTCATCTGGCTTAGGGCCCAAAACTAATCAAACACTCCAATCAGAGGGCACATACACCGGCTGTGGCTCACCCTGACACTGTGCCATTGTGAGTCTTGATGTTGTGATATCTGATGTTGTGGCAATGATTAACTACCTTTGGTCTAACACATGGGAAGCTCTGTGAATAAGCATCTCCATGTGCTTGTGAATATGAAGCGCCAGCTTGTCACGCCTGCATCGTGTCGCAGTCATGTAATATTCCCTTGCATTATGCTATCTTTATGCTGTCACAGCTGGCTTCATCTTACCAGATACATCAGGATAATTCCTCAGCTCTGTTACATAACATGAAGTGTGAGTATTGAATCATGCCAGATAAAAGATTCTAAAGTCAGTGTGACGCTGGCGAAAAATAAACAAACAGATGGTTTTGGGGGGGTTTGTTTCAATTTTATCAACTTTGGCAACTGGTATGACATTTTAGATCAAAATGTGTTGCCAAAGCAAAAAGCTAAGATGCACAATACATTTTTTTGTGAAGTTCACATATATGTTTCATTTAAAAATCTAACCTGCAAGTTTTACTTTAAGTGTTTGGGTTTCTTCGATATTTCCATTAAGGGATTAAAGTTGCTCATTCAGTCAGATGTTTAGAATTGAAATGATTACAACTGTTGAACTGGCAAAACATATAAAGTATAAAGCACATGCTATTTTAGATGTTAGTTATATCGTGCCCGAGCCATTCTGAATGGAAAATCCTGTGGACGTTGGTATTCTTAATTCTGATTCTTAAAATTGTATTAAACCCAAGGCAAAACCAAAGGAACAGAGAGTGAGAGAGAGGATGCTGAGGATCCCAGGTACATATGAAAGTAGAAACAGCGTAGTGTGGGAATGTTACTCTTTCCTTTAGCATTTGTTTTTTGTTCATTTCTTTGCGATAAAAATAAAATTCTGAGTTTTAAGAATTGAATTAAAAAAAAGGATAGGATCTTGCTTGGCATGGTCTATTATTGTTTCTGAAATTTTCATAGACAGATAGATTTGATCAGTGTAATCCACACAATCTGTGGTATCCATTTATGTTTATATAAGTACTATCAAATACTTGTCTTGTATAAGACTTCTCATTATTCAATAGCTTCTCAAAGTGTCTGTCTGTGAATGTATGACAGCATTTTGTCAGCGTCCTAATAATGGTAATCTAACAATTAGCTGAACATAAATGGACAATTTAACTGTCAGCACAACAAACATGAGCATCTTTGAGGGAACGATTCCATTTCCATTATGATTTTAAGTTGTATTGGAGCTTATACCAGTCAGTTCAACAAGGAAACTGCTGAATACAGTTACTTGGAGTCTTAAATATTTTTTCGAATTAGTTTGCAAGTTGTACTTGCGCCCAGAACCCTTTACACAAACCTATAGCATGCTGCCAACAATGCTTTTTATATGCTTATATGGATGCTCATCTCTAGATAGTGGTAGGCACAAATAAGAGAACCAATTCATTTTTTGTGCAGATTTTGTGTGGGGATCTTATCTCTGTTACACTTCCTTGTTAGCCACTGCAGACAACTTCTCATCAATTGCTTGATCCGTTAGATCTAGGCATTTGTTGATGAAAATATTACAAATTTTGTGCCTTTGTTTATATAATCACGGAAAAGAACTTGTACATGGTGCATGTCAAACAAGAGTTACTTATGGAACTGCAGTTTAAGAAAATCCCAGCGGTGTCCCCAATATGACTATACACCACTTCTCTGAAAAGAAAAAAAAAAAAAAAAAAAAGTCTATAGTGTTAAACTAGTCACAGCCCCCTATTTGAGGTTGCCCAAGATTTTATATTTCCAGTCTCAGAACTGCAGACCCTTCAACTTTCACTATCCACTGATATGCTGATTTTGGTTGTTTTTTTTTTATTATTTAAAAAAATTGCTCCAAATGGATAATTAATTCAGAAACCTCAAATTAAATGGATTATTCACTATTAACAGTTTTATTATTAATATTTTGTTAATTTCTAACAGCCAATAATTAAAGAACAAATGCAAAACAGAGGCATATTGCTCATGACTAGTTTTTGCTATAGACTTACAGAGTAGAGCATGGGTTGTAATTTGTCACTAATGGTCTGTAAGGATGACATCCCAGTTGTTCATCAATACATTTTTCCCCACTCCCTCCATAAATGTTTGATTGCCCAATTCTGGGAAGACTGTTTCAGAATAGCATTAGTAATTCAGCACAAGCTTTTTCTTCTTCTGTCAGCTAGTTTTGAGTGTAAACAAAATCAATCTCTCCCCCACTCTACCTCGCTCCATTTACCAGGTCACGGTAGAGCTCTAGCTGTGTGCTAATTGGCCTGGCCCAATGTGTTGGCATTGATTATTAACCCTTCAGAAAACCCCAGTGGGATGGCTTTGAATGCTGAATACGATTACACCTCTAATACCTCGCTCACCTTAATGCGTCTGTTGCTTGTCCTTCTTCTTATCTTCTAACTTTCATTTCAATTATCAAGGTCACTCTGTTCCTTGGAACACTTCATCTTCATCTTATATCCTCACCAGCGTTTCCTCATGGAGGTCCATAAGGAGTTCATTTGACAACAATCTTTCATCTACCCGGGCATGAACGTTACATGACTATATGAGGATCTTTATGATAACAACTTTAAAGCATTGTTAGAATGCACTAAACAGGACTTCCTTAAACAGTCACTTCTCCCCATCGCACTAACAAGCTGAGTTAACACAATCAAGATCACAGTTATCACATTATTTTTTTATACCTGTTTCAGATCATCCTGATTCTACAAACTAAGTCAGGGTTTCAACAATTGAACAGTAACATCACCGGCTTTATCTGGGGCACCTCCTCCCCATGAATGAACTTCACAAGAGATGCCCACAAACTGTTTTGGAACGTGGCACAGAAATGGGTTGGTATTCTTCAATGACCTCTTTGTAGATGACATTTGCTTCATATGACTTACTGCAGAACGACAATAATATTCCCACTGGCCACTTTTTTCAGATACCTGTCAGTGCGCAGCTTGGGCAAAAAAAACCCACTTCCTATTCCCCTACTTACTACCCGAAAATCTATTGTATACTACACACATGAAATGATTGGCTGGATATGTGCTTGTGATTAATGGTGGTCCTCTCTTCTCTTTTCCTCTACTCACTTTTTAGATTATAGAAGATTATACTTAATGAGATCCAACATATCCTAGATACTAAATATTTCCTTTTCATGTGGATATACGTGTCTCTGGGGGCATACACGTTTATATATGTACTTATGTGCGGGTATTTGCATGAATGTAAGAGTGCATCCAGTTATCTATGAGTGTCCATGTGTTTTTTTTTGTTTTTTTTTTTAACGGGTTTGGCATTCTCCAGATTCACACGTGGCATTGCACATACTCCATCATGCCCTGTCTATGTTCAGTAAATTTCAACTAAACTTTTTATTACATTCTCCATAATTTGGATTCAACATGGAGCCGAGACGGGTGAATTGAGTCACACTGAAAGAATGTAATGATAAAGACTTATTTGATCTACTGTTCTGAACCCCAAGAAGACCACGTTGGCCAAAGTGGAGGCCTCACAGCTTGAGCAGATTGAACATGTTATCCATTTATTTTTGTCTCAACACAAAGATTCTTATTCGAAAAGATTATCGATTTGTTTTCCTCATCAACTTCCATCTTAATGTCCAAAGGTGTCCATGTGTTATGCAGCTTACACTACCAGTCAAAAGTTTGGACACACTTTCTCTCATAATTGAACAGGAAAGTGTGTCCAAACTTTTGACTGGTAGCGTACTTCTGTTTTTAATACCAACACGTCCTTGAAATCCCAGTGTTAGCCACAGATAAGGACGAAATGAACCATCAGAAGGAAGATCAGCTTTTTCCAGTTTACATATTTACTTGATGCATCACATGTTTTACCATCCTCTCTGTTATCCCTTCATCTATCTACTGGTATGTGTGTGTGTGTGTGTGTGTGTGTGTGTGTGCGCACACTTGGCTCAGTATCACGGGTTTTAATAGCTTCATGGAAGTTTTAATCTCCCCCTGCTCTGGCATTGATCCTTGTGCAAAGGTTTATCTGGTTCTCTTTATCATGCACTCGTACAGTCAACAACCACTACATACACACACATTGATCCAACTTGTCAAATTAATGGCATTCTAGCACAAATCCCATAATACTCAGAGTAATAATCTAATCTAATATAATCTAATGACAAGTGTTTTGCTAGAAGGTGATTATAGCTCCTATACACTCATGAAAATAAACAAATACTCAGATTATCACATCAAGAACTCTGTTTGATTAGTTGTGTTTTTTTTGCAGCTTCAAAAAAAAAAAACTTTTTATAAAGGGCTTCAGATTCTTTTCTCTTTTTTTTATTGATTATTTCAAAACAATATAATTGTTCTGGGGTTTTTTGATCATCATATATTTCTCTAAACAGCCATTTCAAATGGTGTGAAAATTATGTCTAGGTGAAATATCATTACATCACAATTTAACTGTGGAAGGGAAATGAGAAAGTGGCTGGCATTGAAGGGATCCTTAAATGTGTTTATCCAACCCTGATTAACCAGAAATTTAGTTTGCACGAATATTCAAAGAGCAATATCATACTTTGGAGGGACTTCTACGATACTGTTCTGTCAAAATTAGACAGAAGTGAAAGAACATTTCACAGCTGGTTGATTCACCACAGTTTTTCCTTTGTTTTACAGTGTTTTCCTGATTTTTCAAGTTGAGTGCTGCTTGACACCACTACATGTCTGTGTTATCACTGGTCACATTACAAACAGATACTGCCGTTCACTCTTAAACATCAAATTCCCATGTCCTGATGAATACCATCCCTGCCACACGGTTAAACAAGTTTAAAGACAGCTTCTTTTCTATTCTATACAAAGTATTGTTTGTGTTCTATCCTTACTTAAGCTAAATGTATTTAAAATGACTGCATTTGCTTCCACTTAGTATAATCACATTAACCCCCCCCTCTCACCTAAACCTATTCATTAGATTTGGTTTCATTCACTCTGACAGGTAGAAGAAGCTGACAAATAGAGATGTGAAAGATAAACCACATCACTTAAAAAGTTTTTGCAAGTGTGTGTGGGCTGGATGTTGTTGAGGAATTTAGGCCCAAAGCGGTGTGCATTTGCTGTGGCACGTGCACTCACGTCCAAGTAACACTTAACCTTCCACTGTAGTCACTGCTGCCCTGGCTCTGTTTGAATTTAATGCATCATCCTCAGGTTATGAAAACAGGTGATGAAACCAGCGCACATGTACATGCAGGCACACCAACGCAAATGTCTTTTGAAGTCATTCTAGCTGCGGGCATTGGGGAGACTGGTACCAATGGAACTCTTTAATTTTTAATAGCCAAGATGGTGTTATGCTGTTTCTTTGTAGCTCATTTTCACAATACGGTTTTAATCAACGAGTCATCTCCGCTCATATGCTACTAACTTGCTAAATATCAAAGTTGCAAAAAACAAATATAGTTAGGAAACATCTCTGAAAATCTCCATGTCATTGTAGTTGTCATAAAATGCTCTCATTACATCAAAACTCAAACTTAGAGCACAATGTGATAAACCCCCCTGAGACACTTTACAGTAAATTGTCTTTGTAAATAGCTTCTTAATGCTTAATGGAAATGTCTGTCCACGTAATGAACTGTTTTGTTTGGCCACTTGTTGAATCTCCGTGTCTGAAATTGATGCCTACATTACCTGTTATGATACACAATAAGATTTATTCTGTTTGCAACTTTGGTTTTATTACTAAATACTAAACACAACAAATTATAATCTAAACACATTTTCCCTTATTTTTCAAGAATGAAAAGTACCCCATAACTAAATCTTGTCAAGCTGAAGAGTCAGTGAAACTCAGAGTGTCTTTTTTTTGTCACTCTGCTGCTCATTGACCTGATCTGGCTACCCATGGCCTCCCAAATCAAATTCAAGTTGCTTGTACCTGTTTTTAAAGTGACTTCTGTTTCTGCACCGATTCACTGGAACTCACACTTGACTACTGTTCCACACTTGAAAGTCATTTTGGATAAAAGCATCTGCCAAAGAGTAAATGCAAACATGAATGTATTTCTGTGTCTTATTCTGGTCTTTTTAGAAGTGTGTAGTAAGCTGCTTATAAATGATGCATCCCTTTTCAGGGTCTCTAAAAAGATCCATCTGCAGCTCACCCAATGAAAGTTACATTTACCGTATGAAGTGATATTACTTCTAAGCACCAATTAGGGCCCTGCACACCTATGAAGCACCCCCAGCAGTGCTGATACTACTTCAGACTAATGTTTAACGGCACTATGGGAGTTTTTCTTACTGTGGAGCAATCTTGATGGCTTGTCAGGATTAATTCAGCGAGAGACATACAGAAGAACTAGCTCTAAGCTCGTTTCCACTTGTTTTCGATACTGCTGTGAATATGGCACTAATGTTTTATTCTGGAGTCATAACCCAGGGCCTTCGGGGGAGCGCTCTAGATGGATGGGTGAAGCACAACAGTGACTAGGAAGGATGCCTCTGGAGCTACTGTAGCATGGCTATTGCTGAAATTTACAGCATCCTAACGCTGTGTTTGTGCGGCTCTGGGTGGAGAACTGTAGATGAGGCAGCTGGCAGAGATTCATGGCTGAAGGATGACTGTGTGTTTATTGCTGGGTCTCCCAGGGCAACACACACTGGGCTGGAGGGCCATGGCTATCTGTCAGTGTGACACAAACGGACACACACACACAACAGAAAGGTGTAACCCTGCAAATAAACAGGAGGTTACTTACACATACAAACAGTTACATACCTACATATATACCTACATATGAACATCTTATATTAACAGATGTTTCCAGATTTCTAACCATAACTACACCCCTCCAGGAACTGCCACCTTACTTTGGTGGGGAAGTTTGCGTGCCCTTGTGATCCTAGAGGCTGTGTTGTTGTGGGCAGTATGGCCTTGGTAGGGTCTGCCAAGGCAAATTGGTTCTAGGGTCAGACAAAGTGCAATTCAAGAAGGTCACCCATGAATAAATAATAGCAAGACCTAGATTATCCGGTCAGGGGGGTTACCGAGGCCACACACTGGATCCAGGCTTGGGGAAGGGGCTTGACGGCAAACACCTGTTGGCTGAACCTTTGCCCACAGGGCCAAGTCCGATGTACCTTAGTGATCTCATCTGTGCTGTGTCGACAATGTGGTCCTATTGGCTTTGTCAGCCAGTGACCGCCATCTTGCTTCAGGAGGGATTACAGCCGAGCGGGAAGTGCTTGGGATGATAATTACAACCTTTAAGTCTGGGGCCTTAGATCTCACCTAGAAAAGGGAGGAGTTGCTGCCCCAAGTGGGGAAATTTAGTATCACATCATATTGTTCATGAGTGAGGGAAAATGGAGTGGGAGATGGACTGATGGATCAGTGTGGCCTCTGCATGGTTGTAGATGCTAAACCAAACTTATGTGGCAAAGAGGGAGTTTGTCAATTGACCAATCAACTATGTTCTGAACCTCAACTATGGTCACGAGCTGTTGGTAGTCATCAAAAGAACAAGATCACGAATACAAGTGGCTGAAATGAGCTTCCTCCGTTAGGTGGCCCTGCTCATCCTTAGAGACAGGCCGAGGAGCTTGGACATCTGGGAGGGCCTCAAAGTAGAGCCGCTGCTCCTCCTGATCAAGAGGGGCCAGATGAAGTTGTGGAGTTGTGCATCTGATCAGGATGCCACCCAGACACCTCCCAGGGGAGGGGGTTTTGGTTGAAGACGGAGAAGAACTAAAGATCCAACGATGTCCGGAAGAGTTAAAAGGTTTCTTTATCTTACACTATTATCTGTTTTCACCCTGTCCCACTTCAAGCAACATGACAGGTGCCACTCAGTAATGATGGTGTGATGAGCCTTGGGCTTCACCAAGCCAAAAAAGTCATTAACTTAAAATTTGATGTTTAAAGGTATTTCAACTTAAGGGGGCTTCTGTCTGTGTGTGAACTTTAAGCAATGCCCTGTTAAACATGTAAGTAAAGAAGGTGGAAACAGTGAATTGAGCTCATTGCAGTGTTAACTTACACACAACTATTTGCGTAAATAACTGAAAAAAATTGCTAAAATTGCCTATAACTGAATAAACCCCAGCCTGTGTAGATGAAGGCTAAAATAAAAAGACACCCTGACTTCAATTCAGATTTATCCTTAAGGACAATAAAATTAACAAGAATATAAGAACAAACATCTATCCAGGTTACTGATGACAGGATGAGTTAATATGTGCATCAGATACCTCATCCTTTACTAGTGTAAGAACTTCACTGAAACATAAAAAAAAAAAAAAAAAAAAATCCAGAAATTTCTATTTTTACTGCCTTCACTTCTTATTTTTCTCTCTGTTGGTGTAGAAAGATGAGTGTTGGAAGGGATAACAGAACAAGATAAAACTTCACAATAAAAAAGTGGGGGGTGGGCTGCCAGGTGGACCAGTCAGTGTTTTGACAGTTTACCCAAGGCACGTTACAGTTATGGCAGCAGTCTGTCAGTTTCAAATACCCTCTGAAGGCCCATTTAAATCTGTGTCCCTCCTGCTTTCTCTTTTCTGGTGTGTGTCCCTCTCCTTTCTCGCTCTCCATCCTTAAAATGGCATTTTTCTCACTTTGTCATCCGATAAATTCTTCTCTTCTTTCCCTCCATCTCGCTTCCCTGTCAGGAAGGGACAGTAGGAGAGAAAGGGAAAGAGCTCTTGCTGAAAAGTTTGTCTCCCGACACCTCCAGGTTTCCTTCTGTGCTTTAGGGTTCCTGAAAAGCCTGGAATATCTGACAAATGCCTCCATTTATCGCTAGATTGTCCAGTCTAGAAAAAGTCGCATAAGGTTTTTTGTTTTTTTTTTCACATTTTTCCTTTTCATATTTCACAGGGCAGTAGGTAAAGAGCTCCACAAACCCTGCAGGTTAAAATTAAATGAAACTTATATCATTACTTAGATATTCTAATCAAATATACATTCATAAACTGTAAATAAAGAAAGGCATGGACTGCAAGGGATGTTTTATATATATAGGTGGGGCAAAGCCAACATGTGCTTTGCATGCCAATGGAAGGCAAATGCTAATTCAATTTTTCTTTTGTGTGTGTGGAGTGCCAACCCTCTGTAACATCAGTGACTGCTTTGTGAACTGCCATTTCTAAGCCGGGGATCTGAAATTGGCTTTCATCATCTTGATTCTGTTTTTCAACAAGACAAAACAACAGCTGGATGAATAGGTGGAGCTGAGGAGGAGTGAGGGATGGATGTGACCTGGTGTGTGCTCTCTCTTTTTCAAGTCTGTCAAACACACAGTAGCCACACCCAAACGCATACCTTGTTTTACTGTCTAGTTTCCTCAAAATGGGAGCATCAATTAAAAAAAAAAAAAAAAAAAAAAAAACCCAAAAATTTGTGATGTGTGAAAGAAGACTTGAAACGTCTGTACACTCGTCCCCTGATGGTCATTAGATAGAATGCACATTTAGGGCACATCAGCATTGGCTTCAATCAGCCCTGTTTCAGCCCCCCAGTCTATGGGATTGACATCTTCGGAGGAAGCCACAAGAAGTCTTTCCATGAACTGCAGCTCCATGTGGGCTTAATTTTCAACCACCATGCATCATATTTTAGTTTCCTTCTTGTCAAGTCATGTCATTGCAAATCATGTGTAAAAACAACTATTTTTTAGCACTGTTGCACCACAACAAGAAGGTCGCAGGTTTGGTTCCCATGCATAGAGCCTTCCTGTTTGGAGTTTGCATGTTTTCCCCGTGCTTGTGTGGGTTCCCTCCGGGTACTCCGGTTTCCTCCCACCGTCAATGGATAAGCAGTAGAAGATCAATGAATGAATGACACACTGATCCAAAAAAAACTTAAGTGCACTCTGCCTTGCAACTGTAGACATCAAATGGATCTAATACACACATATAATATGCTTTATACTATTTTAAACGAGATGAAAGCATGTATTCAAAAGAATCAAATGTCTGTTATACTCCCTTCACATTTCCGCAGTGTGCAGCAAAAGATTCAAAATGTTATAAACTCAAGTCTCTGCATTAGAATCTTATTAAGGCTGGAAAACTCCACCTCAAAGCTGTAACTGTACTCACTGATGATCAAAGTTACTCTCATTAAAGTTAAAAATGTAAGTCCTGGTAGAACCAAATGTTTATTTCATTTGTCTGGGTTTATTTAAGACTATAACCAGTATATTAAAAGGCATCATTTATATCACCAGTTGAGTCCCTACACACTGCCAATCACTGCATGCTCACAACACACAGAAGTGCTGCATATACAATTGCAAAGGATGATTATTAGGGGTGGGAATCTTCTCACAATTCGATTCAATTCGATTCCGATTTTTGGGGCTACGATTCAATTCAAAATCAATTTTTGATTCAAAACGATTTGATTCATAATGATTTCTGCTTCAATCTATAGGTGTGCAAAGGATCCTCATGATCTACAGTTGGTACTGGTTAAAAATGGTCACTTCAATCGCAGGGCGTGAGATTCACGCTTTGTGTGAAATGTACGTCATAACTGTAGCCACTACGTGGCAGCATAGTACTGAAATACAGCTCAAAAGATTTTGGGACAATTCCACGTTTGACCACAATGTAGCTGCAATGGAGAGTGGCAATGTGAACACTGTGGTCGAGAGAGAGCTAGAGAGTGAATGAAGAGAGGGACAGCTAACAGTAAGAAAGCTGGTGAATCAGATCGATAAAACTTTATTTTTCTGATTGTTTCACAGCGGTTATGTTCAACAGGACAAATAAACCACTCAACCCTGCAACTCCACCTCAAACCTCTGAATGCCAAACGTCTGCATCGTGCTGTTTAAAACAAAGCAGCAGCTTTATGCTGCTTTAGTTCAGTCTAATAATGCTCAAGCATCTGTACAATAAATCAACTTTGATCCTGATCCACTTCTTAGCCATCTGTAAGTCTTTTATTTTTTTAGCAGAAATTTAGTTTAGTTATTTAGAGAAACACAAAAGATATCCACTGAAAAATGTCAAAATCTAACGGGGTTTTATATGTTCCTCAATTATCTAGATGGCCTTTGATAATCACTTGTGCTTTCTTTGTTTCAGAGCTAAAATATGGACATTGGGGTTGTTGTTTTTCTCTTTTTTTTTTGTTGTTGGGTTTTGGTTTTTTTTTATGACCTGGAACATTTGTTAACAGGTAAAATAGAAGTTGCTGGCCTGAATTATTGTCCAGTCCGCCCCTGTGAGCCTATATCACGACCTGACTGGATGTTGCTTACATATAATAATATCCAATATTAATAATTAGCCTATAGCCTATAAAGTAATATATCAAGACGTCTGAGGTTGAAATTTTCCTTGCTCGTGGCAGCCACAGCTAAGCGGAGAGAGAAACAATTACACAGTCTACAGAAGTTTCCATACAAGAAATGATTGTAATCAGTTCCATAATTCAGAGAGGATTTTTACTTAACGAAAAAAAATTATAAAGATCAGTTTTTACAACTTTATAAACAATTCTCTGAACTGAAAAGGAATGATAAAGCTGCTTGCGTGCAGACATGCATGCACGTGTGTATGTGAGTGAGAGTGCTTCATTTGGAACTGGGTTTCCTGTTCGCACAAAGAAGTGACTCCAAGCTGAACTGCTGTGAAAGAAGGGGGCAGGCCACGCATTTTGACAATATAAAGAAGGCTACTGTACTTGAGGAGGTGCTAATGTAAGCTCATAGTTTTCAATAGAACCAAGGAGAGCAAACAACCATTAGCCTGTAGGCAGAAAGAAAGCCGGAGAATCAGATCAATAAAACCATATTTTTCTGATTGTTTCACAGTGGTTACGTTCCAACAGCACAAATAAACTCCACTGCTTAAATATGGACATTAGTTGTTTTTGTTTGTTTGTTTGCTTGGAAAATTTGTTAACTGGTAAATTAATCCTGAGCTGAATTATTGTACCAAAAATAATAATTGTGAGTATTTTGCTCACTCTAGGGTGGTTGTTTAACGCACAAACTCCCCCTGTCTCATCCAACAACTGGACAGTTTCAATAGGGAGCCCGAGGCAATGCACGGGCCAACGAATGACTCTCCTGTCCTTCTTGTTACCCTCCTCAAGACAATTCCTCCCTGTCCATTGTCATTCACAAACACACACACACACACACACACACACACACACACACACACACTCACACACACACACACTAAGAAAAACCCGTCACACCTTCCTTTTGTTTAGTTAATGAGCCTAAGTTGTTGTGTCTTTCATTAGCATGCAAAAAAACGTCATTATCACTAGAAGTTTTTTAGTGTTTCTACTCCTTTTTATCTGAGACTAACTACTGCTGTTTAATTTATTTTAAATGTAATAGTTTGTAAAAAAAAATAATTATATAGAAAAAAATTATAAAGTAAGAATACAGTACAATAGCCTACTATATTTTAAAATATAGTATACACATCTTTTTCTACATTGTGTTTTCCTCAAATTCACTTCGTGATGACTTAGGAGTGGATCAGGATCAGAGTTGATTTATTGAACAGATGGAAATAAGAATAATCGCTCATGAAGCCTTTGTTTTTTAAACTGAACCGACCAGTGTGCTGTTAACCCTGTAAAAGCACGCCAGGGTTGGGGGGAAGTGTGTGGGGAAGTTTATTTGTGATGTTGAACATAACTGCTGTGAGACAATCAGAAAATAACGTTTTATTGATCCGATTCACCGCTTCCTCTCCCCATTCTCTCTCTAGCACACGCCACAGTGTCAGTCGATCCGGTGTTTCAGTTTAACTGGTGACCGTGCTAAGCAGTGACTCTCTCATGTAACAATATATGTTATTGTACAGTCACCAATGACACTGAAACACCAGCTTTGTGACAACTCCTTTGCCGCTTACTTCCGGAGCAACTTTGTCCCCCCTGTTCATGTTCACTGCTTCCTGCTGCTGTCTTATGGTGGCGTCCTCCTACTCACAGATGCCCTGGTGGTTGTTTGGGCACATTGCAGCGTCTAATGAAAACACAATTACTCCTCCTCTAAAAAGACGCGTGAGAATCATGCGTGAATACGACCAAATTCAACCAGGAACAACTGGACTCCAGCCTGCTTTGCAAGACAGAATGACAAATGTAGACATTAAAGTGTCTAAAGTTTAAACATTTATCCATGCTTAGATGGAATTGTTGCAACTGTTGCATAAAAGCAATATCACATATTGCTTAAAAAATATGTAAAAAAAATAGTGCAGTTAAACATGGGTTCCCCAAGTGCTTAATCCTCATTTTGCAAACCTTGCATACTGTGAAGCTCATGTCAAGATTGGTCTTCCCGGGCATTTGGTAATTAGGGCCCTATAAGATCCACGATGTTTTGTTTTTTTTTTCCAGAATAAAAAGGAATGTATCTGTCGGGAAAATGCTCTGCGGGGGTCACTAATAATGCACGCCCCCCTACGAATGAATGAATGAAAGAATGAATAAATGACTGTGGGACTTGAGCGTAGTGGGAGCGGTTCGATTCCCAGTGGGGGCACCTGAACATATCTAGGTTAATTGGTGACTAGGTGTAAATGTATGTGGTGACCTGGAGACTAGACCAGATCAGACCAGACTAGACGAGACACCGGACCCCCCAGAGACTAGACCGGACCAGACCAGACTAGACCAGACCAGAGACCGGACCCCTCCAGAAACTAGACCGGACGAGACCAGAGACTGGACCACTCCAGAGACTAGACCGGACCAGACCAGAGACTGGACCCCTCCAGAGACTAGAGACTAGACCAGAGACGGGACCTCCCCAGAGACTAGACTGGACCCCTGCAGAGAGTAGAGACTAGACCAGATCAGACCAGACCCCCAGACACCAGACCAGAGACCGGACCCCTGCATGGAGTAGAGACTAGACCAGATTTTGGGACATTTTAAATTTTCTTATATGAATTGATTTTTTGCCACACCCCTAATGATTATGTTCCTTCACCTGCCTCCGGAAAAATACAACTGAAACCAGCTGACTAGGCATTCCTTTCATGCATGTACGGTATTTTTTTCTATATTTTATATATACATTATGATTTTCTTACGAACCCCATTTGGCTCAGGAAGTGAGGTAGATGTTTAGACAAAGGATAAATGAAGATTCATGCATCAATCGACCTCAAGCTTAGCCAAAAAGACAGGATACAGAGTGATGAGGTCCGCCGCGCACTCTGTTGCATTTTCTCTTACTTCACACATTTAGCAAATACACCTGGTACTTTTAGCTGTCCTCCCAGTTTCAATGCCCATTACATTCATCCCATTGCAAGTATGCAAAATAAGAATTTTGGGGGGAATTATTTATTTACGTGGACAACAAATAAGTGAATCACTTGTTACATGCTTTATATACTCATAATTTTAAGTATTATGACTCAAACCAAGTCTTTAAATAAGGAACTCTTAAAATCACACACACACACACAAAAAAAAAAAAAACCTTAAAATGAGACCTCTGCTTGTCTCTTACAACCAAGTTTTGGTATAAATGGCTGCAAAGAAGTTCTTGCAGAAAAAAGCTGCTGGTGATTTCTTTAAAGTGTTTGAATCCCACCCCCACCACCTCCAAAACACGTTTGCTCTAATTGGCTGAAGAAAATGAAAAAACAATGTGGTAGGCTTTCTTTTCAACTCCTTGTCTAGTTTTTATTCGTTGACGGGAATACCAGTTACATTTTATGCAGCTGTAGTCATCATAACTTTGTGTTTTATTTGCTCTCATTTTGTCTTCGCCATTTGTTGGTGACAGTTTTTTGTTTTTCTGTCACCTCCAAGTCTGACCATTCTCCTTTTTTTTTTGTTTTGTTTTGTACTATGTGGGTTGAAATGTTGGAAACCTCTTGAGATGAGCAGCTTCCTGCAATATACAAAATGCAAATGTCTTCCCATTACCACCTTACGAACCACCACCCTCTAAAAAAGATAAGTCAATACTAATTTAAAGAACTTGTCGAGAGAGATATTTTGTAACGATTTGCCTTTTTCCATGTGTCCCCAGGAACCGGATTCATACCTATATCAGAAATCCCAGAGGAATCTAGCATCACTGTAGAGACCTGCTAATGTCAGCTGCTAACACCAGTATTGATCAGAGGGACACTGCGATGAAAGAGAGTACCATGGCAAAGTAATTACCTGTAGGCTTCACACTCTGGGAAGGTGTGTATAAGTGAGAGCATGTGTTCGATGATACACGCACGTGTGCGCAAATGTAATTGAAGGTGGATGGCTTGCCTCAGCACGTTCTACCACAGGGAACTAAACTACATTAACGTCTCAGTCCCTTGCTTATTACAAGCTCAGGTAATTACCCAGACGGGGAGTGTAAGGACACAGGGATCTCAGGAGGGAGAGTGGAGCAGTAAGTGGATGGAGACTGGTTAAGGGAAGCGTTGATTAATGCCTTATATGTATAATCCTAATAATGAATAAAGAGGAACGTGGAAACTCATTTATCTGAATGTCACACAACCAGCAAAAAAAACAAAAAACAAAAACAAACCAAAAAAAAAAAACATACAGCTATGCAAATGTGCTAATGATTTAGGATAAACAGGACATTTATAGATTAGCATGCACACAACACAGCTGACCTCATAACAAGACAATTCACTTGTACAAGAGTAAGCTTGTGTTACATACACACTATGGGTATTGTGTATGACTTTAATATACTGTATGGAGGCATTTATGTTGAGCGGTTAAATATTATAAAATCGAATTAAAAGAAAGGCAACATTTAAACTTATGTTGTCATGCATGTTTCAAATCTAGATGACTTAGCTTTGGGACACACATAATGAGATTGTGGTATGCTCTTACTGCACAAACCCAAGTGTTCGCCAAATGGTATGCAATCTACTTGAGCCTCATATGTGAGCATTTGAATGAGTGAATGAGCCTCAGCCATCTTAACTGCCTCTATCCCCACAAGCTCCAGATAAATGAGTTTCCATTGTAATTTGCACTAAGCTGTGCAAAACAACTATACAAACTTTTTGTTTATTTATGCTCTGTGAGCATGTGAGGACAAAAATTACGCCAGGGAAATTCCAAATGCTTTCTAAATGGGAGAAAAAATGACTAATGACTGTGAAACTTTGGAACCTATTTTAACACAGCAAGAGGAAAAAAAAAAAAGAACAACTTTCAATGGTCCAACCAGCAGCTGGATGTGGTGCGCCTGACCACCAGCAGCTAAGCAGTTAGTTGGAATGTGTCAAACAATTGTCACCGGCTATTAAGAAAAATGGTTTGATGTAGTTTTATATCAAAATGACAGGCAGCAGAGACATCTGATCGCAGATGACACACACACACACACACACACACGCATGCTCCCTATCCTGTCCCCCACCAGCCTTCATCAACACTACTGATTTGACGTTGTGGCAGCTCTCAGCCATGTTCGAGGCTGATTGTCCGTGTAACCTTTTAGTTGATGTCTGACTGTCTTGTCACATCTCAGCAACAAACACAACACCCTTCCCATCAACTCACACAACACTGACATTAGTCTATCTTGTCATGTCTTAGCACAGCAGTGTAAGACATGATGGATGTTGGGCGTTACATAAGGAGAAAAGTGGGATGGCATGTCTTGAGTAAAGCAGCATGAACAGAGAGAGTGCAGAGACGCTTTGACGTTCTTAAGTGAAACATTCCACAGTCAGAGACTGAGGGAGTAGAGATGGGGGAAAAAAAAAAAGACCAGACACTCGCTCCAAACTCCTTAATCTATCCCCAGATGCACATACAAAGCTTGTCTGAAGCAGTGGTGGATATTCACTGTGCCTGCTTTATTACATTGTGGGAGCTCGCTGTAACAGCCTTAGTATCAACACAGACTTGGCTCAGATTGCCGAACATAACATTATAAGGGCTTTAAATTTCCTCTATTTTATTTTCTTGTCATTCAGAAACACTCTTGCTATGGGCTTTTGCCACCACGACTAAGACAGAGAGGATTACTGTGAAGTAGGTATTGCAGAAAATGATTTGGATTGACATTAAGAAATTTGTTTCCTCTTTAATTTGGATTGCTCAGACCCCACATGTGGAATTGGGTGTCTTGTAATGTAATATAAAATGTAATATAGCTAAAATATAACAGCCTTACTTACAGTGATATTGTAAGAAGATTACATCAGAAACATATTTTCATTATAAATAAACGCTTATGGAATGTGTTCCCATTTCTATAGATTGCAAACCAAATATTGCAGTATTGGCATTGTCCATCATTACAGCGTTTCCTCTACATTCATTTAGGAGTGGCGGGCTGCCACGCCTTCAAATTTCATTTTTTTAATTATTTTTTTAATTGTCGCAAATCCACCACCACATTTCTCCACGTTCACAGCACAGCCTGTTGATGAGCGCAACGGGGGGGGGGCAGGGTGATCCTATTGGAGTTAATACAATGTTAATTACTTGCGAGAGCACAGCCTTGAAAGTGACATCACGTCAGGCACCAGGTCAGAGAATCAGAGGAGTGTCGTCCTGGAAAATAGGGCAGCGACTTACCGGAGAAAAGGTAGACTTATTAGCTTAAGATAACTCATCATAGATTTTACAAGTTAAATAGGCATTCGCACAGTATTGATGGCCAGCTAACGTTACGTCACATACTGGCAGCTTAAGTTAATTGGGCCCGGTGCCAACTCAGTGACGCTAACGTGGGTAAACTAATTGATAGCATTAAGATAATATCTACACGCCATGATGTATTAACTGCTGACTGCATTTTCAGATGAGCTTGTTCAAATATTTCTCTAAGAAGAGAAAGACAAATGATGAAGATGACGCTAGTCAGGTATCATTAGCCTTTTATTGACTTAATTTTATTGTTTTATTTATTTTTTTACTGTTTACATTCAGCCTTTATCCGACATTGTATACGGCTGAGGTATATAGGTTGTAGTAGTTGTAAGGGAAAAAGCCATTTTCAACTGGCAACCCAATAAATAGGTTGTAAAAGTTAAATCTGCAGTCAAGTGCCATTTGTTTGCGCTGCCACGGCCCCCCGGAGAGCCTGCCCCCGCTGCTGAAAAAAATCCTAGAGGAAACACTGAATTACAAGGAAACCATGCATACACATTTTAGTTTGTTTGCTCATTACCAGCAAATATAAAGTAACCACTGTCAGACATAATAGTGACTCAGAAATAAAGACTGAAACAAATCCAAACTTCTGGATATTCCATTCAGGCAGGGTAGGGACACAAGGGGCAGTCAGCAAAGGCAGAGGTGACCAAACAGGCAAGACTCACTGGTCCCAATGCAAAAAATTTTAATCGCACGAGGAAAACACACAAGGAACAACAGCCCTTCAAAATAAAATCTGATACAGAACCTCCCATTCAAACCTTGACAACAAGGAGCCAGCTGCTGATATCGTTAACAACATGGAGGATAGTGAATTGACCTACACACAGTACATCCTGCTAGCTCAGCTGACTGGCAAAATTGACCTAGAATCAAACTTTTTTTTTTTTTTTTTTTCCAACGCTCCCTCTGCACATACATTTGTAATGTGAAATTTGTAGCACTTCCAGACATACTGTGGGAGGAGGTTAGGGGGAGAATATACAAAGTAATTGCCTACAGCACTAAAATAAGACACATTTTGGAACAAAAGTAGACACTATTTGGAGCAAATACCACTCAAACAAGAGGAAACTGTTGCAGCAAACTGTTATCACATGGGATTAAAGCACAGTTAGTGCTTTATTGAGTATTACCAGCAGCAGGACAATATGGGATCACCATGAACACTCACAAGTAGAGCGTTTTGCCACATAGATATAAGATGTATCAAGCTTTAGATACACAACCAATACTTGTTTATGGGATAAATTCAATTTTGTTTTTGGTTCTTTTATTTATTTATTTATTTATTGGTAACAAAACAATCAGACATCATCTTGCAGGTATTGTTCGGATGCAGATAGCTCAACTTATGCATTAAGTGTTCAAGAGGGAGGGGTAGCAAATAAACAAGCTACTTACATTCTTTTTTTATTTTATTTTATCTCTGTGGAAATTGTGCAGTAAGTTAAAGAAAGAATAGCTTTATACATGTAGCTTGGCTACACCATTTCCTATGTGTTTGCCATTTACAGATTGTTTTATGACGATGCCATTTTTCTGGTTACTTTGTATCTTTGTTAATAATTGATGACACAATTTGATTATATTCTGGGACCAATTCATTTAAAATTCATCATGTGACTATACAGTGAAACTTTTAAATTTAAACTGGATTGTAAACTATTGACCTTTTGCGCTAGATTGATGCTCCTTCAAGCTGACACTATGATAATAAATAAGATATGACACATGTCAGAGTCGCACCACAGCCCTGCTGCAGATTGTTTGGATCAGCCATGGGATTTGACCTTAAACAAAACCCTTCTGTCTGTCAACCAGTGAACACAAACACACACAAAGATATAAACACAGCATATTACTCAAGTTTGCAAAAAAAAAAAAAGTCTATTATAAATGAATATATCTTGAAATTATGATTATGACTTGTTTGATCATTGTATTGATCATTTAGTATTAACTGCTGTCAACATAACAATGATTGGTTGTCAGATAGTGCTGCTGTAATCACCATTACCAGCATTGCCTGTTTTATATTTGATTTATACTATTTTATTTGTGTGTGACTATTTTTTTTTTTTTTTTTGCTTTGGTCTTTTATACTTGTTTTATGTACTTGCCTTCATAATTGCAGTGTGGAATTTAAATTCATTATTTCATGATCACTGCATGTTGTGCGGGCTGAGAAAAGATGATGGTCAACAACCGTGCCTAACAGGATCACGATAGAGCACAGGTGGAGGGGAGGATATAAAAGGCAAGAAAGGTAATCGGAGGCAGAAAGTAAAGCGCTGGAGAACCAGGCAGAGCTTTGTGGTGGATGCCCATTGTGGATACACAGGACTAAAGGCTGTGGAGTACTTCTACTGCCTTTTTTTGTTGTGTAGCCCGCTTGCTGCCAACATCTTTCCAGGCAGCTGTTGTTGGAATAAAGGAAGTCTTAGACCTGAAAAGAAAAGTCTTCTCTTAACAGTGGAAACCTAATTTGTTGGAAAACCAACTACATTATCGCCTGACGGAGTGACACATGCAGCAAATGTGGAGTTTCAGAGCACATTTCATATTTATTCTTTTCTTTTTTCTGCTTTGGGGTGAAGTTATTTAAATACTCAATATCAATTTGCTCATTGTTAAAATACCATTCACGATACTATTGTAGAAGATGTGTATTGCCCACCAATATTTTTGAGAGAAAAGCTTTCTGACATCAATTTCATGCAGTCCATTGGTTGTGCACACAACTTTAAAAGCACTGAAACACTCATCAAGACACATGATTTGTCAGGCAAAAATCATCATAGAAAAACGGAATCAGAATAGCATAGTTCTATTTTGAAAATAGAGGATGGCTGTTGAAAAGATCTCCATCACAAAAGTCATTCAGGATATTTTCTCTTGAACTGGATCAGCCTGCAACATCTCCTTTATATTTGGATGATTGTAACTAAAATGTAATCTGTTCAAAATTGGGATGTAAATAAATTTACCAGTAACAACCGCTTGATCGATCATTGCCTCCAGCAGTCTGATTGCATAGAGAATAAAATCTTGAACCGGGATGAATTCAACAGTTTCTACACGTCCCCACTTCCTTTTGCAATACATTCTTCAATTTCTGAATTTAATACAGCAAAAGGAATTTACATTTCCTCAAAACGCTGATCAATTTCACACTTCTACTTCACTTTTGTTAGACTCCTGTAATGCTAAACACCCCCTCACAGATTCCTCTGCTTGTTTATGGATATAATGAATAATGTCTTCCATTGATATTACCAAAAAGCTAATGACTGTGTCTGCTTGTAGCTTGTGCTACACATATAGCACAGCTGTCTACAGGACTACTGATGAGGATCGAGTCTGAAGGGGGACTTACTGATGGGAATTCATCTAAATTGCCAGATAATACACCTTCAGCTGTAGAGAAACCTTCACTGGGACCACAAGGATCATCATGTGCTCAATTAAGGTGCTTTCTAAAACCAGAGAAAGTGCCATAAACAAGTGAATAACCTGCCTGTCCGCACTTTAGGTGAAGAGTCTTTCCTGAACAAAGTCTGTAGACAAACTTAAAGTGCTCCATCATTGAATTAACATCTGCCTGTGAATGTTTCTAAAGAAAACAGAACTTAAGTATCAGCTCAATGCAGCATTTGAGGCCTCTCCTCTGCAACCCGTGGATTCCCTTTAGTGGTCTTAACATCAATTTCATAAATGGTTGCTTTCAATAAGTTGTATACGTTTACCAGAATGTGGTTTTGTGAGGTTCCAAAGACAAAATGAGCTTTAAAAAAGCTTGTCAAAACATGCAAGAAAGGCAGAAAACCACAATCCCATTCTTCTGGGTTCCCACAGCCAGCAGATAGGATTGGCAGCTTTGCAGGTCCCATGCTGTGACCCAAGAACTTAGTGTTAGTTTATTAAAATTAGTCAAAGTTCAAAAAGAAAATTGAGAGAATTTCTTCAATCTTCCCATGATTTTCCCTTTTTTTTTTTTTCTTTAAGGGGTAGTAAAATTTGGAAATTGGAACGAAACATTGTGTTTCTTCCCAATACAGTAGCTCTTAACTGTAACATCAACTTGATAGACTTCACAAGATGGTCACTGGCTTGTCTGGTGGAGCACTTTACTGGTCTCTTATGGCCACATGTTGATGGTGGAAGAAGGTGGACCACGAACAAAATGGCTGAAATTTAACTGTCGCTTCCTGAAAAAACATCTGAAATTTCAGGAATACATTTTCATGAAAACATATCAGTGATTCCATTTTGCTATCAAAAACAGTTACTCATAGTATTAGCAATACTCTCTTTATTTTAGCGTACTATTTTCCTTGTCTGTTGGACTCAACATTTTGAAACGTTTCTAAAACAAGTACAAGCTTGTTCCTTCAATACAACAGAAAAGTTCACGCAAGTCAGGCTGAAAACCTTTAAAAGTACTTTCAAAATCAATCTAAAGTTCAGCTAATGTTACCAATGTTGTGTCAGTCTTGCTCTGTGTAGGGTGAGATATAGATGAACTTACACTCAATGCACCAACCAACCAAGGTGCAATTTTTTGTTGAACCATCAATATTGCAGCTGACGTTAAATATGACCTGGCCATCATTTAAGGGCTGCTCTCTGCTCTCAAATGGCAACACAACAATGACACAGACTAAACTACAGCTAAAAGCGGTCCTCACCAATTCATGCTTTCTGTTCAGTCAGTTGGACGTACAGCACCTAGCTACAGCTAAGCTTACGATAGCCGCCCAACTTTAACGTTACGGCTCCATTGATAATTTTCTATGAATTTTACACCAATCGACCAGACTTGGCATTTGTTCATTTCCAGTTAACGTTTCAAACAAAAGTGGTTTAACAACATACTTTAACTGACAAGACAACATTAATGCTTTATTGTGGGTCAGTTGGAAACATTAATAGTTTCACCATGCATTAAGTTAACCTATGGAAAATTAGTGGGCATGGCCTGTTTTAATTCAATAGAATTTAATTCTATTTGCTCCCACTCTACTGGCCAATAATAATAATTACATAATTGTTATTCTGGAAATTTTACTCTCAAGATTTTCCTGTATAGATACAGATACAGATATATATTTATATATTCTGTTTCTAAAATGGGTAATTTGGGATGAACCCAATGCTAGGAAGGGAAGGACATGCAATTACTTAACCAGTAAGCCCTTGTAGCTGTGACATTTCTCTACGACCTTGCTACTTCATTTTGTTAGGTCAATAAGCAAAAAAAAAAAAAAAAATCAAACTGAACCTCATTCATTCATTCATTCATCTTCAACCCCTTATCCATTTCTTGGTTGCGGGGGGTGCTGGAGCAAATCCCAGCTCACACTGGGCGAAGGCGGGGTCACCCTGGACAGGTCGCCATTCCATCACAGGGCCAACAGACAGAGACCAACAACCACTCACACTCACACTCAGACCTACAGACAATTTAGAGTCACCAATTAACCCAAACATGATGTCTTTGGATGGTGGAAGGAAAGTACCTGGAGTACCCGGAGGAAACCCACACAGGCACAGGGGGAACATGCAAACTACGCACAGAAAGGACCCAGGCCGGGAACCGAACAGCGCTAACCACTATGCTGCCGTGCTGCCCTGAATCTCAAAATGTCTTAATTTTAAAACAAACCAACCACTCTAACCTGCTTTCACACTGGTGTACCATAATTGAGATCTGCATAATGCGCTGCTCCACACTGCAATTCGCTATTGTTGCTAGGAAACACAGTTGGTGCCCATTTTGACCTTGTTAAAATCAAGTCAAATTTATTTGTATTGTCTATAATCACAGCCACCCATATGGACTCTGAAGAGGTCAAATAAGCATCTCTCCTCCATAACCCTTGTTGGAGAGAGTGAAAAAAAAAAAAAAAAGAAAGGAACCTAACAAGACAAGAATCCCACTAATGTTGTAAACCACACATTAATTTGCTTGCTGTTAGAGTACCACTTTTATCCCTAATAGACATTACCTGTACTATAGTTTCACCAGAAGTGACCTTTTTATACTGTGGTTTGGAAAAAGCAATGGTATTGCATGAGATGCTCCCAGATTTAGAGCCTTATTAGGGGGCAGCGGATGGAGCAGTTGATTTCACTTTTCCACGTGGGCTGTCACAACTAAAGCTGCTGCTTAAACTGCTGCAAGTGTAAAGATGTGCCTGGAGAGACCCCATGTTAGGAGCAGCAAAATGCCATGCTGGCTGTTTTAAAGTCTTAGTACACTAAGGCGGGTACAATGTAAAAAGATGACATCCCAGTTTGAGTCTGATCCAGGACTTCTGTAGAATGTAATGCTGATCTTTGCTGTAAGGCAAATACACAAAATACTGATGTAAACACACACACGCACACACACAGATACATTCATAGAACACTGGTGAACCAGTCACTAACACATCCCATCAGCAATGAAGTAGCGACTCCACAGATAGTACTTCCAATATGTTGTGGAATTAAGACATCATTGTCAAAGGCATCAGCATTACACAGTCTTTCCTGGGCCGTAGTCTCGGCTGGGTGAAGAAATCCTTTCAAGCCTTGAAAATTGAGGCCTATATTTGAAATTCAATCAAATTCAGCAGCTGGCTTTCCTGGTTGAACATGCTACAATACTCAGAGTCGGTATTTGGTGGTGATTATAAGAAATGTTAAAACCCAGACTGAAATGGTACCTGAATATCTTTAAATGGGCAGTTTCTTATTAATATAATAAATAATATTTTGCAATATTAATTTTGAATTATATCAGATTTGGAATATGAACTGTAGCCAGGAGGCCTCTGGTCTTTCTTGGATGTTATTTCAGTTAGCCTGACTCATAGCAGGTAATTAATCTTTCCAGGTCATGGTAGAAAAGCCTATGCAATGTTCACTGATACAGAAGTGAAATAGAAGATTATAACATGTCTTCCATCCCTCACCACAGAGGAATATGTTAATTCAGGTGTGGTTCTTAAGGGCCAGATGGGACTATCTTATAAAAAGACTAAAAAGACCAGTTACCATTTAACAGATTTTTGCAACGCATTAGATAACAAAGCGACAGAACTGAGCTCATTTATCTTTATATAAATTTCATTTGTTAAATTACAAGCAATTAAGCACTCTCAAGATATCAAAAATAATATGATCCGAAATTTTAATATGGTGTACCAATTCATATCTAATGGAAGACGAACTCCAAATTTTATACATTTTTTTCACCACACACTAACTAATGAAATTCCATTAACCTTTGGGTTAAGGTAGTAAATATTTAAAGCTGATATCTCTAAACTTGCAACAAATACAATCAGCTATACACATGGATGCATTTTAAATAGTCTTCAGAATCTCAAATCTAGAAAGTTTGAACTTTCTGATATCTCTCCTGTTCTTTGGCAGGCTACCATTGGTCTTATTCTTTTCTTGGAGACACAGAGATGTAATCAGTGATGAATTGATCTTAGCTGTTCCCAAACAACCTCACCAACTCACTGAATAATATAAACTGATTTATGCAATTCCTGAAAATTTCAAATTTGTCTGAACAATTGAGACAACCCCAACTACTACCTTGGCTAGGAAGCCAAAAGAAGTGAGTGGAATTTGTGTGTGTGTGTGTGTGTGTGTGTGGAGCAGGTGTTTGTATATTCCTGTGTCAGGATTCAGTTTTGATATTCATCACATGATGGGACAGAGCATGAAAATAAAGGAGCTGGCGGTATGGGAATTATAATAAAAATAGACAAGTTTCTAGAGAGGCTTCTCTGAATGCAGCTCAGAGAACATCAGCAAATTGGGGTTACGCGCTTACCCTCTAAGTTTGTGTGTAAATCAGTTGCGCAAAAGTAAAATTTCCACCTCTGGGGAGTAAAAAACAGTAAAAACAGTAAAAAAAATAAATTAATAGAAAATTCTCAACATTGGCTTTTGAATCCTAAAAAACTCACAATGGGGAATGGAGTCACTATTTTTTTGTTCTATATGCCATCCAGCTACACCCCATCGCAATGCATCTGTGTTTGCTCTGTGTGTGTTGAACCAATGAACTAATATATGCAGGGTCTATATAAACTGTACTTTGTTAAATGAAACTGCTGGATCTATGAGGGGATGCTAGACAGCCATATGTCAAAAAGGGAAGTATAGAAAGACTGAGTAAGCTCAGGGGAGTGAGTAAGAAGATCAATACCCTGAAGACCTCAAACAATGTACACATGTTCAATGAAAGTCAATTTCATGAGAAGTGAAATGACACATTCCATCAGTGGTGTACTGTAATGAAGTAATAATACTTGTGCCTTAGACAAAGCCCATTGGAAATTATATCTTATTAAATCAGAATGCCATTACTGTGCTATCTTTTTCCTCCTGGTGTGTCAAGCTTTAAATAAAGATGCACTAAAGCTGCCTCAAACAAGTGCATCTGAATTCTACTATTACACTTCTGTCTTCAGCTCAAAAGAAATACCACTACACACCTCCCCATGACATGGGTGCCATATATGAATGTAAAGCTCCCTAAGTTATGAAAAACCAAGCCAGTGATTGCATTGACCTAGAAACAAAAAATGGTAAGATAATGTAGTAGTATACGCAATTTCTAGGCCATTTACAGTTCACCCAAACAGTACCCTGACCTTTAACTAAGGCTGGGATTTTACACACAAATACACACTAGTTGCCATACCAGAGTATGCATCTGGGTTTACTTGTTTTCTTTTTTTTTCAGGCAAGGAATGAACCATGTAAATAAAGCAGGTATCACACAATCATAAAAAGGAGAGTGCAGTTCTGTGTGTCTTTATCCCCCAACTCAAATACACAAAAGGGATGCACTGTAATGCTCAGCAAAAAAAAAAAATACAATTAACTGCACGCCTAACTTGTTAGACTGTGAAACTCCAGGTACTGGTTTGTAAAAAGCTATTAAACACCAACGAGCTGTGTGTGTTCTGTATGCACAAGCTTCCAGACATTTCCAAGTCTATCTGCATTACGGTAAGAGATGGAGAACAGTGAATAAAATCCAGAATGGAAGAATGTATTTTAGCTTTATCACACATTTGAGTCCTGGATCAGACCCAGAGGGTTAAAAAGAAAAATAAATAAATAAAAAGTTTTCTGAACGAGAGTATTGATATTAGTGGCTACTTGTGACAAACTTGTGAAGTATTGAATGAATTAATTATAGTCTGTCATGGGTAAAGGCTCTTTGAATGTAACACCATCAATTAGGAATTGGATGATAGAGGCCCTTTCTCTCTTTCTCTTCTCTTTCACGTGGTCAAACGGAGCAAAAAGAAAAAAAAAAGAAAAAAGAAAGAACGAAAGAAAAGAAAAAATAGCCGCAACACCAGACAGAAAACCATTTTTTTCCATTCTACACATTGATTAGTGCCATGAGGTCAAACACACCAAACCAGACAGGTCAGCGTGGGTCGTTGACTGCTTCCAAAGCCAATATCAAATCAATGGAAACACTCAGTCTGGAACCATTTGCATTCTCTACCAACACATTTAAAAGGAATCAGAAGCAAACAAATTGATGGACCATTCCAAGGTATAATATGTTTAGTTGTTTAAATTAGATAATTTAATAAATTACTATTTATATTACACTGAGTATTTGACAGGGTGTCAGCAGATGCATGTTTGTTCTTTCGTTGTGTTTGCATGCTGATTTTGTATGAATGATTTCACAGCAGTTGGTTTTAACTGAAGTTGGGAATCCAAAAAAAGAGGAAATCAAAAATTAATTGTCAGATTGGGACGCAAATAGAGTTCTCTCTTCTTCCTTGTTACTGGCTGTTTGGGGTGAATGGTCCTTCATTAACCTTTAAAACGTACAACACATACTAGATCTGACGGGAACTGGACGTATGGTTAACTGAGGTCTGGACATTTAGAACTGAGTTTTCAGATGCTGATTGTGATATTTGTCAGGCTAAATGGTGTCTTAATCCATCCAAGGGTATGTTGTTACCCTCCCAACCTGCCTTCCCCATTAGCTGTGAAATCTTTTCTCAAGAGGTGCATTTATCTTTGGACATTTTTACAGCTACTGTGTTTTGATATGTGTTCTTCTTTGAGGATATCATCCTTTGCTTTTATCTTCATTGCACTCCTTTACCAATCCCTTTTGTTACCTTTGTGAATCATTTCATATTTATTTTGCATTGCAAAGGACTCCTCAAATTCCTTCTAAGTGCAAATACAGTTGATTGATTCCTACCAACTGTGGTAATAGTTTTAACTTCAGTGATACCGTGAGGATATTTCAAGTAAGGATGGGGATGTTTCTACCAACAGCTGCAATGCTTAGATCTATGGGATCAGTGGGATTTGATTATGTTTTTATTTGTTCAAGGTGATAACTATGCTTCCCTTTGACTCTTATGAGGGTAACCGATTAATTACTATTACTATTAATTAATTGCTATTAATTACTACATGCTATGACAAAATGGTTGATCAACAAAACAGAGAGAAAGGTGAGGAAAAGCCCCTATATTGTGGTGATAATCCAATGTAGTATCGAAATGTTCATTGAGATTAAATTTTTCTGCAGAATGATCTACTACACAACCTGCAACAAAATTACAATGTGTCAATGTAAGCCACGAAGTCCAGGTCACATACAATGTTAGTGATTTCTCTTTGAGCGACAAATATTTTCCATAAACAGAGCACACCAATCAGCAGCGGAGGATTTTGTGTTGACATATGAATCCATTGTAACTGCTGTTAAATACTCTACAAAAAGGAACTCACACTGAAAATGTGTTAAGATCCACATTTTAAGCTGACAGGTTAAGAGAAACATTTGATTTGTCATTATTTTTTCAACTGAATATTTCTTTAATATAAATGGGAGGCTAACAGTTGATTTTAAATTTGAGGCAAATAAAACCTAAAAAAGCAGTCCGTCTCCTTGGCTCAATATTCACTAACCATCATCTTTACCAACTGCGCTGATATGATGTTTTCACCAGAAAACGGTGATTGCAGCTTTGAGGTACCAATGAATGTCCAGACCAAGATGAAGATGTCTCCATACCGTCACTTCTCTGTATGGGCTATATGAGCTAGTACATGTTCAGAGTAAAAACTAAACACGGGGTTGGACAAGGTCATGGATATTTAATCTGTCTGTCCTCTGGCTTTGACTTTTGTATGTTTAAACTATGTTCACTCAGAATTGAGATGTTACAACAATTCACCGATAGATGACCTTAAAAGACGGAATATGTTTCAGTGTGCAAGAGATTAAAAAAAGATTCAAGTGAAAAAAAATTACAAAAAGGTGCAACCACACATTGGATAGTGACCATGTACATAAACATCTACGCATGAAGACACACACACACGCACACACACATAGAGTGTAGTGCTGACAACAACAGATCAGTGCCTGTCAAGTCGGAACATGAGTCTGGTTGACCTTTGATGTTATGAGTGAAATTATCACCACCATGCCATGGTTACCATCACATTTTCCTGTGAACCGTGGGTTAAAAAAAAAAAAACTTTACAGTCAACACTGTGCTTCCACGAGTCCTACGCAATACACTTGTGAAATTTGACATCTGATGAGATGAGTACTTCACAAGAAAATTAAAATACAGACCAACAGAGATTCCTCTGTTTATTAGTGGGAGAAGAACCTGCTTCGACTCAGGAGTATACATGCCTACTCAGCAAAAACACCATCAACACTCTCGCTCAGTCGCTTATTTATTCTTGCTGCCGCTTGCTCTTTCTTCTCTGTTCATGCTGGGATACACAGGCCATATTTTACACTATGCAGATGGCTAGTCTTTCTATGAATTTTGACCAAGACTTGTTGCCCTCTGATGAATTATTTATTATAGCCCACTGTTTCATCGGCGCATCAAGGTTGGAAAAGATGTGGAGAGAATCCACCCCCCGACAACCAGGGACATGTCATTGCTTACTCCTCGTTTACCAGTAAGTCAACACAAATGTTGAAATTGTCTAAGCAAGCAGCATCACTGCAGCCCCATTTACACTAAATGTAAAAATGTGCAAAGGATTTAAATGGGTTTTTTTTACACTTTCACATACAAATCTGAGAATAAGATGTTTTCTCTGCCCCCTCCCCCTTTATCCTGATGTATAAAAAGGTAACAATGAAATAATAACTATAATAATTTCCATTATTTCATGTTCTTCCACTTGACAATCTGCACAGTGCCCTGTATGACTCTTGCAGAACCTGCTTAGATTACTACTTGGTTTTTGGTTTTGGTCTTGGTCCAGTCTTTGCTCAGGCTGATTTGTAGAATTTAAAATAAGGAATCATAAAAAAAAAAAAAAAAAGTCCACATCTTCTTTTACAATTATTTGAATGCATGTATAGAAATGCTGAGAGCCATTTTGCTGTTGTTAGTCTTGTTTTCCAGGGGGAAAGCAGAGTTTTTTTGATATACTTAAGTGCATCTCCAGCTGCCATTACTTCAGGGTCAGGACACAGAGTGGCAAGTGATTCAGCCTGTTTTCAACATTTGGATAGAGGATTTCTCAAAAAAACAAAACAAAAACTGACTGCTGTCTTAAGCACTTGTTTGAGATCTTTTAAAAATACAATACCAAACAATACAATGACTATAAAGAACAAAACCATAAACCTTTCCATCACAAAAGATTGAATCAATCACAGAATTCATAATCTTTGTCAGCAGTTCCTACCCCTGCCGCTGCAAACACAGTTGATACAGTTTGTACTGTATCAAGGCAGTGCTTTTGCACCATGGCCTAAGATGATCTCCATTTGTATTCACTTCCTGATGCCTGCTCACCCTTTCCATCTTCATTTGCCTCCCTCATTCCCTTTCCCATGTGTCTGTCTCTCCCTCCACACCCACCCACAGTCTCCTTATATTAGCAGGAAATCATCTTCATGATATTAAAATATGCCTTATATATTTCAACACCAAACATTGAGGCACCGAACATCAGAATTATTTAAATATAACTGATGCAAATTGCATAATGTCTCAGTTCACATGCTGTCTTACTTATTATACTGTGGATTTGTATGCATCTACTCGGCATCATATTGGTGTTCACAGTCTTGATGTTATTGCAAACACCAAACACAGTGTTATTGCCACAGTAACAGCTTTCACATCGTATGCATACAAAAACCATGCTTACCGTTTCAATAGTTTGCAATTATGCATGCAGTGACAATGATTCTTGAAGTCAGGACTAGCATAAATTTCAATTTTTGAATAGCTTTATGAGTACTGAGTGATTTTTGATCCCATTTTCTAAATTAAAGATGGCTATTATTATTTACCTTTGGTTCCTGTAACAACATAATATTGCATTGTATTATGACTTTAAGAGTCATGTGGTTTTTAGAGCTTTATGCATGTGCAAGACAAAAAAAACAAAAAAAAAAACCCAAAACAAAACAAAACAGGTAGTCATGGCAACATCATAATTTTAGTTATTTCAGTCAGTTTCCTCAAGTCCTTAAAGTCTAAATCCAAAAAACTAAATTAATGGAGACATTTAAACTGCCAATTACTTTTCTGATTAATCACATTTCTGAAAGAGCTTTAGAAACTCAAACAATAAGGTTAAGATGAAGATTTATTTTCAGTTGATACAAATAAATGGAAAAGCAATCTCAGGGTCATCTGAAGACCGAGTAGCTATCACAATGTATTCATCGATACAATGTATTTAAATTAATCCCTTAACCTTACTTATTTAATATAAATTTAAAAATAATTCCAACAATACCTGCAATAGCCTTAAAAGTAATTTTTAAAGTGTGCCATAAGAACTCAGTGCACAGCCAAAATAGTATTTCACACACACACACACACACACACACACACACACACACACACACACACAAACACACACACACACACACACACACACACACACACACACACACACACACACACACACAAACACACACACACACACACACACACACACACAAAGTGAGCAAGCAAGTGTGCAATGACTGCAAAAAAACATTTACCCCATAGTCCATTTCACTGTTCAAATGAATGGCCAACGCTACTTAAGTAGCAGAATATGCCTTCATATAAATGCTCAGTGAACAAATGATGAATACACAGCAAGATAGTGATCCTTGACATTTTCTGTCCTGATGGCAGCACAGCAAGATCCAAATCAGCCAGATAAAGCCATATCAACTAGATTGCCATCCCAAGACGTGATCCAACCGAAATCAGTTGCAATTTATAGCCCAGGGGTTTAAAACAACCTCTGGAGGATTAGCACTCCACAAATAATGATGATAATATTAGAACTCTGTCAATATTTTCATAGTAAGTATATTTGTTCACATTTGAGATGAGTTGGTCTATATGCATTTTATTAAAATAAAAGGTATGTCTGTATAGCTTTGAACACAAACTTTTTACAATAGTACAATGAGCGGGAGTGATGAGTATTAGAAAGGCTCAGATACTAGCAGTTGGAAACCATCTTCTAGGGATTGGGACTTAATCCAGTAGCTCTACATGCTTACACAGTTGTTTGAAGTGTAAATGTTAAAAAAAAAAAAAAAAAAAAAAAGGAATTGCTTATACAAAGTTGCTACCACAATGAGTTTGTAAAAATGACTGCCTTGAAATAACAAAAAGGTGGCAATTACCTGTCTTCTAATTCCAAACTATACACATGTTGATTATTTGTTGGGTATGGAGCTACTCTGGTAGCATTAACAACTTCCTAATGTGGGAACATCCCAAAAACTTTACAGCCATTATTTCCAGTCACATCCAGTACAGTCATGTAAAGTTATTAAAAACCGCTGCCCCTCTTCCTTTGCCTCCTCTCTCTCCCACTATTTCTCTTTGGTCCTCTGCCTTGATGGGTCTTTTCATGTGTCTTTCACTTTGTCTGCCTCTGTCTCTTTGACGCTCTTTCTTGAATTTGCCTCTCCCTCTCCCAGATTCAAAATAAAGTAACAGAGGCAGCTTTGTCAATTTTCTGTGCCCATTAAAGTAAAAGTAAAATTTCTGGTGACAATGTAAAGCCATAGTTAGTAACTAAAAATGTGGTATAAAATAAATCTGAATGACCAGATCAAAACAAGATATTTTTTTAACCTGGTTTTAAATGAAGCTCCCATTTATGTGTGTCCACAGTTCTTGACTTTTTACACTTTTTACAATATTATCATTTATGAGCAAATTTCGTATATGGTACTCTAAGTTTAGACCTCTCACTTTCTTTATAAGATAGTGTATGCTAGATAGACTAATACTAAATGAGTGAACCAAACAACAAGCACACATCAGCCCAAACGCAACTATTTTGTATGCATAATTTGTATCTTTTGCCCACACATCCTCACACTGCCAATAAATGATGCCACTGCAAGTAAGTCAAGATTGCAAATTAGTCGCATGCAATTTCAAATTTAACAGACATGATGGTTTCATGAAAAATTCAGTGATAAATTCTTTGACTGAAACAGTTTCAATGTTTTTACTGCTTGGTAGAGGGTGATGAAGGAAACGAAGGCTGTGAACATCAAATGACAGAAACAATAACATGACCTCAGACTACTGCTTGACTGCATGTTTCTGTTTGAACTAGTCTCTGTGCTGGAAATTCTTATAATGGCCTGGTGAGGAAACAAACATGTTCAACTTGGTCAAGCTTGAATATTTTCTCACAAAATTACAAAGGTAATAACTAATTAGGGCTCCAAAGCCTACTGTGTAGACTACTTTGAGTCACATCATGATCGTCATGATTGTCATGACAGCATGTCAATGGATGGTTAATCAATTAGGACCACATGTTTCTGGAAGAACAGTACTTATACAACCGGAAGTAATCAGGTCATTCAGTCCAGATTTCCCATATAGCCCCTACCTTCTGTCCTGCTTGTGAATATAATGCCCGTTGTGCACTACAAGCTAACTACTTGCCACTATCCAGTATCCTTAAACAATAGTTTATCATTGCTAACATTATCCTGTGCTCTTAAACGACAGTATAAGAGTGCAGGCTAATTCAGATAATGTGGGGCTGTATGTTGTTACAGGTCATGCCATCCAGGGTAGACCGAGGTTAGAAGTAATAATAATAATAATAATAATAATAATATTTGGTGCGTTAATTGATTGAGGACTAGTAGGTGGTGAAAATAGCCACTTAATTAGTAACCCTCTGCCCTCTGCCCTGTCATCCATCAACACAAACACACACTGCTTTCATCACAGACGGGAGGGAGGTAATGGGGTCTACCCTTTGTGGGTCTATCATAGTTGTGGATGAATGGAGTGGGTGGTTCTGGCACACTCAAATGTAAATTGAAGAAAATAAATAAATAATGAAAAGCGTAGAGACCTCAGAGAGAAATCCAATGACATTATTGTCTCAGTTCAGTGGTAAAGCCAGTTATCTCACAGAGACACATACACCCAGGCTTCCCACGATCCCCTGGCCTGGAGGAGGCAGCGTTCAGGTTGATGGAGGTTTGTATCAGTTTTTTGGGGGGTTTTTTTTGGCTTTTGCTACCTGGTTGAAAATCTTTATCTCTTGTTTTAATTTTTTAGCTCTACTATCTGAGTATTTCCCTTTGAGTTCAAAGATAAAAAGTGAGCCACGCTCAGCTAGAAAGAAGGAAACAGGCCAAAATGTTGATTATAGTGATCATAGACACGGGAGGTTGTTACCTCATAGTATTAGCAATACTCTCTTTATTTTAGCGTACTATTTTCCTTGTCTGTTGGACTCAACATTTTGAAACGTTTCTAAAACAAGTACAAGCTTGTTCCTTCAATACAACAGAAAAGTTCACGCAAGTCAGGCTGAAAACCTTTAAAAGTACTTTCAAAATCAATCTAAAGTTCAGCTAATGTTACCAATGTTGTGTCAGTCTTGCTCTGTGTAGGGTGAGATATAGATGAACTTACACTCAATGCACCAACCAACCAAGGTGCAATTTTTTGTTGAACCATCAATATTGCAGCTGACGTTAAATATGACCTGGCCATCATTTAAGGGCTGCTCTCTGCTCTCAAATGGCAACACAACAATGACACAGACTAAACTACAGCTAAAAGCGGTCCTCACCAATTCATGCTTTCTGTTCAGTCAGTTGGACGTACAGCACCTAGCTACAGCTAAGCTTACGATAGCCGCCCAACTTTAACGTTACGGCTCCATTGATAATTTTCTATGAATTTTACACCAATCGACCAGACTTGGCATTTGTTCATTTCCAGTTAACGTTTCAAACAAAAGTGGTTTAACAACATACTTTAACTGACAAGACAACATTAATGCTTTATTGTGGGTCAGTTGGAAACATTAATAGTTTCACCATGCATTAAGTTAACCTATGGAAAATTAGTGGGCATGGCCTGTTTTAATTCAATAGAATTTAATTCTATTTGCTCCCACTCTACTGGCCAATAATAATAATTACATAATTGTTATTCTGGAAATTTTACTCTCAAGATTTTCCTGTATAGATACAGATACAGATATATATTTATATATTCTGTTTCTAAAATGGGTAATTTGGGATGAACCCAATGCTAGGAAGGGAAGGACATGCAATTACTTAACCAGTAAGCCCTTGTAGCTGTGACATTTCTCTACGACCTTGCTACTTCATTTTGTTAGGTCAATAAGCAAAAAAAAAAAAAAAAATCAAACTGAACCTCATTCATTCATTCATTCATCTTCAACCCCTTATCCATTTCTTGGTTGCGGGGGGTGCTGGAGCAAATCCCAGCTCACACTGGGCGAAGGCGGGGTCACCCTGGACAGGTCGCCATTCCATCACAGGGCCAACAGACAGAGACCAACAACCACTCACACTCACACTCAGACCTACAGACAATTTAGAGTCACCAATTAACCCAAACATGATGTCTTTGGATGGTGGAAGGAAAGTACCTGGAGTACCCGGAGGAAACCCACACAGGCACAGGGGGAACATGCAAACTACGCACAGAAAGGACCCAGGCCGGGAACCGAACAGCGCTAACCACTATGCTGCCGTGCTGCCCTGAATCTCAAAATGTCTTAATTTTAAAACAAACCAACCACTCTAACCTGCTTTCACACTGGTGTACCATAATTGAGATCTGCATAATGCGCTGCTCCACACTGCAATTCGCTATTGTTGCTAGGAAACACAGTTGGTGCCCATTTTGACCTTGTTAAAATCAAGTCAAATTTATTTGTATTGTCTATAATCACAGCCACCCATATGGACTCTGAAGAGGTCAAATAAGCATCTCTCCTCCATAACCCTTGTTGGAGAGAGTGAAAAAAAAAAAAAAAAGAAAGGAACCTAACAAGACAAGAATCCCACTAATGTTGTAAACCACACATTAATTTGCTTGCTGTTAGAGTACCACTTTTATCCCTAATAGACATTACCTGTACTATAGTTTCACCAGAAGTGACCTTTTTATACTGTGGTTTGGAAAAAGCAATGGTATTGCATGAGATGCTCCCAGATTTAGAGCCTTATTAGGGGGCAGCGGATGGAGCAGTTGATTTCACTTTTCCACGTGGGCTGTCACAACTAAAGCTGCTGCTTAAACTGCTGCAAGTGTAAAGATGTGCCTGGAGAGACCCCATGTTAGGAGCAGCAAAATGCCATGCTGGCTGTTTTAAAGTCTTAGTACACTAAGGCGGGTACAATGTAAAAAGATGACATCCCAGTTTGAGTCTGATCCAGGACTTCTGTAGAATGTAATGCTGATCTTTGCTGTAAGGCAAATACACAAAATACTGATGTAAACACACACACGCACACACACAGATACATTCATAGAACACTGGTGAACCAGTCACTAACACATCCCATCAGCAATGAAGTAGCGACTCCACAGATAGTACTTCCAATATGTTGTGGAATTAAGACATCATTGTCAAAGGCATCAGCATTACACAGTCTTTCCTGGGCCGTAGTCTCGGCTGGGTGAAGAAATCCTTTCAAGCCTTGAAAATTGAGGCCTATATTTGAAATTCAATCAAATTCAGCAGCTGGCTTTCCTGGTTGAACATGCTACAATACTCAGAGTCGGTATTTGGTGGTGATTATAAGAAATGTTAAAACCCAGACTGAAATGGTACCTGAATATCTTTAAATGGGCAGTTTCTTATTAATATAATAAATAATATTTTGCAATATTAATTTTGAATTATATCAGATTTGGAATATGAACTGTAGCCAGGAGGCCTCTGGTCTTTCTTGGATGTTATTTCAGTTAGCCTGACTCATAGCAGGTAATTAATCTTTCCAGGTCATGGTAGAAAAGCCTATGCAATGTTCACTGATACAGAAGTGAAATAGAAGATTATAACATGTCTTCCATCCCTCACCACAGAGGAATATGTTAATTCAGGTGTGGTTCTTAAGGGCCAGATGGGACTATCTTATAAAAAGACTAAAAAGACCAGTTACCATTTAACAGATTTTTGCAACGCATTAGATAACAAAGCGACAGAACTGAGCTCATTTATCTTTATATAAATTTCATTTGTTAAATTACAAGCAATTAAGCACTCTCAAGATATCAAAAATAATATGATCCGAAATTTTAATATGGTGTACCAATTCATATCTAATGGAAGACGAACTCCAAATTTTATACATTTTTTTCACCACACACTAACTAATGAAATTCCATTAACCTTTGGGTTAAGGTAGTAAATATTTAAAGCTGATATCTCTAAACTTGCAACAAATACAATCAGCTATACACATGGATGCATTTTAAATAGTCTTCAGAATCTCAAATCTAGAAAGTTTGAACTTTCTGATATCTCTCCTGTTCTTTGGCAGGCTACCATTGGTCTTATTCTTTTCTTGGAGACACAGAGATGTAATCAGTGATGAATTGATCTTAGCTGTTCCCAAACAACCTCACCAACTCACTGAATAATATAAACTGATTTATGCAATTCCTGAAAATTTCAAATTTGTCTGAACAATTGAGACAACCCCAACTACTACCTTGGCTAGGAAGCCAAAAGAAGTGAGTGGAATTTGTGTGTGTGTGTGTGTGTGTGTGTGGAGCAGGTGTTTGTATATTCCTGTGTCAGGATTCAGTTTTGATATTCATCACATGATGGGACAGAGCATGAAAATAAAGGAGCTGGCGGTATGGGAATTATAATAAAAATAGACAAGTTTCTAGAGAGGCTTCTCTGAATGCAGCTCAGAGAACATCAGCAAATTGGGGTTACGCGCTTACCCTCTAAGTTTGTGTGTAAATCAGTTGCGCAAAAGTAAAATTTCCACCTCTGGGGAGTAAAAAACAGTAAAAACAGTAAAAAAAATAAATTAATAGAAAATTCTCAACATTGGCTTTTGAATCCTAAAAAACTCACAATGGGGAATGGAGTCACTATTTTTTTGTTCTATATGCCATCCAGCTACACCCCATCGCAATGCATCTGTGTTTGCTCTGTGTGTGTTGAACCAATGAACTAATATATGCAGGGTCTATATAAACTGTACTTTGTTAAATGAAACTGCTGGATCTATGAGGGGATGCTAGACAGCCATATGTCAAAAAGGGAAGTATAGAAAGACTGAGTAAGCTCAGGGGAGTGAGTAAGAAGATCAATACCCTGAAGACCTCAAACAATGTACACATGTTCAATGAAAGTCAATTTCATGAGAAGTGAAATGACACATTCCATCAGTGGTGTACTGTAATGAAGTAATAATACTTGTGCCTTAGACAAAGCCCATTGGAAATTATATCTTATTAAATCAGAATGCCATTACTGTGCTATCTTTTTCCTCCTGGTGTGTCAAGCTTTAAATAAAGATGCACTAAAGCTGCCTCAAACAAGTGCATCTGAATTCTACTATTACACTTCTGTCTTCAGCTCAAAAGAAATACCACTACACACCTCCCCATGACATGGGTGCCATATATGAATGTAAAGCTCCCTAAGTTATGAAAAACCAAGCCAGTGATTGCATTGACCTAGAAACAAAAAATGGTAAGATAATGTAGTAGTATACGCAATTTCTAGGCCATTTACAGTTCACCCAAACAGTACCCTGACCTTTAACTAAGGCTGGGATTTTACACACAAATACACACTAGTTGCCATACCAGAGTATGCATCTGGGTTTACTTGTTTTCTTTTTTTTTCAGGCAAGGAATGAACCATGTAAATAAAGCAGGTATCACACAATCATAAAAAGGAGAGTGCAGTTCTGTGTGTCTTTATCCCCCAACTCAAATACACAAAAGGGATGCACTGTAATGCTCAGCAAAAAAAAAAAATACAATTAACTGCACGCCTAACTTGTTAGACTGTGAAACTCCAGGTACTGGTTTGTAAAAAGCTATTAAACACCAACGAGCTGTGTGTGTTCTGTATGCACAAGCTTCCAGACATTTCCAAGTCTATCTGCATTACGGTAAGAGATGGAGAACAGTGAATAAAATCCAGAATGGAAGAATGTATTTTAGCTTTATCACACATTTGAGTCCTGGATCAGACCCAGAGGGTTAAAAAGAAAAATAAATAAATAAAAAGTTTTCTGAACGAGAGTATTGATATTAGTGGCTACTTGTGACAAACTTGTGAAGTATTGAATGAATTAATTATAGTCTGTCATGGGTAAAGGCTCTTTGAATGTAACACCATCAATTAGGAATTGGATGATAGAGGCCCTTTCTCTCTTTCTCTTCTCTTTCACGTGGTCAAACGGAGCAAAAAGAAAAAAAAAAGAAAAAAGAAAGAACGAAAGAAAAGAAAAAATAGCCGCAACACCAGACAGAAAACCATTTTTTTCCATTCTACACATTGATTAGTGCCATGAGGTCAAACACACCAAACCAGACAGGTCAGCGTGGGTCGTTGACTGCTTCCAAAGCCAATATCAAATCAATGGAAACACTCAGTCTGGAACCATTTGCATTCTCTACCAACACATTTAAAAGGAATCAGAAGCAAACAAATTGATGGACCATTCCAAGGTATAATATGTTTAGTTGTTTAAATTAGATAATTTAATAAATTACTATTTATATTACACTGAGTATTTGACAGGGTGTCAGCAGATGCATGTTTGTTCTTTCGTTGTGTTTGCATGCTGATTTTGTATGAATGATTTCACAGCAGTTGGTTTTAACTGAAGTTGGGAATCCAAAAAAAGAGGAAATCAAAAATTAATTGTCAGATTGGGACGCAAATAGAGTTCTCTCTTCTTCCTTGTTACTGGCTGTTTGGGGTGAATGGTCCTTCATTAACCTTTAAAACGTACAACACATACTAGATCTGACGGGAACTGGACGTATGGTTAACTGAGGTCTGGACATTTAGAACTGAGTTTTCAGATGCTGATTGTGATATTTGTCAGGCTAAATGGTGTCTTAATCCATCCAAGGGTATGTTGTTACCCTCCCAACCTGCCTTCCCCATTAGCTGTGAAATCTTTTCTCAAGAGGTGCATTTATCTTTGGACATTTTTACAGCTACTGTGTTTTGATATGTGTTCTTCTTTGAGGATATCATCCTTTGCTTTTATCTTCATTGCACTCCTTTACCAATCCCTTTTGTTACCTTTGTGAATCATTTCATATTTATTTTGCATTGCAAAGGACTCCTCAAATTCCTTCTAAGTGCAAATACAGTTGATTGATTCCTACCAACTGTGGTAATAGTTTTAACTTCAGTGATACCGTGAGGATATTTCAAGTAAGGATGGGGATGTTTCTACCAACAGCTGCAATGCTTAGATCTATGGGATCAGTGGGATTTGATTATGTTTTTATTTGTTCAAGGTGATAACTATGCTTCCCTTTGACTCTTATGAGGGTAACCGATTAATTACTATTACTATTAATTAATTGCTATTAATTACTACATGCTATGACAAAATGGTTGATCAACAAAACAGAGAGAAAGGTGAGGAAAAGCCCCTATATTGTGGTGATAATCCAATGTAGTATCGAAATGTTCATTGAGATTAAATTTTTCTGCAGAATGATCTACTACACAACCTGCAACAAAATTACAATGTGTCAATGTAAGCCACGAAGTCCAGGTCACATACAATGTTAGTGATTTCTCTTTGAGCGACAAATATTTTCCATAAACAGAGCACACCAATCAGCAGCGGAGGATTTTGTGTTGACATATGAATCCATTGTAACTGCTGTTAAATACTCTACAAAAAGGAACTCACACTGAAAATGTGTTAAGATCCACATTTTAAGCTGACAGGTTAAGAGAAACATTTGATTTGTCATTATTTTTTCAACTGAATATTTCTTTAATATAAATGGGAGGCTAACAGTTGATTTTAAATTTGAGGCAAATAAAACCTAAAAAAGCAGTCCGTCTCCTTGGCTCAATATTCACTAACCATCATCTTTACCAACTGCGCTGATATGATGTTTTCACCAGAAAACGGTGATTGCAGCTTTGAGGTACCAATGAATGTCCAGACCAAGATGAAGATGTCTCCATACCGTCACTTCTCTGTATGGGCTATATGAGCTAGTACATGTTCAGAGTAAAAACTAAACACGGGGTTGGACAAGGTCATGGATATTTAATCTGTCTGTCCTCTGGCTTTGACTTTTGTATGTTTAAACTATGTTCACTCAGAATTGAGATGTTACAACAATTCACCGATAGATGACCTTAAAAGACGGAATATGTTTCAGTGTGCAAGAGATTAAAAAAAGATTCAAGTGAAAAAAAATTACAAAAAGGTGCAACCACACATTGGATAGTGACCATGTACATAAACATCTACGCATGAAGACACACACACACGCACACACACATAGAGTGTAGTGCTGACAACAACAGATCAGTGCCTGTCAAGTCGGAACATGAGTCTGGTTGACCTTTGATGTTATGAGTGAAATTATCACCACCATGCCATGGTTACCATCACATTTTCCTGTGAACCGTGGGTTAAAAAAAAAAAAACTTTACAGTCAACACTGTGCTTCCACGAGTCCTACGCAATACACTTGTGAAATTTGACATCTGATGAGATGAGTACTTCACAAGAAAATTAAAATACAGACCAACAGAGATTCCTCTGTTTATTAGTGGGAGAAGAACCTGCTTCGACTCAGGAGTATACATGCCTACTCAGCAAAAACACCATCAACACTCTCGCTCAGTCGCTTATTTATTCTTGCTGCCGCTTGCTCTTTCTTCTCTGTTCATGCTGGGATACACAGGCCATATTTTACACTATGCAGATGGCTAGTCTTTCTATGAATTTTGACCAAGACTTGTTGCCCTCTGATGAATTATTTATTATAGCCCACTGTTTCATCGGCGCATCAAGGTTGGAAAAGATGTGGAGAGAATCCACCCCCCGACAACCAGGGACATGTCATTGCTTACTCCTCGTTTACCAGTAAGTCAACACAAATGTTGAAATTGTCTAAGCAAGCAGCATCACTGCAGCCCCATTTACACTAAATGTAAAAATGTGCAAAGGATTTAAATGGGTTTTTTTTACACTTTCACATACAAATCTGAGAATAAGATGTTTTCTCTGCCCCCTCCCCCTTTATCCTGATGTATAAAAAGGTAACAATGAAATAATAACTATAATAATTTCCATTATTTCATGTTCTTCCACTTGACAATCTGCACAGTGCCCTGTATGACTCTTGCAGAACCTGCTTAGATTACTACTTGGTTTTTGGTTTTGGTCTTGGTCCAGTCTTTGCTCAGGCTGATTTGTAGAATTTAAAATAAGGAATCATAAAAAAAAAAAAAAAAAGTCCACATCTTCTTTTACAATTATTTGAATGCATGTATAGAAATGCTGAGAGCCATTTTGCTGTTGTTAGTCTTGTTTTCCAGGGGGAAAGCAGAGTTTTTTTGATATACTTAAGTGCATCTCCAGCTGCCATTACTTCAGGGTCAGGACACAGAGTGGCAAGTGATTCAGCCTGTTTTCAACATTTGGATAGAGGATTTCTCAAAAAAACAAAACAAAAACTGACTGCTGTCTTAAGCACTTGTTTGAGATCTTTTAAAAATACAATACCAAACAATACAATGACTATAAAGAACAAAACCATAAACCTTTCCATCACAAAAGATTGAATCAATCACAGAATTCATAATCTTTGTCAGCAGTTCCTACCCCTGCCGCTGCAAACACAGTTGATACAGTTTGTACTGTATCAAGGCAGTGCTTTTGCACCATGGCCTAAGATGATCTCCATTTGTATTCACTTCCTGATGCCTGCTCACCCTTTCCATCTTCATTTGCCTCCCTCATTCCCTTTCCCATGTGTCTGTCTCTCCCTCCACACCCACCCACAGTCTCCTTATATTAGCAGGAAATCATCTTCATGATATTAAAATATGCCTTATATATTTCAACACCAAACATTGAGGCACCGAACATCAGAATTATTTAAATATAACTGATGCAAATTGCATAATGTCTCAGTTCACATGCTGTCTTACTTATTATACTGTGGATTTGTATGCATCTACTCGGCATCATATTGGTGTTCACAGTCTTGATGTTATTGCAAACACCAAACACAGTGTTATTGCCACAGTAACAGCTTTCACATCGTATGCATACAAAAACCATGCTTACCGTTTCAATAGTTTGCAATTATGCATGCAGTGACAATGATTCTTGAAGTCAGGACTAGCATAAATTTCAATTTTTGAATAGCTTTATGAGTACTGAGTGATTTTTGATCCCATTTTCTAAATTAAAGATGGCTATTATTATTTACCTTTGGTTCCTGTAACAACATAATATTGCATTGTATTATGACTTTAAGAGTCATGTGGTTTTTAGAGCTTTATGCATGTGCAAGACAAAAAAAACAAAAAAAAAAACCCAAAACAAAACAAAACAGGTAGTCATGGCAACATCATAATTTTAGTTATTTCAGTCAGTTTCCTCAAGTCCTTAAAGTCTAAATCCAAAAAACTAAATTAATGGAGACATTTAAACTGCCAATTACTTTTCTGATTAATCACATTTCTGAAAGAGCTTTAGAAACTCAAACAATAAGGTTAAGATGAAGATTTATTTTCAGTTGATACAAATAAATGGAAAAGCAATCTCAGGGTCATCTGAAGACCGAGTAGCTATCACAATGTATTCATCGATACAATGTATTTAAATTAATCCCTTAACCTTACTTATTTAATATAAATTTAAAAATAATTCCAACAATACCTGCAATAGCCTTAAAAGTAATTTTTAAAGTGTGCCATAAGAACTCAGTGCACAGCCAAAATAGTATTTCACACACACACACACACACACACACACACACACACACACACACACACAAACACACACACACACACACACACACACACACACACACACACACACACACACACACACAAACACACACACACACACACACACACACACACAAAGTGAGCAAGCAAGTGTGCAATGACTGCAAAAAAACATTTACCCCATAGTCCATTTCACTGTTCAAATGAATGGCCAACGCTACTTAAGTAGCAGAATATGCCTTCATATAAATGCTCAGTGAACAAATGATGAATACACAGCAAGATAGTGATCCTTGACATTTTCTGTCCTGATGGCAGCACAGCAAGATCCAAATCAGCCAGATAAAGCCATATCAACTAGATTGCCATCCCAAGACGTGATCCAACCGAAATCAGTTGCAATTTATAGCCCAGGGGTTTAAAACAACCTCTGGAGGATTAGCACTCCACAAATAATGATGATAATATTAGAACTCTGTCAATATTTTCATAGTAAGTATATTTGTTCACATTTGAGATGAGTTGGTCTATATGCATTTTATTAAAATAAAAGGTATGTCTGTATAGCTTTGAACACAAACTTTTTACAATAGTACAATGAGCGGGAGTGATGAGTATTAGAAAGGCTCAGATACTAGCAGTTGGAAACCATCTTCTAGGGATTGGGACTTAATCCAGTAGCTCTACATGCTTACACAGTTGTTTGAAGTGTAAATGTTAAAAAAAAAAAAAAAAAAAAAAAGGAATTGCTTATACAAAGTTGCTACCACAATGAGTTTGTAAAAATGACTGCCTTGAAATAACAAAAAGGTGGCAATTACCTGTCTTCTAATTCCAAACTATACACATGTTGATTATTTGTTGGGTATGGAGCTACTCTGGTAGCATTAACAACTTCCTAATGTGGGAACATCCCAAAAACTTTACAGCCATTATTTCCAGTCACATCCAGTACAGTCATGTAAAGTTATTAAAAACCGCTGCCCCTCTTCCTTTGCCTCCTCTCTCTCCCACTATTTCTCTTTGGTCCTCTGCCTTGATGGGTCTTTTCATGTGTCTTTCACTTTGTCTGCCTCTGTCTCTTTGACGCTCTTTCTTGAATTTGCCTCTCCCTCTCCCAGATTCAAAATAAAGTAACAGAGGCAGCTTTGTCAATTTTCTGTGCCCATTAAAGTAAAAGTAAAATTTCTGGTGACAATGTAAAGCCATAGTTAGTAACTAAAAATGTGGTATAAAATAAATCTGAATGACCAGATCAAAACAAGATATTTTTTTAACCTGGTTTTAAATGAAGCTCCCATTTATGTGTGTCCACAGTTCTTGACTTTTTACACTTTTTACAATATTATCATTTATGAGCAAATTTCGTATATGGTACTCTAAGTTTAGACCTCTCACTTTCTTTATAAGATAGTGTATGCTAGATAGACTAATACTAAATGAGTGAACCAAACAACAAGCACACATCAGCCCAAACGCAACTATTTTGTATGCATAATTTGTATCTTTTGCCCACACATCCTCACACTGCCAATAAATGATGCCACTGCAAGTAAGTCAAGATTGCAAATTAGTCGCATGCAATTTCAAATTTAACAGACATGATGGTTTCATGAAAAATTCAGTGATAAATTCTTTGACTGAAACAGTTTCAATGTTTTTACTGCTTGGTAGAGGGTGATGAAGGAAACGAAGGCTGTGAACATCAAATGACAGAAACAATAACATGACCTCAGACTACTGCTTGACTGCATGTTTCTGTTTGAACTAGTCTCTGTGCTGGAAATTCTTATAATGGCCTGGTGAGGAAACAAACATGTTCAACTTGGTCAAGCTTGAATATTTTCTCACAAAATTACAAAGGTAATAACTAATTAGGGCTCCAAAGCCTACTGTGTAGACTACTTTGAGTCACATCATGATCGTCATGATTGTCATGACAGCATGTCAATGGATGGTTAATCAATTAGGACCACATGTTTCTGGAAGAACAGTACTTATACAACCGGAAGTAATCAGGTCATTCAGTCCAGATTTCCCATATAGCCCCTACCTTCTGTCCTGCTTGTGAATATAATGCCCGTTGTGCACTACAAGCTAACTACTTGCCACTATCCAGTATCCTTAAACAATAGTTTATCATTGCTAACATTATCCTGTGCTCTTAAACGACAGTATAAGAGTGCAGGCTAATTCAGATAATGTGGGGCTGTATGTTGTTACAGGTCATGCCATCCAGGGTAGACCGAGGTTAGAAGTAATAATAATAATAATAATAATAATAATATTTGGTGCGTTAATTGATTGAGGACTAGTAGGTGGTGAAAATAGCCACTTAATTAGTAACCCTCTGCCCTCTGCCCTGTCATCCATCAACACAAACACACACTGCTTTCATCACAGACGGGAGGGAGGTAATGGGGTCTACCCTTTGTGGGTCTATCATAGTTGTGGATGAATGGAGTGGGTGGTTCTGGCACACTCAAATGTAAATTGAAGAAAATAAATAAATAATGAAAAGCGTAGAGACCTCAGAGAGAAATCCAATGACATTATTGTCTCAGTTCAGTGGTAAAGCCAGTTATCTCACAGAGACACATACACCCAGGCTTCCCACGATCCCCTGGCCTGGAGGAGGCAGCGTTCAGGTTGATGGAGGTTTGTATCAGTTTTTTGGGGGGTTTTTTTTGGCTTTTGCTACCTGGTTGAAAATCTTTATCTCTTGTTTTAATTTTTTAGCTCTACTATCTGAGTATTTCCCTTTGAGTTCAAAGATAAAAAGTGAGCCACGCTCAGCTAGAAAGAAGGAAACAGGCCAAAATGTTGATTATAGTGATCATAGACACGGGAGGTTGTTACCTCCTTTGGACACCCATTTAAGTAATTTCCATCATCACAATATAGTTTCCCCTTTTCAAATGGCAGCTTCCTCTTAAAAATCCTCTTTTCATTTCACATTTAGTCTGTCCTTCCTGGTTAAGTTTTCTAAAACTACTTCATCATGGTTTGTGGAAATGTCACGGTTATGATTAAATTCTGTTTAGGTAATGAAGAGGCTGCAATCATAGATTATGGATTACAGTGAATATTCGTAGGAGAGTGGATGCAAACTCCTCAATGTCAAAGTCAGACAATCTCTATGATTAATGTTTGGTCACGTTAAGGCTTAAAGTAATGGGGGTTCACATTAGGAAAACATTAGGGATTAACAAAGTAGCAAGAAGCCAAGGTTGACTGTTGTTAGGGAGCAGAATGTCCTGGTCTCTCGTGAAAGTTGGAGAGTTTGTCTTGATGAGTTTAAGGGTTCCGAGAGGCTGAGGCAACTAAAACTGAGTCAGTATTGTGGGAAACCACCATTGTTCTGGACCACAAGTCTCACACCTGCTCAGCACTGATCTCTTGCTCTGAGGGTAGTATGACTGAAAATGTCAATTGAGTGTGTGCTGACTTGGTTTCCACTTTGTAACCACAACAAAAGAGTAATTTTAGAAAATTTTGACATAAAAATTTACTTTTTTTTTTTTTTTTTAATTTAGCACAAGTTGGAAACTTACCTCTGAAGAGCATCTATCTTATCGGCTGTAATTCTTCGAAGTAGCTCCTCCAACAGGTCAGAGCTATCAGATGGAGGAACAGGTGGTTTGACATTTGGTGTGTGAGTGAACCAGCCAATCAGTAGACCCAGGACAAAAAGGCCAGCTGCTGCTAGGAAATACCTGTGGAGAAAGATGTATAAGTCAGAGATTAATCAAGAGATGACATCCGCTTACAGGTTTAACTATTTAATTCAGCCAACGAATCCCAAGATCAAGACTGATCTCTGAACAGAGTCATTCTGGTAGCTGTGCTATTTCAAAGGTGAGATGCAATTTGTGCTTGATGTATTTGATGCATTTTGACAATGTATGTTACAATTACTATTTACTAGCACATGACACAGTGTTGGTGTACGTGGCCATGAGAGCACGTGAGAGCATCATCCAGACCGTGACTTCAAGGGCCCTGCAATTGTGTCGAGCTAGATAATGTGCAATCTTAGCATCCTCGCAAGTGCAGCGTCAATCGCCCAAGCATCTGGCGATGTGCAAGAAGTGTTTTAATGGCAATGAATGGGGTAGCAGAAACATACGCTGGCCAGACAATGACATGAGAAGAGCTCGGTCAAGCATTTCTTTCTAGTTTAGATAATGTGGTTTGCTGAAGTGATGATACGAAGGCAAGGACTTCTAATCACTTTCATTTCCAGTTCAGTTTCTTTAAAATAGCATTCATTATGATTCAGGGGCGTAAAAAAATAAAACTAAACTAAAATTGATCACATTCATCCATCTTCTGGCTCTGTAGAGACTAAATAAATTATAATATGGATAAAAGTAGCTAAAATAAGGTCTCAGTTTAATGGCTATGACAAACACAATCAGATAGTTGGAGGGTTTGGCTAGATGGTAATGACGACATCCCAATGGTCTGGATATATATTTGATTTTAAATTACCTAAATATACAAATAAAGAAAAACAATATAATTATTTATACTTCATAACATTGTTAAAGTCCAGACCATATGTATTTAGACAGCTACATATTTTGTGTTTTTCAGGCCGTCTCTTTCAGCAAATGTAGTTTCCATATTAAAATTCTCAGCTTGATTTAAGTTTTGCATTATTATAGAAATAACTGTATAGATAATTTAGCCCTTTAATGATGTAGTGCAAATTTAAGGGGTTAAAAAGTAATTAGATATGCTCATTATACACTCCTCTGCTTTTTGGTCCAGCCAGGGAAATGATTTACTTGGCAAGTCAAGAATATTCAAATTTTTCTCCCTGAAAGCTTTTTGGTTGCTTTGGCAGTGCATTTTGATTTGCTGTCCTGTGATGCGATGAAAAGTCACTAAATGAGATTTGTGGCAAAGAAAAAGAAATGTCCAACATCAAGAAAATTATTCTTGAATTGCTCAACACCATGCAAATAATTTTCCAGTCATCCACAAGACCTGTGTTTATTTTATGTATAAATGAGTGTTGGAAACCCCCCCCCCCCTAAAAAAAGAAAACATAGTGGTGGTATGGACTGCAAACACAGACAATGTTCAGAAGTAAGCATGAACATAGTCCTCAAAATTTGTTTTTTATTCTCATTACACCGAGTTAATGCTGCCGTCATCCCAAACTGTGTTCATGTTTGTATTCATAATCTCCAGTAACTGTAGTAAAGAATTTCTAACTTCTACAAGAGCTAGTTCACCTGAGCAGGAAGCAGTGGAGTCGACGTTGACCTTTAAGAGCAGGGGACCTTGTGAAGTGGGAGATGTAGTTGGGATCTTCCTGGAGTCGCTCAAACCGTCCGTGTGGTGAAACTGAAACTGACGGCTGAATGGGTTCCATCAGCTCTGGGTCAGGATCAGGGCCGGGGTCCGAACACCCTGCAAGAGATAATGGGGAAAAAAAAGAGTCATATTGTATAAAGGTACAATTTGTTCCCTATCCAAAAAAAAAAAAAAGGCGGGGGGGGGGGGGGAGAAAAAATTACAATATTGGTTGAATCTGGTGCATCTGGTCAAAACATACTGTGCAAACAAGTTTTCTTTATTGAATTAAACCAGATTTCAACCGGATTTGGATATATATATATGTAAACAAAGCCCTCATAACAAACTGTGCTCATCTTATTAAACTGTCATGACATCAGTTAGTTTTGATTTACATGTCATGAGTTTAAGTGTCCTGTTAGTGGGGCAAATGAATCACTTCATTATGATCAGATTAATTTGCTTTAAATAAGTGATCATCGTCATCATGACTCATAAAGCAATCGGTGTATTCCAATGACTTTTTCCACAGACGATTCGACTCTGAAGTGGGTTTGAAAACTTGTAATTGAGAAAGAGATACTTTAGTTCTACTGGTCAGCGCGTTGTTGAAGGGCACTTGAATATTTCGACTACAAAAGTGGTCCTAAAAAGGTAAATATGAAATAGATATATTTGTTCGTAATGGAGTTGCATTCGAAGCAGTTATAAAGTTGCATCTGTGATTATATGAAATTATCAAGTATTCCTGTGGCAAATGTGTAGTTTCAAGATGTCAGATTTTCTACTTCTGCTTGCAAAGCACCACCCTCTGATGCTGTCTGAGACACAATAACGGGGAAACCTGTAAATTATCCCTGCGATATCACTGGCATCCAAACTGCAAGAGGCTGCTGGAGCAATGTCCTTGATTCTTCCCTGTTAAGTGTCACTGAAGAACTACAGTACTTGGCAAAAGAAGATGATTAATTAAACTCTTTTCTTCTTTTTTTCTGTTGCTATCTGTTCATTTTATGAAACCTTAGTCTGGTGTATGCAATAATCTTTTCACAAAAATAATAAGCCACTCGAGGTTATGTTTAAAATGATTTTAGAAAAACTACAGGAATTTTTATGCCCTGTAGCTGACCAACCATGGCCACTTGTTTAAGTGTATCAGCAGATTCCTCAACTCAAATGGGGGTATTGAGAAACAGAGAGCGTATATCAATTAACACAAATCCTACCAGATCTCTGGCAGTCTACGTGCTGCATCTGCATGCGTTCCATGTTTGGTCCTGGTTCCTGCAGCTCCTCCTTGTCCAGGTTCCAGTCAAGATCCAGGCCTCCAGAGCAGTGCAGAACCTCACCCACCAGTGGGCCACCTTGGGTGTCATACACCTTCCTGTATGCCATGATGATACCTGAAATACACATGCATAGGAAGTACATTTCTAAATAGTTTTAAATAAATTTTTTTGGTCCACATTAATACTGTTCAAATTCGTGGTACACAGAGAAGAAGTGGAGGATGAGGGGCGGAACAAAGACCATCTGGCTTTGAATGTACACTACCAGTCAAAAGTTTGGACACATTTTCCTATTCATTTGAATGGGAAAGTGTGTCCAAACTTTTGACTGGTAGTGTATATTAGGGCAGGGGTTCTTATCCTTTTTGACCTGTGGGCCTATTCAAATATTAACACTTTCATTTTAATTGATCCGAGTCTTGGTTTGATTTGTATTCAATTAAATCAAGTCCACTTACAGTTTAACAAGCTAAAACCGTGTGAAATAAATGATGTATGATACACTGCGATCATCTCAAAGACATTAATTTATATCGTGTATGTAAACCTGCACATACAACTACAGGCTAGCAATTATAACAAATCAAGTTGCTACAGGAAAAATCCCCCGGTTTTCCAACTAGCTTTGGATGTTTGGTTTCTAGATGCCGCCTTAGTTTTGAAGGCTTCAGAGCTTCGTTGGATAGCGTTAGCTCACACTCAAAACACTCTGCCTCACTACCTCCGTTCACAAAGCCGAACTTAATAAAGTCAGGGTTGTACTTGCGCACAAATTTAGCTTTTGAGGGGGGTTGGCGTCACTTTCATCTTAATTTTTTCGTTTTAAAAACTTCGTCCAAAAGTTTGCAGCTGGCTTCTTCTGCTGCTGCTGCTGATGGGAGCGTGTTAAACAGCTGGCTGACGCCTCACTGCCACCAAGTGGCGGGAAGCTGCATTGCGGTTCCGCTGCCCTCGCGGCCCACAGCTGCAGAACTGAAAGGTTTTTGCGGCCCATTAGTTGGCCACCATGGTTTAGAATCACGGTATTAGTCCACCTTTTGTAGGCCACGTCATAAACCATGGCCTTACAATGAGGGAGGCTGAGCAGAGAGCCAAGTCCGGCATCACTTTCTCTACAGTCCCCGCGATAATATGGACATTTAAGATGGCGAACAGGTCTTCAACATTTTGCTACACTGTTCCTGTCCATGGTTAACATTGTTGCTTCACAGCAAGAGTGTGCTGGGTGTGAACCCTGGCCTTACTGTGTGTTCTCTGAATACTCACACAGTCCAATGCATGAGGAAAATTGGCGACTCTAAATTAGCTGTAGGTGTGAACGTGCGCGTGTCTGGTTGTTTGTCTCTATATGTCAGTCCTTTGATGGACAGTGTGTACTCCACCCGCATCCAGTGTTGGTTGGGATTAGCTCCAGCCCCACCATAACCCTGCACATATAAGCAGTATAGATTATGCATGGATGGATGTTCCATCAGACAGAAGTATTTGGTGTTAAGCTGGCGGCAAAGAGTAATTTAAACCACGCATCTATGTGTGGCAAGTGTTTTGTCTTGTTTGGGTTGTGTGCAGTTTTGACACAGTGAGACCAATTCTGCAATAAAGTTTAAACAAAAGTTAAAATTGCAAAAAAAAAAAAAAAAAAAATGGACTAAAACAAACTTTAATTAGCACCATGCATGTTGACAGGTACACTCCATAATGGGACCAGTCTGTGGCTAAACTAGGCAATGTGTGTTTATTGCCGGGAATCCAACATTAAACTCAGCCATTTGTGTCAGTTTAAGACTGCTCATTCTGAGTAATGGATGTAACATTAGTGTTGCATACAGTGGAAAATGTGATAAATGCTGTTAAAAGATACTTGGGCTAAGTGACTGAACAAAGCCCCCCAGCACATAATTATGAAGACAAAAAGCACTGCAGGGTGTTGCACAGGGTGCATTTACCTACATTAATGTGATGGAAGAACTAAGAATTTTGGCTAAGTACTGAATTGGTGTGTGTGTGTGTGTGCGCAAAAGGAAAGTGTGTGGTATGAACTCATAGATGGTAAATGTGTGTGTGTAGTTGTGTTTTAGCCTTTAAAACAGCCCCTAATCAGCATCATTAAACCTGTGTGAATGTGTGTGTGTGTGAATTAGTGTATCAGCTGTATAAAACCTCCCAGCTAATGTCTGTATGTCATGAAGTTCAACAGTCCTTTTTACATGCTCTACTGTGTCTACTGTGATTATGAAAACGAACTGCCCAGTCAATAACCAGTCAATAAATTTGTGAAAATAAAACAGTTATATGGTCAGGTCATAATTCATCACGCCTTTTTTTTTTTTTTAAATAAAGGAAGTGTACAAGTTTAATAATGTTCAACCAAAACAAGTCATTTCTATATTCTATATTCAAAGCTATTCCATTGCCATCCATCCATAAATCCATCTAATTATGACCAATAAATCTTATTTTGCAGAGTGATTTTGCAAAAGTGAATGGTGAAAAGATACTATGGAGGTTAAATGAACTGTAGAAGAAACTTTGTACAGTGTAATGCAGGTTTGTATTGCAGACACTATGGATATCAGCCACACCCATTCATTGATCTATGCAGACTGAATTTCCTGCCTTATTATTTTTTGAAGCCTGACCGTTGAGTGTCAGAAGTACATGTGTACATATGTACAGTTTCAGGATGCTATACATGCACGTGTGCTTCGAGAAATTTGTTCTAAATTATAGACATAAGCAGAAATGTGAGACTTTTATGCACATGCACATCATCAGATGGGTTACTTCCAGAGAAGGCTCCCTGCTCAGAGACTGTTGCAGCTAATATTGGAAGAGAATCAGATACATAGATGGGTTTGAGTCATTGACTGTTTATATATCATGGAAGTAAAATCAAGGTCTGAAAGGTGAAGCCAATGAGGAAGTGCTTTAAACCTACATTGTTTCTAATGTCCACAGAAGGGCAACTCAACTGCTTGCATAAATCTCCTTCAATAAACCATGTTTGGTTTTTTGGGGGGTTTTTTTGTTGTTGTTTTTTTTTTTTATCAGAGTCACTTTTATTTAGAAAAAAAAAATTTGTGGGAATGAACAAGTGTTATTATTATGTACTTTTACAAATACTTAGTGTACCTGAACATAACAAAGGACCCAAAACTTGAGCATAATACAAGAGTTAAATGAAATCTAATGCCACAAGGCTGCAGTTAAACATACCAACATATATTCAGTGAAAACCTGTCACCTTACAAGGTTTATTTAAATGATTACAGGCTCAAACCACCAAAGTTAAAGCAAAGAAATGTAAAATTGATCTGAATCTCAATGCTTATGATGTCAGTACGAGATAATAACAAACTAACTCTTGAAAAAAAAAAGAACAACAATTTTTCCAGTGCAGAGTTTCATTTCATTTCTGCACTGCTTTACCGTCCAAAACCAGAAACTCTTTCAAAAAGAACCTCATGTCTTTTCTATCTTCTCATGAATCAACAAAATGAAATAACATTTTTGTGTAAAGTTAGAGTCTATAGAATTTAAATTGAGGTGCTAACTTAATGCCATTTAATAGTATAAGAAAGAAAAGTCTAAAACATCTCCCAGTTTGAAGAAAAACTTTCAAGATGTGATTATTTCTTAATATTATGGAACAATATGGAAACAAATCGACCTTTAGTGACTACTACAAGTGACTACATTAACTTCTTTTGCATTTCACACACTTCACTTTTTTTTTAGCATATCAGATCTTTCCAGTGTCAGAGGCAGCGTTTCCAATTTTGTTTTCCAAAGCAAATTCAAGGAGAGGTTGAGATCGAAAGGAGAACAGAGGCAGAGAGACACGCATGTGTTGACAATTAGAGGAAGCGTCCAGGAGAGGAGGGGGAGCCAGGAGACGCTGTGAGGTGGCTGAGGCACAAAGCACAACAGCTGAACACAGGAAGACAGGAGAGCAGTGGCAGGGTGTTTATAGATGGAGGAGAGAGGGTAAAAAGCAGAGGGAAGAGGTCCGGGAGTTCCCTGACATCAATCTTCAATGCTCCACCACACTTTCATTACTTCTAGCTCAATGCAGATGAAGAATCCTCTCAGTAAAATGGAACAAAAGTTCATTTAACTGCTGACCTCCTGTTACAGCCACTGCAGTGGGCTTTTAGCCTGACACATATCTCTGCTGGAGAGCGAAAGTCTTTGTGCAACATTCTCCTCTTTACTTTCACGCGTGCACCTGTAATTTGATTGTGGACGTGTTATTTGAATTTCACATAAACCTTTCAGGGCATGGATGGATAAACCTTTCATTAAAGGTGACACAGCTGCCTTTAGATTGTAAGCAAGTCTTTCGTCGCTAATTTGGCTTCACCCAGCTCAGTAAAAAAATAAATAAATAAATAAAACAAGACTAGTCTTTTACTTACTATAAATATTGCCAAGTCTTTAAGTGCATTCACTTACAGTCTTTCAGTCTACCCAGCATGCACTAGCATTTAACAAAATAATGAGCTACAGCCGAGGCCAATGATTATGTAATTATATTTTCAGGTAATTGGTCATACACCAAATTTTAGGGCACATTTAAAGCTTGAATAAGTGAACTCTAAAACAGAGGGATCGGATAAATGTCCATTAAATTTAATGGAGCTGATAAACTTCATCTTCTGATTGTCAAAGTCAACCAAGATTTATTGAACAAATTGGGGTTACATCAATTGCTCAGAGCAGTTGGTGCTCAGGTGCCATTTAAGTAAGCAATCAGCTTAGTCTATAAAATTTGATTTGAAAATAGGTTTTCTCACAACAGTTTGACTTCAAAGCCGCAACCATCCCTCACGCTAAGTTGATGAGTTAGTTCTACTCTAAGGTATTTGTTAGTCTTTTATGGCTGCTGTTCCCCTGACTCCTTGTCATTTCTCGTTACATGTCGTTCATGGTCAATGTCTGTGACCGAAACATCACCATACTTTCAGGTTCTTTTTCAATAAATCATGTGATGAGGGGGCAACTTGTGCCTGTCAGCTCGCCTGGATGGGTCACTGAGTTTTTAAGGTCGTACCTCATCTTGTGGTCTCGGGACAAAAATAGAACACCGCTGTTTAAGCTCGCAGCTCCATCTCAAAGTGTAACTACATTTGACACTGACTGTTGCATTGCTAGCCGTACATCTTTTCTGACCTGATTTTAATCAGAGGACAGCTGATTTTCTGCCACATCTCGAAAGCATCCATGTGTCATGAAGTGGTGTTTTAAAGATTGCTTGCAGGTGACATGACTGTTGAGCTGTTTACACTAATGTGAAAAGGAGAGAATTAGGGACTCAAGTTTAGCCTTGTTCAACAGATGACATATATTTCACACTTTTATTTGAGTATTTCTACCTCTGTGGCATTCTGAAGACTATAATTTCTGTTATACCTAATTTTTCTTAGTAGATCTTCTCTATTACTAGTCTTAACAGTGAGACAAAAAAGCAATTTAATCAAATGTGTAGTTCACTCAATAAGCCATACAATAACTGCATCCATGATATGCAATTGCAGATCAAACTGGTCTTTTACAGAGACAAACCTTAGAATGAATTCTGCATAACAAATGCAAAGCCTGATGCAACAGCTGCTCTGTTTGACCTTCATATCTCCCTGTAATCATAAACAGCTCTGCAGCTTTGAAGAGCAAAAGAACAACAGCATTGGTATGCTGGGACAAAGCCACCCTTCAAATCCTTTCTCCAATAGCAGACACTTGTATATGAGAGCACGCGCGTGCACAAACACACAAATACATTTGTGTAAGCCTCGTATTTAGATAAGAGGAAATATTGCAGGTTTGCGGAATAAAGTTGTCTTTCATCATGTCTGTGGTTGCGAATAAATTGACAGGTCATCGGCTTTTCTTCCACCTTTCACCAGTCCACCAGAGACTCAGCTCTCAGTCATAAAAATACTGTGGTGTGGCCCGCGCATGCTGGTGAGGGGTTTGAACATGTTTAGTGTGATCAGGCCAGAGAGACGAAGGGGGAGAGAGACAGAGTATTTCCCCAAACACTCCTCCTCACCAATCATTTTATTTGACATGACCTTGTCGGCTGCTGTAGTTACAAAGCATGAAGTGAGCTGTCAATCATGGCTTTTCTTCCCGCCCTGCCCCAGAGAAGAGCCGGGAGGCCAGAAGGAAACGCTTGCGAAGACCGCAAATTATTCATAAACATAAATTATACATTACAACAACCTCAAAGTTACCATCCTTTGTATATTTTCACATGCATGAATAAAACACACCCAGATTATGCAACGCCCAGCCCCCCCACCCTACCCCCATGGGTCTCTCATCGGGTCCCTCAGTGGTATGTTTAGTTAATGAAGGAAAAGTTGACAAATAAGAAACAAGAAAAGCAAATGGCGATGTAGTGAAATGATTGAGTGTTTCCATGGAGACTAGATTCAGCTTTGGTGGGGACCCACAGCAAACAACATACTTGCAAAAAGTTTTACCCCGTGTGAGTGACTGTGAAGTGCAAAAACTTTTTGAAAAAAAGATGAATAACTGGGATGTGTGATAGAAGAAAAAAGGAAATAAATGACTATACTAGCATTGTTTGATGGGCATTCAGTTGTGGTTATCTGTGTCGCACCATTGTGTGAACAATGTGTCAAAGTGTACTTTGACATATTGTTGTTACCTTTTTCAAGTTTTAATAAGTTAAACAAGGTGACATCTCCATCAACCCATCAATCACTTGAGCACATCCTCTTGTTTTTAATATAAATGGTATCTTCCTACATTTTTTTTCTGTGCTTTAAATGTTTACTGTTAATTTATGTGAACCATCTTAAATCCACGGCCACATTCAAATGCATTCAATATATTGATAATGTGCAGTATTTTTAACAGAAGAAAGTATTAAGTATTATTGAACGCAAGTAAACCGGAATCAAATCATTATGTTGGATTGCAGCAAAACAGATTTTTGCACACATTACAACTTTTTGTGTGTCAGTCGCATGTGTGCATGTGCACATATTGCAGGAAACTGCGGTGTAGTCCAGTGGTGTGAATGTACATGAAATCCTTTCTGTGCAACAAAAGTGTATTTGAAACTGTGATATTTTTTTTCAAGGTATTAATCAAATGTAGAGAAAGAACTGTGTGAAAGTGAATGTGTATTACGTGAGAAACCTTCATATGTGTGTAACATTTCATAGGCTTTTGTAAGACATTCAAAACATGCAGGGACATTTTTTCATTGTTCAAGAATGGAGCCGTTTAAAGAACTAATTTGTACATAAAACATCAGACTGACCATTATAAAGGACTCGTGTGCTACTATGGAATGCCAAAGTGCCCTCCTCCTTGTATTTCAGTGGGCTGTGGCTTTAACTTATTTAAAATCTGGCTGCCATGGGTCCCTCAACTGTCCTCAAGCATCTTAATATAATCCATTTAATGGCCAAGCTTAAGGTTGACCATTCTGCAAAGAAAATAAAAATAATAACAACAATAATATCAATAATCGGGGTCTAAAATGCTAGTATCTATCCAAAACCCAAGTATCAACATCTGCCTGGTGCCATGTATCTGTGAGAGTTTGTTACAGGCTGCAGGGCCATCACAGAGAAACCTTTATTTTTATAGTGTTCATGAATTAAAGATGGCTCCCCCTGGGGTGTTGTGGGAGAGTAGAAGCTTTATGGATCGCTCTCTCTCTCTTCCGCAATAAATCTCCTGAATACCATAGGCCATGTCTCAGGATGTTAGACACGGAAAACAATAACAGCCAAACATTCTTATCTAGCTGTATTTTTGTATTTCTCCCTCTCAATACCTGTTTTCCTCCTTGTTTCTCCCTTGCTTTCCGCACTTGCACACATTCCCACTACATTGTTGCCTCAGAAAGTTCGAGGTAGTCCATTAAAATCCGCATTACCCACAAGTCAACAGGTTATATACTCCATTATGTCTGAAGGTCAGGTTTTGTTGTGTGGTGGGTGGATTTTGAGGAAGCGGAGCAGGCAGATGTGGATGGGTGGCATAATGTAGAAGTACTACTTCAAGCTCTGCTTTGGCAATTTTAATATTGTCGTTCACAGTGGAGGGTTTTTGTTGTTGTTGTTGTTGTTTTTTTTTTTTTGTGGGAATAGCCCGGACCTATTTTATTTATTTTATAATATCAATGTTAACATTTTACGTCACAAGGATGAGCATATTGAGTATCAGAAATATTTCAACCATTTAAACCAAACACTGGTGACAATAGATGCCAGTAATGATGGAGAGAAGCCACTATCTTGAAAAGAACCTTTTGGGGATTAAAAAACAAAACAAAACAAAACAAAACATATAAAAGAACAGCAATTTTGCTCATGGGACATAAAAATAACATGTCCTCCATGCAGTTACACAAATGTTAGTCCAAGTTGGATCTATATAAGCCCTTAACACTGGCTGTAATTTCAGCACTCATGCTTGATGGCCTGTATTAGCTACTCTTTAATGTCTGCATTCATCATTCAAACTGTACATTAACTGTCTTTGGTAGATGGATTAGTGAAGCTATCACAGGCTGCCAGATTAGTAAACACAAAAGCCGTTTTGGAAAATTAATTCTGGACAATATGTCTATAATCAGGCCAAAACATCGTCTGAGTTACCTTTAACACATAGCTCACAACAGGAGGACACACATCAGCTTCCATATTTTGTATTGAAGTGAACTGTAATGTCCCTATGAAATAAAATTTAAAGGCGCACAGTCATAAGCCATTTTCAAATATAATGTTTGGACAATGTTTGGCATATCAGGCCCAAAGCTGTACTTCCACAAATGCAGCACATGAGGCTGCTTGAAACTAATGGAAAATAGTCTGTTTGAGGCTGGAGGTGAGGCTAGAGCAAATTATCATTCAAATTGTCCGCTAAAAAATGGACTTACTATTTTCTCACATCGGTTCAGTAGATCATCAGATTCCATACATGGGAGCAGAGAGGATAAAATCAGTGAAATGTTCCGTCCAACAAAGGCAGACATTTGCATTCACACATACACTACCAGTCAAAAGTTTGGAAACACTTTCCTATGAATGGGAAAGTGTGTCCAAACTTTTGACTGGTAGTGTGCTTCCAAGCAATACAGAATGAAAAATCTGGGATGCAGAGCATATGGGAAAATGGGTTCATTTTTCATCCATTACCAAGATAATAAACAAAATTATATAATAATAATGAAAGAAAAAAATGGTAAGTAAGTCAGCATCTAAAGATCTATATTTTGGTGTGAAAACTCAAAAAAAAAAAATTTTTAAATAAATCGGATTACTCTCCACCATAGCTTCTGGCATTTGAAAATTCTTATATTTGTTATATGACACATCTGCTCCATTCCAATATGGCAGTAGCATCAATGCAATGATATACAGCTGATCGCTTCAATGAACAGGAGCTGACAATGCGAAAAAATCTACTTATGTCTATACCCTAATGTTAAAAACCCAATTTGGCTAAATAAGCTTGGTAGCTGTACAAATGCTGGAAGACTGCAAATGTGGCCGATTAAGGTAAATTCTACTGTAAATATATATCTTAATAATCACTTCAAGACCAATCAAATTCTAGCTACTAATAATTACTTTGCTACGATATGCATTAGAAGTGTACCAAAAATATCGCCCAACTGCCCTAAAATCATTAAATATAATAAGGGTATTGAGTTCATGTTTATTGTGGCTATTTCTAATTTCATAATGTTGTTAATTGGCATGCTTTGATAGCTAATTAAAAGCTTAAGAATGCCCCCCCTTCAACTTAAGTGAATCAGTTGTGTTCCTGCTTGGCAACTTAGTTAGCTCCTGCCAATGGTCACTGGTTGTGGTAAATACTGTTTGCAATATCGCGGGGGAATTAATGATAATCAGGCCATCCTTCTAATTGAGCCGAAGAAGAACTTTGCCTCTAATTGATTCTGACAGGTTGAGCTGGGCAATTGATCCTGGGTCTACTTAGTAAACTGAATTCAATTCAATTTCAAATTTAGCGTGGGGTCCACTCTGTAAACTAAAGGCAACGCATGTTTTCAGAAGGATATGAAAAAACAAAAACTGTGACAACTCATATTTGAGAAGATCTGAAGTTTTGAACCACGACAGACTTCAGTGGCATTGTGGGAGGGGCGGTTACCTTTGTGCTTATGAGAATTCCTCAAGTGTATGCCAGAAATGCTATATAAATTCATAAATGTAATTAATATTATTCATCAATACTAACCATTAATGTCTATACATTTTTTCAGTCTGGATTCCGCACCAAACAACAGAGAAAGTCACCAATGATCTCCTCCTCTCCTCAGATTCTGGAAACTCCAACGTCCTCATCGACCTCTCCGCAGCCTTAAACACCAACCACCACCACATCCTCCTTTTCCCTCCTCTAAGGCATCCTGAGCATTGTTAAAAGTGCTCCATAAATAAAATGTATTATCATCACTATTAATCAAGGGCCACATTTGAGACAACAATCTACTTAACTGTCTACTATATAAAAAATCAGGACTACAGGCTACTCATCATATGCTTGGTTAGTCAAGCAATACAAATCTTTATCAAGCTTTCCATGCTTAAAAATGGAGATGCACATAGCTCATAGAATTAACAAGCGAAAGCCAGGAATTATTGGCTGCGTAAACGTCCTGCTGTTGCAGAATCCTTTGAAAGACTCACTACCAAGTGATTACATTATGTGCTACCGTCTCACCCACTTCCTTATGATGTATCAACAGATTTGACAAAGGGGAGCTGAAATTAGCATCAATCTTACTTACTTTAAGTTAAAAATGGTTTTGTGTTGCCAAGTGCATCTGAAAATTAAAAGCTACAGTATGTAAAGGGTGCTATCGCTGCACCAGTCATGCAAAACACTATAATTCACAAGATCACGAGTTTGTGAATAAGTTAGCAAAGAGTTGGCTGCAGTACAATACACTGAAAATCCCATCCGACACGCAACACACAACACTGTCATCCCCTGCATATCTGTGGCACCTGGGCTGTATCCCTGTATGTTCCAAACCCAGAAACACACTAGCAAAAAAAAAAAAAGGTGATGCAAAAGACCGCGCACCCAAAAAAGCAGTCTAGTTTATGCAGCAAAATGTGGGGAGGAATGCACAGACCTGTATAAACCTGTAAAAAAAATATATTGATTAAAGACAGAGGCACAGCTAAATGCATCAGGACAAACTCCAAAATACCAAATACAACAAATACAAGGCAGCCGTTTATGATGGCTCGATTTGCTTTTTAACTTTTTAGTTTTACTTTTTAACAGCTGAGAATGTTATGTTTTTGTTTTTTTTTTTCAACACTGCAAAGCTTAATAGATTGCTTGTATTGAATGGTATGGGATTGAAAGACTAACTCCATGACACTAATCTAAATTGTAAGATCGGAGAAAAAATATATATAGTGTGTAAGAAAAGCTTGGCAGCAGATTGAAACAACTCTAAAGAATATTTTCTGAAAAATTTGAAATCTACAATCAGTTGAGTCCATTATGATAGCGTGATATTTATCACTTGTCACATACATTATGACCTGTTAAATATAAAGATGAGCATGAGCTGACCAAGGTCAACCGTTGGTGTCAATTTTGCACGACACCTTGGCCCGCTCACTGCTTTTCCTTCATTGGGCCATTTTTGGTAGATATTGAGCATTGCAGTGCGGGGACATCCCCACAGGAGCCACAGTTATGGAGGTGCTCTGATCTGTCCGTCCAGTCCTCATCAAAGTCACTCGCATCGATTTCCGGGCTCTACTACTTTCAACACAGCAACTTTGAGAGCAAAATGTTCACTTGCTAACTAATACATTATATCCCACTCATTGGCATGTGCCATTGCAACAAGATTGTCAGACCCACATTCCAAGCACATGGCTTTTGTTTTTGTTTTGTTTTTCCCCGTGTGCTCTCTCTCTCCTCCCAGGGGGCGGGTCCCAGGCACAGGCAGCAGCAGCAGGTCCTCATCACACACCTGTGTCTCATCTGTCATCAGTCCTGTTTAAATACCCCAGCTCTTCACACACTCATCACCAGATCGTTACAGTTAACCCCGCGGAAATTAGTGCTCCAGTCGAACCTCTTTGTTATCAGTCTCGTTCGAGCTATTATTATTGCTGTCTCCCCTGTTGCTTCCCAGTAATTCTTATATGTGGTTTCCCTCAGGACGACCTGCAAGCTCGCTGCCTCCCTGGACCCACACCCTTGCCTCTCCGCCATCACCTCCCTCCACCTGCCATCCTCCATTAGGCACCCCCAACTCCCTGGGTCTCCCATTCCTTCCCCACACGGATTCCATTCTCCACCATCTCAACATCATCCCAATAAATTATTGTTATTCCTTTCTCGAACCAATTGCGTCTGCATTCTTGGTCCTACTACCAACGGCTATCACAAAGATATATTATAGAGCTCTTTACATCAAAGTGTCGCACAAAAAATAGAGAGAAATCATCAATTCATCTATGGCCATAATGTTATGGACTTTAAATCTTCCCAGAAGAGTTTTATTTGAAAACTTTTTCGCCCCCCCATAGTTGTAAATGTTCACTCATTTGTCTCGAAAGCAAACCAAAACGCTACGACAGCTTCAATTCATGCCTGGATGCATTGTCAGCATATTTTGGAAACTTAACAGGAAGCATGAGCGGCACCATTTAGTTTATGTGGCACAGATGCACCTAGTCAATTACCATGACTTTCACTTGTTTTATGTCAAAGTCATGTTAAAGTCAGATGAGATCAATTCATTGGGAGACATTTTATGAACCATTACACAATTTTGTATGCGTAATTTAATATACATTTTTTCAAATGCGTGTTCAAAATATCTAGCTATCAGAAGTGCCTCTGAGAATTAGCAGCTGTAACGTGCCACATACTGGGAATAAATTTGAGAAGATGGCATCTTTGCTCGCGATGGAACATCCCAATGGAAACCCGGGGGGGCTGGCGACTGGGAGGTGATTGAAAATTATGTAAATCTTAATAAACTTTTTTTGGCACGAAGCACAGCAAAAACTTTGTTAATAAGGAAGCCTGTTAAGACTACTAAAGTTATTTGCATCATATTCGTTCGTCCCATCTCTGCGCACCTGTATTTGAGACGACTTTCTTTCTTCCTTAAATGAGTTACAACAGATGCCTGCCTGTCTTCTTCGACAGGTGGAGTCTTTTGTCTATTAAAATGATGCGGTCCAGAGGGGGCTGATGGTGTCGCGGGTAAGGCGCGCCCCATAAACGGGAGGCTAAAAGATCCTGGTCAGCGATGCTGGTTTGGTTCTAGTCGGTGTCATCTCCTGCATGTCTTTCTCTCTATTTCCCCATATCCTGTCACTCTTCAAAGCTGTCCTATTGAATAAAGGCCAGAAAAACAAAACAAAACAAAACAATGCAGTCCAAACGCAGCACAGCTTTCTTTGTGAGACTTTCTAGCTGACAATTACTTGTATCCCAAGAGCCAATATACAGTAATTACAAACCCGTGTGAAGTTTTTACAAAAAGGAGCACACATGCGTCACAGGTTTTTTCATTCCTTTTTACTGCCATTTGCTGACAGTTGCCATCGGTCCCCTTTGCAACGTATCTTTTTATCTAACAACAGCATTATGCATGGCCACGGGGACTTCTACACGAACACACACAATCACAGAAGTAAACACACCTCCATCTCCCCCAATCCCTCCCTCCCCAAACACCTCTTCTGTTTGATCTCTCCCATCCATCCCCCTGTTTGATCCCTGTTTCTCCCTTGGCCTCCACCAAATGAAATGCAAATAGCCCGGCATAACCTGCGGCGTCATTTATCTAAATTAGAGCGTGGAGTGTTGATCCCCACGGGGCACCCATATGCTAGCACAGTTAGCGTCATTAGCTTCATTAGCCAGTGTCAGACCATTAATTACACATCAAGCCTATCACTTAGCTGGGGCTGAGGGTTCCCATCCACCCTACAACACTTGAGATAGACAAAAAATAAAAAATGAAAAAAGAAAAGAAAAAAAAAATCAAAAACTGGGATGTGGTCTTCATTTGAAAAAATACAAAAATCTGTGAAATGTCATCCAGAATCTTTCAATGTGAAAAAAAACTAACAAAGACAACAATAGACCAAAAATCAATTATAATTGGCATTTAATAACACTTTTAGCCTCTGTCAAGATATTTGCTGTTGAATGTGAACTGGAGCTATCTTCCCTTGAGAGGAAAAAGAAGTCAAAGACAGAAACCCAACAGTCTGAAGAAAATATCTAATTAACTAACTCCAAAATAATAGGCGAGCCAATAGTTCTTAGTCGAATATCCTTTGGAGCTCCTTCAACCCGATTTAGTGAGGAGGTAGGTTTTCCCGTGAGACTTTAGGTTTGCTGAACAGAGGCTCCTGTTGTCAGAGGTGGCAATTACAGCCGAACAGGACACTGAATTTACCATCATCACAATCATTATCAGGTGACCTAATTTAAAGGCAGTCCAATGGAAATGACAAACATCGCCAAGCGAGATGTTTCTTCATATCGCCATTTTGCTCACTTTTTGTGTTTTTCCATTGAGCTGGTTGCCTGATGTTTGTGGAGTATTGTTCTCTTCAGAGTCCTTCATGCTCTGCTGTATGTTCACTTCCTCCCCTTTTAAAAAATTAACCAGTCATTAAAGGTGCGTGTCCAACATTTCAAACCCTAAGTCAAATGAAGGCTTTGTGTTCCTGAGTTTAAAACAGAGGTCTGGAGGCCCCACCATGACCATCCATGCCTTTGGCCAATTGCAGGTATATTTGATGTTGGTCACAGTTTTAATCAGCTGCTGTATTAAATGAATAAATAATTACAGTCAATGTTTTGTTTTTTTTTAAGCCAAAATATTGTTAATATTTGACCATAACCCCCAAATCCACTGTATTCTTAATAAATGACCTGTCTTATCGGTTTTATTTTGTCACTGGAAATGTTTAGTTCTATAACCAGCTTGGCTTGCCTGGTTATAAAAAGACCCATCAGACCCTTGACAGTGAATGAAACATAAAGCATTCACTTATTACACAATATGAGCTGAGCAGCACCCCAAAAGCATGTTATTTTATGTACCAAGGGTGGCCCCTGAATGTAACCAATAGTTCATATATTCTATTATTGGGTGTTACATAGACTTCAACCAAATTGTTTCATGTTACAGTGGTAGATACTGCCTCCAGGAAATAGTCAAACACACTTCGTCTGAAACTGGCATGTTGAAATTCCATCAGCAACAGTTTTTTGTTTTTTTTTACAAAAAAGGGCATGAGGATATCATAGAGACAAATGATGTTGTTTTGCTCAGTCACCCTGTGAATTACAGATGATGAACTTCATGGTTCATGGCTTCATCACACCTTCTCTCTGCATACACAACAACACAATCAGCTCTAAATATAGTCTGCTGACCAGCTAAAGCAGTTGACCCATTATGGCCTGCTACTATTGCAGCAAACACCAACTCTCACACCCCTCCCACACACACACACAAAAAAAAAAATTGATTTTCCCTATCACTTACAAATGAGAGTGATGCAGTATGTGTTGATCATGGGAGGTGTTTATATACAGAGAGTGCCAAATAAATGTGAGAATATACTTTAAAGTATATAAACAACATTACTCGTGATACCTGTCTATTTACAATAACCCTGTTATGATTTTATATTTTGTAGGAAACCACTTTTTCCCCCACGTCTTGTTCTGACAATATCTGGAAAGATGTGGACTGAGCAATACTGGCACACAGCTTCATTTCGAATTTTGGAATCATAAAACAGCAGACACAGTACTGAACAACTGAGCATAGACAGAGACCAGATACTGAGTGTTCTTTAGGGAATCTTCATGATGCTTCTGTACCAAAACAAAGAAAAGCAATCATTAAGGAGAGTTCACAATTAATCTAACCACATAAATCCAAAAAATATGCAGATATGGCAGCTATTATTAAATACCAATTAGTCATCTTATAACAGCCAGTTGCACAGTGGTATCTGTTTCATCTGTACTTGTTCGTTTTTTGTGACAATTGTTTGGATACTATTTCTCCAGGCCTGGCATTATTATTCCTCCCGGCTATTAATCAACACAACAACAAACACACATCTGAGGAGAGCAACACACTTGTCTCTGAATCTGAAACTAAACAATAATAATTAAAAAAAAATTCTGCAGCTTTTGTTTTCCAAGTCTCTCTTTCAGCCTTTTTTTTTTTTTAACTCAAGAAGAAAGAAAAGAATGGAAGTTGCATTGCTACAACAAACATACATCCATCTTGCACTCTCTTTTTGCCGGTGTTAGTGCCACCACGACTTTTTAATGTCCCTTTTTTGTGTGTGTGCCCACAGTAGCATTGGCAGTCAGGCAATCATTTAGTTACTGAGGTTGCAGGAGTAATTATATTATGGTGTGCGACTCTTAAACAGTGGCTGAACCACTTGGCTGAGTGAGACACCTGATCGCTTTCACCATCTGTACCTGACACACAAATACATGCACTGCTCGCCTGCAGGCCACCTCATCACACATGTAAAGCATTAATTTGAGCCAGACACAAACGCATGCAGATGCACACCCTTTTTTAAACCCCCCCCCCCCCCCCTTTCTCAGCTATTCCAGTGCCACTGTTTTCCTATGTCCCAAATCTACCTGGCAATCTTTCAGGTTCTGTGTGCATGTGTGTTTGTGTGCGCCACTAGCTGGCAGAGTTCTCAGCCAGCCTTGGTGAACAGATGGTCCTCCAGCAGGTAATAATGACCCAAGACAAACTCTTAAATTGATTATGCCTTTGTGAGGCCAAATATACAACATATCACTGCCACAGAGAGAGATAGAGAAAGAAAGAGTGCCGCAAAGAGACTCAGCAAGTCTCTAAACTCAATCCAAATATATGATGTATTGATTTAGAAAGGCATAAAGGAAAGGTAAAATGCATCAAGACAAGATTTGCCACACTGTTAAACTAACTGAAACTATTCAATCAACAGCCGTGGAAAAGATTTGTTTTGCTAGCCTGGCTGAATGTCACAATCACCAAGGTCATTTTTTTTTGTTTCCACCTCCTCATGCTCATAAGAAGTACAATGGGACAAAGAAACACAAAGCTCTTAATCCAGATTATCCTAGTAAACAATGGTTTTTCTGTATACGGGTTGTCTTTAAAGTCAATTGCATCCTGAATTTGATCAGAAAACGCCTGTTTTGTTTGAGTCCAGCTGTCTGTTATTTCCTGTGTGAAAACTGGTGACAGTGGAACTTTATTGTCTGCCCCTGGCAAAATAATTAACAGTGGCCATTTCTGCTTTCAATCATATAAAATGTTTTATTTATTCTGCACTCATCTGCATGCTTCTGAGTCAAAAATCATCTAAATCTCTCTGAGGAGGTGAACCTGAAAATAAGTATAAACAAAATAACAATACTTATGCTTCATTGCACAGGGGGACTAAAAAAGCGACATGAAGTACATTAGGTCAAGTCTAAATTAAACCTGGTGATCAGTTAATAGGCTTTAAATTGTTTTCACCTCCATTATCTCCTCCAAATAAGTTTGGCAGGACGAATGGCCAAGAGCTGCGTTTAGGTAAACTGGAATCAACCTTTTGAAGGCAGGCTCAAAGTGGATATGACTTTAACACGAATTGTAAAAGCTGAGGTTTTAATATAACATTCATAAAGCAGATTCCTTCACATCAATGATGGAAGCTGGGGCGTTGTGGGGATGATTTCAGAAAATTAGCTTGACAGCTGGATGGAAAACTTTGTTGCTCACAGCAAGAGAGAGCAACAAGGACAGGCAGTATTCTCACAGAGGGGGGGTGGGGGGGTGGGGGTTGTTGTAAAGCTTTTGGACAGAGAGAGAGAGACAGAAAGAGATGGCTAAACATCAAAATACCAGTCAACCCTGAGGCAATGGGTAATTTAGATATGAACGCCTTCCCTCAAGTATTTGGAGCAAAATGAGGTACACACACAGACACACAGCAGGCGGAGTGCCCTTCCTGCAGGCCCTATTAGTCGCCATTGGCAGACTGTGCAGTGCCTGGGCTGAATGGTCATATCATGGCCAATGACTCAATAAAGTGGATGGGATGATGCATCCTGACAGAGACAACCTTAAAAATGAATACTGAATGTAACAAGACGATGATGGCTTTATCTGTCAAAATACGGTCTTAAATAAGGATGATATGCAAATTCACAGACTGTATTAGTGTCACGTGTGCTGTCCACCACCAAAATACTGAAAACTGAACACTAGCACTGAAATTCAGCTGCGATTCTGTGTGAAAGAGGAAATTAAGGCCGTGAAAAGAAGCTTTTAGAGCTTCACCATGGATCATACCCAAAGAGGGTCCACAGTTTGGACTGTGGTTTTCGTTTTGCGAATGTGCTTCAGTAATCATTTGAATCATTTGATAAATGCACCAGGTTCTGAAGAGGTGAGAAACCCCTTGATGGTGGTGATTCGTTCATTACACAGTGTTCAATCACCCTCCAAATGCACTTGTTTGTCCAGCACCTGAAATGCGTGTACATGACTGCATTCAGATCTTCGGGTTTCAGTTATGATTGCAGCCAGTTGAGAGGCCACATAGTTGCAATTTTGTACATTCAAACACCCACACTTTTTTTTTTTTTTTTTTACTATATGCAAGTTACATCATTATATTCTACTGGCTGATGCTTGTGTCCAGCATGTAATTCCAAATGAAAGACAGATGACACTAATGACTAGCTGTTGAACACAAGGGAGCAGTTCATTAGCCCATACTTCCTTCTGCCATTGGTGGAATCCAAATAAAAAACTGAGCAAAATATTGAATACTGAACTTCATTAGGTGTAGGGAGAATACATCAATCTTCACGTTGCTCAGCAGCTACGGGATATATTCAAACTGAAAACAACAAGACCCATCTTTCTGCCAACTCCAAAAGAAAAAGAAAAATTATTTATTATGAGTTTCAAATGTATATTATTTAGCTACAGTCAGAACTGTAGTGTAAATGTTTGAGTAATAGGTAATAGCACATTATTGCATAGTTGTAAACAAATATGCAGTAAGTGACTGTGCATTATTCATTATCTGTTAATACACCAACCCCACTTTACAGGCTGCTCTTTATCAAATGTTTTTAACTGTCTATATCGGGATATAACCACCACCCCCCCTCTTTTTTTTTTTTACCCATACAGGCTTATAAAAAGGGATTACATCTCTGATTAAGGCTAAATACCTACTTCCTAATGCTAATTTGATGCTAACTGAGGGTGAAGAAGGTAAATGTCTGGGAAACACCTACATGTTGCCATGACCATTAGAGCCTGCTATCATATGGCATACCTGCACGGAGCAGCTAATGTGGGTATACATGTGGTGTTGTAGATTTAACCATCATTCCAATTGATTTTCACATTGCAGGCGGGAAGTTTAATGCCAGGGAGTATGTGTGTTGATGCTCACACTCCCTCCTTAATCACGTTTATGCCGACGGCCTCTCGAGGGAATTTTTGGGCTAAGTTAAGAACTCTCTGCAAGTATTTTAAAAATGTTTGTGAATATCGCCACAGGGCTGGGTGGGAAGACGACAGCAAGCAAGAGCTGTTTAATGACATGAAATGTAAGGCAAGAGTGATGGGAGAAAGGATTTATCTCTTCAATGCTTTTCCAACTACATTGATCTCCTATCTGTCATGCCTCCCATTTACAATTTTGCTTTGCTTCGTATCATATTTCATTGTGAAATGACCTGTTATTCTGTTTTTTCTTTCTTGGTGTATTTCTCTATAGATGTACTTGCAGAAATATTATTCATTCTTTTAGTAAGTAACCTTTCTGCATCTTTCCAGCCACACACTTTAGCTCAATCGTTGGTATCCAGTGTCACACACATACAAAAAAGTTTAGCAGATTAGAATAAAATGGTTATGTGTAATCATGCAAGCAAACACACACACGCATTCATCCATCCAGCTACATCCAGCCATCCATCTTCTACTGCTTTTCTGTTTCCGGGTCACCAGGGTTGCTGGAGCAAATCCCAGCTCACTCTGGGCGAGGGCGGGGTATACCCTGGACAGGTCGCCAGTCCATCTCAGGGCCAACTCACAGAGACAGACAGAGACCAACAACCACTCACACTCACACTCAGACCTACAGACAATTTAGAGTCACCAGTTAACCCAAACATGCATGATTTTGGACGGTGAGAGGAAACTGGAGTAATCAGAGAAAACCCACGCAGACACGGGAGGCGACAGAGCTAACCAGAACGCCGCCGTGCTGCCCCACATGTATGCAGTTATATTTAATATTTCCTTTAGATTCCCAAAGAGGCCACAGCTTGACATGGGAAGGGACAAATGACAAAATGCTTACTCAATACTTAACTCAGCTCAATGTGGGTGATGTTTTTAAACACATAATGCTGCTTACCATTAATTCAACATTATGAGAGCGATGTGTCCCAAGGGGAGACAACATCCCACATCAGCAAGGAGCCTCAGTCATCTCCTTCTTTTTATTACATACAGAGACATACACATGCAGACACTATACAAACGCACTGAGCAGTGAGTCAAATATTAAACTGTGTTTGATAAAAAGATCTTAATTTTTATCCAAATCAAGTGGAACTTAGCTTTATGCAATCAAATATCATTTATAATTTGTAATGTTGTGAAATTAATAATATTATTAACAATAATAATAATAAAACTCAAAACAAACATGCGACTAATGGACAAAGAAAGGCAGTTCTAGAAAATGTATACACCTGTGGAACACGAGTTTGACTTTTTAACAAAAGATCTTTGTTCTTTCCCTGGGGAATTTCATCAAGTTTTAAACTTTCCACTTTGAAAGGTGTCAGCTAATGAGGTGCTTACCATTCGGTGATATTCCCTTCCTTGCATGGTATATATTCACATATGAGCATGAACATGGGTTTGCAAATTTTTGGGTTCTTTTGGTTTTTTTTTGTTTTCTTTTGAGTACGCAAAATCCATATGGGTATCACAGTTTTAGAGAAAATACGAGGCGTATTAAGTGATGAGAGAATGACAGTGAGTGGGAAAGGAGAGGATTTAAGCTGGCGGTTCAGAGAGATGTGGGATGCTTAACACAAGGTTAGAGGATCATGGACTATGCGGCTAAAGTTTCTTGTTACAAGATCAGAAAGGCCAGACTGACTCGAGATATCTTCTCCAAACTTTCACTTGAATACAGGCTTTGGTGTTTCAGTATTTATCCCAGATCTTTTCCCTGGTGGAGTGGAAAGACCTTAGTAGAGCATCACAGCAGACAAAACCGTCCACTGAAACCAATACTAATGAAATTCTCTGATGCAGCTTCTCCCCTCCATAACTCTAAATTGTTCGCTGAAACTAGTATAAAGAAATTGGATGAATTGATATTTAGCCTCTATGGCACCAGTGTTGCCAGCTGAAACCAATACTAATGAAATCCTCTAAAACTGGTTTGTCAGTTTCTTATGACTCTCGCATGGCTCTCCCTGACTGTTCAATAGCTGCTAGCAGTACACTGTGGCCACATACACCGATAACTATGTAATGGCACTTTGATTTGTTTGATTATTTGCTTCCTTTGATAGACCTTGAGTTATTTCCCATTATGTATATACCTTGACTGAGACGATATGGAATATGAGACTATGACTATGAATATGAGAGCACAAAATGTCCCTTGTTTAAGTAATGAGTAAATAAAGTTGATAAATCCACTGAAATGCTCATCTCTAACATGCTAACATGTAGTGTGACTACAGCATAAGTGGAATGAAATAAAGCAAGGATCAGTTGATATCGTTGATCGCATCGCATTTGTTATGACAGAGTTACAACCTTATATTTTAAGTGTTGTTGTATGCTTTGATTAATGCTTATAGTTCTTAGAGGGAACCTTCCAGTATAATAAATACATTATAATTACATATGCCATAACTATCAGTCTCCCAAAAATACACATGATGTGCATGAGATTGAAGAAAAATCTAACTCTTGCCCTGATTGTGTTGCTCTGACCCATTTCCCAGGCTGGAAAGAGTTGGCATCCACATCCAGCTCACTAAGCTCAGGGGAAGTTGGCTGCTGGTGAGGGGGCTCTGTCTGATAATGTGTTGGCTGGACTAATGTTAACTTGGGCGGAGATCTGTCTCCACAGCCATCTGGACTGCTGGTCCTTGTAGTTCTCCCACTTTGATCACTTTATCTCCATCTGTCTCAATGATTTGACCCACTGACTGACTTTCTATGCATCTATTGGAGGGACTGTCTTCAAATCTCCCTGACTGACTGACAGACTGAGTGGGAGGCTGACTGACGATGTGTTTCTGTCAATCCCACAGACTGATTCTATTTGACTGTCAAGTTAGGGGGTTTCAGAATTCGAATACTTTCTCTGCAGTGGCAGAGACAAATAGAGGACTATAATTAGGGAATTGCAGATTGCTGTCTTTTACAATTTGCACAATGTCATCAAAGGGACAGAGTCTACAGCAGTGTGAGATACAGATTGTCCTCTGTATTGAGGACACCGTTGTTATTTATTATTTTTAGATAATCGGGATGCTGCTATTTGGAATGCTGTCAAAGTAAATTCTGTTGTATTATTCTATCAGCGCAATGACAATAAAGTGTCCTCATCTCTTCATCCCAACAATGTGACATGTCCCTCAAGAAGACAATGTTGATTCCCAAACTCAACAAATCTTTCTTAAACATAAATACATGACCAACAGTTTCAACAGTTTTAGTGTGTTTTATTAAGAGATCATCCTAAGAATGTGAGGAGGCTGCCTTGAATCTAAAGGACATGTTTCCATGAGACCCTCTGGACTACAAGAGATGTGTTGTGTGGATTACCAGACATTTTCCCTGGGCTTGAAAATTAATCGTGCAATCATATATTCGTCAAAGAAATAATAAATCTTGCATGGCTTTAATCAGCTGCAGCAATACTCTAATTTATATCTGTGCTGGGGGGCGTGATTGTGGAGTGGGGAGATGAGAGGTGACAGGGATTTGGAGGGGGCTGATGTGTGTGGGATGGGTTGGTGGTAAACAACACGGCAGAAACACATTGGACCAAGGACTTTTTAATTGGGTATTTCATAATGAAATAATCACTTCAAGTGAGATGAATTTGGCCTGGGCCCTGTGATTAATCGCTGCCTTTTTTAAATACAGTAAGTTAAATCATAAACCAGAGAACTTCACTTCCTTCCCCTCCATGCTTTATTGGCTGGCCATAATAAACCATTAAGCAGTAACAAGGTAACAAAATATGACACAACATGAAAAATCCATTTAAATTGATCAACGAATTAGTAAATGTTGGAGGGAATTGGGTGGCAGTACTTTGTTTCGTGTAGCAACATGGTTGTTGGGTTAATCAGCTGTTTCACTGTAATTAACGTGGGAATGATAAACAGTAATCCCTGGACATCATCCTTATATACAATTAATAGGTTATTTAAAATCTGGTCAGTAGAGATGGCACTAAAATTAATGAGTGCACACACATGTCACTGATCATCAGCATCCTCCAGTTTACGTGAGGTTGATAATAAGGATATAATCTTATTGGGCATATGATTAGCATAGCTAATATAATGTTAATTCAGTCTATAAAACAACAGCGAGAGTATGCAAAAATGATCAACGCAGACAGTCAAAGCGTTTCATGTTTACATCCTTAGTTCTTTGTTTACTCTCTCGTCATCTCTTTGTGGGATAATTAAACCCACCCTGACCTTATGCCACCCCTTCTTGTTTAGCGGTCACTCAGTATCGCTGTGGTTTTCTGTGAGATAAATAAGATGGAGAAATATTTTTAGCCTTTATTCTCAGAGATTCTTTTTTTTTTTTTTAATCATAGCTGCTGAAATCCTCTGAGAGTCACTGATCGCATAGGCCACAATTCATCCATTGGTGGTAACTGGAAAAAACAGTTTTTAATGCCAGTGAGGACCAAGAGTTGGCAGAGCTGAGAGCTCTTCTCACCAGAACACTACAGAAGTACAATGAAATTCATACAATCGGTTTGTGTATAGTATAAAAAGGCCACAGAGATATTATACAGAGAAATCCAGTTCTATGTCAAACACAGCTTCTGGAAAAGATGTTGCTTAAAATGAGTGTGCCCTTCGACCCTTTAATAAGTGCCCTTAAGAGAACTTATTAAACCAAATCAGGTTTTTAATCAAATCTTAGTTTAAAAGGGAAAAAAAACAACCTATGTTTTTACAAATAGCAAAAGGAAACACTTTTTTTCCCAACACATGCAGATCAAAACAAAACACAGCTGCACAAACTGTAAAGTAGAGAGCAGTCAAGGAACAACAACAATGTTCTTTACGAGTTGTGATCTCACCTCCTAAAGAATGCAAATCTAAAGTTCACCCTCACTCTTCATACCGTTGACCACAGCATTTTAATGTCTCGCCTTGAACACCATGTAGGCATTAAGGGTGTTGCCCTTGTCTTGTTTCGCTCATACGGGGTCCCTCAGGGCTCGGTCCTTGGCCCTCTTTTATTTGCCCTTCATGTACTCACCCCTTGGTTAAATTTTTAGGCAACATAGCATCTCATTCCACTTTACGCTGATGATTCCCAGATCTATGTTCCACTGGCCCCAACGACTCCATTTCTGTCCAACCACTCACTACCTGTCTTGATGACATTAAAGCTTGGCTCTCATCAAACTTTCTGAGTCTCAATGAGAACAAGATGTAAGTCATGTTGTTTGGACCGAGTAGCTGTTCTCTCCACAATGTTGACCTCAGCTCTCTGTCACCATATCTCAGGGATTCTGTCAGTAATTTGTGGGTAAAGTTTGACTCTGACTTTAATTTGACAAGCAGATCATCTGTGTACTTCAAAAAAGTTTTTATCAACTCCGACAAATAGCCAAGGCGAAACGTATTTTATCTAGTACAGATTTAGAGGAATGAATCCATGCTTTTATCACAACTCATCTTGAATATTGAAATTCTCTTTTTGTGGGGATTAGCCAAGCTTCCCTTGCCCACCTGCAGCTTGTGCAGAACACTGCTGCCCTCCTTTTGACACATATGGGCCAGCACATCTCACCTATCCTGGCTTCCCTTCAGTGGCTCCCTGTGCGGTACAGAGTTGATTTTAAGATTCTTACCCCTTGTGTTTATGTCTTTACATAGCATCGTCTGTTGTAGTTTACATTTTATGTATAATGTAGAGCACTTTGGCTACCTTTGTGGTTTTAAAAAGTGCTTTAAAAATAAATAAATTAAGAAAGTTAAGTGTCTATGTCTCCAAATAATCCCTGAAGCTGATAAATGCTCCACTATGTTCACTTGCTAGCACCTGTGTCTGTTTGATGCTTAACAGGTGGTGTAGAGAAACCCTTTTGTTATCACCACTGCAACAACTTCAATAAGTACAATCGCTTCCGTTGACAGTCTCTTTTACCAAGTTGTACATGGCCTGGCGGATCCACCTTTGAACAAATGCATCAGACAGAAATCTATCAGGGGATCTAGCTCACGAGTGACCACAACCACCAAAGGAGGGAGGTGATTGTGAGCCATCACTTAGATGGATTTCCGTCACATCAAATATCCTGTCATCCTGTCAGTCAAGGGTTTTGCAACACTATCCCATCTTTTGGGAGGGAGTGCTCAAACTTTATAACTTTGAAAAAACAATTAAAGGTAGACATAGATAGATAGATAGATAGATCAATAGAACTATCGATAGATAGATAGAGCACTGATAAATTCAAGACTCCATAATTCTGACAAAACTGTTACTATTATGCTGTTTAAACCATCGCATCGACAAAGACCAACAACCACTCAGACTTACAGACAATTAAGAGTCACCAATTAACCTAAACATGATGTCTTTGGACGGTGGGAGGAAACCGGAGTACCTGGAGGAAACCCACGCAGACACGGGGAGTACATGCAAACTCCACACAGAAAGCACCCAGGCTGGGAACCGAACCCGTGATGTTCTTATTGTGGGCTGCCCAAATCAGATTTAGCAAAGGCACATCTATGGAATTCTCACACTCTGTTACACTTTGCCTGTCTTATAGGACCATTCATTCAGCCCTGCTGAATGACTTCTCAATGTCAGCACTTCCAAAGGTGAACAGCTCATCGCAGTGCAGGGTTGAAACTTAGTACAACTAAAGGATTGCCTCTCTTCATTCACTGTGAAATCTGGGCCCTGCGGAAATCCTGCTTGCTATTGAGCTATTGATCACACAGATCCTGACCTCGACTTCACCATCAAGGCCTTTAAGGGGCCGTGTGTGTACACGTAAGCAGATCAAAGTGGGTCTTGACCTTGCTTAACCCTGTTACATTCAGCACTTCCTTGCTCAACAGAGTGTTGAGCAGTGCACGGGCAGATTGACAAAGGAGGAAAGAGGTCAATGTGATGCAAAGGTAATTATATCTGCTTCTACACAGGTGTCACATGCACTGCATTTAGTTAATGTATGGACCCCAGTATCACTATAAAATAATCTGAACATGAAATGTAATACTGTAATTAATCTTTATATTATATGAGAAACAATATTGATAAATGCACACTATTGAAACCCATTCAACCACAATAAGAATTATATGTAGTCGCCTGTGCGCTACCATTTTTTAGGAGACTGAAATAAATGGCTAATAACCTGGTAAGAATATTGTAAGCTTTAGTACATTATGGTGTACACTAAATACAAAGGTCAATGACAAGCATTTCATATTTATGTACATTCTTCTCAGATAATATATAGCATAACAAAGCGACATAATTCTACAAAGAGTTTGGTCTAGACCTGCTCTGTGTGTAAACCAGCTTGATGCAACTCTGTTATGAATTGGCGCCATATAAATACATTTGATTGATGATAAAAAGGCGGCTATTGAATCATGCAGGAAGATTCAAACAGGGTTAAATGTAGGTTATTAACCATACAAGTATCAGACCTTGCTCTGTATTTTGAAAGCATAAATAAGACAAACAAACGAGCCAGCTGATGTTTAATGTGAGTACACTGGGACCTTTCCTTTGATAAATGGCTTTGAATAATGCATGCAGGTACAATGGAAGGGCTACAACCTTCAGGTTCGCCATCTGGTGTCCCACACTAGATACTGTGCTGGTAAAACAAGAGGAGAATTTACTGTCACTTGCATAAGCTGTTGAAGGTTTGCAAACTAACTGTCTGTGTCACGAACAAAGAGACTGAAGGAACAGCTTGCACAAATACTGACACGTTTTTATTAATCAGGTATGAGTTGTAGTGACCGTTATGAGTTTGAATATAAGGGCATCCTCAGACAAAGACACTATTAATCATTTGAGCATATAAGTTCTTCACTTTTCCCATTTGGACACAATAGTGAAAAGTATTTGGAGTTGAAGTGGCATCAAATAAATGGGACAAAATGGACCAAATGGAAATGTGCAAATGAAAAAATAAATTTATTGATCATCTAATCATCTAATCTAAAAAAAAAAAAAAAAAAAAAGCCAGTAATAAATGTGGAATAATTTACCTTTCTGCTTCTCCAAAGCGTAAATCCCAAACTAACCACCACTATATGAATGACCCCCTTACCTATGCTATAACATTCAAGGTGAAAGTGAACAGGATGTATCCAATAAAAAGCCACATAAGAGCTATCTCAATGAAAACCAGCCTGGAAGGTGAATTCTCTGGTCTCACAACAGCCAGACCTGACGTTTCCAATCGAAATCAAGAACACGGGTTCAATAGGAATCATGCACAGTGTGGCATTCTTGTCAGCACTAAGCCCGTGGCCAAAGCACTTTTCTCAAAGCCCTCTATACTTGCAAGTAAAGTCTTCAAATGTTCCCAACCTAACACCTTGACATGGCACCGGTGGTGAAGAAACGGCATACCTGCACATGAAACAGGACCTTGGAGTTGCCCTTAAAAAGAAAATCTTCTTACCACAACAAGAGCTCAAGCCAGGCAGACAGATAAATAAATTGCATTGGTACTGCTAGGGTGTATATTCTGCCTTGTTCCAAACAAGTCATTGAAAGCATATACTTTTCACATACATGGAGTAAAGGAGAGAAAGAAAACTGAGGTTTTGAGAAAGCCATTGACAGAACAGGCGAAGTAAAGGAGAGAAAATAAAAACTGGCGGAGAAAAATAAAGTGAAATGAATGTATAATCAAAGAAGGAAAGGTGGGGATAGAAGTGGTAGGAGATAAAAAGAAAATAAGATCAGAGTAGAGGACAGGGGAGGATAAAGCCTATAACAGGACCATAAAAGCATGCAAAACTCTCAAGAGCAGATTCTGATCTGAGGATAGCGAAATGGAACAGCAGTGTGATAAGAACAGACTGTGGAGAGAGTTTTCATGCCTATGTGCTTGCAGATGCTGTTACTCAATTGCAAAGAAAAGTGCCCCTTCTTTAAAAAAAAAAAAAACATTAAAACAAACACAGTGTGCTGACCTTGCTTTGCCTTTTGCAATATTTTGTCGCTATGACAGTTCTCTTGTTCATATTTTGCACCTGTTTGCCCGATTTTTTTATTACACTGGTGTGAGAGCATCTAATTCAGTACTCTGCTAAATGCCATTAGTGCATAACCCCTTTGTAATGGATTCATAAGGAACAAAGGCATGTTTAAAGGCTAGAAGAGATGGCAGAAACTGATTCCATTTGCCTTTTCCAAAGAAACAGCAGTTGCCGAATGAATGAGGATTAGGGGTGTAGAAATGATGGGATTTTGATGAAGCAGCACAGCACGAGACCATGAAGCATAGTGGGAGAGGCGACACAGGCTGGGCTTCAACGCCTCGAGCAGACAATGTCACAGCTCCTACACAAAATTGCAGCATTGATTATTGTAAAATATGGCGCCAGGAAGCCTGCCTTTTTTTTTTTATACGATCCTGGAATGAGGCATGGTGTCTAGTAATACCTGGTTTATGTCAACAAATTGACAGATCAGACACTCTATCCTGTAGGTGTTGTAATTTCAGGTTTTTTTTTTTTCTTTTCTTTTATTTATTGCCTTTCCTCTTTGGGGTGACTTTATATCTTAATGACATATGGTTTTGAAGGTGGTTTAAAAAAAAGGAGAGTATATACAGAATGAATATGCTGTCATTTCACAAGCATTTAAGATATGTGAGTACAACGAAGATAAATTAAAATAAAAAGGGGAAATTTTATGCTCACAAACATGCTGGGTTTCTGCGTGAATATGCTTTTTGTTACTAGACCCATAAATGTGTTTGAGTCCCCATGAGCAGTATTTATAAGAGTGGCCAAATGGGTGAAAATGGCCCTGCCCGAACATGTGCAACAATTAAAGTCATCTGGGCTGGTTTACAAAGGGAACACCATTGCTTTGAGATGATTCAGTCCACGAGTTATTTTGACATCATTTGCATCTGTGAGCATCTGTGAGCTCCCTTCACACCCAAAGTGAATGGGTGTTTGTGGGTAATGGCCTCATGCAGGAGGTCATACACACACTTCCCAAATCATTTGGTACGCCGACGCATCCATAAGTTGATGGGCTGGTAAGCTGATTTTAATGAAACAACTGCAAAACTTTATTTTGTTTAGCAAGCTCAGAAAGCACCATTTTCAGACACAAGCATTCTTAGTATACTAAAAGAAGCCGGTCTTATTAAAACAAAAGAAATCAAACCAAATGGGAGGAGAAAATAAAATTTTTGTTTTTGTTCAAGCATATCTAATGAATTTAGGTAGAAAAGACAATATACAAGTAGGATCGCTTGACTTAATGATTCTAACAACGAAAGTAGTTTGTGAGAAGACGATGCAGGGTGGCGTGTACTTTTACATGCATGTATGATATGATAGTATGACTTTGGACAAAACAGAGCTCAACTCTGTCATGTTTCTATATGGTTGTGAGAGGGCACAGACTGATTTGACTGTTGGCTGTCACATAACATGACATTATATTTGTTACACCAAAGACTTAAACCTTTAAGTTCACAGCAGAATGTGTTAAGTATGTACAATCCACCAGATAACATGAAATTGACTAATACTGTAGCACTAATTACATTTTATGTCTTGTGTTCAGTTCTCTCACATCCATGTATAATTCAAGCAATTCAAGATTAAGTATGTGCCACAATGACCTTGGAGAGGCCTGTGGAATGTAAACCTGATGACAACACACCTGAAAGTTGTCGGACCTTTAAAAACTGAGTAGCCGCATCATGCTCAGCACTCACATTAAGGTACATCCACTGAGGTTAGTACAAAACTGGAAACAAGTGGAAACTGCACGATCACTACAGACACGATATAAGGAAGGTCTCCAGCAGTGGAGGGTAAAGCTTTTATTTTGCTGTCATGGCAACCCATTTTATTTCCTCTCTTTTAAGTAAAAATTACAAGGTAGTCTTTTTTTTCACTCAATAACAACATCCAATGTAACAAGTTTAGCAAAATTTCATTTCTTGGTGCCATTGACAAAAACAAAACAAAACAACAACACAAAAACAAACACCTGCGATAACTAGTAATAAAAAAAAATAATAATTTTTTTTAGTTCCGCTCAGCTGTCTGATGGACAAAAATAACTGTCTGCATCTCAGACTGCTGTATGGTAGCTGCTGCGCGATGGAAAGAGTTAGAACTGCCTGTTCAAGGAATGGGAGAAGTCCCTGATGATGGTAGTCAGGGTGTTGTTGTTCCAACTCCTTAGTAGATAGCAGTATGACCTCAGTAATCCTTTCTGCTGACCTCATCACCATCCTCAGTGCCTTCCTGTCTGAGGCACTGCTCTTTGCATGCCACAGAGAGATGCCACTGGTCAGGACACTCTCCATAGTTCCTCCGCAGAGGGTAGTGAGGATTGATGGTAGAGCCACCGTTGTTGAGCTCTTTTGTCCAAGTAGAAGTACAGACAGCAGGACAGCTTGTCTGAGTGGTGGTTGATGTCCAATTCCTTGGAGTTAAATTCTTCGAACTGGACCAGTCTGCAAAGAGTGTCATCTCCTTCCTGTAGCCCTTCTCCTCTTTGTTTTGAATAACCCCTAGTACTGTTGAGTCATGCACATACTTTAGGATGATGATTTGTGCTGAACCTTGCACAACAGTCGTGGGTCATGATGTTAAAGAATAAGGGGCTCAACACGTCCAATCACAGATCTGGTGCACAGTGAGCCCAGTTGGCCCAGATGCTGAGCTGAAGCCAGCAAACAGCATCCAGACAGCGGCATTCCTGTTTTCCAAGAGCTCCAGGCCTAGATGGAGTGCTGTGGTAATGGCATCATCTGTGTAGCAGTTTGACAGGTACACGAGCTGGAATTGGTCAAGTGAAGCTAGTAGGACCTACTTGCTGTACTGGTTAACCAGTCTTCCTGGTATACTGTCTGGGCCCTCAGCCTCCTGGGATGCAGCGGACATCGGCTGGGTCCAGACTGAGTGTCTGCTCTTCATGGTGGGTGGTTCTTTTCGCTGCCGGTGTGTTGTTTTGCACCTCAAAATGTGCAAAGTAGTTGTTCAGGTCATTCAGGCAATCAAGACTCTAATCCTCAGGTTGAGAGGTAGCCCATGCCAGATTGGTTTCCCTGCCAAAGACTCGATGCTATGCAGCTAGCATGGCCTTTTCAGAAGTCATTTTCCAATGCTGAGTGAGGTACCCTGAAGAAGAAGCTAAGAATCTATTATCACCTCCAGTCTTGTATATGGTAATGGCTGGATCTCTTGCCAATAGTAACAATAATTGTTTGCAATGCAGTTATAACAAAACCTACTAATAACTTCTTTAAACTATTTATACAAATTTCACCAACTTTGTGGTTGTTGTTGTATTAGTGTCATTAACTCTGATGCTTTACTCATGTGATGTGTGAGCTGTATGCACAAATATATGGATGTACGTAATAAAAGGTTGATTCACATGACATTATATGTTCTGCCAGTTGGCTTTGGAATAGTGATAAAGGTAATGGGAACTGTGCAGGAGCCGTGTAACCACAACAAAGACCCACAAGTCAGTAAAACTTGTTTTAGAGTCTACAACTGTTTACAGCTTAATTTCTTAACAGTATAGATAAATAGAAAATGTATTTAAGCCATTTACACCATTCTCATTCCTGAGGCTTATACAGATTATGTGATTTTCAGAAAAGAGCTTCATATTTGGTTTTACCTCCCTTTCACTTGCACCATAGCAATACAAAACACACCGTAAAAACACGAGTAAGAAGCATCTAATAAATCAAAAGCGTTAAAAGCAGAACAAGCAAAAAGCTGCATGGTCCAGGAGGCACGCAAGACACAGCAGCCCTGCACGGTGCCACGAGATTCGTAGGACTAATGCCACAAGGCTAAACTCTGAAATCAATAAACACATTTTATAAATCTAATTTTAGGTAAACGTGGGCAAGTGAAACTCTCATCTGAACACTAGTCATAAACACCTTGAATATAAACTAAAATGAAACTAGCTTAATTATTTTAAACTTTGACAAAACGTCACGAAGGTGCAAATGCAGCGCTGACAAATGATCACCATGTAGATTTGACTCTGGTTTGATTTAGCTGATAAATGCTGCACTGTGTTTGAACAGCAAAGCTGCTGTCTGAAAAACTCATAATAATGGGCTTCACATGCTAAAATGATATGCAGGGCGGAGGTCAAGTGCAGCGTTGTGGGATAATTTCAGGGTAAGGTATTAATATTTACAAAAACAGAATATACATCCAATGAATTGCTACATTGCCGGAGCAACCTGACCTGCAGCGAAGGCCTGAGGTTTGGAGTCAAACCAGGGACAAAGCCGTTGTGTGGGAGCTACACCTAATGTCTGATACGCTTTAATAAAAATCATATTTGGCTGGAGTACAATACACGACACACTGCATTAGAAGGTTTATCTTAGTGAGCAGTCTTTGTTCATTGCTACCGACATCAGAAAAAGAAAGGACTGTTTTTGCAGCAGAAGCTTTTACAATAAGAGCAAGAATCATTTACCATGAATTCAAATACCAATAGCATGTAATAACGACCGTTGTTTCTTAATAATATCGAATTATTCTTCAAAAAACTGTTCATGGAGAACCCTAGTGGGATGCCCAGTTACAACCCATGAAATCTGGAAGGAATAAAAAGCTTGTTTTCAGTCTTATGGAATACACTGATGCAACTTACTTTAAATTTGTTTCTATGCTAAAGATGCATGGGGATGTGTACATTAATCTATTCATCAAGACACATACTGCATATCTTGATCATAGATAGAAAACCTGAATGACAAATGGGTTGGATTTTCCTTTGCCCTGTCAAGGTAGACATTTAAGTGCACCTGCTTGGTAATATTCCTCAACTAATAATATGAGTAATGCAGTGGTGTTAGCAAGTGAGCCTGCCTGTCTCAAGTGTATGATGAGTAAGGACTCCTCAGGAGAAGCCAAAGCCTGTGGCAAATCCTCTAATTCTCTGCCCAGCATGAATTCTACTCCCTCCAGCCTTACCCTGGCCCTCTGGGGGGATCTGGATCAGCATCTAATAAACTGCCTTCAATTACCAATTCCTTCACTATTTGCCCTCTACAGCAACTAAAAAGCACAATCAAGTGTCTCCGCCTTCCTTTTTCCTCTGGACCGTTGAGCCAACAGAAGCTTATTGCGGTTTCAATGAGGCTAACAAAGCTCCCGAGAGCTGATGCCACTCTCTCTTTAGTCTTAAAAGGCTCAGATTATTTTCTGTCTTGTCTGATGACTTGAAATTTTGGAAGACATGACCATGAAATCTAGAAATGCTTATAGTGCGGTTCATGTGAAGTAAGAAATGGTGAGAAATTGCAATTTCCCACTATGGAAGGATTATGTCAAGGAGAAATGACTTCTAACGGACAGCAACTTGACATTGAAGGGAGTTAAATATGAGAGAGTTTGGTTGATGGAATTCTGGATATATTTACTTTATCCCTTTAGCATTTAGTGACTGTATTGAGGTTTTGGAGTCTTTTACTGACTTAATTTATGATTGATGAAAGATGTGGAAAAAAAACAAACATTTGTGTGGTGATTATAGGCGTTTATGTAAATTTGTATGTGATGGAAAACAATGTTTATCTATTTATATTTGCTTTTAAATGATCAATCATTTATCACACTGACATGCTGTCTTATTATTCAGCCTTAACAATGTGGGCAAGAGCTATTTTATTTGTCTGTAGTCAACAGTAGGCAACAAATCTGGCTAGCCATTGCCATTTATTAAATGAGGAGTTGGAGCAAGATCAAACCAATTTGAATTGCTGTACTAGTTTGAGGTGTACTGTATGCAGATGGCAATGTGGCTGTTTTTAATGCCACAAAAATACAGCTGAGTGTTGGCTTTTTGAAAATTTGAATTTTGACTACCAAGATTTACTAGAAACTTTTGATTTCTGAAAAAATCTGAAGTTTTATTTAAAATTCGGGGTATTTCCAATCAACACTTGCTGAGAAAAGATTTCAAAATACTTTAGTATAAAACTTTCGGCACTGTTATGTCTCTAGAGACATTATCTGCGGCCAGCTAACCCCTGAAATTCTGGGGAGCTCCAGTTCCATCATACAGCAGTCCAGTGTAGAGGTTAGATAACTGATGATTTCATAACCTCCAATGTTCCTCCAATAATGTGGCGAATTTTAACCCTCAGACCCAGAGACTCGATTAGTCAGTCGACTTGGTTTCACACTGCTAAAGATGTGACTTGATTGTCACAGCTGTTAAAAATGGTTTGCAGTTATTTTTCTGCTCATTCTGACCAGCCCGAAGTGCCCATCCTTTCCCAAATCCAATCTCATGAAATGTAATTATTGCTGCATCTCAGAAATCAATTCTCCTCAACTTAGGTTGGATGTCACACATATATATATACCCCCGCAAACGCACACATGCACACATACTGCAGCGATGTGCCACAAAGCCACATTTCAGTTTAACTACTTCAAACATTTCTTTTAATTCAAAATACAAAAGAATGGGCCTGTACCAATGCTCAAATAAATGTGGGACCATGTCAGAGCCGGTTCAGACCTCCATGGGGCCCTAGGCAAAATTCTGCTAAGGGGTCCTCCTAACTGAACTCCGAACAGTCGCACCTGACACCTCAGTGCTTCCACTCATCCCCCGCTTTAAACATATTGCACCGTCGCAATCTGTGCTTGTGGCAGTGAGAAACTTAAGCATAGCACCTGTAAAATATAGATAATAGTAGGTTACTATTAATTCAGCTCAATCAAATTGGCTGCACTTGTTTTACTTTCATATATTTCAAAAGTAGGTAATTATTTATATTATTATTTATTATATAATTATTATTTATTTAGCTCCATTGTCATAATATTTCATGAGTTTTATTTATTCACTAAGATGTCTGCATCTATATTTGCCTGTGGGCAATCCAAGCAGACAAAATCCAATCTTAGTCAATATTTATCCATTACTTTCCATGTTGTATAAGTACAGTTGTAACTAAACTACAACTAAAATAATAGAAGCAAGCAAGATGCAGATAAATGGAGACCGGGGTTCACCGCCCTGTTTATGTAGGTCAAACACAGACTAGTCCCTCCCACTCTCCCACCCGCAGAGGAGAGTTACCTGACTGCTGTTCCCGCAGTTCATTATCATGCTGTTTCTTCCTCCTTTTTTCATTCCCTTAGGGATAACTTTGCTTCATCGCGGCTAAACGCTGATGCAGTGGACACATGTGCAACGGACGGTCATGTCGTCACATTTTGGTTTTTTTTCCTGGGGCCTCTATTAGTTTGCGGGGCCCTAGGTAACGTGCGTAGTGTGTGTATTGGGTGAACCGGTACTGGACCATACGCATTACAGAGGTAAAGAGATCTAAATATTTTCTCTTCATGTGTTTATGACTGTTTTGTATAGTCTGCCAGCTACTTATTTTAATAAATATTTTATTGTACAAAAATTACAAGCATGAAAATAATTCAATCTGCAGTATCCAGTAGCTTCACTTCTAGTTTGGTAAATTTACAAAGCTCATTGATAATATCAGTTACTGACAAAAACAGTTAGGTGTCTAAATAATTTGATCCTTTCTAAATAAACTGTGGCCAAAGCCTGATATATTGTTTATATCTAATAAGCTAATGATGTTTTCAATAGATTTATATACAGTAAGAAAAATACATAATTTCTCTTCGGTATGAAATCGCAAATTTGTGGAACAGCCCTTGTGCTTCATTTGTTTCACCAGTGTTGAATCAGACGGCTGAATGGTATGTTAATGGAAAACCCAACATGCTTGTGACGTCACATTTAGTGACTATAGGGGGACACCAAGTAAGTTAGAGACCTAGCTGGCATTTCCATGGTGTCTTAACTGTGCTGACCAATCAAATACAAGTACACCCAACTCGTAAGTTTCTTCTTAATATGCATCGACGGTTCTACAGTTGAGTTCATGGGTGGCAAGAAAAAGAAATAACCTCTGAAGTTCTACAGTCGTAAAATCTCACAGGATTATGAACAACTTCACAAAACTGGACTGCGAGATTTAATTGAAATTAAAGGGAGTCAGAGTAACCACTTCATGAGTATGCTTAACACAGCAACTAAGCAACATGTCAAACAGTGTATCCTGTTTGACATGGCAATTTTAATAATGCCTAACTATGAATATATAAATATTAGTATGGATATTTAGCTTTGCTACCATCTGACTGCTTTTCATTTGTACCTTCCAATCTGACCTCCATCCTCATTACCATATAAGGTTGTGTGACTATCAAAGCACAGGGAAATTAAATCTCTCATTTTGGATTCATTAATGTGATACTTTATTTATTTATTTATTTATTTGACGAACATCAGATTGCTAATTTAACTCAGCTTTTGGGTCCCAATTATATGGGACTTTTTTCCCTTTTGAGTGCCATTGTAAAACAGACAAAACAGGGATGGAGAGGGGTAGTGAAGTGAAAAATGCTGTGCCGCCCAGCAGTGTTTCAATCAGTCGATCTGAGTGCTTGCCTCTGAAGCAGATAGCTTGATAATAAACTAATTATGATACAGTCAGATGTGTCAACAACCGTGCGCTTGACACCTGTTTCAATCTCGACTAAGAGGCGTTCCACTGCGCTCTCATTTGCAAGAAAGAGCCGAGTCTCCCAGGCCTATGCAGGCAGCTCAACCGTGGCTTCATTTCAAATAATATACATTCGTTTCACTGAGAGAAAATAATGAAACTTCAACCTCAGATGCCTCCAAACATTGATAAATTCACATTATGTTGGCGCATCAGATTCACAGAGAGGTAGATTTTATTATTAGGCAATAGATTAGTGGTTTTGGTTGACACTTTTCCAGTCCACTCAATGTGATTAGTGGTTTAAGCACACATCTTTAAAAGCCAATTCAATGCAAGTAGAGAAGGTTGAAGAAAATGGAGACAAGGTTACCAGATCCTCTACTTCTGCAATATGTAGATGTCTCTGTCTTTTATTATTCTACACTCATCCTCTTCTGTAGCCTTCTGAATTCCAACTGTTTTCTGGTTTTTTTTTGGTGATTTTTTTTTTTTTTTTGTGTGTGTGTGTGTGTGTGTGTGTGTGTGCGTGTTTGCGTGCGTCACTTCTTATTAACCACAGTGGGCATGTTTTGGCTTTGAATACATATTGTGTGTGTGTGTGTGTATGTACGTACATGAGCAGCAAATTCAACAATAACAAATCAGAGAAAATGACAGGAGATAAAGGACGCCAATGGCCCTATCCACAGGACACAAGAGATCGAAGAAAATCAGTGAAATGAAAATGATGCAAATAAAATGCTATGGTCTTCCCAGTCACCAGATTCACCAAAGGGTCGGGTGTGAATTACTGGGGACTTTAGTCACACAGAGCATGTTAATACTAACTCTCACTATTATGCAGCAAACACACAGCAGCTCTGTACATCCCGGGCTGAGTGAATCATAACGATAAATATCCCCTGTGTTTTGTATAACAGTAATAGTCTATGGGCTCTGTGCTCTCGCCTATGATGAGAATTATTTAAAATTTTGAAGTAATGGTAAAATACTGAGCCACTCATATTAACACTGAGCATTTGTTGGTCAGCTGCGTGATCTGTTTCCACAGTCTCAAGAAAGCAATGCACTACCCACATCACATTAAGAGCAATATGCCAAATAGTATTTAAACATCAGCGCTGAATGGGAAAATGACAGATTTGTTTGGATTAAACTAGCAAAGACACTTGCATGGCACCAATTTGCTTGGGTTGCTTTATTTCATTCCTATCTGTTATTATAGATATTACCATACATTTCTCATATTTATGCCTTCAAATATCCTCTAATATGTTTCAACACCCCCCTAAAATGGACTATACCATTCATTAACCTTGAAGTTGGTTTATCATCTGTCTGCCTCAATCCCACTGCAAAAGTCAATTGAGCCATTACAGATATGTAATTAGCCGTTGCTAACTGTCTATCTTTTAAATTTGTTTTTGTTTATGCCCGTGCATAAATGTCCGAGGAGCATGTACTCATCAATGAAGAGCAAAGCAAACGAAGTATATATATTTAAGAGGACTGTCTACAAACTTTCAGAATGATTCAGTCTGCGTACTACACTTGGGAAAAAGCTCTTCATGAAGCGAGATGTAGAGCATTTCATTGATCTATGATGTTTTCCTGATGGAATGGGGACAAAGAGACAAGCAGCAGGGAGATTAGGGTTGCTTATAATACTGGTGGCCCAGGACAAAAGCCTGGAGCTGTACAGGTCCTCTAAAGCTGGAAGGTCGGCACTGATGATCTTAGTTTTATGGCCTCGATTCTGTTCAGGGATTTTCACTCCTGAGCAGTGAGATTACCAAACCAAATGGTAAAAGAGCTGCAAAGAATATTCTCAGTAATACCATGATGAAAATTTATCAGGATCTGTTTTGGGTAAAATATTTAAGTGTCCTGACGTGAAAAATGTCTGCACCTACAAACTTCTGAAAAATTTGTTTGCCAAGTCTATGAAACTTTCTCCTATAAAAACTATACAGTTATTAGTTTATTCACCTTTTATTTGTATTTATCCTTCATATACTGTACAAACAACGAACATGACATCAGTGTCCAATAAACAAAAATCTTAATTTTAAACTTGCTTCAAAGTAAAAAAAAAAATAGGCTGCCTATCTTATTCCTCTGTAAACAGATCAAAGCAAAAGTTTATTATGAATTGTGGAAGCTTGTTAAATCACATTTGTGTTGCAGTCAGAGGTAAACATTTAGCAGCTAACACGTAGCTCGTCGCCTACTACTGCTGGGCACTGGCAGCCAGACATAGCCTGCGGTCTACGTCATGATGTCATGATGTACTGACGCTAACCTGTGGAGCTCCGAAAGACAACGTAAATAAAGTACATTGGAGCAGGTCACTTGTTCATCTGTGCATACATGGAGACAAATTGAGAGCATGTGCCCTTTGTGATAATCACTACCAAATATTGCCTTTTCCCAGATTAGCCCTTCTTCCCTCCTTCCAGGATGTGGCTTTCAAACACAGTGCCAGGCAGCAGTGCTCGCTGTGCCACTCAGACCTCATCTCAACATTGAGCTTGTCTTAATCCCACGGATTCCGGTGTAATAGCAATGAAGCACCTCTCTGTAGTGGGTGAGATCCTGTGTTTGTTGAACTGGATTCCCCATAGGCCACCTCAGCAGAGCTCATTTAGCAGCCTGATGGTTTATAATTAAGAGTAAAATGGGTAGCATCACTAGTGGCTGGTCAGCTTCTGCATTGTGTTTTCTATTGGAGGGACTGCTAATAAGTCAATTCATCTCCTGTGGGGGATTGGGTGAGGGGGGGGGGAGTAATAATAAGTGTTTGTTGACACGAGTGGGTGTTTACATGTATGCATCTAATCATCTTATTGTGCCTGTGTTTATTTTTTTTTTCTTTTATATTCAAGCACTGCCACACTCAACACAAGCAATCTGTCTAGCATAAAGTCCATCTAGCAAAAGCTGCGATCTGAAAGCTGTTTTAAATGATTTGGTGGTAAACAGAACAGAAAGGAATGGTTCAAGAAAGGCAACCAAAGTGACGTACAGTAGCAAAGATACTGCTGTCACATTACATTGACTTTTATGGCTGGAGGGAGGTGTTGACTTTTACGGCTCAAGGCTTGGCAATGATTTTTCATGTTTGTAATGTGTTCCATTATTCTTGCCACTTAGGACCAGTGGAACAGGTGATTGATTATAACCTAATAAAAATTAATGACTGATGTGTTGGCCGACAGTTTGAGCTTTTGTTCAAGTGATGGATATGAGGCCATTATTCATGTTCCCACATGGTATAGTCTGTTTTGGGGGGTCAACCAGTTCCTGAGAAGAAACAAAACACTTAGCTGCTAAGAAGTAGCCTACTCTGTATTTCATGTTGAACAAATCCAAAACAGCCAGCTCTCAGAGGGCTAAAAAGCAAGATTGAGGAGAACTGCAAAGTTGTGCGAACTGTTTTTGTGGGCACATTCCATGTCACGCATCATGTTATTTTGATCCATATTAGAAATGATTAGTCCAGCTTATAGTATGAGCAGTGACATGAAAGTGCTCCGTTTCAGGACCAACAGAAAACAATGAAATCAAATGTCAGACCGTTTCGTCTGCAGCAAATACCAAACTTGGCGGCGGCTCATTTATCTTTATTAAGCCTCATATTGAATAAACAGAGTATCATCATTCCATTCGACCGCGCTCATCTTCAAATCTCATTTCATACTAGCATATCAAAACAGATGCAGCAAATAAACCAAAATCTATTCAATATCAAGTGGTTTCTCCAAATTAACATCTACTTTGTAATACGTAGGCATAAACAGCCAACCTTCACTGTTATTGTGAAACAAAGAACCGGGGGGGGAAAAAAAGCATTATTACATTATGGGATGTATCGTACGTTGTGAAAGCATGCTGTCAGCCCATTGTTATGATATGCATTGATTGAAGTGAAAAGCCTGAGCCATTATTCAAAGCCATGCAGCACTCAATTAACACTCAATTTGCATTATGGCAGAGCTGCCTGCTGTCTACTGCTGCCTCTTGATTAATATGTCTCCTTCTCCCTTGCCAGTCAATCATGAATCATCCTCTCTGCCACAGGGCAGCGCTACATTCCGCGGACGGGCAAAAGATGGGAAGAATGAGCGATAGGGAATGGGATGAAAAGGTGGAAGAAGAGTAGGATGGAAGAGGGAATTCTACAGTGCTAACAGAGGAAGACAAGTTGGAGAAAAAAGGCAAGAGGCAAGGCTAAGATGGAATACGAGGGCTGAGGGAGAATAAATCCAATGAAGGGCAGACACTAGAGAATTAAAGGTAACAAGCTAAAGCGAGCTGGAACGGAGGCTGGCTACTCATTTTTATGGATAAGAGAATCAGATAATGGGAAAAAAAATGAAAGAATAACATCATCAGGGAGGGCGGGACAAGCCAGGCCAAAAGTAAATAAATAGACTGAGATGTGGGATTCCGTGGGATTTCCACACTGCTGGAAACCATTCCTTTGCTTCTAGGTTGTGAGTAAGGGTATGGCCGAGCAGGAGATTGATGTATGCAAATTACTTCACTGTCAACTGTAATGTGGATCTATTACAAGACTGATGAAGGAGCTGGACTTGATTTGTCAGTCCGCATTTCCAACCCTCAGCTATGCTCAAATTGCCAAATTGAGAAGACGGGTACAAGTGGTTAAAGTGAGACACCTTGGCAGGTTTGTTGGGTTTAAAGTAGAGCTGCACACTAAACCATATTTCAATTTCAATTATATTTCACTCAAGTGTAATAATCACATGCTGGAAAAGATTTGTTTGGTCATATTTTTGTGACATTTTTGTAGTTTAAGTCTGATCGAGTTCACACTGGTACAAACTGCCTCCAGGAAATAGCTGTAGGCTTGCACTTCAATCCAACGCTGACAAAAATGTTCACGTACCCCCACCTCCACCTTTATAAGTACGAAACTATATCACAGACATATAGAGCAAACTGCTACAACCCTACAAACGCCTGCAAGAGATTCAAGAAGTTCCGATGCATATAGTGCAAGCAGCTTGATATATCATCTCATTCAGCGATCCACACACGCTATATGGAGCGTCGGGGAATCTACTTTCAAAGCACATCTTTGCCAGCTAACATTTATGTCACACTAGATGAATATGAATCACAGAGAATTTATACAGGGGATAAATAGACATTTTTGTATTTATCACTTATTTGCTGTTTCCCAAAAAAAGTCCCATTTTTTTCCATTTCATCTATCCCCTGTTCTTATCCAACTGTTATGTTGTTACAAATATGTATATATATTTATAATTCAATTGATTTATATTTATAATATCTTATGGCTAACTCTTTCTTCAAGTCTTTATACATGAAGGGAGGATCTTGTTGACCAAATTTTCCCTCCTTTCCCCATCCCCTGTCACTTGCTTGTTCTTTTATAGCTGTAGCCCTTCCCTACCTCAACCCCCCACTCCTCCGTACATTTCTCCAAGCAAACCATTAATCTTTATCCTTCATCACTACCCCCTCTCACTCATCTTTCCAATCCCTGAAATCTGTCACTGCCATCACCATCACTCTGTCTTCATTTTCCAACATCTCACAACATCCTGTTGAGGATATTCAGAAGTCAGTTTTCACATGGGTGACTGTTCGGCGTGTGAACTCTCAGGTATTTCTCCGTTGCTTCGGAGACAGACACTAGAACATCATATTCTTGGTGAGTGGTCAGTCATCCTGCAGATGCAATCATGCAGACAAAGAAAGCAGATTCACACACTCAATGACTGAAATTCCATTTTCATTTGTTGCTTTCATGTCATTGTTCTTAACACTTAACCAGACTATGTGATACTTTTGAAATATAACAGAGTAGCTTTGATAAAGATTGAGCTGTTTCTGAATGATTCTGGCAGAGAAATGGTATGTGATACATTTCAATCTTTTCTTGCTGAGCAGACTTTGAGCATCGTTGAATTACAATCTACCCCTGAAAGTATTTCAGTTGCCCTACTTTGACTAAACTTTGTCCTTAATAAATAACTTTTGTTTCCTCACTTTGATTCTACCTTCATCAGGCCTCCATGGGCCCACACTATATTCATATGTGCATATGTTTCAGGTTTTTGACTTGTGTGTAGTAAACAACTTAAACTAGCACAATTTAGGACTACAAATTATTAACATTATTTTTTCTTTACTATTTCTTCGTTCTTTCATCCTAGGCAAGGTTTTTGTCAGGCTGTCCACAATACACACTTGACCTTTGCGTAGTGCGCATGCATGAAAAAGCCCAAGACGTTGCTCAATACTCACACGGTGACAACATCTGTCTTTGATAAACTGCTCAAACTTCAGTCTGAGGAGAAATCACCACAGTTCCAGTTAACCAAACCACATATATTTTGTACTACTATTAAAAGTTCAACCTGTGTCACCTTATGGTCAATTCTCTAAGTATGACCTCCTGATTGAATTTCATTTCTCTTAATTTCAAAGAAAATATTAAGTGAGATGCTTCCTGTATGCTATGCACAGTTCACAGCGGGGAGAAAAACATGGCTTATCTGGGACTTTCTCAGCCTGTTCTACGTCATGTCGTCAGCTATTGCTTATGGATAGCCAGTTTTAGGTGTGACAACTACAGCGGAATTTGAATAGATCACTAAAGCAAGTAATAAATAAAAACAAAACAAAACTTTTGGGGGGTAATACACAGGGAGAGTTTTAATCAACAAGGCCGGCATGAATAATATGAGTAATGCACCCGTTACTAACTCAGTATGGCACCAGCTGGCTCTGAAAAATACACTAACTCCACCTAAACTTACTGTTGGCAGTTGACATCCTCACACTAACATTTGAGCATCTTATAACACGCCCTAAATTCAATGATATTTCAAATATCAACCTCGATGCTTGTGGCCACTGGGAGTCTACTGGGAAATGCTCGGAGTTGAGACCTTGGTGCTAGAATAACAACAATAACAAAGAGCGTTTCGTTTTTTTTATTTGTTGTTGTTGATTTTTGTACATGACGTTGCCACCTCCTACCACAACCTCACCCGTTTGGTGGCTCAATTTAAGTGGATTTGCTGGTTTAGTATGGCTCATTTGGGGGCAGGCATGAAAGTTGTCAATCAAAATCTGCTAACCCTGTCTATGAGACATCACTTTTACATGCCAGTAAACTCCAACAGTAAATACATTTGGCAGCAAGGTGATGGGTTTGTGCGTTCTGGTCAGAGGCCTTTTGATTTTGAGTGATAACATTTCAGGGTCACAGTCACATGGTACTCTAACTGTAAGCAGCAATCCAACCTCTGTCAAGTTTCTCCTTGGAATCTATGCAGCATTCAGTGCCTTGACTCATTTAGACAAACTTGCTAAATTACTTGTGTTTTCCTTTGAGTGCATTCATCTCTCATTCAATCCGACTTGCAGACCAATTTCAAAGGTAATAAATGTGAAGTAGAGAATGGAAAAATTACTTTACAAATAGTGTGGCTTTCAATATCCTGCCCACTTGATTCTTTATTCTTAAATTTGTATTAAAAGTAAGGTGTGAGTAAGCAGTCATTCCGATATCTTTACAATCATGGGAATACGTGCTAAAGCAAGATTTCAGCATCTGTTTAAGAGTAATGGATATCTAATTTACAGTCTTCGCTCACAAAGTCTATTTCTGCATCTGGTCATGCCCCTCTGTTCTGCATTGAGCAAGTCATCTGAAATGTGTGAGGAAACCCCCTTATATGTCAAGCTCAGCGGTGGGAAGAAGCTCTACCTGACAACAGATTAATGAAAATGTCACTGACTTATACCTCCATCTCTTCATTTCAGAGATGCTCCACTGAGCGTATTAACATAGCGGACGGGATGCTTTCACTCACTTCCCCTTAACCGCCCCTCATTCAAGTCTTCTGCAGTAACATCTATTCGTTCTTCTTCCTCCTTACTCTAATCTCCTGCAGGCATGCCCAAGCTCACCGTTTCAAACCTTGCATGTTTGTTTCATTAGACAGTACAGAGTAGAGCAGGGCCAATGCGAGGCATTGAATGATCTTTTACGTTATCTTCACATAACAGAACCGCGGCCCTGTGAAACCAGGAACTACAGGTTAATGGGAGCCATGACAGTCAAAGCCATTCCATCAGCAGCAATAGTCTGCCCAAAAGGTCAACCTCAAGTCCACACAGACGAACAAACAGAAATGTCATTGTTGGATGGGGGGGGGGGGTAATGAAGAAGGGTAGTGAATGCATTTTTTCCATACTTAAATTGAAGTTAAATTATTGCATTGATAAAAAGAAATCACACAAACAAAACCCTATATAGAATGTGTAAGCCACAGCCCCAAACCCTTTCTTTGGGGGGAAAAAAAACAAACAAAACAAAAACAACAACAACAAAAAAAGCCCACATAAATGGAAATGCCAGTCAACTTATAGTGCATTCACGCTGCAGGCAACAAACCATAGGTGACAGGAGGACCGTTCATTTCTTTAGCGCTCTTCGAAAAGCTGCTTTCCAGTGTCAGAATATACGACTACACTTTTGCTTCCAGTGAAAAGACGCTTGAAAAAAGGGATCGCAAGTTAAGAGCAGATGGATTGAAACAACTAACTGTCGTGGCCGTGAAATCAATCCTGTATTTTTTAAAAATGGCTTGGCATACAAAATCACCTCTGCTCTCAGACAGAAGGTATAACTACATAAAAAAAAAAAAAAAATTAAAAATGCTGCAAGTAAAATACAAGCGAATCGAAAAACATGGTGGCTTGTTGATGTGTTCATCGATTTTTTGTTGTTCTGAAAACTACAGTTGTGTACTACATGAAGTGTTTTCATATGTCCATTTACTCATCCGCAACGAAATGTGCAGTGTGCGCCACCAAAACCTGTCTTGTGTGTGACCCGTGTTCTTTTCTGTATAGTGCCTGAAGAAATCATTAACTTCAACTTTGGTTTTGAATGCACTTGGGAAAAAGTGAAGGGGAAAAAAAAAAAAAAAAGAACACCTTCTCAGTGGCACTATATTTTTGTAATTACCTGAAACTCTGGCCCTTCACCGTTACAATGAATGACTGTATTTATAGTTTAATTTGCAAAACAGGTCATCCTTCACCAACACCATTTTGAGAATATTACTGAGGAAGATCTTTTTTTTTTTATGACATTGTGCTCTTTGTTTCTTTGCATATTAGATAAAAAGACATTTTAAGTTTAAACATGTGGTATCACACTAATGAGGAGCAAGCGTCTCCCTTACTTACACCCATTTAATCCAGGGATACATGCTAACCTCTCACATCCCCAATATGATGACTAACGAAGAGAAAAACGTGGGTGTTTTTTCAACGGATTTTATGGCGCCAATGCAGGCATTTACATCAATGTGGATTTTGGCATGTTTAGTTTATGGCCTTTCTTGTTGCTCCCTCTTAATTTTAATGATGAAAGCCAGTGTTGCATCATAATCCTGTGGTGTGTACACTGGACTGCAGAATAGACAGTAGGCAGTGCAAACATTTGGGAGTGTAGAGAAGGTTCAAAGCGTTCTCACTTTCGGGAAGAAAAAATAATAAATTATAAATAATAATTATTTATTATTTAAAGGGCCGATTAAATAAAATTATATTGGCCCTTTCTGCGTCCTGTGCAAGTGTTTTTCCTCTGGCAAGAAAGATCATTTCTACTCCTTTCCAACATCATGTCCATCCCCAGTCACTCAAACAACACTACTGTTCATTTTCTAAGTTTTCTTGGTCATGAAAATTTCATCCGTCCGTATCCATTGTTAGCACTTGGAGTCATTCAGGTGGAAGTCCTGGGTTAGACCAGCTACTACAGCTGTGATTGCCTGAAATACAGACAAGCAGAAAATCCGTTAGATCTGCTTATGTGCTGCAATTTGAAATGTCAAAACTTTGCCTCCTTTCAATCTAGTGATACTCAAGCTCCCGGTTACCCATCAAGCATAGTCTGGAAATTTTTTTTCAGTTTGTAGCATCTTTAGAAATACTAATCTTTGATCTTTAACAATGTCTATAAGGGCCTTTGCCTAAGAATACCTCAGTCTCTATGATAATGGATTTACCAATTGGTCACTTTACAGTATAGGCAGCTATGGATTCTCTTAGAGAGTGATATCTCTGGCAATCAGAACATTTAATCAGAGTTCAAGAAGCCACAGAGAGTGTCTTCTGATTCTGTTAATTGCTTTCAGCTCTTGGACGCACAGTTCTCTCGTCTCATTGAAAATTTCCAATTTACAGCCATTTAATTTTTTTTTTCTTTCACTGGTTCAGTTCTCATTCTGTGTAGAGCAGTGGGCCATTCTGTGTGGCACAGCAGCTAAATTGCGAGCATTAATCATTTCAGAGTCATTATCAGCATTTTAAAGGTGAAAATCCAAACAAATTGTTTTTCATTCGGTCTCGGCTTAATAGGATTGTATTCTTGTAATTTGTAGTCTTGGAGGATTTAAGATAATTAACAATAAATTGGTAACTCAGCTTATTGGTTCCCAGTTGTACATAATATTAAATCTTTAATAAAATCAAGGAGGTGTAGTACAATCAGACAGTTGGGTGGATATTATCATGATAAATTAGATATCAGATGAATAAATAAACGGACAATCAGTGGATACACATGGTAACAGTCTCCCAATATCCCTTAAACTGTCAGTTTTTCTTTATAACAAAAAGGACATTTTCTCACGTACCCCTTGTTGTGTTGCTACTTGTCCAGGATTTAAAATGCTATTAAGGCTCTTGTGGCAAAACAACAAAAGTGAATGAAAAGAGAAATTTGGCTCTATGTTGATGATGAGAAAGTTTTCCAAGTGTTTAGTTATAGTATCATAATTGTTTTAGACAAATTTTTTAGACAAATAGCGACTATATTACAGTGGTAGTTGAGACTTAAGGGTATATCCAAAGTAACGTCAATGTCATCGTCTGTGAAATGGAAATTTCTATGAAATTAATTTCCTGTTATAATATTTAATAGTTGTTGAAATAGTTCACTTCGAACAAAAAATGTCAACCTATTGCTGGTGCTAATAGAAAAGTCAGGGGCCTGTGCAATAGCTATGATTACACCTATTGACAAGGCGTTGGATGTTCTCACCTGTATTGGTCTGTGATGTGGAAAATTAGAAAGGTATTATGCCAGCTTTAGGGCTTGGGACAAATAAATTAACATATAATTACCTGTTATTTTCATGATGGTCATTAGTCAAGCAAGCATAAAAAAAAAAAAAAAAAAAAAAAAAAAGAATAATTCAAACAGCCCAAGGAGACGCATACGTCTGACTCCAAAACCCACACAACTGATTTACAACTATGTAAAACGCAGCAAAAGGTAGTAAATTCCCATGTCGCTTCAGGAGCTAACAACATATTTATCGTTTAGGAATAGATCAAACGGTATTGCTGTCATTCATCACGTATTCTGAAATGTTATTAAGGTGCACTGGAGTGAGTGCTCTAAGACACTGAATGCATTTGATGGTGATTGTGTTTGTTCATGCCTGCCTGGAAAGATGTGGTCGGCGTTTTCCCTCCAGTTAAACATCATTAACTGTCATTTAATCTCTCGCTGCACCAAAACGAGAAGTGGCACCTGTCTGTAGAATCTGATCACCTGCCCCTCAGCGGTCTGAGAGCGGTAGCTGTACCGGAACTCACTGACTGTGAGGTCCATGTGTAAAGGACAAAGTTCACTGCCTCCTCCATCTACTACCCTTTGTGACCACTCTCCAAACGGTGGAGTGCTTAGGGGAAAAGATACTGTGTGTGTGTGTTTAAATGCATGTGTGCATGTTTATGACATGGCACAGAACTGAATAGATTGTGCCTGCAGGGCGAAAGTCACTAAAAATTAGTGGACTACTGCCACCAAACCACAAGTGCAGAAAAATCAACAATGTGCGCACCCACACACACAAAATATCCATATAGAATATCCATATATGTGCATGCCCCATGGAGACAGGACACTCTCCTTCTCTCCTTCCCAGTTTGCATGAAAAATCGCAATATCGGAAAAGCCGCACACATGTTATGGGTGACTTGTAAACATGAAGGATTTGGTCACTCTCTTGCCAAATTACCCTGAGGGGATATCGAGAGGAGAGAAAAGGAGTGGAGCTTTTCTGATGTATAAATATGTTCCCCGGCAGCAAACTGCTGCAAAAATATGAGCATTTAAATACTTGACTAAACCTAAAGGGATTGTTTTGTCTTTGTGAGAGCATGTGTAAAGATAAGTGTGTGTGTGTGTGTGTGTGTGTGCCAACAGCTAAACTCAACGTCCCACCAGATCCAGAGACAGCCCCTGGGGACGACTCTTATTCCTCTCATTTTTTATGATTCCATTGATCTCATGATCTACTTAAGTCAATTTTTTTTTCCTTACGATAACCTTATTTTCAAATTCATGACCAACCCATTCCAGAGATGCCACAAAATAATGATGAAAAATAGTGAAGATATAAAATGCTTCACTTTTTTTTTTTTTTTTATCCCTTTGCTACTTCTTATTTCTTCCCTCCGCAGAGTCCAATCTGTTATCTCAGATGAAATGAATATTTTGGTGCACTCTGCAGTCACCCTGTCCAATCGTTGTAAAGGTTTTTTTTTAAGATGGGGAAACAAACAACTAGATAAAATGTTAATGTAAAATACCCTCGCTCGCCTCGAGGTGAAGGAAGCACGTGGTCAAACGACTGGAGGCCCCACTGCCAGTGGTAATTCTGATTAAACACAATATTGATGAGGAACTCCTTGGAGCCTTCCTTGGAAACAAATCCTTCATTTAATACTACACTTTGTGATTGAAATATAGACATTAAAACCTACATTCTGATCCAAGATGACTCAAACACTTGACTTGGTTTTCGGGGGAGACCTTGAACACTTTACTGTCTCTAGATAAATCCCATGTGAGAATAGCAAGATGGTCACAGAGAAAGAAAAAAGAAGCTTGATTTGTTTACCATCATTTTACATTAACCAAGTTTATAAACAAGCAGATGAGCTTTCCAGAATCTCCAGAGGAATACACCAATAGACTATGTAACAGCGACCAGCGCAATTACTAATGTGGGCTGCTGACAATTCAGTCCGCTGGCTTGTGCAAATGTTACTCAAAAATAAACATAACCTATGTCATATAGTCAGTAGTGGTAGACAAATACACAAATATCAGCAGAGACTAGTTCAAATGGATGTACCTGCAGAGTAAATCATGTCATGAACTCCAAAATGGAGCGAGGCAGTTCTGTTTGTTGTCGCCATTTTTGTTACAGCTTGGAATTGGCTAAGTCGTGAAGCAAAGCACAGAAAAGACACTAAATGCCATATAGTGGATGACGTGGATGCAGCTAGACAACTTCAACTTTGCAGATGACCTCTCCTCTTCTGTTGCACCCAGTAGGAAGAGCAGCATCGTTGCATATGAATCATATTAAAGTGATAGTGTCAAGTATTTGAAGAGGAATTGTGTGAGACACCTATCGAAAGTATAATTATATTGTACTTATATAAATATTACCTGCAGCAGACTTGAGTTAGCAGGCTTTCAGTGTGGGGAACCAGACTCAGGGCCTGGGAAAGTCGGAGGTTCTGCGGAGGAGCACAGAAAAAAAACATGTTAGCCAACTGAAAACTGTCCACCACAAAAAAAAAAAAAAAAAAAATCTATTTCAGCGTATGCATTCTATTTTAGTTGGAGTCACTGTTCAACCAGTTTGTCGAAGAGTTGATAGAAAAACAAAAAAACAAACAAAAAAAAAACAAACCTTGGCTTAAACTGACTTAGTCAGAACCACCTAATTATGAGTGTTTACGGCCTGTCGACATAAGACCAGTTTTAGCATCCCTTCACTGACTTCCTGTTGTTGTGAGAATATATTTCAAGACTTTATGACATTAAAGCATGGACCAGTTAAACTCCATGCTAACATCTTAACTGATTCGACCCGTCACACTCAAGAAGGTCCAATTTTGTTGGCAGAAGCAGCTACTCTTGCAATTTCGCAGTTTAGTCTCTCAACAAAGGGCTGTGCTTATTTTTGTTGGAGCTCCCAAAATATGGAATGGTCTACCAATGCCATCTAGACAGCTACCTCTGTATTCTCATTCAAACAAAAGCTCAAAGCACAAATAATTCATTCATTTTGAAATCTATTTGTAATTTTTTTGCATGTTTGATTTTCCTCGGTTAACCACTTTGTAGCTATGCTAAATGATAATTAGAGCTTTCTGCCAAACTCCAGCCTTACTTCCACCAACATTCAAACTTAATTTTACACAATTATAGATAATTACTGGAAAATAATTATTATTTGAGGGAAAACTACAAGTTTGGAACTCTGAAAAATGAAAAAGAAAGGAGTAAACTCTCATGATGCATGTAAATTGAGTATCATCTTAAACCAGCTGCAGCGGTGCAGAGTATAAACTGCAAGAAGGAAATTATCTCTGCGTACAGAGGAACTTAATTTGTTGGAGGAAATAATAGAGTATAAACCACAAAGGACCCTGAGGACTGGTGACTTTAGACATGATGAGACCACTATGCAGATTAGCTGCCCGTCCCTGATATGCAAAAGAAGTGAAACTCTGCAGCAGACAGGAATATTGGCGACAACTAAGTTGCTATATGCCGTAGTTCACAACTCTGGGAAATGTCACGGTTAATGTAGACGGACCAGCAGTGGAAGGGAAATTAAAAGCAGTAATTGAGAGGTGCTTGAATGGCCAACATGCTGTTCCACGTCCCATGGGGCTTTTAGAGTCTCAGAGCCAGAAGACGGATCACTCTGAAGGTAAGCATGGATCCAACCACTTCCAGCAGGGTAAATCACTGTGTCCTGTCAGTTTGACGACGCCACACGGTGGGCCCATAATATGTCCCATATGGCTGCTCTCTGTGGTGAGGAAGCACGGAGTACGTACACACATATTTACAATGCAACTTATAAGGTTGAAAATATATTTTCAGTATGGGGTATTTACTTAGCAATTTTTTTTTCTTCCCATCTCTGGTATATTATACAACTAAAAATCAGAAATGATAATGCTTCAAAATTATTTTTTTTTCTTTCATGAAAAATAGTCAGCTGCAGTAATTCCTTCAGTCACGTAGTTTTAAACATTTCCATCACGAGCTGATACAAGCTGCCTTCAAAAGCGGAGTTTTGAAATAGCTTGATGCACGTACATTTCTGCTGCGCTATGTGTAAGTTTAAACCATCGCATCAACTCAACACGCCACGATATTTGATTTAAATGCCGAGCATCTAAATCCATCGATATATGTAAACATCCACAGACTGCCAACCCAGAGCCAACAGCAGAGTTTAGTCAGTTCACATTCAGAATGACCAACCCATGCTCCTCATAAGTCAATGGCGTATGTCTCATTCTCTCCCTCTGATTACATCTACTGAGTTAATGAGCCACATGCAGAACATCCTGCCTTCCTTACTATGTATTTCACTCACTCTCTCCATCTCGCTCACTCTCTACTTTCATAAACACACTCTTCAGTTTCATTTGGAGTGGCACCGATCCAACTTTAGCAAAAATATTAGAGACTTTCTTTTCCACCAACACAACAGTTATGAACCATATCAGTAGGAGGACAGTTTACCAATTGTGCAAAATGGCACCAGTATGCTTTCTTGATTGTTTCAGACCAACTGTTTGATTGGACTCTCTGTAGCTCTTGTCAAGGAAAACCTTATCTCTTGGACAAACGTCACTGATGTTACACTAAAGGTGACTTTAATGCAATATACATTTTCCATCACCTGAAATAACTCATTGACGTCACATACTGAAAGTGTGCTTTTACTTTTTTGTACCAAATGATTCCGTAATCATCTGGATCTAGGCAGTGATAGAGTCAAAGTTGGGAACAGAATTGTGTTATTAGGAATAGTTACAAGTTGCAAGTGGTTGTTTGGAGGAAATGGAACTAACATTTCAGACTTGTAATGTAGTTGCAAATTGAGTAATGATTCTTTGAACAATACAAGACTTCCCCCACTTGTCACCTTGAAGAATTCTTGCGCAACCAAAACAGTCACAATAGTGATGAACAATTAAGAAACAAAACAAACAAACAAACAAACAAAAAAAAATCAACAATGCACCTACAACTTCCCGCACAGGCATTTATTTTCTCGGTATAAGAATATTGGCTGTGCTTACATGTGAACAAAGCAAATGACACAATCGTTATTGATATTAACAACAGAGAGCCGAGGTATGAATAAGTGTGTTGCTCTGGCAGTCAATACCAGGAAGAGCAGTCTTTCTGTGGAAAGTTGGTGCCTGTGTGCCGTATGTTGAAAGCAAGCTTAACTTACTCCAGTGATGATAACGCCCACGTGTTGAATCCGGACCTCGTCTCCGTTCATCTCAATTTAACTCCACACAGAGAGCGTTTTCTCCACAGACTATTTGTATACTCTCACACACACACACACACATATACATAGTTATGTATGCCTTCTTCAGCAGATGTCCAACAACCTATCTATGACTGTCAAAGTGTGTTGAAAATATGTAAGGTGGAACATTACAATGTAACATCAGAAGGTCAGAACAAAATGGAAATGTGTTTACACGTCACATAATGTAACATACAAAGATGTTGAATATTATGATTGTGCCTTTACTAACATAGCTTAATACATTGCCTTAAAATTGCAAAGCTGCATATAGATGCTCCTCAAATGGTATGTGATGATAACTGATCTCTTTAAAACTGCATTCATGCTGCCAAACACCCAATGAATTTCTTGATTGTACATGACAATAATATTGCATAACCATGTTGTTGATGGGGAATATCTCAAACCCAAGGACCCCTAACATCATGGTGTGCACAACAAATGAATAAATCAAACCACTACCTATGTTCACTTTATTTATATTTTGTCTGATTGCGATATTTTCAGGTTCAAGGCAGTCTTTCATGCAGTGCTCACAAACAAAGTCACTTAGGCAACAGCAAAGAGCGGGGCTGGACTGCAGAGCGAGAAGCTGTAGGCCTGTATGTGGTGTATGTTGTACTCTCCGTTTCTCTGTGGTAATTGACTACAGCAAGGCTTCAACCTTCCAGTGAGCTTCTCCAGTTAAGCCAGTTTGATGGAGGGATAAGCTGTAGGTCATGCTGCTCAAGACAAGTTATCACTGTCTGGCTTAAGGAGAGGGAAAACTTATCCACTCTGGACTCCACTCTATGTGTGTATGTGGTTGGCCTTTAGTGAACCTCAAGAGGACTTTGCCAAACACACACTTTTTCCCTTACCGTGTCCAATGTCACAAAAACACAATGTATGTTTCCTAATACTGCAGTTGCTTCTGGCATTAACTTCTTATTACTCTTCATTATATATGCCAGAGAACCTCCACAGATTTCGGCCAAGGTCTATCAAGAAAATTTTATTTTGTTTCCTATAAGTCTGCTTCCTGATTGAAGAGCAGCTGTGAAATAGAAGACCTTTTTTTGTTACTTTAATGGCAAAGCTCATATTGAAGAAATAATAAAATCAAGAAAAAAAACAACAAAACAAAACAAAAAAAAAACAAGTTCTCACTGATGTTCTTCAACAAACTCCAACCATCTTTGTTTTTAGTTGTCTTATTGTTATCTTGTTTTATGGTCCAGGAAGAGGCGCCGCGTCGTATGTCTGATTGACTGTTTTTTATATGAAAGAAGAGCTTGTCTTGCTCTAAAAAGAAAGAGTTGATTTTATTTTCAAGCTGAGAGACGCTGCTGTAGTTATTAGGAAAACAAAGAGGAATACAAGGAAGGAGGAAAAAATAAGGAAGTGAGGTAAAAACTAGTCTCTCTATATAATTTACCTCTTTAGTTTTGGGTTGGCGTGGTCACAGGGGTGCACATTAAGGGTGGGTAAATGGGGGATATCAGGAAAAGTTAGACTATGGCTTATCAATTGTGCAAGTTTTAGGTAATTTCACAAACAACTTAATATGAAGCTATATTTGAGGCCCATTTAATAGGATTTTTTGTCTTGTGTACATATGGGAAAACATCTGGACTGAGAACATCCATGTTTTCTTTGGTATAAAGGAAAAAAAAAATAAAAAAAGAAGAGGGACTAACCATGTGAAGCTGTATTTGTATTTAAACTTAGTGGTGCTTTGAACTAAATGTTACCTTCAGCCTGCTAACATTCTTACAATTTTGAGGGTAACGTTTAAATAAAAACAAAATCTATCGGTGTCTTTCTACTGTGTTTTTTCTTTAGTGGTCAAAATAGATGACTTATCTCTTGTCCATCTATTATCTATACTGCTCTACTGTCAGGGTCGCAAGGGGGTTAGGAACCAATCACAACTGACATTGGGCGAGTGTACAACCTGAACGGGTCGCCAGTCTATCACTGGGCTGACATATTGAGACCATTCAGGCTCACACTCACACCAATGAACAATTAAGAGAAACCAAGTTTCTTAAGCTTCCATACATTCAGACTGTGGGAGGAAGCCTGAGTACCCGAATACACGACTTTGTGTTGTGACGCAACAGAGAAAACCACTATAGCAATCATTTTTATTATTTATTGATTTGTATTTCAGATATCAGAATCAATATGTTTGACTTATAGCACAGTCATGTTTTGGCCTTCATTTAAGATGTTTTTTCCTGTTACCTCATAAAAATTATGCTGTTACAGCAAAAAAAAAAAAAGGACCACACTTTAAAGTATGATGTAATACTGGATAAAAAACAGGACACTGCATAATAGTAATAGTGATTCCAGAAATGTGTTATAACATATATGTGTGTTTACATTTATGGTAAAAGATATGATCATGTTTTTCCTTTGCTTCTCTCTCTTTCTTTTTTTTTTTTTTTTTTTTTTTAACAAAATGCATCGTCAAAATGTGCAAGGTTGAGGGCCTCACACTGGTTATGTGACCGGACTCCTAACCCCCGAACCCAAACCCAAAATTTTCACATAAGGCAACAGTAGCATTAAACAGGGATTTAATAAAGAGAGCCAATGTAGAAAGCAGCTCAATCTGGTACACTTAGCTAATGGACAACAGGGTATGTGTGTGTGTGTGTGTGTGTGTGTGTATGTCCTGCTAGCTGCAGCCCGAGTCCTTCATCTTAGCCATGGCCCTTATTGACTGTATTGGAGGTCATAAATCATCGTGTGTATATGTGTGTGTGTGTGTGTTTGTGTGTGTCTGTGCGTGTGCGTGTCTATGGTCCAGTGCTTCTCAGGATGTGAGCAGCAGCACTCAGCAATCTACCGTCAGAGAGGCAACAGAGTGAGCAGTGTGTGTGTGTGTGTGTGTGTGTGTGTCTCTGTGGGACTTAGCAGGAGTACCCAAAGTGGTAGCTGGGCCATTGGACATGATGTACCTGACTGTCACACCCTCTTCACATAGCTTTACACACCAGTGTACATTTCAGTCACAAAGACATGAGGCTCGTGCACACGCACTTACACTGATAGCTGATGGCACACAGAAATACAATCAAGCTGCATCGATACAGCACTGGGTGCTCTACACTTGCTCTGTTTTACTCAGCTCTACTTGGTAAATCTCTTTCCAGCTTTTCTTTTTTGTTTAGTATCTTTTTTTTTATTTTTCACCATGATACAGATGGTGGTGAACTGTATATGACATTAAATGCTCCCCATTAACATTTCCAAGAGTGCTACTGGAATGAGCAATCAAACGGAGCAGTCAAGCAGATGCACAGTGGGCAGCTATCGTATGTGTACATACACAGACGAAGATACAGTGTTGACATTTCAGACTCCCAAATTGCTGCCTGCTGTGGAAATGAGCTGTATTATTAGCTACTATTACTGAGTTACAGAGATGTCACTGTCAAAGATCCAAATCCCAAATCCCACTGCTGACAGTGTAGCGTAGTGCTAACATCTACCACCATATTCATACCATACATGTTTTTGTTTTTGAGAAGAAAAAAAAAAGAGAGAATTTTGAATCTGGTGCACTTCCACATTTTTACATCTGTACCTCTTCTGAAGCATTTCAAAATAAAAGCCAGTTAAGATTGTTTCATTCGTCTCTGTATCCCAGACCTGGGAATTGTACGGCCCGCGCCCCGCCTGCGGTTTGTCTTTGACATTGAGTGGCGGGAGGAACCATCATACGGCCCACAGGCTGTACAATGCCCAGTTCTGCTTTAGTATCTATTTTCATTAAACACACGTGACAAAGACAAGTTCGATCCATACTAGTAAATTAGCTAAATATTCTTAACCTTTGTTTTTTTCTTTGTGGTTTTGGGGTACTGACTATCAGTTGATTAGGGAAATGTTTTTTTTTTTTTTTTTTTTGTGATTTTACCATAAGATTGAAACATAAAATTCAAAAGATGCGAATGGGTACTATTATATTCTGAATACACTGAATTAACTTCCCAGTGCCCAAGCTGAGCACAAGAGAATTTTCCTTGAAATTTGGCGTTAATGTTTCGAGCAGGAAGCGTAAACAGATTCACAAACTGACTGGCAGTTTGATCTCTGTTGGGTTATTTCAATTTTGAGATACACACAAACTAACAAACAATCTGTTTATGGTAAATTGTCACTTGTTTCTCATGGCTAATGCGCAGGAGTAGATCTGGTGTTTCAAATGGCCGATAAAGAGACACAGAAGGGATAGAGAAAATAAATACAACAGTGAAAAATCATTTTGTCCAAGCCTCTGAGGTAGCCTTTCTAAGAGATTGCAAAGAGTTTGGGAGGGAGGCACACCTGGAAAAAGTGGGAGATGAATAGTCAGCAACATATTTTACTTTTCTCTTCAGCTTTTACCTTCCTCTCCTTTCTCTAGGGAGGAAAGTTTTGTGTTATGTCCAACAATAACTTCAGTGACTGCTCTCCTGAAAATAGTACATATAAAGGCTGAGAGGGAGAAATGCAATTGAATCCTCCAACATCCTGCAGATGGACAAAAGTGGGTATGCAAGCTTTTCTGTCAGTGTGATTGTGTTTTGGAGAGATGGCAACTCCTACAGACTGACTGACAGAAAGAATATTTATGACAGAGGAAAAACATGATGAAGAATAATGATCATTTTCTGATTCTCCAGCTCGGAAGGACATTCCTGTCCTACAAATAGGTAAAACTAAACAAATCAAACCCATTTTTAGTTGTGCTGCACTGATTGAAATGTTAACATTTTTTAGCAGATCTATTTTCTCTTCCCTTATTAAATGAGTTGAACAAAAGCATACACATTCTGATTGTGCTGTGTTGCAGATGTTGAGGGGGTTAATAAAGTAAACATTTCAGTGAAAGCGTTTTCTAATATCAGTGTTTGTATATTGCAAGTTTGCAGATGGGTTCGCTAAAATATTTCCCCTGGAATTTCACCTGGAACTCATTAGGTGTCTTGAAGCTGTATTGTCTGTTGTGTATATTTAATCCATAATGATGGTAGATAAAAGGTCAGGGGACTATCTGAGGTTATGGCAGTTCATTCTCTATGGCGCATGGATATCTGTTCACAATCAGAATGTTAGGCTCCTCCAGCCAACAGTCTCAAGCTGAACTTGGATTGTCAAATTAAAAAGTCGAAATTTATGAATCCATAAAATAATGAATGAGATATGTGACCCGAAACAAATTAAATCTGATTCATTCTCTGTGGAGCAAATTTATGCTTCACTTCATGAAAACCAACCCATTATTAGTTGAACGGAAAACAAAGCTCTACCAACCAACCTCGAGTATAATCCCTTGCAAGCAAGGCTGCCTGTTCTTTGAGTAAGGCAAGCAGTGGTGTTGTCTGCTTTCAACACTCCTTCCCCACTCACTAAAATAGCAATTATTACACTCCTGAGTTGTAAAAGTGGATCTGTATTAATTATAAATGTGCATGTGCTCTCCCTGAATTGAGCGAGGTCATGCTCTTCTGTTACAGAGGTACTGCACCACTGCATCGGGATTTAAAAAAAAAAAAAAAAAAAAAAAGACAGAAAAAGAGTGGTGGAGAGACGGTTAGTTATTTATTGATTACTCAAGTGCAGCAAATAGCCTCAGTACTTAGAAAAATAAGGTAGACTCCGAAAGAGAGGGGCATGCAATGACTAAAAGCACTGGCTCAGAAAATAATGGTAAACTGGATTACATCACAATCACGATGTGTGCAGGAGGAAGATAATAATAGATAGCTGATTGATTATTTTTGCTGTTTTACTCATTTATGTGTAAGGCTACCACATCTAGTGAAGAAAGGCAAGAATTGAACGATTCAAATATATTTAATGGCAATTTCCGACCTCCCCTAGTGTGGAGCCAAATGGGAAAAAATGTTTTTTTGTTTCTTGAAAAAATACCTATGCTGTAATTATGCAAAGGGTGAGCAGGTGTTTGAGAGAGGTTGTGGGTTAGGGAAGGCGAAAAAAGAACAAAAGAAGACAGATTTTAAGTTGGAAAGGAGAAGCTTAGTCAAATGAAAACGTTTTCATTGTGACTTGACCTGTTTCCTGTCTTTCATCCACAATTCTTCTCCTTCTTCAAGTCTACCTTTTCTTTTTCTTCAGCCAGGGCCCCAATTATTAATTTTGCTCTAAAGCGCTGACACTGCTACCTCTGTAATCATTGCCACATTTCACCTTTGTATGTGCCTGGAAGCAGATTGAAGGTTTTGTAATTTATATTTCCCTTTTCAGCCAGACATCTTAGTGAATGATTTTTTTCCCCCCTTCTTTTGGTCTTGACTCCATATTAGGCTGGTGGAAAGTTAAAAGTAGGCTCTTATAACAATGTTATAAGATACTCTGGTTGAATGAAGAACATCCTTATTTAGAATATGCCCTGCGAAGTAGATAACCCTTCGGATGTGAAAGAGATGGGAAGAAACGTATGCCATTACACCATGTCATCTTGTCTTTCTTTCAATATTCTCCTTGGCCGGGCTACAGTAAGTGCTCCTGAGTCAGATCTTAGTGTCCTGAAACTTGACATGTGGAGGTAACAAGCTCACAGACTGTGGTGAGAAGCAAACCCAATCTGTAAAACAAAATTCCTTTTGGAATTTTTTTTTTTTTTTTTTTTTAAACCGGACTCAGGGTTGGGTTAGGGTTAGGGAGTGCCCAAAGATCAGTTCTGTCAGCAGGGAGTACCCCATGGATTGTCTCTGGAACCCCTCCTCTTTCAATAGAAGGCACTTGAGCTTCTTTTTTTTTTTTTTTTGGACCATGCACCTTCTGTTATCTAGCTGGTAGCTAGTGGAAGAAGCTGCAAAGGGTCATAATGTCAGCTGAAAAGACAATTAGCTGCCCCTTGCCCTCTCTGGACCAGATTGGCGGTTCCCGCTGCCTCCGTAAGGCAAGCAAAATCGTTCTTGACCACCTCCTGGCCACCACCCATTCAGTCTGCTGCCCTCAGGCCAGAGACAGAGAAGCATAAAGAACACGACTAACAGGCTGAAAAAACAGTTTCTGCCAGGTCACTGAACAATGATCAGCGAGCTATCAAAGGGACTATGTTCAATATCTTAAACAGTATGTGCACACGGGCAATATTTTATAGTCTCTTCAGTATATTTTATCTGTCACACACACACACACAGCACAACTGTTGTTATTTTTATGCACCCTCAGTTGTGTGTACCCCAATTTCATTATACTGATGCCTGTGTGATGACAACAAAGGCTTATCCATCCATTAGGGAGTAACACTCCCATGACTGGATGCTCTTGATCTGCAATAACCAACTTAGGCTGTTCTGGTATCTGATACATGAATCCATATTAATAGCTGGAACTAAAGACTAAGACCAGCACAACACTGTCCAAAGCGTCACACTGCCAAAGATAGCTTGCCTTTGTCCCACTGTGTATCCTGCTGCCAGGTCTTTTCCATGCTTGGGGTTGCACTGAGCACTACTCTATAAGGGTCAGTCAGTCACTCAGTCCTTGTGTCTTTAACAGAAACACTCTAATTGGTCAGTGGCCTTACAGCCCCATATGCAGCAATCTGAGATGACCTGTGAGACACACTGACACACTGCCTCTCCTGTTGGATCGGACTACACGGGTCAGCCTTGGCTCGCCACAGAACACTGATAATGTGTCTCCTTTACATAAAAGTGGTTCAGCAGCTAGCCTCAACAATTAGTCCTCTGTCGATAAATGATCATGCAAAAATAAAACTAAAATATCAGAATTGTGGGCTAATAATCAATTCAAACAATTTGCCTCAGCAAATTCTACTCTGTCCCCGCATCAGAGAAAAGCACAGCATTGTTGCCAAACTTAAAATAATAAAATGATAAATTACATTATTCCAGCTTTGGATAAAATATGTATATATATAATATAATAAAATGTGCGTCTCTTTGATTCAAATGCATTTGCTACAGTCCACAACACATTGCTTAGTAAAAGGTATATTTTACATTTTGACAAAATTTACTTATCTTGTTAACCTAATTTCTACTAAAACTGGTACTATTATTGAAACAGTAACAGAGAATAAGCATCTTGGAATCAGGATTGATCAGAAATCAGCTTTAAAATAAAGGATAAAAGGAATTATTAAGTGACCATGTGACCCATGAGTGGTTGACTCTTTGCTAGCGCTCAAATGACCACCTGTGATGCCAGAGTGAAAATGTAGTTACCTAACGCTGCTATTATTTTGTGAATGTGGTTAGTGAGTGGGGAACTGGTCTCATCAGGCCTTTCTCATCAGCTGCTGATGACATTGACAAAAACAACAAAACCATTGCACTCAAAGTTTTCCCAAACTGCAGTTCCAAAGCACCGTTTAATGCCAGGATAAATCAATTAAAATATAAAAAAAATATATGTACAGCATGAACTAAACTAACATTAACATTTCATAGAATTTCTCTCCTAAACTAAATGGGCTGATGGGGCCCATTTGTGTGAATGGGCCCCATCAGCTTTTTCCTGCGAGTACCTCATTGACTATAGATAAGTAGCACATCAACCTCAAAATAATCGGACCTATCAACTAACCAGCTAAGTACGTCTTTATAATGCAAAATTAGACTTAGCATATACCATGTGAACTGCAAACAAACAATTGCTTGTTAAGCATTGTAATATTTGTTTAAGAATGGTAAAGTACAAATATTAAAACACATTGTCTGCCTTGAATTCGAATGCATAAATTATACACTAACAACGACAGAACTATAAGCCACAACTGGGACAAACAAATTGTCATTCTAATATGTGCTGCATATAGAGCGGGGGTTGATTAATGAATGGACTTGTGCTCCACCCCCACAGGTGGTGTTCAGTTGCATTGTATTATTTGGAGCACTTTTCTAATTGTAAAAGAAATTAAGTAAATAATAGGTCCATATTGATTAAAGCACACCATTTAAATGTCAAAATACGAGCGCTTGATCAGACACTGAAGTTTCCCCACTCCTTCTCCCTCACCTATACACAAAGAGAAATCGTAGTAGGAGTTCATATTGTAATGTCTTCATCTAATTCAGGTAATTTCCATACAAATCCTGACTGAACAATGCTGTCAGTGGGGCAATAAGTTAATCAGTCAGATATTGTCTCTTGCAGATAATCTCTATCAGTACTGCTTTCAGTGAATGAATCCTTCAAATGGCTTAGCTCTCAAGTGCTGAGAGCGACAGGCACAATGAAAAGTTCAAACAAAGACAATCTGCAACCTCCTCCAGTCACCGACAAATCCATCACAGCCATCTCCTCTCTTCTTTTTTCCTCTAATTCCTTTTATCTTAGACATATGCGACAGATTTCACTGCTGAATGCTGAAAACACACAAGCCGGACGAGTACGATTCAAAACTAACAAAACACACCTAAGAAATGACTTGTGATAACTGTCTCTGTGAGACTGGTTTGATCACAGCGTTAACATGATGAGTGTGTTTCAGTGGCACATTCAGAGACGCCCCCCTTTTTTTAAAACTGAAAGAGAGGATTGGATTAGCTTAACCACTTCTTTTTTTTTTTTTAGGGATAAAACTAAAATGGATTATGAATGAAATGTTGCAAACAAACATACATCTGCAATAACAGATGAAGGGCCAAGGCTAAACCAATCTAACATTCAACTGTCTTTCTCTTCTGAAAACATCAGGCAAACAATGTGGCAATACCGAAATTCCGAACAACAAGCAACAAATTCAATACCACAGCAAAATAACAGGAGGACAGCTGCTGACCACAGTGTGTGATAACAAGGTGCAAGACAAATTCAGTTTATGTTAGCATTATGTTTTAGCAGACTGCATTGTGGAAACACCAGCCTGCTAATATTCTGAGCATCCAGCTGCCACTATGAGCAGTCGCTACATTTGCCTTAACATGCTAATGTTAGTCAATGTCAACATTGTCTGTGGAACGTTGCAAAGACAAATGTCGACTGTCTCAGTTGGCAAAAGACTATTCATAGCACGAGCATGATGAACACGTTTTTAACGTAAAGATGATGAATGAAACTCACTTCTCCCACAGCGCTGTCTATAACCCACTGAGCCGTTTCAGATACAAAATTATATCTATACACAAGTCATGGAGGGGTTGTATTTTCTACATGTCACGAAGGAACTTTCTTTTCCCCTGCACATGCTGCTGTATTTCTATGTTGTTGACTGCCTGCCTTCCTCTTCTCTCCAAGTTTTATGTCAGACTGTACTTACAGCCTTATTATGAGGTCCTTGACAGTCTGGAAGAATCACATCTCCTGAACCTATGACATCTATGGTAGCTTTGGCACCCACAGTACTGCAGAAAAGCTCATTTTCTGAATTTTGAAAAGAAAAGTTGAATCAAGGGACACAGTGATCTCCTGTGCCTTTTTTGGGCCATCCATCCACAGGTAAAAGTTTTTGTCTCACCTTGATTGAATGAACATTTTTTCCTAAATTTTTCTAAGAATAATGAAGAAAGGCTTGAAGTTGACCTATTCACCCAGAAAAGTAGCAATGCCTTTCAGTTTATTGGTGCCATTTGGGCATGTAACTGAAAAAGGAACTATGGTTATGGTTTTTACTAAAATATTCTACTTTTGGCGTTTATACCTAGAAAACAGCTTTTGAATACCTTTCATTTTACGATGCACAGATAAAAAAAAAAAAAAAAAAAAATACAACAAATACTATTCTTAGATTTTATTGGCCAACTTGACTGCAGGTTAATGTAAAATCTGCAATACGACCTTGTTGTCTTGTTTACTCAATTTGCCTCTTAGCACCTTCTTGTTAACCAAGCTGGAAACAAACCAACACAGATTGTATACGTGGGTGGGTGGCACGCACACGCGCACACACGCACACACACACGCACACGCACACATCCAAAGTGCATTGCACATTAATGCAAAGTCAGACTAAAATATTTTGTCCATAAACGCCTGAAGCACTTTGCATGTCATATAAGATTTCATATGCTGCCTAAAATCAGTGTAACAGAGGCTATAAAAGGTCTCATTCAATCACAAAGGAACACTGTGTTCCAATATAGCTCCCATGGATTGATGCAGGACAGATATATAGAGTGGTGAGCAGGTTTTTGATGTTAGATTATTGGATTAGATTAGATTAGATAAAGATTATTATGATGATTGTTGTTGTCATCTTTTATAAAATATTCAGCTGAACTGAGCAAATTAATTGAACTGAATTTACCTATGAAATTTGACAATTTTGAGTAAAATGATTTTACAAAGCTTTAATTTAATTTATGCGACTGCTAAATGTTTTCTCAAATTCAGAAGCCACACTGAAACATATAAAAGGCAAAGGTATTAAATGCTTTTGAGTCCCTAAAATTGAGACTTTTGGAAATGCTGTTGGCCCAGCTTTAATTAGACCTTCGGAAGTGACATGGTCTCCTACGTTTGCCTCCTGGTTGGGTAACACGTTCCAGTGATGAATTCTCCATAATGAATTAGTTATAATGTGTCATTGACCTTTCTTCTTTCCTCCTTTCTTTTCCAGTTATGGTTCAGCTATAGTCTTGCTGTTGTCTGCAACTAACCAACAACAGAGTAGACAATCTTCTTCACACCGAAACATGCATGCCCAGTGTCAGTGATTATTTTTGAAAAGCTCTTTTAAAGTGGAAGCTTACTTGCGTAGACATTTCCTATATTATCTCAGTTAGCATCTGAAGGAAAAGACAGAAAACGTATCTAGGTTCGAGCCATTTTCATGTGAGGTACATTAAGGGAGCTACGTAGCAGTGCCCGTGGTTATGAAATCCTTTTAAATTTCAGTTTAATGTAGAATTGCTTTAGGTGGCAGCCAAACTGAGCATTGGAGAAGTGCAAGACGGCTACTTCTATCTTTCATGCCTAACTGTCCACCTTTCCCAATTTCACCTTCCCTGTCTTCACTCCTTTCTCTTCCCTGTTCTGTCTCAGGTCTTCCCCTCTCCATTTCCTCCACTCGGTGAGCGGTGTGGTGACCTGAAGTGTGCAGTGGTGATTGCCTCTGCAGTTCAATGCAGAGGTCTCATTTCCCGGGCCCCATGACTACTCCTGGAAGTGCAACTCCACCATGATTGATGCTTTATAAAGCTTTTCTTTACAGTTGTGACATTTCGGGGAAAACAAGCAGGGTCTGAACTTTCCATCTGTCGGGTCCACTCGCTTGTACCTCCCCTATTCCACTCATCGCAATCTATCCCTTGCTTTCTTTTTGCTCGATTCTTCATATGCTTCTCATTCTCTTTAGTCAGTCTTTCTTTATATTTTTCCCCATCCTTTCATTGCTCTATTAGTCCCTAAATGTCATATATAGAACACTTAGAAATAGTAACAGGAGAAAGAGAAAAAACAGAAAGAAATGTGCAAATCATTGACGAGTTGCAACACAACTGTGCAGAAACATGCCTCTCCTTACCAATCCTTGATAGAAATGTGTAGCACTGAATGCATGAGGAATGTTGTTGATCATATTCAATATCAGTGTTAGAGCCTTAAAATGCGTGCACGGACCTTACCTGTTCATTTGAAATGTCATCGTGACAGTTCACTTGCTTTTTGAGCTAAACATATTTAGTTCTGTTTACTACTTTGATGTCGTACATTGTGACAAACCGAGTTCAGCTCATGAAAGGTAATGTTTTGAAGGCTGCGGGGGGGGGGGGATATCAAACTGGTGAATCTTTATGTTTATGACATTTAGACAACTAATTGCTTGTGAGCTCAGTGAGATTTATCCCTTCCTGTTTTCTGATGTGTCAAACGTATAATTGAGCATTAGATTAATGTTGAAGACTCTTATAAATGCAAGCCGTTAGAATCAAACATTCACATTCACATAGTGCTGCAAAATAAATAAATAAATAAAATAAGACTTTCTGAAGGGATAATGGAAGGTCAAGAGATTAGAACTTTCCTCACAACCTCTTGAATATGTGCCAGCACATTCATGCACTACTGCATTAGTAACATGCTTGCAGTGTTTCGATGCTGTGGGGCAGTTTGGATGACTGAGCAGCTGACCTTTATCAAAGGGAATATATAGTGAATCATGGTGCCAGCATATGCTGCCAGGAAGATATTCATGATTTTTTTTGAGTACTGGTTGCTTTTTGGAACAGCTCCTATAAGAACCTGACACCAGTAGAGGAAGCTGTGGTAAGCTGGTGTTGGAAATACACAGGCATGATGCCACATACATCAGTTGCTTATCTGAGAGGTACAACTCTTAATGACCCAGTTTTATGGAGCTGTTACATCTTTTGGCCTTCCGATTGTGACATCGGCGGAGCTCGTACATACGTAGCTGTACATAGCAGATATATTCCACTCGCAGGAAAACATCTTGTGGTATTCTTGTGTTTATTTTCACTCAAAGTCCATTCACCGCTGCAATGATGTCTGTCGAGGGAGCATGTGTAGGTATGTCAGCGTGTGCATGCGAGTCTTAATGGTACAACATTTGAATTTGTAATGCAAATTCAAATGTAGGTAATTCTCATAGCCTATGCTTGTCATTTGTATGTGTATAGGTGTATTATTTGTGTTTTCACCTCAGGCACTTATCGTAGATTATATTAAAACTCCATTCTAAAATTAATTCAGTTTAACTGAGAAAACGCCATTTAACGATGCTAAAGCATAGCAGTAGCTCTGTAAATGAAAATGGGTGACTGCGGCATTAACAGGCCACAATCTGTGTGATTATATTTCCTCGCAAATTTATGGGCCACCGGCTCATTTATGAGCAAGGTTCAATTGAACCTTCAAATTATTTAATTGTTATTCGAATCAATAAATCAGTCTACAATCGGAAGTCGGGACTTGATTAAATTCATCTCAGAGCTCTACCTCAAAAGAGCACACAGGAAATGACTGAGTTAAAATATATTAGACAATTTATTGATGACTAACAAGGTGAAATATGATGACAGAAGACATGAAATTGTCGACGCAACTAACTAATATCCTTCAACAGCTGATGAGAATGTGTAATGTTATGATTGGAAGAAAATATGACAAAGTTATTTAAATTAGTGCTGTCTGTTATGAGCACTTCTTATGACTCTCTCTCTCTCTCTCTCTCTCTCTCACACACACACACACACACACACACTGCTGCACAAAACGATCTACCTTAAAACACCTAGCAAGAGAAAAGAACAATGACATGAAGCCAAAAGCTGAAGAAGAAGTTAAAGTACACGCAAAGAAAAGAATGGATGGACTGGCGACCTGTCCAGGGTGTACCCCGCCCTCGCCCAATGTGAGCTGGGATTGGCTCCTGCACCCCCCGCGATCCATTTCCATGTTGCGGTGGAAGATGAATGAATGAAAAAAGAGTAGAGTTAAAGAGAGCTAAGAGTTTGAAGAGGATGATCTAAGAGTTTCGAGGAGAGATGAATGAGAGCAGTCAGCCTGTTTTATTCCCAGCGGGCCAAGTGCCCCCCTGGTAGGGTGTTAACAATCTTCTTCTTTGTTTCAGCGGTGGAAAAACCTTTGAAACACGGATCGCCTATCTGTTATTTACCGTCAACCGGCAAGCACAAACAGAAACACTTTTTAAAACTGGCTTCATCATCATCTATAATTAACAGTATAATCATGAGTTTTTCAGCATTCCATGATTCAATGATTCAACCCTAGAAAAGGGTTAAGGGTTAAGATATAAGGTTAAGGGTTAAGTGATAGGGTTAAGGCTTAAGCTATGAAATAGCTATAGAATATCTTAACCCAAATGGTTCCTTACTCTAACATGATATATGACCTGATGAACTAATGTCTAAATCAATAGTCATAACTGATTACATGGCACACGTAAAGGTTACATGTTTGATTATAGACTGTATCAAGTCTGGTCACGTCACAAAGGGGGCAGTATGGTATTATGGTAGATATGAGGCTAGAAAGTGCAATTGGATATCTCCACTTCCTGGTGGCTTAGAATTGTGCTTTTTAGTTGTATTTACATACAAATATTTTCTGAATGGTATTGTCTTGGTTATAGAACAGTGTGACATTTCTTTTGTTTCGGACAGAATCAAAATACAACAACCATTAGTCCTTTCTAATTTATGGGTGTGGCCTGTTGTCCTTTTCGTGGCCCTCCTTTGATAAAGAGAAGAAGGAGGGCTGGTGTGTGTGTATGTAAGTTCATAAAGTGTCCTTAGTGTGGAAAGGGTTTTACACCTTAGTTCTTTGTCTCAACACTCTCTCATTGTAAGTCTCTCAGATGTTTGTTTCAGGTCAGAAAGAGAGCCTCTTTGTCTCTGTTTCTTATCTGAGTGATAGTTTAATGGTGGAGAGGCAGAGTGGAGGGTCTTGGGTCTTGGGTCCAGGGCCCAAACCTTCCCATGACCTCCTGCAACGCACTAGCTGCTGTCTACAGCTGCTTCATACTATATTAAAATAGTTTTCCTTTAGTTCATTAAATCCCTGTGGCATGTGAAGTAGTGATGCTTGGGTTGACCCCATAACCTTTTCTGGTTTATGAAAGAAAAGCAAGTCACTCAAAAAGAAGGTTTGACTGTCACTCCTGTTATATGTGAGCATATGAGCGCGTTTCAGCATATATGATCAATAATAGTGAGACGACACCACATATTACAGAATTATACACTTTACAGTTCACCAATGGTAACTTAATGCATTCTGTAATGTGTGTGTGGTTTCAGCTAGTAATCACAATGTAGCCTATTGCACACAGTGTTTCTGAAAGTTCTTTATCACTTAGGTCATGAGTAAGGCTGCTTGGTCTTCTTTTTAGCCAGACATACTGGACTCTGTAATATTTTCTGGTGCTTAGGTAGGCAGACCTGCCCAACCTGCAGGTTATGTTTTGACCTGCACACCACAAGTTTAGTTGCTGAGAATTTCATGGCCTGAAGAAGAAACTTTTCAAACAGAATAAAGCAGCTGTTGACTGCAAAGACCGTGATCAGCCACATTCATGTTGACATTAACTGCATTTCCTGTCGTAACGTTATTTTCCAAGTTTCATTAGATTACCTAATACGTATTTCATTTTGTATCGCAGTTTTCAGTATCATTGTGTAATAAGACGCAATGTCAAACCATTCACGTACATTAAAATTAATGTACAACAATGATGGAAAAATAAATAAAACAACAGCATTCAATAGCCGTCGCTGTCACTGTATCCACATTTAGAGACAGACAGCTGCTCTTTTGAGGGAGAAGTGTGAACCTGCAGTCTGCACACACAGGTACACACATGTGCTTGTGTCTGCACAGCTGAGTTGCACTAATCACATACAGATGCACATGGATACACACTGCAAATATTTAGGTCAATAATCGCACAAGCATATGTACTCTGGGTCCCTTTTCAGCCCCCCTTCTCCCCAAGTGTTTATATGTGTGTCTTTGTCTTTGTGTGTGTGTGTGTGTGTGTGAACATATGTCATTGCAATGTTACCAGTAGAATTTCTCCATGGTGACTATCAGTAAGATTAAATAGAGGTACCTGGCCACATCCATCACACCTTGTAATCATGAGGAAGGTCACACAGGTCACAGTCTAGGGAAGGAAGCTAAGGGAGTAGGTGCATTCAGTACTGCATAAACACATGTTACGTAAACTGATTAAAAGCTCTTTATAATTCGCTAGTTTTAGTAACAACCAAGCCAGACAAGAGAATTCAGAGAAAAGTAGCAAGACTATCAGGGATTGACTTGTTAATGTTCATCAAGTCAGCCCAGCAGTTTACAATGAATCAGCAGCAACCCCTGACATTATTCCCCTTGTTTACATACATTTCTAAAACTGAAAGTTCACAGTAAAATTTAACTCTGAGTACATCAAATTGCCTTTTACGTCACCAGGCTCCTCTGAAAGCAGAAAGGTTGTGATGGGCCAGTGAACACTGACAAATACTTTCACAGGCATTCTGAGTGCAATTTGTCTGCATTACTAGCTGCCTCATGTAAAACTAATCTAGACCTACACTTGTGCATTGGTAAGTTGTTGCCATAGGAGCGGGGCCTTCATGTGTAAACACAGTAGCTACAATTTTAAAGCCTGTTTTTTTTGTCCTTCTCTCAAATACAGACTTCTGTGGATAAGTAAGCCAGCAAGTTGAAAAGGTCTTTTATCTGCTCTGGATGATGTGCTGTTAAAAGCCTCAAGGCGCTTAATTTCTTTGTCATGTTTTGTTACGTTGCAGCCTTAAACTAAAATAAAAATAAATAAAATTTTCTCTTCAGTGGCCTCCATGATTCACAATTGGAAGAAGTTTGGAACAACCGAGACTACTTCTGCCTATCCAAAGTGAGCAAGGCAAAAGGGCGTGGGGACATGGAAGAAAGTCAGAATGTAGGAGAGGGTGTAACACCTTTTACAAAGTAAAGATAACCACTAATTGGAACCAGTTCTTTGTCAACAGCTGTTGCCAGAACCTGGGGACCCTAAAAATGCTTTGCTCAGAAAGAAAGGACAGATAGAATACATGAAATGTACAACCCATCAATTAGTTATTTGTCAGAATTATGCAGGGGTTGAGACTGGTAAAGGCCAAAGTTCACCTCAAGTAGCATGATAGGGTGGGGTGTTTCCAAAGTCAGGCTGCTAGAGATGAAGCATTTTGGATGGCAGGACCATCCAAACCAAAAATAATCATAACTTTATAATAAAGCTGTCAGGGAGGGAATTCACAAGAAAACAGCTAAAAATCACAAGTGAGAGGAAATATAGCTTTTTTTTTTTTTGTTTATTTTTAGGACCCAAATGCATAAAATAGATTACTTGATTCCTGAACTTTTTATGAATTCCAAAGAACATATGACAATTATATATATATATATATTTTTTTTTTTCCTACAGGGTATACAGTCTTGTGACTCTTATCTCTTATTCTCCTGAAGTGGCTGAAAACAGGAAGCAGAAGGTTAGTGGTTTATTAATAGGCCTGTCTGAGTGACCCATCTGGATCATAAAACTACACTTGAAAGTCAGCGCTGTGAATATCTGTTCTGTCCTGGGAAAGAGGCACGTGAGCTGCATTGGCAGTAATAATGTAAAGTCTCCCTCCATGCGCTCCCAGGAGTGCATGTGATTAAATATGCTCCTCAGGGTGTGATTTCTGTGTTTGGAGGTGTGGGATGTACTCATCATGCCCTTTATACACGAACACACATTTCAACAGTTCCCGAGCTGATTTCCAAAAACTGAGCTCCGAATCTGAATCAACTCTTAATTTTCTTGTCACTTGACTATCTGCGAGTATGTGTGTGTGTGTGTTTGTGTGTCACTTTGAATGAGATAAATGTCTTGGGAAGCAGCAAGTTTTGCCTGTTGGTGCTTATAATCAGTGAGAGATTCACAAGAGGTGATAATATCCAAGGTAATTTTAGTCCAAGGATCTGATGCACAATATGGTGCTCAGCATTAAAAAATACAAGCAATAACACAATTTTTTTTCCCTATTACTCTGATTCTTCCTCTTTCACGTAGCACAAGTTCCCCCTAAACAGAAATAGACACTTCGTTAACACTAAGTTGTTGCGTAACTTTTATTTCATTTTAAAAGCACTTCAAATTTAGACTTTTTGCGCATCACGTACACCACGCTTGAAGCCGAAGCAGCACAGCAGCCGCAGTCCCAAATACACTGGATGTGTTTATCCTGAGCGCTTTGCTGCAGCACCACATTGGCACAGTTCCCAGTCCAATACACAATCGAGGTAGTTAACACATGAACGTAAAAAAAAATTGTCTAAGTGTGCTGCAGGGTCGGACCTGCAGTATGAGAAAAACAAGCTGTTATGAAGCAAATTAAGTTAGGACAGCTGTATTCAAGGCCATATACATCGTTTAGGACAATATGCTCATTTCCTACATATAGTGAAAATGGGAATGTGGGGGTTTTAATTACCGTCAGTTGAGTGAACATTTAGCAGTTAAATAAAAATAACAGAAAATGTGTATTCAATGTTGAGCTGTCTACTTAACATTCACTGCTAGATCAAGTTTACTTTTCTAATTCTCTGAAAAAGGATGGATTTTCTAACATATTGGAGCGAACATAACCTATTTTTATTAATATTATTAGTATGCACTCAACAAGAACAGAACAAGGTCCAAGATAACTGTATTACATCGACTATACTGCCTTGTGTTGGAGGTAATTAGGAGTCATTACCTCTCCTAGAGTTGTTCAATTAATTGCTACTACTACGCTGGAATGGTCAAAAATGTATTTAATCATGTCAGAATCATCTGACAGGAAAGCATGGTAGAAAACTGTTCAGCGCAGACAGGATGTTTGAGTCTCTGTGTGGTAGAGCAGTAGTCATTACAATTCAAAACAGAAATAACTGAATGAAAGCATATATTAAATCATAAGCTTTTACAATGGTCTGGTATCCATCTTAATTAGTTTCTGTCTGCAGAAGTTATCGTTGCTTTAGACCGGCTAAATTCGTTTGTTTTTGTCGAATTTCAAAACCAGAGCAATCTGAATGATCAGGATTAAATATTTAAATGGACAGTATTCACTGAAGAACCACAAAAGGCTCGATATCCAGACACTTAAGAGGCCTTCAGTGAGCTTGAGGCTCTGGAAGCAGAAAACAGCACCCCCAGTGCCAATTACAATGGCGCAGATTGTGAATTATGGCTGATGACGAGGCCATGAACTCTAATTTAAGTCATGTTTGCCTCCCTTTTTACGAAAAACATTGCGATCTCTTATATTGGATTGGAAACATAAACAAACTGACATATTCACGTTAGAAAGTTTTTTCCCAGATACCAGACCAGACCCACTCCAATTCTGGGTCCAGCTGACCGTTGGCCTTTTAACACCACGCCTTTCAACAGCCTGATAGCAATAACATGGGCTTCACATGGTAGAGCAATGAAAGGGCCAGAAAGAAAAGAAAAAGGCAAGGGACCTAGATAAGAACAGACAGTGAAAGGATGAGAGAGAGACTGTTAAAGAAATAGACAATCTCTCCCTCCCCTTTTTAGTATAGACTCCCTCGTGAATGAGTGAATGAATTTTAGATTAGCCTTTATGCTTGACCTGTTAACACCCAATGACATACAAACAGATTGTAGCTGCAAAATAAGAGGAGGGGGAAGGTAAAGGTACAGAGACAGAAGGAGGGAAGGAAAGGAGAGCGAGGATGGAGATAAATCAGGCGGAGGAGAAATGCTTTGGAATGACAGCGGAAATGAGGAAAAAAAAAGGAGACTTACAGAGGAAGATGAAGAGATAGCGAGAGTGACAGAGAGATAAACAGAAAGGAAAGGAGATCAGGGAAAAGGAATGATGGGAGTGTTGATGGGATTAAATGCGTGGACGAGGTAGAGAGAGAGACAGATGCCAGGAAGTAACCTCTCCCGACTCTGTCTCTCCAGGGAGGAATGTGCTTTCACTATGTAACATGTCACACACACAGTGACGTCAAACATGAACAACAGACATTTTCATTTGTTTTTCTGCTCCAATGATTTGACACAGAAAACTGCAACATTGCACCTGTGCTGACATTCAAGCACACACATAAATACATATAAATATATATTAGTAAGAGGTTTAATAGGATGTTGCATTAACAGTTCATAGGATATAAACAGAGCAGTAAGACAGGACTGAATGCAAATGAGAGCGTCTTTGCTACTTGTGGATTTTGCTGGACAAATTGCTTTTATTGAAATCCTGGCAACAGTATAAGAGATAAGTGTATAGCCACCAAAGACTATTGTATTCTGTTGTCATTAAGAGATATATTTAAAATGATTATTTTCCAATTCATTATGTAGGTGTAGGTGTGAAATCCCATTTCTACTAACAAGCAGTGTAAATCCCCCGTGATCACAAAATCAAGCTTCCAAGTGAGATAACAATAAACAAGTCCTATTTCTGAGTGTGGCGAGAGAGTAAAGCTGACCATTAAACACCCGACAGACTCCATGAGGAAAAACAGTCATGTTTTTTACTTTTGCATCGCGCATATATAGTTATTCAGTTAGTACTAGAAGGGCAATAACACGAGCAAGAAAAAAAAGGGAAAGTGCGTTTAGATATGTAAGAATAAAACTAAGTCACAGATGGTTAAAGCCATCACATTACTGACCCACCTGAGCAGACACACACAGTACTGGTGTTGCACCAAGAGAAACAATCTCCAACTGTTTGTGACAAGATCAACGTCACATCGTCTTATGCAGGAATTATCTGAATAGTCTTGACAAGGTGTCAAATGTTGAACAGTTAGATGTGCTAAATGGGCCTGCAATGACTGCTGAACATGTTGGCCATATGGAAGGGCCCCACTGAGTTCTAACTGTTGGCAAAGGGCCCAATTTTTCTATCATCAGACAGAGAGAAAGAGAGAGAGAGTCAACCTGTAGCAGCGACAGCCTTGTGTGCAGTTCTGTTTGTTATGACTTTGCCTTCTTGGAGGTGTCAAGTGCATTATTTTAAGATAAGTAGGTAATAAGTAGTTTTTTTATTTATTTTATTGTTCTTTTATTGCTGTGTGTGTTGTTTTATAAAAATTTAACAATCTAACAAAAAAAAAATGCAATTGTAAAATGAGAAAGCTCTTACTTTAACTGTGCTGAGTCAACTTTGAAATTTCCTTTCACAATTTGCAATGGAGAGTTTCCTTATATCTGGTTCTGCTGGATGATCCGCTGCTCTTAGCCTCTGTGCTGAATTATGCCAAAGTCAGCTGTGTGTTACTGTAACCAGAGGGCGGTATGACTTTTCTACTTCCTTCAAGTCTGATCACCAGTTAAAGTGACAATCGCTCACTGAAAGCGCGCCACACTGCAATAATGTAAGGACTTTATATATAAACTATGATTATGAGCTTTCCATGCAAGTGCATGTTGGCAGATGACAGTTGAGCTGAAGGAAGCAGCTGTGCCGACGCACTGGACTGCAGTAAAACTGGTGTATTGATATTTTGAGTAGCGATGCAGCTTCTAGTCAAAGCTGACTATATTAACTGTAGTATAAAAACTACTGGTTCTGTCTTAAGGAGAATGTCCCTCTTTTAAGGTTACCAGGGCCAGTAGCTTTTTCCAACTAAGTGGCAACCCAGCATGACATCATCCCAGTTTTAGAAATCAGCAGACACCATCAGAGGAAATCATGTTTGAGGCTATGGAGGAGTGAGTAGTAGATCTCACCTGAGCTGTAGTCTATCCTGATTGTCAGGCTGGTCGCCCTTTGTTGTACAGGCTGTCAATCATGTTTTACTTACACTCGAATGTCAACCCAGCTTAATTATCCATTTCCCTCAAAATGGGATGGTAATTTAACATCTTGTCGTAGGAACACGTTATACAAACTGACTTCCGTTTGGAGTTGCCCCCCTGTTGGCCACTTGCACAGACTGGGGCAGGTTATTAGGCCCACATGGGGAGGACATAGACTAACTGACAAACTGCATTACAGACTACATTAGAGCATTGTACCCACCAAGAAGGTGTGCTGTTTCTCCCACAACAAATCCTGAGTGAGCCCTGAGCTTAGGCAGTTGCTGTTAGAGAAGAGGAGGCTGTTTACATCAGGGGACAAGGCGGAAACTTCAGAGCAGGAATTAGTAGCTACAGAATAGAGATGGAAGGGCATCTTCAAAACAGCAATGCCAGGGAAGTCTGAAGGGACATGAAGCCCATCTCAGACCATGCTCTAGGTCCTGGGAGATCGTGGTCTGAGATGCTCCCCCGATGGTGAACTACCCCTTCCTCTTTACTGTATACACATCAGTCTTGATCTACAACTCTGGCAGCTGTCACCTTCTCCTGTCTAATCATCCGATGACCACCACTGTGGGGTTTGTGTCAGAGGGAGACGAGCAGGAGTAAAGGAAGGTCACATTGACTTTGTGGACTGGCGTGAGCTTAACCACCTTCAGCTAAACACGAAGATGACAGAGGAGATGGTGATGAGCTTTCAGAGGGGAGCACCGCAGACTGTACCAGTGAACATCCAGGGTTTGGACATTGAGAGGGTGGACTCACACAAATTACTGGGTGTTCAACTCAACAACAAACTGACTGGTCTCTCAACATGGACACCCTGTACAAGAAGGTCCAAAGCCGTTCTCACTTGCTGAGGAGACTGAGGTTCTTTGGTGTGTGCAGGACACTTGAGAACCTTTCACAACACTGTGGTGGCATCTGCAATTTTCTATTCTGTGTCTGCTGCACTGAGAGAGACAGAAAGAGGCTGAACAAACTGGTCAGTAGAGTTTGGTCCTGGACCGTCCCCTGGAGTCTGTTAAGGAGATGGGAAAAGGAAAGGAGGACGGTGGCTGAGCTGACAGCCATTATGGACAACTCCACTCACCCTAACCCATTTCAGGACACAGTGGGAGCCCTTAGCAGCTCCTTTAGCAGCAGACTGCTCCAACCCCCCCATGCAAGAGGGAGCGCCGCAGCAGGTCATTCATTCCAAATGCAGTCAGACTGCGCAACTGCCTAAACTAACTCTCCGCCGAATCCACAGCCACCAGTCACTTTGTGGATGCTACACACTGTGTGTGTCTTTTTGAAAGAAAAAATAGTTATAGAAACAGAACAAAAACTTCAGAATATATATTCATTGCTGTGGCCTCGGTCAAGGGTGTACATAGTGAATATATATTTATCTATATATTGTAAATATTTTTATCTAATGACTTTCTTCCCTTTTTCTTTTATCCATTTTTTTAAACGTTCTTCTTTTTCTACTATCTATGTGCTCTAAACTGAGCTGCTGTATCAAACAATTTTCCCTCTTTGAGGGATCAACAAATTTCTATCTTATCTTATCTGGTTAATTTTAAGCCACTTCTGCTCTTACAGCCCTGGAACCAACATCAACACCAATTTTAGATAGTCTATAATTTTAACTCTAGTTTATACAAGAGTCTGGGCAAAAGCAAAGAATGAAGGGAGGTAAAGCTGTATAAGGAGCACCAAAATCAACATTGGGAGGGTACTAGAGTGGAGGAATGGGTCTACAAAACACCTTTTTCCAATAGTTGTTGTTCTTTTTATCCATGATCCATCATCCAGTACGCATGATGCTGTGTTTCCTGTTATATTAGCAGGAAGAGACAGATAATCTATACAGCCATCCTGATGGGGGAATCATGGATTTTAAAACTGTGAACCCACTTTTTGTTCCAACTCCGTCTCCTCGAATTGCAACACCAATGATTTTGGTAAGTAATCGCTGGCTGGATAACATTCAGAGGCAGAGAGAATGAGCTCAAGGCACACAACTGTCAGACAAGAAACAAAACAAAACAAATTCATTGACCAGCAGTTCTGTATATGGAAACACCTTGAAAGAACTACAGTTCTTTTTTCTTTTTTCTTCACAATTTTGAATGTTGTGAGCAGAAAAAAATCTGTAAATGTGAAAAACCTCAAACCCTGTGAGGTGGATGAACTATAGCAGGAGGAGACCATGTCAGCATCAACTCTACAAGAACAGAAATCTGAGGCTGTGGTGGGCAAAGACTCAACAAAACTGTGAGACAGGTGGAGACCCGAAAATGTTGCCTGATCTGATGACACTGGATTTCTGCTGAGGATGCAGATGTTGGAGTCATAATTTTCCATTTCCCATTTTCCAACAGCGTGAACCCATGTAACCCAGCCTGCTGTGTTCTAACAGTCTAGACTGTTGCTTAGTTATGGGGCTGTTTTCTTGGCATCGTAAATACCAATCGCTGATGGTTTGTGTACACAGCCTATCTGAGTATTGTTGCTGAACGTGTGTTGCTACTTAAGGCTGCAACTTCCAGCATGATATCGCCCCATGCTGGGAAAGAAAATGCCTCAAGCTGCGAGTCCAGTCAACTTTGCCACCAGATCTGAGTTGCGTAGGATCCCTCTGGGATGTGGTTAAACAGAAAATTGCCAGCGTACGATGGAATCAAGCTGAATATCAAATCAATTTTGAGATCAAAAGGACAGTCTACATATTAGTATGGTGCCTCCCATAAGTATATACAGGAAGGCTATACAGTATAATATTTTCTCTATATAACATGAAATACACAATTTTGTCTGTATAATGAAGTCACTCTTGTATCTTTTTAGTTGAGTTGTGTTATATTTCATCACTTTCTTTGTAATACTCAGTTGTCATCAGACTTCTTGTTGTTTATTTTTGAATAATTATGTCAAGTTTTGTCAAAAATAGACGATGTCGTACATTTCTTTAGCTGAGTTGGTTTAAGATATTCTGTTCTGTTGCAATACTGCCGGTTGTATTTCGCCTTCATTTGTGCTTTTCTGACCTTCTTTAGGGCCCAGTTTGGTTCATACATACTTTGCCTTCTCCTCATCTTGAGATGTGGGTTGTTATGATGAGCAGAGAGAAATAAAAGTGGAGGACAGACATTTTAGCACAGTCACTGGGGGGGAGAGAGAAGCAAAAAAACAAACAAGAAACAACAACAGCAACAAAAAAGTTCAGGAGAGACTGGAACTCAATACATTTTATATTCAAGTTTGTATCTCTGTGTGTGTCACCTGTTTGGCCATTCATTAGCAATCACTCACCAGAATACAGCATGTAACAAAACAGAAACCACTGCTTTCCATTAGGTCTCTTTACCTTGCTGTCCACTGAATCAGCTCCCTCCCTACAGACTTCCTGACTTTGATGAGATTGTTTCAAAGCAGTTTCACTCTCATTTTAATCTGAAAATAATGACGCTGAACAAGAAGAAGTCGGGGGCATTTATATCAGGTTTAAAGGGGCAGATTTCAGGCCACTGAACACTAACGAGGGTGTTATTTTGAAATAAAAGTGGAGAACTTCTAAGTAGGAAATTGCATCTATATGAAATTGGACGAAAAATAAATTGTTTACTTTATTATCTGTTATTTAGTTGTCTCCAACTGATGACCGTTTTAAAAAGAAGAGTCATCAGAGCCATCTGAGAGTCCTTAGGGTGTCAAACAGTTAACTTTGTTTCTTTTAGTTTCAAGCAGTAACACATAAATACAACTTATTCTTAAGTGGTACAATCTGCATAGTCTAATGTGTTGGTTTTGGCAAAAGAACAGGGTGTTCTCTAAGGGACAACAGCCCGTTGCTTCCATTGTTTAATTAGCCTTATAAACAATCTTTTATTTTTACTTTTTCACTCAACAAGTGTTCAAAGTCTTAATTAATCATTTCAATATGTGGGTAATATTCACTAGTGTTGTGTGTTAATTGCTGTGAAAGAACATTACTACTGCAACATTCTCAGTTTAGTGACAGCTAGTTATAATCAGCATGCTCATTAAGTGTGGACATCTAGCAGTAGTGTCTAAGGTATTTTGTTGTTGTTGATAACATTCTCACACATGCTCAACAAGTTCTTTGCGTATATGGTATTAAAAAAAAAAAAAAAAAAAAAAGCAAAAGTATCCCAAATACATTAATAAAGATGTGACTGGAGAAAAACGGTGTTCACAATACCCAGGGCTACCTCATCCATTAGTCCACAGCATCTCTTAAAAGGATGCAAAAATCAGCATTGTCACCTATTTATGCAGCGAGGGGGCCTCAAACGGTACTACGGAGCAGGTACAGGTGTTTGGGGGAGATAAGACCCCCATCTGCCTACCAACAACCCCCATCCTGACACATTTAAAGGGCTTTAGCTGGTAGGAAGAGAGAAGGTGATGGGTATTTCCATGTGCTGGCCTGTCAGTCAACCTCCATTTCATATATAGATCCAGATGCATGCCTGAGAGGAAGAATAATGGAGTGGACTGAGTGGGGGGGGGGGGGGGGGATCAAGGGTGGAATTAGTCCAAAACAGGTAGATAGAAGTAGAAACAGGGGAAGTGGAAAGCTCTCTATTAAAGGGATATAATTAATTTTGGTAAAATATGACAGAGTTGAGGCCCATTAACTGAAGAATGCACGGTAAGCCCCCCCCCGGTTCCGCGGCTGGTTCAGTGGCAGCAGATACCAAAGAAAAAAAAGGTCTCCTTTAGTCTTTAGAATTTCATCCACCCACGATCTATGTGAATACATCGATATAAGACAGAATAACAACTTAATTAACACAACTCATTATATGAAACCCTGTCTGGTTATTCTGCTATAGGCAGAAACTGCCGGGGGGAGGGAGGGATTTCCCGTGATGCACAAAGCTCCTCTCTCCTCCTCCCCCTCTCCATCTGTACGCATTCATAGTCCATTAATAACACTTCCTGCAGGTACCTCTGCCTCTGGAGCTGTGGAGTCGGGATCTGTGAGTGTAAACCACCTGCTGCTGCGATGATCCTGCTCACAATCCACCACTACGATAATTATCATTAGTCTCACTGCTGTTCTCTTTATGAGTCCCATTAATCTTATTATTAGCCACATTATTAGTACTATCACCTGTCCTATTATTGCCTTTTTATTACCATTACTGATCTTATTGTTACGACCCAAATTTATGTGGAACCTGCATTATGCAATGTTCTCACTGTCTCTCTTCCCCCCGCCCTCAGTCTTAACAATCGAGGCAGATGGTCACCCACCATGAGCCAGATTCTGTTGAAGGCTTCCACTTGTTTTTTCTTGCCACTGCTACCAAGTGATTGCTCATGAAAGCACTGTTAGGTCACATAAGTAGAAATAATACCATAAAGAGAAAGATGTCAAGATAAAATGTCATAATAACTTATTATTAAGATTTACCGTGATGCAAATAAAATTGGCAAGAGCAACGGCGAGAAATGAAAAGCAGCCAGTTTGATAATAATTTGACTGACTTGGTGGAAGAGTTTATTAGTAACCAGTGAACCAACAAAAACATAGGAGAGAAGGCTAAACTGAGGTACTAGCTATATTGCCTGAGGGTATTAGTATTGATTTATGAATCTAATAACACCAAGGGCATGGCTTTGGAACAGCATGAGAAGTTCTGACATTGTTGTGGTCTTTGGAAACCGGTGAGGTCTACGGGACACAAGCCATCAATAAAGTTCTTAGTGGGCCGTCTGTTTGATCTGTAGGACCGTCAGGCACAAAGTGCAGCAAAAGTTTGCCATGGCAGCTTTTCTGGACCTTGGAATGAGAGTTGCCATCATTGCTTGCTAAGAAACAGTATTACAAAGAGCAAGTCTGTTGTTGCAACAACACAATTCTTGCTTGAGTATTGTTTTTTTTTTTTTTTTTTTAACGTTATTATTGTGGACATTACTCATTTGTCTTCAGGTCAAACTGCTGTAAATGGGAACGCGGTCGTTTACTCTGTAATTGGTTGGTTTCAGGAAAAAACAAACCAACAAACAAACAAAAAAAAAAAACATGTAAGCCTAACAACAATTGGAAATACCGAGACCAGAGATTGTTAGCATTGTAAAATGTACAGCTGAAATACAGCAGGCTGAGCAAAACTTGACTGTAAGCAGGCAAGAATGATGGGGTTCATTTTTTGTGTAAAATTTGTACAAAACCTCCTAAAATGAACTATAAAGGTACATTTATTTCACAACCTTCAAATGAATAGATACGAGTACAAAATCAGAACGCTGAGTCTTCCACCTAAGGCGATAGTAGTGAAGGGAAATTGGGAAATGATGTACTATAAATGAGGCTATGAGCTGACAGCTGTCACCTCATTAAGACATGGTGAGCGGACTTTTTCTTTGATAAAACTGTGTCCTCTAACTTGGCCAATATAGATTTTTATCAACACAAATCAGCTTGGAAATGCCTGGGGCTAAAATGATGAGCACTTTAGGAGAAATCTGTAGCATCACTCGCTCCCCATGAATCCTATGAAAGAATCTAAGTGTGCCCTAATATGCAACAATGAATTTCGTTCATAATTGATAACTTTTTTTTTTTTTCCCCATCTGACATAGCATGTATGCTCTGTTAAGGCTGCTTCTAATGGCCAGAGAAGACTCATTACTTTTCTAATCTTCTTCTGATAATAAATAAATATATGTGTTACAGATATATATCTCTGACATAATTAATAAAGTCCTGCAAAAAAACTAAATCACTTAGAGGGTTTATCTTTCAGTTTCGCTTTCAGTTTTTGCAGCTGCGCAGTTAGCCTTAGGAATTTATAACATTTTAATTCAAAGAAGAAAGCTTAGAATCAACCTTCTTTTTAAGCAAAACTTTAAAAAAAGGTTCTTTAATATGTTGTAAAAACTGTACGTTAATATTTCACAGATGACCAATAACTAAATATTTTTTAAGAGTACAACATAAAATAATAAAAGTTAAAGTCATGCAATTTATTGACCCATCCATCCATGACTTGATTAAAGCAAAGTTCTTCTGCCTTTGTTCCTGGCACAATTAGCGACAATTAGCAGTCAACTTTTTTCTTTTTCATTTTCAGTTTTAAGTGTCTTTACGTAGGAAAAAATTATGCATCCCTTTTTCTAGGGATGAAAGTCTCCCATAATTAAACACACGAATGTCTCTTTCTTTTTTCATAAAGCTCAAGGAACACAAACGCGTATGGCACAACGACAACTACTTGCAAAAACATGAAAACCAATAAATAACATGAGCAAAGTGCCTCATTAATTCTTTACAACCTGCCGTAACTGAGCGGGATGTGGCTCATATACCAAAGCACAAGAAGGCATTTCAACCAAAAATAAACTAAAAAAAAAGAGCCATTATTAGCATAAGATTGACAACAGCATCTGTTTGTTTATGACCAATGACTGAAACTCACCTAATTTTAAATCTGCAAAACATGACCTACAGTCACAGAAGACAAGGGGATGGAGCCTTTTTCTTACCAATGGTCAGGATTATTAAGGTTTCGTGTAACCATACTCGTAAAATAAAATGGCCCTTTTTGGCTCTGATAAATAGAGTAGTTCTGTCAACACAGGAACAGTATGTGAAAAAAAGTCAAATTTTAAAAAAGTGATGATAATTTATCCATTTTGTCATTTAAGATGGAGTACATTCCAGTAATTGTGAAAAACTGAACATCCCGGGCTATTTATTAATCAATTACGACACTTATAATCTATCCAATATACGAAATCTAGCCCAAAATGCGTTCTATGCGGCCTGATACCAGTGTCATTGAATATCATGTTGGAAAACAAATGAATTTCTCCCCTTTTCTTCTGGTCTTGTTTTGTCTCCATTTTTTATTTTTTATAAAAAAATTTTTTTCTATCTTTCAACCTTTCCAGACATGCACACAAAACATCCAAAACACGTAGAAGCTCATGATGGGTCTCTCATATAGTCTAACCTCTCAGAGGACAAAGACATTGTTAAACTCAGACAGGAAATGAGTTCTGTGCTATAATGTATGGCACACAGCAGTCGACAGGCCTCCCTGATCGTCCTTCCCTTCAAAAATGATGGATACTAATGTGTCACCACTTGAAAATGTGTCATGAAATGGGGAAAAAATGGAAACTCTAATATACAATAAGATGGAGAAAGGAAATGAAGCAAATATGACCCACAATTTTATCGGAGACATTTTAAAGTGGGGTAAAGTGAGGTTTCTATTAATATCCACGTTCTGCCAATGTCCTGTACCTGTCCATTGAAAGCGTTCTCCACTGAGAGGTCTTTGTTGAGAGCTGTGTTTTTGGCTCATGTAAGTAAAAGAAACAAAAATCACTGTTTCTGTCTTTTTCTGTCCATTTACTTCCCCCCCTTTTTTCCCAGACACCCTGCCTTTGAAAGCACTCATTTGAGTTGAAAATGCTTTTCCTATTTCTGCCTCTTAAAACACGTCAGGGACCCGAGCGTGAGTGCATTGTTCAGTGGAGCAAGGCATTTCCTCCTGCAAATGAAGACCAAAATCCATCCTCCAGGCTGAATTATTAACAATACACATGCGGGAGAATCCCAGTGTCCACAATGGAGACAGGAGATGGAAAGGAGACGAGTGGAGAGAAGGAATCCAAGTTAACGGAGAAGAAAGGGCGTAGATGCTCTAAGACTGGACAGTCCAACAAACCACCGAGTCCCCAAGCCTACCAGATGAAATTGGTTGTCAGTGGCCTGAGAAATCATTAAATGGATGTGATTATGATCAACCTACTTCTTCCTTTTGCTTCTGATTAAAGACCTTCCTCTTTATTTTTTTTTCCTGAAAATGTAAAGATGCATTATATAACATATTTAAATAAATGACCAACGCAGTTCTTCCTCAGATGTGACAGAGAATACAAGATGATTATAAAGCATTATTCCTATTATGATATGGTTTATATATCACTGTTCTTTCTGGTATGAATGGTAATGAGCCTTTGCTGCATCACACTTTGGTACCTTCTTTCTTCATCCAGTGCTGTCATGACATTGGCCTAGAATACGACACAGTAGAGATCATAATGTCCTGTGCTTCAGTATTTCGTTTGTGCTCAATAATTCTGAAACTATTTTTTTTTTTTTTTTTTATCACAAGATGATGTCTCTCAGTACTGAGTACAGAGCAGGTCAGATTGGACCCCAACATTTATGTGACTTGCCTGAAGGCTTAACGTGTTTAATGTTTTTTATACAGTACTCACAGTTGTAAAGAACAATTATCTGAATTCTGTCAGCACCAACCAGTCTGGCCGTTCTCCTTTTGGCATCTTTTTAGTGAAAACTCCAAAGATGACTGTGAGTGAAAATCCCATGAGATTAGCAGCTTCACAAAGACTCAAACCAACCTGTCAGACACCAACAATGGTGCCTTTGTCAAAGTAATTGAAATCCCATTTTTACTCATTATGATGTTTGACGTAAACTCTTACTGAAGCAGGAGTTTGTGCTGCCACATGAACCACTGCAAGGCTCTTCCAATCCAAACAGTGACGGTTCTAGAGACTAATTTGATATCCAACGATGATACAACTAATAAATGAAGTCGCAAGAATTATCTAGTGTTATTTATACTTATTTTAAATTTACTTCTAAGTCTGTTCCATAAAAGTTAAGTGATGCCATTGCCTTCTTTATTCATTGACGTTTTCAATTCTGTGCTTTTTTTCAACTGTAAACAATTGGGACTCACGCATATGCCCTTAAGTGATTTTTCAAGTAAAATTGTAAAAAAAAAAAAAATCCTTTGGCATGTCTCCCCGTGCCATAAACAGCCTCTCTCTCTTGCCTTGTTTCAGGAGTAAGCGGCACAACAGGAGTGGCACTACAGTATACTTAAGGCCGCCACTTTTTCAGACAGCACAGAGTGGAGAGAAAGGCGGCTGCAGTCAGTGAAGGGGTTAGGAACAGCACGAGGACAGCTCTGAAAGAGGTGAACAACCCTGAAGAGAGACAGACGTGGGAAAAAAAAAAACAAAACAATTTTCAGCATGGCTTTGGCATGAATTCTGTTCCGTTTTGAACAATGCTCTTCAAAGCTGTTAGAACACAGTAGATGGCAACAAGTGTGCATTGGAAATAATATTTGAAATGTTCTTAAAGGAGCCTTGTTTTTAACCAAACTCGTGTGCTACAGGCGTGATTATAAAATTGTTGAAAAAAGCTCCACTCTGAACTATTTGTCATGCCAGTTGCAAAATAATGCTAAAACTAAAATGACCATACTGGTTTGTCTATATGTTTTATGAAGATTAATCTATATTTGACATGTTTATGCTCTCACTTTCAATCCTTATTGATGAATAATTGCTTTTGGTTTGGCTTACAATGTTTACTGTTTTTCTTTCTTTCCAGGATAGAAACCAATATTAACATCAAAGCTGTTTCTGCAGCAACAAGTGGTTTTCTATATTGTTTTTGGGAGTACTCATGAGGTGGTGAAAGCCAAAAAGGAAAAAGCAGGCATCTCCCACAGAACTGGTTGAGCTGACATGGTCCCCATGAAGAAGACAGGATCAGCCTCGTAAATTAGTCTTACTGTATTTGTTTGGGTAGAATGTTGAGATGTACTAGGGTAAAGCAGGTTTTAACGCACTTTAAAGTGTATTTAACGACATAAGATGGGCACAGTTGTGATATTTTGTCCGGTCCGTGTCTTTTCTTTGATATTACTTCCTGTTGTTTCCTGCCAATTTTCCACACACACCTGTGTCTTGTTTGCAATTGAGCTTGGCCTATTTATACCCAGGGTTACCCCACACGCTCTGCCAGATTGTCAATGTTGCCTTTGTGTGTTCATGCACTCAAGCCTTTGTTTTCTCGTGTTTGCTTGGCTGGTTTCGACCCTTACTGGATTTATGAACTTTTGTTTTTGTGCTTTTCCCCTGACTGCCTTCCTGCGCATGACCCCTGAACTAACAAGTAAAGGCTTTAATTTTTACCGACTGCCCTTTGTGCGTTGAGGTTTTTCTGCAGTTAAGCCTCAGTTTGGTTCAGAAACATTACAGCAATGGTTTTGTTTTTTTTTGGGGTGGGGGCAGTAGAAACACATTCATTCAGGCACTGCTCAGAAGGTACATTTGGGCTAAGTATTTCTGGGGTTTTCACACAAGATTTCATACAAACACGTCTTGTTGATGTGAGCGGTCAGAGGAGAATGGGCAGAGGCGTTTGAGCTGACACCTTCTATGGGTGGATGAACTATGCTGGGAGGGGAATACCTATATCAGTCTCTCAACGTAACACCTGAGGTGCCAGTTTTGAATCCAGTAAAAAGTCCTCTGAGATGAGGTAGAACAGGAGACTGGCAGCGTGAACATGCAGCTGACACATCTGCAAAAATGATTTGATGCAATTGTGTCAACATGGAGCAGGATGACAAAGGAATGCTTCAAAATCGTCACTCCCAACAGTATCTGTGCAAGGCAAGCACATAGAAATAGATCTAGATTAAAATATACACCTAAAACTCTTAGTTGAGGTTAGAACCCTGTGTTTTCCTAACCTTAACTGATAACTTCTTCTTGGAAGTGGAAGTGCACCGTGACATTAGCGCTGATATGGCTACAGGTGCGGTAGAGTACACATTTTGATGAATGACAGCGACACTCTATGTTTCAGCTTCGTTCAGTTACTTTTCAACATTAGGAAAAGATTTTGCGAACATTTTTTTTTAGGACATTTAAAATTTTATGGTTCATGAATCTAGCGAACACTCCTGCTTTAGCACTAAAAAAGGATGTAAAACCGTCTTTTTTCCTCCAAAATCTGATGCATTACCACCTTGTTCACCATCCCTTGCCTTCAGGCACCCCTGTAGAAAAGGCATGCTACTTCCCTCATCTGCAGTGGATGCTGGGCTGATCCATCTTATTTACAAGTGCTACTAATCTGGCCTTATGTTAGAAAGAGGGACACAGCTGGCCAGAGACACGGAGAGAGACTGTCATTTACACGTTGAAACTTCCATACTAATTAGTTATAGTGATGCTATTAAGATGAACTGGAACTGTTTTTACAGCATTACCATAATAATAACCCCTTCATTCAAATTTCAATATATGTCGATATACCCAATATACGTGTGTGTGCGTTTGTGTGTTCAAATACAATGGGCTTTGGAAAAAAGGAGGAAAAAAAAAAAACATGTTCCACGTCCCTCACTACCTATTTTCTTTGTTAATGTCACTCCCCTTCTTTTTGTGCCACTCTCCTCGCTGTGGGAAATGTGCAGTGGAGACGCGTTTCATGTTGTTGTGCCGTCCCACTTGATAACAAAGCGTTAGTTTGAATGGGCTGACAGGTCGTGAAAAATTCATCAGCATGAGAAATGTCTGTTTTCCCCTCAACTTTCTGTTTACTCCTATCAATAATTTGTGAACAACAAACAGCAGATGTCTCACCCTTTAACAAAGACTGTGTTTGAATGTGTGTGGGAGAACTTTTTTTTTCTTTTTTTTGCCTGCCTTAGTTTGTGTGTACATGTGTGCATGTGTGCACATGCGTGTGAATTAGTGAATGGCTTTGAAATATGTGTGTGTGTGTGTCTGTGTTCGTGTATGGAACAGATGTTCCTCACTGCTAGAAGCAGACAGAGATGGACTTTGAAAGCTGGAGCTAATTGTGAATTAATCAATCCATTACCATAGAGACTGAAACGAAGAGACCAGAGTGCCAGCAGCAAGTGGAGTCACACTGCTCTACTGTGTTTATTACAATGAACACAGTCATTGGGATTGTATTATGGGGGGATGGCTATCAGACAATGTAGGGCTGAAACTGGCAGTTGCTATAAATAAAATCATGAGTGAATTTATGAATATGAGAAATGAATGTGAATATGACATCTACGTAGCATTTGAATGACCAATGACGTAACTTATTCACACAATTAAATCAGTACGTCAGTCAGAGATCGACGACGTTTATATGACTGACCGGCTTTTTGCAGGCCAGCCAATAATAATAATCACTTTGGACTATTTTTTTTTTTGTGTGTGTGTGTGTGTGTGTGTGTGTGTGTGTGGACACTGTCAGGGCTGGTTTCTCTTGTCTCATGAAATCGAAGTACTCACAGTACAACTTTTGAAGTGGACTTTGGGGTCACAATTAAGTGCCGATATGGTACATTAAAGATAAATGAAAGCTACAAAATACAATAACTCTTCAAATTACAGTATTTAGACCCAACATGTTACTGTTATTGAGGGTTTCGCTCACTGGGCTGACTGTGTATCAAGCTGCAATAAACTATGCTAGGATAATTGCTAATCCATTGTATCTATCCAACAGTCTTTGACTCACTAATGGAGAACTGTAGCTGTATTTTTTATTTTTTTTTGCAAAATAAACAACAGCAGCCGTCAAAAAAAAAAAAAAGAAAGACGAAAGAAGAAAGAAAAAACTAATGGCCTCTACTGTATTCTGTTTTTTTCCTTTGGAATGTTTTTTATCTTTTGGGGCTCTGTAAGGCAAAAGTGGGGAAAATTTGCAGATTTGGAGTTTTTCTTCCATAAACATTTCTCAAAGGCATGTGTGTTCTTCAAGCAAAAGTAATCTCATTAAATCCCACTGGGTATTGCAGACTAGAGAGGAAGCTCAAGAGCACTTATACATTACTTGAGGTATTTACAGATAAAAGAGGGTGCACATGCAAAATGGTCACATGAACGTATCAAAACTATACTGTCAAGAATTTATTTTTAATCAAAAGAGTGTAACGTGTGTTCATAAAAACGATTTGGTTCAAAACGATTTGATTCATAATGATTTCTGCTTCAATTTGTAGGTGTGCAAAGGATCCTCATGATCTACTCCAGTCTGCTTTGCAAGACAGAATGACAAATGGAGACATTAAAGTGTCTTTTTCACATTTATGAAGTTTTAAACATTTATCCATGCAGAGATGGAATTGTTGCAACTGTTGCATAAAAGCAATATCACATATTGCTTAAGTAACAAAAATAAAAGTGTCTCTTTATAAAAAAATAGTGCAGTTAAACATGGGTTCCCCAAGTGCTTAATCCTCATTTTGCAAACCTTGAACACTGTGAAGCTCATGTCAAACTCGGTCTTCCCGGGCATTCAGTAAATAGGGCCCTATAAAATCCGCAATCGCGGAATCACAGAATTAGACATTAAAAACAGAATTCATTATAAACACGGAATAACAGAACTGGCCGACATTTTACATAAAAGTTTTTTTTTGTTGTTGTTTTTTTCCAGAATAAAAAGGAATGTATCTGTAGGGAAAATGCTCCGCGGGGGTCACTAATAATGCACGCCCCCCTACCCATGAATGAATATATGTGGTGACCTGAGCAGCACGGTGATGTAGTGGTTAACGCTGTCGCCCCGCAATAAGAAGGGTGCGGTTCGATTCCCAGTGGGGGCAACATGTCTCAGTTAATTGGTAATGAGTGATGGTGTGGGCTACAGCAAGGAACGGCGACCAGATCAGACCAGACTAGACGAGACACCGGACCCCCCAGAGACTAGTCCGGACCAGACCAGAGACTGGAATTTGTGTAAAATGCTAAAAACAGAATTCTCAAAAATTAAAAAGAAAACAAAACTAAACTAAAAAAAAAAACAAATATGGGAAAAATTAAAGTGGAATTTGGGTAAAAATAAAACGGATTTTATAGGGCTCTAGGTAAAATCAAAACGAGTCCAAATCTTTGCCTTCAACGAGGACGGGGCCTGTTGAATCTCTCTTTCCTCTATTATTGTAGTTTCCTCCTTGTTTTGGTGCTTACTGCGCATGTGTATGTTCCAGAACCGACTCCGTGGTGATGTCAGGACGTCCCGCATACAAAACGGAGGCAGACAGCCTGCGGATTTGTTTTATTTATTTTCTTATCAATTTTGGGACATTTTAAATTGATTCTGAATCCTAGTAAATGAGAATTGCGATTCTTATATGAATCGATTTTTTGGCACACCCCTCACAATACTTGGAAAACCTGATGCAAGCTAATGGAATTGTCCTGTATACAATGACGCCTGAAGAAGCGCTGTTGTTGTTGTTGATTGCAGCCATACAGAATTTCACTGCTTGTGATTTATTTGTTATTTGTTAAATATATGTATCCAAGTTAGATCACTTTTCTGCTTTGGGCCACTGTGACACCAGATGATCAGTATTTAACAATCCAAAATCTCAGGTGCAGAGATTCAAACCTCTCCTGGGGGGGTCCCTGGTCCTGAAGAAGACCTATGCCCCCACTGAGTAAGTCAAGTCTACAGTATAGTACACAGGAGCTCAGTAAAATTCTGCCAATGTTACCTCTTTATCGCTGTCATTTAGGGTTAAATCAACCATTGAGATTGTTTCTGCTGCCATTGTAGCTCTGCCACCAAGAAATGCTTTCAGGTTTAAAACTGCAAAGCATCTCGAGCAACCGGAAATCAAAGAGTAAAACAGTGCTGTGTTGTACACACGACTTCTTTGTGCATCCAATACACCATGCAGGTCTAGTGGTAAGATTAATACAGATGTAGTGGGTGAGAGTTTGTCTCCTTGGGAGGTTTCCACAGGTTGAGTGAGTGTGTATCTGTGGTGCTGGTTGTGGAGCAGAACAGCTAAAAGATACCAGACATTCAACTCCCACACCAAGTTGCAGGTGTCAACCACACACCGTGTGTCCCACTGTGGACGGTGCACACTTACAAGAAGCACGCACTCACCCGTTTATGTGTGCGTACAGTAGCACCTATTTGCAGTTAAATAAAAAGCAAGCAGGCACAAACAGAATTCACAACATGAGCTTTTGGTATCAAGGCAAGCACTGCTGCGCCCACTGACAATCTAATAAATCGTAAGTCAGGGGTCGTGAGCTTTGAAGCACAGCAAAGAGAAGGTGAAAGAACACCAGAAAAAGCAAACGGAAATAAAAATAGCTAAGTTGTTCAAGAACAAAGAACAGGACAAGAGCGACTACCTGTTTGTAAAGCATCATTATGACACTGCAGAAAAGCATTTTAACAATAAGCATCATCAATCATCATGCAGCGCTGTTTAGGTTGTGCTCATTGGAACAAACTCACACTGTGACTGTATGGTAATTAATCTGATCAACAAGACGAGATTAACGTAAATGAACAGGTAGCTACTGCCCTTTTGTTTTTTTTATTTAATTTATACCCTTTATTTATTTAGGGGAATCCCATCAAGATCAAAATTTCATGGGGTGACTGAATGTATTCAATAGATAATAAGAAATATGCATGAGCATCCAAAACCGCAATAAAATTCTAATAAAAATGAATATACATATCCCTAACTGTAACATTGTCACCCATCCAAGGATCTTACCCGGGATCTTACTCAGGGAAACTAAGCTGAATGTATTATTTTGTAAGACTAGAACACTCACACCATACACATCCCACACACTATACACACTATATACACGATACATTTTTTTGTTAATGGACACTGAATTTTACAATAGGTTTATCAGGGCTTTTCCAAAGAGAGCAGCTGTATTGTGCCTTGAAACAAGGTTGATGAGAGCACAGGGTGAACCCAAACAAGTTATTTGTGAGCTTTAAAACAAGCCTCAAGAGGTCTGATTCAGATTCTGGAGTTCAGTAGAGTTAATTTAAGTAGTTATGTAACATTTTTTTGGTTGAATATCTCAAATTTGGCTGCATGAAACTTGGCAAATGTTACTTTTCCCTTTTGGTAATGAAAATGAAGCCATGTATGCACTATGCACCATGTATGGTTTTACAAATATCAGCTTGGTATTCTAGCACTTTTAAACCACTGCAGCATATCTGACTGAAGCTATTTGACGGGCAGAAAGTCACCGAGGAGGTGCACATTTGACATTAATTTTAAGGAACTGTAATTGTATTTGGCATTTGAGTAGAACACTTCATCTCTGATGGAGCTGGAGACAGAATGGAGAAAGAACACCTGATAAAACATCTTGGTGTCCTGCTCAGCAGCTAACTGGAGACTCAGACATGAATAACAAGTTTTCAGCTTTCAGTAATGTGGCAAACGTGGGCACCTTTAGACCTGTCTGTACATTAAATGCAGCTGAGCTGACTTTTGGTACAGCTTGTCAAATACTGTTTCCTGTTTGTGAAAGCGTTTTAGACACCAGCGAGGGTAAATCGTCTCGTTTTGGGGGCACCACTTAAGAAAAATATCAATTTTCCACCTGCCAGACTCTATTATTCATCCATTCACTTCTGATATGTTTTTTTTTTTTTACATTTCATGCACAATATTAGGAGGTTTAGGTTTCAGGGTGTGCGAGTGTGCGAGTGTGCGTGTGTATGGGCATGTATGTGCGTGTCTATCATTCAGACTCTTCCTGTATGAACTACCTGAACTCAATTCCCAGTTTGTCACAGTGTTTCCTGTCACATTGCAAAGCATCAAACTGAACAAGGAAATTGTTGACTAGATGAGGTCACACTACTCTGAGCAGCAGTGATGGGGAAACCATTCAGTAAAGGTTTCGTTTCACAGGAAAGCTTCCACTTCACTTTGGAGGGTTGTGAACTGTACATTGACATTGTCAATGAATGCATATGATTTCTTGTGATGAATAGCTATCAGTGATTACCCATCTTTTTGATGCATTGAGCTCGTTCACTCTCATTAATATTGTATCATCTTGCTCCTGTAGCTTGTGCTTCTTTCTCTCTTTCCTCAGTTGAGGCAGACCACCCTTCAAGTTCACTTCTTCCTATTAAAAAGTCACTAGTTCCTTGCCAGTGTTTGCTCTTTGTGTGAACTGCTGGGTTTGGGTCTATTTCTTGACCTTTCACTCTAAAGTGCAAATAAAATAAATAACATGAAATTTAAATGGAATTATTTGAACTCCCTGCTGAGATAGAATTTATACTTTTTCCTTTGCCAGGGGAACGTTCACGCTCTTAGGTGCTTCATCGTTCCTACAAACCCAGGTCTTGCATTGAAAGGGACGAGTCCTCTGTCAACAACTCAAACATGACATCATCCCAGCCTCTTGAATGACTTGTCCCAATTTGTCACCAAGAGCTTTTTGAATAGGTGTTAAGATGAAAATATATTTTGAAAACTACACAAGGACTGGCAGGGATAAGACCGATACAATAATACATACAATAATAATACATGCATAACACATCAAGGCACAAGTGGACACACACACATGTGCACTAGCACACAATATATTATTGCTTAAACCCCCCTCAGGACTTTTCATTACCATCGCTGACTTTTATTTATTATGGTCCTCTCAGTGCTAGGAGAAAACTAATGTAGCTGCTTTTCATAAAGTCTCTGTAATGGATCCCTAATGGATTTGTCAAATTGACTAGGGAGGAGAGAGACTGCTTGGGGGGAGGGGGGATGGACACAAAGTGGTCTTTGATCGGTGTGTGTGTGTGTGTGTGTGTAAGATTACACGTGTAGTGTTTGCCTGAACACCCTGCCCTGGTTTATTTACTCAGTTGGCATGTCGTACAATGACTTGAGCTACCATGAGCTCTTTTCAGTAAAAAACACAAGGGAGAGTGGAGTTAATTATCATGTTCTAATCATGTATTTCTGAGCACCGTTTTATATGGTCATGCTAAAAAAAAAAAAAAAAAGAGCGAGAGAAAAGAATAGAATAAAAAAGAAAGATTAAGATTTTAAAAAATAAAGTAAATGTAAAATAATAATTTGTAATTTGAAGATGTTACAGATGAAGGGAATACTGTCAGTGTGACAGTGTATGCTGTCACATAGTGAAGTGTGATGTATTTGGCATATTTGCAGACTCAGTTCAACTTCCTTTGAAGTATGACACGCTTCATCTCAGGAAGTGAGTGCACATCAAGCATCATGTCAAACTTATTCAAATTTATATAAAAAGAAAGCTAAGGAAAACATCAGAGGCTTTGACAAAATACTCTGACATTAAGGTGACAATATGTCCTAAAAGGCAAACCGGCAAACTGACTAAGTGATGCACTTAAAGAATTAAATGGGTATATATTTAAAGAGGTGATTCAAAAAATAAATCTGATTGATCCAGCTTGACAATTCAGGTAGGTTGTTACAATGTTTGGGAAGTTATTGCTTTACCTCAGTTCTTTACCTTGCCATAGCATACCAAAAACAGACAAGAGATTTATAGATAAAGCAAAGGAAATTTAGCGAGTGAATGCTTCCTCATTTCAAAGCTTATGGCAGGACACGATGTAAAAGTTATGCGGTACATGCCTAAGTATAGATTTGTCAAACGATTACCTGCTTATCTACCCTTGGTAAGTTTTGTAATAGACAGGCACTAGCGTGAACTAATATCACAGGGCCATCAAGTCAGCTCTGCCATTGTATGGACACTTAGATTACTGCAGAGTATTGGAACCACTGAGGTTCTTGGAGGCGGATGAGTCAAATCTCATGCGTGAGGAATCAAGCTGCCTTTCAAAGTGGAGACTTTAAGTATTGGCTCCGTCTTTTCTCTCCAGTGCCTGAAGATCGTGAATTGTGTTTAATGTGAAACACACAGTTTATCTACATAATTCTGTTCAGTTACTTTCTGCCATTGCCCCCCCCCCCCCCCTCTGTATTTCTCTCTCTTTCTATATATATATATATATATATATATATATATATATATTTATATATATATGTGTGTGTGTGTTAACTTTAACTTTAATCTACAACCGCTTATCTGTGAGAGCAGCAAGGGGTGCTGGGGCCAATCCAGGCGGGATTCTCGAGCAAGTGTGGGGTCCACCCTGGAAAGGTCGCCAGTCTGTCGGAGGGCCAACATACAGAGACATACAAACACACACGACCATGCTGAACTCGTCAAAGCAACTCCTGTTTAATGAGGGGATCAATATAAGTACGGATATTTGGACTTGGCATGATTTGGTTGCATTTCTGACTGGTTGTCACTCCGGCATGTCAAAGGAAATTTGCATACAGCTTTGAATTGGAAAATACGCCAGGTCACATTTCAACGAGACCTCTGAGTACTGAATCAGAGAGAGTCACAGCAAGTGGTTCAGAAAGTTTTAATCATGAATGGCAGGTTGTGGCTCCTCTAAAAGAGGGTTTCATTTCTGAATCTACGAGTGGGAAGAAAGCAAAATGAAACAAAGAGATGAAAAAGTGCCAAAGTACGGCTTCAGTCCCGTGCGAAAAATGTTCACATTTGTACACGCTCACATATTAAAAGACAAGCACAGCTTAGTATGTGCTGGTTTATACCTAGAAATACAGATTGACCGATATTATCGAATCATGTTCTGACTCTGTGTGAGAGAAGGAGAGAATGAGAGACACTGCAAGAATCAGCAAACACACACAGACTCAAGCGCACAAACGCGCAGTCAAACTGAAACGGAAGTAAAGGTCACTGGCTGATAGAAAATGTCTCCAAGTTGCTCCAAGATAATGAAACAAACAACTCATTTTAGTTTTGGTGCCAGAAAACCTTACACTGTTTCCTTTATGACCCCAAACAGAGGCAAACAATGTAAATTAAAATAAATCAATTAATAAACAAAAATAAATGAATTAGTAAGTCTGCCTGAAACATCATTGCCACATCCCACCACCACATGCTCAGTTTGTCCATTAACGGTCATGCTGACTGTGTGTTGCCAAGCAGTCAGTGTTTTGCTTTTGCTCCCTTTCATAAGAACAGCTCAGAGTGTTATAAAACAGCAATTTACAGCTATGCAGGTCAAAGCAGCAGAAGGAATATGTCCATCTGACTGCCAGATCTAATTTATACAAGTATAATGGGAGGAAAAAGTTAATTATTCAGCGAGTTCGTGTTGAAGGGGGATTGAAATCAAACATCCCCATCCAGAAGAATAAGATTCTGTCTCGCCTTCATTTCCATCTCAGTTTTCATTGTTTTTCAATAATGAGAGAAAGATGAGATGATCAGTCCACAAGTGTGCCCTCTCTAATAACGCAATTGGCATGTAGCGCTGTTGCATTCACCCTCGATCCACGATTAATGATCTGATTGATCCAATTCAGGTGTTTCAAAAGGCTGACACTCACTCGGATGAAACTGGAACAGTTTCTCCACAGCAGTCTTTCATGTATATGAGTTATTGGATGAATAGTAGTGAGTCAACTTGAAATGATAGTTTTGGTTTTTTGACATGGGGTTGTTTATGTTGTATACATTACAGCATCATCTTCTACATTGTGAACAAAATTACATCATGAATTGGGTTGTGAATTGCCTCTGAGTTGAGTTTTGGCCATAGCCATCTCAGTTTCGTTCGATGCCAAAACAATACATTTGGACGAGAGGTTTGGGCTGAGGAGGACTGAAGGCTGGGACTTGGCCTGCTTTACACTCTATCCTGATTAACAGGCAGGTCATTGTTGTGGTGTAGTCTGTCAACCACACTGTAGTCATTAAATTTTAATTTCAAATTCAATTTCAGTTTCAATTCAGATTAAAAAGAAATTATTGCCCATCACATTGTGACTGACAAATATCCCGCAGTTGGGGCTCAAAAACACGAAACACCTCAGAGACTTGAAATTCACATTCAGACCCACGAGACAAATAAAAATCACATTAAATCATACACACAGCACCATAAGCATTGGAAGCCTGTGCACAAAATTACGTCATAAGTGGTGCCTATTTTGCTTTGTTTACAATGCGTGCTGCAGTGGGGATGAAAGAGGGGTTTTTTTTTTAGCCAGATGCACCATGAAATGGCTGCCTGAAGATAGAAGCTGGAATGAATTAAACAATTAACGCTCAATCGCATCGACTGCTTTATCGTGGATTTTCCTCTAAATTAAACCATAATTTGAAAAATAGGAGATCGAGTATTTTGAAACAATAAAGGCAATAAACAAGCCATAAAAGCTTTACTGAGGTAAGGAATGATGGGAGAAGAAGGGCCATTTTCCCATACATTTCTTTTCCTGTCTCCCCCTAATGGTCATTAGAGAGAATGTAATTTAAAGCCCCTTCAGCATTGGCTCCACTTTTATATATGGTTTGTGGTTGGTTGTCACATTCATCAAAACTCTCTACCCACAACTATAAGCTGTTGTGGCAAATTTGGGTCAGAGGTCAGATGATGTTTCTGAAATAATGCTTTAATGTGGCAGTGAGAGGACTTTTACTTTTTTCTATATAAAAACATAAATATCCAACACTTTGGTGTTTCTCTTCTAGTTTTTTTTTTACTTTTCTTTTACTTTTTTTTTTTTTACACAATGAGTTTATAAAAAAACAATTGTTGTGATTAAAATGTTTGAAGTATAAGCTACGGGTAGATTTCTCCTTAGCTATAAAACAACACATGTCTCAAGAGTTAATGGCAATTAGAATTCTATTGTTTTGCATTTTGCAACGGTTTTTAAGTCCATATTAACAGTGCAGAGCAGTTCTCATAAATCTGTTTGGATTAGGAATCAAATGAAGGCAAAGAAAGTTTAATGTATGAGCTCGCCTTTCCGATTTATTTCATGTCAAAAGAAGTGTAAAGGGCCTGTAGACTACAATGTCTACTTCAAAAATATAACTTGCCTTAAACAGAAGACAAATGCTCGAACAACAGTGGGGTTTTGAGTAAAGTGCCTATGTGAAATACTTTTTTCTTGGAAAGATTACATTGTTCCACATTGAGAACTACGCAACATTGAAAACACAAAATGACAGCACATTATGAATAGCTTCAAAAAAAAAAAAAAAAACAACTCCATGAGTTTTTTAAAGTAAAATGAACCCTTCAGAAGCATGTAGTTGTCGTTCAGCTGCACAACATATGCAGCATGAAGAAGCCACTGATGGCTAGACGACAAGTTAAAGGTGCATCGAAGTGACAAAGCAGCTGCACGCAATTAAATGCTGCTGACAGCCCAAGCTTTTCCCTTACATTGTTACACAAGGATAACAAGGCACTTGAGTTTTCCTTTTCCTTATGTATATATTTTTTTCCCCTTCAGTTCTTGTTTCTTCTCCATCAAGTAGCCCTAAGGGTGTGAATGATCACACATCGTACATAGAGTTAACTATAGATGTTAGACTTCCTAATGCGTGTGCGTTACTCATATGTTTTAGAAGCCAATAACAAACAGAGAAGTCACAGTTGCTCTCTAGTAACATGATTACTCACAATATTTCACAGCTCACTTTTTGACATCAACAACTACATCCACACATTGGATTTCATTCCGTAACTGCTTCACGTATCACCATATAGAACCTGATTGTGATACATGTCAAATCTAAAAGTTTTGTTGTACAGCTTGTCGAGCACACGCTTTGCAGAAGAAGATGGAACGCCACAACAGTGGCTGTGACAGACGGTGGCTTTAAACTTTTCCCTTCAGCTATTTTGTTGGCGCTCTGAATGCAACCATCCAAATGCCACTGAGCTCCATTGTGCTGTGTTGAGCTGTAGCCAATATCTCAAAACCTCAACAAAATCACACCAACATCATTATCTTGTAAAATAGGAAAGGGGGAAAAAAATATCCCCTGGTGTCTTTTGGTCTTTTAGACATGGTCTCTCTCTCCTACACTCACACATATACACATGGCCTTGAGGTATCAGCTTGCCTTTGTGCAGAGTGAGTAGTCGGGGCCATCCTTATCATTGCCTGATGATAATAAAGAAGGTGGGATGCTTTTCTCCCACATAGAGAGCTGATAACAAAGAAAGTGCTGGACTGTCTGAGATACTGCTCTGCAGACCAGCCTCCCATCCTCTCCATCCTTTCCCCCCACTGCCCTCCCCTTCTTTTCCTCTGTTCCCTTTTGTTGTTTGAGAGACAAATCAGATCATGTTGCCAAAGAAAAAGCAAATTGATGACAGGTGATATCGCGTCTGCTTGCAGGTAAGGAATGTCAGATGGTATTAACACAGGAAAACGCTGAGAGAGAAAAAGAAGCAGGTTCAAAACAATGCCTAGAAGCTGGAAATATTAATGTAGCGTTTGTATAAAACTTGCTTTTATACAGTTCTTTCAGGTAATATCAGAGATAGAGACATAAATGTAACAAAAGAAATGTGTGAAATAAGATAAAACAGACATTTAATGATGTTTACCAAAGTAATCTCAAAACTTATTCTTTTTAAAAGAGGAAATTAAAATACGGTGTGTTATTAAATTCCACATGGGCAAAGTGAAAGTCAAAATAACCATACAGCAACCTGATGAGGTTGGAAAACAGGGTCAGAAAGGTCAGGCTTCTAATTTAACTGTCGTGCACCACGCAATTCTCAGTACGGGAGGGAAAGCTATGCAGTAAACAACTGAAGATTGACACGTTTCGAAAGCACTAAATGAGTATAATAAAAAAACTTGGCCTGGCTTTTTTACTGATTTTCTTTTCAATCTTAATCTAAATGACCATGTAGGTCATTTGGTCCTACCTTTCTGTAGCAGAAGTAGCTGAACTGGACCTTCAGTGTCACAGTAACAATAATAAACACGTGGTCAAAGGTTGTGATTTGGTAATGGTTTGGTTAGATTTACATACACGGAATGCACAACTACATAGCTGGGTTTGGAGGAAGATTATGGTTTGACTTTGAATAAATACATTGTAAAGGTTATGGATGTATAGTTCATTTATTGTCATTGCACGTAACATGCAGCGAAATTTCATTTGGCAGGTTCTCTCCAATAGCGGCAATAACTGCTCGTTAGCAGCAAGAATACAGTCATTAAATAAAAAAAAAGAAAAGAAAAGAAAAAAACTTAGTAATAATGTTAAATAAAAGCAGAAATACAGACAGCAGAGAAGGAAAAAATAAATATTAAGAATAAAATAACTGTGGGTGGGTCTGCGGTTTATGGTGAACAGGGAATAGAGGACTGGGATAAGAACACAGCCCTGAGGAACGCCGGTACTGAGAGTGACTGCAGAGGATGTGTGATGGCCCGGTCTGACCTGCTACTGCCTGACTGTTAGAAAGTCCAAGATCCAAAGACAGAGGCAGGTGTGCATTCACAATGTTGCTGTTCGTTGACGAGTGTGAATAGGCTGAAGGAACTGAATGCTGAGCTAAAGGCAATAAAAAGCAAGGATTACCAGGAGATAGGTGGCAGCTGTGTGTAATGCTGTTGCTTGGTGGATATGTGTGGCAACGGTTCATGCACAAAGACAACCAACTTGGTGATGGAGCAGCTGTAATCCACCACCCTTTGGTGTCACCCTACACTGACTTTTGCGGTACAGATTCACTGGACTCATTTTATTTTTATCATTATTATTAATTTTCCTCTAACGTAAGGCCCAGATATTCTCTAAGATGGTTCTTTTTTTCTTCCTTTTTTTTTGAATTTATTAATGTTGTGGACATGTTCTGCATCAGCTGTTCCCACTCAGCTGAAAAACTTGATGGCCCACTTCTGAGCTCACAACATCACTGAAACAAAAAGCCCTTCCCAATGTTGAAGACCACTTTTTATTTGACGAAAAATCACACATTCTGAAATGAACGCCATGGAAGCACCACAGTCTCCACAGTGGCATCACAGCAATACTAAAAACAACATTCTTGCATTTATAATGATAATTTGCTTTCCCACTTGTGAATTCTGGGAGAAAATGTATATAATTGAGCCCATCTGTAAAATTCTGTACAATCATTAGACTTCTCAACCTAACTCCATTCCCTCTTTCTGTTTAATTATACTTGTTTTTTATCCTCTCATTTTCCGTTAGCTAAAACTCATTAAAAACTTGTGAAAAACGTTTTTAGTTGTACCATACAATGTATAAAGTAAAAAGCCAAATTTAATTCAGCTGTGGACCAACAAACAGTGTGATCCCAAGAATTACGGGGTTAATCCTGCTAAAATCCATCACGTTTAAAAACACCATTCAACTGAGAATTAAAAAAAAAAAAAAAACAAACAAACAAACAAACATATAGCTGCAATCTAATCTATTCTAATCTAATCTAATATGTTTAGATTTGGTCATTTGCCCATAGCAGTGAAGCTCTGTTGTAACAAGATTTATGAGGCTACTGCAAAGCCCACACACACATGCACAGAATTTAAACAGATGCTAGCCTTAGAGCATTTCTGTTATGATTGCAGTAATTGAATTTATGGTCAGAGCAAATATATTTGACCCTCTGTAGTCTGACAGACAACGGGAGTGTGTGTTTAGTCTAATAAGTATATGTAAGGTGACTTCCTTCAAACCCTCTGTACCATATCTCTATCACTCTCTCTCTGCCTCTAATTGTGTCTTCATCATCTCAGTCTTGAACTTCTTCAAGCCTTCCTGTGACATCATAAATCTCCCAGCAACCTCAGCTGGTGACATGGTGGCTCCCTGGAGAATTCGACTATGCACAAATATTAATAAAAATGCGACAGCCTCAACCTGGAAAGGCAGTCGCGCAACATTTTTTGTGGCTCTGGAAGAGCTCTGTCAAAACAAAACAACGTGGCTCCGATGATGGAGCTGGATGAAGAAAAAAAAATGCCATTTTCTGTTGGACCGTGGCAATAAAAGAGTATTTTTGGTAATTTGGCTCAACACAAGATCCTAAAACCCAAAAATTTAGTCTCTTTAGTCCATTACTTGCTAATATCAAATTTCTGCTTCATGAAATGTACTTGGAATTAAAAACCAGAGGAACCGGTTACATCATTTACTATCTATGGATAATCATTTCTTACAGGAAACACAGCCACTTTCCTTTTGTCTACTTGCTTTTTATACTTTTTTGCTTTCTGTGCACTGACTAAAGGATTATTAACCATATTTTGGTCCAGAGAACAGCTGCACTGTGGGGAAAAAAAATGTCTTGGAGCATAAACTTTAGGGCAAGACCAAAATAAAGCATTTTAGAGAATATGCTGCAGCTGTTGTTGAATTATTTTCTTCCCACATCTGTTGCTAGTTTCCTAACCTTGGGGAAGTTCAACACTGAATGGCTGGCTCCCTCTTTAAGTAGAAGTGTTATTCCTTCAGAGCAGTATTAATTATATAGAATTACTGCTTTTGAAAATATCATTGTCTACACAATTATCATTAAAATGATCGTACTTCTTTTTCTTATTATTCAATGTATGACAAAGCATTGACTGCTAATGTGACGAAAACTACATCATACAGACAGATGGTTAAACTCTCTCTCTTTCTGTCCCTCACCCCCCACCTTCCCTCTATCTGCCTCCCCCCTCACACACAGAGGAATACAGTTGTTACCCGATGCCTGCGGCCGCAACACCTGTTCAATTTCCACCTCCGGTACGGTGTCTGTCTGTGCGTGTGTGTATTGGAACACACAAATAAAGTAACAGTAACCATATCAGGTGGGCAACATTGTACTGCAGGGCCTTTAACTCTCTCTCTCTCTGTTAATGAATATTACTGCAGAGAGTCCTCTTGACGATGGTGCACAAATACTCTGGATGCGCTGTGACAGGGCCAGCTTGGCGTGGTGTGTTGCATGGTAACAGTGCACCTTCACGCTCACTATCAGCTCCCTTCACATGGTTATTCAGGGAACCAGATGAAACTGAGCTACAATAGCCTGCAACACTAACCACAAGTCACTTAGTTTCTAAGGCCACTTTCACACATCACTCATCGCTGCAGCTTGCACAGCATTGTGCTTTCATTCAATTCCCCTCATGTGCATTTGAATCAAGCTTCCATTGCTCATTAAAAAGGGTGAGAAAATTGTTAACTTGTTTACTGGACTCCATCCTAGAGGAGCAAAGGTTTAATGTAAATTGATTAACCTGAAAGCCTCTGATCAGGGTACGGCCAGCAGCATGTAAATGTGGGCGGTGATGGATGACAGAAAGACAAACAAAAAATTCAGTTTGGTAAAATCAGGACCAGGCACACACATTCATACATCCCGTTTAAGTCCACTACCTGTGAGCAAACCGAATGCAAAGAATTACCTTGTGAAGCTGAGTTGGTTGAATAGCCGCAGTAGTTTTCTCAGTCTGTGCGTGTCTCAATGATGGATGAGGGGGAGGGGGGGGGGGGGGGGGGCTGAACAGGATAAAGGCCACTGTATCAGCTTCTTCTCTATGCTGCTCCTGCACACGTTTCTTGGGCTACAACACTACAGCAGACTGCCAGAGCTGCCTGCCTGTTTACCTGACACTCTACCAGCCTAACAAACACACTGCTTGGTCTTTGTGACTGCCTGCCTTCACCTTTCTGACTATTTGCCCATCTACATGAAGCGTTAATATGCCCTGGCTGCGGTTTAAGTTCAACTGTTTGCCTGTATGTAAGCTTCCCTTACTCCCTCAGTGTACTGACATTAGCATAGCCCTTCCTCCTCTTGTACCTGCACTCATCTAACCTGTTTTGCAGTGTGGCGCCTGCATGTGTGGGTGTAAGTGGTGTGTGCGGTTACATAAAACTACTCTGGTTCACAACTTAGAGAAGACCAATGCGCGCGCGTACACGCACGCACACACGCACACACACACACACACACAAACAGAGAGAGAGAGAGAGAGAGCAAATACATGGCATAGTGTTGCAACTGTCTGGGAGAGGCATATCATATGCATAGACCTTAGACCATCATTTTCTGCTGCTACATTATTCCTAGAGAAGAGAAGATAACACAATGCTAAACATCCAGAAATTCAGATGACATTATGAAAGGGTAATCTGTTTGATTACTTTCATGAATGGCTTTAACCCGCCAGACTTTTAGCTTTTTACTTTGCATCTTTCCCAGTAAATTTTCTTTACATCAAGCAGCAAGTATCTGCTAACAGCAGGCAACTTTACAATACTTGCATGAAGTGAAAATCTTCTGACTATTCATTAAATTGCAAGTTCTGTAAAACAGTTCACCAAGATGTGCATAGCTGAATCAGCCTGGCTAAAATAAATGCTGGCTTTGGTTCCTCCGTTCGCCATTAAGTGCAACACGATTCCACACTTTGACATCTATTTGCACACTTCTTTTTTTCCTTTTCTTCGTCACATTTATTTTTCGACAAACAAGATTGATACTTTTATTAGAACCATATATTAATGCTATTGTAGACAACCAGTTCATGCTTTAGCATCAAAAACTATTATCTGGTTTATAAACAGGTGATGTATAACAATAAAGTGAAATGCAGTTGTAATATGTTGACATTTCTTAGAATTGTTGTCAGATTTTAATAACACATCTATTAACTCCTTATATGTGCAAATTATAATGTACATTGTAGTATGGAAACATTTAAAATGTGTTCTGAATGTTAAACTGACTGTTATGAAGATGAGTTTCCCTTTCAAAATATAATAATTTGGTAGCACAATTATTATATTGTTTGTAGAAGTGAGAGTATGGAAAAGTATTTTTGATAGATTGAGTATTTGGTATTATTCGATGAGTTGTTTTTATTCTTCAAAAGTTTTTTATTAAAATTATAATTGAAAGTAATTGTGAGCAATGTAGCTGCTAAAGAAATCCTACTGCGTTACTGAAGTCTCACATTGCGCGACCATTTTGGTATTGTGTCTTCTTTTTGGTATTATGCCCCACTTCGCCCGCTGAAATTCAAAATTTTGATGTACTGCTTTTCGTGCTAAACTAACAATAATATAGTTGTACATTAAAGAAAATAAATAAATTAAATTAAGAAAGCGGTTTCTGTAACCATGGTTTTTCTTTCTCAGAATTTGCTGAGAACTTTACTCCTGCATGTAAAGGACCTCATTATGTTTTAATATAGTTCAGTGTTTCAGCATACTGCCTCACTCTGTAAGTGCCTACCGTGGGGGTGTGTTGTGTTAAATAAATATCATTAAATCATTATCTTCGACACAGCCACTATTTTTAGACTGCAGAATTGTAGTTATGGTACATGTCACAGATTTTCTTAGAATAATGAGCAAGGCCTGTTTTTCAGATTTCCTTCAGTTGAACATGTTCTTTGCTCATTTGTTCTTGTGACATTAGCAAGTATGACAAATAAACAGCATAACAGCAGCCAGTCTCTAAAATAGCAATGGCTGTGAAAGTGTGAAGAATGAGTCATACGGTGTACCAAAGCCTCCCTCTGTCACAAGATATGGGTGAGGTCTGTAACAAACTGGTTGTAGTGCCTCAATAACAATAGGAACGATAAAAGTAGGCAGGCCAAGGTAGGCCTCAAGTCGTGCACTTTGCAGTTGTTCTCTAATGTCACATTTATATTTATTGTGTCACTGAGAATAACATCTCAATAGTTATCCTTTCTATGTGTATGTTAAATGTATGATTGTCTATCATGGATAGCCTGCATTATACCACCACACAGACAGCAACAGCATTTGTTGTTTGGAAAATTACTTTGTTAAAGCATTAAAACACTGGTGAGACTAACAAAAGGATACATAAACAAGAGCACTGAGGACACACACCATTGCCAGTCCATAAACAACTTTGCTGAACTGCAACTCCCTGAACTGAATCTATTCTCCATCACCCGCCACCTGACGGTGGCTGCAACAACATGAGACAAGAGAACCTTATCAACAAATGCAGTCAATTTCTCACTCACATGCTGAATAACAGTATATTAATAATAACAGATTAACCACAGCCAGTCATTTTATTTTAAGTGCAATGTGAGGCGCAGTAATATCCTCTCATATGCTGCAAGGTATAAATTGAAATGTTGCTTCATGCATGTTAACATATTAATCGAGCTACAGGTGCAACAGTGAAAGAACATGTGTGAAGACATTTACAGGCCTACTCTTTCAGAGAAGGGGGTAGATTTACAATACATACTAAATCGCACATTCTCAAAATTTGCCTCTAAAACCTGTGAATCATCCATGTGCATAATTAAATTGACTGAATGTAAGAAAAATAAAAAGAGACGTGCACATGAAGTTCCAATTATTCTGACTCCAGTTAGTTAGGGGATTTAACCATTGAAGCAATCAGGGCTGCTGCGTGACTGTGCCATGTGGAAGGATGTCTTTCTGCAGCAAGCCCTGGAAAGGTTTCAAAGGTACAGAAGGAAAAATGAATGTAGCTAAAGTAATAACAATAATTGAGAAATAATGGAGAAGAACCTGCTTCTTCTAAATGAGGAGCTTGTATGGTTGTGGTTTTCCACAAAATGACTGAGGGATTGTCTATTTGCATTTTCGTATCTCAAATTGAAGTGGACTATGCACACGGGAAGAGAGAGCGCATGAGTAGTTCATGAGGCAAAATGCTGTATTGCATCATTAGACAGTGAAGGTGCTTTCACTCTACTGCTTTGGTGTAGAAATCCACATTTTGTTTTTTTCAGTACAATCGTCACGAGTCAAACGGTAGAAACACTCATTGATGTTACAAAGTAATCAGAGCAAGGACAGATTTTTAGTCGACTTCAGATTACACATGTGCAGTGGATGAAATTAACTTGTTGGACTCTACTGTAGGTCAACAGAGCTGTTTGGGGGGTAATGAAGGAACAGTTTATAAGTAGGAGGCCCTCCATTGCACTCACAGCATAGACAAATTATGGAACAGATGAATAGGTGTCAAAAAATGGGAAGCACAGGAAGTACAGTTTGGTATTGATTCAGTGTCTCCCTTTCCTCTAATGGAAGCATTTGCATTCAAATTTGAGATTAAGAAGAATAACGGAAAGAAATGAAGCACAGATATCCTCAATCTTCTCTCGCCTCTCAGCAGTTAATGTCTTTTTCAATTGTGTCCCAGTTGCAATGATACTGTCATCGGGCCCTCAGTGGATCAATATGCTCATTTTAATGGGCATTCCATTAGCAACTCATCAATAACCACCCAGCAAACGACAGCCCATCTCCTCCAATGTTTTGGCAGCAAAGGAAAGGCTGAGAGGGTTGAAGAGAGGTGACAATGACGCATTAAAAACATCTGGCAATCAGACGGTAGGAAGTTCAGAAGCTGGATCACTAACTAATGAGATTTTAGATGAAAGGGGGATAATACTTTGACCACTGTTGAGCTTGGTTTTGAGCTTTGGTGTAGCAGAAACCTTTGAATATGAAAAGAGAGGAAGAGATGGGCCTGGATAAAAGCACACCGTTAGATGATGAGAAATCCTAATCATTCGCAGACTCCTTATCATGATGACTAAAACATATTCTAAGACACATTTTGACATTTGGAGTCTGAGTTCGCAATTTCCCTGTACTTGTTAAACTATTGGTTAAAAAGTTAATTTGTATGTCCTTCAGATTCAGTTTTCAGAGAGCATTCTTCAGTTCAACCAAATGATGCTGAAAAGCTGTAAGATAATTAGCTAGTATGCAGTCACTAGCGCTGGAGTGTTTCAGTGACAGCTGCAACAGTGTCACCATGCCATTTCACCTTTTTGAGCCATTTTCTCGCATGATGGCATTAACCCAGAGATGAGACATAGCACTTTTACAGGTGTGAATGTCAATGTAATATTACAGCAATGACCCTGACGGTACGCTTAAAAGATTACCTCACAGAGTTTCGGGTTGCAAAGTATAATTTCCTGTTGACTGGAATGTAAAGTAACAGTTAAAACAGAAGCCCGGGCAGCGGTCTCAATCCTCTATCCATTATCCAAATCCCTTTAGGTCCATATGAAGGCTAATTTTCTACCCTGAATATTGATGTTGCTTATTATTCTCTTCATAGTCATGGTTAATATTTTAGTATTCCTATGTAAATTTATCATGGATTTATATCCTTATTAGGTTTCTCCTCTTAATTGGATTATTATCCAGTTATACAATTGATAAATCAAAGGCTTATCATACCAAATAACAGAGTGATTCAACTAGACAGTCTGATGTAGCTTTATCATCTGATCACAAAAATCTAACTATAATTAGATGTTAAACAGCAACAATGACAAACAAGAAACAACCATGATTGCTCCAATAGAGAAAAACTTTACAAAGAAAAAGTCAGAGGCTCATGGGAAAAAATAAATTCTTCTTCTTATTATTATTAGTATTAATAATAATAATAATAATAATAATTCTGAAAGGAATTTGCAAAATCGCTTTAAATAGAGTTTGTTGGTTCTAGCTGTCTCTTCTCTGAATTTTTCAGAAATGTATTGATGAGGCCATAACTCTTACCATACCGACGTTAATCTACAGTACTATGTAGAGTAAGTGATTATTTGTGTTTATTATTATTATTTGTATTACTTGTTATTTGTTTGTTTTTTGTTTGGTTTTTCTTTCATAGGTTTCTGTTTGTCTCACCAAAAGATATCAGCAATAAAGATAAAAAAAAAACAACAACAAAAAAAAAAAACATAATGAAAAACATTCATTAAAAGAGGCCCGAGAGCAAGGCATAAACAAAACTATGAGGGCAAATAACCTAAAAACAGAAATAAAAAATAATTTTGAGAGAAGCTGCAGAAGCTAAGGGAGGGATTATGCGCTGTGGTCAGGCTGCCAAGCAGGTCATGGATTCCCAGTACTGGAGGAGTCTGGTTTCTCATTTATACCCCACAAAGCATGATCATAAGGATACGGCTCCCTTTGACTTTGAATAAAACTGGGGGGGATACTTATGAGATCTGTCCCAATCTTAAACCTTCAGTGTCTAAAGATGTCATCATTTCAAATAAAATGTTTCAGTTAAGTCCAAAACTGATCATGAATCGCAGCGACATGGGCTGCTAAGACCACGAAAAAAAAAGCATAGCTGAAAGGGAGCGGTGACGAAGAACTGCGGTCACGCTGCCAAATCAGCAACAGATTGCCAACAATGGAGGAAGCTTGTCTGTCCTTAAATGCCCTAAGGCACGGGGATGATAATTTTGTAAGTATAAGTATACAGAATGGGCCAGCAGTGGAGGGAGGCTGCCTTTTCTTTGCCTCATCTAATCATAGGCGTGAAGGACGTGTAACCAAATTAGTCTGCTCACCCCTATTTCACTGTGGTGCTACTGGGAGAACTTATGTTTTACTGTCAAATCAAATGATTTAAGATCAGGACAAAAGTCAATTATAATTTATTGTAATTTATAAAGAGATAAATATTCAAATCAAATATTGAGTGTGTGATATTACTTAGGCCTAATTGTCCCTTTATGAAGAATATAAAGAAAATTGTCAGAAATAGGCAAATATGCAGCAAAAATAGATTTGTTTTATGTCACTTTGAGTTTAGATGCTATGCATACAAAATATTACATGGAAAAAGTAAAAAAAAAAACAACAACAACAACAAAAACACTTCTTGATACCAAGAAGTACCAGAGTACCAGTACATGATACTTCTTGGTGCACATGTGACGTGAGCCTGTGAGAGGAAGGTAATGTACAGCCACAGCAGCAGGATAATTCAACGAGATGCAAAGACACCTCTGCATTTGACCCCAAATGCTTGGCTACACAATGCATTCAAAGTGCTGAGCCACTACCTCTAAGTGGGAAATGTCTTGGTGTATTAAACAGGGCTCAAGTGTCTTTTGCCCCTATTGTACTGGAAACCTTTGTTCTGGCTGCTTGATGGGATCTAAGAGAGTGGACACAGTGTGTGTGTGTGTGTGTGTGTGCACGACTGCATTATCAAACCTTCGCATTAAAAAACAAGCAGCGTGTTGGAGCGAGAGCCCTGTCACACAAAGCTCTGTCATCAGTAACAGGAGTTCACTCAGGCATCCCTACACCACAAAACACTAACTTTTATCCCCAAACAGCATTCCCATACTATATCAGAACCATTCAACAAAGGAGGAATAATAGCTACATGCAGGACTGAGTTCAGTGACAGCATTTTTGCTCCCAGCGAGAGAGGAGAAACGACGACACATTGAGAATGGCACAGCTAATCACCATTAAAGGCTTACAAGAGAAAAGTAGAGGAACAGGATGAAGGGAAATGGGGAGAGTGGGGGGTGGGAAACAGAGACAGGGGCAGAAAAAGACAGAAGGAAACCGACAATAAGAGAAAGTTACAATGGGGCATCTGTTCCAGTGTTGAGCAGCAAGAAAAGGAGCTCAGACTACAGCGGCAAAGAGCAGGCAGACACGTTGTTAGGCACTTTTAAATCTGGACCTTGGCAAGAGGTTTCTATGTAAATCCACCTGCCCTTTCATGAAAGATTTAATGAAAAAAAAAAGAAAAAAAAAAAAAGAGCGACTTACCTCCTGTTGCTTTGCTAATGAGAAATCCGCCTGCAAGAAAGGAGAAAATATTAAATGGTCAAACATTTACGTGGAGAGATCATTTTCACAGTATGAGGGACTGCACATGATGTACATTTTATGATAGAGAAAGAGCAGTTCTTCATCAACCTTAATCAATTTCAATATGAATTCCCGCCATTATTCTTCATTCACCTATTCTATGCAATCATGTTTGCACTCTTGCGTTATATTCACCTGTCAATGAGAGACCAACCACTGGTGGCCAGTTCCCATTGACTACCAATAACACCTTAAGTTCACTTGTGTTTTGCAATTCCTCCTCCGGTTGTTCTCCTACTACGCCCAGGAACATAACCTTTTCTCACAGTTAATCACAATAGTCTCCCTTAATCTCTCAATTCAATAACTCGCAATTCATCAATTCACAAATCTTTTATGCAGTTCACTCTAAATTAATCTTTAAACAGAGTTTTATTAACCTATGAAAGTAATTTCTCAACCAGCTAAGTGAACTCAATACAAGAATATTACATCTCAACTATGATCACAGACTGGCAGCAAATGTAAATGTAAAATAAATAAACAGATAAGAAAGAAAAAAGAAAGAAAGAAAGAGAGTGAGTTTCCAGTTTAGACTCTCAAATGGTCCCATGCAACAAATCTATCATCTATCTGTAGTGGAACGTTCATTTTTCATTAGCTGGAACATGTCAGACAAAGTCGCTGCTTCCCAAACAGAAGGTGTTTGTGTGTTTGTGCCCTCGTTTTTTTTTTTCCTCCTGTCTTTCTTCTTTCCATCAGAGAAAGTCTGTGTTGAGCTCTCTGAAGTGGAATTTCGCAACGTGGATGAAAATGAGAACTTATGATGCTTGATTGGTCACTAAAGATAAGACTCTTTTGAAATATGCCAAATTAGGACTATTATCAGAGGGCACAGAAGGAAATGTAAGAGCCGAAAACACTGTTGATTAAACTCAAGCAGCCCAACCTCAGTGGGAGACAGCTGTGCCTTGAAATTCAATATTCACAAGTTGTCCCAGAATAACAGCAGCCCATTGTGTTGAATCTGAACAGAAAATATCACTTGGTTTAAGTGGAAAGATCATGGCTGCCTGCCAATAATTTGACTTGACTGCTAGCATGATCCAGAAGAACAATGAGCAATGAAATGACAAAATATTGCAGGGAGCGCTCATACGTGCTGGCAAATTTCCCAGGTCCCACTTGCCATGCCTTTGTTACCTCCAGAAATGGAGTAACTCGTGTGTATGAATTCCTTTGAGATTCTGGTGCATGTGGACGTGACGGCATCGCATCATCGCCACAGATTGGTCTGCCGCATCTCCTGTCCAACTACAATTCAAATGTGTTACATTTTGATTCATATCAGGTGGCCGGGGAGGCCACTGAAATGCACCAAACACGTTGTCGAGGTGCATGGTCTTGCTGGAAGTAGCCATTAGTGGCTGGTTACATTGTGTCCATAAAGGGATGCACATGACCAGTGATAACACAGAGGCAGGCTGTGAATCTCCAACCATGGCTGATTTTTTTAAAAAAGCGCCAAGAAAACATTCTCCACACCATTACACCTTCATCCTTAAATGCTCACCATGATTGTAAAGCGGTCGTCTGACTTACCGGAGCATTTCTGTAAATTACTAAATGTTTTCAGTAAACTGTAGAGGCTGCTGTGTGTGTGTGAACCCCAGGAAATCCACTGTTTCAGCAAACCATGAATCTTCTTCTCCTTTCGGCTTTTCCCTTCAGGGGTCGCCACAGCGAATCAGTTGCCTCCATCTAAGCCTGTCTTCAGCAAACCATGAATGCAGTTGTGTATTTCTGTACTCTGGCAACATGTTTTCCCTCCTTATATTTAGAAGTCATCATAGGGATGGATGGTTTGACATATAAAACTTGAAGACTTTGACACTGAAGTGTCAATCTTGTGTTTTTATGGACACTGTCCCCCGACAGCTAGAAATGGCTGGGTTTGTTCTCCCGGGCCTGGGGCCTTCCGATGTTTCTGTGTTTGTATGTTCTCAAAATGCCACCCTGGAAAATACGGCTTCCTCCCACAGGCCAAGGAGATGCACGTTAGGTTAATCAGTGGCTGCTTTTCCCATAGCTGTGAGCGTGACCATAAACAGCCCTTGTCTGTCTCGAAATGTTGTAATTCCATTCCTTTCCATGGTGTAACTTACTCCCTCGCCCTGTGACCCCGTGCTGACAAATAGTATAAATAATGGCTGTACCACTCAGTACAACAGCCACTGCAGGTAGAAATGGAGAAAGATAAACTTGAATTGAATACTGGACTTGAAAGCTGAAAGAAATATTCAGGCAAGGGTTTTATATGTAAGCGCAACTGAAGAGGATACATGGTCCATAAAGACTGCACTGGAGTGAACTGAAGTATATCTATTCTGTCAGGTCTGTCATAGCACATGCAAGGCGCCATACATTGTCAGAAGTCATTCTTTTCCCATACAGAGTGAATTCATGCTCCTTTGTGGCCACTTAATTTTTAAAGATGCCATAACTTCTCACAATCCATTTCCTCTGGTTTCACTGCAGTGCACTGTGGCAAATGTTTGCCACTTCTAGGTAAAGGAATACACTTGGTCAGATCATTTCACCAATCAAGTGTCAAGCTATGAAACCTTAGAGGCTTAGTGTGATAACAACAACTGTCTGGCTTAGAATGACTGACAAGGGATAGCCAAATTTAGACTAGGCTTTCCTGGAAACTCCACTCATCTGTACTGAGGACAGGAATGCATAAAAAAAGAGAAATAGGCCAGAAATGCATCTTGTTTCACATGCTTAGCCTAAATTCTTCAGTTTTTAACCAACACTTCAGCAGCGCTGACAGATGCCATTCCATGTTTTATACTCTCCATTTAAAAGCAACCAAATACTGCACCGTGGCTTCAGTTGTTCTCTTTCTATTGTACCCGTCTGTCAATCATATGGTAGTCACGGACTCCAAATGGGGTTGCAGTGTAAAAAATGAATGAATGAGAAAAAAAAAAAAAAAAAAAAAAAAAAAATCACCGGTTGCTAACGAAGACAAACTTGCACCAACTTTCTGTGTGTGTGTGTGTGTGTGTGTATTTGTGTAAAAGAATCAAAACTGGACAAAAGCAAAGCAAAACTATTAGTTATCTGCAATGACAAACTGTATGAAGGCCGTGTGCAGGGTGAATAAGGCATTTATAGCCAGTTTGTTACATTTGGTCACAAATATCTTGTATGTGATGAATAGAATTCACCGCACGTCTGTGAAGAAGTGACCTGATCTCCTACATAAAAACACATCTTTCCATCATGTTCTTCATTTGCAGAACAATGAGCACTTGACACTCTTGACGTTTAAACAGTGAGGTGTAGAATTTTTAAATGTGAATGGAAATCCTGTCTTATCACCAGGAATAAGACGCCCATGCTTCTCTACAGATGAACATCCACAAATGAGCCAGAACATTAGTACCACTGATGAATCCCATAGCCCCCTAATTATACTGTAATAGTAGTGCATGTCAGGGACTGGGATATGTTGTATGTTGTTATGGCCGGATAGGTGAGTTGAATGTGGCCTGGTCAGAGTGGCCTATGCTGCTCATAATGTCTTCGCCAATCACTGTGTGTGAGGCAAAATTGTATAAAAATTTGCATCCCGTTTCTTTCATGTTTTCCTAATAAAAATAATAATCAGCAGGCCATCGGCAGCAGTGGCAGAAACTTCATTTGTATTCTTTCAGACTAAATTCTCTATGAGAGCAAGGGTGACCAGACAATAGCAAACTAAGTAAAATTCATATAGAGACGTTACAATGAGTCTGTGTTATTTTAACAGCCACAGTGTGTATTCAGATATATAACAGTCTGAGACTCTTCAGCTGGCAAAAAGTGAGGCATCTTAAATATGAACCCAACTCGACCATAAAACTAATGCTAAGTGACACTCCATAAAGAGTGTTGCATTTTCATCACTAAACTAAATACAAAATCATAAACAAGTGCAAATAGTAAAAGACAGACGATATAGAGTAAAATAGGTAAAAACAACCAAATGGGGCATGAATGAGGGAGACGACAGCTTGAAATTGGTACAATTTAATTTCCGGTGGAAAGAGACTAGACTAAACCAAGCGCATTGTTGTGACAATGTTAAAAATAGAAGCTCCTTGACTAAAATTGAAAACCTCACTCCATAAGAAAACTTATCTGCATGAAATGAGAACTAAATCTGAGCTGTCATACAAATCACAGCCCTCTATAACCTCGACACTTTTACTCCTCACAGACTACCGCCCGTTTCCATCTCATTCCGCTCCACCTTAACTTCTCCCAGCAGGAAACCTAGGTGTGTAGATCAAGCATTAGCATTTAAAAACGTCCGAGCCATTTTGTAAGATGTCTCTAAGTCAGAAAATGAAATTGAAAAAGACAGAAAGTAAGAAGACGAGCTGATAGATCTGCTGGACATAAATTGAAGATGCCGTAATCCTGTATTGTTAAAAAAAAACAAAACAAAACATGTGAACACTCAATAAATGTATCCGCTGACATCAGGTTAGACCCAGTGAGTTACACAACAACATAATGTGGAGAAGTGATTATGATCAAATGAGGTCAAAGCATTGATGCTGTTGATAAATTAACCGCCATTAGCCTGTATGAATCAGGCTGACTCACTGTCTTCAAGCTAAAAGATTAAGAAGTTGAAAGTGCACAACTGACTCATCTGTCTTCCTGTGGTTTCCTTGTCTGTATTTGAAAGGTAGAATGGACCGCCAGCTGACACCAGCCTGCACACACAACTCCTCTCCAGATGTCCAGCAAAAAAAAAAAAAAAAAAAGTTAACACTTGACACTCAAGCAGCTGTCTTGCCATTATTTCAAGTTATTTTTCATTTTTACTGGAATTTCAGCCAATTATGGTTAAAGGAACATGTCAGAGAGCTGCTATGTCCCAACTTCCACTCTTCCCTTGTTTCCTACCTCCCAACTAAATATAAACTAGCTCACCAACAAAAGACTGATAGATAGCTGCACATAATGAATGGTCTTTATGGCATCAACAAAACCTTTACACATCCAGCAGGTGTGAGGCAACACTCACATTCATTTGAAATAGTTCCTTTCCATTTGCATTTAAGAGGCCAATATTCATTCTCCATTTAGCTCTGTTTTTCTTCTTGTCAACTTCAAATTTAGCTGCTAAATGATCCACTAACCACCGACAACAAGGAGGTAGAAACTCAACACCGGTTCTCTGTCGGTATTAAAGCACAGAATACATATTCAAATTCAAAAGGCATAAAAGTCATATTATCCATTCATCCAATCGGGCTTCGACCATACAGTACACCATGACCCTGGTCAGCCTGATAAACCGCACACCCGAATCTGCCAATCATTCTTTTACACATTCAAAAATACGCACACGCACACACAAATATCCGTAAAATTAACAGACTATTAAAGCATAACAATGATGTTAATTTGCAGTGGCTGTCAGACAGGTCTTGGTCCAAGGCGTCAGTGGCCTGCCACCATGATCTCAGCACTGTGAAACATGGCACAGCGTTCAGCCTCTCAGCACTGTTGCATGTCCAATTAATACAATAATATCATAACGCTGACACGGCCTTCAAAAATTAACAACTCAATGCAGCAATACAGTGAGCAGACATGTTGCTACGCTGGTTGGTGTTATTTTAATCTTCGAAGCACTTTGTGACTTTGTTCTGCGAAAAGTGCCGACATGGAGTAAACTTGACCTCCTGACTATTTCACATTGCAACAGCTGACTTACATGCAATTTAACACACGTGACCTTACTGTTGTGCTGCAGTTTTTTCAGTTTGTCTCTAATCTGCGTGAGTGAGATCGAAATCACAGCTAAGCCTTTACAGCACCGCTAAGCCCCTGCCATGATGCAGTTGAATGGCCAAATCCCCTTTCTGTTATTACCGATGTATTTTCAATATACAGTAGCAAAATTTAATTAAGGTTCTTCTCTCTCTACCAGACTCACACAAATTAAATAGCTTTGAGAGGCTGTGAAGGATCTCAAATCGCTAACACAGTTGATCTCAAACAAAATGCTCCTGTATCCAGATTCAAGATTCATTCGGTGTCACTTTCACTGACTTTCGGTGAGGTTTACCAGCAATGCAGTGAATATGAAATTTCATACATCCAGTGAGCCTCATCATTCTCCACCTGGACTGGCCATTAACATGTGATGATGGGTTATATACCAGCACTGTGTAACTCAGCCACTAAACTATCTCTGAAGACACAAAGAGGAAATGCATCTGTTAAGAGGATTATCGCTCAGTTTCACTCACTCAGGCTGCTGCAAATGTCACATGTTGTTGTTGTTGTTGTTGTTGTATTATTAAAATTCTCCTCCATAACTTTGAAAGTGCTGTTGAAATGAAGCTGAAACTAACTTGCACTTTAAACATTTGAGCAGATAATGTAGCCTGATCCCTCATAGTTTATAGTGTGGAGTCATAAGCACAACAGCTCAGCAAATTTTGCATTGAAACGGCTTCAGTTTTAAAACTCCCACAGGGTCATCTTCACCTCATTTCACACTGCCTATATGAATGATTCACTTTTTTTTTTTCTTGTTTATTTTTACGAGGACAGAGCATATACATGAACAATTTGTCACATAAGACGTCATGTAAATATGCCAGATTTAGCTCAAAGCTAATTTCCATCCATAGTCCTCATATTAAAAAACAAACATACTATAGAAAACAAAACAGACGACAATAAAGATAGAGATAGAGAAAAAAAGAAATAAATACCGTGCAGCCAAGCGTTGCTGAATGGTACTGCCAACTTGCTTAAACACAAGAGACACAACTCCGGCAGCAATCATTCAAAACAAAAATAATAATAATAATAATAAAGACAATACCATGCAGCTTGGCGTCGCTGCATGGTATTGCCACATCGCATAAATATATGAGACACAGTTTCAGCAGCAATCACTTAAAAACAACAAGACAAAATAATGACAACACCATGTAGCTAGGTGCCGCTGCACAACACGCCACTTGCATGAATGTAAAAGACACAATATTAGCAACAATTAATCAAGGCAGTACAGTAAAGAATAGGATACAGTACGTGATAAGGGCTACAGTAATACTGTATTAAAGTGCTGGACAGTATGTCATTCATGAGTGCAGATTTGTTGGGCCAATAACCATGCTTTAAGCTTTTTTTTGAATGCATTAAAAGTGGAACTGTCTCTGATAGGGGTTGGGATACTATTCCAACATGCACTGCCTTTAACAGTTAGTGAGTTTTGGCCTATGTGGCTACGTCTGAACTGTACTTCACAGTCCCTTCTGGAGGCAGATCTGGTGCTGAGCGTGCCGTCTCTCTGTCTAAAAAATTCCTCTAGTGGGGGAGGAGCCAGCCCGTTGTTGGTTTTATAGCTATTATAGCATCTAGTTTTAAAATTTTAAGATTTTCCTAACTCAAGAAATTGTACCTTGCAAAAATTGGACAGTGATGAGAAGAATATGATTTTCTGGCAAATACCTTGATGGCTTTTTTATATAGTTGTTCAATCGGTTTCAGTGTGGTGACACCAGCAAATGACCATCTCACAAAGCAGTATTCAATGTTGGACGGAATCATACAATGACAATAAGATTTAGCTGCATCAGCCGAAATGAGCGGCCTGATTTGTTTGAAATTTTGCAGGATGAATCTTATTGTGTTGGCCACTTTTTTGATGTTTCTTAAATGTGAAGTTTGCATCTAGTATGATGCCAAGGTACTTGAACTGGGTTACTAGTTCAGGTTCCTCTCCTCCGATGAATACGTTGTGTGAATACGAGCTGTACTTAGCTACTGGTCGTTTGGTGAATGTCATACAAACCGTTTTTTTTTTTTTTGTATTGAGGCAGTTATTAAGCCAGTCTTGTACCTTCGTTAGAGCATTTGTGAGTTTGCTGGAAGTAATGTCAGCGTTTGAACCATGAGTAAAAATGACTGCGTCATCTGCATACATCTGGACGTTTAGGTCTGGGCACACATCTGGGAAGTCATTTATGTACAGCGAAAACAACAGAGGCACAAGGATCGAACCCTGAGGGACACCAACAGTAGAAGTGCGAAAAGGCGATTTGAACCCGCCGAGAGTAACACATCTAGTGGTTTGTAGTTCAAAAGACTCTCACTGTGCATGTTTGGTACCTGTTGTTACAGACTCTGGGTTCAAACTCGCCGCAGTCTTAAGACAAGAAAAGCATATTATGTTCCGTTTTTTTTTGTTTTGTTTTTTTTTTTCATTTAGACTGCACACAAAAATAAAATGTTGGTGTAACATATTCACGCTCTCAAAATACCAAAAATTAATTCGTCAAAACTACCAACATTTGCATTTCAGCACTTGAAACGTCTTGCTGTAATTTTTATTATGTTATTGAGTTTTAGGCCCCACAAGCTATTTGTGCTATGTTTTGTTACAGTATTCTGCTTTCTAAGTGGCAGCTCTGTCTTAGCACAAAAAGATAGCACAGGGTTTGACTTCACTGATTAGAGGAACGAAAATGACATAAAACTGATGGAAACTCTTAATGTCTAAAATAATCAATTAATTAAAACAATATGATGTATAAATAAATGGAGCAGAGCTATAACAGTTGGCTTGTCTTTGCCATTTTGGACAGATCGTGTGTGCAGTTGCAGCAGCTATTTTTGCCATTATTCTCTTTTTCCTCCTCAAAGACCAAACATTAAGCATGTTCTTACAGTAATGGATTGCAACAGTGAACACATTGTTCTTTTGTTAATATATCATTCCCTGGGTGGCTAAATAAACCGCACCATCAGAATAATTTGACTCCAAATAAACACAGGTAATTGTATAGATATTCAAACTAAAGGTTTATTAGTGTCTCTCCTACTTTTTTTCTCCATTTTCTCAATTCATGCTTATATGTAAAGCATTGTGCAGTATTTTAGCAAAAGCCTCCGTTTAGATTATTATTATTGAATGATCCAATTTTCTGACCGACAATAAGATGCATTGAACATGACACAGAGCAGCATAAAGAGAAGAATTTGCATCAAATTGGATATGCAGCCGCATAACGGTTCTGTTGACAGCGCTTGTCACACTCTTCCTCCAACGCGTCCATATAAACAGCCCACAATTATCATCTCCCTAATTGACAAAATTGGATATAACATTGAAGTGACAGCTAGATGGGATGTGACACATTCAATATTACAATAGAAATAAGAAATTTTATTCAGTGAAAACTGTCCATTCTTTCCCGGGAAAAAAAAAAAAAAAATCCTCAGTGATCGGTGCAGCCTACAGTGTTCGCCTCCTGTTGATTCTGCTGCAGCCACATTATTAATAATGCAAGCCTTGGTCAGACAGGTGTGTGTGTGTGTGTTGTCACCTATATGTCATTAATACTGTAGGCCTGTGTATATTCAAGGAACTGTGTATACACGGCACATATGATAGCTGGTGTGTGGTTGCGTACTCATGTACACTGGTGTAAGTGCCTTGTATGAATGTGAGGTGGAACGAGCAAGTGGCCACCGCCAGCGCCGTCTGGTCTCCATGGTAACCCCCGTTTAACGGCTGGTATATTGCTCTAAGGACAGTCTGACACGGTTTGTCATGATGGGATGTTGAGCTCCACAAACTCATTGCAGCCAAAAAAAAAAAGAAGGAAAATAGGTGCAGCAGTGATTATGATTACTGATTATGCAGAGTAAGAAAGCTGTTGTAAAACATTTTAAGATGACTTTCAAAGTGTTGTAATTAATATTTTTAATGGCAACTGGATTCCGTTTAGGTGTTCAAGCTCCAGACAGCAAAATATTATTAGTATTGTTCTTTCTTGTATTGAACTACTGCTTTGGATGACAATTTACTTTTTTCCCTGGTGAACCTATTGAACAGCCGTTTTGCAGAAACAGTGTTTAATGATCTTCTTGAAACGGAGAGACAGCTTTGTTGTAGAAAATAAAGTATAATAGGAAGGTGTTTGAAAATTATTTCCCATAGTGTAAAAAAAAAAAACAAGGCATTAAAGCAGCAGGTGTTCAGAAATGTTTTCTCTTACCCCAAGTCAGTGATATTTGAAAATGTTGAAGAAACCTTCTGAAAGCATTAATGGTCTTAGAAATGTTGGTTCAGATTACAATTACAAGTTATTTCCATTGTTCATTCATCTGACAGTTTAACCCATTCTGTTTTATTATTAAAATGATCAAAATACAGAAGATTTTTCAATGAATATCTTTATATTGTTGTTGGGTTTTTTTGGTCTAACCTAAACTTGGGGAAAAAAGAAAAAAAGAAAAAAAGTTGTGTTAGGTCATCTGCTTGACTACAGATAGCATGCTCATATTTAAGTTACACTTAAAGTTGTGTTGAGGGTGGTAGCTCTATGGGAGCAAATAGGGTCATGTTTGACCTCTGGTTATTTAAGACATGCTTTGGTTGAATACAAAAAAAATAAATAAATAAATAAAAGAACAAAATGGAGAGCTTTGACATCTTATCTCACATGGAACTATCTTTTCTATAACAACATTATTATTATGGATATAATAATATAATGGAAATAATAAATACTGATCTCTTTTCAAAAAGCAATTCCCACCGTTTTTTCTTGGTATAGTTTTTGCCACCATGACAATCAAGTCACATGCTGTCACATCAACAGTACTTAGAAGCTCTGCAGATATTGGATGCCTTCAGGCCAGAAGTTCTAGCAGAGATCTGAAACAAAAGGTCGCTTTAGTTTCGTGAGAGAATGAGAAAAGACGGTGAGAAGGAAATTAAACAATCTTGTCTTTTGCATGCGTTTGCCTAGTCAAGGTCATTAAAGTACACACACACACACACACACACACACACAAAACCTAACAGAAGTTAACGCACATCGTATAACAGCATGATGAATAATAAGGTCCTGGTAAAAGATTAAAACAAGTGGGAAATAGCCTGAAGTCCCAGAGCACATCAAAGAAAACATGCAAGGACTATGTACACGAGCACACACCCCTCAGAGCCCAAATTCCCCTGACTGTGCAGGAAACACAGGTACACTGTGATATCTTCAAAGGAAATTGGACTGAAACAATACCCCTTGTACTGTACGCATCCACAAGGTATTGTCCGCCATGCCAAATGACAAATATTAATTTTCATCAAACAATTCACCCTCTATCTCTCACTCTCTCCTGCTCTTTGTGTCTTTCTTTCTCCATTTCTCTTGGCCTTTTCCTCAGCCGGGGGGCCCCTGGGATACAATGGGCTTCTATTTGAAGCCCAGGACCTAGTTTCACTGCTACCTTGGGCCCTGTCTTAGATGCACAATTTATAAAAGAAAAGAATGAGACAGTGGGATAGTATGAAAGAAAGAGAGTTTGGGGACTGAATTAAAATTGTGAACAACTGTTTGGGGGAAACATGCCCTTGGCAGACGCAAACAAACTTAAAGATGGTCTATGAAGTCTTCTTTTTAATCATTTCAAATCATCATGGTGATGTGGCGGTTCTGGGGGGGGCAACAGGGGCCAGTGCCCTGTAACACTGAGTCTGGACCCCCCTGTGGCCTCCCCCCCGAACGGAGATTATACAGTAATTATTAAAATTGTAATATTGCCCGATGCAAAAGGCGGAATTAATGCGCGTGGCTCAACATTCTAGTCAGTTCTTTTAGTGCATTGCACCACTGAAAATGACCGTCTTTTTCACTGTATATCTACAAAATTGACCATTGCGAAGTTACCATCCACCCAACGAGAGGAAGAAGAAGAAGCAACTTGCTTCCTCTGCTTCCTCTCGTCGGGTAGCAATACCGATAGCAGTTGCAATCCCAGTGAGTACTGCTTCTTGTGAACGGATTTTTTCTGCATTAAAACTTGTGAAAACATACCTCAGACCCACCATGAACGACGAGAGATTAAGCAATCTGGGTGTACTGAGCCTCAAGTCTGGGAGGGCAAAGGCATTGAGTCTTGACTCATTTGTTGATCGGTTTGCCAGAAATCACCAAAACGGCAGAATACAGTTGCTGTAATAGTAGGGCACCCAATGTATTTATATAATTTTGGACTGAGAAACTGAACCAAGGCTGCTCCTCCTAACAGTTATTTTCATTATCAATTCAGCTGCTGATTATTTTCTCCAGTTAATACAGTCTGTAAAATGTTGTGTCTCAAATGTGATATTTTGAACCATCCACTTTGTTTACAATGGTTAATCACTAGTTTTGTGAATATTAAGATAAATCAAATAAGATTTCGAATCTTTGTCTTTTTTGCCCCGGGTAGAATTTGCCCCTCTGACAAAACCCCTGGCCCCAGCCAGGCCCCCTCAGTAAAATTGGTCTAGAACCGCCACTGTCATGGTGACTGATGTGAGCCATGGGATAAGATTCTAACCTCAGACTTGATGACTCTCTGACCCCTGCGATCTAAGGCATGAAGGGGATCCAGTCCAATGTGAGCCAAACCTGTTGTTCTTTCTTTCCGCCGCTGTGTCTAGCCAAATTCATTCATTCATTCATCTTCTGCCGCTTATCTGTCTCCGGGTCGCAGGTTGTGCTGTAGCCAATCCCAGCTCACATTGGGTAAGGGCGGGGTACACCCTGGACAGATTACCAGTCCTTCACAGGGGCCAACACACAGACAGAGACCAACAACCACTCACATTCACACTCAGACCTACGGACAATTTAGAGTCACCAGTTAACCCAAACATGATGTCTTTGGACAGTGGGAGGAAACCGGAGTACCCGGAGGAAACCCACGCAGGCACGGGGAGAACATGCAAACTCCACACAGAAAGGCCCCAGGCCAGGAACTGAACCCACAATCTTCTTGTTGTAGGGCAACAGCGTTAACCACTATGTCGCTGTGCTGCCCCAAGCCAAATTCATTTGCACTAAATTCTGCCCCTCCAAACTTCTGCTGTGAACTTGCGGCTGCTATACCTTCAGCTCCTTGTTCCTAACCAGTAGGGCTGGAACCTGTCCTGGTCGTCTGGTGCTGTAGTTCATCCACTCTAACACAACATGTTCAATTGAGAGATGTCCCTCTGCTGTGCACTGTTGGAACATGTAATTATTTGCAATACAGATTATTTTAGCTTGAACCAGTCTCGTTATTTTCCACTGACCCCTCTAATGTGATGGTTTTTTCCACAGAACTGCAACTTCCTGCATTTTTTTTTTTGTTTGTTTCTTTTTTCCACATCACTTTTTCCACATCAAATTGCTGCCTGTTTGGCAGATGAGGTATTTGCTTTCATGCTCAAGACTGTCAGCCTGTAAAAAATTATCCTTGAAGGTGAGGTATGTAGAGTGACAGAGTATGAGTCATCCACAGACAGGTTTTAAACTTATTCTGAGCTTTAGTCAAATTTGCCTTTTTTCAAATTATGATGTGTGAAATATACCCTTATTTTTTTCTTCATCTCATCCTAAACCATGATCAACTACAGTTACTTTTTGTCATTTGGCAGATTCTTTTAACCAAAGGGACGTGAGCTACATAAAAGACTTAAAGCTTCAGTGCAGTAAAGAGCTTTTGTGCTACTATGAATTGCATCTATTACATAAACGCAAGACATAAGATGTAAAAGTAGACTAAAATTGCTATAGTCAGACATATATGAACATTTAGGAAAGGAGATGTGGAGGAAGAGGTGTGAATACAAGTCTCTTCCAAGAGATTCTTGGAGATAGAGAAGGACCCTGCTCTGGTGGGATTAGGGAGCTTGTTCCAGCCTGGATTTTGATTGCCTTATTTGCAATTACGGTTATGCCAGAGGACATTCCTTGGAGGACTGCTGTGGCCAAGAAGGCACATAGGCTTGTCTAATTGATGATCCCAATAGATGGGTGCAGTGACTCTGATAGCAAGCGAATCTGATACAACCATGCTTGTAGTGTAGCGTAGGTCAAAAAGTAGCAGACGTGCCCTTTTGGGCTGCTTGAGAATCGGATGGGCGACTGCATTTTGGGTGACCAAGTAATAGACCAAGTGCTGGGTGCTGTACTGGGCCGGGTAAGGCCTGATCTTCCTGATGTTTATAGAAGAAACCCTCTATGATTAAGACATGTAGGTGGCATTCCTTCATTCATTCATATATGTCAGAGAGAAGACAGCAGGGTCGTCAGATTGTAACGACAGCTGTCGGAAGCATAGTGGTGATATGAGAAACCATTCCGCAAGATAATCACACCCAATGAGGTTCTCAACATTACAAAGAGGAGTGGCCCCTGATCCAATCCTTGGGGCACTCCAGTGAGGAGAGGGTGGGCTAAGGACTTTAGCCCTTTACCATGATACAGTGCCCAGTGAGGTTGAATTGTGCCCAAAGAGGGGCTCTGCCAAAGACACAGGAGATGTACATCAGACAGTACAGATAGCATAATATGATGTCATTGTGTTAAGTCCACCAAGATAAAAGCTGAGGACTGATCTGCAGCTCTGGCAGCCTTGAAGGCTTCAGGCACAAACCAAAGGGAGTGGCTTCTCTTAAAGCTCCACTGATTTGGATGAAAAATATTGTTCTGTGATGAGAATAAGCTACTATGACTACTAAATACCAGAATACAGTAAAAATACATTTTGATAATCGTCCTTTTTTAAATGTCAAAAATAATAAAAATCAAACTTACATTTCCAAATTGACAGAGCAGTAGATTTTTAGTTAAATGTTCATCTAGTCTAGATGCATTGCACGTAAGATAAAATTTTATCATTTGCTTACTGTACACAAAAATCAAAACCTAGTATCTCAAAAACATTTCATTGCTTCATGTAAACGATATGTTCCCATGAAGTAGAGGTATGTGGTCTGGTATTCTAAAAGGTTTCCTAAGCAAGTGTTTTGTGTTCCTCAACCTACCAGAACCGTGACTGTTCAATGCTTAACCTCATGTTTATTATTGAATCTATGATGAGGTCTGCCTGAGAACTCTCATGGGACGGTAAAGGACGCATATGGTAATGTCGGGCTGAGAACTTTTGTTGTGCATGTCTACAAGTGTGCCTACTGCAGTGGCTCCCCAAGTTAATATAGACAAGTGAGTGTTCTCCTTCAGAAACTCAAGCTACTGGCATGTGAAGATGATGAAGCAAAGGTAAGAGCTGTGAATGTGTCAGTCCAATTGCATTTAGAGGACATTAGCAAACTGGCTAACAGTGAATTACTGATACAATAGTCAAGCATTAATGTAATTATATTCAGTCAACAGTTGAGCCCAGTTGGATTATTGAAGTGTTATTCTTTCCAACCTTAGGACACTTTCATTGCACCTTTAATGGAATAATAACACTTATTCAATAAAAAGTCACATTTAGCTTTCAAATTTATGTCATGAAGTTCATGCCTGAAAAGAAAATCTGTCCTATGCAATGGGAGGAATAACCTCTCTTTTTTTTTTTCTCCCCAACACTGACAAAGCATTACAGTTCTGAATCCAAGTCATCATATTATGAATCCATCTCTGTTCTCTTAACCCTCTAAAGTGAAACACAAAACCAGAGCAAGTCGGTTTAATATTCTCTGCTGTTGATTAGGGATTTGACAGACTCTAATCTTTCCTGCTGTTTCTCTTACTGCAGACTAATCCAACAGAGACTGTTCCATTAAGATCTTTACTACAGTGGTAACAAAGTGAACAAAATGATGTGGATGAGACCCAGGATATTGAGCTCTGGGATTATCAGGCTAATCATTTCTCTCCACTTATAATAAAACTGATACTATCATTGATTACAATAATGGCAAACAGAATTCTTCAAGATGCAGAAAGCGTAGAGCACAATTAGAAAGGCATTAATATTTTGTAAAAAAACAAACAAGCATAAAAAGCCTCAACTAACCTCAACTAATATTACAAACCCACTTGTTGTTTTGTCTTTTCCAATTTATTTTTTCATACTTCTTCAGTCATTATATTACAATCTTGAATGTGTCTCCAGTTCTGCCCCAACAGTAGATTTGCATGAGTGAGAGCACAAATCCAGTGCGCCCTTCAATCTCTTTGATCGCTTAGTGCTGTAATTGTGCCATTGAGATGCATTCTGAGAGCTTTCTGAATGGATGAACTGATGGAAAACAAGCCTATTTCCATCCTGCTACATTAATAATTTGCCAGACAGTGTCATTATTTAAAAAGAGAAGCTGCCTGGAATGACACACGCTCATGACAGAAGGAAGAGAGGAACCACAGAGAGAGCAGAGGAGAGTGAGAGATGGCTCCAGTGATGGATAGGTGTGAAAAGGAGGGGAGCCAGAGATGTGTATGTAAAGTTTCAGAGCTGGGAGGCTGGGGACAAGAGGGGGAGGCATAAATATGCATCGTCATGGGCGATATTTGTAGAGAGGCTTTAAAATTTGCTACAAGTTAGAGCTAAGGCGCTTCTGTCATTTTCCTTTCGTTCTTTTTTTTTTTCCAGCTTCCTCTCTTGTCATCTTACCTCTTCAGCCTTTTACTGTTGTAACAGACAGACACACACACACGCTCACGTACACAGCCAATGTGTACAGGAACATGTACCAGAAAACCAGTGTTGTCAGTCTCTCGTGCATCAAAACCAATATCAGCTCTCTCCAAATTAATTACCAGCTCTCGCCTTGGCCTGCCTCAGTAATAAGTCTCTCAGGGAGCAGAAGTGATGGGCTATACTGTGCGCTCTCCCTCTCTCTACATGGGCTGACAGCTATTTCCCCCTCAGTAGTGGTCTCTCTTCCTCCTAATCCAAGGCCTCTCACTAACACCACTACCCTGTCGCCCTCACGCTGCGTCGAGAGATCGAGAGGATGGGCCTGTAAAACAATCACTCCTTGAATTGGCTTTGTGTCAAGATGAATTAAGTCATGCTCCATAATGGGGAGAAAGATCCCCGCCTGCGCTGGGACGGTGTAGATGTAAAACGACCTGTTGAACATCAACGTGTACAGACGAAACGTTTGGTCACAGTGCGATGATATTAATATGAATCCTCAGTAGCTCAGGGTGAAGATGGAAGTTTCATGACTTATCCTCCTGGATAAGTGTGTTGGATATCTACCCAGCATGACCATCAAGCTGAACAACGCATTATTACACTAAAGGTTCTCGTGGTAAGCCAACTTGTGTATGTCTTGCTGTGCAGGCAGCTGAGGTATTAATTATGACGTCTGTAAGCTACTTGTGGTATAGAAAAACTGACCTACACAAAGCCGGGTCTCTGAAACATTTGATCGGGAAAACTGTAAGCCTGAGCTCTGCATATGCTTTTCAGTGATTAGAGCAAAGGTAAAATAATGACATACAAACACTGCAGCTACAAGTGGGCTGTGGGGTGGGAAATTTGTGTTCTGTCAGCTCAGCTCTGACGTATAAATGTAGGTCTGTAATCAGCAACAATAGGGGTATAAAAACCAAGATCTTATTAATTTCTCTGTAACTTCAACATGTACCTCATATTTAATCCTTGCTTTTTCCTTTGGAGGAGAGTCTTGCCACATGCCAGTTCCCCACTGACAGCTTACCTCCACACTCTTACTTTCCACCTTAATGCAGGGCACACTAATTTCTGTCTTGGACCCTAGTCTTTGCGCTGGGCATGATTACTGAAATCTGCAAAGCAGGTGTGGGGAAAAAAGCCTGTTAGCTTGATCAAAAGTATTCGAACTGAGGGCTGGAAGTTGGTTGAAAGGTATAAAAACTGGTGTCTACGAACTTCTTCTGATGAATATAGTGCAAATCTCAAAGCTGCTGTTGAATGATAAAAGAAAAGAACTCCGAAAGGCTTTTAAAAACTGAGGTCTAAATTAAGCCACATCTGAAGCACAAAAGCCAAGAGCCGCGAGTTGCTGGTGAAGTACAGCGAGGTCTACCAAAAGATCTCTGCCTCCTAACTTTAAAAAGGGCTCTAATAAATGTTCAGGTATTAGAAAAACATGATGTCTACAACCTGGTTAAGTCTAACATAAGAATTACTTTAAAAATAACAAATACATTAAATACACAGTAGTTTAATGAGCTTTACAGAAGCAGAGAATTAATTAAAAACATTTCAAACAAAACAATAGAAAGTCATTAAAACCAAAGTCTGTGAACTTGTGACAAAAAAGAGCCAATATCTCAGCTTGTGGCAGGGAGTAAAAACCAATGTCTTCCACACTCTTAAGTCGCCAGGTAAAAATAAAAAAAGTAAACATATCAATACCACAATGTCCTTAGTGCCTTTATAAGTCTGTAAACTGTTTCTTAAACTCAGGAATAGGCTTAAAAGGCATAAAGGAAAAGGTCTCTATACTGCTCCTGAAGTACAAGCGATGTAATCTGACTTTGATTTTGAAAAACCACAGGTGTTCAATTCCACTCAGGTCAAAAAAACTGAAAGCTGCAAGCAATTGCAGAGAACAAGAAGCATCTCTCTCTGATGTGTAAAATCTAAGCTATGTAACTTTGTCTTTTTTTGCCTCGCAAGAAAGTTTGCAAAGTGCTGTGGCTGTGAGCTGATTTTCAGGAACAACAATTGCCTTATAGGATGCGCTAAGGCACAGTATTGACCATTGGTCACCACTGTTTTAGTGGTGCTCAGAGCTCTGGGCCATGTTTATGTGCATCTAGCACCTATGTTGAGAGGTGTAGTAGGTTTATAAGATGGTTGGCAGTATGGGCTATTCACATAAGGCCAAGGTGGCTTTAATTGAGTTTGATGAGCACAGTGGTAAACATTGAATGCACCAAAAGTCCTGGAGAAGATGAAGCTATAGGAACCACCTCTGCCCTGATTGGACTGATTTAAATGCAGTTTTCTGGTTTCTATCTTTATGCAGTTGGTGACCAAAACATTTTTTTTTGGGGGGGGGGGGTAATACAGCAAATTAAGTCACGGTGGCTTTTCAGCAAATGCTTTACTGTTATCAGCGAAGGAGGTAAGATCAAAAGACCCAATTTACCAGAGAAAAACAGACACACACAGATACACCATCTCTTAAGTATTTCTCCACTCGATTTACAGGAACACCACAGAAAAAAAAAAAGAAAGGAATAAAAAAAAAAAAAATCAATCAATGAATAACACACAAACAAACAAAAGCATTGTTTTGATAAACAATAAAACAGGTACCTTGTTTTACACTTCAGCTGTTAACTGGGTGAATGTGGCAGTACAGGGGGAGCTGTTCCTCACTCTAATCCGCATGTAACAGCGGCAAGGATTTCCAATACTCCATAAATTCCGGGCTTATCTCCAGACAGTGACTAGTAAATGGTCAGCAATGCTATCAATCATGGAGCTCCCCACTGTGTGATTCATAGTACTGCGTTTCCATTTAAAACTCCCCTGGGGTGGAGGAGAGAGGAGAAGAGAGGAGAACAGCGAGTCTCCAGGCATCAAATTCCTCACAACAATCAATATGTGGAGCTCAAACAGCCCATGTCTCAGCCTGTCCAGGGTCAAATAAATGTATTAAGGCAAGGAAAATGCATTAAACAGGAGGAAAAATGTGTTTAGGTGAAAGAAGAATAAGCAGGAATGAGGCAGCAAAGGAAAGGCCGGGAGCATATGGAGAGTAAGCTGGTTGTAAGAGAGGCCTGAGTCTAATAGCTTTGTATCAGAGTTCAGAGACAGGCGAATGGAGGTTTATTCTGGAGAAGGGAAAAAAATATATATTAAAAAAAAAAACAAACAAACAAAAAAAAAAACATAACAGGAATGGTCGATAAAGGTGGCATCGAGACACTATCTTGTGTAGGACAGTCTTGGTAAATTTACATATTGTGAACTATCACTGCTATCTGCACAACAGCGCTGTACAATTGGTCAATTTCTCATCAGTGCCACCACTGAAACTCAGTGCAAGTCATGCCAGATGCCAGGGTTCAGGTTTACAGATGGCAGTCTTTAAAATATTGACACAATGTAAAACTTATTGGCTCTGGTTCAAGAATAAATTCATCAATATACAGCGAGTTTAATCAGAAAAAAAAAAAAAAAAAAAAGTTTATTAATCCCCAGAACGAGATTCTATGATAATACAGAATGTAAACTAAAGAGGGTTGGTCTGCTTGTGTAAAATGAAATATATAAAACAAATAGAGTAAATATAAAGGGAAATATTTGAATATTGCTGTGGATAAGGACAACCACTGGTTATTCTAAATGATATGTCATGATTTATTTTAAGGTGTAACAGATGACCTGTGGTTGCTTTACGAGTCCCCTATAAACACTTAAAAAGAAATGCAATGTCCTGTTCCACAGTCAAAGCCGTCATAGCTAAGTGGGTTATAGCACCCAATCCATCTACACAAGTATCCTCACCATCTCTGTGAGAAGCATCAAGGAAACACGCTTTATCAGCCAAAGTACCACTCGCTGAGGTGCATGAAGAGTGCATCAATCAGAGGCTGCTGTTAAAATTGCTTCAACAGAACATGGATGAGAGACAAACTGCTGAGCATACCCCCCCTCCTCCTTTGCAGTAATCATGCCTTCATAAACAAGAAAACGGATGTGTGTGTCGGGCATGAAACAAATGTTTTCACTGGACACAGATTTTCAGCCCAATCCCAATCAGTAATCCCCGATGACGGAGTGACAACATGCTTTTAGACATTTTTGATTCACTCACACTTAAAACCTGAAGTCAAAGTCGCTTCCATCCAGTCATTTTACTATAAACGCTTGAATGATGAAAAGCTGCTAATGTGATTTCCCTCCCTGCAGGTTCTCCCATACCTGTGACATGGTCCAAGTGTTAAAGTGCTCTGACATCAGCCTTGCATGCTAGCTTTTCTAATGGCGTTAGTTATGGCATTGAGCAAATTTTTAATAATTAGAGCTGTTCGGGACACACTGTCTCCTCACACTGTTCCCCTCATCTGCTGCTGTGTATATTAGCTTTGTATTCAAACTAACACCCACATTATTATTTTGTTTTATTACATAGATATGAAGGCAAATAGCTTTGTATGTTCATGCAGACATACAGGAAATGATCAAAAAAAAGAATGAAAATTCTTTTTTGGGGGGGGGGGGGCAGTAACCCAGTTCTTGGAAACTTTTTCATTTGGTAATGGATTTTGGTTCACGTACCCAAAAGAATATTTTGCATGTTTTCCTTAGGATGCTGAATCACTATGGCGGCTCCAGACTGACCAATATTTGCAACTTTCTTAAAAGGAATCAACCTTCTCTGCCAGATGAAGTAACAGCTCATCTCTGCCCTGAAGTTGAAAATTTTACTTCATCCAGCTTTTCAAGTACATTATTGAGATGGCTACTTCATGCAGACTAGACCCCATTCATAAATTGAAGAATTTTTCTCTGGGCTCAAATACTCACAACACTTCTCAGGAGTGCGACCTGTATGTTACTAACACTGTAACACTGTGTAACAACACAAGCAAATGTTCAACTCACTCAGGATGTGGCGAGTGCTTGTTACTGTCTCGATTCCCCAATCCAGAGGGAAGTACCATACACTTTGAGACAAAAACAGTTTAGAGCATTTTCATTCTTTCCAAAGAGTGTGCAAACAGAGTAGTAGAAGTTCCTCAAGGACTGTCAGATTTGTTTTCCTAAAACTTTTTCACCCTATGCCAGAGCAGAGAGTGTGACCTGAAGGAGTTCTTTCATCGTGAGAACCAGCCATTCCCAGCTGCCCCCAGTGATGGCGTGGAGTGTCACAGATTCAGAAATTTCAACTTGCTTTTATACTTGAGTTGCTTGTTCCAATCTCTGGCACAAAATCAGGGGGAATGATCATTATCGTCAATTCACTGGTAAAGCACTGATAAACTTTATGCCGTCATGGCGCTCAAAGACATTCGCAATTTGTGCAGCACAAAAGCTCCCTTCAAAATACAAGTGTACCCTAACACATACAAGACAAAAGACATCATGTTTGATGTCTAACAGCAATCAAGCTTTCGGGCCGAAGCCAGGTCACAGAGACAGCATGGGGATGGATAAAGATTTATGAGCGAAAACAAACTTCCTCTGAGACAATGGCAAAAACACTAAGCTGTTGAACTACCTGGGAGACAAATTGCAGTCATTCCTTCACTAAACCTGCTTATAGTGCCCAGAGAATAACATGCTGTCAACAGCAACACTATCTTCTTGCAGGTTCAGCACAGTCGTACGAAAAATTTTGTATTTAGAGGGGGAAAAAAAGTATACAAAGATCTTTGTTCATGCTGTTCAAGCATGAAGAAGGCAGGTAAATCCTATTGGTCACAGAGTTTCTTGTCATAGCTGTTGGCAATTATTCTGGAGAGTGGTCTCCATTGGTAAATGTTGCCTTTGACTGAAAAACTTAAGAAATTAATCTCTGTGAATACACTCTAACCATCCACTAGAGCTGCTGTGATGTTGTGTCATCCTTATTTGGTAAAAGGGAAGAACACTGGAAAACCTGCAACACATTGGACACATGACACTATGACATCTTCAGCAAAGTACTGATGATGATGATGATGGCCTGAAAATCTCAGATCCAAGTTTGTGGTCATGATGTCATGGTGAAGCCATGTTTTTAAACAGAAGCTGTTCCTCCTCTGCTTTAAAAAATGCTTAATTTCCCCGTCAATTTAAACACTTTGTTTAAGTTAAACTGAAGATTTTCGCCATTCAGGAAATGATGTATGGATCAGATTAATTCTTTTAAAATCGTTAATTTATTCAGTAGCTATGCCACTTACCCTTACATGGTTGCAGGTTGGCGTAAACCAATCCCAGCCAACATTGGGTGAGGGCGGGGTAAACCCTGAATTGGTCAGCTGTCCATGATAGGGCTGACATGTAAGACAAATGATCATTTACACATGGAGAAAACATGGAGGCACAGGAAACTCTACAGATTAAGGCGCTAGGTTCAAACCCCAAACCTTCTTCTTGTGAGACCAAAGGGCTAAGCTCAGCACCTCATTAGGACCAATTTTACAGATATGGTCATGAATTAAATTAGCCAGAAGTATTGTAACGAAACACGATGCTCTGTTTTTCAAAATACAGGAAATAGAATCTCTTTCTCTGCAAGTTTTTATTCACATGCTACCATAATTGGCAGAGACCTCTTCGATGTAGTAAATGGGTTTGCATCAGACCATCAGTCAATCTCAGTGGACTATTTTCAGTTTACTGTTCTACTGAAAACTATATGGAATATTTCCAATAAAACAAAACAAGCATGTCACCAACCAAACAGCGTAAATGGGAAAAAAAGTGTGTTTTCATTTTACTTCAATAATTGCTCAGAGACATGAGAGAAATAGAGACTGAGTAATGCTTGGATAGCACAAAAGACCCTCTCCTTTGTGCAAATGAGCCATTTAGACTTTGCCCTCAGGCTTTGATTTCATCAAGTAATCAAGTAAATATGTTGCAGAAAATTTTGTTTACCCAAGCCCATTAGTGACCAATTTCTGAGAACCCTTTGAATTATAGCTTTAAAATAATTTCCTGACTTTTTCATAAAGCTTACAATATGAGTGAGGAAAAACCAATATTCTGTCTGTTTTGTTTTGGGTTTTTTTTTGTGATTTCACAATACAGCCCTGCTGTATCTTCCAACCTCAATTTAGACAATCCATGGGCGGTATTGAGAAGCCACGTAAAGCGAGATGGAAAGGATAAATGGATGGCTACTGTCATTCCAAAGGCTGATTTCTCATTATGGCCGAATTAATTCAAGTGGTGTGACAATTTAAGGCTGATTAGGACAAGCCGAGCTGAGATATGAAAGGGAACTCCATTAAAATCTATGCAGTGATAGAGTAGATGCTATTTCGCATAAGGATAAATACAACCACTTCGTGGTAATGGCCTTTGACACAGTCTCCCTTACAACTAAATTATTTGAGCTGATCTCCTATAAAGAAAGATGTCTTTATCAATCGTTGCCCTTGGAACTGTTGCAATCAAGAGGAAATACATCCAATCTCTCTTGAAGTGATAAAATGCCTTCAAATACCACAATTTATATCCTACTAACAATACCACATGAATCACTCTCCATATAATCCATACCACGGAGTATCTTTAGACCCTTCATTTATCCATAAATATGTATGCATGCGTGTATGTATGTATGTATGAGGCACACATATTTGTACCTGAAAACAAATGTGTAGTCCAATTGAGTGCACAACCTCCAAAGGGTTTTCAGTTCCAAAGTGGGAAAAGAGTACACCAACAACATAAAACTGCCTGCGCAAGTTTAGAGTTTGATGTGTTTTGGCCATAGGCCTTCATTCTTCAGTATCTCCAGCAGCCGATATAATGGAATTGTCAAATATCCAAAAATAAATTGCAACTCAAATCAAATAATGATTTGATTAGCAGGCGAAAGTGAAAGTGAAACCACTGTGTGTCCACCGAAGACTGTACATAAAGGTGGGCTTGCAATCCGTGGTTGAAAAGTGAAGCCGATGTGCAAGTGCCTTAAACGTACAGTTTATCTGATGACCGACAAGGTGGCAGCTCATGTGGCTGCAAAAAGAAGTCAAATTTCTCAAAATATGGCTTCTTCTGGTTTCAAAAAAGCACAATGGTGAAAGCGATATTACAAACTAGAGGTTTAAAAACAGTAGATCATAAACCAAATGGGTGATGTCAAGGTTGTTACTTGGTTTCAAATTTTTTTATGCTTTATCGTCAGTAACTTATTCTCAGCTTCTGAAATTTAGGAACATTCCCACGATGGTCTTCCATAAGTTTCATGTTTGCGCCACAAGTCCTCTAATTTTTTTTTTTTTTGATTTTTTTTTTTAATCTTTGAATTGGATACCTTTGATCAAGGCATATCATATTCAAAGGCTCATAAAAACCTCCATCCTCAAGCCTCACAAAATTTGATTTTTGATTAACAAAAGTATATTTTTGTCACAAATAGCCAATTTCACCTGCAGCAAAGCCACCAAATAAGAAGTAGTAATTCCTTGGCAAGTTTTATGTATGAAAACTAAATCAATACACAGATTCGGGACCTACTGGTAGTAGGAGGTAGTTCAATAAATCTGGTGTCCTTCGACCTCAATAAGGTTTTGTGCTATTTAAATTTGAATCAATATGGACAAAAAAAAAAAAAAAAAATGAGTCTCCATTTATATTATTACTATAAATGGACTGTGCATTACTGTAACTTAAATGAATTTTACTTCTATCTTTCTTGACACTGTGTTTATAAGTAGGCTGATTTCTCCATATTGCATGCTGTTGCAAGATGTCGTGCTGAAGAGGATTAGTGTTGTAGTATGTTCTTAACCATCTGTTCTCACGGTGAAGCAAGCACCTGAATCACTCTTTGCATAAATTAACCCCAGAAAAATCCTCCAATTTTAATACAATGTCATCGTAGAGGATTCACAGTAACCACAGAAATGTTGAGAACAAAGTTAGGGCTCTATTTGGTTCCACCTTACTCAAAGCAGAAGCAGCTGTGTTCTGAAACTGAACTGTCATTTGAATTAGTCAAGGCTTTAAGGCACTTTATACTTTATACAAAGATATACTTGGTATCTCCTTTTGTCATCTCAAAATATCTTCAGGTTTTTTGGCATGAATTCCACGAGATGTTGAAAACTGTTTTTTTTTGAGATCCGGATCCTTGTCAAGTCCCCCCCCCCCCCCCCCCAACTGACTGAAGCTCTTCTCAGAACATTATGCTGGAATCAGTCCCCATTGGTATCTAAAATGTTAAATGTGTTAAATGCATATTATCCTCTGCTCAGACCCATGATTTGACTCATCAACCTTTCCCATCTGCTACTTTAACGTGTGTTTGTGTCTGCCGTGGTATGCTTCGGTGTGCATGTGTCGAGATACGTCCAGAGGCAAGGTAGCAACATATCAACAGCCTGCAAGAGTCCTGATGGTTATCGATGGGCTCAGGGAGGGACAAAAACAGCCTTATGCCTCTACTATTAAAACCACCACTCCTTTTCTATCAAAGAATGCACGACATGTTATCGCAACAATTCCGTGGAGCAAGAGTCACCGCCTCCCCCTTTTGACTTTCTCTGGAGGACTTCTAAAAGTGTTGTTAAGACAACTTTATTTTTAGACAATATCCCAGCGACCGCCTCCCCTCTAGACTTAGAATTGCTCCCCAGGATTTGTTGCTCCGCAGAGGAGGGTAAGCTTGGCTGAATATGGGCTTAAAGGGGGTCAGGTAACTAAAAAGGCATACGCCTACCTTAGGTGAAAATCTTTACTGATTGAGTGTGTGTGGGGGAGAAATGAGATCCCATAAGTAAAAAAAAACCCTTCACTGACCCTAGAGGTACTTTAGAAGTGTTTGGGGTTTAAAAAGGCCTAACAGCCATGGAGGAAACAGCCCCTGCTGTTAATCTCTTTAATCTCACTTTAAACAACACCACAATCTCTACCTCTATCATTGATCATCTCTGTGTGCGCTATCTGGTCCCCTGAGAAAGGCTTGTCCCGCATTATGCTTCTCACCAGCCAATCCGCTTAGAGCCTAATAATCTGCTTTATTCCAAAGGTATCCACAGTTTGCCTCACGGTATCTCGCGAACCCCTCAGCTATAGTAATGAGGGCTAAACTGGATAAATCTGGCACTGGTTTTGATTCAGAGGGTGATATGACGTATTAAAAAGCATTATGTGAAATATTTTATTCATATTTTCTGTGTGACTTGCATCACATACATTATTATAAAGTAGACATGTATTGAAGTAAGGCGGATTTTACATTCTTAGAGAGGGAGCAACATTAATCCACCACAGAGGATTTTTCTTTGATTTTTTGCGATTGCTTCAAGGATAAATCTGCCTCATGCATCAAGTAAAAGGGTCCAATCTTCTTCATTTATATTATAGTGAGAAAGTACTTAATTCTCAATGCCCTCTGTATTATGTTAGATTTTTTGAAATTACCAAAGAAAGTACATACAGAATTTTACTTGAACAAATGCCTTTATTATTTTTGGAGGGTATTACAATTGTCAGATGGCCTCTAGAGTTCAAATTATAATTCATGTTTTGTTTTTGTTTCACAGGTAACTTTTTATTTTCTCTGGAAGCTATAAACACAAGGTACATATTGTATGCTTGCCTATAGGCTTAAGCTTAACTTTGCTGTCACATCTGTCAGGCTAAAAATGTATACTGACTTTAGCCAAAATTACTGAGATGCGACTTAAAAATGAAACAGAACATATTTTTACCTTCAAACTGTCTAAATTGTATAAAATATCCACACCTGCCATTTTAGAAATACTGCAATCAACAAATTGAAGTTGCTGAACATCACAATTATTCATGAACTTCAACATATTTGAAGAACATTGTTCATTCAACTCTAAGTGGAAGACAGACAGGTGTCTGATGAATCACTTCTGAATGAAAACGTTCATGATTTCAAAACAAAATTTGGTGCCAGTCCGTGAATTGAATTTTTGACTTTTTTTAATGAATATTTAATAAATCGGTAGCAGTCATGTGTCTGAGGAGTCGGAATTGCCAGCAACTGCCAAGCAGCATTTTAGTTGCAAGCTTTTAATGAACAAAGTCAGAAAAATGACAAAAATAATAATTTAATAATTAATTGAGAATTTATAAATAATTGTTATTTCAGATTTTAAGAAAATTATATCAGGATTGAGAAGCTCACTTTGGATAACAGCCGCAGTCTCTAATCTCCAAGTACACCACTGACGAACAAATGAGCTACTTGGATTTTATATGCTATCTAACGGAATGTCATAAGTTACAGCTGTACGTGCTCTCCGCTGACCCCACTCACAACTAGAAACCCATATCAACATTAATCAGCTGCTGATGATACCAGATCATACACACATTGGCTGCATTCATTCACAAGTTATTTCTAATTTTGTGCACCTAGATTCACTGCAGAGTTGTTGGTTGAGTTTCAGTTACAGAAGCTAAGTTAAGCTCCATTCTAAATACACAATTAAACATTCCTTTAAATCAATAGTTTTTTTGGGTATGATCATTTCATTAAGATTCTTTTCAAATGGACACTTCCTTGGTTAATAAGCACACATGACATGACATATTTGGCCCTTCCCTTTTGTTCTGATGGCAAATCAATTAGTCGCCAGTATCATTTCTGAGAATTTATTAACCCAACCATTAGAGACGACATCCGTGTTGGCACCAGCTGTGGTTGCTAGGAGACTTGTTAGGAAAATGTAGAGCCTCTATCATTACCATGCTGAATCACCAGTAGCAACAGGTACTTTTAAAGAAACACCAATTATGATTAATGCCTCTCTCCATTATCTTTATGCAAGTTTCCTTGTCCCAACTGCCCCCCAATCTCTTCTTCTTTCTCTGCTCCTTCATCTCAATTATTCCTATTCTCCTCTTTTTTATTATGATTAGTTATTTTGTGTTTTTTGTTTTGTTTTGTTTTTTTATAAGCAGTAATGTTTGAAGGGGATACATTTAGTCTAGAAGGGAGAGGTAAATTCAACAGTTTTTAGCTTAGCTCAGATGCAACCAGTCAGAGTTTCCAAGGCATTTGTGGCTTGCTCTCTGATGAATACGACTGCCAGCCCTAGATACAAGTAGCAAAAACATTTGAGGACACAAAGTACCAGGGACCCAGAATGTAACATAGCATAAGAGCACTTTAAATGAGAGCAGGTCCTTTAGTTTATGACATAATAGAATTGTTTCCAGAGGACACTAAAATGTCAGAAATGTGGCTGAGATCCACTTATTGTTCAATGTTTAGTGACTTTTGAATTTAAAAGAATTGAGCAGTGTTGTGTTGTATTATAATATATCCATGCAAGTGTATCCGAGCCCTGTTCATCAACACTGTTTTGGACGGTGAGTGAGAGAGAAAGAAAGGCTGTGCTGCAGGATTAGGACTATGGCCTCATGCTACAAAATCCATCAGATGAACTATGGGGGAGTCCCCTTCATCATTTTTACTGTGTCTGCTGGAAACACTTCAAATTCATTGAGTATTTGCAGTGCAATTCTGTTCTTAGAATTTCCAGCACACATGTTCTCACACTGTTGAAGAGCTTTTCAGAGTTCACAACACGTCTGTGTATTTGGTTAAGTGTCAGTATTTTGAAAAACTTATTAAGATTCGACTGCGTTCACTTGCATTTTGTTTGCTTGCGTGTACTTTCTTACATACCTGGATCGTTCTGCTGCACGCATGTACACAAATACATGAGCATTGTCTTACAGCGCACTTCAAGTTATTTCATCAACCTTGTTCAAATCGCTGCCTCCGAAAACAGAAGGTGACTGCAAAGGTTGACAACTCATCATCAATTCTAATTACCACACACTGAGAGAGTAATTGGTGGAAGTGAATGCAGAACAGCTCATTTACATATTCATAATAGATGTTACACCACATAAACACAAATGCCAACAAATAAGAGTGAACTGAACAACAACTAATAAAACTAAATAAATAAATAAAGTAAACTAAAATTAATAAATCGTATAACTTCCAAAAAATCTAAACATGCTTCAGTTACGATAAACAGACAGGAAAGAGAGCCACACTATGAAGTTATATTAATATATTTGAGGCTACACCTATTTTGACATTTGTTAGTGAAATCTATAGAACTCTGTCTGTGTTTCTGAGATTTGTTTTAAAAAAGGACTGTTGCAATCAGCAGCGGAACCCACTTGTGGTGCTTTTTTCTCCTTCCAGAAAGTTTGTATTGCAGAAGTTCAAACATTACAAATCTAGGGGACTTCGCTTTCACCTTCTGCCCAGCTCATCCTAATCCAGCTCTGTGGGGTTTAACATTAGAGCCTGTGCTGCTCTTCCATCATGTGAAGCCCTCGTCCATTTCATTTCTTCTTGTGTTTCGAGTCATTATCTTGCTGTAGGATGAGGCAGTCTGTCTTCCTTTTTTCACCTGTCTTTTTCTCACCATCCTGATGGGAGTATACGCTACTGTACTACCACTTGCAATACAATATTGCCCTAATAACGGTTCAGAGGGTGCAGTAAAAAAAATTTAAAAAAAAAGTTTGTTCAAACACTACCTTTGTTCATCAATCATCACCATGCAAGAACTATTTGCATTAGCTTTCATGGCTTCATTTCCTTCATTGCTAAAGCTGGCAGTCTGATGAATTTCTAGATCTGCTCAAGCATTTTACTGCTTACTTTTTCACCATTTCATTTCTTTTTTGTATACTGCTTTGATTTCATTTAAATGTGGAAAATGAGAGTGTTTTGCATCTAGTACAAGGCTGTAGGTTTAGTGTCCGCATTGGTAGGAATGCAACAACCATGCTAACTATGAAGATTATTAATAAGAGTTCTGGGATAGTCAGAGTCTGTTTAGACAGTCAAATGGTAGCATGCCTGAACTGGTTGTCTGCAGACGCTGCCCTAAAAAGATTCACTCTAAACATAGCGTGAACATGGTCACTCAAACATTGGTAGGGATGTCTCTCAACTGTCAGCTATGGGAATGCCTCTCATTTGACCTTCATAAGTGGATCAAAAACTTTTTTGATTGCAGACATGTTATGCTTAGAATCAGATTCACACCAAAAAAATGACAACAAATTTAAATAAAGGAGCAGGGAATAATACAAGCATTTTTATGCAGAGGCTCCAAGAAAATATAAGATAGAAAAATAACACTGCAGCTGCCAAATAAGAGACAAAAATGTACTTCCTTAGTCTCAACAGCCTTAAAATCCCTGCCAGCTCCCAGAGTCATGTGCCCTTTAGGTAATGAGGTGGAAAGTAAAAGCACCAATATTCACCATCAGCACTGCTTATTTGATAGTTGAATAATTTTGAAAACTCCCACTATTGTTTCACACATCAGATTAAGTAGTCTGTGTTCAGCCATGTGTGTAAATCTCCATAACCACCAATATGACATTCATGCCAACGTAATGCCATGACTGATGAGCTCTGTATACGTGAGAATGCTGCCAGGGTGACCGGCCCTGACCGACCTGCTTCTGTCACTTTTTGTATGCAACAGTATTAATGTCAACCAGACCAGACTGTCTGAAATGATACCTTCCTCATCTCTACTGTGCCCAGACTTTCACCTCACCTCCGAATGTAACCTTTCAGATCAACTATAAATACATTTTATCGCTGATGTAGCCATACAGCATGAGACAACGTTGGCTGGCAATGCTGTACTGTGGCATGACACCATTGGTGTACAGAGTGATTGTTATTTTATAGTTTTTGCAATCTATCAACTTCTTTAAGCAGAATAAAATGTTCAGAAACTGTTGCATTTTGTTTACCGTATAATTTGCAGCAGTAATTTACACAGTGCTTTGTCTTTAAGTTCTATGTCAGTGAGAAAAACTAGACACTTCTCGCTCTTTTTTTTTTTGTTATTGTTGTTGTTGAGAAACACATTCCTATAATATATTTTTCTGCTCTTTCAGTTCAGTTTCCTGAAAGCATTTTAGGACTATAAGGAGTCACAGCCAACCCTGACTAACAAAAGAGGCCAGCCCTTTGAATGTCACTGTAAACTAAAAGAGCCGCTCGGGCTCACCGTTAATTCCACCACAACTGCATCTGCACAGCAGCATCAAACACTGAGGTGCATGGGGGAATAGTTTGACACTCCCATCTGACTCAAGCCTAATGGGGCAGCAGGGTCATGCTGTTTAATGGCAGTTAGCTTGCTGACTGACAGCACTGCACCAGGCCAGGGGCTCAGCTGTCACGGATCGCAGGTGTGTTGCTGAGTTATGTGTCATTGTAGGATGCGATAAGGTCAGGAAGAGACTGCGTAGGAGAGGGAGATCAGAAAAAAAAAAAAAAAAAGAATGATACAAAGCTAGATACACACAGAGCAAAGAGATAGAGAGAGAGTAAATAACGGAACGTGTATTGAGACAGTGAACAAATCCAGCCAAAATATTCGACATGAACAAATGATTGCTATGATAAAAGTCATTTAAATGAATACATTTAAGTAATTTTGATCAAATCACACCTAAGGTATTCATGAATAAACTTGAGTCACATAAATTTCAATGACTAAGTCTTGAAAGAGCCACAAGAATAAAATTTAATTCTGCGAAAGGGACTCTGCTAGTCTGCACACTGCTGATGCCCTTGTATGCAATTTAACAGGGAAATGTCAGCTGCAGTTATAATGCAAAGTTAACCTTTTGTGAGGAAGATCACTGAATTGATATGTTGTAGCTTGTCATGCATGGTGACAAAGAATGCTTTCTTGAAAATTCTCAGTAATTATAGGGAAGGAGGTGCTCTCCCTTTGCCACCTGGAGTCTACTCCACAATACTAGCATAAAGAAAAACTTCTTGAACAATACTTGCACAACATGTAAGCACAAAAAATATATATACTAAATAATTTGATGGGAAAAAAAATGGATTGTTTAGTTTCTTATTAATTATTCAAATTATCTATTTCTCAATAGATGGGTGTCCTGGTGCTTGCTAATTTCTAACAGCAGGAAACTTTGCAGGAACTTCACAACCTTGCTTGGAAGTTGTTACTGTTGGGTTGGTAAATCTTCTAAGCAACAGAGTTAAACGACTCCTTCCGGGAAACAAATCGCTCATCTATCTCGTCCCTCATCACTCCATGTTGGTGAAGGAGGCCAGCTGGGAGAAGTTCTGAAGGTTTGAAAGCACTTCTGCTAAGAAAGATACCACCTCTTTCTTGCTGTGGCAGTCTGGCTCGCACCATCTATCCAAAGTCTGAGAACGTGGTTCCGTTCTATCGCGACAGAGACTTGCCTAAAGCCCCGAAAACCCACAATATAAATATAAATCCAGATGAATAAAATACTCAGATGCTAAATGTGAACATGTAGCACTTGATGCTTTCTCATCCATATGGCTAGTAGTTTATACCTCACCCACAACTATCAAAAAGACTACATCCTCCGTGGTTACGCCTGAAACACAGAAAGCTTCAACCAGAGTGCCCTCTTCTTCTGTGGTTCCATCTTAAACTGTTGACATTGTGGCATACCCTACTGGCACACACTTTATATATTTATAAGTCAAGGTTCGAAAACTTACCTTTTGCTTTCATTTGGGAAAGTTAATCAGGTACTAAAGCCAATCCTTCCTTGCGCCCCATCTGAAAGTGATGCTGGCTGTGAAAAGTCTCTTTAATGATTTAATCTTTAGGGGCGTGAGTAACTTTTTCAAATGATCTCTTACACTAAATCATCTGCTATCAAGTATTTGTTTTTCCATTGAATCTATTTTGTCAGTTTTTGTAATGGTTGTGTTCCAGATTATTAAAAACTCCCTGTGTACATCCGACCTGTCCTGTCGTAGGCCCTACCCTCCATCAAAATTACAGACCAATCTCCAAAAAAACATGTGTCCAAGTAAATCACCTGCTTGTCAGCATGTTTCTCCACCAATAATCCAATCTGTCAATCATGTGGCAGGCATTCAAAGCATGCAATCATGCAGATATGGATCAGTTTCAGTTCACGGTCACATTCGAGATTGGAATGGAAAAAAAAAAGCAAAAAAAAAAAGCTTGATGTCAGTGAATTTGTGAGGGAATCATTATCATCAACCTCATATTTACTTAGAACAGCAACATGGTGACATGATTTTGGATCTTTATACATATTAACGGTGGTTTAACCACCACAATCTGTCTGAGGATTGTTGCTGACCATGTGAATCCAATGCAATGCAATCATGTCAAAACGCACAAGTTCACACCGCAAAGAAATGAGCCTTGAAAATATTAATTTGGAAGTCCTAATGAAATGCTTAGTGACTATATATCTATACTTTTATATCCACCCTTAAGTTGTCTTTATATTTTCTATGGTATGGATAAGTTGTTGTAGCTGATGTAACAGACTGTGGCAACTGTGGATTGTATAAAAGGGACCTGCAGTTTCAGTATGACACCAGGAACAATCTATGTCCCCCCTTTGTGTCAAAGCAGTGTTGTGCAACACAGTGAAACTGTTGCCTAAAGCAAAGAAAATATCATCTCATGCCCATGTGCAAAAAACACTGTATTGAGTTGTAGTAAATCTGTCTCTTGGCAGAACTATTAAGTCCTCCGGGTCCATCAATCAGAGGACTCTGGGGGTTTAAAGGTCCAGGTTAAGTCTGTGAGGCAACAATTTTTTTTTTTTTTTTTTTTTTTTTTTCCTGGTGGCTGCAAACCTGGCTGTGGGTTAGAACTGCTAAATACAATGGACTGACTGCATCTGTGAAAATGTTTACGGTCTTGCTTCAAAATGTAAATGCAAATAAGATGCTAAAATTAGAAGCTGTAGACAAAGGAAAACCACAATTCATGTAAAAGCTGGCTATTTATGTTGAAACAAAAGCGAACTACAGACTGGACTGTAAGTTTTATGCCTCTGCCAATCACTAAATTTATATGGTCATGGTCTCCTGCCACAATCTCATAGTGGAGCATTGGACATTTAACCATTTGGATATGGCACCGCACTGGCGACCTGTCCAGGGTGTACCCCGCCCTCGCCTGGAATGTTGGCTGGGATTGGCTCCAGGACCCCCCCGCGACCCGGAAACAGAAAAGCGGTAGAAAATGGATGAATGGATATGGCACCGCCACATCATTTTTATACTAATATGACATTTGAGTTAGTTAATTATGTCATTATTAATTGCCAAAAATTGGGTTTTGCGAAGCCACAGTCCTCACCAGCAACTCTAATTGGTTCATCCTTGTGTCCAGAGAAATGACTGTGCCAGGATCCGGCTTGTCTCATCTTTCTCTGGTTTTGACCTGCCAGCTATAAGCCGGTCTTATGCCCCATTGGTCGCCAGTTCGTTGTTCCAACTCTTGAGGTAACACTCTCGGCTGTTTTGTCTCACTATCTGCATTTATGAGCTCCTGTTGTGGTGTTTAGACCTCAGCCTGTTTTTTTGTTTTTTTTTTGGATTTTTCTTTTGGATCACAGATTTGTGCTTTTGCTTTGGATTTAACTCTGTTTCCCTTTCAGCCAAGCCACTTGCCTGCCCCCCAGCCCTGCCTCGCCCTGCCCCACACTGCACCCTGTGTTCCCCAGCCCAGCTTCCCCGTCTTCACTTCCTGGCCTCTCTGGGCCTACACATTTCACCAGAGCACCTAGCACAATGAACAGACATTTTGATCACAGTCTCCCTTGAGGCTTCACCGCTTGCTCTGTTCAGTCTGAGTTCCTAACAGACTGTGGCAAATTTGAAGAAATTAAAATCCCAAAGAGCAGCACGGCAGCATAGCTGTTAGTGCTGGAACCCCACAATAAGAAGCTGTGGGTTCTGTTCCTGGGACCTTTCTGTGTGGAGGTTCAATGTTCTCCTCGTGCCTGCATGGGTTTCCTCCCACTGTCCAAAGACATCATGTTTGGCTTAACTGGTGACTCTAACTTGTCTGTAGGTCTGAGTGTGAATGGTTGTTGGTCTTTGTCTATCTCTGTGCGTTGGCCCTGCAATAGACTGGTGACCTGTCCAGGGTGTGCTCCGCCCTCAACCAATGTGAGCTGGAATTGGCTCCAGCACCCCCCACGACCCGGAAATGGATGAATGATAGAAGATGAATGAATGAATGAATGAATAAAATCCCAAGGTGTTCCTCAGCAATCATGGTCACAAAAAGGGACAAATTTAGCCATAGGTATGGACATATTTGCATACAAATGGGCAGACAACCTGCAAGCATACTGCAGTAAAAGACATAAAAGGCTAATATCACCATATAGAGCAGATATATGTATGCTTTACTGTCCAGGATAGGCCACCATCATCCCGAAAAGGAACCAGTTATCTGTGGATAGGGGGTATCTCTGAAGCACATTAGCAATTAAAGCTGGCAGCTGTAGTGACAGGAAGTACAGAGCAGAGCAGAGTGCAGGGTAAGGTCAGTCATAACATGCCCTTTGGGAGAAACCATACAAGATCATGTCGCACTCTATAATACAAGTCTATAATTAGATCAATCCAGATGTTGAATATAAATGAAAATTTCATTTTAGCTCATTTGCCGTTTACGGTTTGCTCAGTAGGCTTTGAAAGCAACTAACATTTCTGAAATGTAATTGTATTGTCCACCGTTAACATGCAACAGATTGCTGATGATTGGATAAAGATTATGTTTGCTGCACACATGAGATGCATTTACAGATAATATGAAACAAGTGCGCCAAGTGGAGATTACACTATTTTCCATCTGAAAAGGTCTTATACACATTCTGTCCATAACATATGTTGAAGTATCCTTTAAAGTCAGAAAACAGGCCATGATTGCTTGTGTGTGTGTGTGTGTGTAGCCTAAGTGGTGCATTGGAGCAAGTAATAGGAGACAATGGCTATAGAAATGGATGACTCCTCAAAAGTCACCTTGAATAGAATTCATCACTCACACACACACACACACACGCACACACACGGACACACACTGACACACAATTGCAGCCTCTCCACAACTAACCAAGGTCTCTATCAGCATGAAGGACACCAAGCATGTTGTACTGTACTTGACAATATTCATCGGTCCAGCCTTCTACAGAATTTGCCCATAACATTCCTTAAGATGGCCTTTTTCTGTTGCAGTTTCATTTTTATTTTTAATATGTTGAATATGATTGGCTCCAGCACCCCCTGCAACCCGGAAACAGAAAAGCGGTAGAAGATGCATGGCTGGTTGTTGAATATGTGACCCTCACATGGCCATTTACTGTACTTGATTAAGGAGGATCAAATCTTAGATATGAGTTCCTGTAATTTTAATTACAGTAAATTGCCCTATTGAAGTTGTTAAAAACAAACTTGCAATTTAAACCTTAAATTGTGTGTGTGTATTACAGCTGAAGAAGATTCCAGGAACAACATCTGAGATCACCCGCCATCTATGTTGTTTTTCTTGTCTTGCCTTGACAAGATGCATTACTTATAGTCTTTGACATCCAGGACCCACGCTGTATAATCCGCAGTGTGAAGAGTTTGAAGTGAAACCATTTCCCTCTGATATAGTCACCTTTACAATTTGTCACATTCTTTGTCAAATCCTTTTAGTCCATTTTTTTCTTGTCCTGTCCCCCTCAATATTTCTTCTTGTGTTAGACTATAAAATCTCCCAAGCTATATTGTAATATGCTGCGGGGTACACATTGAAAGGAGATGTCCCAGCAAATGGGTCATTCATGGGAAAATAAAAGGCGGCATAGATTGTACCAATAATCAGGGGGCAGAACTCTCACACTCACATCATAGCTTCAAATATCTCTGTAGCTACTGTGCACATTCACTGTATTTTTATTTTTTCACCTTTTGAGGTCTAATTGCAAGAATGCCTACACTGCTTGAGGCCATGAGTTCAAACATACATCCCACTCCATTATTTTTTTTTCTAAACAATTTGAAAAAGCAGGTCATGACTATATGTGATTAGAATGTCAACAGTGTCCCATCTCCATTAAGCTTCCCATTTCAATCCATAACATAAGTTCAACACTGAGTGAAGAGAGTAGCCCCGAGGCTGGAGGTTAATCCTATATTGCTCTGATTAAGCTATTTAACTGACTAGGTTTGTATGGGCAGCACTCAAGTTTGTAAATGAATGAGTCTATCCCTGAGTCCCCTTGGGACCATCTCAAAGGCTCTTGTTCTAATATGCCTGCTGCGTTTGTCTGACTGTCTTGAAGAATAAAAGCTGACAGTGCTTCAGTGTCTCTTGGTGCAACAACATACATTAAAAGCCACCACATCAAATCAAAAACCTCTACCTTGCTTTGTGAGGAATGTGAATCACCTCGATAAGATTAATGAGAAACCATGAAAACTGTCCCATTCAACAGGCTATTTTAACATGCAGCTGTTGCCACCTCTATTCAACAACAGGCTTTACTTCTTGTTATTCATTGTCATTGCCTTATGGAAGGTCGACTACAGAGAGCACAACAGGTGTCCCACTCAGACTTAGTGTATGTGTGTGCCTAAGAAACCTGCTGGCTGCAGTCCACTGATTCCTCAGTGAGCGACATGCATCATTAACTTTTTTAAACTGCAGAGGCGTCCTGCCTTCAGGATCTTCTAACAGGCCGTCTCCCCTTCTTTACAACATCCAACCCTCCATACACACAGTCTTTAAAGTGTTACTAAAGAGGCTTAACAGCCCATTCCAAAAAGCCTACATGGGGCATTTGTACTCCATTAAAAAAAAAAAAAAAAAAATTTGCTACAAGCTACAAATGGTACTTCAGTGAGTGGAGCATACTTACAGACCATAGTCCAGTGGCTGTGCTGAGATGGTTAAGGGCTGCAGCACGTGAGTAAGAGCATCTTTTCTACAACACTTTCCAATAATTGCTTTAAGAGATGTGTGAGTGCATAGGGGTGCAGGAAAAAAAAAAAATCAAAGTCTTGCAACAACTTTAGAAAGCATTCATAGTTGCATACACGTTCACGTGACAAGCACTCAGGATATAAATATGTCGGGGACGTGATGTGGAATCTGCAGTAATTTGTAGCGTGCAGGTCTTTTTCTTTGATGCAACTGCATTAGACGGCTGATGGAAGGCAATCCTGAATGAAAAAGACGTTTGTCATGCTGATACTCGACATCGAAACAAGCTCTTGGCTGGATCAGCAAGGTGGATGCACCGCAAGCCAACTGATCTTTGTAATGTGCCATTATAGCATCACACAATAACAGGTACGCTCCCTTATATCTGGCAAGAGAACCCTAAAGAAGTGCCAGCGTTTGATGTCGGAACGGTGTGGGTGCATTTAGGAAGAGCACGCTGAGGATGTGTTGTGATGGCGGCAACCAAAGGCTGTAGCGGGTATTATGGGATATCTATAGGTCTGTATTTGTGCTGAGGCACACACAAATCTTCCTCATTTGCATGTTTCTAAAAGGATAGCGATATGATCGTTGGGATGAGGTGAAAGCTTTGTAACTGCACTGGAATTCAGTCCCTTCCTTTAAACGTGTATTAAAGCGATAAAAACCCATTTCAAGGTTTCAGACCGATAACACAAGTAACAGCTGTGAATTGCTTCACAATTAACATCAATGGATTGCATAGTAAAATGCATGACTGAGAAAAAAATTAAACATTGTGTATCGGGTAGAAATCTCAAATGTATATCATTATTTTTACCGATTATTCTGCTATTTTTCGAAGAATGTAGTGAAAGATTTTTCGCGTTTCGTTGAGTGAAATTAAATTCCAAAGCGATAATTATCACACTTTGTACTCGCAATGATGCCAGCATTATCACACTCAGACATATCATAATCTAAATTATCTTGCATACCAATTAACCGTTAAATTGCAAAAAAAAAAAAATAAATAAAAAATACAGCCGTCATTACAGTACTACATAAAAGTGCAGGAATATGGAATGCTTTCCATCCCAAAACATAAAAAGCAAATTGACATTCCTTTCCAAAACCACACAACGAAGTAATTCGAGCGAAAATACAAGATCAAACAGATCCAGTGTATCTTTAATTCGCAGCCTTTGTAGCGGCAGCAGCTGCTATAGCGAGGGCATCCCAGGCAAACCACAAAGCTAAGGGTTAAAGACGACACCATGCTGACTCTCCCTAAATGACATGCCACGCCATTTTTTCAGCTCTTTATTTCCCCGTCATTGCCAACCAGCTCCAACTTCCTGCTCGCTTGCATGCCATTCATGGACAAGAGGAGAGGAGCAGAGCAGAGAAAAAAGGAGGAATCAGTGTTTCAACAACATTAAGGGAAGGTTATTGTCTGCGGGCTTACCCTGGGAGAGACGCAGAGGGCCTGAACCTGCCAGAACCTATCCACAGCGACCGGGAGCGGGACCTGCGAGAGACCAGAACAACAAAGACAGTTTGTGACAAAGCTGAGGCGCCGCAGTCCGAGAGGAGTGAAATCAAATGTGACATTTTTCATTTATTTGTAAATGCCTCCTTGGCGGCACACTCACTCGAAACGACAGTTGGGCTCTTACCAAGTTAAAGAGAGCTGATGGTAGAATAGAGGGATCCTGACAGAGGTTGTAATGAGATGCCGCATTAGGGCCGCTCTCTCATCCACTCTACCCTCTCTCGCCTAGGAGCACGCCCTTCACTTCCAATCTACTACCCCAACCATTTGGAAACAGTTAACCCCATGAAAAACCACACTAACCCTCTTTGGTGCTCTGATAAAACATTCTTTGTGGGGTTATATTGCCAGAGGTGCCTTTGATGCTACGAATACCATTGTCAAAGGATTTTGGAATATTTGGAGCCCAAGAAAGGTTTGAAAATGATTTACAATATGCATCACCAACCCAAGAAACTGTGTGCCGTCTGAGGCTGCAAAGCTCTGAATTGCACTGACGAAAAGTAGCTATATTGTTTACTCAAGTAACCCACTGGATCGTATGGTTTTATTAGTATTTCAATTTTATGCTACTTTAATATACTTGATTTGTTATTCTTGTAGGCTACTTTTGACTCGTTTGCTAGTTACCTTTTTGAACTACTTTATTTTAAATCTAAAGCAAAATCTTTATTCCTGAATGAAGGATTTAGTCTAGTGTAGTCTAATCTGACATGTTTTGTGTATGAATTGTATGGAGAAGTTGGTTTATGTTCTGAAATTTCATAGAAATCATTTTGTTTCATGAAGTCACGCACTTATGAACAAGAACTTTTTTCTTCTTTGGTATCTTGTTCCCTTAAGTTCCCATAATTTTTTAACCAGTCACATAATAATTGATAACACTAGTAATGAATCCAGTTTTTGTCCCATCCTATCATGATACCCTTTTCTTTCAATTAAGGTAATATTAAGAACAATTAGCACTATTTGCATCTCCAACAATGACTTAAATATGGTATGGATACTAAATGTGAACGCGCTTTAGATGCTCACATTTGTACTAAAAACAAAGTTCAATAAACGCTGATCAGAAAGTACTTGGCAAATTTTTTTAAATGTACAAAAATTTCCTGGTCACGGGTGGATAAAGTACTCTGGACCATGGTGGACTGCCTGACACTGGTTGTTTACTGACATAGTAGCTCAATGGTGACTGTACATGACTCCCTAATCCTAGATTATACAAGGTTCTATCTAGATAAAGATAACATTTCCCCCATTTCACATATCTATATATATATATGTTGAGTCTTCTGATAGCTACACATTGTGACTTATAAGCTTATACATAAAATGTTTGATTTGAAAAAAAAAAAAATCCTTAAATTTCTCAGATGGCATTATCTATCTTCTCTGTATGTTAATAAAAAAAATGTTGAATTGGCATTCTAAGTAAAATTATATTTATTAAAACTACACAATAAAATGAAAACTATAGCCTTAAGTTAAAAACATGAACTTTACTTTTGCATAATAACTTTTGACTTCCCTTCTTCGATGTTAACTCGAACTATTGACCAACAGTCAACCTTTTTTATGTTAAAAATTCTCATTAAATCCGATATCTGAGACTCAAGATATCCTTTTCTCTTTTCCCTTATTCCTCCCCCATCTTCTCTCACAATGTGCATGTGTGTCTCGAGTCGCAGTGATTGGCTGAGAGTCATCGTGTGACCAGTGCCGTAAAAGCTAGAAAAGCGGCGCTGTTAAAGCCGAAAATCTACTACTACCGTATTGACGCGTCAGTATAGGTCTAATGTATAGTATTACAGATAGTCATTTTACTTCAGATAACTCACATTACATTATATAATGACTATTAGATCAATACTTCTATACCACAGGATTTTGCTTCTACAACAACAATGTGTATTGGTTTTGGTCCCGATATTGTCGGACATCGTCATACTTTTTCCACCACTGTTGATTTGTACATGGAACCCTGCATCAGATACCAAATACTATGGATTAATCGAAATGTTAACCAAACCCAAAACATTTATCATACCAAGTGTTCTTCAAGATCTGACACTGGCAATACTAAAAAAAAAACCCAAAAAAAACATTACCATTTAAAATGACCGAACAACCATTAAAAAATAATGATGAAGTCATAATTTCACCCACAAACTAGGTCAAGCTGTAAAGTGGTCTCAGTGGACGGGCCTTACCAGGGAAATGAACTATTACCCTCTACAAGTGTGTGGTGCCCTCTAAACCGTCCTCGCAGATTGAGAGAGTGTGCTATATAGTGGGCAGCATGTGAGCAATGAGTTATGTACTTCATTAAGCTCAAGTAATTTCCCTCCCAGATATCACATCGCCTTCAGGCCTCGCAGTAATCCATCCAAGCAGCCGTCAGCTAAATTTAGTTTTCCAGAGCACAATGCCACAGCTTGTCACAACAATGTAGGTGAAGGAGTCTGAGTCAGAGGTGCACAAGGTGTCGATAAAATACAGAGGAATATTCTTATATTTAAACACTGCTGCGGATGAAATCGGTAGGTTTTCAGCGGCAACCAATTCATCACCCTCATTTAACTTGTTCCTTAGTAATTCTACCGCTGTAATTAGGTTCATCATCAGCGTGATTCCAATTCTCAGCAGGATTATCCACAGTAGAATATACTGTATTTAAATCCAAATTGTATTAAGCCCTCAGCAAACTGGGAAGAAGTTCATCGAACAGAAGCTATTTAATTCTGTAAAAATACTTATAGTGCACTAGCAGTATTATTATGAAACCAGAAGGCTGGGATAATGCACTTTAACCTGCTCTGCTTCCTATATTACTTTTGTAAATTCACCAGCTAACATTTCTCTCAGCAGGACAAGTAACGGGCCGCAGTATGAAAGTTGCATTAAAAGATGGATAAATAGTAAGTCTTTAAAGCTGCACTAACTACCGTTTCTGTATAAACAATAAATCTAATGACAACGTACAACGTGCAAAGTGTGAGTTGATGCTGCAAACTCAGAGAGAATTATCACCTCTGCAGTTCCCCTCACTTCTAACATTCCACCATATGTCAGCTCATTATTTTATTTTTATAGCCTGAAGCTTGACTGTTTTAGTTCAGACTCAGTGACCTGATCAACTGCGGCAGGGAGTGTTTCTATCAAAAAATTACCACAGTGTATCATCACCTAAATGCAGATTACTACTTCACTGAATTTATGAAACTCCGCTGCATGACTGTTTCCTAACGCGGTTGTCTCACTTAATCTATTAGCCAATACAGGCGATGTGGAAACTGTCAAAAAACAATGGCCCATAAGCCGGCTGTTTGTTTGACTGCATTAAGAAATGCTAAAATTTTTCTAAGTAGCTGCTCATGGCATATCTGATGCCCCCGGTAGTTGATACATGGGTCATTTTGATCAGAATTCTGGGAACGCTGCTTGGTGAACCAAGCGACTGGTTGACAATAAACCAGGGTCAACCAGGACTAAAATGTCAAAGCCACTAATCCACGTTTTTGTGTTAACATTGGTTGCAATGACTGTGTAATATGATTGAAGTTGTATACTGACAAACTAACTCATAACTACAGAACCTGCTGCTATCTTTAACCTCAGTGTTTGCTCATTGTGTACGGACCGTCGTGTTTCCAGTTGTTTTCAGCAAGCAGAAAAAACATCTGATGAATCAAACGTAGATGATGTGCCAAGTACCAGCCTTTGGACAGACTAATTTAGCAACCAGGCAGCAAGTACAGTGCAACCTCTGGCAAGGTATGTTTTCCTTGTGTGTCTGCAGAGAGACAAACATAGTAAAATGGATAATGAATATTGGACAGGCTTTATTCAAAGCTACTTTGAATGTTTGATGATATACTCATCTACTAAAAGACCCCATCTATTCTCTTTGTGTTTTCTGCTACTGCTAGAGGACATACCAGGATCACCAAATGTTTCATTCCTGCATACTGAGCCTTTCAACAGGTCTTTTAAATCGACAAATTATAACATTAATTCATTGATTATCTTCAGTTATCAGAAGAATGGTGATGTAACATTAACACACAAAAAGAGTCTTTACATGTTTTGGGTAAACAACCGTGTAAGGTTTAAAATTCAGAGCTGTACTCAGACAATTCTTGTCTCGCTTTATGATAACACAGAAGCAAACTGCAAAGCCAGTACAATGAAAGCTATAAAAGTCACATATGAAATTAGAACAGACAACATCAACAACTTCACTCATCCAAAAGTTAACGTAAACTTTTTTTTCAGTGCCACATATGAGCGATAAATAATTCAGCACGACACCTGCTCATAACTTATATTAAAAGGATGAAATATCAACCCCTCAAGTTTAACGTGTACATTTTTTTTCCTCAGCTGTTGAATTACTAAAGCTATCCTCCTGAGTGTGTTGATGGTTAAGTTGTATGAACCCCTGACACTACATTAAACTGCTGCAAAGTTGCTGTCCTTCACAACCTGTGCACTTTCAGGCAATATCCCAATTCCAATATTAACATTTTATCCACCACTGAAATTACACATCAGTAAGTACTCAGTCAAATTCTTTACAAACAAACAAACAAACTAAACAAAAAAAAAAAAAAAAAAGTATTGACATCAGAACACACTCACAGTGTCTCAGTCACAGCAACTGAGTAAAAAATAGCCTGTAGTCATGCATTAAGTTCTCCACTGTGGGTGATACTAAGCGGTTATTTTTTTATGAGCTTTTTGAAATCCCTGAATTTCAATTTAATACTTTGGCAGTCTGAGAGGAGGAATGAGGAGAGCGTGTTCTTTGCTATTATAAATATAGTTTGTATTCAAATTATAAGTTAAGTATTTAAAACTTGGGCATTAGTGCAGCTTGAAATCATCAGGCAATGAACATTGACATTAAGAAAAGTGTCGGCCTACATACTGAAAACAAAGGAATTGCTTTTTTGTTGGGCAAATGTTTGTTAACTTTCAGGGTTACCAATGCTTTATTCTTTTTTTGGACAGTGGCCTTAAATTTCAGAGACTGTATATAAAGTTGTATCCATTTTTACATTCAAACAAGTGGTAATTTTAATGGGACCCCCCACCCCCATATAATGTCCATAGACTAGGTATAGACTAGCCAGCTACGCAGAAGCTGCCATCGAGCACATTATCAGTTTATGTGAATTTGAACTTCATTGGTCTTCAGACGTAAATAGACTGCAACTGCAGTTGTCACATCAAATCATCATTATTTGTGTTTTTCCTCAGTAAACAGCTGTTGACCGTTATTATAGCTTGTTGAATATTTCACAATACTTGGTTTTTTCCAGCAGAATTCATATGTGAGCTGGTCATTTTTCCCTTCTCAAAAAAATGCAATTCTCTCACACAGTTGTCAGCGATGCAGGGAAACTGTGCCTTCACAGGACAAGGCTCACATCTCCCAGGAACGGGTGGCCCAAACAACAAGTTCCCCATCTGCATTATTTAATGATTTACTTATTTATTAAACAAATTTTAATTTAGGATTCCCTAATGTTTCTACATTTGAGACCTTTTGTAATGTCCCCCCATTAATGTAATGTTTGTTTTATGAGATATTGTATATGGATAAATAAAAGAAAGGTAGTTTGATTTGCCTTGAATTGTTGTACTTTAATACATTTGGATGAGAAGGTTTTTTTTTCTTTTTTTTTTTAAATCAGGTAAAATATACCCTACGTTTGTGACAGTGTTACTGTGTTCTGGGGTTAAATAAAATTTAAATTAAAGATACTACTTTTAAAAAGTAAAAGTACACAAAAACTATTGAATTAGAGTAAAGCAAGTAAACATAATTACTTTCCACTTCTGTCAGGCAGTTAGACGTTTCAGAATGGTAAGCATAGTTTTCTGTACTGAGCGGTTGAGTTAATGTAAAGGCTTTAAGTGCTCACTAGTGCAAGTGTTCATTTACCTCATGATATGTCTTGGAAGATGTATAAAAAAAAAAAAAAAGGTTAGAAATTTGTTAGTGAACACATGATGTCCTAGCCTCATGTAGTAAGGTAGCAAGCTGATGGACAGCAGCTAATCCTCACAGACAGTGAATGGAAGTTGAAATCAATCAAATATATTGTCAACCACACCACATGACATTTTCACAGTGAAATCAGTAAAAATCATGCGGGTCCTTAAATTATACAGCAGTGCATCGAAGTGTGGTACTTTGTCACATCCCTGTGCCGATCACGATTACTAAATCAGCGGCTTATTGTGGTATAGTTTGACTGTCATTGTGTCTCTTTGGTTAATCAGACAACAGTTTCTCCTTTCTGCTCAGCCAAACTTTGAAGGGGATATATTCACAACTTTACCATCTTATACAGTAATTCAGTGCCTTTGGTCCCTTGCCTTTACTATGTTTATATTGAATTTCAGCTCAATTAAGCTTCCACCTAAATAATTTCATTATTTTATCTTCAGTTAAGAAAATATAGGTTCAGTTTAGTGGCAGACTAAATTTAGGGGATTGACCTTGCCAGACACATTGTTAAATGGACCAGCAAGAATGTTTTCTGTGTCTATGTAAAAGGAAAAGGCTGGCTGTTAAAAGTCCACCATTTTCCCATTTCTCTATGTCATTGATGCCTGACAGGCTGTAATTTTCATTCTCTCACTCCAGTGGAGCCTACTGAGCTGGAGATTATGGAGATGACGGTTTGGATTTTTAAGCACCCTCTTCATCTCATTTTAAATCTCTATAATGTCTGAGCATAAATAAAAACAGATGCCTTTTATAAAATAAGCAGGCAGTGGATCTGAATAACATTGTGCTTCAGTGAGTTCACATTTATTACTGTCACTGTTGACTGAACACTTTCTCTAGTCAATGTCAATCTACATGTCAATGGAAACCTTCTTTGACTAATGGCCTCTGAGGCTGGACTGGAAATCATGGGTAGAACATTAATTTTTTAAATTTTCCTGTCAGTGTCAATTTCATCATTCATTTTGTCAATAATACTGCATCGTTCTTGCGCAAACGCCCTTCAACATTTGGCTTTGATAATTATCGGCATGAGAATGACGGCTGTCAATTGGGGAAAAAAAAAAAAAGTTTTATGATTAAAGTCCCAAAAATCAGTTAATCAGTAGCTGTGACTCCAATTCATTTAATTTTTAATAGACAGGAGACACAAAGTGACAGTGACCTGCTCCCCTTGAATGTTCGAAGGAGGAGGGTCAAACTGCAGGAGCGTGTCGGTGGTCATCCCTGCATTAAATGAAGCACGGGGTTTGATTCATCTCCTTGACCACGTGGGACTTTGTCAGCTTGGGGAATCCTCCAACTGATGACAAACTAGATTTGTGATTTGAAAAGAAAGAAGCCAATTCAGCAGCTGTAGTGGGGGAGGGGGGGCAATAATGTGTCTGCTCCTGCCAGAGGAAAAAGGTCCGGAGAGCACCATGGGCTGACGGCTGCTCTCACCTCACGGTTTGTTTAAAAAAAAAGAAAAATGCAGATGTTCCACAGGTTCGACATGTCCCCAGAGTTTCACGAAAAAAAAAGCAGACTGGTTCTAGCTAGATATTGAAGTGCTCATACCGGTGATTATCATAATGCAACATTCTCTCTTAGGAACTACATTCAAATGCTACTTAAAGTCCTGCTCACTGTGATTCCAAAGCTGAAAGTAATCCAAAAAAAAAAAAAAAAAAAAAAAGGTTAGCTGTCTCACCTCTCTATACCACCAACATTTCTCATTAATTGGCCCTCTGAATATTAATGCAACTACTGATTAGACGCAGAGTAGCAATCCACCCCACAATGATCCTAAATCGACAGGTTTACGATAGCATTTGTGATGTGATGTGATGTGTTTTATGCTTCCTCAGACTTTAATCAGTAGTTAGGCAAGCAGCAAAACAGAAGAGCTAAATGACTTGTGTATAGTACACCCGATAAGCCAATAATTACTTTGCACTGTTCTCTTTGTGTTATTGATAGAGTGCATTGGCCCTTAAAAAGGATAAAGGTCAGAATGCAACTATTGCCATTTGCTTTCTTTTTACACAAATGGACGTCAATACAGACCGTGTATGGCTTTAAATGGCAAAACTATTTAATGATCTGCAGTAAAAAATTTAAAAAAAGAATGATCATAACTGAAGAAGAATCCATATTAATGAGATCTGTCCGTATGCTGAAGCCTTGTTATTGTATTTCGATCAAAGGTAAGAAGAAAAAAAAAAAAAAAAAAAAACCCAAAACAAAATAAAAAACTGCCAACAATGATCAACAGACGAGCCAAACAAAAGTTTTAATCAAGGTCAGATTAAAGTGATACAAGGGGGGGGCGCTTCCTTTCTTTTTGCTTTCTATGCAAACAGAACGGTACTGAATCCATACCACCACACGTAAATCACATTTTGACATAAATATGATGCTGTGTCAGCCAAACAAATGACAATAGGCTATGAATCAAGCCGGGTTCGGCAATGTACTTTAGTAATCAGAATGAAAACTTTGGCATAGTACACACAGAAAGGCTGGCACTGTCATGACTGATGTCTATGCCAACCCGGTTCAAAACTACATCCGACCTTGAGTATTATGGCCGTTTGAATCCTCGACAAGTCAATGTCACGTTTTATAGATATGAAAATTGGAGTTGTGCGACTTTGCAGATTAGTGATGATGCAACCAACATGGAACACACCCATTCAACAGCCACAGGGCTTGTAGACAAAGTAAAGCAAACCCCTGGGAACAAACATGAGACCTAATTTGGCAGTAATAATGTCAAACTACAGCGGCTGAGAATCAGACCTGCAGAATGTGCGCAGGTCATTTCGGAACACAGAGCTGTTTTAGATCAAAAGTAGATTTTTTTTTGTGTGTGTGTCTGGAGCGAACGTCTTTCAAGGTCACATCAGAAAATGTAAGTCTAGGCAATGATTGCGTTGCTCTTAAAATATTCAGTAAATGCAGGTGATTAATTAATTCACTTTCCCAAATTGTCTGAGTATGAAATATTATCACGTCTTGTTTGCCGGTATCAAAAATGTTAACACCCAAATTCTTCAAATGCTTCAGATGGTTGTAGTGAGAAATTTCAACTAAATTTAGAGAGTGCTCACCATATACTTATTTCAGTTTCTCTTCATGGCTCTGTAGTTCGTGTTAGATTCGACTACAAGGTGCTTATGATGACTTACAAAATGCTACATGGGTTTTCTCTTTCACACCTGCCTGGTCTCCTTAAACCTCATATTGCATTCGGAGCTCTGTTTCCAGAATTTAGCTGCCTGCAGAGACTTTTCCAATCTCGCCCCCTGCCTCTGGAACAGCCTCCCCGCTGAGATCAGACTGTCTGACTCTGCTGAGGCCTTTAAGTCCATATTTAAAAATCAGCTCCCTTTAACTTTCAGTTAAAGGGTTAAAGGGAACTTGTGTTTTTTTTTTTTCCCTTTGATTATTTCTGGTCACCGGCAGATCAGCCTCTGTTTTAATGAATCCATTAAACCTCGCACACACAGGACAGTCCGTGTGTTCTCTCTGACATTGCATCTGACCAGCGCTTTGTCTGTTCATTCCCTCAATTACAAACTTCCAAGCAGTGTGCCTCTCCCTCTGTTTCTTTCTCTCAGATCATCTCTGCGAGACTATCCGATGTCATGGGACCGACCCCCTCTCCTACTTGCCGGTGTCCCACTACTACCAGCAGATGTTTCGGATTATGATCTTCGCCCTCCTGGACTCCCAGCCTCCCTGTCTCCTTCCCTCACCTTTTGTCCGTTCGGTTCCTTCTGTTAGACATGTGAATGATGTAATTGATTTTGCCTCATCTGCCAGGTCGTCACAGTGGAGAGGAGGTCAAACAGCTCAGGCCCAATTGGTTTGGTGAGAGAGTTTTTCTCCCTGTTGTAATGCTGCGCAGATTTTTAACCTTGATTTGTGATTTATGATAGTGGGCTTTGTGTAACTACAACAGAGGACTGACTGACTGTCTGAGACATTTCAGTGTATATGAGTAATTTACTAATAAAAAGACAGATCAGAGGTTTTTCCTTTTTAATTTCCAGTTATTGTCACACAGTCTTCTCATTTTATGCGGAGAAGAAAAGTGTATAAGCATCAACACTGTTAGGAAATCTGTTGGGATTAAAGACCTCATCTTCACTTACAATGAAGATGTAGCAGTTATGCGGTTTTCTGATGTGATAAACTTTCCCGCTGTTTGTTTGACGCTCTGTTTTAAAAACCAGAGCGGACGAAAAGCCGCAAACAACTCAATGTCATTTTATCTCTGAAAATGCATTGCTCTTACGTTATCTGGCACGTTCTTAAAAACTATTGTGCTTCTGTTGGGATACTGTTCGAATACTGTCTTTCGGTTTGGACGATGCATTTAGCCGTGTTATTGTTTGGATATGGCTCAATTAAAAAAATATACATATATAAGTTTATCTATTTGAATTTGTTATGAGATCAAATTTAACTCAGTGGTGATTAAATTAGAAAATAAGCAAGTGATAGCAGAATGAGAAGTCTGTGGGTAAAGCCTCTAAACAACTGACAAGTTTTCACAAATTAAAATACTCCCAACAAGCTGGATTCATATGAACTATTGAAATCCCAGGTCTCAACTGTATTGAAGTCATCTTGCTGTGGGAGTCTACATTTCATCACAAACTGCTTTTTCCTTCCTATGCAGTGAGACCATTACCTCTCCAATACAATGTGACATGAGTAAGGCTATCAGAAAGTGAATGAGAAATCTGGAGAGGCTGAAAAGATGTAAAATTTTTAAATCAAAATTTGGATGACACGATTGTTCAATTGAAATGTGACTGGTAGCAGGAAATAAAGCGGTTGGCTACCATTTAGTTTAACTGCAGCACACCAGCACTACAAAGCTTCGAGCATTTCATGTTTTTTCCTGACAAGAGTGGTTGATGCAGCTTAAAGAAAAGCTTGTTAAGCGTATAGCAGTTAGAATATGTAGTATTCTTATATGCAATTTTTTTTTTAAAAGTCAGACGTGCTCGTAAGAGTTAAATACTCACAAAAATCAAAACATTACACTTCAGGACTCTAATGCTTTGGCAGGAAAAGAGCAATATTTGGGAGCAAGATCAAGATCGAGTGAACGAAAATAAAATAAGTGGATGATGTTAGTAGTGTATGCCAACTCAAATCAATTGCATCAGCCAGGCGTGGATCATGGTGAGAGACGAGGAGCCAGCAATGAGCAGCAGGAAACAGAACTCAGTCATTTATGAAGACCAAGGAAGATGCTCCTGACTCCATCTTATTATGTCGTCAAAGGGCAGCTGGCGAGGTGCAAATCGCTTTTCAACAAACATTGGACTACATCCATGTTTAATACAGCACTACTAACTGGTGATCGCCCTGGAATTACTTTGTCTATTCATCATTTGATGTAAAATGCGGTCTGCTCTTCAAGTTAATACCACAAAAGCAACATTACCACTGTTTGTTTCTTTCTTTCTTTTACTGTTACTCGAGGGTTTTTCCTTACCCCCTTGAATATTCTGCAGTGCCTTTGGAGACATCTTGTAAGGGCATCTACCTTTTATTGAATTGTATTTAGAACCCTTTCCCGCTTCATGCAACTCAACAATTCTCAATCAAAGGTCTTTTGAGACATCTTTCAAGACATCTTTCCTGTGGGGTGTGTTGCATATCATAACATGCTTCTTCTGAATACCAAATCATCTCATTCGAATTATAAGGTCGTATATGGGCTGCGAGTTATGTGATAGACTTTTAAACAGTTTGAATTCCACAGAGCAAAACCGGATTAACATGCTTTTTCAAGCCACGTGGTGAAATGTTTAAATAATTTGTTCAACCTGAACAAAGACAATGCAGTCATCTCTGTGATATTAGTTTAAAATTATTTTGTTTTTAGTAATTGGGTCTTTTATGAAAATTGAATTATCTTTTATGATGTAGCTTCACTTCAGTACAGGTAATTCTCGAGGGTTCACTTTCACTTTTTCTTGCTGCGTTAGCTTGTCGCTGCTTCTTTAGGGCATTTGTGAGGGCACTGCTTTATGTCCCTGGTCCAGATTCATTTTCACTCCCAGATTACTGTATTCCAGTTTCTATCAATCTCATCCACTCTAGATTAGATATTAAGTACAACTACAGCACAATCCCTTTAAATGGGACAAAGCTATCCACAGTGCCACTAATGGAATGGAGGATTTCAATCCCTGTTGTCTGAGTGTTGATTAACTGGCAACTTACTATGATGTCAGGAGTGTGAACTTGGACTGAGGGGTAGATCTGACCTGACAAAGGGCCGGTTCATAGTGTACAGCACACTGTCAATCACAACTACACCCTAATGCATATCCTACTAAAGTATCATTTTCCTTACAATTAAAACATTTTTTATGAACATTTTTTTGTTTTAAGAAGACTTGGAACTAATAATTTAAACTTGCGAGGAAAACGTTGAATTAAATAAACTGAGAAGTGGAGCCATTTTCCTCAGAATTCATTTTGAACCAGCAGTCGCCCCCCTGATGGTGACTGGTTAAATCCAATCATTGACTTCACTTTCCAGCCCAAAAGTCTACATACCTTTCTCTGTGCAGTCTGTGGGCTTGATGTTTAATGTTTAATATTCAAAACTGTATGCATGTTCTTGGTCAAACTAACCTAATGCTTTCTGCACTTCACCTCTCTGTTGTCTCGGCACTGTTAAGACTCAGTACTTGCTTTCATTACCTAAAGTTCATCTGACCCCCAGTAACCTCACATCTGTTGTAAACCTGTTTCAATTCAATAACTTCATTTGAAAGACTCAGAGTGCATTTGCTGATGCTGGAAGCAAATACTCCTCATTTCTATTCCACTTCTCACTCTGCAGGTCGCTTCGGTGCAAGCCATCCGGTTTTCCGCCATTATTGACAGCTCTGAGACACCTCAAGATGACTCCTCTGCCTCTGACATGTTTCGTTTCCTTCTCTGTCTTCACTGCTTTTCCCTTTGATGCTCTGTCTTTCTAGTTTACATGTATGGCTTCGCTTAACCTCCCTAAAGACCTCACTATCACATAGCACTGTTTGTGTGTGTGTGTGTCTGTTTGTGTATGTGTCTGCATATATATATGCAGACACATACACAAACAGACACCACAACCATATAAAAGCTAACATAAAAGGGTCCACGCGTTTAATTTTTCCATTCTAGCAAATTCTACTAATTTGACTTTGTCCCTACTGGATATTGAGTAAAGCAAAAAATATCTATGTAACAATTGTTAACAGATCCTAACAGGGGTTATTTTTGTGCATCCCGATTTTGGATCTAACAGCATATTTGTTTGGTTGAGCCCAATCTTGAATTGATTTAAATACATTTGCTGGTAACGTTTTATTCCTTATGACTTGTTTGAAAGCATCACCTACTGTATACCATGTGGTGTCGTGCCTTTCTGTGTATTTCACTGTAAAAACTTGTCAGCATAACGCAAAACTGTGTGAAAATCTAGGAAGTACTCATATGTACCAAGTATTTTAATATACGGCAGGATTTCATTGCACTGAAGTACTCACTCTCATTTTCTATCCACTTATCCATCAAGGTCACTGAGGGTGTTGGAGCCAGTCCCTTCTGATGTTCTGGGCAAAGGCGAGGGACACCCTGGACAGGTCTACATTGAATTAAAACAAAAAGTTTCATTTATACCTTTTCTGGTACCTTTTCTAGGCTTGTCCATTCTCATCTATCCACAGCACTCTACAGAAAATTGACTTATTGCAGCATAAATTTACAAATAGTCACAGGACAACATGACAAAAGTGGAGATCCTGTTTATTTGATCTTTTTTCATATTTCAAACCTCAATTACATCATACAGTACTTCCATCAGCTCCTCACCTCACTTCTCTTATCATCAATCTCTGAGGACTTTCTTCCTTGCTGTTCCCATCCATGATGTTCATCTTCTCCTTCACCTTTCCCTCTGGGGTGACTTGTGTATTAGAATTGACACAGATATTCTGTACTTTTCCGAGCTGGACCTGTGGGAGAATTGGTGTATGATTTAGACCCGGAATGACAGATGGCAGTGCCTGGAAATGCAACATGTCATGAGCAAAGGAGGCTGTCCTGTATGGAGAAGAGTAGTCTGTTGACAGCAGTGATGATAATGCTCCTACTCCCCCTCTTCATCTCTTAACCCACACAGAGCCACTCTCAGGACTGAATATACACTAATGCACATGTACTTAAAATCATCAGCTTCCTTGAAAAATACCACATTATTTTCAACATTTGGCTTTCATATTTTTTTGCCTTGACATCTCTGCCATCAGTTTACTGACAAAGAATTATTCAAACCAGCAGGTTCACCATATTGCCTGCCTCTTTATTCAGAAGACATTTATTTCCTCCATCACTTTAACTCAAATATCTTGGTAGCATGTTGATTTGTTAAGAACTTGTCTAAACCTGGACCCATTTTTAGCGATTAGGCTGTGTTCTGTCTCAGCAATTGTAACAACGTGTACAGTGTTAGAATAGAACCGCTGGAAATGAATTTAAACGAGAGTTAAAGGAAGACGTGGCATGTTTACAGTTATGAAATGTGTAGGTATGAGCTGATTTCACATTTTTCGAGTTTAATGTTCAGTATCATTCATCTCACTTCTTTCAAATATACGCTCTGAAGGGAACAAAAGCAATGATGCTTGCGTCTCTGAAAGCTTATTAATATTATTCTAGTATCACTCTATACAACGTGGCCTGGTTCTATATACCTTTGTTGCAATATATACTTCATATGCTGACTCTTTATAATAAATTTGCTGTAGGAAAAAAAAAAAAAAAAAAGTATGAATGCCTGACTTTTTCAACTTATGTTTAATACAGCTTAGGTTCAGGCCGAAGCAGAGGCCAAGTATGCTTGACAATTACAGCCTAACAAAAAGTGATGGATGAACAAATGTGAGTCTGCAAAATCAAACGCTTATGATTTAGTGAACAACATGATGCATCCATCTCCCATCAACACATCTTTCAAAAAAAAAAAAAAAACACCCAACATTTCATTTCATCCATTGTGTTTTCTGAATTGCAATCAGCTTAGCAGCTTCATTAAGACTATTAAAATCACAGAAGGTAATTTTAGCCTAGCTGATAATGAGCAGAGAAGCACATCTCAGAAGGCCAAACTTCATAACAGATCGCATCATTTCATCACTCAGTGGCCTGTAGTTGTCAACACAATAAACTTGTCATCTTTTCAGAAATTACTGCATCTATTTGACCCGTCCTGAGTGAGAGAGATGATGGCGAGATTGGGTATTTTATAACAGCAGCAGAGGTCAAAGCAACTCCAGTAAAAATAACAGTTTCAGTGCGTCTGTGTTTTTCCAGCAGCAGTGTACAGTTTATCATGCAGGTCAGCTTCAGGATTAATGTTTTCATTTGAGGCTCTGATAAAGCAGTATCGACTTTGCTTAATCAGGCTCTCAATATAAGAAATCCACTGTGAAACATTAAATGTCCCGGTGAACTATTGATCATTGCTTCGAGTGAAAAGCAGCTATGATCGGATGTAAGGTGAATTTCAGAGAGAGAGAGAGAAGCAGAAATACAGCAGCTATGTTGGAATGATTTTTTTTTTTTTTTTTTTTTTTTTTTTAAATGCAACCCACAATTACTTTTGATTTCCTAAATGTACCAGATAAACATAAATTTCACTTACTAAAACAGACGTACTCTAAATGTTGTCTGCCTTCATGCTGACACACACTGCCAACTGCTTTCAATGATGGGAGAAACACACTTACATTTACTGGTTGTGTGCTCACTGCTGCCACTACTGGTCCAAAACTGGACTAAACAATATTTAATGCCTAAACTATTTGGTTTTCATTTAAGCTAAAAAGACAGTCATATATAGTGATGGGCAAAAACAGCCTTTTTTAATTAAAATTTTACATTCTGATCAAATTGTTTTGTTAAATTCATATAAAAATATTGGTTATAAAAATATATCATAATTACACAATGGTATATATAGTACTTAATTAATAATAATTGTTTCTAAAAAAGTTATTTACATTTTATGAAAAAAAAGGGTTCAATTATCTTTTTCTAATTACATTTACCATTTTTTTATTATTTGGTAAGGTGCTTTATACATTCTGTTAATGTCAAAAAAGAACTTATGTTTCTAAAATAATTAAAATGTCACTGGTCAGTGCAAAAATTATATTTCATAAATTAAAAGGTTTAATTGACGACAACAAAGGTGAAGAAGAAAAAAAATAAAGCTACATTTTCCTACACCGGTCCAATTTTAGATTCTCGGTCATGATAAGTCAGAGGTTAGCATTGATTTTTAGCTTGAAGCAGATTTCTTCTGACTGATTAGAAAACAGCTTCTCCCACGTAGATGAACATTTGAGTCTATCCAATTCTTTAGCCTAAATGATTCCCCTGAAAATTGACTGCACGTCCACCAAACTTCTGCCTTGGATCTTGAGCGCCCTGCACGACTTGCAATGGTTCATTTTTCAGCGTTCAGTATCCATCACAAGTGCTCACGACCAGCATCTCAGTGGTAAACTGGAATTTAATGGTTTCCCCATAAGCAGTATTACAAAAGACAACATATTTCTTTTAAGGTAAAAAAAAAAAAGAAAAAAAGAAAAAAGTGCGGACTCTGTACAGCTGGGCTCAATTAGAGAGTAATATACATTTATTATCATATGGGAAAATATTATATGGTAAAATAATTACAGTACAGTTGGCACAGGCCATGCCTTTCAGTTTCTTGTGCATATGATCGCTGTGCCATAGAATGGTTACAATAATTTTTCCAGCAGGCTCAGTGCTTGCACACACTTGTCTGAGCGATAAGGACAGGGTGATATATCCTTCATTACCTGTATGTCTTTTAGCCCATGCATGTTATTTCTGTTACAAATCAGGATTATTAATATAAAGCCATCAAAGCACTCAATCCACAGAACAATGCAGATTCAGAAGCTGTGCTTCAAAGCATCATGGACTTCTTGTGACGTCACAACGATCAGATTCGATCTGGAAGAATTTGGTTTTTGTTTTTTGGGTGGAGGGTCTGCAAATTTTCTTACTCAGAGTTAAGCGATGATAACACTGTCTGGAGTCAGAACTCTGAAGAAAGCATAAGCTGCTTGGTGGTTGTGTCTCCATATTTGCCGCTCGGACAAAGCATATTTTCACTATGATTTAATCAGATACCACTGACGCATCTTCGCCAGTAGATGTCCCTTTCATGCACTCACCTTACTGTCACCACTGGCCTTTCATCTGCAGTGCTATTAAAGTCTGCATAGTAATCGGAGGGTAGATTGAGCCTTTCTGCTCTTGCAAGAATTTAAATGGGAAGCCTGAGCGACCAAAGAAACGACATCGTGGTCGTTTTTGGTACTAAAAACTGCAAATCTGCCATTTCATGGGGGGAAAAAAAACAAAAAACAAAACCTCAAACAGTAAAATAATGGCCGTTTAATAATACAATAACTGTATCTGCCTGATGTGGTTGTGCAATGATAGACTGCTAGCTGCTTGTAACCATGCCCTTCAGCATGTATTAGGATTTTATTTTAGATAATTCATGCTCACAGAGACTCTACTAGTGATTTAGTAAAGAACCATATGGTAATAAATGCCAAAAATGCTGCAACAAATGATCACAAAGGTAGGATCGCCTGATTTACTCTGTACCCCTCCATGATTTGTGGCTATGCTGCTAGCTGGGATAAATTTGGGGGTATGGAAGTGAATTAATCATTAAGTCCCCTTTGTGGTGGACAAGAACTTTACTACTCTAAACCAACCTTATGCCGACACACCGAAAACTTCTGACATGCCTGACTCTACAGTAAACGAGTGTGTGTGTGTGTGTGTGTGTATATATTGTGTGTGTGTATATATATATATATATATAGCAAAATGATCTATAGAAATCTTAATTCCTCAAAATTAACTAAAGTATATAAAACTGCTGCCTCGCTGCATTATTCAACATACTGAAGGAAGCTGTCTTTCCATACCATTTTTAACAATCTACTGTTGTCAGTGTGGAGAGCCGTGCTGTCAGATTTGTTAAATTAGCTTCACTATGGACATTTCAAAACTTTCTTCACTTCCACAGAGACAACAGGAACAGGCCGACTGCCAGATCTCATTAAGCTCAAAGATATTCAGGCGGACAGGCTGGGAGAAGCATCAGATCCTCTCAGATTTAATTTGTTTGGTTCAATCACAGCAGGCTGATCGCTCATAGACATAAGGATGAAACAAAAGAAAAATGCTTCATTCACTATGGGTGACAGTAACTTATTTCC